>CAKASE010000070.1:2946666-4415000 GCA_916720795.1 Danaus chrysippus
TCATCGATAAATAGTAAACTACAAACATACGTCATTTACTGCTATTTATTTAATTTAAATAAATATAACATAAAAACATTATTTTACTAGTTTAACTAACACTTTAACTTAAATACAAACATCATAATAATAAACAAGTTTTAATGTTTTTTAATGATGGCATAATAATCGCGACCTTCGATTCACAACATGTTTTGTGATTGACATTTCAACATACACGCACAATGAACATCTGTTTTTGACATATGTCAATATGTGACGTTTGTTTACGTCATTAATTTTTTTAATTTATTCATGCAATGGCTGCGTTCAGTATGTAACGTTCATAATATATTTAATTTTAAATTAATATTCATACTTTTATATCGTGTTTAAAAACTTAGCTGAGAAAACTTATTCCATATAAATAGATATATACTAGCTGACCCGGCAATCGTTGTTTTGACATATAAAAAAATAAGGGTTGGTGATAAAAAGTAAATATTTAGGGTTGTGTGTATTTTTTAAGGCTACATAATAAAAAAAAGGTCCGAAAATAAAAAAAATTAAGGGCAACAACCCTTACGACTTAGGGATATGAAAAATAGATTTTGGCCGATTCTCAGACCTACTCAATATGCTCACAAAATTTCATCAAAATCGGTCCAGCGATTTCAGACGAAATTTCTGTCTAACACCGCGACACGAGAATTTTGTATATAAGATATACGGAATCCTATAATATTTAAAATCCCACCATAAAATATATTAACACGTTTGACATCAATAACAGAAGTGTTTATTGTTACTTAGCGTTACTTACAAGTGACCTAGACACAGTTGGACAGAGGCTATCTGGGGTGCGAAGCCATAGGACATCCTTAGTATCTGATAGTTAAACGTTTTTAAGTATAAATACTTATTGTTTAATATTTCTTCTCTTCTATCTAGTAATTTCACAGCTTTAGCCTGTCTGCCTTACATGTTGTGAATAGTTTTGGCTAATTGTTTTTACGACCGGCCGCCTGCCTGACATCAACCTTCTTTGGGAATGCATTAATCAGTGATGTCTAAATACTCTTACAAAGTATATATGACTCGGAAAAATTACATTGGTACTTGCCAGGATCGATTCGCGCCTTTGTGGATCAGAGACGGGCTTTTTAACCACTAGGCCACCACTGACATAAAATTTAATATGTCTTTATTATATTGTGTTTGTTGAAATATGAATAGAATATGATTAAGTATTAGTTTATTATGAAATATTAATTGGTTGCTTCAATGGACAAATTACAATCTGTTTGGAATCAATGAGAATCGATGAATTTTAATAGCTACTAGTATTTTTTACATATTTTGTTATTTAAAATACTATAAACTAATAAACATGTGTGGTTTTAAAATACGTTTTGTTTAAATGGAAAGGATTTTTTGGTGTATTTATATAAATTGACCAACATTATCAATTATTATTAGTGACAGTTTTTCATTAAAATTAGAAATATTTACATATAAATGCAATTATTGAAATATTTTTTAACGCTCAATACGTATATATATGTAGGATAGGCTTTTTGTAGTCTGTCTGTCTTGTTCCGAGTGATCTCCTGACAATCTAAACTAGTAAACTACAGCGGTCTCATCCAATAACAGGTGACCTTAGATATGGTGACTCATGTGTAGGAAATGTATTGTAATATGTAATAAAATACACATTATATACATATATATACGTGTATATACATATATGTATGTGTGTGTCTGTGTGTGTGTTTCGCTTTACAATACCAACTAACCGATTGCGTACGGGAAGTGTAGTTCTGTGTTTTATGTTCTTGTTATAGAACTACTTTATTTGAACAATGTCCAATTAATATTCGTTATAGTTAAACAAAATGTGAATTTCTTTATATATGTATACATATATAAATTAATTATTGTGTATTACCTTCACACATACATTTAACATGACTATTTAATATATTTGGTATTGAGAAAAATTACTTATAAAATACAAATCCTAAAATAAGTCATATACATACATTTATATGTATATCTCAAATAATAACTACTTATATATTTGGATCGGTACAAACCTAATCAGTTCAAATAATTTATACGTTAAAACCAAACTTAATAGTATTGCAAAAGCTTATTAAAAAAATTACCACGGTAATATTATTACCGCGGTAATACTAAAACCTCTCAAAACTTATTTTCAATTGACAATAGACGTCTTTCACTTTTAACCTCAAGCTTCGTCATTTTTGTGACATTGACATATAATTTAACTTATTATCAATGATCTTAAAGAACAAAGCATTTGTATTAACTATTTAAAATAATACTTCTAGTAGGTTCTTTTCAAATTTGGTAGAGAGAGCTTGGACGGTGGAGGTGAGCGTTTAACGCTAGATAGGGTCCCTTAAACCTACACCTGGGTCACAAGTCCCAGTCACTGTTGAAGCTCCTCTCACTACAACGATGGACCCGACACACGCACCGTGAATACATGGAATGATGAGAGGTTTCGTCTCTCTATATATATTAAACCTACACCTGGGTCACAAGTCCCAGTCACTGTTGAAGCTCCTCTCACTACAACGATGGACCCGACACACGCACCGTGAATACATGGAATGATGAGAAGTTTCTTTTCCAAAAGCCAATGAAACCGTGGTATATATCTAGTATTATAATAAACTAGCCTTCCGCCCGCAGCTTCGCCCGCGTGGAGTTCGGTTATATCGCGTTTCCAAGAGAACTTTTCAAGAGTCTGGGATAAAAACTATCCTATGTTCTTTCTCAAGGTCAACTTTGTGTCTGTACCAAATTCCATTAAAATCAGTTCAGTTCAGACAGACAGACAGAGTTACTTTCGCATTTATAATATTATTAATAGGTATTAAACTGAACATAAGATCTATACAGTTTTTAAGTCATAATGCAACTGTTATTAAATATTTAATTGCACACGTAACTATAATTATCCGACCCTGGCATCGTTTGTTCTTATTCTCTTAATTTTTGTAATTATATTTTAGTTTTTATAATTCGTTATTTGACACGTCTGAATATGATCTTATGAAGTAACAAAAAAACTGATAAAAAGATTTATTACGGACGATTATCAAATAACAATTATAATTAATATACTAGTTTTTACCCGCGACTTCGTCCGCGTTAATTTCGGAATTAGCAATATAGCTGACCGGGAGAACTTTATTCCGACCTAGGCCATTATTAACCAAATATTGAAATTTATTAAGATTTATTTTTCTGTTTCGATCGAAAAGAATTAAATATCGTACGTCCGTCTCCTGGTTCTAAGCTATCTCTCCACCAATTTTCAATCATATCCCTACAGTCGTTCTTGAGTCATAAATAGTGTAATTAACACGACTTTCTTATATACAGGGTGACTGGTGAATTACTATCAATATTTAAGGAGCGTACTCGGTACATGATTCTCATTCGAATTATGTAAAAAAAATAGGTACTTAATTTTTGACCAAATTTCCGTATAAATAAATAAAGTGTTGACACGTTCCAAGTGTTCCAAGTGTGGACGCGTGCGGCGGCGTGCTGATACAAAACCACGCCCCCGCCGCCTGTGTGTGAGTGTGTGTGTATACCAGATCTGTAGGGTGTTCACACGATGCGTAATTAATTACACAACTTTTGGTTAACTTTACTTAGAAGTTTATTAATATTTATGTTATATTAATTTTTATTCCGTCATATATGATCGTCAAATATCACGTCCTCAAATATCGATAGTAATTCACCAGTCACCCTGTATATATTAATTAGTTTTTGCCCGCGACTTCGTCATCATAAACATCACAGTATACAGGGTGACTGGTGAATTACTATCAATATTTAAGGATAATACTCGGTACATGATTCTCATTCGAATTATGTAAAAAAAATAGGCACTTAATTTTTGACAAAATTTCCGTATAAATAAGTAAAGTGTTGACACGTTCCAAGTGTTCCAAGTGTGGACGCGTGCGGCGTCGTGCTGACACAACACTACGTCGCGACACGCGTATGTGTGAGTGTGAGTGTATACCTAATCTGTAGGGTGTTCACACGATGCGTAATTAATTACATAACTTTTGGTTAACTTTACTTAGAAGTTTATTAATATTTACGTTATATTAATTTTTATTTTGTCATATATGATCGTCAAATATCACGTCCTCAAGTATCGATAGTAATTCACCAGTCACCCTGTATATATGAAGTGGGAACTTTATGTATAGTTAGCATATGGAATTGTACATATCATACTTTTTTCATAAATAAATTTAAAATTGATTTTTGTCTGTCTGTTACGCACACACTGAACTGAACATTATGTTCCTAATATTCGACTTTTATATTAATTTTGGCCGTCCAATTTACCTCTTGGGAATTTCATCAATGTTGTTTTATTAAGAAACTGTAATTTCCTTGTAAGATCTATACAAAAGTTTTTGTGATCTTCCGTAACAAACACACTGACATACACAACAAATTGAACGACAATATATATATTTTCTTCTACCTGGCAATTTCCCAGCTTTAGCCAGGGTCTGCCTGAAAAAAATAACTCATCCGCAGAACATCTTATAGATAGTTTCGGCTAATTGTTTTTTACGACCGGCTAATTATTTACATCGTTTCGACATCGTTTACAACGACCTGTCGGTTATTACAGCCAAATTGTATGGTCCCGTCCGAATTCCTAGTAAACTATTTAGTAAACAAGTATATATATATACATATATATAAAGAAAGTCAATGATGGCCTAATGGTTAAAAGGCCCGCCTCTCATGCTCGAGGGCGCGGGTTCGATCCTGGCCCGGGCAAGTACCGATGTGATTTTTGGGAGTCATATGTACTTTCAAAGTATTTAGACATCACTGATTAATGCATTCCCAAAGAGGGTTGATGTTAGACAGGCGGCCGGTCGTAAACAACAAATAGCCAAAACTATTCACAATATGTAAGGCAGACCCTGGCTAAAGCTGGAAAATTGCCAGGTAGAAGAAGATATGTATATAGAATTATTATAACCGTTAGTATACAGTCACTGAGAGTGGACCTGAGTCTTCGTGAAAGATTAATCAATTATATTAAGGCGCCACTTCCTCCAACCGATTTAGTTAAGGTCGCTCAATCAGGTCGATTTCGTCAGCACCTGGCACCACAAGGAACGGGAGTTAGCAATTTAAACTGACTATATGTTACACATTAACTACTAAACAGATTGTATTGGTGTGTTTGTTAGCGCATAACTCTGAAACTACTGGATGGATTTTAATGAAACTTTACAGTTTTATAGATCAGATATCTGAAAGGGATTTAGGCTATATTTTATTTAATTATTTTGTTTTATACTGCGGAAATACGGTATAACAGTTGTATGTATGAAATCTAATGAAACAGAATTTTGATAATTAAGATATGGTAATGAAAATTTTGGGATAGTAATGAGGTTTTTTATATAAAAATGACTATATTATGTTAATTTATCAGATTTTTTGTTATTTTATTAACATCAACTGTTTGGTATACGATATTGACAGTTAGATGGTTGAAAGTTAATTCTCTGTTTTATATCTTTTTCTTCCTGGCAATTTCCCAGCTTTAGCCAGGGTCTGCCTTACATGTTGTGAATAGTTTTGGCTATTTGTTTTCACGACCGGCCGCCTGCCTGACATCAATCCTCTTTGGGAATGCATTAATCAGTGATGTCTAAATACTCTACTATATTTATTAAATATGTATTTCCGTAAATTATTTTTCATTACTAACATCGTGCTGTACCTTTCACCGAAGCCGTTCTAAAGTTTCAGAATCCTTGATGTGAACATTGCTCATGCATTCCATTGTTATGCTATAATATACATAAATATCTAACTATTAAAAATAATACTTTATATGAGAAACAAGAAAATAATATACTACTAAAATATTTATGAGATAACACATCAAAAACTAACACACATAACTCTTGTATGAATCACAAAGATAACATGCAATCTCAGTTTAAATATTCCTTTAAGCCCTTCCAGCCACCGCCATCTTGGATTCGTGACGTCACACAGCATCCATTACATTAAATACGTATACAAAATTATGTACATGCAATTCAGGATCACTTAAATTTAGTTGCAATCTAATTCGGGCACACACACACACACACATACACACATATACATGCCTACATACATACACACGCACACACACATATAAAAGCTTTTCAAAACAAAGGAATGCTATGAAATCATGTCCGAGCATTTGTGGGGGAGTAACGGACAAGCATGGCGTTATCACTGCACGATACTGAACTCGCAACTGGCATTCATATTTATTATTATTTGAACAATATTTTACTTTTTTTTTTATATGTACATTATTATAAGTGGCCAGCATTAAGTAGATTTATTTTGAGATTAAAAATTTAATCTTACATCTTACAAGACAGCGGAATATTTATTTTATATGATAGTTTTATGTATATATTTAATTAAAAAACTGTATTATTTTTACTTAAAAATATGGAGCCTTTCAAAGGGATGACCTTTTATGTATCGTTCAAAGAATAATTAAGAAAATAGAGGCCAGTAAGAAAAAGTTAGAACAAAGACAATAGTTAGAAAGCTTGAAACTTGAGGTTAATCCGTTAATTCAAAAATGGAATTCTAAATATATTTTCAAAATAAACAATTTAACAATAGTGATGTAGTTCACCATTAATGAGTCATTATCGATATGTCTATATAAATAAATTAAATTTATTTTTTATATATACATATGTATATACACGGAAGAGTTTATAAACAGCTGTTACTGCGGTCGTTCACATTCAAACGGTGCAAATGTGATTTGCATTTTGCATGTTTTACATAAATAGACTTAAACTGCTCATAAATACGGTATATGTTCGCTTGTCACTTTGTCAATGAAAAGGATAAAAATAACTCGACATTTTTTTTATTTTAATACTTTCAAGTATAAATATAAATATACTTTATATTATAGAGATCATTTAAACTAGGTAGTTATAAAAACGTGATGAAACAGCAAATCAGTACACTGTTAAATCTAACAGATACGACCCATACAGAATTCCGCTTATCACCAGTTTTTCCTGCTATAGCCAGAGGATAGCACACATACATACATACATACCGCGCGCTATCGATATCGATATTTTATGTTACAATAGATGGTATTTTACAAGTCTTTCTACATTAATATGCAACTATGAAAAATGTAAGCAACATTGGAAACAATGATAGTACAATATTTTAAAGGTTTCCGATTACGTAATTACAAGGAAACAAAACTCTTAAAGCGTGTCCGATAAATTTTATTACCTAAACAAAATACAAATATATTGTCTTATTGTCAACAACATAGTTAAATACGACCTTCTAATATCTTAGTTTAAAATTCATAAAAAAATCCCTAAACATATTATAAACTATCGATATATTGAATTGACAATAACATTAATATCACATCCTTAGGCCAGTGTGAATGAACGCACACTTGCATCAGTGTGCTGCCGTGTCAGCCCGTACTAAGTACGGATGTATTTTAAAATTGGAACGCCACAACTGACCTACAATACAAACCAGTTTTAACTCAATTCGAACACAATAAGATTCATTTTCGCTTACAACAGCCCGTACTAAGTACGGACCTCTCTTATTTTACAACGTCACTACTTTGTCCCGGTACAGGCCAGTTTCGACTTTATATTAAGAGCAATAAGGTGATTATGCTCTTGAATGGGTGAGAATATCTTCTTAAATAAAATGTTACTAGTGATACATTTAACAAAGGAAATGGAACTCAATTTGTATGGAATTAAGATTTATTTTTACCTGCTGTCAATTTATAGAACATGGTTACGGATAGACCACTTGTATAGTGCAAAGGTAAACTTCTCTTCGATTATGTAGCCCTGGTACATTCTTTGGATTAGTTTTATTATTTAGCCCGAATAAAAAAGAATATAAATTAGTAGTATTTATAATTAACCCGCCTCTCTATTTAACAGTGGCATGGTGGGTTATTCATAGAAATATGAAATTATGTATATGCAACTTATAAAGTATAATTCCACGTACTTTAAAGAAAATCCATAGACTTCAATTTATAATATACAAGCTAAATAGCCATTCATACCGACCATAGACTATTAGAATAAAGTCCTTGATTCAGACAAATACAATTAATAAACACTAATATGTATAACTTTAGAATTATGTAAATAATGTTGAACCTGTCAGTAGTACTGTCAAACTAATGTCACACAACTGACAGTTATTTAGAACGCTTTTAGCAAAGAGTATATTAAAAAAAGGTTTTATAAATAATGGTTTTTTTCTAATTTACCATGCAAATATCTTAATTCAAAGCTTCAAAGAATACAAAAAATAGGGATTGCTTATATATAGGTATATATATAAATAAATCTTTAAATATAACGTAGAATATTAAAATAATAACGTCGCAAAACAAACGTCTGGGAAAACCTCACAATATGGTCGACCATCTGTATTATAATTAATACATGAATATGTTTATAAGGTAATAGAGAAAAACCAAGAAATCCTCTTAATAGTTTACAAGATAATGTTAATTCATAATAAATGTCCCTACCATATGTTTGATACACTACTTACTTCGCGTTAATAGTTTTTAAGGTAGTTTATTGAATTAGAAACGGGATATACTTCGTATTTAGTAGTATGGAAACTTGTACTAAGGATAAAAATACGCAATTATTAGCAAGTGCTATATACGATAGTTTTAATCGTGAACCTAAACTGTTATACTTTAAGTTTTCTATGAAGTAAATACAATTAAATTATTAATAATACTGCTTATATTAGAAGAATTGATATGATTTTTAACTTTGTTTTTCATAGTATCTTTTTGATTAATTAAAATAATTTATACATCAGAATTATTATTATATTTTACATTGAATGAATACATATATATCATAAATGTTTTTTTAATACAATGCAAGCTTTGACTGGCATTTAGGTTTAGATTTAGAATATATATATATATATATGTATATTTTGAATTTCAAACATACAAAACAAAATTCAACATCGGATAAGGAAAATTCTATAGAATATTCTTAGAAAAGTTTTTATAACAATATTGTTTAAGCGACGTCAATACTTAATGATCACAGGATGTTCACAAAATTATTGAATAAGGACTGACTATTTAATAAAGTAAAAATATTATAATTAATTAAAATTTTATTTAATTTCACACAAAAATATAACCTATATTTCAAGAAATAAGAACTTATTTTTTAATATTTTTTTATTCAATAACATAAACTTTTTCAATTAATAAGAAGTTTTATGTAAACTATTTCGATTCAAAATAAAAAAAATCATTCATTACATAAAACCTCAAAGGTGGAAACCTTTTTTAGAGTTACATAATACACAAACCATTTGAGTGTGTGTGTGTGTGTGTGTGTGTGTATTACATACACATTGATAGATCGTGATGCTAGATTGTATCTGTGAATTAATGAAATCATTAGATATATATTATATATAAGGGTGTGTTCGCATAAATGGTATTCGTGATTGATTAATTGTTATAAAGACTCACGAGCTTTGAATGCCTCTGATGTGAAGGGACCAAATTCTTGGAGCCATGTTTAAATATTGCAGGATCTTTTCTCATACATATATATATATATTGTTATTAAAGTTTCCTTTGAAGTCTCAATCATTGCTTGTAAAAGGATAAAAATTCTTCTTTTTACTTATACATATTATAAGTGCGAAAGTTTGTGACTATGTATGTATGTTTGTTGCTCGTTCTCGCAAAAACTACAAAACAGATTTTGATGAAACTTAACAGTAATATAGCTAAGGTATCAGAATAGGATATAGGCTGACATTTACTGCAGTAAAAAATCATAATAAATAACTTTTGGTTAACTTTACTTAGAAGTTTATTAATATTTATGTTATATTAATTTTTATTTTGTCATATATGATCGTCAAATATCACGTCCTCAAATATCGACAGTAATTCACCAGTCACCCTGTATAGTGTATGAAGTTACGTGACACATACTATAGAGGTCTATACTTAAATACATTCCTTCTTCTTCTACCTGGCAATTTCCCAGCTATAGCCAGGATCTGCCTTACATGTTGTGAATAGTTGTGGCTAATTGTTTTTACGACCGGCCGCCTGCCTGACACCAATCCTCTTTGGGAATTAATTAATCAGTGATGTCTAAATACTCTTAGAAAGTACATATGACTCCGAAAAATCACATTGGTACTTGCCAGGATCGAACCCGCGCCCTCATGCATGAGAGGCGGGCATTTTAACCACTAGGCTGCTTTATACATTTCTCTATAGCCTTAAATCCGAAATCATCACAGACAAAGTCGCAGTATAAACTAATTAGAATTCAATCTAGTACATAGTTCTTAGTACCTAGACAGTTTTATACGAGGTATTCTTGAATAATGGAATATATAATATGTATAATATACATTATATAATTATTACACTTATACATTTAATGAGCCTATAATTAATAATGATTATACATTTAAATATAATTAAATGTAATTCTTGCTATAATTTATTATAATAATTCGTATTGCTAATAGAAAAAGTATGCATAACTATTGGAATTTAAATTTTTATTGGGGTTTTCCACTGTGTTCAACTTATTAAAATGGTGGAAGTGGTGGAAGTTTCTGTGTGACGTATGTTTGTTTGTCTGTTCGTTACGAAATAACTATAAAACAATTTTATTGTTATTTTCTTTCGGTTATAAGAATGTATGTAACATTCATTTTTATAGTCCCTTTTTGGTTGTATTATCTCTAATTTAAAAATATATTATTTCATTCAAATAATACTTTTCTAGGACCGATCATTAACCAAAAATTATTTTTACTATATTACATTAAAAGAGTATGAATTCATTTCTCTTACGCTTACGAGAAGAAATGTTCACTCTTTCTGAAAAAAAGGTCAATTAGAGACAAAACTTCTCATCATTCCATGTATTCACGGTGCGTGTGTCGGGTCCATCGTTGTAGTGAGAGGAGCTTCAACAGTGACTGGGACTTGTGACCCAGGTGTAGGTTTAAGGGATCCCTATCTAACGCGTTATACGCTTACCTCCACTGTCCAAGCTCCTCTCTCTACCTAACCAGGTGTAGATAACATTAATTAAACCTAATTTATTTTGTTTCAGAATGTCGACCCTGCTGTTCTGGCAGGGTAAGGGCAAGACCAATGGCGCCAACGGTCGAAACTGGATCCACGCCCCTGACGCCCTTGTCAAAGGACACGTTGCATATTTAGTTAAAGTGAGTACAAAAAACACATAGAATTTAATAAGATCAAAGAATTACAGAGGTTAAACGCCTCTCGTGCTTGAGGACGCGGGTTCGATCTTAGCAAATACCAATGTGATGTTTCCGAGTCATATGTACTTCTAAGAGTATTTAGACATCACTGATAGTTGAAGGAAAACATCGTGAGGAAACCTGGAATTATAATGTCAAAATAAGTTTGAAATCACCAACCCGTCTTGAACAAGCGTGGTGATTAATGCACAAACCTTCTCCATGTGAGAAGAGGCAGCTCAGCAGTGGGCTCTGATACACTCACATCTCGTCTGTCCGTGATCACGGTTGCTTAAAAGTAACCGAAACGTCGGGAGTACGTAGTTTTGAAAATAATAAAATCCCTGTAGTAATCCGAATAATATTAGTTTCATTTAAGATTAAAGAATGCTTCAAACAAATAAATTTTTGGAACATTAAAGTATACAAATTAATCTTTTTGATATAAATGCTTATACACTTAACATATTATGCTTCATTAGCTTCTTTTGTGGACAAAACCATCTTGTTCCCTAATAGTATAAGTTTGTATAGACACAGTATATTATCGTAAATTTTTAAATCTTCTCACTTTATAGTATTAAGGTAGATTATTAAATCTAAAGCCGGAAAAGCTGATACTATCATGAGGAAATATTAACGTATTGAAAATTGTAATCTTTACGATTTTAATTATTTACGTTAAATACGTTTTATTTCAAACTCTTAACGTAATATATTTTAACAATAATATAGATACTAGCTTTCCGCCCACAGCTTCGCCCGCGTGGAGTTCTGTTATATCGCGTTTCCAAGAGAACCTTTCAAAAGTCTGGGATAAAAACCATCCTATGTTCTTTCTAAAGGTCAACTCTATGTCTGTACCAAATTTCATTAAAATCAGTTCAGTGGTTTAGGCGTGTAAGCGTAACACACAGACTTACTTTCGCATTTATAATATTAGTGGAGATAGAAATATTTAATTATATTAAATACCTTAAAATATTGCATACAACTTAAAATACTTAAACGAAAATCTATTAACGGAAACGATTAAACTGTAAGTATTAAACTGTAAGTATTCAGTTCCATTTGTACTCGTACTAAATATCAAAGTACCCTCATAATAAACAACCAAATTCCATACTTTACATAAAATAATCAGCATATGCTTTACATACACGTGTTTAATTAATACATAAACAATGAACGCCCCCCACTGATAAAATAACACGTGTTTTGATGTATGGCGTCATATATATATATACAGACACATATATATATATACACACATGTATATGGGTCAGTGGTAGCCTAGTGGTTAAAGGCCCGCCTCTCATGCACGAGAGCGCGGGTTCGATCCTGGCAAGTACCAATGTGATTTTTCCGAGTCATATGTACTTTCTAAGAGTATTTAGTCATCACTGACAGATGAAGGAAAACATCGTGAGGAGACATGGACTTATAATTTCACAATTATAAGTTTGAAATCACCAACCCGTCTTGAGCAAGCGTGGTGATTAATGCTCAAACCTTCTCCATGTGAGAAGAGGCAGCTCAGCAGTGGGCTCTGAAAGGCTGATGATGATATCAGATATGTGATTAAAAATAAATACATTTTCTGAATGAATATGCTTAATAAGTTACTCTCTGTATCGGCTTACTGTCAGAGAAAGTTATGTTTAAATCGATCCAGCCTTATAGATCAGACGGAATTTATTTTAATATTACAAACAGACGGTCAATTGTTTTATTATATTAATTTGCATGTATAATATAGTAAATACGGATAAAAAAATATGGCTGAAGATGATGTGGCCCCAGAAAAGTATGTATTTATTTACTTTTTTTTTTATTGCAATATACCTATTCAATATGTTCCTATATAATCTATACTAATATTATAAAGCTAAAGAGTTTGTTTGTGTGTTTGTTTGTTTGTTTGTTTGTTTGAAAGCGCTAATCTCCGAAACTACTGGTTCGCATTGAATAATTCTTTTTGTGTTGAATAGTCCAGTTATCGAGGAAGGCTGTGGGCTATATAACATCACGCTACGACCAATAGGAGCAAAGATATAGTGGTAAATGTGTAAAAAACGGGAGAAATTATTTCATCTTTGAAGCCTTCCGTTGCGTGCGCCGTGAAAACGGTTCAAGATACACAAAAAATATGTATTAAAGAATAATAGCTCTTTTAATGATCTAAAAAACAGTCCGCGATAGTATATGTCTATCTTTTAAGATTAACTCACAAAAACCGTTTTTATGGTACCTAATTTTGTAGAAATAATTTGTTTAAGTTGTATCAACATAGTAATATTAATCTTTATTCAAATAAACAAATAAATATGTTGTTGGTTAAGAGTACTTCATTATTAATAAAAAAAACATAGGTTTTATCCTGAAAATTGTACGGGAACTGTCGGAAGTCACTATTCCACGCGGACGTAGCCGCGGCAAAAGCTAGTATATAGTATTTACGATGAGTTATGAAGTGAAAAACTTTAAACTCATCGTATATAGTGACGATGAAAACTATGAGTAAGAATACTGAGTGAATAAGAATAATGAGAATGAGTAAGAATAGTGAGTAAGAAAGAATTATACCAACATTATAATAATTTATAGGATAATACCTATATATTTTTACTAGTATCACAAAACGTATACTTATGTCGCCGAATACTCATTAAATTAGTCTTAAAATTAACCGACTAGGTTTTCAACTAAATAACATTACTTAAAGCGAATTATTTATATATAATTTACAGTAATTATGTATTTAACCCGATCATAATTTTGATATGTAACATAATATAGTATTGAAACGGTAAACGCCACGTACGTAGTAATAAACTTGTAGTACGCAAAGTAAAAAGTGTAGTAATTTTATTGGCTAAGTCAAATTTTGTTTTATTTAATAAATATTTTTTAACGTTTCGTGACTAAAAGGATAATCGTAGTAAATTGAATTCATTTAAAAAGTTCTTTGAACCTATAAAATGAAACATACTAGCTATTGACAATGGTTTCGTCTGTTATATTATATATATACATAATTTATAATAAATAAAATATTATTTTGTGAATTTTTATATAGATAATAATATGACGAAAGAACTCTTAATTTTTGTATATGAAAAAAATATTTTTTTCCTAATAATACGCATAATAAAATATTATTTGCGATTATTCATACTCATGAAGGTTTTGTTCGTGCAATATAATTATATAATATCAGGGTTATATTTGTACTGAATGCGATTGTATAATACTCTTTGTTTACAAACTGACATATATTTTTAATTTATGCTATATACATATATGTATATATTATTTTCATTAAACTTCACTTAAAATCAAAACCATACGTATAATAGAAATATTATAATGTATACAATTATAATAAAAATTTATGTCTTATATGTTTATTCTTTAAGGAGGTTTTATATAAATAATCTAAAAAGTTTTCATATCACATTTCAGTTCCTCGGCTGTACACAGGTGGACCAACCGAAGGGCATCGAGGTAGTCAAGGACGCGATTAAAAAGTTACAGTTCACGCAACAACTTAAAAAATCCGAAACAAAAGATGCGGCGAAATGCAAGAAAGTCGAGATAACCGTATCGGTCGACGGTGTCGCCATACAGGTGAATAAATAAATAATTTTAACATATAATATATTCAACACACGTACATACAGACAAACAAAATGACTTCACTTTCTCTATTTCCTTAATTAGTCACATATTTATTTTCATATCCATAACGAACAATTTAACGTTTATATTAAATACTCATTATCAAGATCGGCTGAATGATCTAAACATGTGTCACATTACAAAAACACGCGCCAAAAAAAAAAAAGAAACGTCATTTACATTCATTACAAAATGTCTAAGTCTATGTTTCACACATAGTTAATTTTCATACAAACCACTGTACCGAGCCTAACTCTTTGTCTAGTTTCACATAACAGTTTCGCAACCGAATAGTTTACAATCCGAACGCGTTCCCAACGTAACGCACGCGAGTTTCTTTTTTTTTATATAATTGAAACTATTTGTTTTTGTGTGTCAATTGTCTTGACACGCCTTATTTCCTTGTTTAAACTGTACTAATTTCTAATCAAATAGTTTGCTATTCGAATTTGGAACTCCAATTTTGTATAGTTGCAGTTCGATAATTTGATTTTTGAATTTGGAACTTCAATTTTGTATAGTTTATTTAAAAAGCAGTTCGATAATTTGAGTTTTGAATTTGGAACTTCAATTTTGTATAGTTTATATATAAAGAAGTTCGATAATTTGCTATTTGAATTTGGATCTTCAATTTTATATAGTCTACATATAAAGCATTCGATAATTTGGTATTTGAATTTGGAACTACAATTTTGTATAGTTTATATATGTATAAAGCATTCGATAATTTGCTATTTGAATTTGGAACTTCAATTTTGTATTGTTTATATATAAATCATTCGATAATTTGCTATTTGAATTTGGAACTCCAATTTCATATAGTCTATTTATAAACCAATTCGAGTACATACTGGTTGAAAATTAAAAAAAAAATCTATTTCATTACCATGGAGGTTGTAATACAAACTTCATAACCAGATATTATCTTTCTAAACGGTCTATATTAGCGGCAATTCGTGTCATCACTGTAACGAGCGCTGTTATAATCACTTCCTGTTGTTACGTCGGGAATTTTATTTAAGCTGTGCTCACACTGAATTAGGTTACCCCAAAAAATTATAACGAACTACATATAGATTGTAATAAATTATTATATATTATTTATTTCAATAATGATGACGTTAGTATTAAACAAATCAACTTTTTTAGACTATATTAATGAATGACGTTCTTAATTTGGCGCCAAAATCAACTGTCAACTGTCAAACAAATTACGTTTAAATGTCATATATATTTTTAAATCCCTCAAATGTTTAAACCATTCAGAAATAAATAGAAAATATGTATTAATAAACTAATAAATCTATAGTAAATATTAATTTAAAAAATCCAATTCACAGTGAAAGTTTGTTATCAAGTTCCTTAGTTATTATCTGACGGGTTTTATTACACGGATCATTTTACTATGTCTAAGAGAAAGTTGATGTTACTGAAAACGAGAGAAGTTTTGTTTATTACTATACAACGAAGTTAAAAAGATAGTTATGTTTACCATTTTTCTATATAAACATAATTTATAATTTTTAGTAAGCTAATACATATTTTCATGTTTCGATCAGAACAAATAAATGTCTATAACTAAATGGATAAAAAAATATTAATAAATCCACCAAAAATAGTTACAATATTACAAAATGTAACTTAGAAAAATGTTTTCTCTCTACAAACATATTTTTATATATATATAACTTAAGTTTTAACTTTAGATTCATAATATCAGCAATAACCTACATTTTAACAAAATTTTTATTACATATATATTATTTAATTAAATTTATAAATTTAACAAATTAATTAATTAATTAATTCCCAGGAGCCGAGAACAAACAATGTGATGTACCAGTTCCCACTGCATCGGATATCATACTGCGCTGATGACAAAGGAGCTAAGAAATACTTCTCATTTATAGCTAAAGGTACTAGAAACTAAATATATATATATATACATACTAGCTGACCCGGCAAATTTTGTTAGACCATATAAAAAAATAGGGGTTGGTGATAAAAAAGTGAAAATTTTGGATGAAAAAGAAATGGTGAACACCCCTTGTGACTTAGGGGTAAAAAATTAGATGTTGGCCTATTCTCAGACCTAGTCAATATGCTCACAAAATTGCATCAAAATCAGTTCAGCCGTTTCGGAGGAGTTCTCTGTCTAACACGACACGAGAATTTTATATATAAGATATATATGTTAGAATGTACATACATATATTTGCTCATCATTCACACATAAGCTTAATATTTCATAAAACTATACAGTAATTAAATTTCTACATAAAAATATGAAATACTGATTTATACCTAGTTCAGGGACAGTAGATTTTATTTACATATAATACCTTTTACCATTATGCATTGTAATCAGATTATGTTAATGTCTATACAATTGTAATGTATTTGGGATAAATAAGCATTATTATTATTAAATAATATTCCCTTATATCTTAATAAGCTAACTGCTTACTATTTAATCTATATATTGATTCCTAATATCTATCAATAGGTGCCAGCACTGTCAACGGGGTCAATGGCCACGATACAACGGAAAAACATGAATGTTTCGTTTTCATATCAACTAAACTTGCCTCGGAGATAACACTCACTATAGGGCAGGCATTCGACTTGGCTTACAGGTAATGATATGATAATGATATGAATTATATCATATCATATGATATGATGTCCCTCAACTTGTCATACAAAGTTACTTATTTAATATTTGAGCGCTAAATTAATCTCATATGAGAGAAATAATATTAATATTTGAAGGGAAACTTGTATATGTCATTATTACTATAAATATTGCAAATAAAACATATTTTAAGTTTTTAAATATAAAAAATAATGGCAATATAGAAATCTTTTTTATAATTTTCAGGCGGTTTTTGAACGATAATGGGAAATACATTGAAATGCAAAAACTGACCTTACAGAACAAGAAACTCGAAATGCAAATGAACGCTTACAAGAATCGCTTACAGGTAAATAAAGTGTATTTATAATTTAATAAACAGTAGATTAACCCCTTGGATTCGGTTTTTAAAAAGAAGAGACTAATTCACAACACCAATTGTTAATTTCATAAACAATAATTAATTAACTAAAGAGAAATAATTTAATAAAAAAGAGAGCTGAAACTTAACTGTTTATCATTGTAGTTATATTAGACAAGAAGCTACTTTGGCATTTATATGTATACTAGAAGACCCGGCGAACTTCGTATCGCCCTATAATCAAGAAACATCCGTTACGTTTTTTTATTTATATTTTTGGAGTTTACCTATTAAAGCCATAAATTTCCGTGTTTTGAAGTGCGACAGAATGATTGACATATTAGTTAGTTGTCAAATCTAATGTAAAAAAAACGTTTTTATCAACAACTACTAATAAATTAAAAATTAATTAAAAAAAAAATTGTCCAGTGGAAAAAATTGTGAATCTAAACCATTCCCAGATCCCATTGAACATACACAAAAAATTTCATCAAAATCCAGTCATTTGAGAGAAGTTCAGTGACATACACACTCACAGAAGAATTATATATATAAAGATTAACCTATATACAATATTTTATTTACAGGAGTTATCAAAAATAACGTACAAGGATGATCTTTCTGCCTACCTCAGTCGTCATAGTCTGTCAGATATCACAGAATTCAAATGTCCCGAACTAGATGCTCAACTGACGGCTATCAATACAACACTAGCTAATGGAAAGACGGACAGCGGTATTTATATTATATTATTATATAATAACATTGGCTGTATATACTGTGCAATAGTTATATACAACGTGTAACATAATTAACGCACACCCTGAAAGTAGTTTGTTCAGAATTGGTATCTGGATCGATTTTTATAGTTTTTTTATGTAGGTCATTATTTTCTGAAATTTAGATAGAACTAAGTAAATTACAGTCATCCTACACACGGAACACCAACAGCGACAGCCGGCACACATCAAATACCTACGCACGTGTCCATTGACCTCCTAGATCAGCTGATTTGACGCCACTCGACCTTTTTTTGTGGGGGCGAATTAAATCGCTAGTTTATAACACAGAGACAACAAGTTTCGAGGAACTAAAAAATTAGGTTATAACCGCCTTTGTAAAAGTGAAAAGTAACACTGCAGTATTATCTATAATAAAACCACAATTGCGGAAGCGGTCATTAAAGTGCATTGAACAAGGCGGTGGACATTTGAAAATGTTTTAAAACGACAACGCCGTGCGAGTGCAAATTAAACTATAAGTTTGTTTATGATCTTTAAATTATTGTTAATTTTTGATTCCCACCATTTAAACACGCCGACTTTGTCGTAGGTATTGTGGTGTCTAATCAAAGCACGCGTTATCAGCTGTTTAATAATTCTTATTAACAAATTTAATTTAACAAATCAGTAATTATAAAATATTGGCTTCAGATTAAAAAAAATTCAATGTCGACAATCTTAAGCCTGAAAAGTGTGATGGAGAGAAGAATCATAAATCATAATGTACCTAGTTATTTCGTGTTCTTATTATTACCTACTTCTTATTATTGACGGATTGCACTCGGAGAGAGGGGCGCGGGCGTGTCTGTCTGTGTGTGCGTGTGCATCGGAGTGTTGGTGAATAGCTGACCATATTATTTGCACGAAATTGGGATAACTAATTTCACAAATAAAAAATGCAAACGCACATATAAATAATATTTGGTGTATGCATTGCGTTTATATTATTATATTCTCATTGGGGTATTTGAGGGTGTGCGTTAATTACGTTACATGTTGTATATGACATTGGCTAAATGTAATAAGCACATTGACAGTAACGCCATCTGTTGGTAAATAGACGTAAATAGATGGATCGCAAATTTTGCTATTTCTTTATGTTCTGACAAAAAAGATATTTAAGACTGTAAGCTATTATATTTTATTATTAATTAAAATTACATTGGCATTGTCGGAAATATAAAAAAAATAACATAAATATAATATAACTATCTTTCCGCCCGCAGCTTCGCCCGCGTGGAGTTCCGTTATATTGCGTTTCCAAGAAAACCTTACAAATGTCTGGGATAAAAGATATCCTATGTTCTTTCTCGAGGTCAACTCTATCTCTGTACCAAATTTCATTAAAATCAGTACAGTGGTTTAGTCCTGAAAGCGTATTTTCCATTGTTAACCCCCCGCAACCCCTCTTGTGGGTGAAATTTCATAAAATCCGTTCTAAGCTGACCTCTACTCGAAAGGAATAATCCTACCAAATTTCAAGTCGCTACGCCTTATAGTTCCAGAGATATCGTGATGAGTCAATATATAGGTGGAAATCTCTTATATATATAGATAATAAAATCTTCTTAAATAGTTTTTATATATAATTGCAGGTGATGCTACATCCACTAACTCGGTGGACACATTCAGTTCCAACGACAACAACTTACTGTTGTCAACACCGCCACCAACACACAACGGTAGAAACAACACGGGGTATGTTATGTACTACTATATACTGTATATATATATATTGTAGGTCAGGACATTTGGTTAAAAAAGCCGTACCTATTAAGACAAACTTAGTATTAATAGGTACGACAATTTTTTTTAATGTAAAATCAAGTCTTTTTTATTATTATCATAAATCTTGTTAATTTCTAGTGAAATAATAAATAAAATCGATGCCAAATCGGTCTTAAATAGATACTTTATTATTAATCAGTCAAATAGTCATCAGTCAAAATTAAAATTTAGATACTTAAATAGTTATCAACATACTTGAATTTTTCTTAAATAATAAGAAAGGCTCAAATTATACTTTTTTAACTTAAAAAAATAAATAATAACTTCTCTTTAAGTTAAAATATAAACTAAACAAAAAATACATTTTTTCTTCGAGTTACACAATAAATATATATATATAAAATAATTATTAATATTTTTCGTTTGTCGAAACCTGCTTTAAGAGCTCAGTTTCTTTCAAAATGTAGTTTTTAAAATTCTTACATGTCAAATGTTTTAAATTCTATTCCTAACAAATACCGGACAAGACGGACACCGTTTATTTTGGCCGGACATGCAATCCAAAAGCCTAACTATGTTCGGCTTTATCCGGACGCCTGGCAATGCTATATATGTGTATATATATATATATATATATATATGTGTGTGTATGTGTGTGTGTGTGTATCTTGATGGCTCCTATGTATAAGTGCTAATAAGTAAATTGTTCAGTCAAAATGTATGCAAAATGCAATGTGAATTATAATAACTTTGTTATATAACTTATTTGTACTCAATACATGTTAGAACATATTAGAATGTTACATTAAGTTTTCATTAAATGCATTCAAGATTATTATACTATTAAATTCTTTATTTTTTATTATATATACATATAGTAGATTATTATGTATTAGTTTTCTAATAACTACATTATATATATTTCAGTAAACTCCTCGGTGATCTGACTAATAAGAATCCAGTTGTGGGCACTAAGTTGGAGGGACTTCTACTACATTCAGACTCTGATAGTGGTAAGAATTATAATATACTAGCTGCGCCCCGCGGTGTTACTCGATTTCCGGGATGTAAAGTAGCTTATGTGTCATTCCTGGACGTCAGCTTCATGTATACAAAATTTTATCAAAATCGCTTTAGCCGTTTGAGCGTGAAGAAGTAATAAACATACACACACTCACAAACTTTCGCAATTATAATATTAGTAGGATAATTTAATAGTTGCTAGAGCCTAGTTGTGGTTAAGTTACTATGTTCAAACATGGTTTGGCTCAACCGGGAAAGTTCTAACCCTCTCACAGAAGATAGTCTTTAATTAATCGTTTCGTGCGATGAGTGAGAGAGACGATAGCCCTTTCTCTTTCCCACACTTTCCTCTTTCTTTATCAATAAAGGTCCATATATCTATGGAGATGTTAATGTCCGTTACGTTGGTTTAATAAAAGTCCACAACACTGTTTAGAATGTAATCGCACACAGAAGAAAGTTACAAGACTGACACAGAAAGGTTAAAGTTCATACAGTTCGGAAGGAGAAAAACTAATAATTAAACTATCAATACACTAGATATAATAACAAAGAGTAAAATATGTATTCGATATCGAAACGCAAGGTGGAATGTTTTAAGTTCGTAATTCGCATCTAGTTATTAAAAGGGCGACTTATCGCCCATCAAGTAGACAGTCAGCTAGTTTGTAATCTTCCCCATAAAAAAATCTTATATAGAACACAAGTACATATACAGCTAAAGTCTACATAAAACCTATTTAATATAATGTTGCCACATTTAAAATATTTAATACTATTTAAGTCAGATAAATAGTAATTATAATTATAAGTGTTGCCAATTTAAGAGACCATTGCATGTGTTTCTCTATGATAAACATCTATTGGTTCATAATTAGTATATATTTCGTTTTTCATATAATTCTTATATTAGATTTCGACCCGCGAGCCTTCGAGTCAGAGCCGAGCCCACGATGCCCGGTCACAGCGCCGCCGCTCTGTAAGTTATACACATACTATATACTAATATAAATTAACTAACTTAATGGTAATAAAATAAGACTATAAGGGAAAATTACTATTTGTGAAGTTTAAAGATAAGATAAAAATAGGATAATCAAAATATATTCTACATTTCTTATTTTAATAATTAATAAATAATTTTTAATGCAATTGATTTTTTTATAAAAAAAACCCAGTATGTATATGTATACTTATAATGCCTATATTAGGTATTTTTTTATTAATCATTTTTTAGCATATTTTATACGTTAGTACTATTATATTAATATAATATAATTTATAAGTCACTTGTTATTCAATAATCATGATAATATCACCAACCAACAGCATATTAACTGTAAAATTTACAAGACAATAGTACATTAACATGTTATGCAATATACTAATATACAAATTTATCAACAGTGGCGCCACCACCGAAAGCATCGAAGCGACAGCCACAATCGCCACAGCCACAGCCACAACAGCCACAACCACAGCCACAGCAAAACGGCAGTGATTTATTCGGTTCATCACCATTCACACCACAACAATCACCGAACCAATTCCAAAACAAGCCAAATTATGATATAAGCGACTTCAACTTACAAAGTTCAGTGTTCAACAACACATTCACTAATGGCCTCACAAATTACGACCCATTTGTTACTCAGAACACATCGAATATATTTGGAAACTTGAATAATAGTTTCAATGGCTTCGGTAACTTGAGTGACAAACAGACAGTCGAATTGAACAGCAGCTTCAATGGTTTTCTTGATAAGACCATATCTGAAATGAAGGTAATATATTAATACAAATATATATATACTAGCTGCGCCACGCGGTGTTACTCGATTTCCGGGATGTAAAGTAGCCTATGTGTTATTCCTGGACGTCAGCTTCCTGTATATAAAATTTTATCAAAATCATTCCAGCCGTTTGAGCGTGAAGAAATAACAAACATACATACAAACTTTCGCAATTATAATATTAGTAGGATTATATATTGTGGTAAATAAGTACTGATTGACCAAAGCTAATATAATAAAGTGATCTTCATTATACTTGACATCATATTATTTAATGATAAACAAGTATAACTAATACATAAGAGTAATATATAACTAATTAGTAAATTGTGTTTTTTACTGACTTTACAAAAAGATTTGTTTTATATGTATGTCTAGTCTAAAATTAACTATTAAACCAATAGCAGAATTTAATCAAGAAATAATATTATAATATATAATTTTAGAGTATTTTTTTAATATCAAATCTTTAATAAATTTTTATATGTTCAATAGCTTGATAAACGGTAAGTTAAGTAATGATAGATTAATAAATTTTAGTTATATTAAATTAATTATTATTTTCTTTCACAGGATGGCTTTAGCCGAGGTATAAGTTTCGGCAACGACGATTTTTCAATAGAAAATTTGGATCCATTGAAGAAAAATTAAGAAAAATAATAATAACCATACAATAAATGAATGCAATATATTATTTTTTTAGCAAAAGACGTAATGTTGCCATGTTGGTTACAAAAATACGTGATAGTAGATATATAGAATCTCGGAATTTAATGACAATATATTTTTTGAAACCGGAAGTGCCTTTTCGAAAACTAAACAATATTTGAAGCCTCAAATTATTCTGTGATAATTCTTATAAAAAATTTTGAGGTACTTCAAATGATGTATATATTGGGGCTAATTTTACATTCCATTTTATAATATAACTCTATACTAAGATATATTTGTATAGTCTTTGTAGAATAATCTGTTGTATCTTAGTCTTATTTTCCGATGTTATTTTAATGAAGATATACTTTTTTGTGTATTTTGCTGTAATAAAAAAATTATAAAAACTATTGTTTTATTATCCAAATATGTAGATTTTTTTTAAAGTGAAACTTATTACGCAACTTGAAACAAGGTTGCGTTAAACGTTGTACGCTAAAGAGATAGAAAGATACACAGAGATTGTTTACCAATCAATGCTAAATAAGTAACATCGTGTTAAGGCGTTTGATGCTCTGTTAGATGTATCGAGCGTCCCACCACACACTAATGTCCGTTTAAATGTCTTAACCAGCCACTAATATTAATTCCTGCTCTGGAGCTCCGTCTAAAGGCTAACAGAATGTTAATGGCATTGTCAAAACTCAATTGTCCAATCACAGCCCTGATTTCTTGTAACCATAGTAACGTCATCTATTTTGTCAGTTTCGACTATTTCTTAATACTTATTAATAAAGTGAATTAAAATTTCATTTAGTATGATGATTTTGCCTCCAGCTTTTTTATGACATTGCAAATTAAGTTTTCTTATTATTTCTTATAATTTGAACACAATTTATGTCTATATATATAATTTACAATTTATTGACAACACGATTTTGACAAGTTACACCTAGTAAATTGAAAAGAAAACTTTTTGTGTGCTAAATGTATGCAATCAACGATAAATAAAATTTGGTCGCATTAGCTTACAAGTGACGTATCGAGGGATATATACGATCTAAGTATAAAGTGGTGCATCGTGGCAAACGTGCCGTGTTAAACGCTATAGTTTCCACTTGGTCGTCTTATAACAAGAACGAATAATTCGGTAGTCGGTCATTTGACATGACGTTTAATAATGCGTTGTTAATTTTGTCATCGTGGGACGTAAATATTTTAACAGACATTTATAATTTTGAAGGTTGTTTAGTAAATGTTGGGTTTAGATAAAACAAACATTGATTGGTGAAACTGGGTCTTAATGTACATATGTAATTTGATTCACGATTTGGTAAACTTATCAAAAATGTCATCTATAAAAATAAAACGAAACATTTTCGATCGGCCCCTGCTAATTGTTAGCGCCGCTATGCAGCCAGAGCGGCGGTATGCACAACCACTTTGCTTATTTTCCATACAAAAATTCTCAAGGACGATCTACAAATCTCGAGCACGTATGCAGATACAGTGTAAACTCCATGTAACGTCACTCGACTCCATGTAACGTCATTTAACGACAAACTCTTTAAAGCGTCGAAATAATTTGACTTTGGTTGGTGTATGGGTTTGATACCACACACCATTTAGATTTGATAGTTTTATGGAGACCAGCTAGTTTGTGAGTATCGCGTTTAGGTAATGAGAACGAACTGTTTATTTGAACGCTTTATTGATACTGACTAAATTATGACAATGCTTACATTTATATTGCTAATGAATGTGTACATACAATGAAATTATGTTAATGTATGGGTGAACCCATACATACTCCCGACAGGAAGAAATACAAAGAAAAAAATTATAAATGCTATGAAGGTATACAAATTATGGTATAAAATAAGATAACATAAGTAATATTTAAGAAAAGCAAACAACACATATAAAATAAAAGATAAAATTAGACAATATTGATAATAATTAAAAGTTTACAATCTTGAAGTGTCTATCATTATGCTTGCATTATTTGACCTATTGCACTTGGTACACATAGGTACACTTGGTACACATAGTTGTATAATGATTGACAGGACAATGTGACTGGCTTAACAATGTAGTTCCCTTTCTGCTACTCCGTATACAACTCCTGGGTACTGATTTCTTTTAAGCGATAATCTCTGCGCTGCGTTCTCAATAATTAGGGACAATTGACTACCCTGGTCAATAAGAGCTCGCATGATTAATTGAGTACCATCTGATGCTGTGACTTTAATCAAGGCAGTTACTAAAAGAATTTCCGATATGTCGCCTTGTGAAACATTAGAAGCCTTTGTTGTGTCATTTTGTTGTTTGCTAGTCGATGGCCTACTTTGGGCAACGGTGTAAAATTTCGTACCGTCGTGCAATACCGAATTATGTTTTCCATTACAAATACGGCAACGTTTGGAAGAATTGCATTGTTTTCCACTAGGCTTATATAAACAATTAGTGCATAAATCCAATTCTTTTAGCCTTTTGAACCTCAATTCAACAGGCATTGCTAAAAACTTTTCGCAATTAAAAATTCCAATTCGTTGTTATTGCAAAATTGACATTTGATACCTGCTACATGTAATGATTTTACAAATGATTTATTGTTGCGGTTTGAATTATTACCGTATGAATTATAAAATTAAGATTTATTTTTGAATGATGATGAACGATAATTGGGATTTTGAAAAAAAAAAAAGTATTGATTTTTTTTATGTATTTTAAAACTTTATTATTAATTATAATGATTTTTAATGCAAAAAACTTGAAAACATTTTTTTTTAATTAATTATAAACAATTAAAAATTTATAAAATTCAAAAACAAATCACGTGACTGTAAACGCGCCATGATTGGTCGGCATACTTGTGACGTCATAATGTTAAAGCAATTTCATAATAGTACAGTGTTTATGGCTATTATTTTTGACTTGATAAAAATATCTCAAATTTATTAGTGAAAAACGATTTGAAAAGTTTATTTCGACTAACTATATGTGATAAAGGATTTATAAAAGCAAAATCGGAAAATATTCCTGATGTTGATATATTTATAACAATTTTTTTTAAAAATGACGTCCGGTTTAATTCTGCTGAAGTTCGAGGTGCTAAGGCATCAAGGTAAATCTGTTAAAAATACCATTCTAAATGAAAATAAGTATTTATTTTCTATTAAATATAATTAATGATTATTTCATTAATTGTAGAGCATCACGTGAGAGTTACGGTGATAAAGCTATAGGTTATGGTCAACTTAATCGTAAGAATGGTATTTGTGTTTTAAAAGGACGTGTGTGTCCAGAACACCGAGTTCGGAGTAAAGCTTACTCAGTTACTCTAACTATCAATGAAAAATTAAGAAGAAGAATAATAAAAGAAGAATTAATAAAATATTATTATAACATTATAAAAAACCAAAATAACATATACTTTAAAAATTTAAATGTAGTCTGATACAGAACCTAGAATGTTATAAAATTATGAAAATATCTATTAATTGAATTCCAATTATTAGACAAACATACATATAGATTTACTATTTAATAGCTTTGAATTATCAATAAAAAAAATTTTAATGCTACGATTTTAAAGGTTATGATTTGGAGCCCAGGTAAAAAAATTAATTACTGAACTATACTTATTCGATTTATACTCTTAGATATAAAATAATTAATAACAATATTATTATGATTATATTATTATTATACTTACATCGAAATGATTTTCACAACAAAAAAAAATTGATTTTGTTTTTGAATAATCTCGGAGCACTGCTTGAAACCATTTTTTTCGACGTTTTTCGTCTTGTGGAACATTTAAAAACATTTTTTCAGGAGTTGTTTTTGTAGTATTTGTACATAATGGTACAAAACAAGAGCGATAACTTTTGAGTTTTAACATTTTTGATTATTTAACAATGCCAACAGAATTTACTAGATAAAAACCCAAAACACTGTACTAATTATTATTATATCTCTGCATGCTGCAATGAGCAAAAACTAACATTGTGACGTCACACGCGCTCGGATTTATTCGGGAGCTGTCGGCGGATCTTCGGTACTGAATTTAAAATTTAATTTTTATTTTGAAATAACTTTTTTATTATTGCAAAGAAAAAATAAATAAAAATAGTTTTGTTATAAAACTTATATATGATCTTTCCATTTATAACAAAAAAAAAATTATTCAAAAACCCAATTGCTGTTACTGTTTTGATGAAACTTCGGCGAATTGTTATTGGGTTTCTTTCGAGATGATTCGAGAGTTTTAAACTTACTTTCTAAGAATGTTAAAAAATCTTGTAGTTTTGGAAGTTCTCTTGGTTCTTTTAATGATTCCAAGTAATCCGAGTGCGTCTCTTGATCTAATTTTTGTGATAAAATATGAACTTATAATGGATCTCATGTGCTTACGTCTATCCCAAGACTTTTGATTGCATTTATACTCTCTAAAGTAGTATCGTGTAGGCGTTTTATTTGATTAATTGATATTTGTTGCGTTACGGGAATATTTAAAAGAATATTCACGTGGGATGAAAAAATAAGTTTTTTATTGTTATATCTATGATTTAGAATATCCCAACAGGTGGTATAGTTTTCTGAACTAATCGAAAGGTGTTGAATTAATCGTTCGGCCTCTCCACGAACTTTACTTTTTAAAAATTGCATTTTCTGCGCGTTAGATATGCATGAGTTACTATGAATGACTTCTGTAAACAAATCTTTAAAGGATGTCCATTGATGATATGTACCACTAAAAATTGGAATCTCCATTTGCGGAGTCAGTTTCTCCTTGTGTGCCATGGACAATATTTTGCTATTAATTTACCTTTTTATGTCTCTATAAATACTGTTCGTAGTTTGTAAATCTTTCTTCGTATGCTTCATTTGAACCTTCCAACTCACTGTCTAGCTCCCAATGTAATGAATCTATTACTGCCCACCTACATTGTATAGTGTTGAGCAAATCTTCGTACTCCCATATTTCCTTTAAAGAATCTACATTTATGTTCCTTATTGTACGCTGGAATGCTCTAAAATTACTGTATTGCTTTTTTAACAAGTCGTCCGTTTTGCTATTAACACCCTGCTGTTTTTGAGGTGTCGAATAATATTCAACCGACGTGCCAGGCCTTTCTGATATACCCTTATAGTTAATAATCATTTGCTTAGTATTTTTATAGAGATTTTCAGTTTTATCATAATGAAATTCAGTGAAATAATGATCACTCCTATCTCCCTTTTCACTTAATATTAAATGATTGTTTCGGTATTGAACCCAATATGAATGAAGGCTTTCGATTCTTCTTTTAATGTACTCATCTGTTTTACGCTCAGCACTATCCTTTTTGAAATTAGACGCAAGTTTTTGAATGGATATTTGTATCTCATTTTGCTTTGCTATGATATCCTCCATGTAGAGGGAAAATTAAAATGAAATGAAAAAAAAGGAAAGATGTCACTTGTAGCTCAAATTACGCTTGGCGATGATACCGGTTGCTGTGTTCGATGACGCTATGCTCACTGCTGTGCTGGCTGCTATGCCCGAACCCCGATGACAGTATATTTACTGCTGTTCTTCATGATATGCTGAATATTTTTCAGCTCTGATAATATCCTTGCTGTTATGCTGTGTATTATACTGGCTCCTTATGATGTTATGATATTATGCTCGATGTAAAACTGCTATGCTTGATGCTGAATGATTGTCATATAAAAGTGGATATAAATCACCTTACAGTCACTGTTCCACACGTTAAAGTCAATCGCCGTGCGACACGTGGCCTTAGCACCGCACTTCGACCAACCCGCGCGTATGGTCAAAATACTCGGAGGACGGATAATCCGCGAGTAAAATTGCTCGAAAGACCAAAACGATGTATGGGTTTGATACCACACACCATTTAGATTTGATAGTTTTATGGAGACCAGCTAGTTTGTGAGTATCGCGTTTAGGTAATGAGAACGACCTGTTTATTTGAAAGCTTTATTGATACTGACTCAATTATGACAATGCTTACATTTATACTTGCTTATGAATGTGTACATACAATGAAATTATGTTAATGTATGGGTGAACCCATACAGTTGGTTTAGCTTGTCTACCATACAATGATACACTCTACATAGCATCACACCGACTCTCAATAACGACAACAATTAAGTAATAAAAAGTACCTTTTAAGTTGCTAAAATTAGTAATAGACCGGGCGCTGGAGGGAGTTGAGTATGCATAATATGGGGACCGCATTCTGGGAATGGTTTTGAACTCAGAAAAGCATGTAGATAACGATTCTGGATATTGCCAGGAGCCATATTGGTCCAATTTTTTTTACACCCCACCCCCTTAGACGCGTACTAAATGGCCTGAACACATACTTGGATATGATTATAACTATTGTTTTAGTGAGAATATCCAATTGATTTTTGTAATTAAAGATACTTACAGCTAGTCAAATAAAAAAACAATCGGTAAATTGAAAAATAAAAATAATTATTATTGATACAAAACCAAAAATTATAAAAAAAATCAAGTTTTAATATGTATATCGTAAATAGAAAAATGATAATAATCAACCTTTTTCTATTCTGACGATTGTTATTTATGCATTTGCATAAAGAAATACAATAAATATGTAATATTTTACAAGAACAAGCCATCGTTTTACAATTAGATGCTCATTTACACGATTAAATTAACAATTTCGGTAGTGGTTGCTTGGTCATTTGTCGTGGATACAAATTATCATCCTTCCTTTTGTAGCCTAAGAAAATGTAATCAATTGGCTGTAGTTGAGTTTGGTCAGCATTTATCCTTACATATGTTTGTGCTGAAGCTCGTAATTGATGTAAATGTAGAGCATCTGATGTGCAAATAACTTTCAATTTTAGGTCGATTTATTATCGATTTCTAGTTATAATCATATCAAAGTATGTGTTCAGGCCATTTAGTACGCGTCTAAGGGGGTGGGGTGTAAAAAAAAAAATTGGACCAATATGGCTCCTGGCAACATCCAGATTCATAATCAGCATGCTTTTCTGAGTTCAAAACCATTCACAGAATGCGGTCCTCATATTATGCATACTCAACTCCCTCCTGGACTACAAAAACTTAGCATAGTTGTGAGTTCTGTGCTGATGATGTGTGTTTATATGTAGAATTAATTACGAGCACGTTTTCAATATTATCGTTTGGTAATAAAATTAAAATAATTACAAAAGGTGTGTGTGTGTGACCAGTGGAGATTAAACTGAAAGAAAAGTAATGTTATTCGTTTTTATAAACAGTATTATGATAGTTTTAATTAGTCAGCAGGTTGTGTACACACAAATAAGTTATTTTGTTTGAGTTGTTTGTTGTTTCCAAATTATAATAATAAGAATATGTTTTCATCTCTACTGAATATTCCGATTTAAATAATTTTCATAAAGCGTTGATGAATTTGTAATAGAGTTGATAGATTTGTAAAATATATAGATGTTAATTCTGACCCGACTGCTGCTTTATTCACGAACATTAGCAATGTTTTAGAGGAGGAAATGATGATGATTTTTTTTTAACCATACTCTGCTTCCCCTAACCCCAAATCTCCGTGCACACACCTGACTGCACGAACTATTTTTTGTAACATTTTACCCTAAGGACTAAAAGTCAACGATTATTGATATTAAAAGGATTTTTATATTCTATTTAAAATAGTTATATACAGATGAAAAAAAATACTCGTATTGTTTTATTCCGTGGTCTCATTCACATAGGGGCCGTTCAAGTATTACGTAAGCACTATGGAGTGGGGGGGGGGATCTTCGCTTTGCTTATTTTGGATGACATGGGGGGTAGCGGAACAGTGCCGTAACTAGGGCGGTGCCAGCAGTGCCCAGGCACAGGGCTCAGACCCTGGAGGGGCGCAGAAATGACCAGACTAGTATCTAGTTTTATGTTATGCATGGTAGCTATGTACTCATAAGTATACTTCGTTACTTTGGTAAACAATAGATAGATTTATTTGTGTGCACATTTGTCCATTTTTTTTTCAGAGCCTGGTTAGAGCATAATTCAGGAGCGCAGTTTTGTAAGCTCGCACCGGGTGCATAAAAGGCTAGTTACGACTTACGGCACTGTAGGGGAGTATAGATGATTATGTCATCGGTAGTTATTAATTTTTAATTGTCACATCGAGTAGATCTATAAAAAAATACGATTATAATTTTTTTCCAGACTTCTATTACAAAAAAATATAGTAATTGAAAATGTTTACGTAAGCATGGGGGGAGGGGGTAAGAGCTTTGCTTACTTTTGCTGACAAGGGGGATGGTGGGGTAAATAATTGTAATAAATCTGCTTACGTAATACTTGAACGGCCCCATAGGAATAGTGACATATTATATGAAAACCAACGTTTTTGTTAGTTGAACTAATTATAATTTTGAAAATTATGTCGAGAATAAAATACGAAGGAGTTTGTATTCATTTCCTACAGACGTGATCTGTGTATATATATTAATAGAACAAACTTTCTAATAAATACCAACTCATTTATATTATTAAAAAAACCCAAGAGGCAGTGATTAAAATTGTATAATAATGAACCTCAAATATTTAATATAATTATTGCTTAATATACATTATTCCATTTCTTACTAAACGCAAATGAAGAATGTGAAATGTCAGTTTGTCAAGGTATTGACGTTTCTTTGTTATCGTCAAACGTAACTTGCGTTAAAGACATTGTTTTGTGATCAAAATGAACTAGAAACTAAACGAATAATCTCTTAAATGATCTGAAGATATAGTTTATGTAGATAACTTACAGTATTACATTATAAAAGACTGTTATTTTTACACAATGGTTGATTTAAGCGGCGGACAAGACGGCCCTTTGGAACATGCATTTTCCAATTCAGTATTTATCGTGCCCGGGATTGTTGTTATTAGCTTAACAGGTAAAGTACTTACAGATAATCCTTACACATATAAAAAAACATACTAAAACATATAGGTCTTATAACATTAAGCATTATTCAATTGTTATTTAACATTCATCAATAAAAATTAGTTATGGATTTCAAAATGATTTGCTAATAATTTGTATGTTTAATTTTTATCGCCTTCATGTATAATTATATTTTTTAATTTCATATTTTTCGAAAGGTTTTATATACTATATTTTTCCTTGTCTTCACGAGTTCATTATGAATATATACAGACTTATCTATATTTTGAAACTAGTGTAATATTTTTATCTCAAAAGGAAGGATTTGACAACATTTCACTAATATTCTACTGTTCATTGTAACAATATAATATATTTTCCAAGTTAAGTGGTTTACAGAAAACTGTATGAATTCTCAGTGTCTCCAAGTAGCTCCTATCAGCTTATTTACTTAGCATACAAATCAATTTATTCTCAATACATAACTAACTTCTGTATCGTCATCAGCCTATCAGAGCCCACTGCTGAACAAAGGCCTCTTTCTCACATGGAGAAGGTTTGAGCATTAATCACCACGCTTGCTCAAGACGGGTTGGTGATTTCCAACTTATAATTGTGAAACTATAAGTCCAGGTTTCCTCACAATGTTTTCCTTCACCGTATGTCAGTGATGTCTAAATACTCGCAGAAAGTACTCTGAAAAATCACATTTGTACTTGCCAGGATTGAACTAGGTCACCACTGACCAAAATATACATATTATATATGTATATTTATATGTACAATAAATATTATGTATTAGAATGTCAAAGCCTCGTGTTCTGAAACTATACTTATGTATAAATAATTGTAGTTGTGTTTTTGTTATTTTAATTTTATCTATAAGCTAATAAGGATACATAGTGTTTTAAAAGCTTTATAAGTAATAAAAATAATATTTTGAAATTGTTATAATATGTCCTATAAATTGTCAGGATAATAAAAATCAAGATAATTATTTTTATTACAATGGACTGCTTAAGTCCTTTTTCTAACTTACAATTTCCCAGCTTTAGCCAGGGTCTGCCTTACACGTTGTGAATAGTTTTGGCTAATTGTTTTTATGACCGGCAGCCTGCCTGACATCAACCCTCTTTGGGAATAAGTGGACTGCTTAAGTCCCTTTTCTTCTATCTCCAAATCTGTCTCTATTTTAAATTTTATCAAATATATGTGTTTGTACATACAGATCTTGTTCATATGATTCTTTGTTTGTTTTAAGAAAATTAATATTTTGATTGTCACGGGATGCAACTTATAGTTTCATTATTTTAAGTGATTGGGAAATCACAAAAAATTTTAGATCTTTTAATGACATTTTATTTGCCTATAAAGATTGGATTAATAATGAGAAAAATTTAAAAAATATATGTTAAAATCAACACTTATGTTTCAAAAATGTATTCATTTCAGTTTTTAATGAAAATATAACTTGTAAATATAGGATTTAAGAAAGAAAATCATAATAAATAAGTATTGATTGATAAAAAAACTAATTGTGTCAACAACTACCATCTTTATTGATTTCCTTACAAAAATATAGAAATGCAGTTCTTAATTTATATTATAAATGTGAAGTGTGTATGGTTTATTCCATATTTACTATTACAAATAAAATAAACAAGTATATATATAACTTGTATATAGAAGAAAATCATTAAAAATTATTTTTTTGTTTAATAATAATAAATGTCGTTATAATTTTTTCTAAATAGCTTTTCGGCGCCAAAAGTATTGACATTGTTTTCTTAATGAAAATACAATGAGCGTTTAAGTTCTAAGCCGAGCCAAAGAAATTCATTTTCCATTAAAACATAACTTAATTTCTATAAACATAATATAAAAATGGTAATTATTGATTAATTTTAAAATGTTTTGTTTTAATGTGAATTAATTTTTTTTTTATTTTGATTCTTAAAAACAAAAAAAGAATTGTACAGAAAATAATAAATAATGTAAAAGGTACTTTATAATATGATATTGCAAATGTGTACTAATATAAAATATCTATAACATCTCCAAAAAAACATAAATATGACTTGAAGTTCACGATTATATTCAAGAATTGCATACAATCGACGTAACACTATCAAAATCGTCATAGCAGAGTTCACCGATGTCTAAAAGATATAAATTATAATCGTTCACTCATTACATTAACGTGCCGCGTGGTTAACGCGAGTGGCATATACAAAATGGCGGATAATATTGAAGAAATTATGAAAAATAATGATAAATATGAACCTACGGCTAAAGAACTCTTGGAAATGTTGGATTCAGCTGACCTTGATGAAGAAACGAGGCAGAGTTTGAGGAGTTTACTCGGTGGAGATGTGCCGCAATTTTTCGGCGGCACCGGCAGCGGCACTTTATTGGCTATAACATTTGCGGCACTTATATTTTCAATAATTTGTAAGTAATTATAATGTTTTTATCAGAATCGTCTATGCGATACGGGATTTGAAATGAGAAATAATAATTAATTACTGTTTTTAAATCGTAGTATAAGTGTCATTAAATAAAATGTTTTTTTAATTTAGTATTAACGACACGTCATGTTTTTTTGTAAACATGTGTTATTAAAAATGAATTAATAGAAATTAATCTCTCGTCATGTTATATTTATTTGTTATTTTATCAATACATTTATTATTATAAATCATTTTATGCAATTTAACTTTAGCATACATATGTTTATAATTATTATAAAAAATAGAATTATGTATTGTATGCTGTACTTCATTATATGTAATAATACCATTAATAATAATTTTCGAAATTATTTTAAATATATATCAATTTATATAAAAAGATAATGTACATATATCAAGTGATAGTTTATAAAAATGCTGCATATAAAATAATAAGATAATTAAAGTAAAACATTTAGGTCACCTATCAGAAGAATTTATCGATTACAAAAACATATTGATAACTTTTTATCACATTAAATGTTGAAAAATAAACATTTTCATTACATAACCATTATAATTATCATATTTTTATCACTTTTTCATTAAAGATTTAGTTAAAATTGTATCATATCATATAATTTTCAACCAATAATCGTATAAATTGATATGTTTTGATAACACCGCGGTTACGCGATAAAGACGTTCCAGTTGCATTAGAGACATAGTTTATTAGTTTATCTAAAGGTGAGAAGTTGTTGGCAAAATGAACGAGCAATATCTTAAAGAACAGCTGAATATAGGGAAGCTTATAAAGGAAAAAGTCGCGGACTCCTTGAGGAACGTGGATGTTTTGAATGTTTTGAAGAAAATGGTTGATTCAGCGCCAGAGAGTGAAGAAACAGAGGAAATAAGACAGCAATTGGATGGTATTCTGACTCAATACAACTCGTTGCCCGAAGAACAGAAAACTCAATTCGCTCACCAAGTGAAAGAGGCACTTACTAACAAACTGGCGAAGAAATTGGAGGAAGCGCCTTTAGATTTCGGTGAAGTTGAAACATTTTTGCGTGATGCCGTCAGAACACAAATATATTTGTACTCGGCTGCGGCTGTCATATTTGTTATAATTCTTGGTAGGTTTTATATAGAAATAAGGTTATATCGAAATATAATTATTTTAAGGTCACGGTGGCCTAGACCTGGACTTATTAGTCTAAGATCCGGCTGCAGAATCAGTGTACCCATCGAGTGTTTGCTGAAAACCAAATTTTTACACATATTCATGATTAGGAGAATTTATATCCACCAGGTTGCCTATCAAAAAGTGGCCGCTAGTATTTTTAATTAAATTATTAATAATTCATAATCCGTAAGAAATTTCATTGACTTTTTTTTTCAATGAAATGTCGTCTACTTTACGGCAACATCTATAAAGACTCTGAAAAATTATGGTTGCCGTTGCGCACCTGGCCGCACCTCTTCGCAGCCAGGTATACACAGGTATGAATTTGTTACTTTTATACACCCACAACGTACATTTATAATTTATATATCAAATTAAAGCAAATTTTTTTCTGTATATTATTATATACGGTTGCTTAATTAAATCTGGCCGCCAATAAGGGTTGCTGGCTAATAAATATAGTAAATATTAAAAGTAGAGTGAAAGAGAGCTAGCGCGTAACACCACTAGTCAGACGAGGATAGCGATTGCCAGCTGTCGGACGGTTTACAGCCATTGCGCATGCGTCAGATGTTAGTGTTCTCAACCTCCGATTCAAACAATAGTAGGTACGACTCAAAATAATAAATACTCCAAAAGAAACGTCTTTCTTTTCTAAAATAAAAAATTAAAAAGTCAATGACATTTTTTGTTACACAGGAAACACGCCTTCATCCTTATAAATTTTATTTCACTTAAATGAGATTGATAATTTTTCGATGCACAAATAAAACAGCAATATATTATGTTGTGTATTACGTACTCCAAACAGCGTGGTTTCGAACTTAAAATAAAAATCACAACTGATCCGTTGAGAACACTAACATCTGACGCATGCGCAATGGCTTTAAACCGTCCGACAGCTGGCAATCGCTATCCTCGTCTGACTAGTGGTGTTACGCGCCAGCTCTCTTTCACTCTACTTTTAATATTTACTATATTTATTAGCCAGCAACCCTTATTGGCGGCCAGATTTAATTAAGCAACCGTATATAATAATATACAGAAAAAAATTTGCTTTAATTTGATATATAAATTATAAATGTACGTTGTGGGTGTATAAAAGTAACAAATTCATACCTGTGTATACCTGGCTGCGAAGAGGTGCGGCCAGGTGCGCAACGGCAACCATAATTTTTCAGAGTCTTTATAGATGTTGCCGTAAAGTAGACGACATTTCATTGAAAAAAAAAGTCAATGAAATTTCTTACGGATTATGAATTATTAATAATTTAATTAAAGATACTAGCGGCCACTTTTTGATAGGCAACCTGGTGGATATAAATTCTCCTAATCATGAATATGTGTAAAAATTTGGTTTTCAGCAAACACTCGATGGGTACACTGATTCTGCAGCCGGATCTCGTACTATATGATTTCAAATTATAAGTTTGAAATCACCAAATCGTCTTGAGCAAGCGTGGTGATTAATGCTCACACCTTCTCCATGTGAGAAGAGGCAGCTCAGCAGTGGGCTCTGATAGGCTGATGATGATGAAATAATTTCACATCATTATATGGATTTCAATGGGAAATACATCAAAAGTGTATGTTTGGTTAAATCAAAAGAAAACATATACGAAATTTGATTTTTTTATCAATACATAATGTTTATTTTAAGTTATTTTTGTAAGAAAATAATTTACATAGATTTTCTTTGCTTAAAATTTTTAATTATATATCCTATATAAGATTATAAGCCAACTATAGATAAAATGTTTATCAAAAAAATAATTTTTGTCATATCCTTCTTTAACTTATCTATATATAATTAATATTCTTTATCTCTAAGATATAATACTACTAATGAAAAATCGTATAACCTTGTATTTTTTTCAATGAGCAACCAACATATATATTTATCATTTTATTTCCAGTATTCTTCGGCTACAAGCTGTACAAGTCTATAAAAGAGAAAGAAAAAAAGAAAGAAGAGAAGAAGAAATTGAAACAAATGAAAAAGAAGAAATAAATAAATGAAACAAACCGTTAAAATCTTCGCGGGAACATGACGATAGATTAAAAACATGATTTCGGCTTACATTATTTACATGATGTTCTGTTAATTTATTAAAATTCGGGCATTAATGTCAACGACTGATTTTATATATAAAAATAATTTATTTTTCTATATATACATACATATAATATTAATTTATTCTTTATTTATTTGACCGTTCAGAATATATATTAAATATTTATTTTCAGAATGAGCTGATATAAAATATAATGTTATTTTTCTATAAATTAAATCTAAAATATGTTATTATTTTTCTAGTGCTATCTGTTTGAAAGTTTCCGATATAGAGATTTATAAAATGGTTAATATCCAATTTCAATATATATATATTTAATATAGATATGAGAATTTTAAAAAATCAAATTTTAATCACTGACAAAACTTAAGTTTGTATCCATAGTATGTTTCATAGTTACGATACTATAATAGTTAACTATCAAACTATCAGTAAACTGGTTACGTATAAAAACTCGTATTAATGAAAACTATATTATAGAAGTTTCAAACTTTCACTGCATTTAGTACTGTCCTATTGTTCTATTCCTCGTATAAATCTTGCCAAAATATTTGTAAGTTATGTAGTACATTCCATGTACACTGTTTTTAAAATATATTTTTTGTTTTCAATAATGTATATTGTGTTTTAATTCAGTCTATCTTGAATTTTTATCAAATAATTTACAAATTTAAACAATAATGAGATCTAAGACTAAAGACTTAAAGAGTACCTACCTACTCAATTAAAAGAAAGTAATATTTTTGGATTATTATGCTTTTTTTTTTGTTTTAACAACTGTTACTTGTTAGTAATAATTATTTATAACGATTTAAATTGTCTTCTTCACAATTCTAAGCTTAACTTTATTTATATTCTAATATTTAAAATTGGTTTTTAAACAATTTACAATTAGAGCCTTAGCATGTTTTAAATAATGTTAAGTGTTTTATTATTTAATGGAAACTCTTCTAAGGGGAACTAGCGCCCAATATCATAACCTACTCTCACCTAAAGTTACCTTTGAATATTATAAAATAAGTGTTAGACTGGGGATTCGGTTATAAGTTGCTGAGCAGTTAAAATCTAAGTGGAAGTGTTCCCCAAATTATTTCTAACAAGGCAGGAAGGCTCGTTATCCGTGCCGTGCCTATATGGATCTACTTCTACCTGGCAATTTCCCAGCTATAGCCAGGGTCTGCCTTATATGTTGTGAATAGTTTTGGCTATTTGTTATTTACGACCGGCCGCCTGCCTGACATCAACCCTCATTTGGGAATCAACATTAATCAGTGATGTCTAAATACTTTTAGCAAGTACATATGATTCGGAAAAATCACATTGGTACTTGCCCGGGCCAGTATCGAACCCGCGCCTTCGTGCATGAGAGGCGGGCCCTTTAACCACTAGGCCACCACTGACTTTTTGGATCATTCGCGAGTTATCCTGTCAACTGCTGATGACGAAGCCTAACCGGTGCCACATGTGATAAAGATGAAGAACCTAATCGACCTGGTAACAACTAACAAAACGTCAGAATGAGCAGGTAATAGATTATTATTTTTAAAAGCCAGATCTAGGAAAGCCGTTTCGGTTACTTTGCAGCAGTTGTGATTACGTTCAGACGAGTCGAAAATATTAGTTTTACTTAAATGGTTATCTATACTTATAATAAATCTGTAGAGAGGTCAATTCTGTACATAAAATATATTTAAAAAATAACTATCAAGAGGTGGTTAGGGATCGCTACTGATGCCAAAAATGCAATCAGTAAAATTTTTATCTGCCTGTCTGTCTGTATGTTCGTTATAGAAACAAAAACTACTTGGCGGATTTTAACGAAATTTGGCACAATTATTCTTCATACTCTTGGGCAGGTTATAGTATACTTTCATTATCGTACGGTCAATAGGAGCAGAGCAGTGAAAGGAAATATTGAAAAAACGGGAGAAGTTACTCCATTTTTTAAGTTTCCGTCGCGTGTGCTGGCTTATAGGTTAAAGCTACATAGAAATCATGTATGACGGAAAAATTCTCCTTAAAATTATATAAAAAAAATCTTGGTCAGCATATGTCTATCCTTTATGGTTGACTCACAATACCACTTGGAACTCCCGATAGCTTAGCATTTCGGAGATTTCTGATTGTATCTGTCTACTCTAACGTTTACAACACTATCACTCATTCCTTATTAAAAAAAGTTAACATTATTACCTATTCAATAAAAAAGAATCATGTAAATCGGTGTAGAAACACCAAAGTTATAAGCCATGAAATAATAAGTCATCATACAGACTCATGCTATAAGGATTATTTTTGTGTATCGGTTGCCGGTTAACATCGACTCCGTGTATAATTTCAATGTATTAACTATTTCCGCTAATTAAACAAATATTGAGTGAACATAAAAGTACAAAAAGTCAAGGAAATATATAATATTTTGAAGTTTCAGTGAAAAGCTAACTAAAAGTGCTCTAAAACAACAATAATACGAAACCACATTACATCAAAAATTACCGACTTTCTTAGTGTTAACTAAGGAGACTTAATATCTAACAGTGAATTGAAACCTAAGTTTTTTATTCTGCATTCCACTTATTTTGCCTTTTCTACTTAAATAAATTATTGATTCCGACATAACCTGAAAAGAAAGAAATCCACAATACATACATTAAGTCGTGTTCGATTATAATTTTACCAAAAATCGCCATCTCACGGCCACTGTCTAAAACAAGTCGTCAGTTGCTTAGTACAAAATAACGTTACAGAGCAGGTCACACAAAATATTAGTACTATGTTTGAAGAGAAGTTGTCAACAATAGAAAAGAATCATCAAAACTTGAAAGAAAAAGTGGAAAGTCAAGAAAAAAGGCTACAAGTCTTAGAAAAACAGGCAAAAAAAAATAATTTGGTATTTTTTGGTATAGAAGAGAATGAACAGTCTTATGCGAGTTTAGAAAAAAACTTTACCATATGGATGGACTAGTATCTATGTGTAAAAATAAACTACAACGACATTCAGGAAATCAAAAGAATAGGAATTAAAAAAGATGAAAAATTACGCCCAATAGTAGTGACTTTTTCAGCCCTAGGCGAAAAAATAAAAATTATGAAACAGAAAAGAGCCCTAAAAGATACACAATACTATATTAAAGAAGACTATGCAAAATATGTACTTGAAAAGAGAAGGGACCTGCAGGAACAACTACAATTTGAAAGAGAAAAAGGAAACTTGGCAAAAATAAAATACGATAAACTAATAATATTAAAAAACATCAAACGCAAATTGCCCCCCTCACCCGAATCAGGAAAAACAACGAATATAGAGACAAATTCACAAATAAATAAAAAGAATAAGCTACAGCAATTAAGCGAACCGCCCAAGAGGTCAAATAGTTTTTCAGAGGGAATAATAAAACAAGGAATATTAAACTATGTAGTAAAAATACTGCAAATAAAAACAACATTGAAAATAAACAAACATAGCAACTAAACGCCTCCTCCTCCTACAAAACAACGAATCGAAATTTAAGAAACATTCATAATCTTCCAAACAAAAAAATCCTCCACTTGGGTTGGTCACTACCATAACCCACCAAAGAAAACCACAATCCCAAATAAAAATAATACCATGCCAAATCACCAACTAGAACTGAGCAGCAGCAGATTAAAAAAAGAAAACACTGGAAAACAAAAACCGAAGATAGGGATAAGTGGAAATCTATGGAGGAGGCCTTCACACTCACATAGAGGTTCATGCGTGTTAACGCCATAAAACTAATAATAAAGAGTGTAATTACTTTAGCTAATTAATAATTTATAATAAAATAAATAAATAAATGACAATATAATATGAATTGTAACTGTATAGTAATTGTAATGTTTATAAGTAATGCAATGGAGTTATTATTCGAATTATTTAGAGCTTAATAATTTAACAATTAAACGCAACAAAATAAATTGTATAACCTAGAATAAAATTAAAATAATAACACAGAAAAATAAACAAATTATAAACATAATACAAAAACACAGAATACAAACAGCATTAACAATTATATAGTGAAGTATGAATTGCAATGAATTATTGATGTATTGATAATGATTATGCATGAAATAAAAGGCTTTTTTATTTATTTATTTATATAAAATTGGAAGAGTAAGGTAACTTCAGTTACCGTCGATTAAAAATACATAATGCCGCCTAAAAAAGACCATCTTTATCTCGAAATTCGAGAGATTCTAAAGGAATGAGAAATGCGCGGTCTCAAGAATCGGCAGAGGAAAGAGCTTATCAGTTAAACTCTATGAGAGTTAGTGCCTCAACCTCTCGAGCCAATGAAAGCTCTCACGAGAGAGAGATGCAATTAACAGCTGACAGAACTACATCACGGGCGTCTCAAAGCTGTTCTCAACGAGAGCTGAGGCTTATCATTGAACAAGAACAACATGTGTTATCCCGAGATGATGAAACTGCGTCACAACGAGAATCGCCTCTCGTACATTATCTCGAGAGTCAGAAACCTACACTGAGAGGGAATTGCGTCTCACTGCTGACCGCGAACGTCATATTTTATCTCGAGAATTTGAAACTTTTACTCAATATGAAGACCGTTTGACAAAAAATAATAAACACCATAATATTATTCGATCTCTCGAAGTTGAACATGGGCATGAACAACGACTAGAGTTATGACGCGAATATTACAGTTCTTTGAGACAAGAACGATTAGTAAGTTTGTCTAATGAAAGATTAGGAATCGATAGATGTACACATAGAAGATCAATCTAGAAATTGGGTGGCGTGAACCGATAAATATAAAAGTGCGTTTGCTTCTAACCCCACAATTGATTACGGATCATCTTCTGTAATAGGCTATATGAACGTGGCATGTCGTTTTTGTAATGCTTCAAAGTGGATTAAGGAGTCAGCTGGTTTCTGTTTTTCTCAGGTAAAATAAATTTGCCTTCATTAAAAGACCCACGGGAACCTTTGAAATCACTACTTTTAGGGGAATATAATATACAATCTAAACAGTTTTTAGATAATATTCGCACTTATAACAGTGGATTTCAAATGACATCCTTTGGCGCTCAACAAATCTCGGAAGGTCCTTTCATGCCTACTTTTAAGTTACTAGGTCAGGTTTACTATTTAAAAGGACGCAATTTCCAGTATCGGTATCTTATGCAATGACAATTAACAAGGCTCAAGGCTTTTCGTATTGCTGGAGTAGGTCTCAGTGTCAGTTGTTTCTCGCATGGTCAGTTGTATGTTGCTCTTTCCCGTGTTAGCAGTTCTAAAAATCGTTATGTTCACGTACGGGAGGGGTCAACTTTCAATATAGTGTACCCAGAAGCTTTGCACTGAAGTATTTTCGTTCTATAGGTACCTTTACCTTTCCTTTATAAGGCAGCGGTACTTATATTGCCACCAGAATTTGAACCTTAACTCATTATTATAAAGTTTAAAACCAATAAACATTTTTAAGTTCTGTGTCTTATACAGGGTTAAGCCTCATGTGAACGTGATCTAAACAATATTAGTAATATAAATAATAATAAATATTACCAAATCATTAACTTAATATACAAGGAGTTACACGCTGACGGAGTCGCGGGTACAGCTATCTATACCTACTTTTCTGCCGGAAGTCACTATTCCACGCGGACAAAGTCGCGGACATAAGCTAGTTACTAACTAAATAAGAAAAAAAGCAAGGATCTGTTAATTGGTTACCTTAATTACATCAAAACTGTCTGGTAATAGAGGTTACATTTTTTCAATAAATATTTTATCTTTATAAGTACTATAACCGATCTTTTCATATTTTTTTTATTTCACCGAGCTGGAAATCAATAAATTTTCCATCAATAAAAAGAATGCATATCTTTACATAAATACCAAGCTTTATACTTTAACGAATTTTATGTTATTTTAAAATTATCTTTTACCTGTTATCTTGACAAGTGACTAAGGTCAGGTTACAAGTTGGAGATAAAGAAAAATACAAATAAAAACATATAGTATACTTTAATACCAATGTTATTTTTAATTTATTTTATATAAAATCTGAAAGTGATTATAAAAGTGTATTTTTCAACAATTCAACATCATCTCTCAACAATTTACTTAAATCGTCGCCCAAACGTTGTCACCTCCTGTTGTACGTGAACGGTAAAGACGCACACGAGATAGTTGGGACAGATATCTTCTTCTTCTTCTTCCTGGCAATTTCCCAGCTATAGCCAGGATCTGCCTTACATGTTGTGGATAGTTTTGGCAAATTGTTTTTACGACATGCCGCCTGCCTTACATCAACCCACTTTGGGAATGCATTAATTAGTGATGTCTAAGCAATCTCAGAAAGTACATATGACTCGGAAAAATCACATTGGTACTTGCGAGGGCCACGATCGAACCCGCGCCCCCATGTATGAGAGGCGGGCCCGTTAACCACTAGGCCACCACTGACTGACATTATTTCAATAAAGTTTTATAGTTGGGACAGATATATCTCACGATAACCAAATAACTGTTACTGTTAATAGTTAGAATCATCATCATCATCATCTTAGCGTCCAACCCCAGAACCCAGGGTCCGCTTTCCTACTTAGTCTCCTCCACTTTGCGCGGTCTTCGGCATCCTTCTTATTTAATCCATTGGCATATGTCTCTAGAATATGTCATATTAATCTATAGTGTATTTTGTTATAGTATATTTTTCAAATTTTATATTGTTCTTATACATATAATAGGTATACTAAATATAGTAGAATTTAGTTTTAATCATTAAACAACAATATTAAATCGTATCTTTATTGTACATGTCTTTAAATCCTGTAAATAAGTGCGAAAGATGTTCACCCTCCAGATTTATTATAATCTTGTACACGTCAGTATCAAAACTATGTTGTTTCCCATATTGGTTTTAAATTTCGTCATATTTTTAGTATTTTGCAGTCGTAAATTCCGAAAAAAATCTTTTGGTAGTTTAAGTTATGCTGATTTGCAGATAAATAGTTTTTATATCTGTAATCAGAAGTTTAATGAGGTTAAGATTCAGATTATACATTCAAGGGGAGAATAAAATGACCTGCATCCTTGAAGGTTTTAGTAGTTTGTTAATCATATAATAAATTTTGTTCGTGTATAGATTTCATTAATCTTATTTCATTTCTATCTAGTAACTCTTGTGAGTTAGCATTTCATTTGAGAATAGAATTAAGATATAAAAAACATTTTTGCTATAGTAATAATGCATCATAAGGATGTTATATCGTGTGAGTTAGGAAAAAAGGGTTTGAACAGTTAAAGGGCAATGTCCATTTTTGGCCTAGTGTGAACAAGTTGCTATCAAAAAACAAGTTTATGAAAAAAAAATATTTTTTTTAGCTAGCCATTCTATTGTTGTTTGAGTGTACATTTGTATTTTGTTGAAAACATATTTTTAAAGTATCTTCATTGATTTGCTTTATTGATCCACGTTTTGTGTTACCAGCAAGATCAATTAACGATTGCGTCAAATCGAATCATCTCGCAGTACTTAATACAACTATAATACAAAAAAAAAAAATATTTGTTTTTAATTAGTTTCGTCATTTAAAATGTTTTATAAACTGAAATATGTATAATGTTAAACGTATTCATATCTGTTTTCGATCGATTTTTTAATGATTTTTTTCTATTGCAACACTAATAAAACAAAAAATTCAAATTGACATTGATATGTCACAGACAGATTGTTTACATTCGCTTTGTTTACCTACATTGAGAGCGTTGATTTATTATGGATTTTCTTTCAACGATTGTTTATTCATTATGGACTCCGAAGTCCGACATATCTTTTTCCAATGACCCCTGCACATCTATGGACCCCGAATTTCGCTCAAACGATGACCCTGGCTTTTGTATTATGGACTCCGATCAAGGCATAAACGATGAGCAACACTCACGTAATGTGGACCCCGAAACTAGCTCCATCGCTAACCACGGCTTTAATATGGACATTGAACAAAACCAAAGCGTGTCTCATGATAGTCTGCACACAGAAGAAGTGACTTCTTACCAATCCGTATCTCTGAGATGCATAAACTGTGGATCTGATTTGATAGAGCGAAGGCGACATAGTCTAGATCTTAATCAGGTTCAGTCTATAAGACAGTGGATAGCTCCTCGACGAGTAAGTGTCAATTCAATTAATTATTTAAATTACTCGTTTTTCAATAAATATGTATTGTATATGCTATTCCTATAATGCAAAATGAGGTTTTATTGTTTTATATAATTATAATCCTTATATACTGTTGTATTATAATAAATGAAAAGATGTTTACTCCTAACACATTAGCTGACTTTGTTGTAGAAAACAATTTAAATAGAAGGCGGGCAGATTTTCAACTTATAAATGTAAACATGGACAGTTTCATATTTCCAAGAATAGAATATAATGATCTTATATTAATTGCATGTGGAACATACCAACTAAAAGAAGCTTATTCGTATTATGGGCAGCACATAAGAAGCGACGGTTCCTATACTACAGAAGTATGTAGAAATATAACCAGCGACCTATTGGCTGACTACCTGATTCCTCTGGCCAACTGCAGATTATTGCATGGAAAAATACAAAGCAGGCATGTAAGTCGAAAAATATATTTTATATATTATATGAAAATAATCACAATGGTAAGGAAGCCATAAAAGAAAATTATTGTAATTGTATGGTTGGCCGAAGGACAGTGGGTTGCTGCACTCATATAACGACTATTTTATGGTTTTTAAGTTGTGCAAGGTATCAGGAACACATTTCACCACCTGTCCAATTTCTTGAACACATTAATAACATATGATGTCTCAGAATAAAAATAAATCATAAAAAATGTTGTTTTATTTTGCTTTAACCTGTATTTCCTTACATGACAAAAATCCCTTTTTAAACATTTTGATACAAAATTAAGTTCATATTCTCATTATTACTAGTTAGTGCTTTTAAACTAATTACAAAAAATATGATAAAATGTCTGTTCACGTCAGGCCAAAGTCGCCATACTAAGTGGACAATCTCCTTTCATTGTAGGTGTCGAGTAAGACGACGATAAAATAAGTGTTGAACAATTAAATAAATTGTATTGTATTTACTTTCCCCGTCTTACGCTCACAATACTTCAGGTAATCAGTATAAGAAGGATAATAACATTTGAGAAAGAATATGCAAGAAAAATGAGTTTTACTTTCAAAACGATATTCAAGTTAAAATTATTAAGGCTTATAACTTAATGTAAGTTGTAACTACAATCTTAATAGAGTCTGTAAGTTAGCGGTTGGCTGCAAATTCAATATATGTTAAAACTCATTTCTCATTAGTATCTGTGACCATGCATCAGCATTTAGTACTTAACACCATTAATGCACTATAGTCTTTCCTCTGCTATGCTTACTAAACAGGATTATAAATAAAAATAACTGATTTGGAAGAAATTGACATTCAAAGTAAAGGACATACAATAAATGTAATAATAAATACCCTTGGTGTTCTAATTAAAACGATATATAACAGTTGTACACGTCATATGGCGTACTCAGTAATAAGAAAACATTTTAAATGTATAACATAAATAGCGCTATCTAGGTCCACGAAGTGGCGTTTTATAGAAAACTAGATTATAGTAATAGTTCTAACTACTATTCGCTAGATGTCGCCTTATAAAGCCTAACAAAATTGTTCAAACCAGATTTATTTTTAAGAGATCATAGTCAAAGCATTTTAATAGAAAGACTTCTAAAGATCTAGATATAGTTCTCATTGATGCTCATATCTTTTTACATCACGTCACAATTTTTTATTACGCCATGTTTGTAGTTTTTTTTAATGTAACTGATTTCTGTACAACTTTCTTTACAACATAGCATACTTTCCAATCAATAATACATACTGTTTTCTACAGCATTGATGCACTTCACTTTTAAAGTATAAGTCATAATAGTTTCCTTGAACTGATTTAGTTAGTACCAAACCCAGATAGTAAGACTTATTAATATTTGTATTATATATAGTGATCGTTAAAATAAATATATTGCATTTAACTAACAAACAGATTCTGGAGTATTTATATTATAATTACTTCGAAGTACTTAGGTAATAAAATAAAAAGCAATAAGCATGTTGTAAAAAACAATTTTGTTTTGTTTATTTTCAATAAGGGATCTCATTAGTCTAACAACTTCAATGACAGAACCAAAGTATTCATTTTAAAACCAACCAAACCGTATTTCAAAACGATATTAAAAAAAAAACATAGAAATAAATTTTAAACCGAATACTTCGGTTGAACCGCAAAATAATCATCAATATATATATATTCATATATATATATTTAATTTGATAATACTTTTCAGCGTACATAAATTATTATTTGGTCAACAAACAAACCCGCGGTATAATCCCATATCAGTCATTAAGAACATGGGCCGTCTAGTGCTCAGATGAAAACCTTTAATCAAATGGAACTAAATATTTTTATACAAATTTACAATCTTATATAATAACTATCATTACTTATATTAATTTCTTTGAAACCTATCTGAAGTCTTCGTAATGCACGTACGTACAGACGCGATTATTATTTACTAGTCAGAATAATAATAAAATGCCTTTGTTTATATATAAATGAAAACCGCGTCTGTACATATCGTCATTAAATTCTCTAACTATGTATGTAAAGCGGTTACTTTTCAAAACTTTTTGTTCGCAGTAAACGTCATATATTTTTTTTATCATTTTTCTTTCTATTATAATGTACTTATACTAATTTTAAATCGTCGGTATCATAAGAATCGTCATAAATAAACTAAATTGCCATTCATTCATACGCCCGTAATATCGCATTGACTGGTGTGGAATCATTCATTCTTGAATGAATCCATGCACCGATGATTTATTTTCGCTCATTCAATTACATTCACTCACAAAGAACGAATGGAATCGAATGTACGATCATTCATTCAGTTTACAGCTGATATAAATAAAAAAAAACTATACCAATTTAGTCTTGGGCCAGCCAGAGACGAGAAAAAATATGCAAAGCCGGCCCCCATACGTTTAAAATAAAACCCTTAATTATTATAAAAAAAATTCGATTACTACATTAAATATTCATTTTTTTTTTGTATTTAAACATTTTTATCACAACGATTACATTTTATCCGATTTCTTTGTGGTAATTTTCTCCTTTGTCAGATAACGCGTCTAGGCTTGGTTATAAGGCTTAATTATTGCTATAACGAGTATAAGTGAATTGTGCTATAAATAATTGGATTAAGGCATTTTCCAGTTATATATCGATTACTTGTTTACGCTTTGTAACACATGCAAAACCTTTTTTGTTAGTTTGTATGAAGTTTTTTTTAAATAAAAGACGTACGTTTATGTTTTAATATCAAAAGAGGTTTTGCTTGTATTATATATGTATAAGCGATTTTAGTACTGTTAGTTTTATCCGATAGTTTTCATATAAGAGATATATAAAAGCATTTAACGAGGAACTCTTTTAATGTTATCACTGATTCTTCTCCGTGTATTAGAACTAATGTTACACACTTTACTCTAACAATAATGGATTTAATAAAAAAATATATATCCTAAGTTATGGTATGATGCACAAACATGGCGCCGTTTGTAATTAATGTAAAAAATAATAATTAGAATGTCACCGGCGGAGAAATGAGGTAATTTTGAATATGCCGACGCATTCTACTTATTTTTTACACTAAACACAATATAATCTCAATTAACTATTAAAAAAAAATGTCTATTCACAATCAGAGCAACATTTCTGTTAGAGCAAAGTATACAAGAAATGAAACAAAAAAAAAATACAAAGCGGATCAATGTATCAGTCATTTGGCTAATTTGGACTGTATATATACAAAGAGCTGGCAACACAACCAGTATTTACATTGTGGACATTTACCAACATTCAGAAATGAATTTGACAGCTGGCATCACTAAACGCCCAGGCATGATAAAGCTGTGTTCTGGCTAACCGATACGACCGATTAATTAAAAAACATATAATCGGTGAACCAAACCACGACCGTAACCTTAATTATCCACCACTGTAACATACTTTGGAATTAGACATCGGACGGTGATCACGATAAATTAAAAAAAAAACACGAATGATGACTTTAAAAAAATCCAAATTTAAATCAGAGAACAAAGCTCATATAATCGTTATAATTCAAAAATGGAACCCGGCGCCAGCTGACCGGTTCGGGTGGGGGGTGGCGTGATGATGACGTCACACGTCAATGTCAAATTCCAAAGCTGTCAAAGCGTCGTCGGTTGGCGCGGAACGTCGACACACGATGCGCTGTCACTTGCCGCCGTGCCCGTTGGCGTCCACCTGTAATACGAGCCACGTTCAGTGCACTGTGTGTCGTCGTCCCGTTTGAGGCTACGTTCCTATGACTGTGCAACAATGTGTCCACATTCTCGCAAACTATTAGTGTGTTACGTGAATACCGATCTTTTAAACCGCTATACAGCTGGGGTTGTTTTTTTTTAGCAACCCGAACTGTATAGCCCGCCACCACAAGCGAGATACCCAGCTGATGTATGGTAAATTGCGTCCCAGTAAAAAGAAAAATCATTGTTTTCGTTACACCATTTTGGAACATATGTAGCCCCAAAGGACACGATATACACACTTGATAACTATTATTTAGCTGTTACAAAGAAATTTAACAATAATTTAGATACAAACAGCTAAGTAATAGAGAAGAATAATGTATAAAAAACGGGTGTTATAAAAACCGTGTAAAAAACAAACTCAAAACACAACTTACACATGCAATAAAGTCATACACGTATACATCTTTACATTGTCACTGGTGATAAATAAAAACAAATAGAATTCATTCACAGTGTGACTGTTTAATTAGAAAACAAAAAACCATTATATTCTCCCTTAAATTGATTTTTTTCCGCCAATAATCGACTTACAAGGTCTCATATTTACAGCAACAACAAACTCAAGTATAATCTCTTTCAAAAAAAAAAAAATAGTTATACAAAAAAAAAATATTTAGCCTATATTAATAAAATTTAAGTACTTTAAGAGAATTTCCTAAATCATCACTAAACGTTAAATGGTAACAATAGATGGCACCACCATATATATTGATCGGTTAGAATTCTCAAACATTTTTATTTTATATACACAACATCTATATATAAAAAATTACTTATACATTATACAGGTTGATTATAAAGCATAAAATAGCAAATACAATTTCATAGGAATTTACAAAATGTGAGAGAAAAAAAAGACCCTGTATTAATATTTTGTTTTGAGCAAAGCGTTTACTTTATACTAACAAAAAATAAACACCTATATTACGATTAAAGCTGATATGGTAATGTGTTGATCAGAAAAATAATATAAATAATATAATTACTTATATTAAAAACTATATTTTATATACATTTGTGATATAATATATCTTCTTGTAATAAAACATACATATATATATGACTGTAATGGAATGATAGTTTTCAGAATAAAGCTTTTTCGCTTTCTTCTATATAAATATACGATTTAGAATAACTTCCAAAATAATTTTCTCCATATTGTTGGTAGGAAAATAAATATTCATTTGTATATACAAATTTGTCAAAATTATATGAATAAAAATCACGAAAGAGTTATACTTTTCATATATAGATTATTCTTAATAAAACTTAGAAAATGTTTCAATATTTATATGAGTATATCAAAAAATATTTTTATCTAACTATACATAATAGTTTTTCTTTCAAACAGATTAATATTTCGTCTGTGTACTTTGAATTTTCTTTATAAAAATTCACGTTTTGTTTTAATCACTTACACATACACGTAACATTATCTAGAGATATATCTTAAGATTTTAATAATAATAAATATTCTGCAGTCTCATAGACAATAAGCAACAACCATAGACATTTGAGGCCATAGATAACACTATAGAAAAGCTCCGAAATATATTATCTATACAGATTGTAATAGAAACATTAGTAAATAGGACAATAGTGATCTATGGCCCCAATATATAAAATTTGTACATACATTTTATAACCTAGGTATAGGAATATATGACATATGTATACATTAGCAAAATATTATCTCATTGCCATAAAAAACTTAAATGAGCCTGTATATTACACATAGTAATGATTGTATACACTATAAAAACTTTAACAACTAGTAAAGAACAACAAGTTACATAAATATATAAAGATTTAGTGAAACAGGTAGAGAAGTTTGATAGATATAGAATAGACAATGATTTAATAATGTAATATATAGTGATAGTGCAAATCCGCGTAACTATCATTGGATAACTTCGCATATCTACATTAGATGCATATCAGAAGAAAATTTAAACTAAAATATTCTCTACATTAAGATATTTTATACAGAATTAGCAATTATTTAGTATTTAATTAATTTCTAACTGTGAAATAATCACTTTAAAGGTCGTTAATATTGAAAATATTTCATCTTAACCCTTTCCCTCCTTACGGTACTTAGAAGTACCACCACATTTTTCGTCTAATATCTTTAGTACGAAAACACTTTACGTGAACGGCAACTGACGATCCTTTAGAGTACCGTTTCCGTCAGCCAATCACAGCGCGTTAATTGAATTACCGCGCGACATTGGCGTAAAAATTGAAATTCTTGTCACAACTTGTCGATTGTTTTTTCATTTCGTTGTGCAGTGAAATAAAAAAAGTTTTATAAGTAGAATATCACAGGTAAGTGCTATTTTTTTTACTATTTACGTTGTTTATATCATTGGCTATATTTCTAAAAGCTGTTATAATGTATTATCACGATATTTCATACGAATATTTGATAAAAACTACTGCGGACTTAAAAGTACCGTCAGGTGATTCTAGTCTCAAATATTATGATTTTTTATAATACATGTATACGATGAAGTGGTTATTTTATTTTATTATTATTTTTATAAACCCATGTTATTTTTTTTTTTATTATTGTTCTAATCAAGGTTTTTATTGTTTTAGGAATTGAGATGGATATTAAAAACAATACGGCTCTAATTGAAGCCCTGTTATTAGAAGAGCTTCCGGACTGCGACGAAGCGTCTGATGCAGGTGTGTCCGATGATGAAGTGGAAAATGTTCAACTACCCTCGCCAAGAGGTTTCGATGAAATTTTTGAAAGAGCTATAGAAGATGTTTTGGCCGAAGTTCCGCCGTCGTCGCCGTCAAATGAAGATGTATTGGAGTACCCAATAAATCAGGTACCCACATCTTCATTACCTGCACCTAGTGTTCAGCCTGATCTACCATCTGCAAATAACTCTTCACACCGAACTAACCAGCGATTACCCGAACCAAACCGTAAATGGAAAAAGAGGGACCTAAGTACATCTTTACCGGAATACATTGCGGATACTGGAGTAGTAGATGACTGGTTTGCTCACTGTACCACACCGACTGATATATTTTTAGTATTGATTGATGACATTGTTGACAATATTGTATACCAAAGTAACCTTTATGCTACTCAGAAAAGCAAAGTATTGAACCTAAAAAAAGAGGAACTCCTAACATTTATAGGTATTAATTTTTTTATGGGTTACAATACTCGTCCGGCGTGGAGAGACCACTACTCTTCGGCACCTGATCTCAACAACGCGCTTATTTGCAAGACTTTGCCTAGAGACAGGTTCGCTATTATTTTATCTCATCTGCATTGCAATGATAGCTCCAAAATGCCTTCAGGCTGCAAAGATAAATTATATAAAATTAGACCAATGATTGATGCACTCAATAAAAAATTTGAAATGGTTTATCATGGTACTCGCGAACTGAGTGTAGATGAGTCCATGATTAAATTCAAAGGTAGGTCTGTCCTAAAACAGTATCTACCTATGAAGCCCATAAAAAGGGGGTACAAACTGTGGTGTCTTGCTGACCAGAGGGGGTATATAAAGAAGTTTCAAATTTACCAAGGGAAAGACGAAGAACTGAACACAAAATTTACCGGCTATGGATTAGGAGAGAAAGTAGTTTTGGAGTTAACGGAACAAGATTGGAGTAAGGGGAAGGTAGTTTACTTTGATAATTTTTTCACGTCTGTGGCTTTACTTGAGAAACTGAAAACTGAAAACACCTACGCATGTGGAACTATCCGAAGTAACAGAAAAGGACTGCCCGGAAATATGCTCGCTGATTCTCAATTGAAAAGGGGCGATAGTGATCATCGATTTTCAAATTTAGACATTGGATATTGGAAATGGAAGGATAATAAAATGGTTCATTTAGTGTCTAATTTTCACGGGAACGAAGAGGCAACTGTGTCACGTAAAGAAAAAAATGGAACCAAGTCAGCCATTACATGCCCTATAGCTGTCAAAGATTACAATATGTATATGGGCGGCGTAGATACAGCTGATCGTTTGAGAGCCCTTTACTGTATAGATCGCAAATCTCCGAAATGGTGGCACAGATTGTTTTGGGGTCTTCTGGACATCGTATTTGTCAATGCATATGTCATTCATGGACTTATAATGGAACAGACTACCGTAAAAGATTTTAGACGTTCTGTTACTCAAGGCTTGATGACAATGAAAGATGCTAGTCAGAAAAGGAAGACTTCTACTGACAATACTGCAAAAGGCGGCCCTTCCAAAAGACGCAAATCTGACTACTCCACTATAAAAGACGTACGCTTAGGTAACAGAGGCATCCATTGGCCTACGTTTGTAGAGAACAGGGGAAGGTGTGAGGTTTGTAGTTTGAAGAAGATTCAGTCGAAACCTCATAGTAAATGTTCGCATTGCAACGTGTTTTTTGTGTGTAAACGAAAAGAAAAATTGTTTTATTGAATACCACGAGGTTAACCTGTAATTTTTTTTTTTTATTACTACTACTTAAGTCATTAATTTAATTACTGCTAAGTCAATAGTGGATCTCATTATTTTTGTAGTTTCTATCAAAGTTCCTACCACTCTGTTAACACGAAGTTCCTGACGGTACTTATAAGTCTAGGTCTTGGAAATAGTACTTCTAACTATAATAAAAATCTAAAAAAAATCTGTGTTTTTAATTTTACCTACCTTATTATGAAAATAAAGTTCAAAAGCGGAAATTCGTTAAAAATCACTACCCCGGGGGGAAAGGGTTAAACTTTCTTCTGATCTGCTTCCAATATATACGCGGAATTATCCAATGGTAGTTACTGGTATATGCACTATCTATACGATACATATATATATTACTATGTGATTCTTCATTCGGGCGGCGGCGGTGGCACGGCCGGTGGTGGCATCGGTGGCAGCGGCGGCTGTGGCTGCTGTGGTGGTCTGAACATGCCGTAGAAGTAGTCCCCGTAGTATAGTGGCGGCGGGGGGGCGACTACGTAGTACGGGAGGGGGGGCCTGTAGGGGGGCGGGAGGGGCCAACCTACCTTGTGGTCGTGGCGTGGCAGCTTGTGTGGCGGGGCCTCTGGTAGACCCGCAGCCCTCTTCCTTGAAGTCTCCAACACTTCCTTGGATATCTTGATCTTGAGCCCGCTGGGTGGTGGCGGTGGAACTGCTAGTCGTTCCTTGGGTATCTTTATTTTCAGTCCCGGACTGGCGGATAGTTTTTCCCTGGGTATCGTTATTCTTAGCGCGCCATCCGTTTCCGGTGCGGGTGTGGGTGTCGGTGGAGGTTGATCTTTCTTTTCCTTATCCTTTTCTTTATCTTTATCCTTCTTGTGTTTCTTCCTCTCGTCCTTTGACTTGTCCCTGTCTTTGTGTTTGTGTTTCTCTTTCTTTTTCTTGTCCTTCTTGTGTTTGTGGTCGCCGTCCTCTGTGGGTGTGGGTTGTGTGTGTGTGTGTGACTGGTTATGAGGCTGTGTGTGTGTATGTGTGTGTGGTTGTGTGTGTTCTACGGGGTTCGGTTGTATTTCGACAGGTTCCTTTTTCTCCACGGGCGACTTCTTCTCCGTCGCCACAGTAATCGGCGCCGGTTTAGCTAAACTCTCTTTGAGTAAATTCGAGACTAACGTAGGATCAGTTTCTATTCCATTCAACGCCCTAGCTTCGGGTTTTCTTTCGGGTGCTCTCGTCTTAATAGCGTTTCCGCGTTGCGATTCCCTTATAACGTTTTCATATCCGGGCGTTTCATCTATTTTCTTGACCACCGGAACTAATTCTGGCTCGGAATTTGAATTCAATCTCGGCCTTTGTTTTTCTCTTGGCGATGAGAAGGGTGATAGTATGGCCGGTGGCTGCATGTCTCTTACTACGGCGGTGGGGTCGGGCCTCTTCTTGTGAGGACTGATTGGTTTCTCTTGAGGTTGAGGTTGAGGTATATGCGGTATAGGCACATTAGGTGGTTGTGGCGCGCTCACACTAGGCCGTGGCTCCGGTCTAGGTCTTTGTGGCGGGTTGGTCCGTCGTGGCGCCGCGGCGGCCGCTGTCGGCGTTGTGGCGTTTTCTGGCGAGAACAATGACGGCGGGCGCGTTCTTACTTCAGTGTGTACTGGAGGGTTGGGTGTTGGGTTTATGGGATGTGATGTGGATGGGATCTGTCGATGTCTGTCTGGTGGTTTGTTGTGTGGCGGTTTGTGTGGCCAGGGGTGTGGCGGTTTGTGTGGCGGTCTGTTGTGTGGCGGGGGGTTGTTGTTCGGTCTGTTCTGTGGCGCCGGTCTCTGTTGTAACGCCTGTTGCCGTCTCTCTCTGTCCTCTCTCCGTTCTCTTTCCTCTCTCTCTCTCTTCTCTCTGTACAAATTGAAGTCTATCTTTTGCGGCTGCGCTGCTTGTGGTGCGGTTGCGGGTACGTAACCGCCGGGCGCCTGTTGACGACGCCTCTCCCTTTCATATTCTGTAATTAAATTTATTAAGTACTTTAATTTATAGAAATAAGAAATTTACACACGAATATTTGTTATTATGACAAAAACTGTAGTGAAAAATATTCTATTATTCATCAACATTATTACTTTACAACTTTTGTATGTTACACTATTGCGAGAAATAAAAATCCTTCAATAACGAAAATACATATTTGTATAATAAATATAATAAAATATATCATACCTTTATCAAACGACTTGTCTATCTCATCACTGTTAGCCAATGAGTGTTTCTTATCAAAGCTGGAACCAGCGTGAGGTGAACTACCACCTAGTAAGAATAATTATTTTAAAATAACTATATTTTGTTAAATAAAAACAGTGCCATAACTTAATAAAAAATAATGTCCAAATTATAGATAAACTTAATATTATTAATATTTATTTATAGAATATTAATAACTCATAACAATATGCAAAAATATTTTGAGATGTAAAAACTAATAGTATGTAAGTGTTGATACAGAAAGAGATAGAAAAATTTATTCCAATAATAAAAAAATAATAATTAGATCTCATTAAATAAAAAAATAGTTTTGCTAGATTCAATAAAACTACATTCCTATTATTACTTAATACTAAACAAATATACAATTTTAATATCACTTATGATTGGTTATTTTATGATTTCGAGATAGCCCCCATACTAGACCACAAGAATTCTATAGCCAAAGCATTTAACTTAGTTTGAGACTTATTTGAGACTCAGTCTGAGTCTAGCAAAACTTTCATTAACTTGTTTTATCCATAGATATAATATATTTTACTTACTGTTCGACATAGTCATCATCTTTCGTTTCAATCTAGACGGACATTTGTCGAATATGTGAAGAAACTCTGATGTAAGTCTCTCCAACATTTCCGTAGTTACATCCCTATCAACATATGAGAACCAGTGGCGACCCTCGTTAGATTGAGGTATCTGTGGATGAGTTAAATTGTATATAAAAATAACTATATTTATATATATATATATATATATATATATATATATATATATATATATGTAAATATAACTTGAAATTTCTATGGAAATTTACAAGGAATTTTCGAACTAATTCTAACTTGGGAGATTATTTTGATATTTAAATCACATCTCTCTGAAGTTTCATCAATATATGTACTCAATATATGTAATAAATCTTTTAGCTATAATCAAAAATTAACTTCTGTACAAACTTTTGGAATGTATAGTAGTGAATATTAGAATAATTATATATTTATATGTATATAACTCAAGAACGACTGTAGGGATATGGTTAAAAATTGGTGGAGAGATAGCTTAGAACCAGGAGACAGACAGATTGATAAAGAAAAAACTTAGTAAATCCAATATTTGATTATTTATACCTATTAGGGCGGAATAGAGTTCGTCCAGTCAGTTATACATATATAACCAATTCCGAAATTAACGCGGACAAAGTCGTAGTAAAAACTAGTATTAAATAAATACATACCGCCCAATTGCTCCACTTAGACGCCAGATGTATACAGAAACAGGCGACAATAGTAGGTCTGTACTGAAGACACATTGTGGTCAAATGGAGACTGTTGGACGCCATGAAATACGAAGTCTGCGCCAAGTCTTTGGGAGCTGGAAATTAATATCATATATATTATTATTGGCATAATATTGTGGACCTTTGCTTATATAATATAATTGTGTATAAGCGTTAATACTAATAGGAGTTCTTTTCAGCTTTGTATGTTTAGTTTTCTCATTATTTTTATATTTTATAAGGGAATATTAACAATAGCAAATATAATTTGTTCTGGTTAGGCTTTTGGTGCGAATGGGAAGGACACACACACACATATAGAATGAAACATACCTTATTGTACTATACTTGTTGATCGTTGCGCACACGATATAACGTAAATGGGGATTGGCTCTAGGTTCAACGCAATTTGACTTTCATATTGGTTTACAATAAAAATGTAGATTTGAATTTATTATTAAAAAAAAGGAAAAAATATATGAAACCACCATTTTATTTATAGTAATTAAACAAAATTTGAATATTGTAATATTTAAAAAAAAACTATATAATCGAAATAAGTAAAGCAACACAATTTACAACCTACGTCGGAATAAAAAAAAAAATTAAAAAAAAAAAAACAAATCATGTGTAACGCTGGCCATCAATAAGATTGTAAAAGAACCAATTTAAAAGTCAAATTTGAAAATGGAACCCCGCCATCCGTATAACGCTCACCTTTAACAAGGTGGCAGGTTCGTACCACGTGCGTGTGCGGGTGGTCGATGGCCACATCGAATCCTAACGTCTGTAGGAGTACGTTCTCGTTGAACACTAGGTCCTGCGCCTGGAAACGATAAAAAAAACATCACTATATATCCCTTACTACATGTTTCTAGATTTAAAACTCGATTCAATTCTCTTCTAAACCTTCTATAGATGTTAGGTCGAACTCACTATTTTAATTTCATTTATTTATTATGAAGACCTATAGTAGGGGTAATTCTATAGGAACGTTCCAAATTTGAATTACGTTTTCTTTACTGTATATGGTAATATGTCTTGATCTTCAATAATCATAGATAAGATTTAAAAACAATCGTACATTATGTACGTGACATTTTAAAATACATGATAAAATATAAAAGTATATACAGGGTGACTGGTGAATTACTATCAATATTTGAGGACGTGATATTTGACGATCATATATGACAAAATAAAAATTAATATAACATAAATATTAATAAACTTCTAAGTAAAGTTAACCAAAAGTTATGTAATTAATTACGCATCGTATGAACACCCTACAGATTAGGTATACACTGACACTCACACATACGCATGTCGTGACGTGGTGTTGTATCAGCACGCCGCCGCACGCGTCCACACTTGAACACTTGGAACGTGTCAACACTTTACTTATTTATACGGAAATTTTGTCAAAAATTAAGTGCCTATTTTTTTTACATAATTCGAATGAGAATCATGTACCGAGTATGCTCCTTAAATATTGATAGTAATTCACCAGTCACCCTGTATATATATATATATATATGTGTTTAGATAAATATATCAAATAATTTATGATTAATTTGATTTATACAATAAGAATATATATTGTGTAAGAATTCTAAGTAAATAATAATTTTAATATTTATAATATTGCGATATTAATTTATGATAAAAAAAAACCATACCGATCATTTCTATTTCCATTTATATCTAAGATGAATCTATTTTTCTTGGATTACTACACAAAACCATATAACAAACCTATTATATTCGATCTTTATGAACTTTTTATAATCTATAATACACCCAAACAAACTTTTAAGACTTATTTTTATTATATATTAGCTTCATATTATAGAAATTTATTTACACATATACAACTCTACATAAAAATAGAAGTTTCTGCATAAAAAGTAAGTTTTTTTATGATATTTTTATATATTAACATTCTAATAGCATGTTCAACTGAATATTATAGTAATTTATTTACACATATACAACTAACTCCTCATAAAAATAGAAGTTTTTGTATGAAAAACGATTTTTTATTTATTTCATTTTTATATGTGTACCTGTTCCTGATATTGTTCTGGTGTTAGTGCATTCACGCTCTCCCCTCGATGTAAGCACACGTGAGCCACTTTTATTACATATTCCAATTTCCTTGGTTGCTCCTCCACCTGGAAATTTAATAACAATTATATTAATATATTTAATTTATTAATGAAATTTTTCCCAATTCTGACTATTAGATAAAGACATAAGGCTTTTTAGCCTTTTTAGGCATTTAATTCATATGTCTAAGGTGTAGACAATTTTTGATAAATTTAATGTATTGGTAAAGCTTTGTTGATAATTTATTAGTCGTCATATTAAAAAATATAAAAATTTTAGAAGACAATATACTGTTATAAGAATATAACGACATTAAAACAGTTCAAAATTTATGTTTAAAAACAAATGTATTAAAATACAACAAAAATTCTATTTAGCCCAAAGTATTGAATAGCATTTGTATAAAATTTGCACGAAAAACATATACTTTATATAATTATATAAGAAATTTGTGAATGTTTTGTATACACACACACAAATCAAACATTTTTACAACTAATATGACATCTTTAATTTAGAAAAGATATAAAAAACTTTAGTTTACTTTTCATATAAGACAAAAATAATATATTTTCAATATAAATAATATTAATGTTTTTTACCTTTGCAGCGAGGAATAAAGCTGCAGCAGCTATAGCATTCCTGTGAAACTGTGTGAATGAATGGAACGCGTAAAACCGATGCATATACACTATTGCTGTGTTTATACATAATTGTGATCTGTTGTGCGTTTAGGAATTATATTGAATACAACATATTGAGGCAGATTCTGGCTAAAGCTGGGAAACTGCCAGGTAGAAGAAGAACATATTAATAGGAAAATAATATATATGTATATAAAATATTAATGTCATAATGTTAGTTTGTGTACTCCTTTTTAGCAAATTTCATATTCTTATTTGGTAGATCTGAGAATTAGCTACTTATCTATTCTTCATAACCCCAAGTGATAAAGGTCGTTCACCCTTAGATTATTTTGTTATATTTTGGACAAAATTATCTTACAATGTCTCATTAGGAAATACATACAACCCTGATTTTTTTCTTGTTTGTCACTAACCCCTATTTTTTTACTTAAACAACATTTGCTGGGTCAGCTAGTATACATATACTAGTTTTTTTCAGGAATTAAAAATAGAGCTCAAGAAAACATTTATACTGTGGTAAAACAATAGATATGGTTACCTATTGGTAGAAACATATTATACAGGGTGACTGGTGAATTACTATCGATATTTGAGGACGTGATATTTGACGATCATATATGACGAAATAAAAATTAATATAACATAAATATTAATAAACTTCTAAGTAAAGTTAACCAAAAGTTGTGTAATTAATTACGCATCGTATGAACACCCTACAGATTACTCTACACTACACACTCACACATACGCGCGCGGCGGCGTAGTGTTGTATCAGCACGCCGCCGCACGCGTCCACACTAGGAACACTTGGAACGTGTACACACTTTATTTATTTATACGGAAATTTGGTCAAAAATTAAGTACCTATTTTTTTTACATAATTCGAATGAGAATCATGTACCGAGTATGCTCCTTAAATATTGATAGTAATTCACCAGTCACCCTGTATATTTATTGCAGTGTTATAAAATTACAATTAAAATCTATTAATCCTCCAAGATCTATATGGAATTGAGTCACAAGTATAGGCTTTGTCTTACTAAAGATCTAGATAACTGAGATTCAATCAAAATCGATCAAGCAGTTTTGGTGTTAATATGCAACAAACATACATTCATTCATAATCTTAGTAAGATATTGTCATTAAATTAAATTTTACATACAAATAATACTCAACTCTTATGAAAGGATGAAAAAGTCAGTTAATATACCGTAACAAATCAATCAGTGCAATAAAAATTTTATGTTAGCCAATAGTAAACATTATTCAAGGCCAGATTGTTGCATTGACCGTGAATTAAGGAGGACGAATAAATGTCGAACACTAGATATATAAGGCGAGACATATATATGTATATACATTATTCATATTTCATATATATTTTTTTATTATAATTATCATATAAATGATTTTAATTCTAGCATTATAATAAAAACTGCAAGTCAATACCATTTCTTGATATAGGCAAAACTTTTTTCAATATTAAAATTGTTTTTAAATTATAGGTAACTATTTATGAGGAAAAATTTAGTTTTCAATGAAATCATTATGAAATACTAATAATAATTGAACTTTAGTTAAATCATTAAATAGTAATAATATAATTAGATTTTCTTTTAATATTGTAATGTTTTAAATAGTAACAAAACATTAGCCATAATAGTTTTTTAATTAATTGGTTAATAGGGGAATCTAAAGGCATTAAAACTATGATTATTTAGAAGAATTTCAAACACCTAAACATTTTAACATTCTTAACAGTGTAGAATATAATATATTATATATACCTCCCGCATAAGTTGTTGTAACTCTTAAACTGTAAATTTACTACAAATTAAGTCAAAATCTTAAAAAAAAATGAAAATTACAATATTATTTATGCATCTGACAAATCCTTTAAAAATAGTGTTTTTGTTGTTATTTTGACTTTGAATGGATATAATGATCCATAATAGAATATTATTCAGAAAAATAGCATTTTTGTGGCATACAACAACTTACATGGGAAGTATATATGTGTGTGTGTGTCTTTATCAAAGCATTAATATGTTTGTGTGCATTTAAAATTAATTTACTAATCAAATAACAAATTTCAAAACCATTAGTAATTCCAATTATTCTACAAACATCGTTATCAGTAGAAAACAATGAATCATAACGGCTAAAACTGACTCATTACTTCAAACGATGTTTACACAAATGCCAACAAAGGTATAAAAATTAACAAAAAGTATATATTTCTATATAAATTAAAAGAAAAACCTATTCTTTATAGAGATAAACTTGGAGCAAGTGGCATTATTTTTGTAGAATTCTTTCATCTATTCTTCAAATACAATTCTATAGTTCTATTCATGCTTCAACAAGTTCTGAGAAAAAGTTAATCCCTAACACAATTATAACAGGTAGATTGGTTGAATCTTTTGTGCTTTTACTAGAAAAGAGGTGTTATATTATTACTTTTTACTAAATAATGCTTTTTAAAAGACCATGTTAAGAAAAATCGAAAATACCACATGTCAGTCATGAAATTTAACTTTGACATAGAAAATAGAAAGGTGATGAAAGTGGGTCACTACAGTTGTGGGCTTGTTGCGAATTTTGGCAATACAATGCTTTGTCATACATAATATGGGTTTAAAAGTTATCTGGGCTTCACAAAAACGAAATAAATTATACGCATTATACGCATATGATTACTACTTTTACTGTTGTAAAGTATAAAAGGTTATGCCAAAGACTAAAACTTTAATAATGAATTAAAATCTAGTTTCTGCGTAAGCGAAAATGTTTGCAACTATAACTTAAATGTTTTGTTTTTCCTTAATACGTCAATCTATCTACATGTTTGTGTGAATAACGGCATTTATATACAAATAACTGACTCATAACCGTATTAAGCGCCATTTATAAAGATACGAGAGTGTTATGAACTTTAGTTGAGATCACGTTGTTTCATTGCTACGCATTTCGCGCTAAAATTTACCGCGTAAATGATAACTAAAGATTTAAATTTAGAACCAGACAGGTCGATCCCTACGTCAGCGCGCAGGCGTCCTACACAGCTGTCAAAGAGCACTGACCTAAAAAATAGCATGATACACGCGAGAATAACCTAAATATAACATAATATAACCATATTATGTACTATTTATGATATATATGAGACGCTCACCTTTAGAAATCGAATCTACTCACGGGAATTCCCACACAACCAAGCGAAAGTGACCTGACGCTAACATCTAGAATCTTGGATGTTTCGTCATACATTTTGAATCTAACTTTATGACCACATTCACGCATACAACTTATTGTATACACTAAATTGACGTTGTAATCACTTATAACACTGCAATAAATACTAGGAACACACGTTTTAACCACATGACTCGACAAAAACATTGCACTTCACCATTGAAAAGGATACACTTGAAGCCGTTGGCCCATATCCTGTATGAGATTAGCGGCCTGCTGCCTATATGCTAACTCTTTATCTGCATCTAAACCGCATTTTCTGCTTGGCGAATTCTGTAGTTGCACTTTTGTAAAATACCATTTTTCTTGTGCGCCAGCCATTGAATGGATATTCCAATGACTGTTCGCGGAGGCACGACGGAGAGCTGTGCTCCGTCTATGTGCGTGAGTGGGAAAGGGACAGCGCTATTACAGCGATGAACGGATGCAGACCACGTTAACATTTGAGTGATTTACTAACTAATAAATAGCATCGCGAAGTTACAACACCTAAAATAATCACAAAATTATAACTAAAATAACATTTAAAAGTTTTTCACTAAGATCACTTTATATTAAATGTTATGTAAAAATTCGTCACGTTTGTATGGCTTGATAGATGTAATCAAACGGTCGCCATTGTAAAATGTTGGTGTTTTACAGTGAAGACTCCGGTGACAGAATGAAGATCTGCAACAAGACCAGGTACGTTACACCTTATCATTATGTTACATTTTGTTTCTTAGAAACTGCTCTATTGTTTGTACATATTTTTAATCACTGTAATTAACTTTTCTTCGAAAATAAACTATATTCAATATACCGACCTAAAAACTCTGTCACACGGTGCAAATGGCCGACCCACCACTGTTTACAATACACTTTATTATTTTTTACTGGACATCGTAAGTTTAAATGTTTAATCATTAACTAATTACCCTAAAATTAGTTAATTATTTTTGTTGTTATTCTAAAAGTCAGATTATATAGTTGAATTAGAAAATGTTACGTACATAATAAATTAGAATTGCACTTGACATATTTTGTTAATTAATTTTCGCGGTCTCGATTACGTATTGCGTAGTAGGAAATTGTTTTTCCGAATCTGTGGACGTGGTGTTCTGTTTATTTAAATTCGCAAAATCATTGCTTTTTCCATCTGCGATTTGTTTCAGTTAACTAACTAAGTGAATTTATTATTATTTTTATTGTTTTTTTGAGTTATCTATAATGTTTCCTATTAAAAAAGAGAATATTGATCACCTTCATTCACATAATATTAGGATATCCGATCGTAAGTGTAATTTTTTTTTTCATATAAACACTAGTGACGGAGATGTGTATAGTGATAATTTTTTCAGTATTCTTTTTAAAAACTATGTGACCTATTTTTAAAAATGACTATTAAAGTACATAACATACTAAATATTTCATTCAAGGACAAAAAAACACATAAAAAGTTATGGATTTGGCAATAAGGTATTTTAGTTTTGAAAAATCGACTATTTGTGCATGCGTTACTATTAGGATTCAAAAATTTATATTATTTTAATTCAAATCTATAATGAAATACATTGATTTAAAAGGATTTAAATATTTTTAATATACTTCAAATTAAGATAAATTTAAAAAAGTTTCATACAACTAAAAGAATTTGACTAGAATTTCTATTTGTATTTATAAGACACCAATATGAATAAATTTCTCACATTATTTTTCCATACATTTATAATTTAAATTGAATTACATATTTATATATTTCCAATTGGATGATTTAGATCTTAGTTAATATAAATAAATTATTTCCAGTTAATTCATCCAATTCATCCACTCCTTCAACCATGTCTCAACAACACAAGATCATCCACTTGCCCAAAGTCAGAATGCTGAACCGAGGCCGTCCAGCGATTAGGATCACAAATGTTAAATCGGTGAAACCAGACCCCGAGTTCATTAAACGACAAGAAGAGGAGAGATTGAGGGCTCAGGTATAAATTTAAAATTAAATTAATATAGTAAATAATTTTTAATAATATATTCAAACTTTTTGCTGCTAATGGCCGAATATATATACATGTATATTTTAATCTGTGGTATTCTCATTTTCATCTTGATTCTTTCTAATGATATGATAGTTTTGTGTCAAATATTAATAAATATATTTTTAGTTTATTTATATTTTTATTATAGCTATGATAAGCTGTAAATGTTTTGTTATTAAATATGTAATAAAAGAATTATGGCTGTCATTAATGACTATGTCATAAAAGAAATAATAATTTCCAATACTTCCTTCCACTGTGAACAGACAATATTTAATAACAAATATATTACCTATATCAAACAAAATACATTTATATAATCTGTACCACTCATTATATTTACTTTCATTAAATACAGACTAAGAAATCCCTACTAATATTATAAATGAGAAAGTAACTCTGTCTGTTACGCTTTCACGCCCAAACCACTGAACTGATTTTAATGAAATTTGGTACAGACATAGAGTTGACATTGAGAAAGAACATAGGATAGTTTTTATCCCAGACTTTTGAAAGGTTCTTTTAGAACGATATAACCTAACTCCACGCGGGCGAAGCTGAAGGCGGAAAGCTAGTATAATAAGGCAGTATGTTCTAAGACTTAAAAACTAAAAAAAATAACTTAAATTTCCAGTTACAACAAGAGATAGTATCACGATCCCGTACTTGTTCGTACCACGCGTATGAATGTACTCTACCCGTAGTGGGCGGTCGTATGTACTGTGTACGACATATACTAAGTGACCCGACCGCTCCATACAAGCAGTGTGCTCATGTCTCCGCTTCGGGCAATAGATGTACTCAGCCGGCACCCATTGATAGGGATCCTGGGTGAGTTTGGCCATATATATTAAGTATGTATATATACAGGGTGACTGGTGAATTACTATCAATATTTAAGGAGCATACTCGGTACATGATTCTCATTCGAATTATGTAAAAAAAATAGGTACTTAATTTTTGACCAAATTTCCGTATAAATAAATAAAGTGTGTACACGTTCCAAGTGTTCCAAGTGTGGACGCGTGCGGCCGCGTGCTGATACAACACTACGCCGCCGCCGCGTCTGTGTGAGTGTGTGTGTATACCTAATCTGTAGGGTGTTCCTACGATGCGTAATTAATTACATAACTTTTGGTTAACTTTACTCAGAAGTTTATTAATATTTATGTTATATTAATTTTTATTTTGTCATATATGATCGTCAAATATCACGTCCTCAAGTATCGATAGTAATTCACCAGTCACCCTGTATACAATATCCGGTAACTGAGCTTTGCTAGGGATTTAGAAATTTTTTGTGCATTTTTAAGTGAATATGTTTAACGCAAAACAATATAAATCTATAATTAATTTCTTAGTCTAACCTCAGAACAAATGCTAATTGACTTACTGTTGCTTAACAACGCCATCTGCTGTTCAAACAATTATTAAAATCAATTATCAAAAAGTAGTATTACTATTCGCTAAAACATGTCAGGGAGAGTCATATTTTAAACGCCTCCTTTTTTTCATAAATTGACGTTTTCTAAAAATGATTCCTAGCTAGATTAATTTACCATCCCCGAAACTCCCTATTATACTAAATTTCATCAAAATCGTTGGAGCCGATTCCGAGATTCCAGTTACATATATGTATATATACAAGAATTGCTCATTTAAAGATGTAATTATTTGTTAATTGCAGATGATTTTCAGTAAATTTGTTTCATTTAAATTACCTTGAGTCTATTCATTTATTTTTTCTTTTTATATTATATTAAAAATTTTGGATTAAATTTTGTATTTAAAGTATTTATTAATTATATCTAACATATATTGCATATAAAGTTTTACTATACATTTAATACAATCTTTTCCTAACATAACCATGTATATAAGTCATCTAACATTTTTATAAGCTCTCCAATATATATATTTATGAACATATACTAATTACTATATGTAATATATTTCCAGTGTATGTTTCGATCACGCACGTTCGTCTCTTTGTCGCCGCATGCGTGCCGCAGCCCCGCCGCCCGCCGTCGATACTACCGAGACCTTGCTGCATCGGTTACAACACTATGTTAGGTATAAATATTAAGATATAAGGTCAATGACCTATATGGATAAGATATACTATATATAAGTCAGTGGTTAAAGGGTCCGCCTCTCGGCCTCTCGTCGCCGAGGGCGCGGGTTCGATCCCCGCCCGGGCAAGTACCAATGTGATTTTTCCGAATCATATGTACTTTCTAAGAGTATTTAGACATCACTGATTAATGCTGATTCCCAAAAAAGGGTTGATGTCAGGCAGGCGGCCGGTCGTAAAAACAAATAGCCAAAAACTATTCACAACATGTAAGGCAGACCCTGGCTATAGCTGGGAAATTGCCAGGTAGAAGAAGAAGGTCAATGACCTATATGGATAAGCTATACTATATGTGATGAAGTGAAAATAATTTATTACATATCTAACTACATATGAAAATTTTTCAGTTTAGCCCTAATTGTGATATAACGCCTCAAAGGGAGCGTTATAGATAACTTTGGGAAATGCTTACCTAAAATATATAAAAGAATAGTTTTAATAGGGGCTCAGTGTCTAACAAAATTTCTTGCCAGTTTCTTTTTGTTTCAAATTATTTCTTCATGCAAAAATACAGTTAATATTTGTATGGATTTAGTACTATATCTTTGAACCAATCCCAACATAAGCTAAAAGCTTTGCAAACATTAAATTTAAGTATAAGTTACAATCAGGAAATTGATATAATAATTATTTAATAAGCTGTAAAAAATAATGTATAACATAGTTTTTATGATATTTATACCATTATTATATATATATTTGATAGTAATATATGATGTTTAATAATTCCAGACCCGAGCGTACTAGGACCACCTCTTGTGCTTCCTCGGTATCTGTTGTCAGTGAGCCTTCGGAACAAGAAGTGGCTACACATGCTGTGGACCCATTCAGTTAGTACATAATTATATATAGTAGAATTATATACATATACAGTAGAAACACGATTATCCGGCCCTCAGTTATACTGATTCGCAATTACCCGGACTACTGACCTCTGACTACTGACTATATGAAATACCTACAACTTACAAGTCAAATTCACTAACCCGAGAGTTTCGTTATTGCTTTTAGTTAATTGATTACCAATTGTTACTCGCTTTGACGTGCATTTCAAATCTACGTATAAATACATATTGAAAAAGAGAATGGTATTTGATTACCAATCGCAAATTACCAAATACATATTGTAATTTATTTCATGATTAAGACTTCAGTTTTTAGTATATACATGTAGTATATGTACCTATGTAAATGTTATTTAAAAAATGTATTCTTTAATTATTTATTAATAAACATTGAATTTCGTTGATATGTATTTGTTATTTTTTTTTAATAAACGTATAATATGAACTACGTAAGCACAAAACCGGTTTTTCTTCATACATTAACAATTAGTCCGGTTAATCGAGTTTCTACTGTATATACACATTTTTATTGATGAAAAGATTTTTAAAAACAGTGTTGAGTTCATAGAGATGTATTTATTATCAGGATGAACATTCCATTGTATGTAAGAACGGTGTAATCGTGGTCAGTTGATTTGTTTACAATATTATTAAATTCTATTGAAATTAATTATATACATATCGTAGGGATAGTGCATATCCGCCTAACTACCATTGGATAATTCCGCGTATCTACATTGGAATCAGATCAGAAGAAAGTTTAAGATGAAATATTTTCTATATTAACGACTTTTAAGGGATTTTTTCATAATCCTTCTAATATTATAATTGCGAAAGTTTCTGAGAGTGTGTGTATGTTTGTTACTTCTTCACGCTCAAACGGCTGAACCGATTTTGATAAAATTTTGTAAACAGTAAGCTGACGTTCAGGAATAACATATAGGCTACTTTACATCCCGGAAATTCCAGAAACCGCGGGGCGCAGCTAGTTAGTAATAAATTAAACACTAAATAATTATAAGTGTGTGTTTTTTAATATCTTGTTAATATAATTCCAGAGGAAATTGACGCGGTGTCAGTGAATGCGTCTGTATCAACGGCGCTGATGGAGTGCGCCAGCGGCAGTGACAGCGACTGTGACAGTGTAGTGATCACCACAGAGAGGGAGCCCTCCGACACTGAGGACGCGCCCTGTGAGGACGGCCCGCTGTGGTGAGTCTGGGGAGCGCATTACTCTGTACACATAGATATGATAGATATGACGTAAATACAGAGGTGAAATATCTTAATATATAAAAGAAAATCATGTTAATTACACTATTTATAACTCAATAACGGCCTTACGGGTTATGCTGAAAATTGGTGGTGAGATAGCTTAGAACAAGGAGATGGAAATAGGATTTTTTTCAAGCAGTCGAAAAAACATATTATTTTAATCTCATTTACTGCCTTTAAAGAGGAATAGAGCTCGCCCTGTCAGCTAAACATTCCTAATCTTGACAGTAATGTAGACGATGTCGCGAGCAAAAACTAGTTAGTAAATAATATTTATTTTCATCAAAAGTTTCTAACAGACAGGCGACATGATGGTTATAGTTATGTATTTATTTGTAATCATTTCAATTACTCAATTTGTCGCTAAGAAATATGTACAGACATTGAAAATCTTTTAAAACAGTACCATGAAATGATTATTTGCTAAATATATCGCTTCAATATCCTCATTTAGATATTCTTAAAAAAGTTTTAAATTTTTTGTTTTATAATTACATATGTTGACTTAATTTAATCTTCTTCTTCTACCTTGCAATTTCCCAGCTTTAGCCAGGGTCTGCCTTACATGTTATGAATAGTTTTGGCTAAATGTTTTCATACCCGTCTGCCTGACATCAACCCTCTTTGGGAATGCATTAATCAGTGATATCTAAATACTAAATAAAGTACATATGACTCAGAAAAATCACATTGGTTCTTGCCAGGATCGAACCCGCGCTCTCATGCATGAGAGACGGGCCTTTTAACCACCAGGTCACCACTGACTTAAAAAAATATATATTTTTATACATAATTAATTATATTTTCCAGGAAAGCCGGTGTTTACACAGCAGAAGAGGCAGTTAGTGAAGCAAATAATGTACTGAAATCATTACAGTCATTATATATTAAACAGATGGGACGACTGAGGACTCAGTTAGAAACGGCTCGGCTGAAATATATAAAGGCTCTACGGACAGAGAAGGAACATTACTGTGAGTTAATATTATATATATTAGGTGGTCATAAACTACTACTTGTATGGTAGTAATATACAGGGTGACTGGTGAATTACTATCGATATTTGAGGACGTGATATTTGACGATCATATATGACAAAATAAAAATTAATATAACAAAAATATTAATAAACTTCTAAGTAAAGTTAACCAAAAGTTATGTAATTAATTACGCATCGTGTGAACACCCTACAGATTAGGTATACACTGACACTCACACATACGCGTGTCGTGACGTGTTGTTGTATCAGCACGCCGCCGCACGCGTCCACACTTGAACATTTGGAACGTGTCAACACTTTATTTATTTATACGGAAATTTTGTCAAAAATTAAGTGCCTATTTTTTTTACATAATTCGAATGAGAATCATGTACCGAGTATGCTCCTTAAATATTGATAGTAATTCACCAGTCACCCTGTATAAGAAATTACTGCTATATATTAAGACATTTATATTAGTATATCATAATACTATCCTAATTATATAAATGCTATTCTAATTATATAAAGACATTTATATTAGTATATCATAATACTATCCTAATTATATAAATGCTATGCTAATTATATAAAGACATTTATATTAGTATATCATAATACTATTTTAAGTTGATTAGTACTTTATACATGGATGAAAGACAATTGATAATGGATGAAAGATAATATATATACATAGCTTTTCATGTTATTTTATTATACAAATCTATATTTATCATGCATTAAATATAATATCTACATACATTTCATTAAAACATAAATTCTGAATCCAATTTATAACATCACACATATTAAACCCTATTTAAGTTTTCTATATTGTTATTGACAAAATTTTTATAAAATTAATAATTAATTTAATTCTAAACAAAAAATATATCTTCATCAGTAAATTTCTACTTTAAATGAATTATGTAGGGTTGTAACCAGTTATGCCATCAAAACTAAGAAACTTACTTATATGTATATTTTAATAAAAATTACATATTAAAACTTACAGCCTACACCTAAGACTACATGATTGTCCCGATGTTAGTATAGCAATACCATTCCATAGCTTGTGTGGTATCAGGAATCTTCTGGTTCTCACGGCTTGGTGTTCGTTCCGCGGAGTCAGCGGCCTCACTCGTTATATATCCCTATTAATATTATAAATGCGAAAGTAACTCTGTCTGTCTGTTACGCTTTCACGCCTAAACCACTGAACTGATTTTACTGAAATTTGGTACAGACATAGAGTTGACCTTGAGAAAGAACAGGATAATTTTTATCCCAGACTTGTAAGGTTCTCTTGTGAAGGCGATAGGAAAGCTAGTTATAAATACAAGGATGTCGCCCGGCGTTGTTCATGTATTTCATCATGTATGTTTGTATATTCCAGGTAGTATAAACAGCCAGGCCCGCTCCGGGCCGCAGTCCGTCCGTGAGAGGAGGCAGCTGAGGAAGTTGAAGGCCTACGCCGGCTACCACAGGAGACACGGAGTAGACGCTGTGCTGGCGAGGAAACTACACCACAAGAGAGCTATGGTCACATATAAATATACTAACTATTACTACTGACTTTGTACGGTATAGTTTCCTAAATAGAAATACACTAGCTGCGCCCCGCGGGGTTACGGGATTTGCGGGATGTAAAGTAGCTTATGTGTTATTTCTGGACGTCAGCTTCCTGTATACAAAATTTTATCAAAATTGCTTCAGCCGTTTGAGCGTGAAGAAGTAACAAACATACACACACACTCACAAACTTTCGCAGTTATAATATTAGTAGGATAGCTGACCGGGCGAAATGTTTCGATTTAGAGGCAGCAAATAGATAAATTTTAGATTTTATTAGCAATTTTTTCTTTTTTTTTTTGGTGGAATGAATTCAAAAGTATCCTACGTCTGTTCTCTTTTTTTATCTCAAACTAACCGTAAACAAATTTCCAGCCAAATCCGTATTACTACGAGTTATTTTTACTCTAGATGTTTCGGTTACTTTGCTGCAATAATAAAATAACTCTTAGTACTCCGAAAATATTATTCTATCAGTTCTATTTAAACGATTATTCACTAAAGTCTTAGATATATCATTATATGAATATGTTATACATGTATATTTATTTGAAACCTATTGTTTATTCTTACAATTAATCATTATAATAATCAGTGGTGGCCTAGTGGTTAAAATGCCCGCCTCTCATGCATGAGGGCGCGTGTTCGATCCTAGCCCGAGCAAGTACCAATGTGATTTTTCCGAGTCATATGTACTTTATAAGAGTATTTAGACATCACTGATTAATGCATTCTCAAAGAGGATTGACGTCAGGCAGGCGGCTGATCGTAAAAACAATAAGCCAAAACTATTCACAACATGCAAGGCAGAACCTGGCTTATAGCTGGGAAATTGCCAGGTAGAAGAAGAAACAATTAATGATCATATTATTTCCAGGCCAAGGATCCTCCGTCAAGTCGCGTTCCGTCCCAGGGCCGCTGTGTGTTCACGGAGGGCGGTGTGCGGTGTTCATCACACGTACTGCCCGCCGCTAAACACTGTCTGAAACATATACTCAACGACACACAACAGGTTACAGATATATACATACATACTCTGCTTAAATAACTCTGAAACTATATACAGGGTGACTGGTGAATTACTATCGATATTTGAGGACGTGATATTTGACGATCATATATGACGAAATAAAAATTAATATAACATAAATATTAATAAACTTCTAAGTAAAGTTAACCAAAAGTTATGTAATTAATTACGCATCGTATGAACACCCTACAGATTAGGTATACACACACACTCACACATACGCGCGCGGCGGCGTGTTGTTGTATCAGCACGCCGCCGCACGCGTCCACACTTGGAACACTTGGAACGTGTACACACTTTATTTATTTATACGAAAATTTGGTCAAAAATTAAGTACCTATTCTTTTTACATAATTCGAATGAGAATCATGTACCGAGTATGCTCCTTAAATATTGATAGTAATTCACCAGTCACCCTGTATAATACATTGATTTCCTATCCTATGAATGTTTTAAGTAGATGTTCCTAGTCATTATTACATACATTCCATTTTAATAATGATACAGTGCAACCTTAATGTGACGAACCTCAATATAATGACTTACTCGATTGAACAAATTCTTCGTATGAATTGTCCGTAAGATTCAATATAAAGTATAACTTTATGTTGCAAACATGTTTTGCGAATAAACTCTTTATAACCAATTTTCAACTATCAAGGAAAAGTATACATACCTAATTATCGAATTTGTCAACCCAAAACCTTTATATAAAGTCCCCACCAATATAACTTCTAATCTTATAGTTATGTGATTCATGTCGCGACATGTTCGTTAAACAATCATTATTGTTTGATTGTAATTAAACACTTCTGCTCGTCACTATTTTTAAAAGAAAAGTAAAAAAATTAAAACTAATTTTTTACTTCTTTATAACATCTTAAAGCAACCTTACCTCAACATAACAAATTCTTGTTCCCCTGCGATTTGTTATATTGAGGTTGCACTGTATATATGAATTATATTTAAATAAACTTGTAATGTATGTATATATTATATTACAGGTATTATTCGCACCGTGCGGTGATGTCCGCGGGCCCGTCTCGTGTCGCGAGCCCGCCGCGCGCTCGCCGCTGCCGAGAGCCTGCCGCTATCACACAGACGCGCCGCCGCACGCGTGCTACACGCTGAAGGTATGTGAAACATACATACATACACATATATATGTACTATCTAAGAGTATTTAGACACCACTGATAAAAAAAGGAAAACATCGTGAGGAAACCTGGACTTATAATTTCTAATGATAAGTTTGAAATCACCAACCCGTCTTGAGCGAGCGTGGTGATTAATGCTCTAACCTTCTCCATTTGAGAAGAGGCCTTTGCTCAGCAGTGGGCTCTGATAGGCTGATGATGATATATGTATAATACAAGAAATAGTTCAAACACTATTCAATGATTATTCTTTGAGACGAAACCTCTCATCATTCAGTGCATAGTATTAATGGATGTTGGTTTTCAAAAGAACCGTAAGCTCTATTAAGATCACAAATATATGTTCCTCAATATTATTGAATAGAATTTTTTACTAATTAATATTAATTTTATCTTTTATTTACATGAGTAATGAATAATAATTGGGTTATTCTGTCCATAGAAGCAGGAATCTGAATGTGGTTCAGAATGGACATGTTCAGAACAGTCTCCGGCGGCTCCACAGATAGTGGACACCCTACACTATGACTGACACACGGACTTGACTTATATGGACTATGAGTGGAACATACTGAACGAATAGTGAAGTACACAGTGAAGTGAAGTGAACGTGAAGTGAAGTGAACAATACATTATGAAGTTTGTTTTTGTATTGTATAAGTAATGATTGTTGAATATATGATAGGTATTACTTTCTATTCATAGTGTAAGATGTAATTTTTATATAAACTTTGGATTTCTTGGTATTTTGAAGATGTAATGGAACCAAAGATAGTTGTTTCGTTAGTTTGAATACAATTGTAGATTTTTCAATTTATTAATCTACAATATATTGTGCAAACATAATTTTTTCTTTGATGTATGAAGTATTTTTGTACCTGATGTTAAAATTATCTGCTTTTATAGTTGTAATACTGGAAATGACTGAACATCACAATAAAAATGTTCTAATAAACTAATATCTTATTATTTTTGTTCAATTTAATGTATACTAGTAATTGAATGCAAAGAGGTCTTGAAAATTATTGAAATATAAGGCTATGGTTATACTTAGTATTTAGTATTCACTACTCCTTTTTTGCACTGCCGCGTTTCGGTTTAGCGATATCAATTAATCTCGGGATACGAGTACATAATATATAATTTAGACCTATCTAACATATGAAAATTAAAAGATGCCTAACATTGTATGCTGTTATTACAGTAGAGGTAATAAAAATTATGGTAAAAGCTACAAAAGTAGAAACAAATGATCAAAAGGACTCCCAAAGGAAATGGATAATAAAACTCTTTGAACATCTCTGTTAAGTTTAACGCAAGATGAACTCAATTTTATGATATTATGGTAATTTATCGCTCTTCAGCTTGAACCGCCTCGATTTTAATTCAGGGCAAACTTTTAAGATGTTCGGAATCACTTCGATGTAGGGTTACGAGAACGCCAATGAAGGATTACTTTAAGATTTTAATCATAAGTCTACTTAGACAAATTTTTAAATAAAAACATGTCACGCATTCAGTAAAAAATATATTTAATACTTTTTAAGTCTATTTGCATTTAGATAGATAAATAGCATCTAATTCTATCACTAACCCGTCTTGAGCAAGCGTGGTGATTAATGCTCAAACCTTCTCCATGTGAGAAAGATTTTTTTTTTTTTTGGTGTCGGGTTGGAAAATCCTTCATGGAGCCCCGCCGCCCTCGGGGAAGGACGGAGGGGACTTCAGACTCCTACTGACTAAAAACCAACCCGTGTGCCTCATCTACCCGTGTGCCGGAGAGGCGGGTATCGCCGAAGCATTCGTCGCTACCTCCCCGACAGGCATTGACCCGCCAGATGGTCAGGCGGGCCCCGTCACCCGGCTATAGACCTGAAACTTTGAGGCGCGCACGGATTACACGCCTCCCCCTCGAAGCCTGTGGTTGTTATCGGACGACAGGTGCCCCGAACCTGTCGTCCACAGGCCGCGCTCTACGGTGGCCGGAAATCGGTCGCCCTACGGCGCCCAGTGCGTCTGGTGCGGGAGGTGAGAAAGGAGGCAACCTCCCTTTCCCTTTCCGCTACCTCCTTTGCGCGCATCACTGCCTCGCAGAAGGTGGCGACGGCACACCACCCTGACTCGCTCCCCACCATAGCAAGTACAACTGCCGGGAGTGACAGGTTTCCTGCCACCCCTACCGCCGCAACCAAATCACGGCGCTGCTCGGCCCAAGCTGAGCATTCCGCCAATGTATGCAGCGCCGTATCATTGGGGCAGTTACCGCAATGACGGCACTGGGACGTCTGTTCCCGACCTATGCGGCACAGGTACTTCCCGAAACAACCGTGTCCGGTAAGTACCTGCGTTAGCCGGACCCATGTGAGAAAGAGGCCTAACTCAGCAGTTGGCTTCTGATAGGCTGATAGGCAATTCTAATACTAAAATATTATTATTTGCACTCATTGGTACATTTCAAAATGCAGCGTTTAGTAAAATTGAGTTATTTTACTTTAAAGACTATCAATCAACTAATAATAAAAACCATAAATGTTATTTGTTAAGAAAAGTATTAAATTATAACAAAATATTTAAAAGTACAAACAGCATTCTAAACTGAGATTAGGTACACGTGACAGACCTATCGCTTAGGCGCCAGCTCTCCTAAACCTTACGTAGTTCAGTAGACAATATCTAAAAGCAAATATTGCTGCACTATTTAAAAACATAAAAAAAGAGCGGATCACTTGAGCAAGGTGTTAGTGACTCTGAGCTGACATGATTTATAATCACAATCTGTGTTTTATTTAACCGTTTTACTTGCTTTGTTTTTTCAATAGCTGACAAGAAAGATGACGTTGTAATCACTGGGAATTTTATCTAAACTATCATAACAGTAGCTCTTATTTAGCAAATGGTTTAATATATCATTTTTGTTGCTAGTTTTATTAAAATACTAACGTGTTCTTGTGTGATGTAATCGCAGCCAGAAACTTTATTTGTTTAACAAGTAGAGCAACGTTTTCTCATCAGGCCACTGTCGAAACATTTTAGAACAACCACTTAGTCCATATTCGTATGCCGGCGTGCTGTTAAAGCGTTGTAGGTGGATGCTAATTGCAAAGACGCCCTTCCCGCTCATTGTTTTAGAGCAAGCCATGATTGAAGTTTCGGTGGATACTAAATACTAAGTTAGTACTTAGTATTTAGTAATATATACATTTCTTAGGAAATGTCTGATAGAGATCTGAAAACTAAATAAGCATATGGACTGTATGAATTTATATAATTTGAACTCTTATATTTTTGGCGGGCGGTAAACTTCTATACTTATATTAAATAATAAAAATGCGGTTATAAAATGAGCTTCGCACAAAACACTTCTTCACACTTCACTCTCCTTCATACACGTCTTTTTATTGACAAAGTAAATACATATATTTTAATAAAACAAAATATGTTTAAAAATAATTTTGTTGACTGGGACACATTTTCTTAAGATTCGGACAATGTCCAATTATAGTGCCTGTTTAAATCATTTTAACGTAATTAACACCAACTGGTGTTGTAGAATGTGTCGCTGGGTCATAATTACATTGATTTTAATTATCTTAAATACAAATCCTACTAATATTATAATTGCGAAAGTTTGTGAGTGTGGGTGTATGTTTGTTACTTCTTCACACTCAAACGGCTTAACCGATTTTGATAAAATTTTGTATACAGGAAGCTGACGTCCAGGAATAACATATAGGCTACTTTACATCCCGTAAATCTCGGAAATCCCAGAAATCCGCGGGTAACACTGCGGGGCGCCGCTAGTATTTATTAATGTAGCTGATGGAATGCGTTCCGTTTTGATGATTATTATCAGAAGAAATACTTCGCTGCAGATGTAATTGAAGCATTTTACTTGGATGCGTCTCGGTGTAGGTACGGATCACTGTCTCGTACGGTACCCGACACCTGCTTCATTGTGATAAAAAAATGCGTGCGTACAAAGTGAATACACATGTCAGTAGTGAAACTTCTTTGGCGAAATAATTTATAAATCTTATTTATATTTATATAAATCTAAAACTTTAGATTTCCGAGACAAAGAGGAAGGGAAAAAGGAAGATAGGTTAATTTAATTGTCATTAAAATATAAAAAGTGTTGAAAATTAATTTAAATACAAAATTTAATTTTTTCATTTTATTTCTTTAATATTTACATTGTTCGACGCGATTTGTATTTGTATTGTTGTGTTATGTTATGTTTCAACATTATCCAAATATCTTGTAAAAGTAACATCTATTGTCGTTCCTGAATTTGTAGTTGGTGTGTTTGGATTATTATTTAGCTGTGATACGAGGTTCGCTCTGTCTCAATTTTTCTCACTTGCTTGCTCCTTACTCTCAATCCACAGTTAGTTGCTTCATGGTACGTTCGCTCCATCTCACTCTCTCTCAATCGATGTCGATCAATCTCTCTCTCTTTTTCGACACTTCCGTTGCATACTGGCGTGACCTTACATCTGTAAAAAAAATTACCCTCGTGCACCTAAAGAAGTGACCCTGAAGTGCGCCTGAAATGACACTCGAAATCGTTTTGAAAATGCTCTTTCTAATTTATTTTTAATAGGTGTATACTCTGGAAGTTCTCCAGATAGTCCCTCTTTTAGGTAATTTACATAAAATTGTCATTAAGCTGCTAAAACTATGAAATGCATTAAAAGGGACATGATTATTTTATCCAGAAATGGTACTGTTAAAGTAAGAAACTTATATTTTTTTCTTCGCCATCGGAAAATAGAGATTTCAACGAACTGAAGACACACAAAATTGTTGAAAATAGCTGGTATTTTGACGGGTGATTTTTCTATTGAAAATGAGGCTGACTTTTCGGTATTTATTTAAAATAAGCTGAAAAAATAAATATTTCTAATCAAATAAATTACAGTGTATTTGTAACATCAAAAGGAAAGTTTTCACTAAATTTCGTGACAAAATATTTTTTTTTGTATTAGAGATAAAAATAAAAAAAACCAAAAATTAGGTTTTTCGAAAATTTTGAGGTTACGTGAAAAAAGTGTTAGTACAAAAGTTTTAGATCTTTTTATTACCTATAACTTTGCCATATAACATTTTTCCGTAGGACTTTTAGTTTTGCCGGAAATCGAGAAAACCCATATTTTACCCTTAATACTAATCCCCATACCCTTACCGACCTCAGATCGCCCGTAAATTATTTTTACTTTAATTTTTATAATACTCCCCTCCTTTTGTAATGAGTTTCATTCTACTATAATTTATTTTCACTTTTCATTAATTTTAAAGGCTTCTGCACTGGCCTATGACATTACACTCTGTTTTCAATGAACATTCTTTCGGATTTCAAAAGATCTACTTCATTGATCTCTGAAAAGTCTTAAAAATTACAAACTTCGTCGAATTTTAGTAAACCTTGTCGGGATTTCACCCGCTGAAGGTTTGGGCCCTTCATTTGGTTATCATGGCTGGTTTCAGGACGGACGGAAATGACTGACGGTTGGATTAATAAGAAAAAATCCTTATTATTATCTAGTTGACAGTAATCAATACTAAATACACCCCGCAACGGACTGGACAAATGGAGTTTGTGCTGATAAGACAGTCAATTGACTACGAAAACCCATTCGACCAGAAATCGCTTGTTATATTGGCCATTACCATTATGAAAAGGGTCTGGTCCATAGAACTATAACCAGTCTTGTACAAAAATCTTTTATTCCAATTTTTACGAATGTTCCCTCGAATATAATTCTTGCATGTATTTAAATGTATATAAGCCCCAAAGAGTTAACCTCGACTCCCCCTACATGGGCCCGATATGACTTCCTTGTTGTAGCAATCTTGCTGTTTGTTTCATCTCACTTAATTTACACTAGAAGAATATTTTTTTTGACCAGGATAACGTTTTTATATTTTGGCCACGATCCGAATCCAAGGCTGACAGAATCAATTACGAGTAGTCCAGGTGGAAAAATTCATAAGTGATTTCAAGCCCTTGATCATATCTACTGGCGATTGGTCGATCTATTCAAAGGCCGCGGCAGTAGGACAACATTTAAATGACCGTTAGAGGGACGGACCTAGAGCGGCGTCGGAAATAGTTATGACTTTGGATTTAGTCTCTACTCAAAGAATCTGGTATTGAAGCTTCTTTCAGATCTGTAAGATCTTCCGTACCTTCCCGTAACTGGATGGAATGCTTTTCAATAGATAAAATTAGAAACTGGAAACCAGAAGCAAGATACTTTAGATGAGTTGTATTAAGCCAGTAACAGAAAAATACAAAATTGTTTTCCAAATAAGTTATTGTATTTCAATAATTTAATTTTTATTGGACACATTATAGCAACCTCATAATATTTATGACCAGGTGATAACAAACACGTCACTCCAGACGGATTCCGGATGTCAACATGGAACAATAGAGTTTTGACTAACGATAAAAAAATGACAGTCTATCAGAAATAATAAATTATACGTACCTTGATGCATAAATAATTCGTTCAAAGGAGGAAAATAAAACATATGTCGAAACAGAATCGTCGCTTTATTCAGCAATTTTCGGTTGAAAAAAATTAATCAACAAAACTACACTGAAATTCTGAACATGACTATTTTACAAACAATTTACAGCGATTTTTTTTTATTAATAAATACGGATTCTTTGAATGCCTCCCGGCTGAGCCCGGGCGTCACGTCGCTCGAGGGACGTCCCACAACTAAACATCGATAAAGTAATATTTACAAAAAAAATAATAAACTAGAGGCCCCGAGAGAAAAGCTAAGAAAAAATACAGCGCCCTCTAGCGGGAAGCATTCAAAGCGCCCGCCGCCTAGACTACGAATCAGAAACTTATGAGGTACACATTTTCCTATCCACTTTACTAAGCGTATGTTAACAGCCCCAAAAATGAGGCCAATTTTTTTTTTCACATTTTCTTCCCAAATTTGCAGCCTTTTGTACAGTATATGATACTTACCAATTATACATGTATAGACATAGTTAAAACCATTATTTTTTTTGATCGTCACTCTTTTCCCAGACAGACTCCGCACGGCATGTCTGTGAAACGAGTCACGTATTTTTTTTATGAATGAAACAACAGAAGTGCGTCAAGGACTCGGTACAGGTCCGCACAGCTATATTAAAACCCCAACGTTACATTAACATACATAACCACGATATTAGGATAAATTTTATTAATTTAGTTAATTTTTTTTTCACATTTTTTCCTCATTATTTTTTAACGAGATATTACGAATCGTATTTAAATCTGACAAAAAGTAACTACACTTTAATTACAGTGCGTTTTTGTTCAATTTATATATGTATGCATTTCATAATGTTTCTAAACGATTAAGTGTAATCTATAGCGGTTTCCTAAACGTGACGAACGTCATCTCAGCGGACATAACAATCATACTTAGAAGCGAAAATTAACGGGACATTAATGGAGTCTTACAAAACATTTCCAAAAATACTTATTTAGATCTCACTTGACGTCATACTTTACATACATATTAGATATTTGTTTTTTTTACACAAATCGTATTTCTTATCAAGGAGTGAATCATTAGCGACTATAAGGTACAGAAGCTTCATCTAAAGATTACATGTTCACCGAGTGTATGTATGTATACATTACGATAGTAACTAAACATATCCTGGATACTTGTGGGGTGTAATATATTTGGCTTATAATAACCTTCGACATAAAGCTGTCGTTATATAATATATATAGTTTTTGAACTAATAAAGTAACTACAGTACAATAAATATATTGAACGACCCGCAGGCCATGTGTGTGGTTGTCTGCGGTGTTTATGATAAAAAAAACCCTATTCATAGATTCCCTCTCGCCGCGTGCTGTCACACACCGTTTAATACATATATGATTGTGTTTATCTTCTCTTTAAAACAAAAAAAGAATATTTCTATGTGTCGGGACGTCGGTATGTACATGTCTGCTTCAGTCGGCTCTATGTCACAGCACGCGTCTATGAGATGAGCTCCTACAGCTTGTATCCCTCCCCTCTCCCCGCGAGCCCCGCTGGACCCGCCAGCCCTCACAACAATTATACAAACTATATAATACAATAATGCTGTGTTATATTACAAATTCATACATTAAATACACTCAACGACGATTTATCGCATATTTTTTAAATATTTTTTTTTATCATTTTTCATATAGCGTGAAATTCCTACAGAACGTTTCGCTAAACAAAAAAAAAACCTAAAAGCGTCGCCGGCCGAGGTCCGTCTGTGTAATGACTGCTACACGCGGCCACGAGCCGGCGGCGCCGCGTGTTACATGTATTAACTATGTCACAGCCACTTAAATTATTTTTAATGAAGCTTGCTTTACACTATAATGGACCATATTTGGGTGAGTCTATATAACGGTAATGTTAAAAGTGAACCGAACAGAGCCCGGGAGAGACACGGACACGTCCGACGGAACGCAAAACTCGTCCAGCTAAATACATTCATTATCACGAGAGTATGTGTTAACGTGGCGATACATGGAGGATAGTCGACTAACATGTTTACAGTATGAGTGTGCTACGTTTATATATAGTTCTATCATCCTTGTGTCCGAGGCCCCTCCACGTCAGTAGCTCGGGGCCCCGCAGGCCCCCCGGCCGTGTCCCCCAGGTCGCTGGTCACGTCACCTCCATCATAGTCTCTGTTCTTCGCACGCCGTCCTCGTCGTCCTGGGTCGCGTTGGCTGTTGACGAGGTCTCCACTATCTCGCTGTAATATATACATACATATATTATAGTTGAGTTTAACACGTAAGTCTAAGCATCCTAATCTTTAGCATTTATGTTTGTTTGATCCGTACCATTTTCTAATTCAGTGAATAGCTTGATAGTTTTCACTGCTTGTATAGTTATACTGAATTCACTTAAGATTCCTTATATTGCACATTTCACAATAACGATACTATCTTAATATAAACAATCATTTTAATAGTATCATGTTGTAACTCACGCTACGGGCGGCGGTCTCGCCTGCGTTATCATCCTGCTCTGCCTCGCCTTGAGCTGCGCCGTAGTGAACGCTATGGCCTGTACGTTAGCCGCTAGCGCCTGTCCCGCCGGCCCGGAGATGGCTATCTTCTGTCCCTTGGGCAGCTGCACGTTTTTCTGCAGCAGGTTGGCGACCACTGAACTGGCGATGGTTGCGGTTTTAGTGGGCGCGATGCTGATGCTGGTTGAAGGTTCCGCCCGGTTCCCGGGCGCTGCCACTTGAAGAGTTCTATTCTTGAGTTGTATCTGGTGCCTCACGTGGGGCGCGCGTACAGCAGGTAACGCGGCCCGCACTAGTTGCCGCCCATCCAGACTCACGCTGACCCGGTGCGGCCTGCTGGTCGCGGACACGTTCCCTTTGAGCGTCCCGTCGAATATGAACGGTCGTTTTTTAGCATCGTTGAGGTCGATCCTCGCGCCCTGCGTCTTGGGCGGCGGTTGTCTCAGCACGTTAACCAGGTGCGGCTTCCCCAGCTGTCCGCCCTTTATCTCGTAGTACTGCGCCACTGATCCGTGAGGTTTGATCTTAGCGTCTCCCAGCGCGGCGAGGGACACCATGCCCGGTAGTTGCGCCAGAGAGCGGTTCTGTCCGAACAGCTGTGCCCGTTGTGAGTTGGTCAGCGGGTGTGCGTGTAGTACTTTCAGCTTGCTGGGCGTCACGTGGTGTACGGGCGGCCCCACCACTACGGACGGCGGATGATGAAGTTGTAGAGGCTTGTGACCTAACGCGGCCGGAGCTAACTGAACGAACGGCGTAACACGACGATTGGCGTTCGCAACTGACACGTTCACGTTTGCGACGCTGGCCACGTTAGCCACATTCGCCACGTTAGCCACATTGGCCACGTTAGCCACGTTTGCGACATTCGTCATTTTCCCTGTCCCGGCCGTGACGTTCGCTACGCTCGCCACGCTCGCGACGCTTGCTGTAATAAATAATTTTACTGTGAAATAAATTATTACAAAATGCTTCTTAATTGTTTCATGTAGGCAAAATGCACCAATTTTATTAAAAACTTTCGCTGAACGTATATGACTATATCTTGTGGCTTGTGGCAGTACTTTAGGTGATTCATCATACAATGTTTAGATAGATCTTTCAAGCATGTTATACATACCGACAGGTAGCATGGTAGCGAAGGGTCCGTTCTGCAGTAAGCCGACCACAGTCCCGGCCGCGGTGGCCGCCGTCGCTCCTTGACTAGCCAGACGAACCTGGAGAAAGGTTTAAACATTAGCATTAAACAGATTTTTCCTTTCATATATCGTTTGATATTCTCTACCAGGCGGAAATCGACTAGTATATATTAATTTTTGAATAAATTGAAAACAATGTACTTTATATGCAGACATTAAAAATATAGTCCGGTCAAATTAGACATTCGAGGTTACATAAATTCCCACCAAGCTGAAAATCGGTAAGTTTGTTTGAAATATCATTAAAAACAAAATTTGAAAGTTCCCCATCTTTCCCCTGTAAGGAAAAATTTTTATTCAAGGTTAAACGTAAACAAAATGAGTTTTTCGCGATTTTCAGCAAAACGGTAAGTTTATCATAAAAATATCTCAGACAAAAATTGTAGATCATAAAATCTACAAAGAATTAATTAATACTTTTTGTTCTACGAGCCACCGTTTTTGAGATATAACGATTCAAGAAGTTATAATCGTAATAATATGCATGAGTACGCCACGTATATGTATATGTATACTCGTACATCTCTATAGTTGTAATATATGTTAAAATATTTTTACACTTCCACCTGCGCCTGAAAAACTGAACTCGATTTTTAGCAACTGCAAAAACTGCAGTGCTAAATGTGGTTGCAAAAAAGCCGGACTGTCCTATTCTCCGGCATGTACACATTGTCAAGGTCGGTTGTGCTCTAACATTGAATCACCAACACACAACCAACACAAACAGTAGAGGATCCGTTTAATTCCAACGAAATCCGTTTAATTCCAACATGCAGTTTCATGCATCGCTATTATATATATTATATAATATATAACGCAGTTTACATCCACTCAGGATGAAGATGAAGAAGATCATGAACAAGAACAAGAAGAAGATTTTGAAAATTACGACATCGGACGATTAAATTTCACTACTTTTTTTAACTTAGATTGCTTTTATCTTTTCAATCTCTGCTAATATCCATTATTTATCAATAGTTTCAAATTAAACAAGATCAAAACTGACCCGTGGAATAGACCTACTGGGGAAGATAAAAAAAAAGCTAAGTACACTACCTCATAGGTGGCGAGGGAACGTGTGCATATTATGACGATTACAACTTTTACAACTTTTTGAATCGTTATCTCTACGTTTTTTTGTAAAAAGTATTAATAAATTCTTTGAAGATAATTTTATGATCTACAATTTTTGTTTGAGATATTTTTATGATAAACTTACCGTTTTGCTGAAAATCGGGAAAAACTCATTTTGTTTACCTTTGACCTCGAATAAAAATTTTTTTTTACAGGGAAAAGATGGGAAACTTGCAAATTTTGTTTTTAATGATATTTCCAACAATCTTACCGATTTTCAGCTTGGTGGGAATTTATGTAACCTTACTGTTATTATTTGGTCTAATTTGACCGAACTAATAGTACACAATTTTGATTGCAACATATTATACATAATTTTTAAGATATGGACAGTATAACATGAGAATTTATTTGAATCAGTATGTTTGTGTGTATGTGTACCTTGAGACTGTCGGACACGGCCACGGTGACGATCTGCGCGGTGTCCGTCTCGCTGGTGGGTCGCCTGGCGGGGGCGGGCGGCTGCTTCTTGATGGTCGGCGGGGCGTCGCTCCTAGGCAGCGGGGGCGGGGCCTGTTCTCTCGGGGGCGTGTCCTCCACCGGCACGTACAGCGCCTCCCGGTCCTCGCGCACGTCCACCACGCTGCAGCCGAACGCCTCCTTGCGGCCAGAGCCGGCCCGCGTCCCCGGGCCCCGGCCTTGACATAAAAAAGTCTTCCCGGTATCCACGTCCCGGGCCAGCTGCTCGAGCAGCTCGTCCGTGCACTTCTTGTCCGTGTCCGAGAGGATGCTCTCTAGCTGGTCGTCCGTGAAGCCCGTGAAGTTGTCGGGCAGCTCGTCCTCGTTCGGCTCGGGCACGCTGATGTCGTAGAGGTCGGAGAGCGTGAACTCGGAGGTGGTGAACGTGTCTAGCGCGCCGGACGACGGCTTGGAGGTGAGCTCCACGGCGAGCGGTGTGTCCACGCCCAGCGGGAGTTGGTCCTCCGCGGGGATATCCACGTATGGAGGTGACGGCGGTGGGGTTTTCGGTCGGAAATGTAACCTACGATAATATTCATAAGATATGAATTACATTCATAGCCGATGTACTATATTCCGCTACATAACATAATAAATCTAAATTTATTGCAGCAGTATGCTGAGTTGCAGCCGTTTTGGTTAAAACACTTCTATTCTGTCTCCAGTAATTCGATAAGATTAACAATAACTTTAATTTAAAAATGGTGGTGGTTTTTATAATCTTATTATTATTTTTAATGTTTTACTATTTTTTTTAAGTAAGAATTTCTATGAAATACATGAGTATTCGCTGAAATTCATAGAAATGATGTTTGCTTATAATTTATATCGTAATTTTGTATGAACATTTCCTTTTTTATTTTTAGTTTTGTTCACTGTTACTTTTTTATATATTTATTCTTTGTAGTGGTGTTTTAACTCAAATAAATTATTTTATTATAATACATGAAGCTCGTGTTAATATCAACCCACCATTTCCTATTGACCTTATCGATGAACTTCTCGAACTCCTTCTCCACGGGCTGCAGACCGTCCTCCGAGTCGTAGCTGCTGTCGGTACAGCCGCTCCAGCTCCTCTTCCTTATAACTCTATTCAGATTGTCAGTAACTAGTCTGTCTATAGTTCTTTTTTCACTAACGTCCTCAACACTATCACTAATGTCCGTTTCTGGTAAAACTCTTTCACTGTCGACGTCCATCGGCTCTATCTTGACGTCGTCCACGTCGTGTTTGACTTCATCGACGTCTATTTTGACGTCGTCGCCGTTGACCTTCACGTCGACGTCCGTCTTGACGTCTAAGACGTCATCGCTGACGGGTTCCGTCCACAGATGTGGGTTATCTGCCAGATGTCGTCTGAACGCGTGTCGCCAGGGGTACTTCCCGCCCGCGTGGTAGTCCGTTTTCATTTCTTTCGGACTTCTGTGGGGCTTAGTCTCCAGTTCCACCTAAACGAACAAACAAATATGATTTAAAATAAAAATACAATAAACTATTTAAAGTGAAAAACGTAGTTGGAATACAAGCAGAAAATATACAAGAAAACAATCATAGCCACGAACTGGTTTCGAACTTGTAACATTTTTATTTGAATTATATTTATTTTATTATATATAAGCATCGCCCGCGTGGAGTTCGGTTATATCGTGTTCCCAAGAGAACCTTTCAAAAGTCTGGGATAAAAACTATCCTATATTCTTTCTCAAGGTCAACTCCATCTCTGTACCAAATTTCATTAAAATCAGTTCAGTAGTAGTTTATGCGTAACAGACAGACAGAGTTACTTTCGCATTTATAATATTAGTAGGGATAAGACATTCATATAATATAATAAGATCACGTCATCGATCCATTTTGTTATATATCGCATTACGAGTTACAGACATTAATATAATAATTCCTCGTTAGTCCACAAATACAATGTATTTCATCATTCTACATTAACTCCATCTCGTGTTCTACAGTGTCGTCATGAGTAGGCAGTGCCGGCGTTAGGGGGGGGGCGATTAGTGGAGGTAGGATACTTATAAATAAAAAAAATAGGAGCTACATAACTATCTACGTCCACGTAGTTAGCTCTGGGTCACGCTAAAGGAAAGATGGAATATAGAATTCTTAATACACGTTCAGTGTTCACATTGGTTCAGAAAAAAATCAATACTCGATTTTGATTTCTTCAAGTGGGCGCCAAAATATTCTTGGCCAGGGTGTCAGTCCCTCTAACGCCGGCACTGTGAGTAGGTACTATCTACTACTACTATCTACTCCTCCCCCTACCTCCTCCTGCCTCCTTTGCTCCTCCTCCCTCCCCCCCACGTGTGTGAAGCTCAGTCTCCGCCAAAGGTCGTCTAGAGGTGTCCGTATCCGGTCCAGCAGCACGCGGCCCCCTCTGCCTCTTCTCCGCCTAGCGAAGCCCACGCAGTGCGAGTACGGTACACGGAGTGATGTTAACGTGAACCTGGGAATTGTTGATTAGTTTAATTCATTACTATACTATATTACTCGTGTAGTACATTGTAGCTAGGGAGGGACATACGTCTTAATTAAGTTAAGTAACATTTTAACTGGTTTACATCGTTACACTAGATAAGAAAGTTTTTAGTTTTTTTTATGTTATCCTAGTAGTTTCTTTATAATCCTACTAATGTCCATGTTCCTAGTAGTTTCTTTATAATCCTAGTAATGTTTATGTTCCTAGTAGTTTCTTTATAATCCTAGTAATGTCTGTGTTATCCTAGTAGTGTATAATCCTAGTTATGTTCATGTTCCTAGTAGTGTATAATCCTAGTAGTTTACCTGGTCTTCTCATCCAGTTCATGTTCAAACAGCCCGTCCTTGCTCGTGTTGTCGGGGTCCACTGGGTCACCGTACAACGTGGCCGTCGGCTGGAATACAACACATAACAATGTATTATTATATTAATGTACACTTATACTTAGTATGTGCAGTTAGTTAGTAATCTCTAAAGCAAATACGCTGATTATATAACGAGATTTTCTCAATATTATTATATATAGATTGAGTTTTCTTACAATATAATATTTCTCTAAGCATACATGATACAAAGAATGGAATATAATTCTGTTATACATATGTATATGAGTAAGTGACTGGAAATCGGGAACATTACTACTACTACGCCTACTCACTAAGCCTGACAGATGTGATAAAATTGTTTGTATTTATATGTACCTATGTCTGTATGTGTATATTTATGTATGTGTGTATGTATGTTTGTTTGCTCATACCATCTCATAGAAGCAGCCCGGCTTGCGCCTGAAGGCGAAGGGTCCGTCATCAAGAGGGGCGACCTCTTCCTCCGAGGACGTACAGACACCGGAATCTGAAATACATAAACATACATCAGATATACGTATTTTATTAAATATGTATATATTATATTATTATTAACATGTATTATAAACCACGCGATAGTTTAAGAGACGGAAAGTGCAATCATACGCCTATGGAGGAACATTTAATGTTGACCTTGCCATATGTCCCCTGACCGATATACGAATTAAGTCAAATTTAATATAAATTTTCATATATAATGTAATAAAGATATAAAAATTATCTATATTTTATTTCAGATAGATCATATATGATAAGTATTAAGTACAGTTAAATATTATACCACTCTAATGATGAAGTCTAGTCTATGGTTCGTTATGTATGTGTATATATATATTTGAAGGTCTTAAAGGTCCCGTGTCTGTAGTAATATATACTGACCTCTGTGCGGGACCGCGGGGACGTAGTGGCGATGCTTCCGTCTCTTGTAAGGACGTTTCTCACGCTGCAAAATAATATACTATAGCATACTGTTACTATGATACTCACATAGTATATTATATATTAGCCACATGCCCTATATAATATAGGGATCGGCTGCTATGTTAATGCCATTTGTTTATTATCATTAATCGCTCCAAATAAATTGATTTTGAATCGTTCTACGTTTCATTTTTAGTATATTATCATGTTGAAACATTTCTGTCGAAGTCTATACATGTATATAAGAGCATAACCCACCTGTCTGGCGTCCAGCGGCGCGGGTGGCGGGTAAGGCGCAGCGTACTCCCGTCTGAAGCTTGTCGCTGTGATCGGTACTTGGTATGTAGGCCTGCGGATCAAGTTACAGTGGTTAGTGTGTTATAAAAAAACTACGAGAGTATTTGGGTTTATTGACACTAGTTTTTTATATATAGACCCGTGGGTGGTATTGTGGTTAGTATATTATAAAAAGACTATGAAATCGCCTAAAAGTATTTAGACTAGTTATTTATCCGGATATTTTCTTTATTCTTTTGAGTCGATGTTTGACAGACATCCAAAGACCAGCTATACATATTTAGTAACTATTCACGACACTTTAAGGCAATACACTATGCCTAACAGAGGCTAGGGTTAAATATAACGCGAAACAAAATTTGTCAACTCTTGTTAATAGAGAATTGGACTAAAACAACAAAGCGATGGTTTATTCCTCTCGCTGCGACCATTGTAACTTCAGATTTCAATTCACAGTAAGTTTAAATAGAGATATTTTGAAAGTTATTAATTTAAAAGTGGTTTGAGTAAAATGAATAAATTTATAGGTAATGAGATTGGATCGAATGTGATTAAAACAAAAGTCAATTATAATCTTGTTTCAATATCTTTATATATATAATTCTTCTGTGAGTGTGTATGTCACTGAACTTCTATCAAACGACTGGATCGATTTTGATGAAATTTTTTGTGTGTGTTCAAGGGATCTGGGAATGGTTTAGATTCACAATTTCGTCCGGTGGACACTGTTTTTTAAATTAATTTTTAATTTATTAGTATATAGTTGTTGATACAAACGTTTTTTTGACATTAGATTTGACAACTAACTAATATGTCAATCATTCTGTCGCACTTCAAAACACGGAGATTTATGGCTTTAATAGGTGAACTCCAAAAATATAAATAACAAAAACGTAACAGATGTTTCTTGATTATAGGGCGATACGAAGTTCGCCGGGTCTCCTAGTATATATATATAGTATGTTTCTGACCTGTGCGTGTTGTCGCCGGCGGCGGGGTGCGTGTAGTCCCCCGCGCCGTACCTCCTCTCCGCCAGTAGTGCCGTGAGTCTCACCAGCTCCCTCTTGGCTCGCTCCCTACGAGCGACCAGCTCCAACAGGGACAGAGCCCGCGCTAGGTCACGACGAAGCTTGAGCATCTTTTCGTATGAACTTTCATCGTTTTTCCTATGTAATGGAAGAATTTTAATAGAGATTACTGATAATTCAGCAAATGTACATAGTTGTATAGGTAAACGGAAATGTAATATAATCTAGAAAAATAACTGATGTGGAATAGACGGATTGGTGATTTCAAACTTATAATTGTGAAATTATAAGTTGAGGTTTCCTAACGATGTTTTCCTTTTGTCAGTGATGTCTAAATACTCTTATAAAGTACATATGACTCGGAAAAATCACATTGGTACTTGCAAGGATCGAACCCGCGCCCTCATGCATGAGAAGCGGGCCTTTTTAACCACTAGGCCACCACTGACTTTATAAGACATAATGTATACTATATCTATGAAATCATTTTAAGCATTTTATCTTCTGGACGATATCAAAAAATATTTTTTAATAAGCATCACTAATAATCTGTTCGTATGAATATGGTAATACTCTTATATATGGAAATGTGAGATTCTTTTGTCAGTAGCGGAACGAATGAGCAGACAATGAGTATATTGATTGGTAAAAATTTTGCTTTATAAGTAATTTTTCAAGAGATAAGTATGAAGTGAATTGTTAAGAATATGATTATTCTATGTCCCGTACTATGAGTCACTTATAATGTGTTTATCGAGTTTGTGTCGTGTTATTCTCACCTATTTTTCCTGGTTTGCATCTTTTCCGTCCGTCTCCTGAACGCGAGGTAGGGGTTGTTGGTTGATTGCCCGGGCCGGTTCTCCGTCTTCACTGATAGTACGAGCGGGTGTTGCTGGAATTAATTACGGATAATTTTGAATTAATATACTTTTTATTAATTAATTATGAGAAATAGTCTTCTTTTAATTGCGATTATATTCTTTTTTGAACCTCGTTTCTATCTCCTACCATACAGAGATGATCATAAATCATTTTTCATTGAAAGTTAATGATTCATAGTATGTACGATATTCTCTAGACTAATAATAATATTTTTACATGTATGTCTCTTAAAAGTTCTCATTACATTTTCAGTTATGACACTACCAAGACTAATTAATATTCTATTTGACCCCCCCACCTTAAAGGTCGCGTAATAAATAGATAAATCTCTTTCCCCAATAGAGGATCGTATATAAGAGAGGTAGGTACTTATAAATATTTCATACTGATTTAAATAGTATCGATTGTGAGATACGTGTTAGTATTACGGTGCCATCATTTAAAAGCCAGACCAAAGCAATAGTTTGACTCACAAGTATTCAATTTAAGTATGGCTTTGTTAGAATAGTATCATAGTATAAAAATATGACAAAAGAAAAATAATATACTCAACCAACCAAAAACCCTAAACTTCACATAATTTAAATCTATCGAAAATCATATTATTACATACTTTTTCTTTCTAAATCTCAACAATACTTGGAATTGATCTTCAGTCCACATTAACAATACAAGTGGACCACTAGCATAATCCCATATACGTATAAGTCTAAATTTAATTATTATGTCGGTCAGGAATTATTTCATTATCATATGTAATAGAGTCCAAACTTGAACTCACACTGGCTGTTGAAAACAAGCGGAGAAATTTTTATACATACTATACATACTAGTTTTTACCCGCGACTTCGTTCTCGTTAATTTCGGAATAAGCAATATATGTATAGCTGACCGGGCGAACTCTATTCCGCCTTAGAGGCCATTAATAACCAAATATTGGAATTCACTAAGTTTTTTTTTTGTTTCGATCGTATATAATTAAATATCCAATGTCCGTCTTCTTATTCTAATCTATCTCTCCACCAGTTTTCAACCATATCCCTATAGCCGTTACAGTTATAAATAGCGTAACTAAAACAACTTTCTTTATACACATATAATCCTACTAATATTATAATTGCGAAAGTTTGCGAGCGAGTGTGTAATTTTGTTACTTCTTCACGCCCAAACGGCTGAAGCGATTTTGATAAAATTTTGTATACAGGAAGATGACGTCCAGGAATAACACATAGGCTACTTTACATCCCGGAAATCCCGGGTAACATCGCGGGGCGCAGCTAGTTAGTACATATTTGTTCTTAATGTGATGTTTTTAGTGTGATCTATGTGACATAACTCACAGTACTGAGTCGTTTGTTGAGCCAGTAGTCGTACACAGCTATGACGAGGTCGTCGTGCCTCTCCAACAGCAGCTTGGCCTCGTTCAGAGTCACGACCGTCTGGCCGGAACTCTTCTCCAACTTGTCCATCATTTGCTCGAACTTTAAGTCTATGGAAGGTATATCTTCTTGACAAACAGAGCTTTTTTTGGCTAGTTTTTTAACGATCAAAGTAAATACAGCCCTATTTTGTATCTTTAATGGTTAATTTTTGTTTGAACTTTTTCATATATTCGAATTGGGATCGATCTCAATTAGCTTATAGGTAATTTTTTTACGTAATAAACGATTATTGTTATGAATATTTCACTTGTACTTTGACACATTATAGACTGAATGAAATTACGAGGGGAGGTCAAAAAGTTCGCGGAATGGAGGGGTTGGAGGGGGTTGATTTACTCGTCCAGGTAGTAACTTGTTCAACACCTCATTAATAGTATATATACCAAGTTTGAACCAAATCGGGTCATTAACTTTTGAGTTATTGACCTGCAAACAAGTGAATCGGGAAGAAGTCAGTGAGTATGGAGAAAATTGAACACCGCGCCGTTATTAAGTTCCTCACCAAGCAAGGAAAATCCGCTCAGACGATTTTTGAAGAGCTGTTATCAGTTTACGCGGACTCTGCCCCTGGTAAAACCATGGTTTACAAGTGGCATGGACTTTTTAAACAAGGGAGAGAGTCCATTGAAGATGACCCCCGCTCCGGACGACCGATTGAGGCCACCACACCGGAAATCGTCGCAAAAGTAGAAAAACTTATATTGGAAGATGCCCGGTTGAAGAAGAAACAACTTGCAGCAATGGTTGGAGTATCCGAAACCAGCATTTTAAATATCCTACATCATTATCTTGGGATGACTAAGGTCAGTGCAAGATGGGTTCCGAGAATGCTCACGCCACTTCAAAAGAGCGAGCGTGTCGAGTGTTCTCGCCAGTTTTTAAAGCTCTGTGGGGAGAATAAGGATGAAGTTATGGACCGGATTGTTACTGGTGATGAAACCTGGGTTCACCACTATGAACCTGAATTGAAGCAAGAATCGATGCAGTGGCATAAAAAAGGTACAGCTCCTCCAAAGAAGTTTAAAGTGTCACAATCGGCCGGAAAGATCATGGCTATACTGTCTTTTGGGATACAGAAGGTATTTTGCTGATAAATTATAAAGATCGTGGTGTGACTATAACGGGACAGTACTACGCTTCTTTATTAGATAGATTGAAAGAAGCTATCAAGGAAAAAAGAAGAGGAAAGCTGTCAAAAGGTGTGCTCCTTTTGCACGACAACGCAACAGTCCACACGTGTCATGTTGCGACTGCTGCCATTCACCGATGCGGATTCGAAAAATTAAACCACCCACCATACAGTCCAGACTTAGCCCCTAGCGACTATTATTTGTTTCCAAAAATGAAAAAAGAGCTGCGTGGAAAAAAATTTGGCGATGATGACGAAGTCAAGTCCGCAATTTCGGCCTATTTTGATAGCCAAGACAAATCATTTTTTTTCGATGGTATAAACAAATTATTTGAGAGATCTGAAAAATGTATTAAGGTTAAGGGAGAATATATTGAAAAGGAAAAATAGTTTCGTGTTAAATTTCAACCCCCTTCCCGCTCATTCCGCGAACTTTTTGACCTCCCCTCGTATAATACGTACTTTCAAATCTGCACAGATTTCAGAATGTTCAAACCGAATAATATTCTCTTTCTAATAAAGATCCTTTTTTATATATGTTTTGTGTCTGATATGTATATTCATATGTATTGTGTGTATATATCTGTGTATTATACTACGTCTAAATCTCCACGTAATGACATGTATGTCAAATTACCTGTCAACTCTGGATGCCTCTGTTGTTTCAGCCACCTCTCATCCTCTGTATCGATGTCATACTCCGGCGCCTCTTGTTCCTCCCATAGCGCTGTAACAATTTAAAATAATATTCTATAAATAACACTATACTGTATGTAACAACAAAAAGACATGTATACATTCCAACAACAGTATTTCGATATATATTTTCATCTATCGCATGTCGCATTACAGCCGGCCAGAGTTTTTTTTAGCCTTACAGCCTTATCAGAGCCCACTGCTGAGTAAAGGCCTCTTTCTCACGTGGAGAAGGTTTGAGCATTAATCAAAGGGCTTGCTCAAGAGGGGTTGGTGATTTCAAACTTATAATTATGAAATTATAAGTCCATGTTTCCTCACGATGTTTTCCTTCACAGTCTATCAGTGGTGTCTAAATAATCTTGTACACCTTGTCTACTTTTATTTCAAAGAATCATTCACATGTATCGTTTAAGGTAATGTTAATGTAGTCTCAATAAATACTATCAAGGAACATTAAAACACTGTTAAATATCTTATACGGTTAAAAAACATTTTTCTATATAAAACAATATATATTGTACCTACATATGAACATTTTAAATTTAACAAATTTTCGAGTTAAATCAGAAAACATTGTTTGTCAAGTACATTCGTCACCATATAAGCCAAGAGACAGCTTACATTTCGCAACACGTAGAAGACAAAATAGTATAAGTGAGATTTGCACCATATAAAGATGCTTAATCTTGACGTAAAGATGGGTTTTCAAACACATAGTATTGTAAAATCCAACCTCTCTATACTAACTACAAACCACACATACACATATAGTAGACAGGAAACACAATGAGCTATCCCTATCCCATTCATCCTCTATAAATAATACACGATGTAAACATCATTTCCTGTTATATAGTTATGGAAACGCGTGACTTGAGTTCACGAATTCAATTAAATATCAACTTATATGTTAAATATAATAAAAATAAATGATATTGAATAATTTTAAAGGATTTATATTAGAAAACATTTAGTTGATTTAATGAAGCAATAAGTGCTATAGTGTTGTCGATCGATTGCCACTGGAAAAATTCGATAAAAATTTTATTATACATTTTTTCATTTAAAAATATTATTAAATTATTTTTATATTAAATATTAATCCAGAATTAAGAATACAAAAGATAGATTTAATAACATAATAGAGAAGTATTCCATCGTGTATATATATTAAAAAAACACTGTCCAGCGGACAAAATTGTGAATCTAAACCATTCCCAGATCTCCTTGAACACACACAAAAAATTTCATCAAAATCGGTCCAGCCGTTTGAGAGATGTTCAGTGACATACACACTCACAGGAGAATTATATATATAAAGATATATATATATTGAAAGAAAATTTCAACGATAAACTACGCATTTATTACAGTAATTCAGTATTCAATTCATCCATTATACATATAATTATCGCATGATATAATACATATATAAAGACGTAAAAAACTATCCTCATAAACATGTACACGTGTGAACTCACAAATAACAGTGCGTGATACAATACAATCTGATTCCCATGGAAATAGTGTGATCTATATTGTTTTAATTTATTATTATAGATTTGACGAGATATTTATTAGTGGCTCGATCTACATATATAGTGGGAGATTATTGAAAATTATGATAGATTGTTTGACATAATCTACTTGTATTGTATTAAAGAAGTTCGTAAAGATGTATGGATTTGGTACACATTCCAGAAATATTAAACTTATTTTTGATGATATTTTGTAGTAATCTAGATTAGAGATCCGGGTTAGATATAGCCTATAGACTATATTGTATAATTAGTCCCTTCATACAATTTAATTCCCGAGGGATCACTTCGTAACAGTTGTATTTTATATGACTCGCGACAAAAACTGTGAATGTCTGTTATAGTCGATTGGTATAATAACTATTATTTTAACACACTATAGTCATCTGTCTCAGAACAACTTCAAAGTCCGCTCGGACTCTGTACATGTTTAATAATACATACTTATATGTTTAACAGTAAGAAGTATATTGTATATATCTATATATATATATATATATATATATATATATATATATATATATATATATCTATATATATATATAGATAACGGGTGTCCCAACAAGAACGCAATTTTTAACTTTGGCTCCATTTTAAGTGCCATTGTTTGACATTTGAACAATTGTTATTCTTTGCTTGTAGAAGGTACAAGGTTTGTAAAAATGGAGCGCTACACGAATGAACGACGCATTTTCATTGTAAAATTGTTTTACCAAAATGGTGAAAGTTTTGCGGCTACAGTTCGCAAATTACTCAAAAAGAGTCAACTGTAAAGAGATTAATGAATAAATTTGCCGAAACTGAGTCTGTTAGTGATGTAAAGACAACAACAACAACGCAAACAGTCAATGGTGTTCGATATCGTGAAATGATTACCAGTTTTTTCTTGCCTAGAATCGAAGAAATGAATGTGGACGGCATGTGGTGTCAACAAGTCGGCGCCACATGTCATACAGCCAGAGAAACAATTCAATTGCTGCATCAGTCATTTCCTGGTCATGTTATTTCCCGTTTTGGAGACCAGAATAGGCCGCCTAGATCGTGCGATTTAACACCTTTAGATTATTTTCTTTGGGGTTTTTTGAAGTCGATGGTTCACGCGAATAAGCCGACGACGACTTAAGCCTTAAAAGAGGAAATTGGACGCTGTATTAATGAAATACCGCAGTATTTATGCAAAACGGTCCTAGAAAATTTCATTCAAAGTTCGCGCGTGTGCCTGCAAAGCCGCGGCGGCCATCTGCACGATATCTTGTTCCATACATAACCTCATTCTATCTACTTTACGATATAATAAAGTTTCACGATATTTTTTTAAATATCAGTGTTTTATTTAAAATTTAAAAATTGCGTTCTTGTTGGGACACCCTATATATATATATAACAAGCCACTGGAAAACGATATTCCAAAGGTTATATTCGAAATCCCGCTGGTTTAGATCAATCTTTATTTCATGTTTTTCAATTTAAATTTTTAAATAAAGTTCAAAGCAGAAACATATACATTCCAATAGTTTTAACTTAATACTTAATTAGTAATGCAATATATAAAAATCAATTCTTCTGCTTTCCTACTACAAATATCAATATTCTATCTGTTTTCATAAAAATAATTTCCTTAAAAGAAAAAAATATATATTAAACTAGTACATGGTTTTCATTTTACATCAGGGCCGTAATAGTCTGGAGCCGTTCCAGACTTCACATTGAAAATATACAGGGAGGATATCCGACTAACATGATAAGGGAGCTTCAGATTGACAGCGTTTAAAACGCTTAATCTCATTTTCATGATTATTGATTTATGAATAACCATTAAGTATATTTATCTTCTTAATTTAATTATTTGTTAAAATTATATAAACGATTTTAATATATATAAAATTATACCTAAATTATTAAAAAAGATATAAGTTACAGAAATAGAATTATAATATATTATGTTACAGCTAATAATTACTAAAATTATCACCAAGGTCGAAGAGCAGTGTGTTGAAAAATCTGTTATCACAATAGGGATAACCAATATGAAAAACCGAAATATATTACATTAAAATACTTAATCATTACGCTTAATACAAGTTTTCCATTGCCGTACTATATACGAAGCTTTCACAATTATTATTCATTGACAAATCTATGTACATTATAGTATTAAAATATGTTACTAAATGAGAAACGGAAAACACAACATATGTAGTGAGTAGTGACGATGCAAACTTGTAGTTAGCACACGTATGAAATAAAATTTAATGATGACGTCATATGAGAGGGGGCGGTAAAATGAGTTTTATGTTTGTACACTTGTTACAGTTTTATCCCAAAACAGTTTCAAATAATTAATGAATTTTCCCTTTAGGAGACTTGAGAATATTGTTAACCATTATTGGGTATAATTTATATATTTATAAAAATGTATATTAAATTCAATGAATAACGTCAAACATCATATTTTATTTGCCGAATAATATTGGTATAATTTTATATTTATGTATGTATATTATAAAATAATTATTTTATCCATGTGTATGTATTGTGGTTAGTTATTATATTCTTATACAATAGTTTTAAAATCTTTTAGCATATTAAATTATATTTATTTTTATTTTAATCTAATTTAAATAATTAAATAGTGAAATAATTTTTTTATATATATCTTTTATTGTTATAACAACCAAAAATCTTTTACATTTTATAGCAATTTCCTTAAACATTTATATGAACCTAACATTAGGTCAGCGATGAATTAATATAAATAAAATATACAGTGAAAAATTCATAAAGCCAGGTAAGAATCGAACCTACTACCTCATGATAATTGCGTTCCAGTTACTTTACCAACTGAGCTATTGTGCCATGTATTACTCGAGTCGCTTATGCATTATACATATTAAAACTTCATTTGTTTTTAACCTATGGTTATTTGACTAAAATTTAAAGCAATATTTTCAAACTTTGCAGTATACAAAAACCTTGGTAAAGATATATAATGAATACCTAAGATTATCGAGTGTAATCATTTAAGTGGAAGCAAGCTTTTTAAAGACTAAGCGTTTTTTTATTATTTTGTAACCAATAGTGAGACACTTTTGGTTAACTTTACTTATGTTATATTAATTTTTATTTTGTCATATATGATCGTCAAATATCACGTCCTCAAATATCGATAGTCATTCACCAGTCACCCTGTAGATTGCCGTAAAGGTACCGAAACTTCAGGATTACGTAGATACAAAATAATGAAAAACACGTAATATTCGAAAAATTAGTTTCATTCAAACTTAGTAAATCTTCAATAAGTCCCAGGTTCGAATCCACTTCCTATAGATGAATTTTCATACAATATTTCTATTTGAATTCCAATTAAAGTTTCACCAAAATCGATTTATCTCTATGTAATGTTACGAGATCTTTCATATACATAGTAATATGTTTAATATGTGCGCGTTAAATTCTCAGGAGCGTTTGAAACTACTCCCAGTGTGGCGATACTTTAAACAAACAACTTACATTACAGAGTTTAAAAGACTTCACAAAAGTTATTAAAATAAATCCCCGCTACAGTTTTATTAATTACTTAAGAAACTCGCCTCTTAGAACAAACTACTAAGTTTGATATATTTCTTTTATATTTAAAATTAACAAGAATGAGCTTATTTTAGTTTTATTTCTATTTAATTCCTACTAATATTATAAATGCGAAAGTAACTCTGTCTCTCTGTCTGTTACGCTTTCACGCCTAAACCACTGAACTGATTTTAATGAAATTTGGTACAGAGATAGAGTTGACCTTGAGAAAGAACATAGGATAGTTTTTATTCCAGACTTTTGAAAGGTTCTGTTGGAAACGCGACATAACCGAACTCCACGCGGGCGAAGCTGCGGGAGGAAAGCTAGTTTATAATAAACGTCATATTGAAAAGATTGCAGATTAAGACTTTTCAAGAGAGTTTCAAGTTTCAACATGATGGATGGTAAACGAAAAACATAATTATGTAGGTATATCTGTATATAACTCTATGGCTTAAATCTAAAATTGTTATTTTCTTTTCTTTAAAACATCAATATTGTGCAGGACAATTGTAAATTATTTCTATATCAAACTAATAAACAATTTTTATAAAACGTGACCATTTAATCATATATTTAGGCGAGAAACCGTACTAGTAACTTAGTACGTCAAAACCAACACTTTGGAAGTTTTCACATTCACCCATTACCGTCAATTGTACTTATCAACTAAATATATACATATGACGTACTCGTAACGTGTAGTTTGACTGTACGAACTCATTCTAAGGACACAGATGATGAAAATGTATATCAAACTCACACGTTCTCACGTCAATTTATTTAATCCCTAAAGAGTTTCTCATATGAATGTCATCATTATACTCTCAAAGGCTTCATCGGCTTTGAGTAAACTCTAATATAATATCACATTTCACCGCAGAGACGTTTCTACTTACTCTTTATGGGTTGGTTAAATAAATAAAAAAATAGGTATGATGCGGTGAGTGTAGAAGACATTTATAGAGCTAAGGGCGTGCACACACGAGCGACACTCAGACGGCAATATTGTCTGAAAGACAATTCCTCGCGTTATCGAACAATAGTTTGAAGAGACTCCTAAGAATATCTTTTTTGCACTATTATTTGATATATTGTAAGAAATATACTGTAAGTACTTATTAAAAATTTTCTCTATAAAAGAAATCCTATATTAAAAAAAATACGTTGAATTCGTTCTTTATAAAAATATATGTTTTTATATGGCTTGCTAGAAAATATCAAAGTGATATTATATATATAAAAGATAGTTTATTTACTAAGTCAATATTGGCAGAGAGTCAAAGGTCAGATAACTATCGTGAATAGGTTCTAACAGAGAACTAGCATTGATACAATGCTAAAGAGACCTATTTATTTTCAGTAGAATTTACAATGGCAGGCAGTAAGCTTGGTGAAATATTTTATACAAATTAAAAAGTATTTTTAAATCGAATTTATAATCAGCTTAAATTTATTTTTATCTTAAAGAAATATTTTTAACTAAATAAACATTAGTAAAAGTGATGACGTTATAGAAGAAACATTTCGACCACACACAAAAGAGAAGCCAAATAGGAAATTACATAAAGGAATTTCAGTAATGCATCCTTCCTTTAACTTTAAAATGTGACTAAGAAATAGGATTGAAGGGGGTTGGGGGTTAAAGGGGAGGTTTGGAGGGGTTCCGACCCCCTCCCAACCTCCAGAGAATGGGTTATATAAAACGTTTTCATCTGAAATCATCTGAGAGTTAAAATGTAACTTAGTATTAAGTACGATCAAATGAATTATAGATATAAAACATTTTAGTGGATATTAAGACTATGAGTGGTAATAGTAGAATATGTAACTTAAATTACTCTTTTAGTCACTTAGATGCTGTGTATTGTTTCCGAGACCTCGACTAATCTTATCTTTTACTCATCCTTACAAGCATAGTATTATTAATATCTTTCCATTCTTGTTATACCTTTACTATTCTATATATTTATGTTTATAAACATTTGTATTTTCAACTTCTGCCGGCATGAAATTATAAATTTATTTTTTATTGTGTTCTATGTCAAGCTGAATAAACATGTTTTTCATATGTCATACCTACGCTATCTTGATAGTGAAAGGAAATGGGTTTATTTTCAAGCATCCGAAGCAACTTTATATTTGAAATGAAGCCTAGTATGAATTTAACATGATTCTTAGGAAAAACTAATGCAAATGAACCTTTTAGGGAATCTGCCTACATTATTTTCTGGAAAAAATTATCATTTATAAAATTAAAAATGACTGAAACCTATTACAATAATTATTACAAAACAACAATAAAATCAACTGCAGACAAGATAACTGATGTTAAAATTTAAATAACAAACTTGCTGTTCCTCGAATTATTACAATTTCCATTACTCCGCGGCCGGATGTAATGCGACATATGGACGAAAAAAATTTAAGCGACGGATAAATATTCTCATTAAAACCTTGAAACAATTACGATGTTATAATTGAATCACTGAAAACATATTTAAGAAACAATGTTCAATGTTCATATTATACATATTTTTTTTGTATTGTTTCTTTTCAATGAACGATGTTACCAGTAGATGATTTAATTATAAACATTTTAAAAGGAACATCTCTCTCTTGTTTATTCTTCTTCTTCTACCTGGCAAATTCCCAGCTATAGCCAGGGTCTGCCTTACATATTGTGAATAGTTTTGGCTATTTCTTTTTAACGACCGGCCGCCTGCCTGACATCAACCCTCTTTTGGGAATACTCTTAGAAAGTACATATGATTCGGAAAAATCACATTGGTACTTGCCCGGGCCAGGATCGAACCCGCGCCCTCGGCGACGAGAGGCGGCCCCTTTAACCACTGAGCCACCACTGACTATCATCTCTTTCTTGTTTATTGATAAATTAAATTATATAACGGGTCATTAATCTTACAAAATTTCATACAAAGGCAAGGAGAAAGGGCCGATCAACAAAACACACTGAAACTAATTTCTGTAATTACATGATACTTTTATATTCTGTTAAGTACTGCATGTATGAATTGCATCTTTTAAATGGCTTACTGTTCATTAAAATTAACAAACATTTCGATTTTATTCATTCACATTTTCCGAAATACGTAATACAGTTATTTTCATAAGTTAATTTTACTCTTTTAATATAAACTATTGAAAGATCTCACCTCAGATTAATAATAGGTTCGTGAAAGAACAGCTTTCGCGATGGTTTTAAAGTTTTAAATAATATTATTAGTGGTTAAAGTGCATTAATAATTTTAAATAGCAATGTATGTGTGCTCCATGCACGGAACCCGATTGCACGTAAAAGCTTCAGAGGAAATCTCGGCAAGGGGATCGATAGTAGGGTTGTCACCCAACCAACATTTTAGACTCTTTTAATTCGTTTATATATATATATATATATATATATATATATATATATATATATATGAATGTGCTCTAAATTGTGATACTTTTACAGACAGATTTTTTTTTTGTAAAGGCAATCTATCTAAATAAAAATATTACTCATAGAAATATATAAATTAAGGGTATTCATATATATATTATGTAAGACGTTTTGATATAAATTATTCCAGTATAAACGAGTAAGATGTAGGACATAGTCTGTTTCGTTTCCAAACCATCGATCAAAGCTGAATTGACATGGGATCTTATATAAATTCTCATCTAAAACAGAGGGTTCTTAGAGATAGGGGCGGAAGCTTCCAATAAAACTGTACAATACATTTACTGATATGTCTTTACCCGAGAATTGAAACCTAAAATTTAATTTAACAACGTGGCAACAAAAACTATGTTAGTGCAACGTATTTTTCAAATCATTCCCAACCCTCCGCCACGGCTGGCTTAATATCAATTTCGTTGAAGTGAACGATCCAAAATACATTTTAAACTGTATATATATAGCTTTAGAGTTTATTATTGAATAAACATCGGGGTGTTAAGTGGGTTTACACAGCTATATAGAGAGTCGTATAAGCCGAGCTTTGCTTGTATTTTTTAATGCCGGCTTGATGAAATTGCGAAAAAAACAGCTACATTGTTTTTAAAACGGAGAGTAACTTTATGTATTGTCTTTAATTTTAGCAACTGAACCGTTTCACATTATAGTCTGAGAGCATTCATTACATATCCTGTATGTTAGTTTAATGTCCACTTTGTTTGAAATGCACATAAAATTATATAATATATATGTTATCTATAGCTGAAAGTGTTATGATAGTTTTTTCCATATTATTCTCATGAAAATCTATTAAGTTAGATCCGTACATTATTTATATAAAACAAATAAAAAATGCATTCAATAAATAGATAAATAATTAAAATTAAAAATGTAAATTCAGGTCTCCTGGTCTATAAATAAAAATTAAATCTACAAAATTATTTGAGATATTCCTAGTATCATTTGTGTGATAATTTAATTTAAAACATTTTTAAAGAGCGGAATGCCTTTAATATGGCTCTTTTGAGTTTTGTTAGAAATAACTACGTTAATGTAGGATTTGTTGGAATAAGTATGATTATTTTAAGGGGTTTTGGAGGTTGTACCTATTATAATTAATATCTTCTAATTAAAAACTACTACTTCTTATATTTATGTATTTTAAGCATTTTAAAAATAAATATATATAAATGAAATAAGAAAATATATATACTTTTTAAGAAAAACAATATAAAGAATTCTGAAAAAAAATAACATTATAATTTCAAAATTTTATAGTTAATAGAAAAAAACACAAAGAAACTTTTTATAATATTTAAAACTTACAAATTAAATTTCCCGACCTCGACGAAAATGTTTCTCTTTTAAATAATAACCGTAATAAAATTAAAACGCTGAGATGCTTTTAATTAATTCTCAAAACCATTACTGCTCTTTAGATTATACTATTGAAAAAATAATAATTATGAACGACTACCTTTTGTCTTTGACTTCGTCTGTATGTATTCGGCGTTGGGCTCAGAGATAAAAATTATAATGTCATAACTGTCACTTTATCAAAATACGTTTACGAGTTTTTGTGTTAAAGAGCAACAAATATCCTTACTAATTTAAACCTTCAGAAAGTAAGTAGGAAGTAGAATTAATATAATACATAAAGATTTTTTAAAATTTGATTTAGATAATATATTCATATACGCCTTCCTATAGTAACATATAAAAATTACAGAAAGTACTGTTATGTTGTAGTAGAAATTTATTATTTAAACTACATAATATTACAATAATTTTCGGCTACTAATAAATACATATTTAAAAATATAATAATGTTAATGACGGTATGGTTCAGTATATTGTTAATTGTATATGAAACAAGATTACAAACATACATAGATACTAAACTAAAAACTAAATCCGTTTATGTTATATTCAGGAATGCTATCGACGAATAAAATGTTAAAACTAAAACAAAACTTTTAAATTGTCAAATGAAATGTTATAAAACGCAATGAAATCTGAAAAAATAACCACATAAAATGTTTTAAAAACAAAAGTCTTCAAACAGACAAACTTTATTTTAAAATTAATTTTATATGTGATATCATGTGTTCAATACAAGTTTGTAGTAAACTTATTCATGGAAATAAAATCTCACAGGAACGTAGGTTCAATGACTACTTATATGTAAGAGCTATATAACATTTTTTATATACATTTCCTTATATTTATAACCATGTCTAACTTATACATATATTCGAGTTTCGTAATTTCTGGTAAAATCCTTATGGAATAGGAAAATTTTCCCTTTATTCTTCCTACACAGTTGCCAGATTAGACTTAACCACATTATATGAAAACCTGTCATAACTTTTCATATATGTAAAATTAAATTATACACTCAAATAACTAATTAATTTCACGTAATGAAGATAGATTCATACATCACATTAATAAAAATTCAGTACAGAGCTCAGATGTTCTAAATGGGAACATTGTCGCTCCCTAGGCCATGCGAGATTCCTTGCAACTTCCCTTTGCAAGAACGATCTAAACACAAGCAAATCTATATTTTATTACAATAATAATAAGGTCTAAAATACATTACGATAGTAACTACGAACCAGCTGACACAATCAGCTGTATTGCACGAGTAATTGGCTGACTCATAATATTACTATGACGTGTGAATATGAACCTTATAACTTTGAACTTAATGTACATATTACAATGATAGTATATATTGAATGTGTCTTACTACAAGGGAATAAAGCTCAATGCATATAAAACAATGCTACATTAGCGTCTTCTTATCATTAACGGTCGCAGGAAACGGGGTTCGAATGTGTTTGCAATTTATTCATATTTTTTTTTGTTGTATAAAATTTCGATGACCATAATATTATTGGCGAATTAGGACTATTCATGGCGGTGTATATTGAATTATTAATGTAGTTATGTACATAATTTTAATACAATATTTGTGACATATAATAAAAGCTTGTCTCTTAATAAGTTCGTTATTAATTGTAATATGTACATGAAATGTTTAGCCTCCTTTTAAAACTATGAAATTTTGCACTTAGACAATATATTATAAGAGTTTTTCTTCTTCTACCTGGCAACTTTAGTGAATAGTTTTTGGCAAATTGTTTTTACGACCAGCCGCCTGCCTGATATCAACCCTCTTTGGAAATGCATTAATCAGTGATGTCTAAATACTCTTAGAAAGTACATATGACTCGGAAAAATCACATTGATACTTGCCAGGGCCAGGATCGAACCCGCGCTCTCGTGCATGAGAGGCGAGCCTTTTCAAACACTAGGCCACCACTGACTAGACAATATATAAGAATTTTTATATATACATATATACATTTTATATGACAGCAGTTAAATTAATTATTTAGTGTTTAAGCTACAATAATGCAAGATTAGATTAGAATTTATTGTATCATTAATATTATGTCATACTAGCTTTTATATCTGGTTTCAACTAAATGTTATTATTATAGGATATTTATGTAATACTTATTAATATTTGCTGTGTACGTAAAATGATTCTCAAACTGTAAAACGAATGAACTTAAACCGCATTAAGTACGGACAGGGTTCTAAAAACAGTCATAGGATACATATTCATATGTAGTTGTATATGATTATCTTATATTTCTTTGTATCAGTACAATAGCAAAGAATCTATTGTAAAATTAAGATTAGTTTGGTGTAATAATTTCGCCAGTTAAAATTATTCTTTTTTTGTTTTTAATTAATGAGTACCTAATACAAATATCCACTTATAGATACATATACTTTTTATAGAATATGGGTTTTGTTGATGCTATGTATTTATATAATAACTACATGTACATAGTAAAAATATTGTCGCAAAATATTCCACGATTTCAGTGCGAATTAAGAAATTACATATACCAAGTCCTATGTTTTTACATATAGTCAATAAGTTCATCATTATCCATACATAAAAATCAATGCATTATTACATGGAAACTTTTATATGTGTAATCATATATCGATACATTACAATCAATTGGTTTATATAGAAATACTATCGACATAATGGTATTTTATGATAATAATTTGTGAAGATAAAACTTAATAATTAATTAATTATTTTATAATAATATTCTAAAGACATCTTTTTCTTCTATCCATGTTAAATTAAGTTCGAATTTGTTTTTCAATAAATGTTAAAATAATTTTAATACACTAGCTGTTACCCGCGAATCCATCTGCATAAAAACTATAAAGGAAATAATAAAAATAAAAGCGGCGTATGCGCCCCGCCTCCAACTCACGCCTGATAAAGCCTAATTTCGGGATCGGGATAAAAATTAGCCTAAGTCACTCCTTATTACATCAGCTACCTGCTAATACAATTTACGTCAAAACCGATCTAGCCATTCCAAAGAATTGCGGAAACATATAGACAAACAGACACAAAAATTGTAAAAGATATGGTTCTATATATTTTGGTGTATGTGCTATGCACCGTATAATGACAGACACACAAATTTTATTTATATATATGAATTTGAATTATGTATGTACATATAAAACAGAAGAGCTCGATAAAAAAAATATAACTTGCAGAAATTGGTATGACTTTTTTAATATACCGTTTAAAATTAATATTTAGATATATGTCTGTTCTTTATCTAATTATAGGTACATTGAAGAGAAAGTCAAGTAAAAAATATAGCTTTATATACAGTGTGAAAACGTAAAGTAAGACCAGAAAGGGGTGTTAAGAGAATATGAGTGTACGACGTGTGAGTAATAAAATGACAGTGTCTGATGTATGGAGGTTAGAGAGACTTTATTTTGACCCCAAATTAAATAAAATAAGGCTACGAGATAAAACCTAATCTTTTATATATAGGTACATGAGTATGTATAAAAGAAAGTTGTGTTAGTTACACTATTTATAACTCTAGACCGACTGTAGGGATGTGGTTGAAAATTGGTGGAGATATAGCTTAGAACCAGGAGACGGACATAGTATACTTAATAATATTTGAACGAAAAAAATATTTAATAAATTCCAATATCTTGTTATTTATGGCCTATAAGACGGCATAGAGTTCTCCCGGTCAGCTATACATACATTACCTATTCCGAAATTAACGCGGACGAAGTCGGGGGCAAACACTAGTTATACAGGGTGACTGGTGAATTACTATCGATATTTGAGGACGTGATATTTGACGATCATATATGACAAAATAAAAATTATTATAACATAAATATTAATAAACTTCTAAGTAAAGTTAACCAAAAGTTATGTAATTAATTACGTGTGAACACCCTACAGATTAGGTATACACTGACACTCACACATACGCGTGTCGTGACGTGTTGTTGTATCAGCACGCCGCCGCACGCGTCCACACTTCAACACTTGGAACGTGTACACACTTTATTTATTTATACGGAAATTTGGTCAAAAATTAAGTACCTATTTTTTTTACATAATTCGAATGAGAATCATGTACCGAGTATTCTCCTTAAATATTGATAGTAATTCACCAGTCACCCTGTATATTACACATAAATTGCTCATAGTATTATTTAATTTAATATTCATAATCCAAAGATAAATGATCGTTGTTACGATTAATTTCACACATATGTGTACTATCTATATATTACATAATAATATTATATAAAGTTACGTATATAATAATTAATGAGTATTATTTGAGAAGCTATATATATAAACATATACAAAAATATATGAGGAAACAAAATCTTAAATAGTTCTAGAGATTCTTTGTAACATTTGTCTCGACCCTGATCACAACAATAGAGACGAATATTTCTTAGAAGCCAACATTATTTCTTTTCATCATTTCACCGGATTTCTTAAGGAATTATGGTGGGAATTTGGTAATATAAATATAAATAGAAGATAACTTTTTATTGACTTAAAGATATATAAGTATAAATTAATTTCTAATAAGACTTTATCTTAGAATCACTTTGAAAGTTACATACTGTTTAAAAAAAAATCCTATTGTATTAGTTACATTCAGTATTAGACAAAAATGTAAAGAAAAGCCAAATATACAATTCTACAAAATAACGGATATTAGTTTAAAAAAATAAAAATTATCATATCTTGGAATATATGTAATATCTAAATCTATAATTTTATATAATGCTGACGCAGTTTAAGCATGACGATGATATTTGGACGATTTGAATACCTTTATACGTTCTATTAATTTATTTTAAAAATATATGAAATAGTTGTATACAAGTTATAAAACACACACACACACATATGTATACATAAATATATTCGCTTTCTACTAAATTTGTATAGTGTACCATATTCTTTTATACAGTGTGTTATGTGTAACTTGTTTTTAATAAAGTCATCTATAAACATTCAGTTTAAACACAAAACACAACGGAATTTCCCCCCGTATACTGTTTTCGTTGCGTAATTCTAGTGACGTCACTCGCGTACGACATCAATTCTGTGCCCTCAGCACGAATTAGCATCGTTTGAGTTGAACAATGACAAGTTTTAAATAATTATCAATGAGAATGAATTTTCATTGGTATTCAATAGATATTACTATGGACGGTAAAGACTGAAATATTACTAGATTTAAACGTTATTGTTGCGACCTTGTTTATGCGACACGAAATAAACACACATACAACAAGAAAAACTTGATAAACATATGACGAACGTTATGGAAAATTAAAAAATTAAACAAAATCCTACCAATATAATAATGAACGAAAGTATCTATTTATTGTATGGACTTGTGAAAAGACGAAAATTCTTACGAAATGGATGACTATTAATGATATCAAATTGATGTAAAATATAATCAGCCTATCGGTGCCCACTGCTGAGCAAAGACCTCTTCTCACATAGATAGGGTTAGAGCATTAATCACCACGCTAGCTCAAAGCGGATTGTCTATTTCAAAGTTATACAAAATCAATAATAATAATTTAAAAATGTCTCTAGCAGAGAATGATATTACCATATAAGTCAATACGTGATACAAACGACAGGTATAGTAACATGAGTCACTAAATAATAAACCCGCCTGTCCTATTGTAAACGCTGAGGGTAATCATGATTCACATTTATCAATACTTATACACGCTTTGTAAGGTAACGATTTACTTTAACTACTTCTAAACATATTTATTTGATTCATAATTGAAGATTAGTTTGGTATTTTTTTTTTATATTGAAAAAAATGTATATAATTTAAATATTTTAGAGTCATAACATGTACGAGTTTCACATGTACGTGTTTTCCATACTGTGGGTCGCGACCCCTAGGGAGGTCGCGAAGATTTGCTCAAGGGGTCGCCGGTAAAAAGAAAAATGTAAAGTTCTACACTATAATAAAAACTAAATTTTAATGAGAAGGATGGGCTCGTTTATTTTTGAAAGGCATGTCAAATCGTGGCGCTATCTTAGAAATTTTAACTATCAAATCAGATTGAAATTGCAGTTTATTTCTCCTTTTTGTTTTGATGTTCCCCATTGCAGAGAATTTCTTTAACTTAAATATGTTTTTGGACTTTTAATTTAAGAATTACCTTGCCTGTCTATTGCAAAAGGGGGTCGCCAGTATTCAACCCGTAAAAGGGTCGCGATATCAAAAAGATTGAAAAAACACTGCGTAAAGGAACTGAAACGTTTTGATTAGGTAGATTTAATATAGTAAAAAACGCATAGTAACCAAAATACTGAGAACAATTTATTTTAGAGACGGTATTAGAATGTTAGTATTAGAATATACGAGTGAACAGCGTATTCAAATTATTTAAAATAATGGGAATGAGAATGGCATATGTACTACTACCACTACCACTATACATATGAGACGTAATCTCTCATCATTCCATGTATTCACGGTGCGTGTGTCGGGTCCATCGTTGTAGTGAGAGGAGCTTCAACAGTGACTGAGACTTACGACCCAGGTGTAGGTTTAAGGGACCCATATCAAACGCGTTAAACGCTCACCTCCACCGTCCAAGCTCCTCTCCCCACTAACCCAAAATTTGAAAAGAACCAACTAGAGCTGCCTTTGCGGTACGTTCCAAGAATAAATTGATATTATATGCAACGATTGGCAGTACTAATATGTATGATTTGGTTTCTAGAATAAGCCCAGTGTGTATAACATAAAATAGAATAAGATCTCACTCACGCTGCATGTGTATATGCTGTTTGGGCATCTTGTAGTCGGGCGGGTAGCAGGCCTCGTAAAACTCCACGTCCGACACCTGGCATACTTCTGGAGTCGGTATGATGAGGCCCGTGCCTGATATAGCCCTCTGGAGGTGATGCTCCTAAAGAAACAACAACACACTTAGAAAACACAACATTCGAAAATTTATCTTACTTCGGATTAAATGTCAGGCTATCACGCGTTAATTGTATTTGTTTGACTTAGATTATATTTAGTTCACATTATTAGGTACTAGCTTTCCGCCCGCAGCTTTGCCCGCGTGGAGTTCGTTTATATCGCGTTTCCAAGAGAACCTTTCGAAAGTCTGGGATAAAAACTATCCTATGCTCTTTCTCAAGGTCAACTCTATGTCTGTACAAAATTTCATTAAAATAAGTTCAGTGGTTCGGCGTTTAGGAGTTACTTTCGCATTTATAATATTAGTAGGGATTATATATATTTATATATATTCTTTGGAATAAAATAAATCTAACCTCATATTCGAGGTCTACAAATATCATTCCATTACATCTCCTTAGAAAGCTGGAGTACCTTATCTAATGTATATTTCTGATGCCCTACTATGCTTTCTCTCGCTGACCTGATTTGTGCTAGTTCCATATAAACCCATACATACACATTACACATGTATTACATTTTACTGGGAATATTTTGATATAAATCTTATAGTTATTTGTGATTCGTTACCCATTTTGGCTACATTCCATGCCATTCAGATAGAATGACGACAGATTGAGCTATCAATCATTGTAAAAATTATTGGACAATTAATTTCACGTGATTTCTTCTTTTAATACAGTACTTAAAAGAACCTTTTAATTTAAATCAAAGAGACTTTTAAATCGAGATAACGAATTTATGTTTTTCAATCCTTTTATAATCCGATGAAATATCTCCAAAAACTGTCATTTAAAATGCCACTCTGTGTACAAACATTCTATTGTCTCGTTGGACGTTATTGGGTAGGATTTACGGATAGACAGTTATACAAACGTCAGCTTTAATATTAGCTATTCACTCATACAACATGCAATACATTGTTTGGAAATGGAATTGGGGATAATCCATTTTAACTTACCATCACTTTGTATTAAAACTGTCGAAAAATGAAATTTCTCTATATGAAATAGTTTAATATATTTTTTTTATTTAGTTCTTTATTTATCACATCACATTTTATATAGTACTAAGTTTTCACGATGCGAATTTATCCACGGTTAATAAATGATTTGAAGTGACTGCAGTTACTGTCTTTGTAATTTTTTTAAATAAAATATGCAATGTGGAAATTTCTAGTTATTTTATATCACAAAGATTTTAATTCTAGAAAACAATCATATTATATTGAAAGATTTTATTTCATTTATATAGTGTCTTATAAGTTATAATAAACGATTTTTTATGACAGAGAACTTTTTAAGACGAAAATCAGAAAATTTTATTATATGTATATAAATTATAGTGCCTACATATCATACAAATATTTATCAAAGCGAAATATCGTTTTTTATTACTTTTGATATATTTTCTATACGGATGGGTTATGGTTTTGTTGTGGATATTTCATTAAATAAGCAAACTTTTTATTTCAACAAAATGAACATTCAGCTAAGTACTTTTACTATTAATAAAATATAGTTTACAAGTAATTTTCCCGCATTTTTTTTTCAAACTTAATACTTAAAGGTTTTCGTTTATTATATGTATATCGTCACGCATAATAGTATCAAAGCAGATTTATTACTGAAACACTGCACGCGCTCAAATTCATATCGAATTTTTGAACTTGTGGTAGGAATAATTTTATTTTATTTTTTTATTTTTCGTTTATTGGTAATCCAACAGCGTTACAGTAATTTTAAAATAATAACAATAAAGCTATAAATAGGGCCAATTTAGGATTACACAAATTTTCATTTATACAGTTACAGTTACCCGCATTGTACTGGCAAATCTAATTTTGATTCGGTACTCACAAGATGAAGAATTATGACGTCACATAATCTTAATAGCAAATTCTTACATTTTATACAATTTCATTTGATACAAACAGGCATGTATTATATATAAAGTTTAAATTTGTGGTTTCCTTTCTGAACCCATGACAATTTATATGTAAAATTTGATGGCGGTACGTTGAATGCTTAACGCGAAAAGGGTCAATCACACCGACCGCGATACCTTGCATTCAAATATAAGAAAAGATAAGAATCATTACTAAAAACCGCTCCAAATGTAGATTTTATTAAAATAAATTTATTATAAAATATCTGTTAACGAATGGAATTGGAAGTGTTTATAAATAAACAACTTATTTATTATACAAGATTTTTTTTTAATTAAGTAAGTATATGAGAATTCAATATATTATTGAATTTAATTTATATCTATAGTAAGATAAACATATTTATACGTACTTAACAATACAATAACTTTAAGTACCTGATTAATATTTATAGTTTTTGTGAAAATTATAAAAAATAAGGTATCATACACACGAAATATGTACAAGGTAAGACTATTCAGAATATATGTAAAAACACTCTTGTGAGTAAGCCATAAATAAAAAATAGTAGTTTTCACTCGATTAACCATTCTTAGCCTTTCCACATTTTCTATGACAACTTGTATGTGGTCTCAGAAAATAACTAACTGATGATTCAACATATAAATTTAATGTAATAATTAATATACAAATGAGAGCAGAATACATAATCTGATTACATTTAATTATAATTATATGCGAATTTAATGGAACACAATTTAAACCTTTAATGTGTTTTGCTAAAATATTATTGTAAGGGGAAAATACAGTTATGTTTAAAATAATTTTGAAAACCCGACGCAAAAGAAGAGGTGTTTGACGTCCATGTGTGTATGTCGGTGGCATTATAACTCTCAAATTGATCGACTGATTTTTTAAAATTTCTAAGCCCGTTTTATTGTGATGGTTTTTAGCTATGTTCAGTAAATATTGGTTCAGACTTCAGAAGTGTTAGAGTGTCAGTTCTTTCCTAAGTGATATAAACATTTTTGTCTTACGGTTACACGATCAAATGCTTCACGTTTGTCAAGTTCAATCGTGGAGACAGTGAATGTGTTCGATATTTTTATTTAATAAAATTTATTTACAACACCTTATCGTAACAAATCCAGTTTCGTCGATCCTACTAGTTACAAACCTTATAAAATAAAGTTCTTTCATTATTATTATTGTGATAAAAAATATTATACAAGAAATATTTTTAGACTACCAATAGAATAAAACAATACTCAACACATTAATCCAGACCAAATCGCGGACAGAACTAGTTTTATTACAGATTAAAATCTAATTTAGTTTTTATAATACATCCAACAAACATACATATATTATTTCATATAACACAAGTCCTGCTGTATTGAATGGTCAGCTCGTAAGCTCATTTTACGGACACCCGATTTTGAAAGGGTGCTCCCCGTATTAATATAAATTGGTTATTCGAATGCGTTCGGTTTAAATGTTGTAGCGAATCCTTTGTTTCAGGCATTGTAATTGTCCGAATCAGATATAAGACGGACTTATTAAACTAATGAATATGAAATTAATTAGATGAAAATTTTTTTTTAGGCAAAATATTATAAAATTACTACTCTAAAAACATTTTAAATCTCTCAATAATAATAATAAATAAACTAAACTATTTATTATTATGTATATGAAAATTAATATAACAAGTTGAAATGTGCATCTAATTTATTTCTACTATTTCCTGTTATTCGTTTAGGATAATAATGTTCTTTAATTTTTTAATTTAATTGCTGTAATAGGAAAGGATAACATACGTCCAAATGGCTTAAATATAACTACATAATTTTGAACTAAAACAAGGAAAATATTTACATATATAGATGTATATACAGATTCAGATTAATTCTCGGAATATATAAAGTAAGATAAGAATTAAAAGAATCAATAATACGGGTACTTTAAGAGGAAAAACACCTCATAGATAGATAAGGTACTATCAAAACATCTTTCTAATCCTACATGTAATGATTTTATTTCCCTTGTAATAATATATCCTTACTGGTTATAGATAGTAAATTATTTCATACACGTACTTTGATGTATTTTTAGTATACAGATTATAGAGTAATGTAAGCACAGATGGTGAATTACCTGTTCTAAAATATTCAATTTTATTAGATATGTTGAATATAAGTTAATGTTATAATCTATTTTATCGCACCATATATTAATCTGTGTGTGTATTGTCGTAACATAGTTTTGTCAATTGTCGGTTGATGTTTGAATAAATATACGGAGGTCATTAAAAAAGGGTTTTATTACATCAATTTATTTTAACAAGATACATACCACATCCATCATAAACTTTTTTTTTAATGTAATTTATATGAACCATTACTTAATATTATATTTACTGTATTAACAAGCCTATTCTATAGTTAAAAGAAACAAATAACTGGCCTCTCGTATATTTGTATTTCAATAGCCATATACACAGATATAAATTTAAAATTTCTATGAAGGACTAAAGAATTTTAACATTATGGTACAATATTTGTTCAGTTACAGACCAAATTAATTTTAGACGATTATGTATTTGATAGAGTGGTCTTTGGTAGGTATTAACTTTCGCTGGTCTTAGTGGTAACCTTGACATATACGTAATATTGAATTAAATTAGCACTTTATCGACAAAATATTTTTTACGAATGCGACCCATATCATAGTTCATTAAATAATTGATTTATAAATAGATAATTAATATGTCTTCAACAAGATTTTCATATATTGATAACAAATTTTGTTGCTACTTCAAATTCTGTAATTTAAGCGTAAGGTACATATTATAATTTGGGGTACTTAGTGGATCGTATCTAATGTAATACGCCAAAAATAATTAAATTTAAAACATATCTAGTAAGTACCATTGAATATAATTTAAGACGTTGAGGGAATTTGGGGGCGAATTAATAACAGTACTTATAACTTAATTGATCTCTTCATTAAAAATTTTAGCAAAATATATATTATATACTGGCATTCCGACCGCAGCTTCGCCCGCGTGGGTTTCTGTTATATCGCGTTTCAAGAGAACCTTTTAAAAGTCTTTGATAAAATCTATCCTATGTTCTTTCTCAAGGTCATCTCTATCTCTGTACCAAATTTCATTAAAATCAGTTCAGTGGTTTAAGTGTGAAAACTAAGAGACAGACAGACAGAGTTACTTTCGCATTTATATTATTAGTAGGGATATTGAAATAATGCTTAAAGTTACATTACTCTACTACAACCAATATATGTATACAAATAGACAGTAGGTAGGACTCATTATTAGTAAAGATTATGAAAGCTTAGCTTAAGTTTTGGTTTGAAATGGACGCAAAAATATATGTACATATAAGTACATAACAATAAAAAGCAATTTTATTGTAACTTATCACAGTGGCGGGGCAAGACCTAAATTTGATGTGGGCAAGACAGATTTCGCGAGGCCCTATTCTATGGCAACTTGAAGCTCTTACTACCTGCTAGTTTTAAAAACTTAAACGTAGATACGTTTTTTACCCTTAAAGCTTTGGTTTCCTTCAAAAGATATTATAAAGCGTATTTTATATACAAGTAACTACTGCGTTACGTACTTATTACCTATTAAATATTTCTTACTTTATGTAAAATAGACGAGTACAAGTACCGGTGTAATTACAAATCACAAAGAAAACAAAAACAATTAAAAAACGTCACTGTTTTCGGGGGCAATCAATATACTTAAACACTATCTATTTATTCGCTAAATATTATTAAAATATTGAACACACTATTCTTATTAAAATTGGTTTAATTAATTCTGATTCCCAAAGAGGTTTGATGTCAGGCAGGCGACCGGTCGTAAAAACAAATAGCCAGTGGCGGCTGGTGGGTTATCGAACTGGTGGTTCACTTTACTAAAATATTGACAAAAACAACAATTGACATAAAATATGTTTATTTTTTGTACATTAAATCAATGCGACGACATTTTTCTGTAGCAAAATGTTCTATCACCTTTTTATTAAAATCTGATTCCAGTTTCTGTCCAAATCGATTCTCCGCCAAAAATAATGCAAGGAAAACAAAAGAATGTATTAAGACGCTCACATCCACACAACCATTTCTTTCTATTATACATTTCACTTTTAAAACTTCGTATAAATGCTTTATTTTTCGATTTACACTCTTGTTTTAAATTTAAAAAGGGCCGTGGCGGCCCGGCCAATTTTATGTTCACTTTACTTTGAAAAATTTTGTTATTTTCTTTAATATAATCAATATTTATACTCATTTTCAACTAATAAAAAACACAGTACAGAATAAAAGTTCTATTATAGAAACGAAATAAAAACTAAAACGAATTACGGAAATAATTATAAACAATAACGAATTAACGCGTCACGCATACAGTGAAAGTTGAAACAATACCAATAACGATTAACGAAATGTCAATCATAGCACCCATCCTTTCGGCCGGCCCCTTGCCGGCCGGCTCAATACGTCATACATCGGGTGCTCTCGGTGACCTTCGGCCGCTTCGTGCGGCGCGCGAGAACCGACTCATTACTCGGTACATTTCTATGAACTATCTTTTGTCTCACGCGCCAGGCGTATTGATGCGTGTCTCATACAAGATGTATTAGCAGTCCTCGTGCACTCGCCGGAGCGCACGATATGAGTTTAGTAAAGCGCTCAAACTTTTTGACCATAATTGGAAATTAAATTTTTTACCCCTTTTTGTATGTTTAAAAAATAAATATTAAAATGTTAATTTAAAAATTAAGGTGACATAATATTTTGTAATTTTTAAATATTTTGAATTGGTGGTTCAGCGCACGGGCGCACTTAAGGTACAGCCGCCACTGCAAATAGCCAAAACTAATCACAACATGTAAGGCAGACACTGGCTATAGCTGGGAAATTGCCAGGAAGAAGAAGAAGAAGAACAAGATATTTATTTTTTATTCTCGCTTTAAAATTTTTTGAGGGGCGAGGCCATTTTGTACCGCGAGGCCGTAGGCGGTTGCCCACGTCGCCCACGCCTTACGCCGCCACTGACTTATCATATAATCTTAATATTATGCCCGTGTAAACATATTTATTATTTATAATGTACTGATATTTTTAAGTCATTTGTAATCAAGGTTAGTAGGTTAGAAATAATAAAAAGAAATGCTTCTCACAAAGTTAAATATACCTACATTAAATAAATTCCTTACGAATAAACATTTTTAAGTGACAATTGTCGATCGTTGAATGTGCTTCAATGAAAATTTAAAGCGTATTATGTAAACAACGAAACGTTTTATTATTCTTTGAGAATGTATAAAAATAAAAGTAATAATCTTTATTCCTTTTCAATATATATCATCACTGTAAAATATTAATTGCAAAGTAATTGTTTTATGCTCGTTTTTATACTAATATAAATTATAGAGCACATGTATGTTATAACAAATTAATACATTTTTGTTGTAGCCTTATAAATTTTGACGTAGATGTCTGTGTGTGTTTGTATGTCTGTGGTATTATAACTCTCAAACTGACCGTCCAGTTCCGATGCGGCTTTTTTCTTTTGAAACCCATTTTCCTTGGGTTGGTTTCTAGCTATGTTTGCTTAATATCGGTAGTTGCTTGTAGTAGAAAAAATTAGGTCTTCCCCAAAATGATGAGAGAAAATTTAACCTATGAATTTGAGTACTCAACTATTAGTGAAGTTAAATGTAGAAAGAGAAATTTTCAAATTTTCAAATTTTAATAAAATAATTTCATTGTAGATACTCGCATAGAACAATCAATGGTCATGGGAATTTTCTGTGACGATTATATTGAGACACAAATATTATCAAAAATTAAAGCAAATTGCCCTCTTATCAGACAAGTGATAGCTGTGATAAGCGGTCTCTTTTAATCTAATACTTGAGTCATTTTCGTCAATACTATACTGATTTCGGAAAAATATTTTGTTTTTTATAAGATTCATATAAGTTTGATCGAAATAAATAAGCAATCTCGTTAGAACTTCAAAAATAATAATTTAAATTGTATAAGATTTTTAAAAAATTATAGGTATATTAGTTATTTCATTAACAAGGAATTTATGGCTTTAAAATTATTATATTTCTATTACATATACCAAAATGAAGGGTTATAACTTAATAGTTATTGGTTATTTACCTGAACAAACAGTGTTATGTTTGACTTATGGCAATGACATACAAATAGTGCTTTATAAAAACTTGTTAATATTACACCTAAATAATGTTTCAGAAAATATTCAATTCATTGCGTAATATTTAGTATAACTATGTACTTATATAATAATAATAAAACATAATGTATCTTAGTATACGACGGCCATTGGCCCGCTACAGACGCCAAGTTTTCGTAATTCCTCAAGGTCTCAAAACTTTAGTGAGACGCGAACTTTGAATACAGCGTCAGTGACGTTCTAAAAATAATATCTCACATATGAATTATTAGCTGCGGACGCGTTTTAAAACATGTCGAATTAAACGAAACTTTCTGAGTTTAGAGTAGTACAACTTACTCTATATATTAACTATCTGCTAGTGGTAGTTTCATTAAAATCGGTTCAGCAGAAACAACTACAACTACTCGTATGTACATTGAATATGTACCGTGCATTCATATTAAAAAACGATTAGTTTCATAAACGTACATTTTTTTGTGTACAATATTTTTTTATTATTTAAATATTAAAGCTACATGCATATAAGAAGTAATTTTACTAAGAAAATTCAAATTCAAATAAACGTTTAAGTATATTCGCGTGGTGATAGCGCCTCGTGTACCTCAATTTCGTTCGTTACGTAACCGGGGTCATTGACAGGGGCCCCAGTCGAAATCGCGGTGAGATTACCGTGACATGATACATACAATTTACGCTTACATTATTAATACATTATATTAGGTGAATGAAAATTAAGCATTAAAATTAGATACATTAATACCTATAGTATAATAAAAAAAATTTAAGTATGAAATATTGAAGATAAATATTATTTTTCTTATTTATTATTATAAGTTTTACTAAGTTCAAATCGTATACTTTATAATGTAATTATATATAATGCATATGTTTTAAAACTATTCCATATAAATATTTAGCGTATCCACAATATTCTCAACTCAGTGCAACTTCGCAGCGGGTCTTCGAACATCTGAACCGTTACACCCCTCCGTATTTTTTCTACATTATATTGTATTTCCATTTAAATTTTTTATAATAAAATTCGATCATTTCAACTTTACATTGTAATAAAGGTTTTTATTATCAAATGATTTTATGCAACAAGTATTAAACGATTATGTAAATGTTCACTTCTTGTAACGAATAAGAAATGTTCAATTAAAAGTTTTAAAGCTTTTACTAATTAAATTGTTTTCCGTGACATCCGTTTGTTTTGAAGAAAATTTGAATATTTCTTTGAGATATCAATATATATGACCTGTTTAACTTTGAATCTTAAAAATAAAAAATATATGTAAGAGTTCTTCCAAAAAGTTTTTAATGATAAATTTAATATAATCAGAGAAACGCTTTTGGTGAAAAAATTCAAAATGTCTAGAATATAACTGGTCCGTACCTGTTCAAGAATTAACAATTTAATGTAATTACACACAGAGGTTCATGAACTTACACCCACACACGTACAATTACTACCAATCAGCTGAGCGCTTCGTTGTGGATAAGGAAACTTTAACACTTACAAATGTATATATATATATAAAATGTAGTACCGTCAACGAGACTCTTTATATGTAGTAGTTTCTGAGTTTCATCCAAAACCACGTTTTAGTATCATGTTAATAAGACCCTTCATCTTAATAATATAATAAATGTCAATTTGCTAGAATTTAATAATGTTAGTTGCTCTTTCAAGCAGAAACTGTTATACAGATATTGATCAACTTTCCGGAGACAAAGTCTAGACATCATAATAACGTTTAGATTTTAATATATTCGATAATATCAATTGTTTCCCTAAAAATATTCTTGATAGTGAATCAAATCATACGTCACAGACTAAGTGTCTCTAAGGGTTGGTCAATACTTAATAATTTTCTCTCTGAGACCAATTCTGAAATCCCCGCAAACGAAGTAGGGTGAATAAACTAGTATATAACATGACGCTGGAAACTTGATAGACACTATTTATCGATTAAGACGGTATTAAATTCCGTGACTTTATTTTGTTGCAACCATATATTTTTACAACGTCATGCATAATATGTACTTTGAGACAATTTTTATTTAACTATAAGTGTTTATAGAAAGAAATATTTTAATACAAAATACCAGGAAAAAATGCTACTAGAAGTAATTTCGTGAGAATTTTAACTGTAAGTCGTTCAGTTGAGACGCAGTGCTACGCGTAATGAATGCGAGGACTTTCGACGTCAAAATGAGTATTACAAAGGATTTATTAAAGCTTTATTTGAATTCAGGTGTAATGAACAAAAAAAGAATGAGTAAAAATAGTCACATTTACGTAATAATTAAAGGGTATAATCAAGTAAGAGATCGTTAATATATTTTGTGATTTAAAAACGACATTAAGTGTGCTTAGTTTTACTTTAAAATTACTTTACAATTTCAAGTTTGTTAATATACAGTAGAAAAGTGTGAAACGTTCTATAGTTTGGTTAAAGATATAAACTCATACTAATTCCCTACAGTTATGAGATGTATTTTACTTGATCAATATTTAGTCATTGATAAGTAATCAACATTGAAAGATCTATATTAATTCAATATGAATCATTAATAATACTTCTACAGTATTTGTATTTATACCTGGGAAGGTTAGAAAAATATTGAGCCCCCGACGTTAAGCCTACACTTGCTACACTTGAAGTTGCCTCATAATATATGTATGAACTTTATAATAAATACATTTTAAATTACTTTTAAAGGTCATTCTATATGGATTACGAAAGGTCGTTTAAAAATAACATAGTACAATTACAGTTTTAAATTTATTGTACTCAATTCAACTATATATATTTATTGTTTTAACTGACGCTTCATTTTATCACTATAAATCATATGTTCTTATGTGAGTACGCTAGACATTCGTAGTATCGATTTAGAATGCAATCAAAACCAAAGGCCTTGCAATTCAAGAGTGAAAAAAAAGCACTACAAACAAACGTCTACAAGTCAAACCAAACGGCAGACACGTCCGCCAACATTTCGCCAACGTTTGGCAAACGTGGAACCGAAAATACAACTCAATGGTACTCAATACAAGTACTGCACTTGACCAATTTGTATATTTTAAAATAGAAATGTATTGAATTATTATTTTTATTTCAGTGGCTTTATGTTATGTAACATTTAATGACTACTGTCGCGTGACTTAGAATAGATTAGTAGTATGTATTTTTATGTAATTTTTTATGTGCATAGTGTATAATTTTTCATATACCTACATCGAAAAATATATATTTATTGAGCAATTTCTTAAAGCAGACAAAATATCTAAAAGGCAATAATGTGTTATTTTTTCATACAAAATAGGACTTTAATATTACTATTAAAAAGGTATATCGACGCTTTAATCTATAGGATTCCATTATTTGGGTCGGCTTAAATGATCTTAATTCGTATCATTTTACCGGATACATGATACTTATTGAATTAGATGGCGATTTAAATTTGTATTAAATACTCTATATATTAGAACAGTATATTGTTAGTATAAAATAGAAAACTATAATATTTTTTGCTCATATAGAATTCGTTTGCAAAATCGATCAGAATGATTGCAAAAGAAAATGTGTCTTATGCATATATGTTTAAGGTTATATATAAAACAACAATGACTACATGCATCTGTATCACAAAATAGCGGATTTTATCAGTATGATATGGAGGCATGTTTGTATCTGATTATGCAACTTTAACTGGAATTGTAGATTACGGTAACTGGGAATCATGATATCAACAAAATTATCAGTTATTCCACTGTAACAATTACACACAATTAGGTTAGTCTATTCATAAAATCATCATCAGCCTATCAGAGCTCGCTGCTGAAAAAAGGCCTCTTCTCACATGGAGAAGGTTTGAGCATTAATCACCACGCTTTCTCAAGACGGGTTGGCGATTACAAACTTATAATTGTGAAACTATAAGTCCAGGTTTCCTAACGATGTTTTCCGTCACCATATGTCAGTGATGTCTAAATACTCTCAGAAAATACATATGACTCCGAAAAATCACATTGGTAATTGCCAGGTTTGAACCCGCGCCCTCATGCACAAGAGGAGGGCCTTTAACCTCTAAGCCACACGAAGTTCATTCAAATAAGAAATTTTAATTCTAATTATACAGCTGCGTGCAAAAGTATTAGGCACCCCTATTGTTAGTCACTATCTCATTAGATAGCGGTCAAGTGTGTGTTTTATGGTTTAGCTATTGTATTAGCGGCAATTTTTAACCAAATTAAGATAAAAGAAAATATTTATGACATCCAGGTGTCCTCCTAGGCGGTGTTTCTTCGAATTTGCTTTTTTTGCGTTTCGGGTTATAGTGTGTTATCAGTGCTTGCAGTGAATATACACGTCTTCTACGCAACTATTCCTATCACAATTCTAAAGACTAACATTTAACGTGTTAATCATGCCGAAAAAATCTGAACTTAGTGCTGAACAGCGTCTAAGAATTAAGATTTTACATGAACAAGGCATGTCTCAGGTTAAAAAAGCCCGAGAAGTAAAGTGCTCGCGATGTGCAGTTCAATATGCTATAAATCGCTTCAAAGAGACTGGCACCCATGAAAATAGACCAAGAACAGGCAGAAGAAAAGTTTATACTGAACGGGAAGATCGATTGTTGATTAGGCAGTCTCTACAAAACAGGAAATAAAACTGCTTTAGAGCTCGCTGCAGCATTATCTGAGGCAAAAGGCAGCTCAGTGAGTGTTTATACTGTGAGAAGAAGACTTCTTAAAGCTGGATTTAAAGGATGTAAAGCAAGGAAGAAGCAGGGGCTGTCAGAACACAATAAGAAAAATCGGTTGGAGTGGGCACTCAAACATAGAGATTGGTCAGTGGAAGATTGGTCCAACATACTGTGGTCAGACGAATCTAACTTTGAGGTATTGTTATTTATTTTATGTACAATATTAAAATACATAAATGTTTTTAAAATAACGTACTGCAAGAAAAATAATAACTTTGAAAATAAATGAGTTTTTTTCGTTTGGCATAGGTGTTTGGAACACCCGGTGTGACTTATGTTAGGCGAAGGGTTGGCGAAGAATACAACCCAGAATGTGTGGTTCCCACTGTTAAGCATGGTGGAGGCTCAATAATGATCTGGGGCTGCATGGCTGCCGACGGAGTGGGCGAAATGGTGTTGTGTGAGGGACGAATGAATAGTGTTAAATACACTGAAGTTCTGGAAACAGCACTAGCAACGTTGATAACGCAAATTTTCGGTGATAGAAACACCGATGGCCTGACATTTCAGCAAGACAACGCCACTTGCCACAAGTCCGCGCATACCATGAAGTGGTTTGCTGAAAATCATATTGATATTTTGGACTGGCCACCACAATCACCAGACCTCAACCCGATTGAGCATATTTGGTCCATTTTAAAGAAAAATATCCGCAGGCACTCGATTAGCAATAAACAAGCTCTATTGACCGCGTTACAGCAGGAATGGAAAAATATATCAAGAGAAGAATGTTTCAGGCTGGTAGAGTCAATGCCAAAAAGAGTGGCTGAGGTTATTAAGTCAAAAGGTGGACCTACAAAATATTAATTATTTTCTTAAAATAAACCATTGTAATCATAAATGCAGTTTTATTTACACTCGCTATGCTAAAACACCCTAAAACTTGTCTTACTGTAGGGTGCCTAATACTTTTGCCCGTGGCTGTATGTATTATAGACGTAATTTTTGGATAATTTAAACTATTTATTTGTCTCTATGTTAAAAAGAAATGATAAGAATTTTAAGTCAATAAGTATGTAACCTTTATCACAAGTGTCAATCTTTATACAACTTAAACAAGATCACTAATATTTAAAAAATATATAAATACGAGAAGCTAAGTAGGTATAGGCTTTTAAGATATTACGTACAAATTACTTGTATTGAACACAAAAGCTTTGGGAACGAGGCCTAATTAAATCCGACGTTTGAAATTTCCAACCAAAATACGTAATGGTCATATGGTCTTGACATATGACAATCCCTAAATCTGACATGTTTACGTGAAGGGTTATCGAAGCATATGTATACATAACTGTATATTTTACATGGTTTTTGCCCGCTACTTTGCCCGAATTTCGGGATTGGGCTCAGGCCTCAGAAGAAAATGTATAGTGGTTTAAAATAATAGATATAGTAACCAACCGAATTTATACAGAAGATAACTTTATACCGTGATCCCGCGGGAACCAGTAATAATTCTGTCTCAAACGCTTTTATATAACATAGTAACAAATGTTAATATTATTACATTGATCTTAGAAACATATTATTTGGAGCCAAGGATAAATTTACATTATAGACAGACGCTGCAACATTCTGTTAACACATCATTACTGTTGTACGAAGAAATACATGATGTATAGTTAATCCTTAATCCTTCATCTTCTTGAAATAATTTTTTATAACTGAATTAAACTTTTCCGAATAAACGAATAAATAAAGCATATTTATGAGTTATGACATATAACGCATTTTTATACCCAAGAAACGGCATATTGGGAAATCTATACTAATATTATAAAGCTGAAGAGTTTGTTTGTTTGTTTGTTTGTTTGTTTGTTTGAAAGCGCTAATCTCCGAAACTACTGGTTCGATTTGAATAATTCTTTTTTTGTTAGATAGTCCAGTTATCGAGGAAGGCTGTGGGCTATCTTTTAAGATTAACTCACAAAAACCGTTTTTATGGTACCTAATCTGGTCGAAATAATATGTTTAAGTTGTATCAACATAATAATATTAATCTTTATTCAAATAAACAAATAAATATGTTGTTGGTTAAGAGTACTTCATTGTGAATAAAAAAAACGTAAATTTTATCTTGATAATTCTACGGGAATTCCACCATTCCGAAAACCCCGCAAGAACGGGAACTATGTGGGAAGAACCAAAAATCTTCCGGAAGTCACTATTCCATGCGGACGAAGTCGCGGCAAAAGCTAGTATAATATATATGATAAATAATAATATATATAAAATATATGATAAATGATTTCTGATTTATATATCACACACTACAATTGATTTATAAGTTAAAATTATATCATATATAAATTCTATCAAATTTTGTATTAACAGCGCATTGCATTAAGTGTGTGATATATAAAGACGAATAAATAAATTAGAAATCATATAATATATTATATTCCTTAATATAACGTTTTTAGGTATAAAAATGCGTAATATGTAAAATATGATTTGCATTAAATCAATATCCTTTCATGAGAGTCGTTATAAATTTATGGTTAACGCTTGCAACACAGCGCCAGCCAGACAGTGTGGTTGCGATAGTGGTCCTATTTCGGGAAGGTATTTAGACTATACCTACTATCCCTACACGAATTATATGGAGAAATATTTACTTGTCTTGTTTGGAAAATGATAAGAAATGATTAAAACATTACAAAAAAAAACCCGACAGTTTGTCCCGAGATATGTCATTGCTGTTTCGAAACTATTTGGTTTCATGAGATTACTTAATTTTTAACCGACCTCAAAAAATAGTAGTTCTTAATTCATTGTATTTTTACGTATTATTGAATGTTCTTTAAACCAACATATTAAGAAATATTATATAATAAATATATATGTATTTAAATTGGACATATACACCATGATAATATCTTGTATCTTGTGAAACAGACGATTATAATAAGAATATTTTTCTATACATATTTAAATGAATACATTATATATATCTCAAAAAGAACTATGTAATGATTTATTAATTTAATTATATTCATTCCTTATCCAGCCTCTGGAAACCACATAAAGATGTTATCTTCCAAAGATATTATTTTTTAAATATATTCCATTCACGACAAGTGATCTAACAACGAAATTCATTATAAATGGAAGCTTATACCGAATATCACTTTTTTCCGCTTCGTTTTCCTCCTTTAATATATAAAACGACTTGTTTTGTATTATATATATAAATATTTCCGCATGACTAAGACGGTTGTATTTTTCGTTGTACCTTTATTTTATATTTTATCATATCCTGATTCCATGGCGGTGAGGAATGATTTATGTAAAAAATATTTAGGTATGTTAAATGTAATAATAGTAAAGACAAGAAGTTTTTTTTAATGGTTAGGGTAACAAGAGCCTTTCAATGTTTAAAAGACATGTCTTTCAGAAAAGTTTATTTAAATATAATTAAATATAAATAGATATATTGAAAATGAATTAAATGCTACAAATAAATAGTACAAATTAGAATAATATTATAGACGTTAATTATTTTGATTCTTAACTTCAGTAATTTTTAAAGATCGAATTCTTTTAAAACACCTAATTATACCAAAAGTTTCACTTTTGTCAGTTCTTTTACCATAAAACATGTGGTGATAATGAAAAAAGTTAACAAATATTACGCAATAATAACATATGATGTCGCTTTTAATTTTAAATAAAATATTCTTACATTACATAAAAAATCCTTATTAATGAATATACTATTATATTATTGTCATATATACTAATATTATTAATGCAGGTATATTAAAAATACAATTCATACATGTTATTTGTACAGCTTTTAAGTACATATGAAGCATGATTTTATTTTAAAAACTAATATAGTACTTGAAGACTATTATTTAGGTTTCCTAGTGGCAAATATATACGTAGTTATACATCTTCAAGTCAAGCTTAACGAGACGTCGCACGAGATTGTATTGTTCTATATTTCTTCTGAGGCGTAAGGTCGTGAAAAATATATGAAAATTGATCTTTTTACTTTATAAGATGAAGAAACAAATGTTTACGAAACGATTTTGATTCATATTATTTCATATACCACTACTTCTTCTACTTCTACCTGGCAATTTCCCAGCTTTTAGCCAGGGTCTGCCTTACATGTTGTGAATAATTTTGGCTAATTGTTTTTACGACCGGCCGCCTGCCTGACATCAACCCTCTTTTGGGAATCAGCATTAATCAGTGATGTCTAAATAGTCTTAGAAAGTTCATATGACTACCACTATAACATATTATTATAAGGATGTGATATATAGTTTTGAAAATAAATTTCCTTACGTAAAAATGACGAAATTAAAACAAAAGCAAATAAAGTCATTGATGAATTTCAAACCTTTTGAAGTCGCTTAATACGTGTATGTTAGTATAAATCTAGTACCCTCTCCATTATAAGGGCCCAACACAGAGGGGAATGCAAATCCAACCCTTTAATAATTTCAAATTAGTAAGCCCGCAAGCGAAATGAAACAGACTATTATTTTTGTTATGCAATCTGACAATTCACACATCATATAAGTACAGATTCAAGTACGTTTATTGCGTACCTTCAGGCGTTTACAGAAAATATTACATACATATAATACAATGTTATAAGAATAATTACACGAATATGTGAATACAATAATATTTTTTTTATTCTGACCTAGTTTATAACGTCGACTCTACCTGGTTTTTTGAGTATCCTAGATCGTCTAACAACAGATGACAAGGTCAAAATTAGTTAAATAGATATATAAAAAAACTTAATAAGTATGATTAGACTCGCTTAAAATCAAAATAACAGGTAGAGAGCTAAACGTATCGATAAGAAGCCCTATTGAATCGTAAAAGGTTGACACGCACTTAGCCGGTTTGAAGTTAAACAGACGATTATGGTCGTTATCACCAAAGAATAAGAGCCATTTTAGATAACAAACTCACGCATTCTTCATACAAAATCGATTCACAATACTCAGCAAACAACTATTCTCAGAAAACTCCTCTTGATATCGTTTATAATTGTACGTTATATTTCTTTAAATAGCTTAGTATTTATAAACTATGATAACAAAAAATAGTTCTTAATTATTAGGTATAATTACGACGAAATTGATATATAAAAAATCAAATACATACATATTTGAAAACTATTTCATTTTAGCAAATGAATAATTAACTTAAGAATTAAAAATGCATATAACAAAACATTTTTTTACATAATTAAAACTGAGACTGTTCAAAATTGTTTTATTCCTAAGTGACAAAAGCAGACTTACTTTCAATATATTTTTCAGTATACTTACCACACTACATACGCAATATTCAAAGTTGTTTTATTAATAAACCATATCCACATTATATTATTGAAAAAAACATGAAATTTTTCCTATGTACTGTCACGATACAAAAATGCGCTAAGCATACAGAATTATACTGAAAATAAATTATTTTTACTATATTCTTAATATTTATTGCTTAATTTGCCATGACATAATATTGGATTACGTTAACGTCATATACAAATGTTTTAATGTATTGTGCAATCCGCTTTGGCAGTGTTGAGGCAAATTAAAATTTATTGTATAGATTTAGGACTTATTTTAGAGTGACGCAGCCAGTCTAACAGATGGCCAAACTTTTTCTGGTAAGTCCATGTTGGTGAACAGAGAATCGTGTTATAACAGTTACTGCAGATGGTTTTAAAGTTTTTAAAGGCGTTTTTTTTATTGGTGCAGATACAATTTCCTTGAGTCGTAATGAAATATTCTTTACTGTTTGGTTTTAAGTTTTAAAACATCAGTTTGATATAATTCTAGTAACAGTAGCGTTTTAAGCATTATTATTATATTACTGTGATATCGGACATACATTTGAGATGAATGAAGTGTAATAAATTAACTACACATTCAAAGGCTGTTTTAAAATAAATTTGCTATGAATATAAATATACTTTCATTGAATTTGGCTAAATTTGTATTCTTCCCTACAGTTTGGACAAAGATACTACAATTATTGGTATCCCTCCCTATAAGTAACACTGGTAATTAAGTACCACCCATAAGATTTTTCTTAAGTGTTTCAACATGACAGGCACTTTCAAAGGATTTTTTTTCATAAATTCATTAAGTGGAAATCTAAGAGATGATGCAATGAAATAAAGCCCTTTTTATATAGCTTACCTAACATGATTTAGCAAATAAATGTTCTTAATAATAATTAATTATCAGACGTTATACGTACCGGAACATTGAATAAAAACAAAGATTTATATCATTATATAAGATATTATATTTAACAGAAAACTGTAATAATTAAACGATTTTTGTGCACAAATATATGAAATTTGTACTTTTTAGTTGACCGATAATTATTAGACGATATAGTAATTTAAAACTCATACAAACTCATAATAATGAGATCTAAGACTTTCGCTAGTATTCATTTAAATAAAATTAATTTTATTCGAATTACTATGTACCGTGATCAAGGTTGCTGAATAGAAACCGAAACGTCGTGTGTAGTTTTAAAATAATAAAATACGCGTAGTCATCCGAATTATACTAGTTTCATTCAAACTCATAATGTTTGTAACTTTATTATAGCTTTGCAGCTAAATGAACACTGATATTTTTTGAATGAATAATCTTTGGAAATTTGTTTTTCATACTAAAGACCCTAATACGAGTATTTCATACGATACGTAAATACCCGCGTTGTAATCACACCGTCTTATCTACAGTACCACGCCACTGGACACGTGACGCGTTGAGTCATTGATGAAAACGTGTACGTTTTGTGCGCAGTTGTATTATCAATACTACACGAACTTCATAACAGTTAACATCCGACATATAGATTACGATTACTGAGGTATGTTTAAAACAATTCGCGAATATCAATGACTAGCTTTTGCCGCGACTCCGTCCACGTGGAGTAGTGACTTCCGGCAGATTTTTGGTTCTTCCCACATAGTTCCCGTTCTTGTGGAGTTTTCGGAATGGTCGAGTTCCCGTAGAGTTTTCAGGATTAAACCTATGTTTTTTTTAATTCACAATGAAATCCTCTTAACCAACAACATATTTATTTGTTTATTTGAATAAAGATTAATATTATTATGTTGATACAACTTAAACAAATTATTTCGACCAAATTAGGTACCATAAAAACGGTTTTTGTGAGTTAATCTTAAAAGATAGACATATACTGTCGCTGACTGTTTTTTAGATCATTAAAAGAGCTATTATTCTTTAATACATATTTTTTGTGTATCTTGAACCGTTTTCACGGCGCACGCAACGGAAGGCTTCAAAGATGAAATAATTTCTCCCGTTTTTTACACATTTATCACTATATCTTTGCTCCTATTGGTCGTAGGGTGATGTTATATAGCCTACAGCCTTCCTCGATAACTGGACTATCCAACACAAAAAGAATTATTCAATTTGAACCAGTAGTTTCGGAGATTAGCGCTTTCAAACAAACAAACAAACAAACAAACAAACAAACAAACAAACTCTGCAGCTTTATAATATTAGTATAGATAGTCATCTGATGGTTACATTGTATTTGATCAAACTGCAGACTGATTTGAATCGATACCACTTATATTATAAATGCCTTCAGGTATGTTTGTATGTTTGTTACGAGAGAATTGGTAAATTAATCTTTATACATATTTTAATGGGGTTGTTTTAATATTAAAGTTTAGGTAGAAATTATAGTAATAATCCATTGAGTCTTAAGTGTCTGCGGGGGTAAAGGAAAAATATATTTTTAGATAAAATATTATAATAATAGTTATTTAAATGACATATTATGTCTGATATCAAAATATTTAAATTTTTATAATTTATCATTAGGACTGACGATTGATTAAGTACAGTACGAATATGTGTATTATGATAAATACTAACCCTCATTCAGTTTTCCACCAAATTAGACAGATTCTATAAACTGTAACACTATTAGACGAAATAATTAAAATTTCAAAATAGGTAGTTAAGATAATCATTCACTTAAAATAAAAAATATATTATATAGTTATGTAAAAAAATACCCCAGCCTCCGAGAGTGTACCAAATATTTCGTACCAATTTCATTTAAGAGAAATCTTGGGACTGATTTTCTACATTGTACATTGAAACAAGATTAAAACGTAAAACTAGGGAACTGAAATTTATTAACATGAATAATAATACATAAATATTTCTTAATCGACATCTTAACGAACTTAGGACTGTCGTGTTAAATTTAGTAAGATGTGACCATACCTACCTGTACTTGTGAATTCAATAAAGGAAAGGTAAGAAGTATTTGATTAGATATATATCTTAATTAATTATTTAAGACAAACGTTGAAAAACTTCATTAAAATTTAAATGAAATTGTAAATTTTTTATTATTATTTATACTATTATAGTCTAGCATACGAAAAAGAATATAAATATGTAGAAAAATATTTAATATTGTCAAACTTCGTAGTTGAATATTTAGTACAAAAATATTAATAACCACATGTTTTTACCACACGTACTATACTATTTCAAACATAACATAATTCTGAAATTTAATTCACAAGTCTTCAAACAAAATTCCCAAGGTCAACCTAATCGTGAGGTCGTTGTACTGTAACGTTTTAACGTCCGCAATAAAACGAACACTACATAAATGTCATCAAATATATTATAAAATATATAATTATTATTATTATAAAATTAATATTTAATATTAAATTTAACTTAATAATAAACGTGTTTATATCTTTAACACCTGACGTTTATATTGGATGGAATCCATATTAAGCAATTCGTTTGAAGAATCTATAACTTTTTTTACACATTCCAGAATTCTACACATTTAATACTGTCTTAAATGTTTTTATTATTCTGAAACAAAAATATTATAAATACGATAATATAGTGTATATCTCTACGTGTTTTTTTAAAATCATACGAAAAGTGCTGCAGAAAATTTCAATTAACCTTATACCTTTATATGAAAACAAAAGAGACTTTACTTTTTACTTTTTAATCAAAGTATAATTCAAGAACTCTTTAAACATAAACTCCATATAAAATCCTGTCACTTTAACGTTTATATCAGCTATAACAATACTATTATCATGTCATGGCTTTTTGTACATATTCATTCATATTATTATCGTCGTTATAACTCCTAGATCAATCGCTCGGGAAATCTTAAAAACCTCTGTATCATAAATGGAATTAGTATATACGAAGCTTTGGAATAAAAATCAAAATGTTGGTAGACATTTTATTATAATGATAAATATAAATAAGTCTATAATAAATATGCAAGGTTTCGACAACACCAAGTCGGCTTATAAAGGCTGCTTTTACTGGGCTTATATTATGTGTTCCAGGATATATATGTATATATACATATACATTTACCACATTTCTTAAGGTATATAATTAGTATGAATAATTTTAAAATTAAAATTTTCTTAAGACAAATAAAACATCTCAATTCAAGTGAACAGAAAAACCATTAATACATAATTCATTGATGAATCGTATTATAATGTCAATTATTAAATATTCATTAAATATAATGATTTCATCGAATATTATGCCAAGAATGAATCATATTTGGAATTTAAACAAAATATTGTGAAAAGAAATAAGATATGACTCAAAATCCGTTACTTTGTAATAATTTGAAAAAAAAAACATTTTAAATACAAATTACTTTTTATGTTAATGTTATATGTTTTGGATTTTGTGACGACACGAAACGACGCCGGCATGCCAAAATGTAACACAATATTTAAAATTCACTCTGTATTTTAAAAGCGAGACATGAATAATAAATAATTATGATTTATTTACACGAAATAATATTATTAAAATATAGAAATAAATTTTACTTATTTTGTTTTCAATAAGATTACCATTGATATATATTTTTATATACTATTTATCTATAGAAAAATCAAATATAATGTGCTACACAATGTAATGTAGAGGTAATATTAAACTTTCAATATAAAATTTCATATCCTACCGTCAAAATCAATATCCTACCGTCGAGGGATGTACGTTTTGTCATTCAGTTGTCGTGCAACCGAACCGAATAGGATTTCGTCTGCATGACAACATTATGAAATAACTCGTCGAACGTTCGTTAAATTCTCTGCATCTCGTATTAGCATTAATTCAAAATACTACGGACAGCAATTTTCCACTCAATGGCTACGAAATTAAATATTAAAAGAGAAAATATGGACTGCTAAATTGAAAACTACCAACAGGATTCGAACCTATAATAACCAATATAAATATTTGAGTCACTTTACCAAATCAGCTACTTTGCATCTGAGTCATGTCCATGCATTAAGCAACCTAGATCTTCTATTCAAATTATATTTTAATTAATAATTCAACATTGCTTTAAAGGTAAAAACTAAAAACTAAACCTAATTGAATAAAAATACGATTTTTTTAAATTATTAATACGTATAGAACCCATACAATACCTATTAAAGTTGACAATAAAAAAATATGATTGTAACTACCAACATATGTAACTGAACAAAAAGGATCAGTCATATATATCGAATAATAAAAAAAACCCACAGGACTTAATTATTCACGACACTCAACCCCTGTCTGGTTTTGAGGGAGCAACAAATATACATTCAACTTCCCCTACATTGATTGCAACGGACCCTACCCTTCAACACCACAGTTTAATCAAATTATATACCTGTAGTATGGAGCCGATGTACAACAAAACAGGTAATATGTTCTACAGATATCATCTTATATAGGAAATGGGAATTAATCAATTCTGTTGGACCTTTACTGAGATCGACACGGAGTTATGGAAAGGAATTCCTAGTGACGTCTAGATAAAAAAAAAATATCTTAGATAGAGGAACTTACATAGAAATAAAAAGCGGTCTCTAAACAGGCTTGTCTGAGTATATATAATATAGTAAATAAATTCTACCATGCATAAGTATTCTTTCTTTCAAATCAATTTCTTGGTATAGAAGATTTGTGTTTTTAGTTATAATATCAGAAACTAAATTTCTTAAAAGCTGATTTTTAATTATTTTTACAATAGCCATATACTTATAAATAAAACTAAGTGTGTGTGTGTGTGTGTAATTCAATTATATTGATAATTTAATGTGATCACGTCATTGTAAGAAAAGGTCTGCTTGTATCGATCTACTTATTTTAATCTGCTGATTCTCATAAAGAGATATTTTCTTGTCGTATAATGCAATCTTTATGATCAAATAATTAGAAATTACTGCAACAAATGCACGTAATATGGTCATATAAATCTATAGACGAGACGAAACCTCTTAGCATTCAATGGATTCACCGTACGGGTGCCGGGTCCATCGCGTTGCAGGGAGAGGAGCTTCAACAGTGCCTGGGACTTGCGACCCAGGTTTAGGTGTAGGTTTAACATTCATAGAAAAACAATGAAAATATTTTTTTTCATTTCACGAATTTTTAATAAGAGTTACGAAAACTTACGGAAAACCAACACACATTTCACGACAATTATAAATAATAGATACTATAATGATATTCTTGTTTAAGGTTTTAATTTATTTCAAAAACACTCTTACTTTTGTTCATATAAAATTGATGATATATAAAAGTCAGGTAGAACCTGTGTAAATACAAAGCAAACAAACTTAAAGACTGTAAACCTTTCATAATTACAATTTAAATAAAAATTAATTACAGCACTTTATCCTCCTTTTATGTGAACTAATGAATTAAATCGCTTACCGCAGACCAAAATAAACTCTATATCATGATAATAGTGACGAAAATTTATTATCCAACCTACTCGCGATTTTGTGTGGGTCGAAATTTAAAGCCGTAAATTTTCATTCAAATTTATTATCTAACGACTATCAAAATACGAGATGAATTGCTATAACGCAAAATTTTTATGGCCATTAACATAGGTTTATAGGATACTATAATAATAATAACTAATGCCATTTTTGGTACGTATTTAAAAAAAATATTAAGAAATCGTAGGTAGCATTATAGATTTATACATTTAATTATAATATAGAAGAGAAACTGTTTAACAAGACTTAATATATCACTTGAGAGGCTATCCAAAATTATATGTAAGAAACACAAGCATGACAAAAAACAAAGAAATATACTTAAAAACACAGTAAACTATTACAAAATCATATAATAGCAAGCATAAATTTTTAACAATTGCGAAATAAATACGCGATACGAAATTTTTTTGCTTAATAAGTATTTAAATATAAATATTTTAAAATAATACAATTCTTTATACAGAAATATTTGTAACGGTGAATATATTTTAATATTATGATAATATAAAATAAACATTATTCATTGTACGCAATTATCTATTTCATGACATTACTTTTTATTGTTTGTCACGTTTTAAGTAATGTGAATAGTTTAAAAAAAGTTAATTGTATTTGAATACAATTCTTAAATATAAAAATAACACTAGCTGTGATCTGCGGTTTCACACGCATGAAAAGCAATCCGATGGCAAAAATATCATATTATAAGTACGTAGATATCTTATGCATTAATACGTATATATTTTAAAATCAAATTATTTTTAATTCAACATAAAAGTGTATATAATCATTATGCAATAATGTATTTAATAAATGTTTAAAAATAAATAAAAACAAGCCAATTTAATTAAAATTCAAAAAATCTAATTAAGGAACGGTTTGCTGGGTAAAATCAAATATTCAACGGGATGAAATCTAGCTACGTAATTTTTTAAACAAATAAAAGAAGACCACTTTTAAGTCACCTTAAAAATATTTACAATATAAAAATATAAGTATGTTTTAAGTCACGAAAATAATTTAACATAAAATATTATTCAATGTCCTCTCTAATAGAATTATAAATCTTTATCTGGCAGGATGGCTAGTTTTGGATTACACCGTAACTGAATACGACACAGCCTTAGGTTATAAACCTTGTACTGCATCCACTACAAATACGCTATCTACAAGATTACATTTAGTTTGAACGAGATAAAAAAACACAAATCCATACGTTATACATAATTCAAAGATCCGTTTATAATCGTTAAGGCACGTAACGTAAATAACGTGTAATAATTTTTAAGTATTACACGTAATTTACGTAGTTTATTATGTACTCGTTCATATATCGCGACAAAGTTTTATGAACGTAATGTTAAGTTGTTGCAATTACTTAATGTTTGATGAAAAATATTCAAGAAAAATACTTATACTTCTCATTACAAGATTGACTGAAACAAATATCTGAAGAAAAGTCACTCTACCAACAAGTCAATGCAATATTATTTATGAAAAAATATATATTATGTAGAAGACATTAAAAAACAAAAGAATTCTTATATAAGATAAAAATAAATGAAACGAAAATTTATATAGAATGTAAAAGAGTATATAGTACTACCTATTTTCCTTCATCTTGTATCTTTTTTAATAATTTGTACCACATATAGAATCTAATGTTGTAACAAATATATTACAATGTATTAAAAAAATTAATATATTAGTAGGTATATATATATTCCAATAACATTTGTAGGCCTATGACTTTCCAGCGCGTTTGTAAAAATAGAATTTGTTGTAAGATGGAATAAAACTAAGGCAAGCTGACGGAAAAAAAATAATAGCAACAGAAAATTTGTGTTAAATATAATTTTATAGCAGTCCTTAATAAAAAGATTGTAGCTACCAAAATACATGAAACAAGTTTTTGTCTATGAACTTTTATAAGAATATACCATAATAATTATTATAAAATCTAGAAAAATTCACAGAAGTATTATAGTGATTTTGTTTAGCCATCTTTAAATTAGAAAATAAATGTCATATATAAATAAACATATAAATACTATCAAAACTGTTCATTTCTATTTAATTAATAAAAAATATTTATTCCCAGTAAAATCAAACAAAATAATCAACAAAATGTCTTGTAAGCTATTTCATTCATATTAAAATCAAATAAAACAAATATTAAGTCTGAATTTACTATTAAAAATCATAAACCAATTCTGATATGGCCGCTTCAAATGAATACTTATAATAATTAAAAATCATTGTAGCAATAAAAACTGAAGTTATATTATAACTTCTTATACCAAAACATTTCTTTCATTAGTAATATATTTTATATATTTATGTATATATATTTAAACTAGATAATGCTCGTCATAACTACCATACTTTCTGATAGTAAGCTGGTTCTAACCTTAAGTAATAACTATAGGTCTGAATAAAAGCCTATGAATTTTATTATTGTTACTCATTTAATATCCACAGTGCATGTTATAAATTACATTAAATGTATTGTAAACTTCAGAAATAACTGCTCATTGTTTTGGTATAATATAATATACAAACATTTATATATGTATATGTATTAATAAATATTTATAATAATATATAATTAGTCAAAAATATGATAAATCTAATAATATTTATTATGCCACTTTATTTTCAACTGTATGTATGTATATGTACCATTATTGTGAATTAAATGTTATTAATTTATTTTCAAAATTAATTTATATATAAAAGCTATTTATTTTATTATATTAATTCAAATTGCATTTGATTTGGTTGTTGTTAAGTAAATAATATTTATTAAAACATTGCTTAAAACTCGAGTACCGGCGTACCGATTGTTTGTAAACAAATAACATATGATGGTACCGGCGAAAATTTTATTATTAAAAATTGTTGTAAATTTATTTAACCTGCATAATAATAAAAATATTATCTGACTTCATGTTGAAGCACGAGGAAAATCCTCAGTTGACGAGCTAGTGGACCTACAACTATATCCCATGTGATAATATCGCGCCAAAATTTGACAGATATTTATATATCCATAATTAAAAGTATAGAATATTCATTTATTCTGTATGGGCAGTGCAACGCTTGATCGTTTAATATATGAGCAATACATATCCAGCATATAATTCGCAAAAAAATATTTATTATATGCAATAAATATACCGCCTCTAGCGGTGAGAATACGAAACCGACACATAATGGCCGACACACAGTAGTTGTGATGACTTAATACCTAAATGCGCAAAATACTTACACTTTCCTCCTCTTTCTCCATACCAGAGGGCATTTGAGGTACAGCACGATTAATCGCCGAGTAGTCCGGTAAATCCGGGAGCTCCTCGGCGAGATATATGGGCATAGGTTTAGACGCATCCAGGGCCCTCGCCCTAAACGAGAGCTTCGACATTTTGTTGACAGAACAAAACACGCTAGCGTCGACACAAAAATGCACTTATAAAACACTTTATTGCTCCTCCAGGAGGTCCTAAAGGACCGTAAACCACACTTTGCACTCTCTAGTTCGTTCCCATGGTTAATTTTTGCACACACTCAGTCACAATTAATGAAAAACAATAACGAAACTTTACATATTGAGCGTACTTCACAGAAAGCCATCATGGCGGCTTTCCGTTTGGCGGACGACCATGACCAACTTCCACCTAGCGCGACGTGCGCGGGAAGGAAACACGCGGGACCAATTTCGCCATTTTTAATCCTTAATTTTATTTTTTATTTAAATGCACTGAAATATGACTATATTGTAACATAATTAAATATAATTTATTTATTTGAGATAGATTTGTAATACTTTATAGATTAATTCAAAATGAAGAAAATAAAAATAGGAAAATGACGTCGCACATAGGCTGTCAAGCCATAGACTATATTTTTTCTTAAACGTCTATAAACTTGTAGAGTTAGGTAAAGTTTAAGAATAACATTTAACGCTTTTTAAAGAATTATATTAAAAGGTATCGTGATTTTTAAATTCTTTTTGTTATTATAAAATTGATAGTATTTTTTATTTATCACAGACATAAAGAATTTGAAGAATGTCCTGAAATGTTCTCAAAAGGCAACTAATTACATTTTATTGATTAATTCATATAGTATAAAATTTAATTGCTTTTCTTTATTAAGTTTGAAATATTTAATTATTATAAAATGTTATTTTCATTTTTTTTTCATTAATATTGGATTAATTTATAAACATTATTTTTTAAATACCCATTTTCTTTAAATGAAAATGGCCACTGAACAGTTTGAATAATGTTTTAGTGTACGTTTCACTGACCACATAATTTTCATTTATAATTATTACGTGCTACTTTGCACAACAACGTATCAATACTATAACGTCAAAGTTATAAAATAATGACAAAATTAAATTATTTGAATCGTTTGATTAAAAAAAAGAGTTTTATTAATAACGAAACTTTATTTCAAGCCAAAATTCTATGTAGTTTTTATATTTATTACAAATAGGGAATATAGTAAAAAAAACTAAGATCAAAAGAATGTAATGTCCCATTTACATTACAAAGTCTAATGTTAGTAATTAATATATTCTTTAATCTTATGTTTTTTCAATGTTATAGGTGTTTTATAAACACAATTGATAGACATAATCGATTTTTTTTGTGATTCAAAAAAATCTTAAAGACTTCTAAACTCTATTGAGGCTCTAGATTAGGTTCAAAATTTAAATAAGAAGTTTGAGATCATTCAAAAAGAATCATCAGTTAGGGTTGCCAGCAAAAAAGAGAGATATTAAGGTATTTATTATTTTATATGATCAAATAAGAAATATTACTGATGAAAACAACCGTAGTAATTACTTTATTGAGATCTTAAGTAACTTGTAATACTAAGTATGTAAATAACATAAAGTGGGTGTGGAAAAAAGTAAATTTCATATATGTTTATAAATATGTTTAAGGGAGAAGTTAGTTTTTAAGAAACCTTCGTTTGAGTTGCTGTAGTCTCTTTAGACAGGTTGTAGTAAATATAAAAAAAACAACATTCAATTTAAACAATAATTTATTGAAATTTATTATCAATCTTAAACAGTGTTATTAGTGTAAAATTAAACTTAAATTCATAATTGAGTAGTTATATTCTATTAATTAATTATAATTCGTTTTGATGGTGATCACAATAATGAGCAAGGCAATGGTTTAGTTCATAAAAATCATTAAAAAACAATTTAAACAACTGATCAGCCTTTGTCATACATACATTGATTTTATAATGTACATATTATCTGCAATAGCAACACTATTGAAATACAATCATGAATTTAATATCATATAAAAATCAGTATCTTTTCCCAGTTATTAGCTACATCCGATTAAAAATTATGCACATATATAACCGCAATTTATATATAATATGTCATAAATAGTTAAAATTATTATTTTTATATATATTTCTAAACAATTATAAATTCATCGTTGATACCTGATTAACATAATTTATACTGTGTTTTGCTAAAATGCTTATATATTTAACATGGTTAACATTTTTTTTACAAATTACGTTATTTTAAATCGCAGGTGCATTTTAGGCAGTATGTCCAAAAAAAGTACATTTCTATTTTATAAAATTACTAAATAATACAGCATAATTTTTCACATTACAAGAATTTTTAAACAATACAAGCATGTATCTACATTTGTATGTTAACACTATTATAGAAGGCTAATAATTTGCTATCGTATAAAAAAATCATTAAATGGCCGTATCATTGGTTAAATATTTTCTATAAAATGACTAAGAAATGAATAAATTTCATCAAAATTAAGAAAGTTCTAACATATGACCGAATTCTATTAATTACTAACATAATTGTCATTTGTCTACAGAAAGCTTAGTTTATATATTTTTTCGTAACACAATGCAGACATACAAATGTGGATATTATACAGGTAGAGTGATCAGCTTTGAGTAAATGAGTTTTCTGATGATGACCCGACACAATCACCTTGTGGTATCTGTTTCGATTTTGAACTCTTGCCTACAAATATTTCTACCTCCTGGAATAAAGTATAATAGTTAATAATTAGTATTAAATACACTAAACATTTTCATACCACTAATATATCATACATAAATAATATTTTATAGGTATTTGTATGCAAGGAAAAGAAAAAAGATAGTTCTTTAAAGAATAGTTTATGAACGTAAGTCTTCTATATATAATATATAAGTCTTCTGGTAAATAGATATTCTACCTAATCAGAGTTTTAGTACCATTGTGTGTTTTCGATATACAGTGTAAACTCTATATAACGACACTGAAGGGACCGTGCATTTTAGTGCGTTATAGAGAGTTGCCGTTAAATAGAGAGAAGAAAAATCAGAATTAGAAAATGACAAAGTTTATTTCAGACTAGTGTTAGTACTTATGTACATAAAAAAGAATGTTATACTTTTGAGATTTTGTGAGCAACTTTTTATGTTAACATATAGGTAATACAAGACTCCTACTTATGGTCAAAAACCGTCGACACGTTTAAGCAATTTGTAATTGTAAACAAAAGAACGACTTTCTTAGAAAGTTCGGTATGCATGATAGGGACAGTCGAGTTTATTGCGGGCTAGGATAACAAAGCGACAAAGGAACGTACACAGCTGCACAGTTTTTACTAATTTTAGCAACTTAAAAGGTACTTTTATTACTTAATTGTTGTCGTTATTGAGAGTGGTTGTGCCGCTATATAGAGTGTATCATTGTATGGTAGACTGGCTAAACCAACCAAAGTCAAATGATTTCGACGCTTTAGAGAGTTTGTCGTTAAATCGAGTGTCGTTATATAGAGTTTACACTGTATTTTCTTATTGTGAACAAGTTGTTTATTAAGGAACTAGTTTTCGCCCGCGACTTGTGTGTTAGTTTCAGAATTAGAAATATATAGATAACCGGGCAAACTCTATTCCGCCTTAAAGACAGAAGATAATAATATTTTGGATTTGATCAACTTATTTTTTTTCTTTTTCAATTGGATGAAAAGTATCATACATTCTTGTTCTAAGCTATTTCTCCACCACTTTTCAGCCAAACCCGTACAGCCGTTCTTGAGTTATAAAATAATGTAACTAACACGGCTTTCTTTTATATCTTACTTATCCTACTAATATTATAATTGCGAAAGTTTGTGAGTGTGTGTATGTTTGTTACTTCTTCACGCTCAAACGGCTGAACCGATTTTGATAAAATTTTGTATACAGGAAGCTGACGTCCAGGAATAACACATAGGCTACTTTACATCCCGGAAATTCGCGGGTAACATCGCGGGGCGCAGCTATTATGAAAATATAGTCTGAAATTGGTATAGCTAATGCATCTAATTCGATATATAAGAATTTTCTGCTAATAAATGTCTATACTGAAATACTATATATAGTAGGGACCGAATTAAATTTGTCGTTCATGAGGTTATCTTATAAGTGTTATTGTTATATAGACACCTTATTCTCTTCTCCGTTCTGTCCGAGTGAGCTCTCTCCAGCACAAGGTCCTGCTCGCGCTGCTAGCTGTCGCTCACGAGCTGCACGCCTGAAAAATAAAAATATATATATATACTTGTAATTACATACTTCTCTTATTATTACTTTTTTATATTGTTTCTTTATTATTGTTGTACCTTAAATATCTTGTATACTTGTACCTAATTCGTAAAATGGAAGAGCGGAGTTTCCTAGCACAGGCTTTTCATATGCTTAAAAGAAGACTCCAATAACTTTATATTTAAGTACAAACTTGTTGAAGAAAATAAAGAAATTGTTATTATTTTTATTATTTTTTATTTGTATGGATAGACAAATAGACATACCAAATATAGAACTAAAATAGATAATAATCCTGAATTTTCATAGCACATAAGCACATTTTGCACAAAAGTTACCGACAAATTTACATGAATGAATTCATTATAAATTCTTTTTAATAATATTATTTAGGCGTACATATATAAAAATATATATACTTGTATGGATAGACAAACACGCATACTAAACAAAGAACTAATATTAAACAAAGTAATAGTGAATTTTCATATAAATTTAATTATTTTTGTATAAAATTAATAACAAGAAATTTACATGAGTGCATTCATAATGAATTCTTTTCACTTATATAATGTATGGGTATATATAAAATTGTATGTATGTCGGTCAAGCAGTAACTATTAAATGGATTTCACAATGTAAAGATCTACATCAAATAAGACCAAATCTAAGTGAATGTTTTATAATGAAGGTAGTTTTTAATCTTTATATATATAATTTTTCTGTGAGTGTGTATGTCACTGAACTTCTCTCAAACGACTGGACCAATTTATTATTGTATGTGTTCAAGGGGATCTGGGAATGGCTTAGATTCACAATGTCGTCCGCTGGACAATGTTTTTTTAATCAATTTTTAATTTATTAGTAGTTGTTGATACAAACGTTTTTTTTGACATTAGATTTGACAACTAACTAATATGTCAATCATTCTGTCGCACTTCAAAACAAGGAGATTTATGGCTTTAATAGGTAAACTCTAAAAATATAAATAAAATAACGTAACAGATATTTCTTGATTATAGGGCGATACGAAGTTCGCCGGGTCTTCTAATATATATTACCTGCGATGTTCCAACATAGCTTTCCTTTCAGATTCCCTCTTCTCAGCGGCAAGTCTTGCCTTCTCATTCTTGACTACGGGAGTACGGGTTCGAGTCCTGGCCGGTGAAGACACTGGCTTGCTTACTGGGGACGACACCTGGAATTTATAATAAATATAATATAGTATGTGAGTAGAGATTGGGAGATTAAGACATTTTTTTCAGAGACATATTAGATATATTATATAATGTGATTTATTTAGATATTTTAATGAAATAAAGTATGTTTTAATTATGAATGTCTAATTAGCGCCCATGAGAATATATACATTTCAAAGATTCTTTCAAAATTATAAGCAACTAGCTTTTGCCGCGACTTCGACTGCGTGGAATAGTGACTAACGGCAGATTTTTGGTTCTTCCCACATAGTTCCCGTTCTTATTGGGTTTTCGGAATAGTCGAGTTCCTATAGAATTTTCAGGATAAAACCTATGTTTTTTTTTAATCATAATGAAGTACTCTTAACCAACAACATATTTATTTGTTTATTTGAAAAAAGATTAATATTATTATGTTGATACAACTTAAACAAATTATTACGACCAAATTAGGTACCATAAAAACGGTTTTTGTGAGTTAATCTTAAAAGATAGACATATATTGGACTGTTTTTTAGATCATTAAAAGAGCTATTATTCTTTAATACATATTTTTTGTGTATCTTGAACCGTTTTCACGGCGCACGCAACGAAAGGCTTCAAAGATGAAATAATTTGTCCCGTTTTTTACACATTTACCACTATATCTTTGCTCCTTGTGGTCGTAGCGCGATGTTATATAGCCTACAGCCTTCCTCCATAACTGGACTATCCAACACAAAAAGAATTATTCAATTCGAACCAGTAGTTTCGGAGATTAGCGCTTCCAAACAAACAAACAAACAAACTCTTCAGCTTTATAATATTAGTATAGATTAATTTCTGGACCATCATATTACATCTTACTAATATTATAATTGCGAAAGTTTGTGACTGTATGTGTATGTTTGTTACTTGTTCACGCTCAAACGGCTGAACCGATTTTGATAAAATTTTGTATAAAGGAAGCTGACGTCCAGGAATAACACATAGGCTACTTTACATCCCGGAAAGCCGCGGGTAACACCGCGGGGCGCAGCTAGTATTTAATCCCTACTAATATTATAAATGCGAAAGTAACTCTGTCTGTCTGTCTGTCTGTCTGTCTGTCTGCTACGCTTTCACGCCTAAACCACTGAACTGATTTTAATGAAATTCGGTACAGAGATAGAGTTGACCTTGAGAAAGAACATAGGATAGTTTTTATCCCAGACTTTTGAAAGGTTCTCTTGGAAACGCGATATAACCGAACTCCACGCGGCGAAGCTGCGGGCGGAAAGCTAGTATACTTTATATATACATATACAGGGTGACTGGTGAATTACTATCAATATTTAAGGAGCATACTCGGTACATGATTCTCATTCGAATTATGTAAAAAAAATAGGTACTTAATTTTTGACCAAATTTCCGTATAAATAAATAAAGTGTGTACACGTTCCAAGTGTTCCTAGTGTGGACGCGTGCGGCGGCGTGCTGATACAACACTACGCCGTCGCCGCGTCTGTGTGAGTGTGTGTGTATACCTAATCTGTAGGGTGTTCATACGATGCGTAATTAATTACATAACTTTTGGTTAACTTTACTTAGAAGTTTATTAATATTTATGTTATATTAATTTTTATTTTGTCATATATGATCGTCAAATATCACGTCCTCAAATATCGATAGTAATTCACCAGTCACCCTGTATATACAGGGTGACTGGTGAATTACTATCAATATTTAAGAATACTCGGTACATGATTCTCATTCGAATTATGTAAAAAAAATAGGTACTTAATTTTTGACCAAATTTCCGTATAAATAAATAAAGTGTGTACACGTTCCAAGTGTTCCAAGAGTGGACGCGTGCGGCGGCGTGCTGATACAACACCACGCCGCCGCATGCGTGTGTGTGTGTGTATACCTAATCTGTAGGGTGTTCACACTATTCACACTATATGTTCAATATTTATGTTATATTAATTTTTATTTTGTCATATATGTTCGTCAAATATCACGTCCTCAAGTATCGATAGTAATTCACCAGTCACCCTGTATATATATATATATATATATATATTTAGAAATCTAATTGCTTGTTTAATCAATACCAATTATGTACAATTTTAACAGTTTTATAGTTGTATGTTTATCTATGTATTCATACCTCCTGCCAGTTATTAGCTCTCAGTACATCAATATGTTGATACAAAGCTTCCACATTTCTGACTTGAAGGCAGACCATGTCCCAGAAACCCTGCAGATCTTCTAGTGTAGTTGGGAACGGCTCGTCACCACTTTCATTGATGTGGTTGTAGCAGAGACCTGGAATATTGATAGGTCAAATTATATTGGTTATTTAAGATTAAATTTATTATATTAGTATTAGTCAGATTTGTACTAAGCGTTGTTTAGTATATGAATCATACTAAGGAAATTCTTAGGAAGGGCTTGCGCCTCCTACCGATTGTAGTAACAAATACTAATTTTAGCACAAGATAAAGGAATATCTGATGTTATGATCTGAAAGAAGAAAACTTAGTGGAAAACGCAATTTTTTCCTGCCAGCATTAATGCTGTTTTAGTGAGGATGTTTACAGCATTTCTATTTCGACTCAATGTGGTCTAGAAGTCTTGTTAGAGGAATGAAAGTAGCAATTCTTATTATCTCTTTAAATATCTATTTACCACCCAATGACAAGATGATTCTCTCCCAGATAAAAAAACTTCAGGGGTGTAACTATCTACAGGACTATGGTAAAGGATATACAAAACAAATGCAAAAAGAGCAGATAATTTCTAGCATTATCAGGTAGGCATGTCTTTGATATGGTAGGAATACTATCCACACAATCTAATTAAGAAACCATGCCTAATAGTATGCAAATATATACATATATGTAAATTTCTCCAGCTATTTTTAATCATGACAAAAAAATATCATGACCTATTAATATATGTTCCACTTTTATTAGGTAGCCATTGCTGGGTGAGTAAGAAAAATATGTTTTTCAAGTAAATAACATGAATGTTGTTTACAACCTTCAAACTGCTGCATCTTCTGTGTAGCCAAGAGCCTCGCTTTACCAGAGGCAGCTCGGAGGAAGCCCAGGACTTCTTCACTTATGTTTTCAACATTCTGAAAAGTAAAAATATAGTATATTGATATTGTATTTTAGTTATAAATAATATTTATATATATTATATATATGGGAACAACTTCAATCTATTTGTCTGATCTATTAATTATTAGAACTTTTTATATCCTATTCAATAAAAGTTTATTTTTAATTAAACTCGAACTATAAATAGTAGTTATTTCAAAATAAAATCATTATGATACTTAGTAACAATAACATATAAAGATAGTTATACAATATTGAAATATTTTACATCTATCTTTATCAGTGAATGAGTTAATTAAAAGTTAGTGATAGGTACAAGAAGTCTCACTTAAATCCACTTTAATTGACTATTAAAGCATCAATAGAATCGATGGAATAAAATTATGATCTCTATTTGTATGTATCTCGACTATAGACTAGCACATCACTGACTTTATTTAATTTAAATTCAATCACCATTTATGTGAATTATATACAACAGATATTAAAAAGGCTTAAATTATATTGTTTTTCATATAAATATATATTAAGAACATTTATATATAAACCTGTAAATGCTCCAGCTCCTTTTCAGCCCCCACAGCCAGAGCGATCAACCTTTCAGTTTCCTTCTTCTCCAAATCCAAGAAGTAATGTCCATCTTTAACCACATCACCATTAACTTTTTCACTTGTACATTTATCATTCACTTGTTTGTTCAAATCTATCACAGATAGGCCATTTGTCACTTCACTGGTTTCAATCAATTCAGTCTTTTTCGGTTCGGGAATGTCTTGTTCGAGCTTCTGAGGCGAGAGGTCGGATTTCGGGCTCTTTCGAGGCGAGAGCACTGGTAGTTGGGCTCGAAATTCGGGCCTAAGATGCCTTAATACAGGCAACACTGTATCGTTAGTGGGACTGGTGCATATGTTCTCACTGTCGAAGCTTTCGTTAGATTTGCGTGGTGATACGAATCTCTCGCTCGGGCAGTTTAGTGATTTTTCTGTCAACACTTTCAAGTCTTCGTCCTCGCTAGTACTCTTTAGTTTGTGCCTTTTCTGATTGAAGAATCCCTGAGCCAGCGCTCCCGGTCCGTATAGACGTTCGACGCGCTGTTGTATGAAGCTCTTCATAGGACTTGTCAATTTTTCACCATTTTCTTTGGTGATCTCAACTCTTTTGGAGACACCGTTTGATGATATCGTATACGACTCCGCGGAGAACCTGCTCTCTTTGCCATTGCTGACCGTCTGTCTGAAGTTCGTCTCCGAGTAACTGGACTTAAAGGTCATCTCCTTAACATGATCCACCTCATCCTTCTGGTGTAACATCGACGCAGCGAAGTTCTTGCCCTCATTCGATATAAACTGACGACTGGTTGTCGTCATGCTTGGTCCTAGGAAGTCGTTCTTCAGTTGTTTATTTTCAGCTGCCATATAGGCATGTGAGGGTGATGCTATATGCGGGTCTGTGTGCGCCTTAGTAGGCGCTTTGGGCGTCAAATCTGTGCGAGTATCATTAGGACCGAACTTGGGTACCAACAGTTTGTTAGCGCTCACCGGTATCGGCACTAATAGCGAGCTGCTCTCACTTTTGTACTGGTACGTATGTGTTATCGGCCTTATTGGGGAAGCTTCTCGACTTTTATTAATATCTTGTCGTAATTTGGAATCGTATGTCGTTAGATTCGTGTAGCCGTTCACTGAGCACGCTAGGTTTAAATAGCTTGGCTTCTTCTGTGGTAGTTCGTCTCGTTTCTTCAAGTGGCTCCTGGATCTATGGCTAGAAGTGTCTATGTATATTTTCGGGGGAGGTTTGAGGAGGTGATCAGTCTTTCTAGGTGTTGGAGTTGTGTCTGGTGTTCTTGCTGGTGATATTGGAGCCTGTGGTGATATCGTATGCAGGTTGGAGGCTCGTTCCTGTATCCTGGAAGTGAAATCCCGTATCCTACTGGTTGTGGAGCTAGGCGTTAGGAGATTCAAACTTCCGGACGTAGTATCTAAAACAAAAAATATTATCGTTTATAACGGAATAAACAGTTACGTGTTGTTTTAAACAAATGTTTATTGAAATCAAAATATTTTTGAATGTCAGGCTTGATTTTTCAGTTGATATATTAATAATAAAATGTAACAATAAATACATATATAGTTACGATTGTATAAATAAACTCTAAAGTCTACCAACTGGTTTTATTTACTTACATGCAAGTATATTAATAAAACAAAAATTTATTATATATTTAAGGATTCTACTTAAAAAAAGTCTTTAAAACTATTAAATTCCTCATTATATCCAGATTTAAAGATTAGGAATAAATTGTTTAAATACATGTATATTACCGAAAACAAAAAATAAATTTTGAAGACATTAAGAAAATAAAAATAAAGTAAATAATTTCTTAAAAATATATATTAAATGGCGTTTAGATCTACACATCAACAAACAACGAATAAAGAATAACAGGCAAACATTTAAATAACATCACAGTTAAAATACAGTAGAACATTAAGTTAGAAAAGAGTATGAATAATAATAATTAATTTATTATCTGTTAATATCAATAATGTTTATATGTAACATATTAAAAATGGTTGAACAAGTGAAAAAACATATTCTCAAAAGTATAAATCTATCAATAATCAATAAAATTAACTTTCTTTTAACAATTTTCTTATTATATATTATGTTATAAAAGAGTAGTTTTGAAATATTAAAAAGAAAACGCAAATACAGAGAATCTCAATATCAAAATGTATGATAAAAAGTTATTTCACTACTAAAGAATCTTTGCTAGGGGGCCATCCATAAAATACGTCACACTAATTTCATGAGTTTTTGAGCCCTCCCCCGTCCTTGTCACAGGTGGTCACATTTCTGAGACCCCCCCCTCCCTAGTGTGACGTCACATGTTTTGCAATTTAACATCGAAAAATTATTAAATTAAAACAGCAGTTCCGAAATTAGTTTTATTTCCATTTAAAATAAGTACTTTTTTAAGAAATCAACATAGTATCAAATATTTGAAATAATAAATAAACTAATGAATATATACAGGGTGACTGGTGAATTACTATCGATACTTGAGGACGTGATATTTGACGATTATATATGACAAAATAAAAATTAATATAACATAAATATTAATAAACTTCTAAGTAAAGTTAACCAAAAGTTATGTAATTCATTACGCATCGTGTGAACAGTCTACAGATTAGGTATACACACACACACACGCGCGTTTGGCGGCGTGGTGTTGTATCAGCACGCCGCTAGCACGCGTCCACACTTGGAACACTTGGAACGTGTCCTCACTTTATTTATTTATACGGAAATTTAGTCAAAAAATAAAGTACCTTTTTTTTAAATAATTCGAATGAGAATCATGTACCGAGTATTCTCCTTAAATATTGATAGTAATTCATGTGATGACGCGCTCAGTTTTAAAGATTTTAATTAATATTTCAAATTACGCGATTAGTAGCTCTAGATTTTGAAATGTGATGTCACGAAACTTAGGACCCCTCCCACCCCTTGTCACACCATGTCACACTTTGTCGACCCCCTCCCACCCCCTTTACGTGTGACGTACTTTATGGATGGCCCCTAGTATAAAATGATGTTTTCAAGTATTTCATACACATGCATATAAATATAAATATATATATGCTATGCTTCATAATTATAATCTCCCCTCTTATTCTCTCATGTGGGATTATATTACATCAAAACAAATGCTCAAGAAAGATTACCCTTGGTATGAAGTAGTCATTCTTTCAAGGTCAAGGTCACATATCCTTTATGGTAACCAGTTCAACTCGGCCAGCCTTAACATATATATACCATACATGTAATATATGTTAATAACAACATGGAAATATGTTAGCATATAGTTTGTATTAATTACTATGTTCTTTACCGACCGGTATACTAGACATATAAGTAATATATATACTGGTTTAAATATATAATATAGCATTATTTTTGAGGTGAGTTTTAGTAAATTATACCAGTAATATCAACATATGTAAGTGGACATACAAACAAGATAGTTTTAGTAGCCGACTTATAAAAGTTATGAATATAATAGAAGATGTTTTATTTCATTGCACTATAGACTGTGATCAAAATATATTTTCATATGAGTACCTACTAATAAGCATTGTAATACTGACATGCTATTGAAAGTATGTGCATGAATTAAATAACTGTTTAACAAAATGACATCATGAGTATACAAAATATATAACTTACTTACTTATTTATTTTTATTCATTATGTATTTAGACAAGATCATATTTCAATAATGAGAAAAATCTATTTAAATTCCATTTCTCTGTCATAACGACTGATAGTGAATTGACATGGCAATTTTTATGAATATATATACAAATGTTCATGATTCTTGCAAGACTTTGAAACTACATATGTTGAGAAATATTACAGGCGATATTTCTTAAATAGTATCATGTTACAACAAACTCGGTGGAATTGTCAAGTTGCTTTTCAAGTATTACACAATTTTAAGTCTCAAAGCATTGGCAATGTTCGATTGATTTATACATGCAATGAAAGACTATTTAAATTATGTGACTTCACTTTCTAAGTTTCATATATTTTTCTACAAGAAAATGTCTGATATTCTTGCATATAAAATAAATAAATATAAAGTGGGATATGATTTATTAGTTAATATAAAGGCATTCCATTTATGTAATACCATAAGTGCTGAAATAACCAACAAAAATAAATTAAAGTCATTTAGATATAAGAACTAGGATATTTAAAATTTACTAATTTTTAAAAGCAAATCTAGTTATTCTTATAGGTTTTACTCACTGTGATTTGGAAGATGTATATATGTTTAATATGGATGTCGTTCATGTTAGTACGTACATTACAACATATATGTTTTATCGATATTTTCTGGCAACAGTTAACAGTGAGATATTATTGTTTCCGTGACCAATAAAATAAAACAATAAGGTTCCATTACACACACATGTAGAAAACGTTACTCATCTTATCTCGATTACTATATTGAGAAAATGCGAGTGTCATGAAAGTAAAAGGATCAAAATTAAGGATAATCGTAGGTAGACTAATAATTATAAGAATTTTAACATTCCAACTCACCCGGTTATTAAAAAAAGAAGAAAATTAGACGATAATCACAAACTAGTAGAAATTGAAACTTTTTTTAATTATACAATCACTATACACGGAAAAAATAAAATTTCGAAAAACCGAAGCTCAACCGTGAAATCACTAGATGACTAAAATGTCATAATAATTTTTTATAACAAACGTCACTCGCGCAGGACAAGTTAGAGTACGTTCCGTTTCACGTATTGAAATTATTCATTCATTTTTATTTAAACTACTACATATAGATATAATATATTATTGTGCTCATACGCGCGTATAAGTCGGCGTGTCCAGCGACAATGACCGGTCTAGTAGAGATGTGCGTAGGCAGCCCGAGGTCAGAAACTTATTGTGTTAACTCAATAGGTAGACGATCTTTGTTTGCAATATTACGAATTTGCATTGTATGCGTTTTATTTGTGTGACCTACATGAAATATTATATCATATTAGACATATATATGGTATATTTTATGACGCTGTTCAAAACCTTGGCGCTATTCACGAAAGTGCTTCATTATTCCGTTGTCGAAGTAAACATTTGTCATAATTTATTTTAGAATATTCATTTTATTTTAGGTTGAAATCGTATGAAACATCAGATTAAAAATAACTGTTGACGATGAAATTTCACATTTTTTTTCCTTCTATTCTAGGTAATGTTTGATTTATTAATTAAGCTTACCTAGAATAAATTAACTGTCTTGAAATTATTTGTGTTTTGATTTGCCAATAAAGGTATATTAAGACGCTGCTATTTTGATCATTGATATTTGTAATTTAAATAAGTGAAGACGTTTTTAATATTAGATTTTTCTGTCAAACAAATGAATATATTTTTTATAGTTAAATAAACAATAATTATCGATTTCAGGATAATTTTTTTAAATTAGTTTTTTACTATTCTTAATATTTAGGAAACGTTATAAAATCTTTTGATAGTGTAGAAATTTTCATTAAGAAAGTAATTGGGAATAATAACAATAGTCGGCAAAGCTATTCTATAGGATTTAGGAACTTAACTAAAACGGAACGTTATTCAGACACAAAATTTAAAAAAAGAAAAGCAAAATAAAACGTAGAATACATATTTTATCTTATTATGTTTTATTCAAAAATATATATACTTAAATTAAATAATTACATAATAATATATATAAACAACAGTTTTTTAAAGTGCTTATTTAAGACATATGAAATAAAATGTTGAAATGAATGAAGTCTAGATAGAAAAAAAAACGACAAAAAGCTTCACAATCACGACAAGGAGAAAGTAGATGCAATAAAAGAAAAAAAATACAAATACTTTTTTATTCTCGACATGACTGGCACATACAAAAAAAAAGAAAATTATAAAAAAAAAAAGTTTTATATAAAATTTGCAATCCAACATGCTACATTAATGCATCATTACCTGAGAAGTCCGTACTAGCATCGACATCTAAGGAACAACTTCCAATCGAATCGACAGATTTGTCCATAACTTTGACGACCAAGTTCTTAGCGCACTTCAGATCACACTCTTTGACTTCTATCTCGTAAGCTCCTATGCTGTCTATGTCATTTTCTATTTTATTTGATACGGGAGAAACCGTTGAACTTGGTAGCTTTATATCGGTTTCTTCTGTGTTTATTGTTAGTATTGAGTCTGGTTTAAGTGTATCTGTGTTTTTGTCTAGTATTAAAGTACTCTGGCTGGTGAAGGTGCTTCGTATTGGTTCTATGTATTCTACTTCTTCGTCATATAAATTGTTGATACCGCTCGGTCCCTCTGTCGCATCCGCTGGCACTGCGTCTATAACAGTCCGTTTGTCGAGGCTCTTGTAAAAATGGTTTTCTAATTTCTCCAATTGCCGCTTCGTGTCCGATTGCTTTTTTCGCACAGAATCTATGATTACAGGCAGGTTGAGAAGATCTGGGGTCCTTTCTCTTGGTCTTTCACGTCTGAATAATGGAGAGTCATCACTTTCTAGTTCAAAACGCTTGTATTTAGAGGAACAATAGTCATCTATGGAAGACGTGTCTGATCTTTTTGAATCGAAGAATGTGTCTAGAGAAAAGAACGATTTGCGTTTCTTTTTAGGTTGGCTGGTTTTGACAAAATTTGGGGGAATGAATGGATCTTTCGACGAGTATTGCACGCAGATATTATCCGTATTAACCAAGGATTTAGGTCTAGGTTCCTGTGGCAGGCTCAGCACTCGATTTGTTTCAATCTTCCTCGAATCCAAGCTGAGTGTTTTTCGGAATCTCTCATTTAAATTTGATAGTAGAATGTGTCTTCGTTCAGTAGACTTTGGTGTCACGTTGTAAGAGTTTTGTTTGCTACTGGAAGGTTGTACATCTGGAATGTGTTCCGTATATTTGAATTCTATATCGTTTTCTGTGTTGTCCCTATTCTCAGCTCTACCATAAGGCTCTGATGGGCATAGAGATGGCTGTCTGTTTTCTGGCCTATGAAATGAGAATGAGCCTCTGTTGGAAGAAGATTTCTTTCTGTCACAGATGCAGTTACCGACACAGCCTAGTTTAATACAAGGCCCTTTAGTTTCCGGTTCTATTGAGAGCTCAGGTTTTGGAATGTAAGTATCTGGTTTGTTCTTGTGGACCAGAAGATCTTGTCTAATCTTTTCCAATCTCTCGTCCCCATTTAGACCTCTCGTATATTTTGATTTTGGCGGACGAAAGAATCTTATTGATCCTGATGAATGAGGGTCTGTGAGTCTTCTCCTCACGAAAAACGGTGAATCCGATAATTTGTTCACTCCTAACAAAAGTACGGGCGATTTCTTATCTTCCTCATCAGGTAAATCGCTGTAATAACAAAAATAAATCGTTTAATAATGCCACATATTCATATAAGTTCATTAATTGAGTAAATTTTCAACTGAACCATTAGTTTTTAATGTTAGACGACAAACTGGAGCACGTTATTAAATAAGCCGAACCAAATATTAATACAAAAAATATGTTAACAAAAAAAAACATTCAAAATTATATAAAAAAAAACAATACTTACACGAACAAACTAAAAACAATGCACATTTATTAATATACAAATATCGTTACAATACATACGACACGGCAAACCGTGACGTATTTAGAAATCGTGACGTGTGACGTCATGCGTCATTTCTCAACACGCGGAAGTCTCTCGGGTAGTTAACTCACAATGAGTGTGGTCTACTAATGAATGCATTGACTTTTTCAGAGCACTCATAAGTATTGTACGGTCTCAATCAGAGACTCATAGACTTGTGTGTATGTGTGTGTGTGTGTGTCCGGTTTTTGTGACATTGTTCCTAGATACAAAAATAGGTATCTTGATTTATATTTTTTCATATAAAAATAACCTAAATATTCTTTGAATATAAATTAAATAAATATTTTATATTGCAAAATATTTTCTTATCTATCCGTTAATACAAGAACCGGTCGCAGTCATACATACTTCATTTGAATATAAACTGGTGCTAAACTTGTTTAAATATAGATTATGAGAAAATATATAGGAATTCCTTATATGTTATATTTTACATTTGTTAATCCCTACTAATATTATAAATGCGAAAGTAGCTCTGTCTGTCTGTCTGTTACGCTATCACGCCTAAAACACTGAACTGATTTTAATGAAATTTGGTACAGAGATAGAGTTGACCTTGAGAAAAAACATAGGATAGTTTTTGTCCCAGACTTTTAAAAGGTTCTCTTGGAAAGGCGATATAACCGAACTCCACGCGGGCGAAGCTGCGGGCGGAAAGCTAGTAATAAATAATTATTTTATATACAGTGTATGAAAATCATATTTTTTTTATTATAATCTGAATACAAATTATCAACTATTTGCTGCCGATACGAAATTTTAATGAATACCAACAGTGCACTTTGATTGCACATTAATGAGTTAATTTTATTACTCGAATATGATCTCTATTTAAACGTCATAAAGGTCATAATAGCTTGTATGTTACAGCTTAGTAGCATACAATTAAATGGAGCATAGCGTTGTTGAATAACTTATCGATAAGTTTTTATGCAAGTCGATGAAAAATTGTGTCCGTAGTCGATAAAGTACTATCATCATTTAATCAGTGTAACAAAATCTTTTTGAGCCAAATAAAATACATAGTATAACTTACAAAGTACTTATATTAAAAATATGAAAATTTGTGAGAATTTATTTTGATAGTAGTCGAAAATGCTGAACGGATTTTGATTAAACTTAACAGTAGTATAGCTAAGATAAAAGATAAGGTAGGATTTGTATTATTCCTTAATTCCGCGTATTTATTATTACTTACTAGAATTTATACAGGGTGACTGGTGAATTACTATCGATATTTGAGGACGTGATATTTGACGATCATATATGACGAAATAAAAATTAATATAACATAAATATTAATAAACTTCTAAGTAAAGTTAACCAAAAGTTATGTAATTAATTACACATCGTATGAACACCCTACAGATTACTCTACACTACACACTCACACATACGCGCGCGGCGGCGTAGTGTTGTATCAGCACGCCGCCACACGCATCCACACTAGGAACACTTGGAACGTGTCAACACTTTATTTATTTATACGGAAATTTGGTCAAAAATTAAGTACCTATTTTTTTTACATAATTCGAATGAGAATCATGTACCGAGTATGCTCCTTAAATATTGATAGTAATTCACCAGTCACCCTGTATAAAGTCATTCTACCTATATGTCGCTGACAACATATAAGTTTTTTAGCACACTAGATATTTCTCTACAAGCCCAAATTCCTAAATTTCGTTTACGAAGCAGTGAAAATTAATTTATACATACTATGAAAGATCTTTAAAGAGTTATGTGGCCATAACTAACAATCAAATTTCTCATAATTCCGATTGACTCATTATTTTCTATCGACAGTGAAAATATGTCGATGCTATGCTGAAAAACGCAGAATTACTGCATCAGCAGTTTCATCATCAATAATTTATCGATAAAAATATTATCATTATTATACAACACTATTATTATAATGTAACTGTATATGCTTCTGGTGTTCTATATTGCGTTGTTTAGTATGTCTTTTCAACAAAATAAATATATCGATACTTTCGTATTCCTAACAAGGTATCTTGATTGCTCTCCAATTTTTCCCTGGACCAGACAGATTGGTTCAATCGGAAGCGTATGAAATTGCCGAAAATACATCAATTATAAAATGTAGCATTCGCAATTTTAGCTAAACGAGAAAAACTATGAAAGACTTTTTAATACATAGCCATATTTGGACTAACATATTTCCCTGGCTTATCCCTACTAATATTATAAATGCGAAAGTAACTCTGTCTGTTACGCTTTCACGTCTAAACTACTCAACTGATTTTAATGAAATTTGGTACAGAGATAGAGTTGACCTTGAGAAAGAACATAGGATAGTTTTTATTCTAGACTTTTGAAAGGTTCTCTTGGGAACGCCATATAACGCGGGCGAAGCTGCGGGCGGAAAGCTAGTATTATATATACATAGAAATATATGTAGCTTCTAACTGTTACACTAATTAACTTAAACGAAAAACAGTAACAGAACCGCTTACAAAGTAATATAACATAATTAAAATGTCCAGTTTATGAGAATATCAGTGACAAAACGTACATAAAATATTGTCAAACACGGAACCCTGTCTAGCGAAGTCGGTTAAATACTGTGTTATACGGTTAATGCCAATAACGTGATGAAAAATAATAAAATATTTTACAAGTTATAATATGTTTTCATTTTGTTTCATAATCCGTACAGAGTAATTAACTTTATTACAGATATATCTATATATATAAAAATGAATTGCTGTTCGTTAGTCTCACTAAAACTCGAGAACAGTTGAACGGATTTATCTTATCTTAGTCTTGAAATGTTCGTGGAGGTTTAGGGAAGGTTAAAAGCTGAAAAAATTGAATCATTTTCGACAAAACCCTAGAAATAGCCATTTCTATTTCCCATACAAACGTTTTTTTAACATTAGATTTGACAACTAACTAATATGTCTATCATTCTGTCGTACTTCAGAACACGGAGATATATGGCTTACAGGTAAACTCCAAAAATATAAATAAAAAAATATTTATTTATCTATTAAGGCAGTACGAAGTCTGCCGGGTCAGCTAGTTAATAATAAATCTCGACTAAATATTATGATCTCGCGAGTATTCATTTATATAAAACTAATATTTTCAGATAACCACGAGTTTTTTCGTTAGTTTGACTACATACTCCCGACGTTTCGGATACTTTAGCAATAGGTACGAGAGATTCTCATCTTGTCAGATCGCAATCAGGGTAAAATACGAAAAATATTAATTTATTGAAGCTTATTTATGTTTAAGATATAATAAAAAAACGATTTTACCTAAACATTGTAAAGTTTAATCGGATTTGAATATAATAGGTTCTGAATTCAGATCTATATAGATACATCATTCTCAATGGAAATATATGTGTATATTTTGTCAATATTGTTCGATAACTGCTGAACATATTTGGATTAATTTTAAGGAAGGAAATAACGATAATAAGAAGAGAATTGAAGATTTATAGACCATGGGATTTCGTACAAAGAAACTTGAAAAATCATATAATTTAGATATAAACAAATTATCAGCAACAAAATAACAAACACTATTGGTACTTCGTATTTACGCTTCACCCAAAATTTGAAATAATTCCTCTATTCAAATATACATTATATTTTCTTTTTCTTCTACCTGGCAATTTCCCAGCTATAGGCAGGGTCTGCCTTACATGTTGTGTATAGTTTTGGCTATTTGTTTTTACGACCGGCCGCCTGCCTGACATCAACCCTCTTTTGGGAAACAACATTAACTAGTGATGTCTAAATAGTCTTAGAAAGTACTTATGAAAAATCACATTGGTACTTGCTCGGGCCAGGGTCGAACCCGCACCCTCGGCAACGAGAGGCGGGCCCTTTAACCATTGGGCCACCACTGACTAAAATACATTATATACATTATATATATGTATATTATATATATTTCTATGTACTCTAAAGTCTCTATTTTGATACCATTACAATACAACCAGAAGCCAGGTACATATAGCATCGAGTCGTAGAGTCAAAACAATTTATAATTTCCGATTGCATGACATCTATGGACGAGAACTGGTTTCTGTGTGGGTGGTATAAAAATGGCGATAGTACACTAAATATTGCTAAAAGATCCTTGGTTTAATACCATTTTAGTTTAGGCTAATGACTTATTACAAAATTTGATCATGAGAACTGTATGCTTGGCAATGACAATAATGATTAAACGACTTTATATTCTTGCTAGACGAGGCCTTTGCTCTGGTCTGCAGTGGGTTCTGTTAGGCTGATTATACATATTTTTAACTGGAAAGTAGGCTTTTTTACATTATCTTTTAACTATAAGCCTTAGTCAGTGTACCGAAATTCATATATCCAGTAGGTGTATTTACTATTATGTGCGAATAGTTATTATTGATAGACTCGAAACTGTACGTAACTAATAAGTCACACGGTCCAAACTCGTAGTAAGGTCTGCGTGTATACAATTTGCTAATTAACAGACTTGATATACTTAGTATAATTATTGATGTTCCATAGGGATAGTAAATGGTATTCACTCACTTTTAATGTATATGTGTATATATATATGACATCTTCTATACTCTTACTGTTAACTCAGATAACTTTAGAGAGCTTCGACATAAAAAAACCTGGACATAAAAAAATCACTATAGGTATTACAATGTACATTGTACAACCATATTTCATGAGATTTTTACTAATATTTGTTCATTCATAAATCTTCACATACTATTAAAGTATGTTATTGACTGTGAAACGGTAAACGGTACGTATGTAGTGTAGTGCTAACTTATATTAAGGATATCGTTATAAGATTAAACTTCAAATAAACTTAATTCCAAAAAATCTTCATGTATTCTACAGTCTGTCATTGGCGGAATATCAAGACATATTTGGCGAGGATAAAGGCCATTATGTATATATGGTTTCCCTATACGTAAATAAATAAATAAATATAGAATAAAAGTATAAGAAATTAATTTTCATAGAAAGGATTCGAACCATAAATTGGTATATAAAAGAATTTTTAATAGTCATCTCTTTTTCAATTTCAATAGGACGTAGATTCTTATCAGGTAGTTTTTTATAATAACAAAAAACTATATGCGTTTCATTTGTTAAGTTTTTTTATGACACAATTAAATCCACTCGATAGTATCTTCAAAATGAAAATCAATATCGATTTTTTAATTAAATTTCTTATAAAAGGCTCATTATCGTATCGATATACATATGTATATCGATTTTTTGATACCGATATCTCGTAAATGTAAATTATATTATATAATGCACTAGTTATGTATTGATGACAAATTTTTATATATACGAAAAAAATAGCAACATTTGGAAGTCTTAGTTTAATTTAAATGAATACACACAAAAGTCTGAAATTTTATTATGTATATTATAAGTACCTTTTATGTATTAGAAATTTTGTATGATTTATGCTTACAGCTTAGCAGCTAGTAAGCTATAGATAAGACAAAGTTCTAAAAAAATTCAGACAATAAAAGCTGTAACTCTCTGTGGTAAGCCATAACAGGTCATTGACACCAAGGTTAGTCACCGGCAGGTGTAACGATTCAAGCCAATTTGAACCTTATTACCATAGCAATATAACAATCCGTACAAAATCGATCCAATTTCGTTAATCATAGCTACAGATTTCTGTGATTTATTTTCCACAGATAATAAAAATTAATAGCATATTGATGAGATCTTTCGACGGAATCGAATTTTGTTATCTGTGGATGAAAAATTTTTTTTACGACAATAGAAGTATCGATTTTGATGAAACTATAATTATTCGATAGAACTTCAGATACCAAAAATTTCTAATAATATTTATGAATATTAAAGAAAAATAAGATTATATTATAGTAGATTTGAATGTATGTATGTATGTTATTTTATTTGTATCTCCTAAATCATTTTAAATTTTTATCGCTCGTTAAGTACTAATGCAATGATTGACGGGGGCCATTATAAAGTTGTTCACAAAATGGCGGCATTAAGACGTACAATTGATTTCAATGTCAAAGAAGATTGTAGCTTCGCTTTGTTTAAAACTGAATGTAAAATAATATTATGATTGTATGAAAGTAAATCTGTGACGAAAGAAAATGTACTGAGTTATTACATATAAGGTTTCAGTAGAATACTAGTTTTTACCCGCGACTTCGTCTGCGTTAGTTTCAGAATAAGAAATTTATAGCTGACAGGGCGAACTCAATTCCTCCTTGAAGACAATAAATAAGAAGATATTGGATTTTATACATTGTAGGAAACGCTTAGTCACTAGTCAGTGGTGGCCTAGTGGTTAAAAGGCTCGCCTCTCATGCACGAGGGCGCGGGTCCGATCTTGGCCCTCACAAGTACCAATACGATTTTCCGAGTCATATGTACTTTCTAAGAGTATTTAGACATCACTGATTAATACTGATTCCCAAAGAGGGTTGATGTCAGGCAGGCGGCCGGTCGTAAAAACAATAAGCCAAAACTATTCACAACTTTGAAATTGCCTAATTGCCTGGCAGAAGAAGAAGACATTGTAGGAAACGCATCCTATGTCCTTTCCCTTGTTCTAAGCTATCTCTCCACCAATCAGTCAAAAAGATACAGCCGTTATTGAATTATAAATTGAGTAACTAACACGACTTTCTTTTGTATATAAAAAGATATAAGTTTTATATTCAAATGCAAATTCTTTTTCTATAACAAAACTATATTTCTATGGAATCTTATGATTAATGTCAATTTTCAATATTAAACGGAAACGAAACGAACGAAACTCTACACCTAACTCAAACCTGTTCAAATGTGTTATTTCAAATATAAAGAGATGAAACCTCTCATCATTCCATGTATTCACGGTGCGTGTGTCGGGTCCATCGTTGTAGTGAGAGGAGCTTCAACAGTGACTGGGACTTGTGACCCAGGTGTAGGTTTAATATATATAGAGAGACGAAACCTCTCATCATTCCATGTATTCACGGTGCGTGTGTCGGGTCCATCGTTGTAGTGAGAGGAGCTTCAACAGTGACTGGGACTTGTGACCCAGGTGTAGGTTTAATATATATAGAGAGACGAAACCTCTCATCATTCCATGTATTCACGGTGCGTGTGTCGGGTCCATCGTTGTAGTGAGAGGAGCTTCAACAGTGACTGGGACTTGTGACCCAGGTGTAGGTTTAATATATATAGAGAGACGAGACCTCCCATCATTCCATGTATTCACGGTGCGTGTGTCGGGTCCATCGTTGTAGTGAGAGGAGCTTCAACAGTGACTGGGACTTGTGACCCAGGTGTAGGTTTAATATATATAGAGAGACGAAACCTCTCATCATTCCATGTATTCACGGTGCGTGTGTCGGGTCCATCGTTGTAGTGAGAGGAGCTTCAACAGTGACTGGGACTTGTGACCCAGGTGTAGGTTTAATATATATAGAGAGACGAAACCTCTCATCATTCCATGTATTCACGGTGCGTGTGTCGGGTCCATCGTTGTAGTGAGAGGAGCTTCAACAGTGACTGGGACTTGTGACCCAGGTGTAGGTTTAATATATATAGAGAGACGAAACCTCTCATCATTCCATGTATTCACGGTGCGTGTGTCGGGTCCATCGTTGTAGTGAGAGGAGCTTCAACAGTGACTGGGACTTGTGACCCAGGTGTAGGTTTAATATATATAGAGAGACGAAACCTCTCATCATTCCATGTATTCACGGTGCGTGTGTCACGTCCATCGTTGTAGTGAGAGGAGCTTCAACAGTGACTGGGACTTGTGACCCAGGTGTAGGTTTAATATATATAGAGAGACGAAACCTCTCATCATTCCATGTATTCACGGTGCGTGTGTCGGGTCCATCGTTGTAGTGAGAGGAGCTTCAACAGTGACTGTGACTTGTGACCCAGGTGTAGGTTTAATATATATAGAGAGACGAAACCTCTCATCATTCCATGTATTCACGGTGCGTGTGTCACGTCCATCGTTGTAGTGAGAGGAGCTTCAACAGTGACTGTGACTTGTGACCCAGGTGTAGGTTTAATATATATAGAGAGACGAAACCTCTCATCATTCCATGTATTCACGGTGCGTGTGTCGGGTCCATCGTTGTAGTGAGAGGAGCTTCAACAGTGACTGGGACTTGTGACCCAGGTGTAGGTTTAATATATATAGAGAGACGAAACCTCTCATCATTCCATGTATTCACGGTGCGTGTGTCACGTCCATCGTTGTAGTGAGAGGAGCTTCAACAGTGACTGGGACTTGTGACCCAGGTGTAGTTTAAGGTTTAAGGGGACCTATCTAACGCGTTAAACGCTCACCTCCACCGTCCAAGCTCCTCTCTCTACCAAATTTGAAACGAACCTACTAGGGCTGCCTTCGAAGTACGTTCCAAGGATGAATTGATATGCCCAAGTCTTTTAGTTTCAAGTTATAACATTTATACGAAGTTAACTATTTTTTAAACATCTCTACCACACGTACAGTATAACAGTTTAAACAATATCTCAGTGGTAACGTTATATTAGAAAGTGTTCTCACGGATTCGTCTCGTTTTACCACACTTTCGACGGTAAAAGTTTTCTATTTTGAACTTTTTTATAAAATCTATGTTCATTCGATAATATTTAAAACTTTAGCGTGAATTTAAAAATTATGTTCTTCGTATAATACATAGGAGTTTTTTATTATTATACAGGGTGACTGGTGAATTACTATCAATATTTAAGGAGAATACTCGGTACATGATTCTCATTCGAATTATGTAAAAAAAATAGGTACTTAATTTTTGACCAAATTTCCGTATAAATAAATAAAGTGTGGACACGTTCCAAGAGTTCCAAGTGTGGACGCGTGCGGCGGCGTGCTGATACAACACCACGCCGTCGCACGCGTATGTGTGTGTGTGTGTATACCTAATCTGTAGGGTGTTCACACGATGCGTAATTAATTACACAACTTTTGGTTAACTTTACTTAGAAGTTTATTAATATTTATGTTATATTAATTTTTATTTTGTCATATATGATCGTCAAATATCACGTCCTCAAGTATCGATAGTAATTCACCAGTCACCCTGTATATCACGGTAGGTACCTCAGAAAATATCCAAACATATTCAGTAGAAAGAGTTAGTTTTATTATATACCAGCTGACACGGCAAACGTTGTTTTGCCATATAAAAAATAGAGGTTGCTGATAAAATATGTAGTAAACATTTTGGTTTGTATGTATTTTTAAATAAAAAATAAATAAATTAAAGGTGAAAAACCCTTATGACTTAGGGGTATGAAAAATAGATGTTGGCCGATTCTCAGACCTAATATGCTCACAAAATTTCATTAAAATCGGCCCATCCCTTTAGGAGGAGTTTTCTGTCTAACACCGCGACACGAGATATTTATACATATATATGTATATGTTAAACGTGAGTGAATACCAGTAATTATCCCTATGGAACATACAATAATTATACTAAGTATATCAAGTCTGTTAATTAGCAAATTGTATACACGCACACCTACTACGAGTTTGGACCGTGTGACTAGACACGTGCAGTTTCGAGTCTATCATTAATAACTATTCGCACATAATAGTAAATACACTTACTGGATACATGAATTTTGGTACCTACACTAAGGGTTATAGTAAAACACAATATAATGAAAAAATGGCATACTATCTAGTAAAAATATGTAATAATAAATTTTTAATATTAAAATATACTGACTATACAATATATGTATATTAAAAATATTTTTGTATATTTCTCCTATAATTTATATTTGTTAAATTCCAAAATCATCTGTTACGAATAATTTTCTTAAAAATTAACAAAATTTTGATTTATCATTATTATTGATATTACTATTAAAATACTATTTGAGAACTTTTAGTAATGCAATCTCATAAAAAAATCGAATTCATATTTTAAGTAGGAAATGGTAATAATTAAAATATACTATCTACTATTTTTATGTTAGTTATTTCCTTTGAATCATTGCTCTTAGTAAAGTTTTCAACTTAAACGTTAACACCGTCAGTATCATCGTTTTCCACAATAACAAGTACTAAAGGTACATTCATATCAAAACACGTTTTACTCACATTTCAGTCGAAGACGCGGTTCATTACTAGTGTAACTGAGTTTATTATTAAAATTACCCATAACAGAATATATTTATTAAGAAACAATCTATCGATCGGCGACACAGGTAGAGTAATGAATTTTATTAACTGATAACACGTATCAATTACCTAACGCGTTAATCTGACGACCTTGATCGTAGAGTCGTATATGTACATTATTTTAAGTCAAGATTTGACTGAAATTAAACACACATATGTGTATATACTATAAGAATAATTCATATTTATGAAAAATCATCATTTTTATGATAAAAAGTATACATATCATCATCAGTCTATCAGAGCCCACTGCTGAGCTGCCTCTTCTCACATGGAGAAGGTTTGAGCATTAATCACCACGCTTGCTCAAGACGGGTTGGTGATTTCTAACTTACAATTTGAAATTATAACTCCAGGTTTCCTTAGGATCTTTTCCTTCACTGTCTGTCTGTCTGTCATATAATATATATACATTTATTAAAATTTTTCATTATAATCATTTATAAGATAAAATACGGAGACGTCCGTTGGTCATATTGGTCCAAATTATTCAAAGTAATGTAATAATACACTCAAATTGTATCAAAACAAAAATACTATTTACTATATTAATAATAATAAATACGGAGCCTTAATAGTTGTTCATTGGGATACGGGAAACGCCTCGTTTGTAGTTTAATGAAACTCTTCTTAAGCGCACTGTTAGACAATCTGTTTACAGTTGTGTAACTTTATTTAAAAACTATTCCTAAATGAACTTTTCTTTTAAATTTTTCTAATAACTAATGGTAGTCTTAAAAATTGTGACATAAATAAACATATACATAGTTATGCATTATAATACACATTTTTTTATTATACATCTATCTTTTATTTAATTTAATGTATTTTATATAATATATTGATTGCTCTCTAAACTTCTTTTTACAATAATAACTTCTATTTCTATGTATATAGAGTCTCTTTCATGACAACCCAAAGTTCACCCACTTTTTCTTAGTCACCTCAAATTATTTATACGTCCAAAAATAACAAAAAAACCGTAAAAATAATAATAAAATATACTCACACATATCATTCATTTTCGATCAAAAAAATATCAAATCATTTTACAGTAATAAATAACTCAAAATTCCACTGACTACAAAAAACTTCACGTTTCGGTCATTGACCTTTCACAATCAACTTTGGTACTATAAAACAGTATGTACCTTACATCACACCGTACAATTTCACTTAATTACAAACAATATTGTTTGAAATCTCGCGCACGTCCGCCAGACCGTGGGCGGTGCAACGGTATGACGTGGTGAAATTGAAATTAACTACCAAATACGAAGTCCCAGTACTATTCTGACGTATTACAATAGTCAGACGGCGTCCAATGCTCGTTTTGGAGCCAAATAACTGTATTAAATGAAGGCTAGCGTTCAATGTATTATAACTTTTGGCAATGGAACTCGTTTTGATAGCTATGGTGGGCGAAGGAAGGGGACTTGCCCCAGACTAAGCGACTATGGTATATTTTATGTCGGCACGTGCTATGTCGATTATAAGGCAGATGCTTTCATTTATAGTGCCCTTAATAAATGATCTTTTTACGTGTATTTAGGTAATAATTCATTCGTAAAAATATATTTTTTTGTGTATTAATTTGTTTTTTCATATATGACTAGAAGACCTGGCGAACTTCGTATCGCCCTATAATCAAGAAATATCTATTACGTTTTTTTATTTATATTTTTGGAGTTTATCTGTAAGCCATAAATCTCCGTGTTTTGAAGTGCGACAGAATGATTGACATATTAGTTAGTTGTCAAATCTAATGTCAAAAAAAACGTTTGTATGGGAAATAGAAAAGGGCTGTTTTTATGGTTTTCCCAGTAATGAATCAATTTTTTTCAGCTTTTATACCTTCCCTGAACCTCCACGAACATTTTAAAACTAAGATAAGATAAATCCGTTCAGCTGTTCTCGAGTTTTAGCGAGAAGGTAGAAGGTAGAAGAAGGTAGTAGAAGAAGGTAGAAGAAGGTAGAAGATTATGTGAAATATTTTTCATGGTCTTACATATAATAAAGTTTATAAAAGATTGTAGTTATATTAAATTACGTAGAATAAAGAATATATTGATAAAAAATAATTTGTTCAATATTATTTTTCTTTGGTTAATCTCATTACAAATATGGTATATTTTCTTATTTTTAACGAGTCTGTAATGAGTTATCTTCGTTTTAACCGTCGTCAACATACAGTTATTTTAACTGGCAGTTAATTTAAATTCTTGTACAATTACTATATCACCTAAAACAGTGCTAGTTATCATAACTATGAATCCTCTTTATAACTGCTATCTTGTTAATAGATTCCATTGTCGATAATTTTAATACCAAGTACAACGAGTTCGTATTACTAGACTAAATACAGTCAGTTTTGCGTTTTTAATTAAATCTACGTTGATATTATCTGTTTAATCTGATGGAAACTGATAGTAAGGATGAGATGTATGACAGACATTCATTTATCGTCTTAATGATCACGGTTGTAAAGTAACCGATATTTTGGGAGTATGTAGTTTAAAATAATAAAATACGCGTAGTAATCCGAATAATATAATAGTTTCATTTAGATAGTAAATATACTGAGCTTTATTCCCAAAGAGGGTTGATGTCACGCAGGCCTCCGGTCGTAAAAACAATTAGACAAAACTATTCACAACATGTAAGGCAAACCCTGGCTAAAGCTGGGAAATTGCCAGGAAGAAGATACTGAGCTAAAAGACCATATTATCATAAATACGTCATCAATACATAATCACAAAACAATTTTTGACTCCCAATATATTATACCATATATTCCCTATATCTAAAACCATAGAAGTTGAATATGATTTTTCAATACAAAAACATAATATATATAAAAATGACTAATTTTTCTACAAATATATCACCCAACTTATGATATATAATATAAATCCCTACTAATATTATAAATGCAAAAGTAACTCTGTCTGTCTGTTTGTTACGCTTTTACGCCTAAACCACTGAATTGATTTTAATGAAATTTGGTACAGATATAGAGTTGACCTTGATAAAGAACATAGGATAGTTTTTATCCCATACTTTTGAAAGGTTCTCTTGGAAACGCGATATAACCGAACTCTAGGCGGGCGAAGCTGCGGGCGAAAAGCTAGTATAATAATTTTTTTATCACGGGTAGGTATGAACATATATATATATATATATATATATATATATATATATATATACAGGGTGACTGGTGAATTACTATCAATATTTAAGGAGCATACTCGGTACATGATTCTCATTCGAATTATGTAAAAAAAATAGGTACTTAATTTTTGACCAAATTTCCGTATAAATAAATAAAGTGTGGACACGTTCCAAGTGTTCAAGTGTGGACGCGTGCGGCGGCGTGCTGATACAACACCACGTCACGACATGCGTATGTGTGAGTGTCAGTGTATACCTAATCTGTAGTGTGTTCATACGATGCGTAATTAATTACATAACTTTTGGTTAACTTTACTTAGAAGTTTATTAATATTTGTGTTATATCAATTTTTATTTGGTCATATATGATCGTCAAATATCACGTCCTCAAGTATCGATAGTAATTCACCAGTCACCCTGTATATGTGTGTGTGTGTGTGTTACCTTTACTACAAGAACTAATTATCTTTTTTATTCATCATAATACACGAATTCATCTAGAAGTACAACTAGTAGCAGCTAGTAGTATTATAGTTATGCCTAAATCTACTAGATATTAACCGTGACGGTATCTGAATGGCCGGATATGTTACAATACAGTATTGTAACAGTCATTGTTTGAAATTTAGGTAATGGACCCTTCCGATAAGATTAAGTTATGAGAGGAATTCTGGACTAAAGAACTTAGAATGGGTCAAGGATTTTTCAATAATGACTTATTTCTTATAACTTTCTACGTAAAAGAATGCCTGGGCACTCACGTTATAAAAAAAATGAAATTGAAATAATCAACTATTATTAGTATACTATTGGAATTCTTATTTTAATAGGAATTTTGTTTAATTCTGTGATTCACATATATTTACGGCAACTTTAAGAACATTATATGTATCATATATATATGTACATATATGATACAACTGGTTTTTACTTCAAACTAAAATTGTTAATATTTTGTCACATTTTCTATGTCAATTTATAAAAATTTTCGTGTACAATTATTACTACTCTTAACTATATACAACTCTACATATTATTTTACTTACTATTTACTTATTTATAATAATCATCTTTCCAAAAAAACTAACCACCTCATTTTATTTACGAATAAACAATTAAATATTTGTTTCAACAAAAATATATCTCATTAAAATCGAAAAACTATAATTATATAAAAAATAAGTATATATAGATTATTTTTTGTAACTTCATTAATTATTCAGGTATTTAAGGCAGCTTGAGTCAATATACCACCTGCAGCTAAAATAACAACAAATTTAATTAATTGGATAAAAAAATTAAATACAAAAACTCATTTTTAAAAGAGGGCATTAATAAACAAACAACCTACAAAATAAAAATCCAATTTTGTTGTATTTTCTTTAAAATATAATATAATAACATGAATTTAAATCTATTTTAAAACTATTAATTTTCTTATATTAGCATCGTTTAGGGTTCAATATAAATGTCATATATAAATAAGGTACTTAATTATACTACGGAACCCAACATAATATTGTAATTAACGCACTTGACATTATATTAATTATTAAATATTCCACATTCGCATCCTCTCTATATAAATAGGCACGATCCTTATAATAAAAACTTAACTCCACTCACGTCTACACCTTTATATAAATAATTGGGTGATTATTATTATTAAACAAAAAATCATTAGACACGATGGCTCAGTAAACAAAATGACTTAACCACATAAAAGGTCACACATTCAAACCTTCTATATATGTATATAAAAATGGATTGCTGTTCCTTAGTCTCGCTAAAACTCGAGAACAGCTGAACGGATTTATCTTATCTTAGTCTTGAAATGTTCGTGGAGGTTCAGGGAAGGTATAAAAGCTGAAAAAAATTGATTCATTACTGGGAAAACCATAAAAACAGCCCTTTTCTATTTCCCATACAAACGTTTTTTTTTGACATTAGATTTGACAACTAACTAATATGTCAATCATTCTGTCGCACTTCAGAACACGGAGATTTATGGCTTACAGGTAAACTCCAAAAATATAAATAAAAAAACGTAACAGATATTTCTTGATTATAGGGCGATACGAAGTTCGGCAGGTCTTCTAGTCTTTTCAGTTTTCATACAAATTAATTGATAGCTTATTTTTTCTCACACAGCTCGTATAAATCAAGTTATAAACAAACAGCTTTCCAATACTTTTAAATGAAAACAGTCCAGCTTTAACGGGAAATGAAAAGTCACGCATGAACCGTAGAAAGTTGTGTTGGCTATGTGGTGAATTAACCGAACATAATGTACGGTGAAATCAATAACTGCTTCGGTTTATATAAAAAATATTTAGAAAGAAAAATTTTTTCTTCACCTACCTTCAAGAAAGATAGTTTTGGGTTTTAATATTATTACAGACAAAATATTATACGAAATATAATTTGACAAATACCTGAATGTATAAAAAATATTATTATAGAATCGCAGTTTTTTATATGAAAGCATCTTACCGCTAAAAATTATTACGAGAAATTTATTCTATAGAGAAAAAATACTTGTGGGTAATGTACATATAAAATAATATTATAAAACGTAAAAATAGACGGACTTATTATACATATATGTATGTATGTATATACAAAACGTTATTTTTATAGTTATGTAGTTAATAAAAGTATATTGACAATTAATATATTAGTGTGTCAAATATTTTATCAAAGCATACACAACAAATACAACTGAATTTAAAAATACATATTCTGTTCACGTAATTTTTTTTCTTATTAAATATCAATTTTCTTTAGCCATTCATTAGATTATCTCGTAATATGCAAATACTTTTTATGTAAATGTCTATTTTTCAATATTTTTTTTCATCCCGTCTTTGTGTTCACAGTTGCTGCAAAGTTACCGAAATGGGAGTACGTAGTTTAAAATAATAAAATACGCGTTATAATCAATAAATATTAGTTTCATTTAAATTAATACTCTCGAAAGTCTTAGATCACGTAATATGTCTATAATTTTGCTAAAATCATCGTAACCGATTTAGAACAAAACTTCTATATTGTTCAATCCTACGTCTAGTACCCATAATTTGGAAAAAAAAAATATTCTCGCTATAAATTATATACGTAAAAAAAAAATATGGGTTAAGATTTATACAAACGCACACACATTCATTAATGGTTACATATGTGAGCGACAGACATACATACACACATACACATATATATAATTAAAAAAATTATCAAACCTTGTTTTGCCCTTTGGTGGTTAAAAATAATTATTTGATAGACTGACAATTATAAAATAAACAAAGGGAACAAACTTTTTTGAACTCACAGACAACGAATTATTGTCTATGCTACAAAGAGAATGGAAAGCATAAAAATCATTACTTGAATTTTACATTAAATTATAAATAAAAATATTTCATTGGAGTGAAATCTGTATTTATTTTGGCAGAATGTTCGATCATTGTTACGCGAATATTAAAATTATGACTTTAGTGATAAGGCATAAAATTGTTTGAACGCTATACATTATTAGGAAAACGAATCACTATATGTATTATTAGTACAAATTCCACATCATATTATTATTAAAACAAAATTCATACATTTAATCACGAAAACACTCACTCATGCATATTAATTTGGATAATATTTAATAATATAAATATATATTACCTTCTTATCCAACGAAAGAAACTATTAGCTCCTTTTCTCCCGCCCGATTTCTTTTTCTTTCCCATTATTTATAACAGACATAAACTTACACTAAGTATATGAACAAGTTTAAATATGGAACTAGAATTCTTCTACGATTACATTCAACACATCACTTAGTTCTAATATAGCGCGTTTAAATTTGGAACGCCGTCTGGTCGCTGCTCTATGCTTTGGATAAAAAAAATATAAACAAACTTGGATAGAACCTATAAACTAATATATGTACATTTAAATTAAGAACAGCAACAAAAAAAAAGTTATTCACAAAAGCTACGGGGTACCAAGGAGGTTTACGTTTGACAGGTTATATTTACCAAAACGAGAAAAAAAAAACACAAAGTAGGTTTTAATCAAAGAGTATTCGCTGTTCACGTATGCGGCATGTCGGGCGCACGCTTCGATACTGGCGCGTGTCCACGTTCAAATTTAGAATTCTAAAAAAAAATATATATGGATGCACTGCGAGAAATGCAGGCTGGGTTGATTTTATTTTTGTCTTTATACTAATAAATAATAATTATTTATTTACACTTAACAATATATATATGTAGTATTATTTACTATAGCGTTTTATTTATATGTATATATATATAATAAAGATGGAGTGTGAAATAAAAATAAAAGTAAGGACGTTAAAATAACCTCGCTTGGTGTATGAGTCAGAGTGATATATCTGTTTCAAAGGGAGTGAAATTCTTAGACGTATTAATTTTATTTTAGTTATACACTGGTAGCTGAGCGCGACTTTGTCTGCATTTATTTTTAAATGACTACGAAGATCGAACACAAAAAAAAAGATTTAAGGAATAATTAATTCAGTCACAGCCTTATAAAAATATATTTAAATTAAAAATTATCAATAAAATAAAAGCAAAGTCTTTAAATAATATATGTATATATATATAGATAATAAATCAATTAATATTACCCCTATGATGCAACGAAATGTATCTGGCAATATTCCAATACATTTTATAGCATTGAGGAAATACAAAAATAATACGTAATTGGTCACCAAACTGATACTTCAGCGGCCATCTTGTTTTAAAATGGACCAATTTTATTGCAATGTAAATTATTTGAAACAGGATGAAAAATATATATAGCTGTATAAGTATAATAATAATATTTAAATAAAAATAATAATAATTAGTAAAAGACTCAAGCTATTAAGGGATACTATTTACATATATATAGAAATACTAGCTGACCCGAACGTTGGTTTGCCATATAACAAATAGGGGTTGGTGACAAACAAAAAAATTTAGTCTGAGAAAAAAAATTAAGGGTGAAAAATAGATTTCATCAAAATCGGTCCAGCCGTTTCGGAGGAGTTCTCTATCTTACACCGCGACACGAGAATTTTATATATAAGATATATAAACTAGAAAGTTTTTACTTAGTTATTACCAATCGAAAACCAAACGTCAAATAACACTGCAGGATAGAAATATTAAAAAAGCATAATAAGTACGAGTCCTAATATAACTGAATACGGATGGAAATGTTTGTTTTAATATACATACATACATACATCATATCCCGGTTGCGTTCAGATTTATTTAATAAGAAAACAATACGTTTGTCCGTCTGCTGTGGAAAGATTAGTGGAATCTTTCATATAGTGTATATATAAATAGATTATTAATATAATTTTCTATCTTTTACAGAAACAGTAATTCAAAAATATATTCGTAAAGCAATATGCAAAAATTATTATTAATTATTATAGAAATTTCACTTTAAAAAATTATGAATTTAATACAATTCTGAACACGCTGTATAATAAAAAATGAAATATTGCAATAACTTTTCATTGTTATATACTTCTAATCAACCATAACATATGTTTAATATATAATATTATAGCCATAAAGAAAAGTTTTCAAACAAAGGTTCAGTATTTATAAATACTACTAAAGATATGAGAACTCCTTTAACAAAAATAAAAAGTCCATTCTCACAATAGATCTGCACTTTAGACTGCATGTAGATAAAAAAAAAATAAAGGTCATCGACCTCACACTGGCTACAGTCCAAAATTAGGAACTTGATTGCGAATTAAAATAGATATATAAATATTATTATAAATTACTCAAATTATATAAATCAAGAAGAAAATAAAAAATAAGTAACGTAAAAAATTTGATTAAAAATATGAAAATTAAAACCTCTTTGGTGCACTTTTTAAATATATTATTTATATTAGTTCTTTTTTTTTATTTTACAGGAACTATGGCATTACAATGTTGAACCGCTGCCGTTATATTAACAGTTTTTATGAATGTAACACTACTCTTAAACCACAACCACATTACACAAATACACTATATTATATTATTAAAAATTCTTTTCAAATAACTCTATTTTATACAGGGTGACTGGTGAATTACTATCAATATTTAAGGACCATACTCGGTACATGATTCTCATTCGAATTATGTAAAAAAAATAGGTACTTAATTTTTGACCAAATTTCCGTATAAATAAATAAAGTGTTGACACGTTCCAAGTGTTCCAAGTGTGGACGCGTGCGGCGGCGTGCCGATACAAAACCACGCCCCCGCCGCGTATGTGTGAGTGTGTGTGTATACCTAATCTGTAGGGTGTTCACACGATGCGTAATTAATTACACAACTTTTGGTTAACTTTACTTAGAAGTTTATTAATATTTATGTTATATTAATTTTTATTTTGTCATATATGATCGTCAAATATCACGTCCTCAAATATCGATAGTAATTCACCAGTCACCCTGTATAATTTAATCCAAAGCATAGAATCAATATATTTATTTATAATTCGTGTGACGCGCGTTCCGCTTTTCGCGCCATAACCAACTGTCAAAACTCACTATGGATATTGACAGATCTGTATAAGGCTGCGGTATAAAATATACAGTATTGTTATATATAATAAAATATTAAATTTAAAATGTTCTATAAAAATATATATTAAATAAAATGAGAAAATATAGAAAATTTTTATTAGGTACTGTTATTTTTCTTTATATAACATATATTTTACAAATAAATGCAAATGATTTATTACAAAAATTACCAATACCTATAAATTATCATGAAATTCAATATAACTTACGTATTAAGAAAAAAAATAAAAATTATTATTTTTTAAACAAAGTCGCGGTTTATAAACTATATTGTTCAATCACTAGTTTATTACGATTCAAAACACATTTCCCGCCAAATTTGTCATCAAGAGACATACCACGTACTAAAATGGAAAAGGATAAATAATTTAACAGTGAAAATGATCATCCATCATTACGAATTAAGGTTCGCGTGATACAAATAAACTTATCGAAATTGATTCCTTATTTTGATATTACGATATTTTTACTATATTTTATTTGAAAAAAAATCTGTTAGAAGTATTGTGATAAATTTATTTCATAAAATAACATACGAGTATGATTTTCTGTCGGTAATCTATTCACGATTTTATATTACATCAATTAAATTTATTAATTACAAATAGTATTCTTAATACGTGTACGCACGTCAATCGAAACTTTCAGTTTGCAGTAAACTGGCTGGATTTAGTTTGACAAAGAAATCACTTACAAATGCTATTTTAATTATTTCTATGAATATATAATAATTCATAATCAAAAAGTGACTATGTCGAGCGAGAGGTATAACAGATAAATCTCTCTACAACCTACTAAAAGACTTGGGCCTGTCCACATTAATACATTCTTGGAACGTACTTCGAAGACAGCCATAATAGTTCTTTTCAAATTTGGTTAGGTAGAGAGCTTGGACAGTGGAGGTGAACGTTTAACGCGTTAGATAGGGACCCCTTAAACCTACACCTGAGTCACAAGTCACAGTCACTGTTGAAGCTCCTCTCACTACAACAATGGACCCGACATCCGCGCGGCGAATCCATTGGTTGCTAAGAGGTTTCGTCTTATAATTTTTTTTTTCTTGTATATCATACGATACATTTTACCGTCAAAATTGATTAATTGTAACTAATATTTTCGGATTTACTACGCGATTTTTATTTGTGATTATAAACTACAGCTGCGTGCAAAAGTATTAGGCACCCCTATTGTTAGTCACTATCTCATTATATTGCGGTCAAGTCTGTGTTTTATGGTTTAGCTATTGTATTAGCGGCAATTTTTAACCAAATTAAGATAAAAGAAAATATTTATGACATCCAGGTGTGCTCCTAAGCGGTGTTTCTTCGAATTTGCTTTTTTTGCGTTTCGGGTTATAGTGTGTTATCAGTGCTTGCAGTGAACATACACGTCTTCTACGCAACTATTCCTATCACAATTCTAAAGACTAACATTTAACGTGTTAATCATGCCGAAAAAATCTGAACTTAGTGCTGAACAGCGTCTAAGAATTAAGATTTTACATGAACAAGGCATGTCTCAGGTTAAAATAGCCCGAGAAGTGAAGTGCTCGCGATGTGCAGTTCAATATGCTATAAATCGCTTCAAAGAGACTGGCACCCATGAAAATAGACCAAGAACAGGCAGAAGAAAAGTTACTACTGAACGGGAAGATCGATTGTTGATTAGGCAGTCTCTACAAAACAGGAAAAAAACTGCTTTAGAGCTCGCTGCAGCATTATCTGAGGCAAAAGGCAGCTCAGTGAGTGTTTATACTGTGAGAAGAAGACTTCTTAAAGCTGGATTAAAATGATGTAAAGCAAGGAAGAAGCCGTGGCTGTCAGAACACAATAATAAAAATCGGTTGGAGTGGGCACTCAAACATAGAGATTGGTCAGTGGAAGATTGGTCCAACATACTGTGGTCAGACGAATCTAACTTTGAGGTATTGTTATTTATTTTATGTACAATATTAAAACACATAAATGCTTTTAAAATAACGTACTGCAAGAAAAATAATAACTTTGAAAATAAATGTGTTTTTTTCGTTTGGCATAGGTGTTTGGAACACCCGGTGTGACTTATGTTAGGCGAAGGGTTGGCGAAGAATACAACCCAGAATGTGTGGTTCCCACTGTTAAGCATGGTGGAGGCTCAATAATGATCTGGGGCTGCATGGCTGCCGACGGAGTGGGCGAAATGGTGTTGTGTGAGGGACGAATGAATAGTGTTAAATACACTGAAGTTCTGGAAACAGCACTAGCAACGTCGATAACGCAAATTTTCGGTGATACAAACACCGATGGCCTGAAATTTCAGCAAGACAACGCCACTTGCCACAAGTCCGCGCATACCATGAAGTGGTTTGCTGAAAATCATATTGATCTTTTGGACTGGCCACCACAATCACCAGACCTCAACCCGATTGAGCATATTTGGTCCATTTTAAAGAAAAATATCCGCAGGCACTCGATTAGCAATAAACAAGCTCTATTGGCCGCGTTACAGCAGGAATGGAAAAATATATCAAGAGAAGAATGTTTCAGGCTGGTAGAGTCAATGCCAAAAAGAGTGGCTGCGGTTATTAAATCAAAAGGTGGACCTACAAAATATTAATTATTTTCTTAAAATAAACCATTATAATCATAAATGCAGTTTTATTTACACTCGCTATGCTAAAACACCCTCAAACTTGTCTTACTGTAGGGTGCCTAATACTTTTGCCCGTGGCTGTACATACTCCAGACGTTTCGGTTACTTTACAGCAACCGTAATCACGGTTATATTTTATATATTCTCAACTATACTGTATATATCACTTGGTTTTTATGTCAAAGGTTTCAAACGAGCAGACGGCCTACTTGATGGGAGGTAGTAGTGGCCCATGGACATCTGCAATATAGATGTTACGGATGCGTTTCCAACCTTGACTGTTGAGGAAAAGGGAGGGAATAGGGAAAAGGCAACTGTCTCTCTCACTCATCGAACTAAACGCAGCCATTGAAGACTAGCTCACGCCGATCTTCTGTGAGAGGGTGGCACTTCCCCGGTCGAGCCAGTCCATTTTCGAGCTGTAGTAACATGACTACAGCTAGGCTCCACCTTTAAAATCCAGTATATAAACGTATTTAATGAAATCCCTCGAATGCTTAAGTTTTACCGAAATCGGATTAATCTTTTGGTGGGACAGTTGATCATGTTTCTAATTGGATAAGTCCGATTTTTTAGTGGTAGACAGCAAAAACTAGAAAATATTATTACATAAATCTATTTTTGATTGAAATCTATTGTTAATTGCTTATTGCCTTAAGATTTTCATAATGAATAAGTCTAAGTAAACTAACAACACATTTTGCCTCAAATATTAACAACAACATCAGCGTTGTATGGACATATTATTCTAAGAGATCAATGTCATATAACAAGAAGAATGTTAGATATGAATGTGGAGGGAAATGTGGGTCGAGGTACACCTAAATAATGATGGATGGATTGTGTGAAGGATGACATGGCTAAGAAATTGATAAGCGATGAGTTGATGGCTTATAGACGAGACTGACAGAGAAGAACATGTTGTGCCGACCCTACATAAAGTGGGACCATTGCAGGAAAAAGAAAGAAGAAGAAGATTAAGAAAAACATCACTATAAACATTTTCTGCAACATATGGAACAGACTTCAACATACAGAGACTTAAAATATAATAAATATATATAATTATTTTAATCATTTTAAACATGGTTTAAAAGGCTTAATTACGCTCTTTAATATGAACAAGAAATTAATATCACCTGCTCAATAAATGTTACTTCAAACCTATGTTAAATTCGTCATAAAATATATTCGTTTTTTGCAACTATTTCTTCAACTTCTGATATCTACATTACACTAAAATAAATACATTTAAGTATAGATATTACTAAAAATTTAAGAAAAACCGAAGACTAAAAATAAAATAGTATGATTTCGACTAAGTTCCAACTATATATTCATCTGCAATAGTTTTTATATGTGCAATAAAACACATTTCACTAAATAAAAATATTTCTCAAAAATATCATATTGAATTAAATAATTCAAATATAATATTCTTTTATAAAGGCAAGTCTTATACTAAAATTAATAGTATGATCAAAATTAGACTATCACTTTTCCAGTGACACACAAACAACAGTTCACCTATTAATTTATTATACAGGGTGACTGGTGAATTACAAATTATTAATCTTAAAGTTAACTTTTGGTTAACTTTACTTAGAAGTTTATTAATATTTATGTTATATTAATTTTTATTTTGTCATATTATATGATCATCAAATATCACGTCCTCAAGTATCGATAGTAATTCACCAGTCACCCTGTATATAAAATAATTCATACTACGGAGATATAAAAATTTGTATTGCTTATAGTTAATGATTTTGACGAAAGATCAAAATTAAATTTGTCCATATAAATTTTAAAGTGTTAATAATGAAAAATCTCTTATACAAGTATGTCTTGGGAGTAAGAGATTTTATATATAACTGATTAATTGATTTAAATTTTAAATTAGAAGAAAATAAAATGGAGTACATAATTCATACAATAGAGTGATCAGGATATAACAGCTTAATTGGTAAAATTATAGATTTGTATCCCACTTGTGATGAATTTTTGATTGAACGTTTTCTCATTTAAATTTTGATTTAAATAATATGAGCTAAGTATGTCGATATATATAAAATATAAATCGCAATTTAAGATTACCTATGTCATGTTTATTAAAATCTATTGAAATTTATTTTACTTATTATGTATTTATCAAGACGGACAGTTATATGAGACTCTTAATATACAAAATGTTTGTATTCAATGATGTATATACATTATTTTATACCATTTTATTAGATATTTATACATTTATGCCTTTAAAAAGTATTTTATGACCTTGAGAAGTGTTTTTCAACATTGATTAATAAGTTTTAAGCTTTAAGCTGTATTAAGACTAAAACACCTTTAATCTCATTAAATACTAATTTAGAAGCTAAAATGTAATATGTGATCAAAAATTATTATTTATATATCAAGAATCTAATAGGAAATTTCAAATGTGAATCATATATAATAAAATAGTTTTTCCATATTGTTAATTGTTAAAAAAAATCTACCAGAATTATTGAATACCTATTATATATTTTACTTATATTTAAATAAGATATCATATTATTTATAGTTTAAGTATTAACAAAATGTCACTGCAATATATATAATATAATATTTATATATATAAATACTTTTTTTAATATACTGTATGATGATTGAGTTGTAAAAAAAAATTATTTTGTTTTATTAAACATCAATCACAAGTATTCAAATATATTTTAGCTTTCCTTACTTTTTCACTAATTTAATGAAATTAATTATTAAATCGTATTCTTTATAGAGACGTAATGAATTAATAATACCGATTAGCGATCAGGCGTAAGCGAATTTTTTATCGTTTAAATTATGCTTGAGTACACATAACTGTAATTATATTTACATATACAATTACTTCTTTGTTATAATGAGGGTAATTGGAAATTAAATCGTCGTAATAAAAAAAAAAATAGAATTGTATCGACTTAAATAACGAACTCTAATTCTAAACTGAGTTAAAGAATATAATGTTTCTATGATATAATAAGTTTAAAAAACACTGATATTGAAAATTAATTTGTTTTTACTGAATATACTAATGATTCATGTATTATATACTATTTAATTGATACGTAATAAAACATAATTGTTATAAAATAATAAAAACAAAGCTCATACCTGTCACGAAACGCCGCAAACCTTTCTTTATGCACAATAAACTTTAATAATAAAGAAGTTAGTTTTTATAAGCAACGTTAAAATATATTTTTCATATAACAAGATGTCAATAACAAGTTTTTAATATATTTTAACAAATAAACAATAATTTATTTCGCACAAAACATTTAACTACATTGATTGATTTATTTAAAGTGTTGCCACATATCGCTTTGCCAGTTCGCAACTCGCAAGTTGAGCTTACATTGGCCGGTGTTGCTTTAGTTAATAATTGTTTTTAAATAAAATTATTGACGCAAAAATATTTTATTAATGAAAAGGAAGATAAAACAACAACATAGTCTTGATTAATATACAGAGATTTTTAAAAATAAATATATCTTAACGATCGCATACGAAACCATTTACTTGTTCATAATCCAGTCTTTATCATCATCTCGTAATTGTATCAAGAGCAGAATGAATTTTTATATAACTGTCAATAGCAAATGCACCTTCTAATAAGATAAATTGGAAAGCTTCGGGCGATGACGATGACTGTGTACAAAGGGTAAAGGAATATACAATCTAATAAATTAACTCTTTATTGAAAAGCCTCAAACTAAAACAGGCAAAATAAACATTTATAAACCACAATGTGCCTCCTTGCACAGGTTTTAATACTGAGAGGCTTTTACTGACGATTCGAAATCTACTTGAAGTTTCATAGTTATCAACTCAAAAATCTGCAATAGCCGATTCTTGAATATAATGTTCTTCTCATTTAAGAACATTAATACAAAATATTTGATGTGTTACAATCAATCAATCGAAATAATTTTCTATTTAACATACAAGTATTACAATTGCCTAGTGTGTAAGTATTTTTTTGTTTAGAATTTAGGTCTACTAGTTTATTATACTAGTATTGTATAATAAACTAGTAGACCTGACAGACTTTGTCCTATCACATCAAAGATATCATTCAAACGAAGGAGCTTAGTGTGAAATATAATTCACTTTGAACCCTTAGTTTTTAATTGTAATATCTTTATTTCCGACTAATTTAATTCTAATGTAAACTAAAATACAAAATTACTTGAGAATTATGAGTTCTTCGTAAACAATATTCTAATAAGTATGCCATCTATCCGAATTACTGACAGACAACTAACAATTATTAAATGAAACTAATATATTGGGATCACTTCTCGTATTTTGTAACACTTACTCCCGAAGTTTGATTACTTTGCAGTTTACAGCAACTGTGATCACGGACAGACGAAATGATTTTATTAGTTACATTTAAATGAACATTCGCGAGTCTTTGATTTTATTAACTGACAATTACTTATTTAAAATATCTTCAGCAAAAACTATATTAAAAAGTTTTCAATAAAGATAATTTAAATTTTTTCTTACACTTTCTAATCTGTTCATCCGTCCACGAGTGATGGAGTGACCAAGGAATAAGGGATTTATATATACATATACTTATTCTTCTACGTTGCTATTTCCCAGCTTTAGCCAGGGTTTGCCTTACATGTTGTGGATAGTTTTAGCTATTTGTTTTCACGACCGACCGCCTGCCTGACATCAACCCTCTTTGGAACTGCATTAATCAGTGATGTCCAATTAATCTTGGAAAGTACATATAAGTCCAATACCATTGGTACTTGCCAGAATCGAACCCACGCCCTCATGCATGAGAGGCGGGCGTTTTAACCACTAGGCCACCACTGACTTATATACTTATTATGACGTGATTAAGGATACTTGAAAGTAAAACAATTTTTATTAAATATTATTTATTGATAACCCTATATTGCATTACCGTATATCTATCATGTGTAACGGAGACTTATATTCAGTCGCTAGTCATAACAATGACGATACAATCATCTGAACTATTTGATATATAAACATTAATATCATATGTTATTGGAATAAAAGTTTTTGTTCACAAATAACCATATACTATATATACTGACAATTGACGAAAAACCATGAATATATATTTGTGACTTGATAGTACAATTATGTAGGAAATAAAATGAGTTTATATATATATATATATATTTTTCAGCCAGTAAGTAGTGTCATAATGAAACATTTTTGTACCAAGTGTATCGAGTGTAAGTGTCAAGTGTATGAAGTGTATTTAGTGTATAGTGTACAATCACGCCAACAAGTCTCCGGCAGCCCTTGTCCCACACTCGCTGGCCCAATATATATTGCCACAGACACTGATTAAAGCCCATACATATGGTGTGAAGAATTCTTCAGGCCTATCCTCTTCAACGTAACGGAACTTCAAATCGGGGAATTTCTGTGGATATTATAAAAATTATATATCTTATATAGAAACTATAAAACACATACATATGTATATACAGGGTGACTGGTGAATTACTATCGATATTTGAGGACGTGATATTTGACGATCATATATGACAAAATAAAAATTAATATAACATAAATATTAATAAACTTCTAAGTAAAGTTAACCAAAAGTTATGTAATTAATTACGCATCGTATGAACACCCTACAGATTAGGTATACACACACACTCACACAGACGCGGCGGCGGCGTAGTGTTGTATCAGCACGCCGCCGCACGCGTCCACACTTGGAACACTTGGAACGTGTACACACTTTATTTATTTATACGGAAATTTGGTCAAAAATTAAGTACCTATTTTTTTTACATAATTCGAATGAGAATCATGTACCGAGTATGCTCCTTAAATATTGATAGTAATTCACCAGTCACCCTGTATATATAGTCGGGGATAGTGCAAATCCGTGTAACGACCATTAGATAATTTCTCTTCTTTACATTGGAAGCAAATCAGAAGAAAGTTTAAGCTGAAATATTTTCTATATTAACCACTTTTACGGGAATTTCTTTCACAATTAGTAATTATTTTGTGTTAAATTTATTACTAATTGTGAAAAAATTATCTTAAAGTCTTTAATTTAGAAAATATTTCACCTTAAACCTTCTTCTGTAAAACTGCTTCTAATGTAGATACGCAGAATTATCTAATGGTAGTTACGATGCTTTGCACTATCCCCGACGATATATATAATTAACTTTTGTTGATATGCAATATAGATATTACAAAACACAATTAAGCAAGCCTGAATATCTATTGTAATATTGTTTATATGTAAAATATATCTTATATATGAAATTCTCGTGTCGCAGTGTTAGAAAGAGAACTCCACCGAAACGGCTGGACCGTTTTTGATGAAATTTTGTGACCATATTGAGTAGGTCTGAGAATCGGAAAACATCTATTTTCATACCCCGAAGTCATAAGGGTTATCCACCCTTCATTTTTTTATCGGACGAAATTTTTTGTTTTTATTTTTTTATAATGTAGCATTAAAAAGTACATACAACCCAAAATTTATACTATCTTTCAACGCCTATTTTTTATATGGCAAAACAACGTTTGTAGGGTCAGCTAGTATATACATATATTCATGCTTTTGTATAATTATACAAAGACTAGCTGTGCCCCGCGGTGTATTCCGAGGATTTCCGAGATTTTCGGGATGTAAAGTAGCCTATGTGTTATTCCTGCACGTCAGCTTCTTTTATACAAAATTTTATCAAAATCCGTTCAGCCGTTTGAGCGTGGAGAAGTAACAAACATACACACACACTCACAAACTTTCGCAATTATAATATTAGTAGGATTATATCTATTGTAATATTGTTTATATGTAATATATAATCTGTATGTACCTTAAGTCTATCACTAGACCATTGTTCGGCACCTTTCTTAATACATTGTAACACTTCATTCACACCGAGATCTCCGCCAGCGCCTTCTTGTACCCTTTGGAGACGGGTTGAGAAGTATCCTATCACCTATAATAAATATAATATATATTAAAATCATGTTTAAATATTAAAACGAAGATGATACTTATGTGCATTATAATTAGGAATATAGATTGAAATTATTGTTGGAATGAGCAGAATTACTTCAACTTTTAATTTATTCTAGATACTGAAAGTTTAGTGTTCATACAATGACTTCAGTGATATATGAAATTTCGAATAAAATTCATTTCAAAATTCTACACTATAGTTAAATGCTAATGATCTGACCATTTTAATATTCTGCACTATATGGAAATTCTAACTGACCACTCCAAAATTCTGCACTATACAGGGTGACTGGTAAATTACTATCGATACTTGAGGACGTGATATTTGACGATCATATATGACAAGATAAAAATTAATATAACATAAATATTAATAAACTTCTGAGTAAAGTTAACCAAAAGTTATGTAATTAATTACGCATCGTGTGAACACCCTACAGATTAGGTATACACTCACACACACATACGCGTGCGGCGGCGTAGTGTTGTATCAGCACGCGTCCACACTTGGAACAATTGGAACGTGTCAACACTTTATTTATTTATACGGAAATTTGGTCAAAAATTAAGTGCCTATTTTTTTTACATAATTCGAATGCGAATCATGTACCGAGTATTCTCCTTAAATATTGATAGTAATTCACCAGTCACCCTGTATATGTAAATATTTATATTCTGACCATTTCAATATTATGTGCTATATGTAAATAGTATCGAGTGACCATTTCAATATTCTGCACTATAGGTATATAATGTTCGGATCATTTCAAAGTTCTATAATTAAGGTAAATAATATTGAGTGACAATTACAAAGTTCCACACTATATCTTAATATATAACACTGACCATTTCAATATTGTGCACTATATGTACTTAAATGAGTGACCATTTCAAAGCTCCGCACTATATATAAATACATAACACTGACCATTTCAATATTCTGCGCTATATGTAAATGCTGATGTTGTTGGAACAGCTGTTTCTTATGAAGCAGAGCGTACACCAAGTTGAGGTTGTTCACTAGCTGATGTGTTAAACACGAGTTGATGATCTCCAACAACATACGAAGAACTTCGTCTAAGACCGCTATGTGTTCAATCTGGTAGAACAAAGATATTAATATATAAAGTAAATTTAATTAAATCTTTTGTATGGATGAAAATATTATTAAAATATATAGTAAAGCTAAAATAGTATCTAAAATGGGAATATAATATTTAAAAAATGTTATAGATTATATATTTTTATAGCTTTCATGTTCGTGATATACAAACATACATAAAACAGGAATATAAATGAAGTATATTATATTTTTTTAGCGCAATCTCATTAACTATCAATATTTCTATAGTAAATATGCAGTTTTAAATCCTAAATAAAAACTAATATCTTTCATCATGACCTCATCCTATCAGAGCCCACTGCTGAGCAAAGGCCTTTTCTCACATGGAGAAGGTTTGAGCATTAATCACCACGCTTGCTCAAGACGGGTTGACGGGGTGAAATTATAAGTCCAGGTTCCTCACGATGTTTTCTTTGCCTGTCAGTGGTGTCCAAATACTCTTATTACGAAATATCTTTATAAACATTTATTTAAAATACTAACGATTTCCTCTGTCTTCTCAACATCACACACAGAAATATGATGCGGCAGACCTATACTATCACCTGGAATAGAAAATATATATTATTATATTATATAGATGTTATATTTGACTATAGTTACCTTTAGTACATCTAATATAATGTGAAAAATACGTTAAAAAATATTAAGTCTGCTTGTTTGTTCCTTATTAGTTATTATCTATAAAACCATTGGATCTATTTTAATTGTCAGATGTATGATATTGTAGCAGCACGTACACGAAGTAATAACAATAGTTTATTTATTTATAAAGACGTTCTCGTTGATGGATTCGGCGACGCTTTCATCGTTGAAACGGAAGCACATATTAATAACAATAGTATATTTATAAAGACGTTCACATCGCTGGATTTGGTGACGTTTTCATCGTTGAAACAGGTACACATATTAATAACAATAGTGTATTGATAAAGACGTTCTCATCGCTGGATTTGGTGACGCTTTCATCATTGAAACAGGTACACATATTGATAACAATAGTGTATTTATAAAGACGTTCTCGCCGCTGGATTTGGTGACGCTTTCATCATTGAAACAGGAACACACTGATGACACGATGCCGGCCCCTCGCCACGACGTAGTCTTCTTTTTCTTCAGTTAGCAGCGTTTTCAAGATGTTGTCACTCCCCGGCGCGCGCGATCCAAAAGACCGATGCGCTCGCTGGAGTGACAGATATAACCACGGTTAACGCATGCGCAGTGATACCGATTAAACGCATGCGCATTAAAGACGAAACCGTATGCGCGGCGACCAATTAAAACGCCTGTTTTAATGTGCTGGTTATTCATATTCTATATGTAATCAATTTTCTAGTATAAATAACTGTAAATATTTTCAATAAAACATTCCTTGAACAAGTGAAAAGTCTATTATTTTCTCCATACGTCCCAACGCTTAAAGTGGTGACCCTCGACTGAACAACAAGAAACCTCTGAAGAAAAGGAATCCGGACAAATCCCTGCCCGAAAAACATTCGAAAATGGAAACCCAGCCACCTCAAGCTCTCGCCAGCTCTCAAGCCGCCGCCAACCAATTACTTATTAATGCAGTAAGGAAACTAAAACTCGAAGTAGCAGAATTAAAGGCACGACCGGCATACAACAACTTCAAACATCGAAGAGATCACTCCCGAAGCCGTCAACGCAGATTATCAACACATCGCAGTCGTCACAATTCGCCATCTCCACTGTGTTACTATCACCGCCGCTTTGGTAGTCAAGCCCGACGGTGTACTACGCCGTGTAGTTATACTAAAGACCACACGAAGTCGGAAAACTAGACCGAACGTTGGCAGAGGCGGAATCCGGCGTTCACAAATCATACCGCCTGTTCGTTACCGATAAAAAAACGAACTACTCTTTCTTAGTAGACACGGGAGCCAATATCTCCGTACTACCTCGAAAACCAGGCCAGAAATCGACGCCGCTACCTTTCAAATTATATGCCGCCAACAACACGGTAATATCAACGTATGGAGAACGAACGCTCGAACTCGATATAAATCTACGACGACCGTACAAGTGGAAATTTATAGTTGCCGATGTATCGAAGCCTATATTAGGAGCCGATTTCTTAAACTATCACCAACTCATCGTTGATATCAAGAATCGAAGATTAATCGACGCCGTAACGAATTTACGAGTAAACGTGCCGATTAAATCAACTACTACTCCCACAATAAGAAGCATCGACATAAGCGACGCGTACCACGACATACTCGCTGAATTCCCCGGTATAACACGACTTACCGCAATGAAGCTGGGAACTAAAATCAACGTCGAACATTATATCGAAACTACGGGACCTCCGATCCACTGCCGAGCACGACCTATACCGCCGCATCGTTACGAAACCGTTAAGAAAGAATTTGAGAATATGATGCAACAAGGACTCTGTCGTCCTAGTAAAAGCGCATGGTCATCGCCACTTCATATTGTACCTAAAAAGAATGGGGATATAAGAGTGTGCGGTGACTATCGACGACTCAACGCGATAACGAAACCCGATCGCTACCCAGTACCGCGAGTCAAGGACTTCACACATCATCTCTCAGGTAAAACCATATTTTCAACCGCCGATCTCAACCGCGCTTACCAACAACTTGAGGTCCGCGCTGAAGACATTGAGAAGACAGCAATCATAACACCAATGGGTTTATTCGAATTCCCTCGAATGTGTCCCGGTCTGAAGAATGCCGGACAAACTTTTCAACGATATATTCACGAAGTGCTCCGAGGACTCGATTACGTATTCCCTTTCATTGATGACGTTTTGATAGCTTCAGCCAACGAAACTGAACATCGAGAACACCTCCGAACTGTACTCACACGATTTCAAGAGCACGGCATCACTATAAACCCCGCGAAATGTAATTTCGGAAAACAGCAAGTCAAATTCCTAGGATACATGGTATCGGAACAAGGCATCAAACCACCCGATGATAAAGTCAAGGCTATCGTCAACTATACGAAACCGAAAACAGTCGAAGAACTACGACGCTTCCTAGGAATGTTAAATTTCTATAGAGATCACATTCCAAACGCCGCCACTATACAAGCTCCGCTAAATTCATATCTACACAACGTTAAGAAGCGCGATAAAACTATAATCGAGTGGACCGACGAAGCAACGCAAGCATTCGAAGCATGTAAAGTTAGCATCAGTAACGCGACTTTACTCGCTCACCCGTCTCACGAAGCAACACTCGCAATATTCAGTGACGCCTCAGACAACGCCGCCGGAGCCGTACTACAACAGTACATACATAATACATGGCAGCCCCTCGGTTATTTCTCAAAGAAATTCTCAGACGCTCAGAAAAAATACTCAACATACGATCGTGAATTACTTGCTATATATATGGCAGTAAAACACTTCAGGAAAATATTTGAAGGCAGACCACTCATAATATTCACCGACCACAAGCCACTCACGTTTGCTATGAACAAAACATCAACAAACAACGAGACGCCGCGACGAACAAGACAATTATTATTCATTAGTGAATTTACAACCGACATACGTCACGTAAGTGGAAAACAAAACATCGTCGCCGACGCTTTAAGTCGTGTCGAAACTATATCCTGCCCGTCTACAATAAATTATGAAGAAATAGCCTCAGCACAACGAAGTGACAACAACATTCAACATTTACTTCAACAAACCAACCTATCATTCAAAAGGGTAAATATTCCTAATACAGATATAGAATTACTTTGTGAAACATCAACATCATTCATACGACCTTACATACCTACCGATCATCGTAAAGAAGTTTTTAACAACATACATAATATCAGTCATCCCGGAACGCGAACAACAAGGAAATTATTATCAAGAAAATACTTTTGGCCGTCGATGAATAAAGACATCGCAACGTGGACTAAGAATTGCATTCAATGTCAGAAGAGCAAAATACAACGTCACACACACAGCAAAATAAATTCGTTCCCGCCAACCGACCGCTTTCAACACGTGCACATAGATATCGTCGGACCGTTACCTACAACAGCTCAAGGTCACCGATATTTAATAACCATGATCGATCGACATACGAAATGGCCCGAAGCGATACCTACAATCGATATATCCGCCGAAACAGTCGCAGAATGCATATACAACAACTGGATAAGTCGATTCGGATGCCCCGCTACTATAACAAGTGATCAAGGCCGACAGTTTGAAAGTCAAATATTTAAAAACTTAATGAAAATACTCGGAATACAAAGAATACGAACTACGCCTTATCATCCACAAAGCAACGGAATGATTGAACGATGGCATCGTTCATTGAAGAACGCATTACGCGCCAAACTATCCGATACAACGTCATGGATCAATGAGTTACCTACTATACTACTCGGGTTAAGAGCCGTCTTACGCACCGATAACAACGTAAGCGCAGCCGAACTTACCTACGGCTATAACTTAAGACTCCCAGGTGATTTCCTCGATACAAATAAAACAACAGACTCAGCATCATTAAATTATAATTACGTCGAAAAATTACGAGAAAATATACAGAAATATAAACCATTACCGAACTCGCAACGAAATAATAAACACATTTTCGTCCATCAAGACCTACGAACATGTCCGTACGTGTTTATTCGAGTCGACGCAGTCAAATCACCGCTTCAAACACCCTATGAAGGCCCCTTTCGAGTTGTAAACAGAACAGATAAAGTTTTTACAATTCAATTACCCGATCGTCAAACATGCATCTCAATTGATCGACTGAAGCCTGCATATGTGTTAAATACCGAAAATTCAGATTTACCTCAAACCAAGAAAACCATTACAAATGATACCAGAGTTACCATCAAAACCTTACCAATTGAAAAATCAGCTGATACGAACAACATGACGTCACAGCCTACTCGTATATCAACTCGACTAGGCCGCTCCATCAAGTTGCCGGTACGTTTCACTTGAGGGGGATTACTGTAGCAGCACGTACACGAAGTAATAACAATAGTTTATTTATTTATAAAGACGTTCTCGTTGATGGATTCGGCGACGCTTTCATCGTTGAAACGGAAGCACATATTAATAACAATAGTATATTTATAAAGACGTTCACATCGCTGGATTTGGTGACGTTTTCATCGTTGAAACAGGTACACATATTAATAACAATAGTGTATTGATAAAGACGTTCTCATCGCTGGATTTGGTGACGCTTTCATCATTGAAACAGGTACACATATTGATAACAATAGTGTATTTATAAAGACGTTCTCGCCGCTGGATTTGGTGACGCTTTCATCATTGAAACAGGAACACACTGATGACACGATGCCGGCCCCTCGCCACGACGTAGTCTTCTTTTTCTTCAGTTAGCAGCGTTTTCAAGATGTTGTCACTCCCCGGCGCGCGCGATCCAAAAGACCGATGCGCTCGCTGGAGTGACAGATATAACCACGGTTAACGCATGCGCAGTGATACCGATTAAACGCATGCGCATTAAAGACGAAACCGTATGCGCGGCGACCAATTAAAACGCCTGTTTTAATGTGCTGGTTATTCATATTCTATATGTAATCAATTTTCTAGTATAAATAACTGTAAATATTTTCAATAAAACATTCCTTGAACAAGTGAAAAGTCTATTATTTTCTCCATACGTCCCAACGCTTAAAATATGAAACTATGCTTTCATTACTATAAATGAGGAAAATAACTATTTAGTTCAGACGAAGTTGTAGTCACAGTATAAAAAAATCATTATTAATAATATGAAAGTTTCATTGTTTTGGTTACTTTATAATTTTCGTCGTGTCAATAACTTCAACTATAAAAGCAATTTTACATAAAGCGACGAAAATCAAACAAAATTTAATTCATATAATCTATGATCAGTTTAAACCAATACGGCCCCAAAAATGCTAAATATATTATTAAAAATATAACAAAAGCCACTTCTCTCTTTTGAGTCTTTTGGTTACTTATAACTAAAATTATATTTAAATGGTATATATATGTATATAAGGTATATTTGTTTGTCTAAATACCTTCTATTTCACTACACAACCTTGTCCTCCGTTTGGTTAAAGTTTCAAACAATGATATAAGCCTTTGACTCACATAGGGATGTAGATTTCTGAATTCACCTGAAATTTACATATACATACATTACTATAAGACAGTATATAAATATTAAATCACATTTAATATGTAATTAATTTCTTTTACTTACAACTCATATTAGCGATGGCAGCTAAACAATTTGTATGGAGATATTTATCTCTAACTCGAGCCATATTATATTGTAGGGCCCTCACAACGACCAAAACCATTAGACCTCCAAGTGAAATCTCTGATATAGAGCGTTCTGTATACCACGGAAGGTTCTTTAACATCTGGAAATTGAAATGTCAATAGTATAGTTCGTGATTTGACTCTTTTTTTGTTTGGTATTCTAACAAAATCATTAAAAAATATAGTTGTCTTATAAAAAAAGGTACTTTTATATAGCAAATCAACATAAACGAGAACAAATTAATTATTACCTCAAACCAAAAGATCTTAAATAAGTTAAATTTAATTTATAAAGACACTAATCGCGTTGATAAAATACTTTCCCGCGTAAAAGTGAACGAACAAACGTCATCGCTTTAACGTCATTTCCGGTGCGTTCGGGAGTTTTAAGGTTTGTTTCAAATGAAATATTTGTTCCCTAAATATATATCTATATATTACATACATTACTCCCAAAGAGGGTTGATGTCAGGCAGGCGGCCGGTCGTAAAAACAATTAGCCAAAACTATTCACAACATGTAAGGCAGACCCTGGCTAAAGCTGGGAAATTGCCAGTTAGGAGGAGATATTATGTATACAATTTCTATATACTCACAATTAAATGAACATTTTTAATGAGAGCATCATCTTCCGTCAATATCAATAGTACTATAAGCGACATATATATGTGATGTGAATTACTTTCAGGAGCGTTGTAAAGAACTTGAAGTATCGGTACTATCTGGAACATATATATGTTAAAATTATTATAATATACTATTAAGACAGAATTATTATTAATAAAAACATATATGTAATATGTATACATAGAACATTATAAATACTAGTAATCTCATTAGTATTTTTAATGAGACAATTTTTGAGTATGTTTGTTACTTTTTACAGAAAAACTGCTGAATAGATTTTGATGAAATTTTCAGTCATGTAACTCATGTTATAATATATTTCCTTTTTCTAAGTACTTTTCGCGGAAAAGTTTCATGCCACAAACGATAGATGATTAATATTTAAAGCTAACAATACTAGTTTCTTTACTAAACTCCAAAAGTCCGTTTAGACGACAACATATGTTGTAATAGATTTTCATCATAACTTTCTTTCCATATTACCATTAGATAGTAAATTTTAAATTGCATTTGATTATTATTAAATGTTTTGTTTGATTGTAATGTATTCTAACTTTAAAGAGAGAGTACATGTATATAAATACAGGACTTCTTTTATTAAGAAACAGTACTAAGTAAATATATGTAAGGAATTTCTTTAGAGCTGATAGTCCATTTGCTTGGTGGCACTTGTTGGAGTCAAATCGTAACTCGGTACATAAGAAACTTTGTTTTTAAATTTAGTATATTTGTAATTTTCTTATCTTTTAATTTTTGGTTAAAAACAGTTTGGGAGATCTTGAATTGTTTTTTAATATGAAATTCCATTTCTGAGGCTTATGTATATGTATATAATATAACATACCAGGTTTTCTATATCCGGAACTTGACTGACATGCTTCTTGTAGGCTTTGCAAGAGTGTAGCATCAGGTAGAGAAGCAGAGTTGAATGTTCACAGCCCGCCGTACAGCATAGAGCCTTGTGGAGCTGAAACATTACAAATTAAATAATTATTAGCAGAAAACATACATTATATACTTATTTTATAGTATTCATTATAATAAATATAATATAATTCTAGGCAGACCGTGGCTAAAGCTGGGAAATTGACAGGAAGAAGAATATCCATAAATATTAATAATTTATTGTATTTAAAGTAGTTAAGTTTTCTTTAAGCTTTAGCTATCTGACAAAATAAAATCTATGAAAACGTTCATGAAAGAATTTAAAAAAAATATGAGTATTATTATATGTAGTTATTAACATGTACATCAGTTACAAATAAAAAGTATAAAACGCCTATCCAAATTATACAGGGTGACTGGTGAATTACTATCGATACTTGAGGACGTGATATTTGACGATCATATATGACAAAATAAAAATTAATATAACAAATATTAATAAACTTCTAAGTAAAGTTAACCAAAAGTTATGTAATTAATTACGCATCGTGTGAACACCCTAAAGATTAGGTATACACACACGCACACACACACGTGTGGCGGCGTAGTGTTGTATCAGCACGCCGCCACACGCGTCCACGCTTGGAACACTTGGAACGTGTCCACGCTTTATTTATTTATACGGAAATTTGGTCAAAAATTAAGTACCTATTTTTTTTTACATAATTCGAATGAGAATCATGTACCGAGTATTCTCCTTAAATATTGATAGTAATTCACCAGTCACCCTGTATACATAATAATATGTCACAAAATTATTTTTCAGTATTGACACATATAAAAGTATAAAATTGGATTTGTAACCATTTATATGCAAAAATTTCCTTATATATATACAGGGTGACTGGTGAATTACTATCGATACTTGAGGACGTGATATTTGACGATCATATATGACAAAATAAAAATTAATATAACATAAATATTAATAAACTTCTAATTAAAGTTAACCAAAAGTTATGTAATTAATTACGCACCGTGTGAACACCCTAAAGATTAGGTATACACACACACACACACACACACACACGCGTGCGGCGACGTGGTGTTGTATCAGCACTTTTAAAGGTGGTAGAGCCTAGTTGTAGTCAGTTACTACAGCTCGAACATGGGCTGGCTCGACCGGGGAAGTACCACCCTCTCACAGATGATCAGCTTGAAGTAGTCTTTATGGCTGCGTTTCGTCCGATGAGTGAGAGAGCCGGTTGCCCTTTCCCTATTCCTACCCTTTCCTATCATTTCCTTATTCCCACCCCTCCCTATCCCTAAAAAACAAGGTTGGCAACGCATCCGCAACAAAGATGTTGCGGATGTCCATGGGCGACGGTAACCACCTTCCACCAAGTGGGCCGTCTGCTCGTTTGCCAAACTTCACATAAAAAAAAAGCACGCCGCCGCACGCGTCCACACTTGGAACGTGTCCACACTTTATTTATTTATACGGAAATTTGGTCAAAAATTAAGTACCTATTTTTTTTACATAATTCTAATGAGAATCATGTACCGAGTATTCTCCTTAAATATTGATAGTAATTCACCAGTCACCCCGTATATAAATAAATATACTAAAAATAATAATAATAACGTGTTTATACAGGGTGTATGAAAAACTGTGTCAACCCTTAAAGGCATGTATACATATAAGTATAAGCTTTTTATAAAAAATAGTATAACTTAAAAAATATCAAGCAGAGGTCAGTTACAGTGCATAGTCTAAATAAATTTTAAATCGACACTATTTGAAAATATGTTCCAAACATCTGACTCATACAAGGTCAAGACACCATATAGTCGCAACGGCGCATGCGTGACCATTGACCGCAAGCGCCGGGCCGCCGGCGTTATTATTACTATTCTGTTAGTTGTTCGGAAAGAGATTTGAAAGTGTAAAAATGAGTTATATCGATAAATATTCTATCGACATTTTCAATATTGCTATAAATAGTTATGCTTTTCACATTAAAATAATTTCATTTAAAATAACTTTTATTAATAATAAATATTATAATTTGAAACTTGTTCAGGTAAATTAACTACATATGTTGTATTATTAGGATAAATCGTTAATCTATTTCTGTTAAAAATAGTGTTTTACAATCAAACATAATATTAATGTTTGATATATCAAAATAAGTATCGAAATAATATGAATATTAAATATTTATTTATTGTTATGATTTTTTAAATATCGATATTTTCAATAATGTGAAAGTAACTTCAAGGTCGTCACTAGTAGCGCAGCAGCTGTGATGACGTCATTGCGTATCATCGTGTTATACCAGGGTTTACAAACATTTTGTTACTCTACATATAATAATCATTTAATATTTAATTTTATTATTTTTATTGAAGAGTTTGTAAATGTAAGTTGTTTTATTGTGTTACATTTTCGATACTGATAACGTAGTTAAGAGGGTTGACACAGTTTTTCATACACCCTGTATATATATATAATTATAATTTAATTATAATATTATACTAACTGCTGCCATATCAATTCTTGGTGCGGTGACACTGGCATTTGTTTCTTTGGTCGATGTTTCTGAAATTAGCACACTTTATGTATTTGTTGAAACGAAACTTCTAATGCAACATCTAACAAGGTTAAATAAGACTAAATTGTGAATTTAAGCAATACTTATAAAGTTTATTTTAAAACAATATGAGTTCACATAAAATTGATTTCTACCCCTTCGTATTACATTTTCATTTACATTTTCACTTCTTTAATATTTTGTTAAGAATGTATTAAAAATTAATCCATCACACATTTTATCATTGAATTTTATACATTATATATACTAGCTGACTCGGTAAACGTTGTTTTGCCATATAAAAAAAAATAGGGGTTGGAAATACAAAAGTAAAAATTTTGGATTGTATGTATTTAATACTGCTACATTATAAAAAAATGAAAACAAAAAATTAAGTGTGAACAACCCTTATGACTAAAGGGTATGAAAAATACATGTTGGCCGATTCTCAGACCTACTCAATATCCTCCCAAGTTTCATCAAAACCGGTCCTGCTGTTTCGGAGGAGTTATCTGTCTTACACCGCGACACGAGAATTTTATATATAAGATATATATGTTTATCTTACCAGCAGTATCTTCACATTGAAGCAACGCTGTCCTATACATATTGTCATCATTGATGCAATGATTAGCCAAAGCTAGTAACAACAAACACGACTGGTTGGCTACACTATGTTCAAGCTTTAACCTGCTCATTAATTCCGTTCTATCCAATGGTGTATTGGTGTAAATAGTTTGACGAGCTGTTGGAGCGAAAGTCAACATACTCCATAGACTTGCTGGAAAATAAAACAGGATTTTATGATAATTCATTACTTTTAGACCAAAAATATCGAATGTTATGGGGAAATTTGCAGTTTTAAACCTTTTTTGTAGATTGATTCTATATGAAATGTCTAAATTAATAATCACAATACATTTAATATCTATCAGACTAACAATTTATATTTTTTTTTCTTGATCTGTCAGTTTAAAAGTGGAACTAGCTTATCAACAATACCTATCTATCATATTTTTAATACACTTCATAATGTTTTATTCTATATAAATCATAGATTAAACAATAATATATCATAATCAAACAATTTTTTTACTCTGTATCAAATGCCAACATAGTATATATGTATATATCAACTATGTTTACATTTGACACAGAGTAAAAAAATAATATATTGCTCCCAAAGGCACACAATATAATCTAACTTACGTATTATATAAGAAATAAATTATTCTGTTATCTTTGCAGCATTTTAAGGTCATTGAAGGTAATATTTGTTTTGTATATATGTTATTTTTATTGTTAAATTACTATGTTATTGTGGTAAATAAAGTATATTATTATTTGTATACTCACATGCTATATTAATAAGCATACTTCCCGGGCCTGTATCACCGAATTGTGGTGGGGCCGGCTTCATCAGGCAGAGGTTAGTTAACAACGTTTTGACGAGAGTAGCCGCGTGCATACTGTAGCGACCTTGGAATAGAGTTCTGTGTAGAAAGAATTTGATAAGATAATTTTTATTTGCATGTATAGAAATATAGAACAAGCACTTGTATGAACTAGGATATAGCATATAATGTACTTGTATCAAAAACAACATACAGCTGCGTGCAAAAGTATTAGGCACCCCTATTGTTAGTCACTATCTCATTATATTGCGGTCAAGTGTGTGTTTTATGGTTTAGCTATTGTATTAGCGGCAATTTTTAACCAAATTAAGATAAAAGAAAATATTTATGACATCCAGGTGTGCTCCTAAGCGGTGTTTCTTCGAATTTGCTTTTTTTGCGTTTCGGGTTATAGTGTGTTATCAGTGCTTGCAGTGAACATACACGTCTTCTACGCAACTATTCCTATCACAATTCTAAAGACTAACATATAACGTGTTAATCATGCCGAAAAAATCTGAACTTAGTGCTGAACAGCGTCTAAGAATTAAGATTTTACATGAACAAGGCATGTATCAGGTTAAAATAGCCCAAGAAGTGAAGTGCTCGCGATGTGCAGTCCAATATGCTATAAATCGCTTCAAAGAGACTGGCACCCATGAAAATAGACCAAGAACAGGCAGAAGAAAAGTTACTACTGAACGGGAAGATCGATTGTTGATTAGGCAGTCTCTACAAAACAGGAAAAAAACTACTTTAGAGCTCGCTGCAGCATTATCTGAGGCAAAAGGCAGCTCAGTGAGTGTTTATACTGTGAGAAGAAGACTTCTTAAAGCTGGATTAAAAGGATGTAAAGCAAGGAAGAAGCCGTGGCTGTCAGAACACAATAAGAAAAATCGGTTGGAGTGGGCACTCAAACATAGAGATTGGTCAGTGGAAGATTGGTCCAATATACTGTGGTCAGACGAATCTAACTTTGAGGTATTGTTATTTATTTTATGTACAATATTAAAACACATAAATGTTTTTAAAATAACGTACTGCAAGAAAAATAATAACTTTGAAAATAAATGTGTTTTTTTCGTTTGGCATAGGTGTTTGGAACACCCGGTGTGACTTATGTTAGGCGAAGGGTTGGCGAAGAATACAACCCAGAATGTGTGGTTCCCACTGTTAAGCATGGTGGAGGCTCAATAATGATCTGGGGCTGCATGGCTGCCGACGGAGTGGGTGAAATGGTGTTGTGTGAGGGACGAATGAATAGTGTTAAATACACTGAAGTTCTGGAAACAGCACTAGCAACGTCGATAACGCAAATTTTTGGTGATACAAACACCGATGGCCTGAAATTTCAGCAAGACAACGCCACTTGCCACAAGTCCGCGCATACCATGAAGTGGTTTGCTGAAAATCATATTGATCTTTTGGACTGGCCACCACAATCACCAGACCTCAACCCGATTGAGCATATTTGGTCCATTTTAAAGAAAAATATCCGCAGGCACTCGATTAGCAATAAACAAGCTCTATTGGCCGCGTTACAGCAGGAATGGAAAAATATATCAAGAGAAGAATGTTTCAGGCTGGTAGAGTCAATGCCAAAAAGAGTGGCTGCGGTTATTAAGTCAAAAGGTGGACCTACAAAATATTAATTATTTTCTTAAAATAAACCATTGAATTCATAAATGCAGTTTTATTTACACTCGCTATGCTAAAACACCCTAAAACTTGTCTTACTGTAGGGTGCCTAATACTTTTGCCCGTGGCTGTATATGTAATTACATGTATTCTTTTTTGAGGAAGTTCATGCAAATATACTTAAAACGTGTTAACTAATACAATGGTCTTTAACAAAAGTGTAAGGTAATTTCTAAATGAATTACAGCTTAGTTTGAGCTATTTGGAAAATGCTACAGATTTTTCAATGAAAATACAATCTTATAAAACAACGACATATTTTAATTCTAGATTTACGGTGTATTATATAGTCTATGTAATCTTTAGTTATATCCATATTATTGCTTTAAATAAAGCATGTTAATAGGCCTTTATAAAAGAACTAGCTTTTGCCGCGACTGCGTCCGCGTGGAATAGTGACTTCCGGCAGATTTTTGGTTCTTCCCACATAGTTCCCGTTCTTGCGTGATTTTCGGAATGGTCGAGTTCCCGTAGAATTTTCGGGATAAAACCTATGTTTTTTTTTATTCACAATGAAGTACTCTTAACCAACAACATATTTATTTGTTTATTTGAATAAAGATTAATATTATTATGTTGATACAACTTAAACAAATTATTTCGACCAAATTAGGTACCATAAAAACGGTTTTTGTAAGTTAATCTTAAAAGATAGACATATACTGTCGCGGACTGTTTTTTAGATCATTAAAAGAGCTATTATTCTTTACTACATATTTTTTGTGTATCTTGAACCGTTTTCACGGCGCACGCAACGGAAGGCTTCAAAGATGAAATAATTTCTCCTGTTTTTTACACATTTACCACTATATCTTTGCTCCTATTGGTCGTAGCGTGATTTTATACAGGGTGTATGAAAAACTGTGTCAACCCTCTTAACTACGTTATCAGTATCGATAATGTAACAGAATAAAACAACTTACATTTACAAACTCTTCAATAAAAATAATAAAATTAAATATTAAATGATTATTATATGTAGAGTAACAAAATGTTTGTAAACCCTTGTATAACACGATGACACGCAATGACGTCATCACACCTGCTGCGCTACTAGTGACGACCTTGAAGTTACTTTCACATTATTGAAAATATCGATATTTAAAAAATCATAACAATAAATAAATATTTAATATTCATATTATTTCGATACTTATTTTGATATATCAAACATTAATATTATGTTTGATTGTAAAACACCATTTTTAACAGAAATAGATTAACGATTTATCCTAATAATACAACATATGTAGTTAATTTACCTGAACAAGTTTCAAATTATAATATTTATTATTAATAAAAGTTATTTTAAATGAAATTATTTTAATGTGAAAAGCATAACTATTTATAGCAATATTGAAAATATCGATAGAATATTTATCGATATAACTAATTCTTACACTTTCAAATCTCTATTCGAACAACTAACAGAATAGTAATAATAACGCCGGCGGCCCGTCGCCTGCGGTCAATGGACACGCATGCGCCGTTACGACTATACGGTGTCTTGACCTTGTATGAGTCAGATGTTTGGAACATTTCTTCAAATAATGTCGATTTAAAACTTATTTGCCTATGCACTGTAACTGACGTCTGCTTGATATTTTTTAAGTTATACTATTTTTTATAATAAGCTTATACTTATATGTATACATGCCTTCAAGGGTTGACACAGTTTTTCATACACCCTGTATAGCCCACAGTCTTCCAAGACAACTGGACTATCGAACTCAAAAAGAATTATTCAATTGGAACCAGTAGTTTCGGAGATTAGCGCTTTCAAACAAACAAACAAACCAACTCTTCAGCTTTATAATATTAGTATAGATATATGTGATAAAATAAATACTTAGTAATTATTGATATATATATATGTACTTACCTATATATTAATGATGTCTCCACAAGTTTAGTCTGTCCGTGTACACCAGAAAACATGTACACAGACATCAACACCAACAATGTATTGATGCACTCCAGATGTAAATAGTACGTATTATCACTGAAAATAGACAAAAAAATGGCATTTAAGTAATCTTAGAACATGTTTGCTACAACAAACTATTGATGCAGAGTTTGTAGTTTATTTATAATGTTTATTTATTTAATATAGTTTCTTCATCATCATCATCATCATCAAGCTCTAAATTCAGATTATCTTAATATATATGTATTAAATTCACTTATATAGTTAAAAAGTCAATGCTATAGTGACGGAATTTCTCATCATTCCATGTATTCACGGTGCGTGTGCCGGGTCCATCGTTGTACTGAGAGGAGCTTCAACAGTGACTGTGACTTGCGACCCAGGTGTAGGTTTAAGGGACCCTATCTAACGCGTTAAACGCTCGCCTCCACCGTCCAAGCTCCTCTTTCTACCAAACCATATTAGAAAAGAACCTACTAGGGCTGAATTGGAAGTATTTTCTATATAACAGACACATACGTAACTGGCACATCAATGATGAGTCCTATGAGGGCGTCTATCAACATTTCCACGCGACTTTCGTTGCTTCGCTGTTCATTCTCTGGAGAGGAGGAAGGGCGAGATTGGTCCGGAGGAGGCTGGGGAAGATATATAATATTTATATAGTCAATTTATTAGGCTCCAAATATATAGACTGCAAGTACATGAGGAAAATTAAGTAATGTATGTATTTATAGACAATGATCTATATTATGCTTAAAGATAGAAAATCCTATTAATATTATAATTGCGAAAGTTTGTGTGTGTGTGTGTGTGTTTGTTACTTCTTCACGCTCAAACGGCTGAACCGACTTTGATAAAATGTTGTATACAGGAAGCCGACGTCTAGGAATAACACATAGGCTACTTTACATTCCGGAAATCCCAGAAATCCTGGAAATCCGCGGGTTAAAACCGCGGGGCGCAGCTAGTAAATTATAAGAAAGAGATAAGTGACAGTACATAGAAGAATTTTAAATTGAATTATATTAAAAAAATAACTAACTTTGCTTCTGATAACATCCTCACTTAATTCAGAAAAATGATTTGGAGTGAAATTATTAATTTTGCTTAAAACAAATTAAATGCTGATCTTTGGTATGTGAGTTAAAACAACATATCAATATTATATTACACACAATTTTGGTCTAAAAGACAGCCAATAGTTACTTTAATCTATGAACTATATACTTAAAAAGTTCAATTAAAATTCCATCAGTAATTTATATGAGTAATGAACATGTACATAAACAACTATTTATTTTGCAAGCATTCTCAATTACCAATTAAGTTGCAAATATCTTTGTAAGTTAATGACAAAGATATTTCATTTCTATGACAAGCTACTTAAGTATCAAATTCCCTTGACAAAAATTCGTTTCCAAATACTTACTGCCACAGCAGCTTGTACATCAAGATGTTTGCAGACTTCATACTCGGGGACCAATTCAACAAGATATTTGGCCACAGCTCGGACAACAAACAGAGCATTGTAACTCTGCCATGCAAGCATTACACTGAAATTAATGATAATAATGATTAATAAATACAAATAAATTGACAATGGCAGACTGTAAAGATAAGAAAAAAAAAATAATGTTTTTAGTTTAATTACATAGGATGGCAACCAAAGGTCTAAGAAAACTAAGAAACTTATATGGATATCTTAATAAAAATTACATATCTTCAGGAATAGTGCAAAACCGCTTAACTACTATAGGATAATTCCGCATATCTGCATTTTAAGTAATCAGAAGAAAGTTTAAGCTGAAATATTTTCAAAATTAACGAATTTTAAGATAATTTTTTCACAATTAGCAATTATTTAGTGTTTAATTTATTGCTATTTGTGAAAAAAACACTTTAAGAACTTGTTACTTCTTCTGGTTCACACGGCTTAGTGTTCGTTCCACGAAGTCAGTGGCGTCACTCGTTATATATTACACATACAACGATGTCGCTCCGGCGATGTTCATTTATTACTTAATATGTAGTATGTACATACCAGTTTACAGCCAAAAATAAACTAAAGAGGTTTTACTCTGTAATAGATAATTTGTATTATATTGAAAACGACTTACTTGTCAGAATTTGGTGCAGCCAATAGTTCTGTGGCCCGGGTGATGAAAACCTGCACTAATGACCCAAAGTTACCCGTTTGAGGATTGTTCTGGAGAAACTTCTGTAGAAGTGACTCGGCACTCGAATCGAACATCAACTGTTCATTGCTGCAAAATTAATTAATTTATATTATTCTTCTTCTTCCACCTGGCAATTTCCCAGCTTTTAGCCAGGGTCTGCCTTACATGTTGTGAATAGTTTTGGCTAATTGTTTTTACGACCGGCCGCCTACCTGACATCAACCCTCTTTGGGAATATGTTTTATTTGTATTATTATAGTGTGTAATTGTCATATGTGTATAATGTATATAATATATGTGTTCATCAACTGGCTGAATTAGGCAAACACAAAAAAGGTTGATTTTTTCCCACAATGTTGTGTATTTTTACAAGTGCTTTATCTTTAAGTGTCCCTAACATCATGACAGATTGCTTCATGCACTCTTAACTTTCATTTTTAGTGTTTTGATAAGGATTTCTATATAAAGAGCAACATTTAAATTATTTATGAATGAAGCTGATATATTATCAGAGTGACAAATAAAATATAGAAAATAAATTGACAAATTTTCAATTTTATTTATTTTATAGTACTTTATTTATCTGAATGAACAACATTAATAATTTAAAAATGACAACATATACTTAATTGATTAATTTTAGTATATGACTTATAATGAAAAGACCAATTTTTATACTTTACAGAAGTAATAGAAACTATGGGGATATTATAAAAGTACACTGTTTTCATTAATTTCAAATAAGTTTACTTAATTTATTCTTTAGTTATAGTGACAAGATGTAAGAAGATAATGAATTTAATTCTTAAAGGATAAAAAGAAACCATTTAATCTAAACTTTTATCTCTATTTTGATATTAATTTTTCTTTTTATATATATGTACTTACGCATTAGTTGGTATCTGTATGTTGAAAGAGAGGAGTTGGTTCCAGAATGGATCATTTGGACATATAACCTCCTTCGAGCAAAATTTAGCAACCAACTCATTACTTGAAATATCTGAATATTTACTCACTGCTATACCCATATTCTGCAATAAATAATAAATTTAAATTTTATTGATAAAATTGGATATTTTTTAACGAAATAAAAGTTTTCCGGCGTAATAATTTTAGCTAATTATATTTTTATTTTATTATTCTATTTTTTCCTGCAAATGCAACTGGTATTTCATTTTCGACATTTAAATTAACCGGTAGACCTTGAACGGTAAACATTTATAAAATTTAAGTATTCTAAATTAATAAACATCGAGCTAATCTTATAGCTTATAAGCTCATTAGTTGATAAATATCCGATGTTTGTCAGCGTAAGTGACTTATAATAATAAATTTAATTAGTAGTAACATACCCTTATATTCGTATTCCTTATAATTTTATATATTAAACACAATCACAATGCCATTTATTTATATTATTGTTATACACTTTCTGCGCCACGAATTCATTGCTAATACTTCAATTTAATTGTCATCTGTTGACAACGAAGTGACGAGAAAATTTAATGTCACATATAAATCATTATTTGGTGAACCATCTAATTTTTGTTATTCAATTATATATTTTGTTTCGAGACATATAAATATATATATAGTAGATATTTTCTAAGAATTGAAGATTCAGTTACTATCACTATTATATATAAATGTGAAAAGGAAATTATAGGATTCAGTTTTGTTAAGTATTTAGTGTGATCGTTACAGATTTAATATTTTAAATAGTTTATGCTTTGTATTAGTCAGGCTTACAATATTTTAAGAGTAATAAGCAATTACAAACTTTTGGGAACATAAGAGCTAGGTGTTACATAAAAAACGGACTAAAGCAATTTACACTATATATTTATTTGTATAAGTCTGAATCACCTATATATTAGAATTTAACCTGATTTAATTCCAATACCATGTAACATAATTGAAACATGGGGTGCTAAATAAACTTATTAATGTAAGTCATGTAAAATATAAATTATAATTTTATCCATGTTTACTATTCTTTTGTCATTCGCAAAAATTACCATAAAGGAATCGATTTCATTATCTGTGGTTACCAAATACCAATATTTTGAGACAGTTTCGCTAACCCGGCATTTTAATTTAAATGAAAGTAAATATTTTTTAAATAGAACTCAAAAATGCCAACGGATTGTTATAGAGTAGATGTGATCCATTATTTAAATCCGTCTTTAATATGGGTGGAAGTATGTGATTCCACTGTGAGTGAAGATGAGTTTGTTTTCGAACAAATCGGTATTTACGGTATCATACCACATGAAACTACTATTGATGTAGAACTTGAGTGTATTGTCTCAGCTCAATGTACTGATTGGGTTCCCGCTTCGAATACAATCTTAAAAAATCTTTTGTGTAAATCCGAAGAAGTATGGTTTCTTCCAACTTACATAGATAGAAGGTAAAATAAAGTAAACATATATTTATTTAGAAAAATATTATTTTCATTGTCAATTCATTGTCATTGTGTAATGAATTTTATTTTTCATTTCAGATCTTCAATATTCGATGACAACATACACAAATATGGAGAATTAATATTAAAAAACAGTGATGGAAAACTGAAGAAGGTTTCAAAATATTTAGTTAAATCTGGTTTTGCTGAAATGAATGTATCGAAATTTCACAGTCAACTCAACAACGGTGAATTAAACACAAATCTGGATTCCATTAAAACACAGGAAGTCATAAAACAATTAGAAAAGCATTACACGAAGTTATCTAAAAAGAAAGAGTGGGAGAAATCTATGAGAAAACAGACATCAGTATTCCAAATGAAACAGAAATTTGAATCCGAGTTAACAGTATCAAATCTAGAAAAACACAATAATAGAATGATAAAAACGGTAATAGAAAATAAGAGTAACGATTTTGATCTTTGTAAAGATGTAAACGAGAAACCGTTAGGACGAGGCTTCTATAAAGCGGATTCTAACAAGACTGAGTTAAAGTCGAAATTATTAAAAAAGAAGGCATCATATCACAACAAAACATCATTTGATGATATGAAACATTTCCTGGACAAAAATTCAAGATCTAAGTATGATGATGCAGATTCAAGTGAACCAGACAATAATCAGAATGGTTTAAAATTTTTAAATGGAAGATTAGGAAAGACTCATAATATAGAACAGAGAATTCTGGCACACGACAGAGCTAAAATACAAAAGGCTGCTAACGGTTGTGACAATTTATATAAAAATGATGATCATGAAAAATGTGGGTTGATATTAATTTACAATTATCATACATTTTCGTACTATCTCAAAATAACTAATATTTAAGTTGTAGTTCACTAATATATGAGTAATATTACATGAATATTAACAAAAAATGTTTCAGTAAATATAATTTTAAAATCTATACTTATTAACTTATACATAATGTAAGTTAGTCATTTTTGATAAATTTAGTAAATATAAAGTATTTTATTGTAAAATAATTAATTATAATTTAATGGCAATGTTACCAGTTTGTGACCAATATATGAAACCTATTGGCAATCAAAAAGTTAATGAAAATTTTACTGTACTGTTTTAAAGAGTCAGTCCACAATATGGAATTCTTTTAAAATGTTTATTTCTAACTTATTCTTGACAACAAGTATATTTATATAATTTTTCTCTATAAAGCAGTTAAAATAAATATTGAAAATTTTGTTTTTGTTTCAGCAACACAAAGAAGATTTGCAAAAATCAAAGGAAATAAACATGTTTCAGAAAAACTTGTAGCATTTGGACCTCCAGACCTAGATCCTTTTAAGATGAAAGTTGAGAAAGTACCTGCTTTGGATTATAATATAGTTGCTGATGAAGTACAGCCTCAAGAAGATTGTATAGACAAAGAAGATTTTGGTAAAATTGATTCTGAAGTTGATTATCATGTACCTAAAGGGATTTGTGATAATTCAGTACATACTGAGGCTAAAGCAAGTGACAGTGATCAAACAATATTAAGTTCTGTGTTACAACGACGATTAAAAGCTCGCGATAGTGTTAGGAATAACGAAAGCAGTATATCAAGCACAGATACGAACACAGAAACGTCTAGTGTCGGCGAAAACAAGGAATCCTTTGACGACGATGAAGTTTTGGAAATTATCGATAAAAGATACAAAAAACCCCCATCACTAAAAGTCGATAAAGTCAGCGATTCCGTTGATATAACGTTGAAAAATAACGTAAATCCATTCAAGAATGTCGATTCTAGCTTGTCCGTGTTTGTAGATAAATTAGTGACACCCGTCTTAATGGTTCATTCGAAGAGCAATAAACGTATCGAACCCGTCTTCCAGATGAGAGATATACATTTTAATGAGCATATACGACTTGTGCTGAGAAATATGAACATCGAAAAGCTTATGATGGTACAGACTGTGTCTTGGAATGCGATTTTGAGGGGTTTCAGTGTATTCATGGTTAATCCCATGGGTAGTGGTAAAACTATGGGTTATTTGCCTGCTGTTTGTCGATTAGTTAGTGACGGTGGTGGTGATATATCGAATAGTTCAGGCCCTATGTGTATTATAGTTTGTGCTACCGCGAAATCTGTGGTAGAAGTCGAGAAATTGGCTAAAATGTTCCTTGGATTGGACGAAAAAGTCGTGGCGTGCTATGCCGGTGTTGATGAAACGTATATTACAACAGCTTTATTGAATGGATGTGATTTATTCATTAGTACACCACCAGCTTTAGCCCGGTTGTTGAAAATAAACGATTTTGGTATAGATTTAAAACGTCTCTCGATGTACGTGTTAGACGATTGCGAGCGATTAACGCAGAGCTATAACGATGAACTCAAATTCTTTCAAATTAAAATCAATACCATGCTGAAAAATCGAGTTAACAAAGAGTTAAAAGTGCAATACATAATTGCATCCCGTATTTGGTGTGATTTTATGGTACCGTTGGCAAAAAAAGCACCCGATACGATAATATGTATCGGAGCGTTTCAAGAATGCGTGCTTTATTCAAAAGCGAATACATCAGTCAGCTTTATTAAGAGCGAAAATAAGATGGAGCATGTTTTTGAATTCTTGGAAACGATAGACGCTTCAAAGAAAACTGTAATAGTTTGTTCCGATAACGATGAAGTGGAAGTATTGCAAATAGCTTTGAAGAAAACAAAACGCGTTGTTTTTGCTTGTGACAATAATATGACTGTTCACGATTTATATAGTTTAAGTGAAGCGTGGGGAGATTATCGAGAACCGGTTTTAGGACCTATCCTTGTGTGTTGTGATGGAAATTTGACCCATATGAATGTAACCGACGCACATTATCTAATACACTACTCGATGCCGCAGTATTTTTCTTCGTTTTGCAAGCGTTTCTCCGTCTTAAACGACAATTACCCATCAATTTTCAAAGATATTAACGATAATGTTAAAATTAAAATTCTTCTAGAAGAGAGTAACGCGCAACAGCTACCAAAAATCGTGAATTTTATCAAACGATGCACCGAAAATCTTCCGACGTTCTTAAATAATGTTTGTGCCAGTATACTAACTAATAAAGATGTGATAAAAGCTCAAAAATTGGTTCCACTTTGCGATAACTTACTGCAATTAGGCGACTGTCCAGATTTCTATAACTGCCACGAAAGGCATACAATATTAAAAGATGCAGATACTCCCAAAGAATGGGTACCGAAAAATGGTGTTATAACATTCAAAATAATACACTATCATACAGCAACTTTATATTCAGCCAGACTTTTAACAGTAACTGTTAATGGCACAAATTCAAAGTTTCCTCAAACATACAGTACGCTTTCATTAAAAATGGGCATGTATTTCGCCAACGAAACTCATAGAAAACTGCACGGAATGCCAGAAATTGGAGATATTTGTGCCGTAGCTATGAAAGTTAACTTCTACGCGAGGTGTCAAGTACTCAAAATATTGTCGCGATATCAGAGAGGAAATCCTAACAAAGTCTTGGTTAGATTAATAGACGAAGAAAAGTATGAAATAACTAGAGACATATATCTATATTATTTGCCGGACGATTTGAAAGAGATAGAAACAAAAGTTGTACAAGTAAGACTTGCTAATTTAGAACCCAAAGACAGAGATATAACTTTCTCTGATCTAGCTCGAGATTATTTAAAGAAATTAACTGATGCTGATGATGAATTGTTTATGAGGGGTCAAGTGTCACTGGCGGTCGGAAATTGTGTTTTTGTGACAACCCTAGAGGCTTGCCAAGAATTATCGTCTCTGAATGAAACGGTCGTAAAATATAATTTTAAGCATGAACTTCTAAAGAATCATGCTCTTATAAATTCTGAACATTTAAACAAAATTAAAGCTCTCTGTAAAAATAGTGGATTGAATGTTGCAGATAGTACAGTTGACGATAATAAAACTAAAGATGTAACATTGAAGAATACGCAAAATGTTTCCTGGGCTCATTTAGACAGCGAAGAAATGAACAATGTGTTTTTTGCTTCCGCCATAAATCCATCAAATTTCTTTGTACGTTTGGAAAAATTTGAATCCTGTATGATTAGTCTGTTGGAAGATATAAAGGTTCATGTTGAGAATAACACAGAACAAATCAGTGATATAAAAGAAGGAGATATAGTTTTGGCTGAATTTCCTGATGATAAAACATACGAAAGAGCAAGAATCGATACAATTAATGAAAACAGAGTAAAATGTTTTTTCGTAGACCAAGGTGATTGGAGGGAGATTGATATAAAAAGCATTGTTCAAATACCGGATAAATTCATAAATAAATTACCGTTCCAAGCTATCGAATGTAGATTGATTGGTGTAAAACCTCTAGGCGAAGAATGGACCGATTTCAGTACGAACTGGTTTTATGATAATTGCTTTGAAGGCAGCAGTGAAAATTTAAAACATTTATTTGTTAAGTATTTCACGAAAGAACCAGCGAAATACACCGGCGGAAACAAATATGGCGTTGTTTTAATAGACACTAACACGGAACAAGACGTCATTATAAACGAACTAATGATTGATCTAAATCTCGCTCAAGAACAAGAAGAGGAATTAAAGTACTTTGATAATATTCACACAGAGTTAAAGAAAGATATACCTAAGTTACAGGCTGATAACGAAGAAAACTATGAAAATACTATTTGTGAGATTAATGTTGTGAATAACTCTATCATTCCAAGACCCATACGTTCAGTACCTTTAATAAATTCGGATGACGAATCAGATGATTCAGATAAATGGGAAGTCAATATCAGCGCTAATAACGCTGCAGCTTTATTTGGGAATATGACAGATAAATGTGCAATTACTAATTGCGATGAAAAAACATCAAAAACATTTAGCGAAAAGAATTCTCCATCTGAAGGAAGCAAAGTTGTTAAACAAGAACCATCTGAAGGAAGCAAAGATATTACACAAGAATTAGATTCGGATGATTTAAGTTCACCGGAGCTATCAGAAATATCAAAAACTCCAGTAAAACGGAACATTATTAAGGAATTAGACCAAAAACGACATCCAAAGATAATGTGGCATCAAAATAAAAGCACCATATTCGTTAAAATACAACTAGTTGTTGATGATTACGATTTACTTATCGACGATAGAAAATTAGAATTCCTCGCGTTCACAAATGACTTGAAATACGAATTCGACTTAGAACTATTTGGTGTTATTAAAACTGAGAATTCTACACACGTTAACAAAGGACAGTATGTGTTGGTTAAACTCGTTAAAGTGTTGAACAAGAATTGGTTAACGTTAACAAGGAATGGTGATTTAAAATGGGTAGTTTACGATGTGGACTTCATTGATACGTCATCAGATGAAGAAACTATCGATAGAAGCTCGATGATGAATATCGTTAAAAGTTTAAATGACAATGACACAGATACAGATGATGATCAATTTTGTGATGATGCAAATTTTACATACAAAAAATAGTATGAAAATCTCTAGTCAGTTTGAAGTACAGATAATGCAGACTGTTCCAGTGTATTCTAATATGTAACATATACATATATACGGCATAGAAGAAACGACAATAAAAGGTGAATGTTCTTTTTTGAAAGTAGCAATGATTTTTCAAAAAAAATAAATGGCAAATTCTATGCCAAAGTCCCAGTAACAAACCCACGACCCAATAAAATTATAATTATATTATAATTTGCTCTTAACTTTAAAAAAATCTAGTTTACATGAACGATCTCTTATTAAGTATACTGAACACTATGCTTACATTTTCCATCGTTACACTGCATGAATGATTGTCAAAGAAATTGTACTTTTCTAAGAAAAACATAATATTCTTTTTATATTACATGATGATGATGATGTATCTTCATATCAAACCCAATGTTATAACCACATTTTTAGTATAAGTGTTAATTATTTTTAATGATTAAAACAACAAAATGTTTTTTTTAACAAGTATGTAAGTGAATCTCATTGATGTCATGAACTATAAGTTAAAAGAACTATAAAATATATTTCCATTTCGTTATCACATTTATATTTATATGTATTTCATTGTTTGCAAAAAGCTCGTCTCTGGCGTCTGAAGTCTATTTAGTCAACAACAAAACAAATCTTTTAGAGTTCATTCAAATACATTGCTATATAATAAAAAATCTATCTAATCATGTTACACTTAAGTAACGTCTTAGTAATGTATATTTAAATTTTAACATGAGTGCCAAATTTAAAATTAAGTCTTACTTTTCTGGAAATAAAATGAAGAAAAACTTATGTATAGACGAAAAGTCAATGAAATGTAACTGTTTGTAATTATAAGTGGAAAAACTGTATTGTTATACAAATGAATAAATATCCTTTGAACTACGAATTTGAAGTTTTTATTATCTATACAAATAAAACTGAAGTTTATGAATAAGTTATTTTTCTAAATGCATGTAATACATACCGTATTGTAAATAAAAATATCATTTACATTATATATTTCATTGCTGCATTATTGACACTTCTGATAGGGAATTTCTGAAACGACTGGACGAATTTTGAAAAGACTTTCACTACAAGATAGCTGATTTAATAAGGAAATAATATTATTTGAGAATGTTTGTATAATAAGAAATGTTTTTATATCCTTAGTGAAATCCCATTACCTACAATTTTAGCCATTTATTAGATGTTGTTAAATATACAATTTTAGATTTATCTTTGAATGTTCAGTGTTGTCAATAGTAATGTCCTACAAAATGGCTGAAGCCTGTATTTATAGTTTTCAAATATAGGTTGATACTTAAATGTTGCTATTACAAAGTAACAACGGTTCAGTATTTACGAAAATATAAATAAATTAGAAATATTAGTGAAATAAATTAAATTATTAATTAAATAAATGAAACAATGATTAAGCCAAATATAAAACAATACACCAGTACATATATCTTAAATAAATTATCTTAAGGATAGATCTTCCATAATAACTGTTCCTATAGTTTCAACAGAATTAGACACAGACGAAACCTCTCATCATTCCATGTATTCACGGTGCGTGTGTTGGGTCCATCGTTGTAGTGAGAGGAGCTTCAACAGTGACTGGGACTTGCGACCCAGGTGTAGGTTTAAGGGGCTCCTATCTAACGCGATAAACGCTTACTTCCACCGTACAAACTCTCTTTACCTAACCAAATTTGAAAAGAACCTATTAGGGTTGCCATCGAAATACGTTCCAAACGTGAATTGTAGAGAGATTTAGCCGTTATATTTCTCGCTCCCACTTCTCCCACGTACAGATCCATGGCGAACCTATTTCAAATGATTTTAATAAAATATCGACGTAAATAGAGTCACACAGATATCAACTGTATCATACAGCCATAAATTAATTGTTTTATTGTATAGGTTAGATTAGATTTTGTGAAATTTATATCCAATTTATGCAGAACTACATATATCAAAGAAATAATATATTTATAAAAAGAAATATAATTCTTATTTTATTCTTTTCACTACTTTTTTTTTTACTTAAATTGCTTTTATCTTTTCAATCTCTGCTAATATCCATTATTTTTCAATAGTTTTCATATATTATGACGATTACAACTTTTACAACTTTTTGAATCATTATATCTCAAAAACGGTGGCTCGTAGAAAAAAGAAATATTAATTCTTTGTAGATAATTTTATGATCTACAATTTTTATTTGAGATATTTTTATGATAAAACTTACCGTTTTGCTGAAAATCGCGAAAAACTCTTTAATGATATTTCAAACTTTTTAATGATATTTCAAACAATCTTACCGATTTTCAGCTTGGTGGGAATTTGTGTAATCTTACTGTTATTATTTGGTCTAATTTGACCGGACTACATGGTTAGACACAAAATGAATAAAAGTGGATAATAAAAATTTGTAGATTTAAAGTACAGAGGTGATATTCGCTAACTATGAAAGATTCTAGTATATTTTTCGAGGACATTTTTCAAATATATTGATCCTAAAATATAACTAATTAAATTAAAAGACTATGGATTTATAAATAGTAGAAACTAAGAAAAAGATGATTGAACGATTCATATGGAATCTTTGATATTAAACTTATATTTGTTCAATGACTTATTGACCTTTCGTCATCATCATCATCATCCTATCAGAGCCCACTGCTGATCAAAGGCCTCTTCTCACATGGAGAAGGTTAGAGCATTAATCACCACGCTTGTCCAAGACGGATTGGTGATTTAAAACTTTTAATTGTGAAATTATAAGTCCAGGTTTCCTCACGATGTTTTCCTTCATCTGTCAGTGATATCTAAATACTCTCAGAAAGTACATATGACTCGGAAAAATCACATTGGTACTTGCCAGGTTTGAACCCGCGCCCTCGGCAAAGAGAGGCGGGCCCCTTAACCACTAGGCCACCACTGACTATTGACCTTTGAGTATATATAGTAAAAAGGGATACGGAATTAAAACAGCACTTTTATTAAACATTTATTTAACATCAATAACGCCAAGTACATAATTAAATAATTCCAATAATATATGTATAATAAAAACAATAATACTTTACATGACTACGAGAACAGACATATTATATATGCGTATTTTTTGATAATATTTAATTTATTTTTTATATATTTTAATTTCTTTGAATGCTAATAATAATATGATATATTGTTGTCAATCGTTGTATCATAATGATTTTTAAGTTATATTCTCATCTGTGACGCTTCTTTGAAATTTTTAATGTGTTATGTGTCAAGTATAATTTAGAGAAAATAATACATTCAATGGCACGAATATAGATTTTTTTTTACAATTTTCTGTAACTTTCATAAATAGCGAAGAATTAAAGCTATACAACAATAATATTTAACGCTACAGCTGTTAGTGATACACATTTTTAAATATATAACTACAGTGACTTTACATAGAACGGTTATAACCAATATATTTTGACCTTACTGGCTGGTATGACCAATATAAGTTGACCTATCTTAAACATTGAATCTAGTTTCCGAGCCGTCTGCTAATACTAAAGTTACAGTTCTCGAGTTGGTCCACACTAGCCTCGCGAGATGAAGTGGGTTCAGACGTGATACATCCGCCATCGGGGCTGTGCTATAACACTTCACACAACGCGTCTGAGCAGCTCCAAGACCAAACATACCTGACATATAAAATAATATATGAAATTATAGCAATAGGGGTCTTTTTAAAATGGTTGTTACTTAGTTTCTTGAAGGTATTAGAATATGTGACATATGTGTTTGTTGGCCAGTTATTGTTTTCAAGAATGGTTATTCAATATGTCTATCTAGGTCTTTTTAAACTGGTGTTGATATGAGCGACTTAAAATTAACGAAAGACTTACAGTCACACGTTTTGTAACATCAAGTATATTTAATATGCCATGAACTAAATAGTTTTTATCATTTAGTATATAATTCTCAGTAGATGTGTGCGGGATAATTTTGAATTGTCCCATTTGGTTGTGGCTAGTATTAAATTTCCTATACTAATTAAGGCTTCCACGAATATTCATTTAAATGAAACTAATATAATTGAGTAGTCATTTTAATGACATTCTTTTTGATGATACAGTAAAACTTTTTACGAGCCCTCCAGCCGGCCTTGGTGGGGCCGGAAGGGATGTGTGAGGCTCGGCCTGGGCAGGCCCCTACTCACTAAAACCACTGCGAAAGCCATCGGCCGCTATGTCAGCGGCAGGGCATCTTAATAACATTAGTCTAATATAAACTACTCTATACTAACCAGCGGTACTTTGCCAGAATGAGAGTCTGTTATCAGCGGTCGCGTATGACACGAGGTACCTCCCGTCGGGACTGAAGGCGCACGCTGTGACCGGACCCGCGTGCGCGGTCAGTGACTGGCAGCGCGCGGCGCGGAGCTCGTAGATAGCTAGCTGACCCGTGTGACTACCCACTGAGAACATTTGGACGGTAGATGGAGAAATTTGTGAAGAAATTAGTGAACATTTGTAGGATAGACAATAATAGAATGACGTAAATGAAAATTCCTGCAAGAAAATCTGCCAGTCGTTCCAAAATCAAATTCATAATATTCTGTTGCTCTCGTCCAAAATAGAATTACTTATATTGTGTTTTTGTCAATGTATGTCAAAAGACATTATTTAAAAGTAAGTAATCGCCAGAAAACAGTATTATTTTATATAAACAAAGTAGAACTAAAAAAAGTAGAAATTAATTATTAAGTAAATTATCAATAACATGTTTATTATTATGATAAATAACATAAAAAATTGAAAGATAATAGCATGTAAATCAAACAATTATAAATATCGCAAACTATTATTGTATAAACACTAAATATTTCTAAGATTTCTATATTATTAAATCTAAAAACCTGCAATCCTCCTGGTAGCCGGGCAGTGAGACACCTGGTTGTAACGACATACAGCTGGAAACACTTCACTCAGGCCTTTACTTTTCAGATGAGACTGGTCCACACAGTGAAGTATTATGTCCATCACCTGGAAAAAATAGGTTATTAATGTATTAATTGGGTGGTGATATTATTATTAACGTGCAAATAAAATTGTTTATTTATGAGAAAGGTGGCAAAGATAGAATTTCTACTTGATGGGATTTAGTCACCATCGCCCATAGACATCTGCCACATAAGAGATGTTTTTTGTTTTTTTATTTTTATTTTATAATTATCCCTCTGACGTGGTCAGAGACCTTGTTTGCTATTTTTCTCTTTTATTCTAGTTCTATCGTTCACTAGTGCTTACTAGAATGAAAATTTACATACATAGTTTTTCTTTCTTTTATAGTTCTCTTTCTTTTAGTTATAGAGATGTTGGGGATGCGTCACCTTCCTTGGTCGTTGAGAAAGGAAGAAAGGATGTTAATAAGGAGAAGCAAGCAAAAGGATGGGGTTAAGGAAATGGCAACCGTCTTAATTTAGAAAATATTTCAGCTTAAACTTTCTTCTGATCTGCTTCCAATGTAGATACGCGGAATTATGCAATGACAGTTACGCGGATTTGCACTATCCCGACTATATACCATCAAATCCCTCATACCTCTACTAGTAATTCAGCCACAGCGCCGTGCATCCTCTCTATGAGGAGTTCTATTCCCCTTAGAACCTCCGCCCTGCCTCTCTGTAGGGCGACGGCGGCGGGCGGGGGCGGAGCACCCGCGGGGGCGGCGGCGCACCTCGCGACCTCACGGGCCATAGTCGTTATGAAAGCTGCTGGTCTGTGAATTGAAATAAATATAAATAAGTTTCTGTCAATATCAGGTAATCATGTTTGTTTATAAGATGGTAAATTCTATTGAAATGAACTATATATGTATGGTTTTAGGATGTCATTGATCAACCTCAAATATAAGTCGAGATGACACTATATATGTAGTTGTTTTCTATTGTTTTCTAATAAGTGAAAAGTCGAATGATTTGAATCGCACTGAATTTTGTATTGTTTGTGTGTTTACAACTTGTTAGTCTATGAAAAGAAATGCAAACTAAAAATATTTGCATATAACGTAGCTGTACTTTCTTAACTAGGGATATTAATAACAAATATTTTCTTCTGTATGTTACTTTGTCATTGTAAAAAAGTTTATTTCTATTTTACGCCACCTTGTAGTTTACTTTCTATTATTGACAAAAAGTGGTCTTAAATTTCTTCCTGAGCAATGCTTGGTATACAATATATGCATTTATATGTAAATCTAATGCTTCTATGCTGACTTAGCTACATTTTCAATATAATGTACCTTCAACTGTATATATATATATATATATATACAGGGTGACTGGTGAATTACTATCAATATTTAAGGAGATTACTCGGTACATGATTCTCATTCGAATTATGTAAAAAAAATAGGTACTTAATTTTTGACCAAATTTCCGTAAAAATAAATAAAGTGTGTACACGTTCCAAGTGTTCCAAGTGTGGACGCGTGCGGCGGCGTGCTGATACAACACTACGCCGCCGCCGCGTCTGTGTGTGTGTGTGTGTATACCTAATCTGTAGGGTGTTCATACGATGCGTAATTAATTACATAACTTTTGGTTAACTTTACTTAGAAGTTTATTAATATGTATGTTATATTAATTTTTATTTTGTCATATACGATCGTCAAATATCACGTCCTCAAATATCGATAGTAATTCACCAGTAACCCTGTATATATATGTTTACTTCCAGATTAATTATTTGTGGAATTTGTATTGGCTTATGGGTTATTCAAGGTTTATAAGTTTTATGTAATATAAAATATGCTGTTTGTTTCACTTACTTACAAATAAAAATAAAATATAATACCTTGCGGTTGCTATAAGTGTCAGTGCGTGCCGCGCTGTTCTACACGAGTCCGCCTGCGGTGTGAGAGGCAGCCCGTACGTCATTGAAGGCACTAGTTTATCAGCGTCTGAACACATCTCCAACAAACCTATGGGTTATCAAATATTAATATATACATTACAAACAAAATAAAAAATTAAACCAGTTGCATTAATCTACCAAAGTTTGATACAAAAAATGGTTTGTGAATTGAGGAATAATATTAAGTTATGTCCCTTTAAAGTTTAAATTCATAATCAGATCATTAAAATACTTCTGTCGATACTTAAAAAGTATCCAATTAATTCTAAATATAATTTTCTGAACAATTACATACATATTACCCTCTCCATACATACTACCCCATCAATTCACCATAAAATAGTATTCAGATCTTATATTTTGTATTTTTTGGCTGTAAAAACTATTCTATTCATGAGTATTACCAAGTAGTACATGAGATACATCGAGGTAGGGTTCCCAAACAGCAAATCCTCTCCCTAGGAGGTCAATGGCCGCGCGTCGTAGTGGCGTATGTGCGGGGAGGCGAGCAGATCCAGGTGCTAGTAGCAAGTGAGTTAGCGCCAAAGACGTCAAACGAGCGAGGTTGTTTGACGAACTAAGTGTGAAACCTGTGTATGAAAATAGAGAAAATATAATTAGTATAGATTGTACTTGGGACTTATATATGTATATAATCATCTAATAAAAATTTCTTATTTTTTGATATGTAAGACTTTCGCGAGTATTCATTTGTATGTAAGTAATGTTTTGGGATGTAAAACGCGTTTTTTACTATTTCAAGCAAAATAGTCCTGACGATTCGGTTACTTTGTATAAATTGCAATCAGATGAAAATGATTTTTTTATTTCTTGTTACTTTTATTATCTGAATAAAATTTTTCATAATACTATTCGCTTTGATGGAGTTAATTCCTAATTTTAATGATTAATCTTTTGTTTATATACTTTATTAATACTTTAATTACATCGAACTTGTAAAGTCTAGTGAATTTTAATTTCCAATAAAATTCTTGGACATATTCATCTCGATCGTCAAGGCACCATATACACAACAAAAGTCACTAATTCTGCTCTAACAATATAAATATATATAGATATTTTCAGATTACTGTACCTTCAACGATGGAACTCTTCCTACTGTCACCGTCTTTACGTCTCTTATTTCCAGCGGCACCTATAAAATATTTAACAAATTTAGTTGCCAGAATACTTTACACATATTATAAGGCGATTTTGTTATTTGTGTCGATATTGTGAAGATTACTATAATTTGAAGTAAAACTTCTTTACGCACGCTGGGGAGTAAGCTGGTGAAAGCGTTACGAAAAGTTTGATCAGGCGAGGCGAACGAAAATGAGAGGGACATATAAGTTAGTGAAGATAGATAGAGAAAGTGTTACGGTTCCTATATTACTGTAAGGGCAAGGGAGGGAGCAGTGCGGGCGTATATTTTCTGTCTCGCTTCCTTTCATACCCAGTGCATGTATTATACATATATGTATAAACATATTCATGTACATATTACATATATATGGAGCGAAAGAAATTTCCCTTCAGTCGTGTTATTTAAAGCACAATGGTTTAATATTTTTTTACCTTCTGAAGCTATATCTTGTCCAAACTCCGCTCCTATCACACCCAATAGAACAACCGCTGTAGTCTGTTTTCGTTTCAGCTCAGCGATAGAAGACGGCTTCCTTATGATTTCTTCCTCTTCTTCTTCGAATTCTTCTTCTTGCTAGAATTTACAACGAAAATTATGACTTATGCTGTTGAACTTATGGTATAAATTTGACTAAAACTACTATTGAGTACTATGCTTTGACTAAATTGCTTTATATTATTGAACTTTAAGCTTTTAGTTTTGTTGAAACTACTATTGTTGGATTATTATGTTTTTGACTTTTTCTTGTATTTAGACACCACTGACATACGGTGAAGGAAAACATCGTTAGAAACCCGGACTTATAGTTTCACAATTATAAGTTTGAAATCACCAACCCGTCTTGAGCAAGCGTGGTGATTAATGCCCAAACCTTCTTCATGTGAGAAGAGGCAGCTCAGCAGTGGGCTCTTATAGGCTAATGACGATTATTTTTTCAGGTTTAGTTTAAATTACTTGTTATACAGGGTGACTGGTGAATTACTATCAATATTGAAGGAGAATACTCGGTACATGATTCTCATTCGAATTATGTAAAATAAATAGGTACTTAATTTTTGACCAAATTTCCGTATAAATAAATAAAGTGTGGACACGTTCCAAGTGTTCCAAGTGTGGACGTGGTGTTGTATCAGCACGCCGCCGCACGCGTGTGTGTGTGTGTATACTTAATCTGTAGGGTGTTCACACGATGCGTAATTAATTACATAACTTTTGGTTAACTTTACTTAGAAGTTTATTAATATTTATGTTATATTAATTTTTATTTTGTCATATATGATCGTCAAATATCACTTCCTCAAGTATCGATAGTAATTCACCAGTCACCCTGTATATTAAGGGGTTCGTAGATATAATTTCCCAACTCACGTCCTTAGCTACTTTCTCAGCCGGTTCCTTCTGTGTTGCTTGTGGGTTGATGCTCTCCGTGTGAGTGTAGAGCGGTAGATACTGTGCCCAGTTATCGACCAGGGATTTACGGCCTTTTGGTCCCATCCTGGAATATAATAAAAATTATATGATATTATTATTTTATTGTCTATCATTTTACTACTATTTCGTGACGTAATAAGATCTTAGACTATAACGAGTATTCATTTAAATGAAACTAATATTATTCGGATTACTATCCGTATTTTATTGTTTTCACTACATACTCCCCACGTTCATGACATGTCATGAATGACATTTACATCTCGTCTGCTCATAATCACGGTTGCTAAAAAGTTACCGAAATGTCGAGTCATGTAGTTTTAAATCAATAAAATACGCGAAGTTATTCAGAATAATACCAGTTTCATTCAGTATATACATCATTCCATTTAATTTTAGGTCTTTTTTCTCTTGTTTATCCACATACTATCCTAAACTATCCATTCTAAGTCACTGACCTGCCCAATTCAGCCAACAACAGCGCCTGAGCAGCATCTCTCACCTCGAGACAGTGATGTTGCCAACGACGGGCGAGCATCTCTACTTGAGGTCGCTTGAAGTTCTTCGCACCTTATAATAATCATGAGAATTATATAAAATATTCCTCTATTTCTCTTGTAAGATAAATATCACTAGATTTAAATTCTCTTATAGGAGAAATTTCACTAGAAATACATTGAATTACAAGTTTTATAGGAGTAAAATATATGCTTTACAAAATGAAAACAATTTTTGCATACATTTATTATTATCCTTAATTGTAATTTATTTCAGATTATTTCGGATTTATTTTAGAATTTATGCCCATAGAGACATTTGTAGGTTAAATTGGTTCTGATGGAATTTAAATATTTATTTACCAGCAGCAACGACTTTATCAGGGAGTAGCACACAGCTGTGCGTTGCCAACAAAGACCAGCCTTGTTTGATCAGTGCCTGCTGTGCTGCCATGTGTTCCTCACGATCCTCGTCTCCCGGCCACGAAGAAGTCCGTGTTGTAGGCCTTGGATAGGAATTTTTATTAAACCTTCTAAAATATGGACTATCATAACAAAAAAATACAACTGTATTTGTAATTCCAGGTGTGAAGAATTAAGATGAAAGAATTGGATAAAAACAGTCAGATAGAACGAGAATTTAGTGCTCTATGGAGTTTCATTTCTTTATCTAACTACTTTTAAATTTGACGTGACTTGGTTTGAGGATAGTGATAGTCAGTGGCGGCTGTACCTTAAGTGCACTCGTCCGCTGAACCACCAATTCAAAAGATTTAAAAAATTACAAAATATTACTTCATCTTTATTTTTAAATTACCATTTTAATATTTATTTTTTAACATATAAAAACGTATAAAAAATTAAGTTTTCTAATTATAGTCAAAAAGTTTGTAAGCTTTACTAAACTAATATCTCGTGCGCTTCGGCGAGTGCACGAGGACTGCTAATACATCTTTTATGAGATACGCATTAATACGCCTGGCGCGTGAAACAAAAGATAGTTCATAGAAATGTACCGAGTAATGAGTCGGTTCTCGAGCGCCGCACGAGCGGCCGAAGATTACCGAGAGCACCCGATGTATGACGAATTGAGCCGTGATTGATCTCGTTATTTTGTTTCATTTTCTAATTTTAATATTTTAGTAAAGTGCACCACCAGTTTTATAACCCACCAGCCGCCACTGGTGATAGTACATATTCTGTCATTCTAACATTTATCCTTACCTGAAAAATCTCCTGGCCACCTCTTGTTCCGGTGCAAAGCTGGCATTGCTCATGGACATGAGCGTGTTAGCGAGTGCCACGATGGACAGAAGGTGGTTTGTGGTGAGCGTCGTGCTGAGCTCCCAGTGTAACTTGGACGTGAATAGTCTGAAATTTCAAAATACGATCATTAGAGAAAATTCCTAACGGGTATATGATAAAAAAGTCTTAATATGTAGAATAGAAGTAATGTTTTAACACTATATTCTTATTAGCTTAATCCTGGCAGTAAATTTCATCATCATCATCAGCCTATCAGAGCCCACTGCTGAGCAAAGGCCTCTTCTCACATGGAGAAGGTTTGAGAATTAATCACCACGCTTGGTCAAGACGGGTTGGTGATTTCAAACTTATAATTGTGGAATTTTAAGTCCAGGTTTTCTCACGATGTTTTCCTTTCATTTCAAATTTCAATTTTAAATGAATTCAAACTTATAAGTTCCAGTGAATTTACTATATTTCATTTTAGATTTGCGAAAACTAACTTATTTCTAATCAATTTTTGTTTACAATAATTTATTTCTCTATCAATTTGGGTCACAAACCTAGTCAGCTGCTCTTGTCGTAGGTACTCTACTGGAAGTTCTGAGTTCATGAGCACAGGATCCGTGGGCGCTGAGGCACAAGCCTCCGCCCACCCTCCCAGCCTCGTGGGCAGCTGAACGGCCATATGCCCGTGACGGGATACCACGCCGAAACAAACTGGAACCTATCATTCAGATAGGATAATTTAAACTGCATTCATGAGACAATAAATTATTATCTATTCTAATTGAGCCTTTATCGTCATTATATTAGTTTGAAATTTTAATATTTTTTAAATGGATACATAAATAAACATGAATTTGTGAAGTGAACATCTTAATGAACAATATATGTTAAAAACTAAGTTATTTCGATATAACGAAAGATTAGGATCAAATATTTGTTATTTATATAATTTCACTTACAAATTATTAGGAAGCAAAATTAATTTTCTTTAGATGTATAAAAAAAAGGTTTAGCTTTAAAAAATATCTATCTTCAAATCTTATATATATGTATATAAAAGAAAGTTGTGTTAGTTACACTATTTATAACTCTACTAGAAGACCCGGCGAACTTCGTTTCGCCCTATAATCAAGAAATATCTGTTACGTTTTTTTATTTATATTTTTGGAGTTTACCTATTAAAGCCATAAATCTCCGTGTTTTGAAGTGATTAGGAATGATTAATAGTTAATATGAGAGTTACACTGAGCTAGCAAAATAATAATTGTCAACGTTACTACTACACTTGATGCACAAACAATAACGATGGCCGACAACTGTGTAGGGAGTGAGAGAAGTCTAATTGTGTGAGAGAAACAGAAGACCGGCTTCGTTCTCATCCCTACTCCGTGCTGTTTACTGGGTCAGAAGTGACACCTGTAGATATCTGGCGGGGATAACTTATTAAATGACGATTGATCAGTTATCGACCGGAGATGAAAAATGATTAAATTACTAAAATAGCTATTAAAAAATAAGGGTTGATCGTAGAAGGGTGAAAATTTAGGATTGTATGTATTTTTGTACGTTGTATCATAAAAAAATAGTAATTAAAAATTTTGTCTAAAAAATAAAAAAAAATTTAGGGGTGGACTACCCCTAACATTTAGGGGGATGAAAAATAGATGTTGGCCGATTCTCATAGCTACCGAATAAGCACAAAAAATTTCATCAAAATCGGTCAGGTTGTTTCGGAGGAGTATGGGCACGAAAACTGTGACACGAGAATTTTATATAACTCTATAGGGATATGGTTGAAAATTAGTGGATAGATATATTAGGGCAAGGAGACAGACATAGGATATTTAATTCTGTTCGATCTAAGAAAAAAGAACTTAATAAATTCTAATATCTGGTTATTTACAGCCTTTAAAGAGAATAGCGTTCGCCCGGTCAACTACACACATATTATTAATTCCAAAATTAACGCCGACGAAGTCGTGGACAAAAACTAGTATACATAAAAATGGTTTTTATTGTATCAAATATAGTACCATTGGCCGCAGCATCCCAAGCTTGGATTCGCAGACCCTATCAAGGTCAGCATCTAAGCCCCAAGCATGTAGTAACGAGATGAGGATCTGTGCTATCTCCATTGTCGGCGGCGGTTCAGACAACGACATATCGCGAGGACGATTGCGTTTGTTGGTTTGTTCATCTGGAAAGATAAGATAAATATACTTTAGAACCAAAAAAATACAAGAAGCAACATAAAATAGAAAACACGGTACAAAAGGCGGTCTTATCGCTAAAAGACCGATCACAGACAACCTTTGGATAGAGGACATTGAATACTCTAAGGGGTTCGGAGGTGTACACCTTTTAGGTAAATCATATATACACAAACATAACATATATACATACGATCAATACATGTTATATATTACATATAAATACGTGTATAAACAAAATAATACATATGTATTACATATGAGAGAAGGGAATTAAGAAGAGATGTATAATTCACGAGATGAAAACAAGAGCTCATCTCAGACGATTTATGTAATACAGGATCAAAATATTTGGAATTTTCTGTCTTAAGTCACTAGTTTCTACTCTATTCATAACTTCTTCTTCATAGTTTTTTGAGTTTTTTTGAGCTCACGATGGGATAAGTATTATAGTTCATAACTTTACATAGTATGGGATTTTTTTAACTGCTTTATGTTGGATTTGTACATATAATCAATAAAGTAGCCTCTCTTGGGAAATGACTATCTTTACCAGTTCAGACCTTGAATTGTAGATTAAAATTTCAAACTTCAGAAAAGTTATGTATAGTAATTTCCTAGTAATCATCATTCGTTAGTATTATTTAACGTGTGAAAAAATAAACAGAACTTATAGAGGACATTTCTTTATTTCTATATTTTTATTATTTGTTAGAAGCTTAGAAGTTATATACCATATGTTTGTGTGATTGTATTTCTATCTCTCTCTAACTTTTTCTCTCTCTTTCTTTGTGTGTGTGTGTGTGTGTATATTTGAATATTTGTCATTTTATCTGATTAATAATGATTTTTTTTTATATTTGGGTTCTTAAACGGTTACAATCACACAGTGATATGTTTTTTCAAAATATCTCGTATAGAAAAAATTAAATCTAGGTTAAAACCTAGACCTAGCTGTTAAAAGCGAGTGCCTTGTGACCTCCGCAACCTATAAAGTTTATTGGAATTTAGACTATACAACCTTCATTCGTTTTTTCTATATCTGCTAATTCCGGAAAAACAATCGTAATTATCATTTATTACTTCCGAAATTGATAAACAATTTTTACGGTTATTTAAATTATAACATACATATATCTACATATTATTAAAAATATTTAAGAGTACAATATTATAAAATTTTATATATATTAGGAAATGTACAATATATATAACCAATATAAAAATATATATTTTTTTATATCTTTCGATAATTGCTTATTAATAAAAAATATGTCAACCGTGACTCATAATAGCCAACATCGACATTGAAACCATTTTAAGACTTGATCGAATATATGCATTTATAATTAGCTCATAAAAACTAATTGCTACATATAAGTAATTACAATAGGACATCGGTTTTTTTATTTAAAAAGACTATACAGAAATAAATCATTGTATATTATTAATACTGATTTAGTTCTTTGAATTTATTTATCATCAGCCTATCAGAGCCCACTGCTGAGCAAAGGCTTCTTCTCAAATGGAGAAGGTTTAAGCATCAATCACCACGGTTGCTCAAGACGGGTTGGTGAGTTCAAACTTATAATTGGAAATTATAAGTCCAGATTTCCTTACGTAGTTTTACTACATCTGTCAGTGATATCTAAATACTTTTAGAAAGTACATATGACTCGGAAAAAATCACATTGGTACTTGCAAGGATCGAACCCGCGCCCTCATGCATGATAGGCGGGCCTTTAACCACTAGGATACCTCGACCACATTATGAATTTATTCACTTTTTTATTATATGTCACTTTAGCCAGGATAGCCAGGAGTGTTATTGCATCTACATTTTCACTACGATCAACTATTAAATTATGTCTACCTTATCAAAATCTTATCAAATTCTTGGTACTCAATACTTGCAACAATCACCACAATTTCCATCTATCATTCGATATACATTATATTTACAATCATTTAGTGTTGGTTAGAGACTAAACAATAACCGGTTGGTTACACAATATTAACAAATTAGCTTCATACTAAACAAGTATATAAAGTCAAAACGCTGAGTTAAAATAAACTAGAGTCTACTTCCTTATAGTGGAAGGACATGTTCAAAAGTCATTTATTTGACAAGAAATTATACATAAAATCCTTTGTAATACCAAAGTTAGACATATAAATTAGCATAGAGAGATTAAATATAGCGAAAGTACATAAATGATGATAATTTGGTTTCAAAATATATGAAAACACAAGCAAAGCCTGGCTTAGTAATATGTATATTAATATATTTGTTGTTTAGTAAACCTTCATTCATTCATTAATTCCCAAAGAGGGTTGATGTAAGGCAGGCGGCCGGTCGTAAAAACTATTCGCAACATGTAAGGCAGACCCTAGCTAAAGTTGGGAAATTGCCAGGTAGAAGAAGATCAAGAAGAAGTTGTTTAGTAAACCTATAGCTAATTTTCCATATTTTCATACACCATCCAATATCTTGATTATTATATATGAATAGATATGTAATTTTTATTAATAATTCTAGTTAGAATATAATAAATATAATATTTTTATTACAAGAGATTTCGCGGCCTATAACTCAATAAATTTATTACGAAAGAAAAGTATTATAAAGATTGGTATCTAAGATCGTAGTCTAAGGCTCTATTAATTGCTACCTCAATATCATTTCCGGATACGTAAAGGTTTTTTTAACGTATAATCGATTCCGTTTCATATTATTTCCGCGTATTTTTCAAACTATTTATATTATATAATATTATATACTTCCGTGAACTATCTATATATATATATAGTTCACGGAAGTCAGTGGTGGCCTATTGGTTAAAAAGACCACCTCTCATGTATAATGGCGCGAGTTCGATCCTGGCAAGTACCAATGTGATATTTCCGAGTCATATGTACTTTATAAGAGTATTTAGACATCACTGATTAATGCATTCCCAAAGAGGGTTGATGTCAAGCAGGCGGCCTATCGTAAAAACAATTAGCCAAAAACTAGTCACAACATGTAAGGCAGACCCTGGCTAAAGCTGATAAATTGCCAGGTAGAAGAAGAAGACATAGTTCACGGAAGTATATAATACTTTACTTTACTATTATTATAAAAGAATTTTGGTCCGCTTACTTCAATATATACTTTGTTTTAGTAGTTTGTTTTGTAAATCAAATTATGAGAACATAAATAGTCAACATAATTTCGTTCGCATTCAGAATACTATGTTAATTTGTATGTTTGTTACAATATATAACTTGAAAACCTTAAATTCATCTTATTGTCATCATTGTATGATTTTTAAAAGAAAAAAACAGTTTATTTTTCTTAATTTAGTTAATCTTTTATTTTCTATATTTTTGTAAAATACATATATACTATTCAACTTTGCCCATTTTTTAGTAGTTTTTACATTGGATTTAATTTGAAAATGCTAGTTTTGCCGATAATGATGGAAATAAAATTCGCGAAGCCCTGTCATAGGTCAAGTGCAACAAAAAGACAGCCAAGAGAGCTTAATCATTTGAGCACATATGAACGAACTTTGCATATGCACTATAATTTTGCAAATGCATAGAATACAATCAGTATTGAACAGCTTAAAATTCATAAAAAAAAAGTGTTAAATATTTAATTACATCTAAGATTTTCCCGAGTTTTATTCATTTAAATGAAACATATTTCCTATGTACTACTACCATCACGGGCAGACGAGATGTTATCACGGTTACTGAAAAGTAGCCGAAACGTCGTCGTCGTAGTTTTTATTCCTACATATATTATATATATATTATAAATGCGAAAGTAACTCTGTCTGTCTGTCTGTTACGCTTTCACGCCTAAACCACTGAACTGATTTTAATGAAATTTGGTACAGATATAGAGTTAACCTTGAGAAAGAACATAAGATAGTTTTTATTCCAGACTTTTGAAAGGTTCTCTTGGAAACGCGATATAACAAAACTCCACGCGGTCGAAGCTGCAGGCGGAAATCTAGTCAAAAATAAAGTCACAAAGTATAATCCGTAAAATAATATTTTCTGTTTATTTATTTGTAACTTACAACAATCCCTTAGCGACACTCAAAATCCGGGAAAGGTCAACGACATTACAAAATTCGGCGAACTATATTTAGGTATAGAGCTATAGTTATTCTAGTGGCTAGTACTTTCTATATCGCAAGTGAATGTTGGCTTGGGGCGCGGCTGGCCTTGGTCATTGTAGTACGCCCGTACTTGATAGGGTTTAAATTAATAATTGTTTTAACTGACACAGTTAAAAACGATTCCGTGTTAACAAATTAATGTTGAGATAGTTAAAGATTTGATTATTATTTTAATTGATATTATAGAAATAGACTAAGTATAATTTCGTAAAAAATATAGTTTGGAAGTTTTTGTTTCTTACAAAACATATATAATCTTATTGTTTATAATATAAAATTGTCTAAAAATCATTAGAATTTTTATTAAAAACAATTAGAATTTCAATTAGTTTTATTATTAATTACTAATAACAAATACTTCTTAAATGATTGAATATTTTTTTCTACATATATATAATAGTAAGTATTTATTTATTTAACAATAATTTAAAATAAAAAAAGTCATAGGATTTTCAATATAAGTAATAAATAAGAATGAGAATATAGTAATAATCTTCTAATCGTATAATATTATACAAATATATTTGAGATACAGGTCCAATTGCAGAAGTAACTCCAGGAGTATTTCTGGACTATTGAGGTTCTCTAGGTGTCCAGGTGTCTTATTTTAATGACTTTTTCTAATAAATACTTTGGGTTATTTATCGAGAAAGTTTGGATAGTTTTAATTTATATAAATTTAAACGTTATTCCTTACAGGGCATATTTTATGTATGTCCTAATTATTTCAACGTTCACTGTCTTCAATTGTTTAATAAAAACATGTTTATTTTTCTAAAATGGTTCATTTGAATTAATTCTTATAATAGTACATATTTGCCGGTAAAAATTGATGAAAATGCTTCACCAGTTTTAGAGATTATCCGGAACGAAGAAATAGACACAGATAACAAATACGTAATCATGAAGAAAATTATGTGTATGTGTGTGTGATCCACATGAATTATTAACAAAGAAAAAACTTAATTTTAATTTGATTGTATCAAATATGTATTTAGTTATAATATGATAGTCCCTTTTAAATTTTGGCGAATTTATACTTGTGTGTGTGTGTGTGTGCATGTTTGTTCCCAAAGAGGGTTGATGTCAAGCAGGCGGCCGGTCGTAAAAACAATTAGCTAAAACTATTCACAACATGTAAGGCAGACCCTGGCTATAGCTTGGAAATTGCCAGGTAGGAGAAGGAGTATGTGTGCATGTTTGTGTGTATGTGTTTGTGTATACGTAATTACCTTTCAAACAAATAGTAAAACGACAATATAGTCTTGTTTATATATATATAATTGTGTAATGGCCGGTAATGTACTCCAGTTAACAATTCACGCACACTCGACGAGAGCTGAATGCTTTAAGTGTTATGTAAATACAGTAAGTATTACATACTATATAATATATTATACATACATGTGATAGCATCCGACTGTTGATGTATGTTAATATGACATACGATAACTACTAAAGGTTTTATGAAATGTTTTAGTGACGTAATTTACCTCTTTTTGATATGACAAACACACACACACACACAAATATTTATATATATATAAGATGTTTCCACATTATAGTATTTAATTTTTTAACATCTCTTTCGAAGTATCATAGTAGTTTAATAGAAAGCGTTACAAAAATGACAATTTAGAATCAGATTCAATATAAGGCAAATCCGTTGAAAATAACTAGTTTAATAAATGCAATGAATGAAAACATCACAATTCTCATATAAATAAATCACAGATGAAACATTACTTTCTTATAAATTGATTGTGTCGTAATAAAACATACGTAGTCTGTTTAATCTAGATTATGGTAAATGGTTAAGCAGATAAAAAATTATTTAGTTTGAAAAGTTCCATCCAAAAAGTTTCTATATATCATCATCATCAGCCTATCAGAGCCCACTGCTGAGCAAAAGCCACTTCACACATGGAGAAGATTCTATACATAATATAAGCTAATTGCAAAATTTACTGTTCGTTCTGATAAATCTTCAAAAATACAAATGTACTTAGATACTGGAACGAATTAATATCAATTAAATATAAATTAAAATAAAGGAATATAGAAATAAACGTCTCCACTAACCATTAGATTTGAAACACGCTTCATTTTAATGATGTACTAAAATAAAGATTTTCTTACGATGGCGATGCAAGATGTTTTTTATATACATATTTTCTCTTTTAGTTTTAAATTTCCTAAAAGTCGCGGTGGCCTAGGTCTTAAAAGCCCGCCTCTCATGCATGAGGGCTCGGGTTCGATCCTGGCAAGTATGTACCAATGTGATTTTTCCGACCTGTATATACTCCAAAAGAGTATTTAGACACCACTGACATACGGTGAAGGAAAACATCGTTAGAAACCCGGACTTATAAATTCTAATTATAAGTTTGAAATCACTAACCCGTCTTGAGCAAGCGTGGTGATTAATGCACAAACCTTCTCCATGTGAGAAGAGGCCTTTGCTCAGCAGCGGGCTCTGATAGGCTGATGATGGATATGCATACATTTCCTTGGTGTGCATATATACGGTTACAATATGACGATCATAGTATTGTTTTCAATTAAAACATACTTACCATCTAGGAGAATTGAATCAAGTGTATTTTAGAAAGATCGCCTCACGCCCAAGCACCGACCCTTTTGCAACTACACCTTATATTTATCTTTCAAAGATAATTAATATTCTACAAAGAAACTTATTGATACATAAAAATTCTTTGCTGATAAGAAAATAATGAAAGTCATTTAGTTTTGTATGTATATTAATAAATTGAGTACTGTTTAAATTATTCAAATATTTTCCGTTTGAGAATCAAGTTTTTTTTGTTTAGAATTTATTCGTTTATATGGAAATGTACGAAATCTTTGCAGAAAAGAATGGATTTTTGTTAAAAAAAATTTCACCAAAAAGGTTTTTAAATCCAATTTATATCAAACTAACACAAGTAGTATATACTTTTTTGGATCATTTATCAAATCATGACACATTCTATAACTTTTGACGAGTGAGGACAGGGTTCATACAAAATTCCTCATTTTCTAAGCAGTTAAAGCCTAACAAATCCCTACTAACATTATAAATGCGAAAGTAACTCTGTCTGTCTGTCTGTTACGCTTTCACGCCTAAACCACTGAACTGATTTTAATAAAATTTGGTACAGATATAGAGTTAACCTTGAGAAAGAACATAAGATAGTTTTTATTCCAGACTTTTGAAAGGTTCTCTTGGAAACGCGATATAACCGAACTCCAGGCGGGCGAAGCTGCGGGCGGAAAGCTAGTTTTATATAAGAATGGAAAACAAATGAAATAGCTGGGCAATATAATGTGTAGTCTATAACCAATGTTGTACAGTTGAAATATGTTGTGACCAAGCCCTTCGACCTTGTGAGTGAGAAAATTGAACGCGGATATGACATAGTGACTCACACAGACTGAAGGACCGGTTTGAAATAGGATCGAAATAAAATATAACATAGGATATAAAACAAAGATAAAGATAAGATAAAATAAAAGAAAGGAACAAAAAGATAAGAAAGGAATGAAAAGATAAGCTCATATATATTTATACAAATGAAATCACTGATTAATGCATTCCCAAAGAGGGTTGATGTCAGGTCGGTCGTAAAAACAATTAGCCAAAACTATTCACAACATGTAAGGCAGACCCTGGCTAAAGATGGGAAATTGCCAGGTAGAAGACGAAGAATAGAAATAACACTAATTATACTGTTATGTATGTCTGGAAATCGATGACGAAGATCGTAAAACATATCTTTTCCTTTATGTATGTATAAACGAAATAAAATAATTAATTTCTAATATGCCTACTAATTTATGTATCGTCGTATACATTTTCCTGTTCTCATTCATAACTATAGTCAAATGTTATGAATGAAAAAACTTTTAACACTGCGTGTGATACAAACTTAGAATAAGAACATACATTTTGTAAATGAAACTAATATTTTCCGAATGTATTACGCGATTTTTATTTTTATCAAAAACTACATACGAGACACATCTCGTCTTAATGATCACGATTGCTGTGAAGTAAACGAAACGTCGGGAGTATGTAGTTTATAATCACAAATAAAAATCGCGTAGTACATTCGAAAAATATTAGTTTCATTTAAATGAATACTCGCGAATTTTGTTAATAGTTCAAAATTATTCTTCTTCTTCCTGGAAATTTCCCAGCTATATCCAGGGTCTGCCTTACATGTTGTGAATAGTTTTGGCTAATTGTTTTTACGACCGGCCGCCTGCCTGACGTCAACCCTCTTTCAAATTAAATATAATATGAGAATGCAAAACCTCGAGGTAATAATATCTGTTCAAATACGTATCAGAATGTGTGTGAACTGAATGTATGTCTGGTTTGCGGTAGACAAACACTATCTCACGTTTCTCATGAACTTTGAATTGAAACATTAAAATATATTAAACCACTAGCTTCCCGCCCGCAGCTTCGCCCGCGTGGAGTTCTGTTATATCGCGTTTCCAAGAGAACCTTTCAAAAGTCTGTGATAAAAACTATCCTATGTTCTTTCTCAAGGTCAACTCTACTTCTGTATCAAATTTCATTAAAATCAGTTCAGTGGTTTAGACGTGAAAGCGTAACAGACAGACAGACAGAGTTACTTTCGCATTTATAATATTAGTAGGGATTACGAAATTGCTCTCAAAGAGATATAAAAAAAAAAATCTCCTTTCTTGAACCCATCTAGATTAAATCTAGAACATAATTGAGTCGTTAAAGCAGCTACATTTGGCATTAAGAGTTATTTTATTGTAATATAAATTGGAAAGTTTTTTTGTATGTCTGCATGTCGGTAATCTTTGTATCGATAACTCCTAAACTGGTGAAGGGATTTTTATATAACTGGGTTTTAATTTCGCCTATTATATGTAACAATAGGACAATCAGTTAAATAGATTTATTGATAACACTTTTAGAAGCATTATATTGGAAATTTTAGTCTATGTTGGATAAACTTTTATAATTTTGATAATTTCGAGAGATTTAAAGACTATGTAAGGTCAGTTATGGTAATGATATTTTCATTATGTAATTCTTTTTTATATCAAAAAATTAATGGAATTATAAAACAAATAAAGTTAAAAAATTGTTTTTGAGATAGCCTAATAGAAATACATACATACTATGCATATTAAGGTTGGTGTAAGTATAATGAATAGAGAAATATAAAATACTAATACTGTTTTTAATGGAAACGAATGAATTTCGTTTGTCCATCAGGGTGGTAATAGCGAAAAAACAGACTCCATGAAAATTATTTCAGCAATCCAGAAGTTGAAACGTAAAAGATAGACAATGATATGATATTGTTTGCATATGCCATAGTGAGTGAGTGGGTGGGAGACGAAACCTCTCATCATTCCATGTATTCACGGTGCGTGTGTCGGGTCCATCGTTGTAGTGAGAGGAGCTTCAACAGTGACTGGGACTTGTGACCCAGGTGTAGGTTTAATATATATAGAGAGACGAAACCTCTCATCATTCCATGTATTCACGGTGCGTGTGTCGGGTCCATCGTTGTAGTGAGAGGAGCTTCAACAGTGACTGGGACTTGCGACCCAGGTGTAGGTTTAATATATATAGAGGAGACGAAACCTCTCATCATTCCATGTATTCACGGTGCGTGTGTCGGGTCCATCGTTGTAGTGAGAGGAGCTTCAACAGTGACTGGGACTTGTGACCCAGGTGTAGGTTTAATATATATAGAGAGACGAAACCTCTCATCATTCCATGTATTCACGGTGCGTGTGTCGGGTCCATCGTTGTAGTGAGAGGAGCTTCAACAGTGACTGGGACTTGCGACCCAGGTGTAGGTTTAATATATATAGAGAGACGAAACCTCTCATCATTCCATGTATTCACGGTGCGTGTGTCGGGTCCATCGTTGTAGTGAGAGGAGCTTCAACAGTGACTGGGACTTGTGACCCAGGTGTAGGTTTAATATATATAGAGAGACGAAACCTCTCATCATTCCATGTATTCACGGTGCGTGTGTCGGGTCCATCGTTGTAGTGAGAGGAGCTTCAACAGTGACTGGGACTTGCGACCCAGGTGTAGGTTTAATATATATAGAGAGACGAAACCTCTCATCATTCCATGTATTCACGGTGCGTGTGCCGGGTCCATCGTTGTAGTGAGAGGAGCTTCAACAGTGACTGGGACTTGTGACCCAGGTGTAGGTTTAATATATATAGAGAGACGAAACCTCTCATCATTCCATGTATTCACGGTGCGTGTGTCGGGTCCATCGTTGTAGTGAGAGGAGCTTCAACAGTGACTGGGACTAGCGACCCAGGTGTAGGTTTAAGGGACCCTATCTAACGCGTTAAACGCTCACCTACACCGTCCCAGCTCCTCTCTACCAAATTTGAAAAGAACCTAATAGGGCTGCCTTCGAAGTACGTTCCAAGAAAGAACTTATATTAGTTCTGGATAGGCCCAAGTCTTATAGTAGGTTGTAGAGAGATTTAGCTGTTATACCTCTCGCTCCCACCTCTACCGCGTACAAATCAACGACGAACTTATTTCGAGTGAGTTCGTTAGTAAACTCGTATTATTTATTGACCTGGACCATTAATTATTTATCAGATAAATATGAAGATATATCTGAAAAACATCGATATTTCAAAGCCACCAAAAGAAATAAATTTCGAAATATTTATTATATACAGGGTGACTGGTGAATTACTATCGATATTTGAGGACGTGATATTTGACGATCATATATGACAAAATAAAAATTAATATAACATAAATATTAATAAACTTCTAAGTAAAGTTAACCAAAAGTTATGTAATTAATTACGCATCGTGTGAACACCCTACAGATTAGGTATACACTGACACTCACACCTACGCGTGTCGTGACGTGGTGTTGTATCAGCACGCCGCCGCAAGCGTCCACACTTGAACACGTGGAACGTGTCAACACTTTATTTATTTATACGGAAATTTTGTCAAAAATTAAGTGCCTATTTTTTTGACATAATTCGAATGAGAATCATGTACCGAGTATGCTCCTTAAATATTGATAGTAATTCACCAGTCACCCTGTATAATAAATATATAACATAAAATTACGAATATTTAAATGAGTGTCGTAATCGGAAGCCGTCAAAGCCTACATTCTTACTCAGAGTATAAATACAACGCACCAGTCTTACATACCAAACTGTAAAATTCGCTGTCATACTTCTTAAAATTAATATACATCAAATTTAAACTCTAAATTCATACATATAAGAATCATTTTCCTTTATCTCTAATTAATTTTTACTCGACAATGTCCGCTTATGACTGATATAGTTTAGTATATCCTAATTTAGCACTTATTATAAAACATATAAGAACAATTTTCCTATACAATATAAAAAGTTGAAGGCGATCTAATTGGTCATGTGATAAAAAACAATTTTACAAGTACCCTCACCATATAAAACTATAACTCTTATTGCTTATGACATATGTATCATAATTGCTTGTATTATTGTTCATTGTGTGTTATTTCATTTGCAAAAACTGGTGTCCCTGCCAAGGTCGCGTATTAACTTATTACCGGTGACCCTGGTTATGTAGGTGAAAGGTGGTACCAGTTACAAGCGGAAGCGGATATTGATATCCTCAATTATATTACGACTAAAGCCTTCATTCAATACATTTGTATGTTAAAATGTTGTTTAGAAAAAAAATGGTGATATAAGACAGAAATTTTATTAACAAGACAAATTTTATATTATTATTATATACTATCTTGTTAAAAAGTTAATAATAAGTATGAATAATCTATATATAATTTCCGCTACCGCTTATGAAATGTACCGTATCATAGTAAATGTTATACGACGGTCAATAAAATCATATCGAGGGCATACTTAGCAGACAATGAAATAATTTTTCTATAACTAATGCTTCCCATATTGAGAAATATCATTGTTTTTTATTATATTTCAAGAAAACTATATGTCATAGAAAAAATATGTATGAAATACTTGGTAATAAATATATAGATCCTGCCGCTGAGTAATTTATTTTAAAAATATAATTTATTATAAATATATGTAATACATGACTGTATTTTTTAAACATTATATATCAACAGTATATCACATATAATGTTACGGTATATTAAAGACTAGTTTTTGCCCGCGACTTCGTCCGCTTTAGTTTGGTCAAGAGTAATATATGTAGGTATAACTGACCAGGCGAACTCTATGCCGTCTTAGAGGCCATAAATAATCAGGTTTTTCCTGTTTCAATCAAACAGAATGATTGACATATTAGTTAGTTGTCAAATCTAATGTCAAAAAAAACGTTTGTATGGGAAATAGTAAAGGGCTGTTTTTAGGGTTTTCCCGGCAATTATTCCAATTTTTCTCACCTTTTATACCTTCCCTGGACTTCCAGGAGTATTTCAAGACTAAAATTAGCCAAATCGGTTCAGCCGTTCTCGAGTTTTAGCGAGACTAAGGAACAGCAATCCATTTTTATATATATAGAAGATATATACATATATAAATATATTATAAGATCATAAAAATAACTCTCCTTTTATAATTTGTACTATAACCATCAAAAATGATTAACTTTACTAAATCAGTATATTTGGAATACACTAATATGTATACTGTATTCCTCTGCCTAAATAGTATCAATGTTTTCATCAAATTTCATCAAAACAAGTTCAGCTTTAACGATATATGTAGTAATGTAACATATAAACATACAGAAAGAGAACCTTTTCATATGATTTAAAATTAATCATTTAAACATAGAATCCATATCTTCCAGAGAAGTTCATTGCATGATAAAAATATATTTTCCCAATTCCAACTAGTTGATTAAAAAGTCATGATGTCCTAGTGGTTAAAAGGCCCGCCTCTCATGCATGAGGGCGCGGGTTCGATACCTGGCAAGTACCATTGTGATGTTCCGAGTCATATGTAGTTTATAAGAGTATTTAGACACTACTGACAGTCAAATGAAAACATCGTGAGGAAACCTGAACTTATAATTTCGGATTATAAGTTTGAAACCACCAACCTATCTTGAGCAAGCGTGGTGATTAATGCTGAAATCTTCTCCATGTGAGAAAGAGGCCTTTGCTCAGCAGTGGGCTCTGATAGGCTGATGATGAACTAGTTGAATATGAACAAGTTCATCAAAATTGGTACAGCTTTATTGTATAACACAAAGTAGGTAAGTGGGTCTAAAAAAATTACAACATAAATACAAAACAATTGTGAATGTGTGAATTCTGTATAATATTTTGTAATTATTCACTAATTAGCACATAACAGTCAATGTTAATTATTATAATGATCTAGATAATATGATTATATACATATATAATATTTCGGTACTCTTAGAAACGCTTGGGACTTGGGGTTTTTTATCTCATAAAAATCATATACATATAAAAAATAAATCATTGAAGGAAAAATAAATCCGCGATATATATAATTTTATTATAATATGTATGTCGGTAATTTAATGCTTAGATATGCAAAAATTAACGACTATTTGTTCATTTGTATTAAGATTAACCCATATAAATTTTCTACGTATTTCGATATTGTGAGAGTATTTTTTTGCTTAATTAGAAAACATCGACCAGCTAGAAATTAGACGTAGGATTTAAGAACATACAAGTTAGGATTCTCAGCTCTCGACCCAAATAGTTCATTAGTATTCATTAATATGAGTGTGTTAAACACTCACACACACACACACACACACACACACACACACACACACACACACACACACACACACACACACGCACACACACACACACACACACACACACACACACACACACACACAGACACATTAGAAAAGTATTTAAATTACATATCAAACAATAATCAAGTCATAATATTGTACATATATTTTTTTTTATAGAATAGTTTTAACTGATGTAGGAACTACACACACACACTACCATGACTCACACACACATGTATAATACATCAATACATGAAGCTCCCTCAATGTGTGTGTGTGTGTGTGTGCATGTTAAACGTAATGACATTTCTATTCTACTATTGCAGTTGGAATAATCAATTAATTATGTATGTATTATACAGGGTGACTGGTGAATTACTATCGATATTTGAGGACGTGGTAGTTGACGATCATATATGACAAAATAAAAATTAATATAACATAAATATTAATAAACTTCTAAGTAAAGTTAACCAAAAGTTATGTAATTAATTACGCATCGTGTGAACACCCTACAGATTAGGTATACACACACACTCACACATACGCAGCGGGGGCGTGGTTTTGTATCAGCACGCCGCCGTACGCGTCCACACTAGGAACACTTGGAACGTGTCAACACTTTATTTATTTATACGGAAATTTTGTCAAAAATTAAGTACCTATTTTTTTTACATAATTCGAATGAGAATCATGTACCGAGTATGCTCCTTAAATATTGATAGTAATTCACCAGTCACCCTGTATATGAACTTTACAAGCAATTAAGAAGGTTACAACCATGAAGGTTCCATTGGAATCTTAAATCAACCGAATGGAAACAATCAAGTGATTGTCAAAAAAAAAAAAACAATTGCTTATGTAGACATTACGACAGACATGAAGTTAGTGTTATTAAGGTACGGTCTCACTGACAGCGGATAATATTAAATTGTATGAGAAATTTCATATTAAATTTTGAATTATTTAGATAGGGGACCCTTAAACCTACACCTGGGTCACAAGTCCCAGTCACTGTTGAAGCTCCTCTCACTACAACGATGGACCCGACACAAGCACCGTGAATACATGGAATGATGAGAGGTTTCGTCTCCTCTACATATAATTAATTTTAACATAACAGACTTAATTTGTGCTATTGGAATATATATTCTTAATTAATATATCATAGGCATTATATTATATATACAAATGAATTGTCTAGACTATAAATTTATAAAATCGCTTCATCTCATGAAACCGCCAACAGTCGGCCGTACATCGATCGGTTACAATATGAGAGTAACTGTAGACACATCAAAGGTCATCTTACCACGACTCCTAGATAATCGTTGATTCGTGAACCAGCGTATCTTGATCTGTTGGTTTTTTAATTATATATATATATATGAAGCTTTGTGTGTGTGCGTGTGTGTGTGTGTGTGTGTGTGTGTTTGTTAATTTTTTGAAACTGAAATGCTAAATTATGAAATTTGAAACATAGGCTTAGTCATATGGTATCTTTTTACTAGAATAATCTATAATCTTTTTACTAGAAATTGAATGTATGTATGTCTGTTATGACTTTTCATGAAAAATATTAAATATTAATGAAAAAAATGTAAGCTTTTATATTAAATGGCAAACCTTCAGCTTAGTACTAGTTTATACAGACAAAGCCATCGGATAAAGCTTGTATAGAAAAAAAACAATATACATATTAAACAAATATACGAAATAACAGAATTCTTTTTAATTGTAAAAACTCATAATTGGTTGATAGTGAAGGTTGGCGTTTGGTCAAGGGAAACATATAGGTGGTTTTTGTACAACATTCTGAGGTCATGTATTGTAAAAGTAATTATACTTGTGGGGCATTATACAGGGTGACTGGTGAATTACTATCAATATTTAAGGAGAATACTCGGTACATGATTCTCATTCGAATTATGTAAAAAAAATGGTACTTAATTTTTGACAAAATTTCCGTATAAATAAATAAAGCGTGGACACGTTCCAAGTGTGGACGCGTGTGGCGGCGTGCTGATACAACACTACGCCGCCACACGCGCGTGTGTGTGTGTGTGTATGTGTGTGTGTGTGTGTGTGTGTATATCTAATCTGTAGGGTGTTCATACGATGCGTAATTAATTACATAACTTTTGGTTAACTTTACTTAGAAGTTTATTAATATTTATGTTATATTAATTTTTATCTTATCATATATGATCGTCATATATCACGTCCTCAAGTATCGATAGTAATTCACCAGTCACCCTGTATATATAAAATTTATTACTCTTAATTTTTTCCTATTATATAAAAAAATATAATTATAATTATGTACATATAATTTAATAAATTAAAGAAAAAGGTAACGTGTTAAATCCGATAATATGATTGTACTCTCTGACTGCTTTTGTATATATTCATGTACTAAATATATAGTTTTAATATTTCTTCGAAACAGTGAAATCATCGCAATATATACATAATAAATAAACTTCTATTGAAAAAAAATCTACATATATATATTTATTATATTTACATAAAGAATATATATAGTTACATGTATATTATATTTGAAGTTAAATAAATTTTTAACTAAAATTCGATACATTTAAGCAAGTTTTATTATAAATATCTATTATATTATACAAATGACATCATAATTTGACGCTGATACAGTTCCTACGGAGCCTTAACTCATTCACGGGACTGGGTTTTGCAATGAATATCGAAACAACTAACACTTTGAAATATTAACACTACTTTATATACTTAATAAGTAATATATTAAATTATATATATAAATATTTGATTAAAATTTTATATTTATTACTTATTATGTATATAAAACCCTTGAAATTGTAATATAGATTTGTATTAAAAAAAAGCTTAAACGTGACGTCATTAAAATCCAAAATGGCGGATCCCCCCATTTTAATAATAAATGTACATTCTTCAACTTCTATTTACAGTATTGTCTATATTAAATATATACATATATATAATCAAACAAATCCGCATATCTTAACATGTATATATATATGTATTACAATACAAAAAATCGTGACAAACGGACAGAAACACGTCACACATATCGGGTCACGTTCATCTAGTACTGACCGAATTTGTTAACAATGGAAAAACGACCTTATTATATTGAAATAGAGAACAAATTACATTAATAATTATTATCAACAGACGTACTGACCTATAATGATATTTGATTTACGCAATAATGGTCCAAATAGCATTAAATTTAAAGGCCATTTTGTAATACATACAATGCGTTGACCCATAACGGAAAATCTCATACAAATTTGGATCTTATTTCTATATAAATAAAGTATATATTACTATGTATATATAATAGATATAGAATTACCTATTACGCGAATTGTATTCGATACCTGTATTTAGATATCCTATAGACTGATCCAGTTCTTGGTAATTGTTGCAACTTACAGTACTAGAAGATTAGGGTTAAAATTTTAACTGTGGTTTAAAATTTAACCATTAGGTTAAAAAAAAATCTATACTAAATTTAAATTTGGATACAAATTAGTTTTGTAGTTATACCGTAATGAACAGACAAACAAACATACATATAATAGTCTCGTTACTCAATAGTATGTAGATCATTTTATCTATAGATACGCATATGTATGATGATTAATGAGTCATGCATCTCCATGCATATGCATGCCAAGTCTACGGGGAGTCTGGGAACGTATTATCATTCATATATTATTATAATACATTAATTATTTATAGCTTCAATGCTTGATGGATTATTGTGAGCTCGTTGATGTCTTTTATATGGACGATTAAAATATGTATAATGTTGAGAGAAATTTTTAGTTTTTTTCTTACAAAATATATTTAATATATATTAAAAGTAATTTCTATTCAATAGAAAACTGTTTTAATACTATTTATGTCAATTGCTAACTTACATATATATGTTACTACAGTATATAAATACCATAGAAAACCCATAGATATTACTAATTAATCTTTGTTAAGAAAAAACAATATTCAATCTATATGATATAAAACAATTATATATAAGTAAGCACGTACATATATCCGTAAACATATCTACATATATACATATATAATATGTTAGTAACCTTTACCCTATCCGTAAGTTAACAGTATTTGTGTCAGAGGATGTAATTATCTAAGTTATTGACCACTTCCCATACAACCTGATACAACATCCAACTAATGGCACTTTAAATAATTCAACACTAAAAATATACATTGATCTAGATACGAACGATATTAACACACTGAAGCTAGATAACAAAGCTGTTTTAATGTATTACATAATTAAACAGCCTATTTGGGATGTATGCAACCTCCTTGGATGTATAAATTTAGACCATTTCATTGAAACACTGGCAGGTAATATTAAAAAAAAAATTTGATTAACCAACCTTCTTGGATGAATACTGTTAAACCATTTAATTAAAACATTGGCCGATAATATTAAAAAATAATTTGATTAACCAAACTCCTTGGTTGAATACTGTCAAACCATTTCATTCTAATACTGGCCGGTAATATTAAAAAAATAATTTAACTAATAAACCTTCTTGGCTGTATACTATCAAACCATTTCATTAGAACGCTGGTCGTTAATATAAGTATTTTTTTAATCGACCTCCTCGTCCACGTCACAGCCCGTGGTTCTTCCCGCGCCCTCCCGTCCTTGAGCCGCCGCTTACTTTTTTCCTCGGTTCCGTTTCCCACCGAGCCCGCCGCGCGCCCGCCGACTATAAAAACGGTCGACAACCAAATGAGAGCATTCAGTAGCTTACGAGCAGTCTAACACAGAAGTGCACGATGAGATTTCTGGTCAGTTGTTGTTCTGTTGTCGTGAAGTGCTTGTGTTGTGATGTGGATTGTTGTTAATGTGTGTTGTTGTTGTATTCGCAGATTGTTGCCGCCGCCGTCCTCGCCTGCGCCGCAGCCGCACCCTCGGGTGCTCTGCTGGCACCTTATGGCCACGGTCTGGGACTCGCCCACGGAGGTCTAGGACTCGCCCACGGTGGACTCGGTCTCGCCCACGGCGGGCTCGCGGTCGCCCACGCCGCTCCCCTGGCCGTCGCCCACGCCGTAGCGCCCACCATCCCTCCTGGTGACATCGCCGGAGCCGCCATCGACGCTCATGTCGAAGCTGTCGACCACGCCCGCGCTGTCGGCGACCAGGCTAACGAGCTCCACGGACAGGCCATCAACGCTGCTGAGGACCACGCCTGGCAGGCGGTCGATGCTGCTCAGACAGCACAAGCTCAGGTCGACGGTGCCGCTGCCGGTGTAGCTCCCAACGTAGCCCGCCAACTGGTCGGACATGGAGCTGTCGCCCACGCTGCACTCGCCGCCCCAGCACTTGCCCACGGAGCTCTTGTAGGTCCAGCCCTCGCTCACGGAGCCCTGGCCGCCCCAGCGCTCGCCCACGGAGCCCTAGTCGGTCCCGCCCTCGCCCACGGATACGCCGGCAGCCATTCCGTCGCCACTTCATCCCTATCCCAGACCCACCCCGCCCCGATCGTCCACGCACCAATCGCGTACGGCGCCCACGGACTCGCCCACGGACTTGCCCACGCTTGGTAAACTGTGATAGATATTTAGCCAAAAAAAAAAAACAAAACAAACCAACATAAAACCTAATACTCATATTTTGGAATGTAATTTATGTATAAATTTTTTTATGTAAAGAACATAAGAGGCGAGGATGTGTGAATAAACGAAATGGTAACTTATAAATAATGGATTTTCATTCAAAATATTTAACAAAGCCTTCAAAAGAAACTCATATAAATAGTCTTTTGTGTTCAAATCTGAACATCTTTCCTACATTTCTTACCCTAGTTCTCATACTAATCAAATATCACATGTCAAAGATCAGGTCGTAATGTAGACTGAGCTCGTATAGCCTTGAAAGTAAAGTTTACAATACCTCATAAAAACCTTTACCCAGTCACAGTGTGACTAGGAAATAAGGAAGTTCAATATACACTAAATATAACGACTTTGTAACTTTATTAAAATATTATACCAAGGTTATGTACGGACATTTCCCTTTTAAAGTCTTAAATTAGGTATAAATACATAAAAACTTGTCATTTTTAGCCTTTAGAGTTTAGAGTATATGTCATACAAATAATTTTCATCTAACAATATTTTTGTAAGCAATTAAGTAAGTATAATGTCATTTGTTTAAAAATGACTAACAATAATCAATATTTAATGATAATTTTACCAGAACTTCACTCATTTAAATGAAAATTTTTTAATAATCAATAATAAATCATTGAAAACTACTATTCATACAAAAAAAAAACATTAAAATCCCAAAACGAATATTTAAAATAGTACAGATTAATGCACAGACAGAGGCTACAAAAATTACCAGAGCTTTCATGGAACAAATTACTAATAATAATAAAATGTATTGCGTTATGTTCATCACACTTGAGATACACTTAAGACTAAACACATAATGATGAAGTTTAAAATAATTACATGATTACGAGACAATCAATCATGTTGCGTGGCTGAGCCGAGTGTACTGACATTGGGAAATAATATGAACACCATAATATAATAATATATGGGATATAACAAATATATATATATGAAAATAATTTTAATATTATCGAGCAAAACCCGGTAAATAATCATAGTGTAGGAAAAATAAGAAAAAATTAAAAATGGATCATAAAAATCCTTTAAAATTTAAGACACTTTTAGGATATCTATCATTTGGTAACAATATACCAAGAAACGTATAAAAAATTCAATTAATTTTAATAAATTTCTCATAGTTTGTGATAAAAAAACAACAAAATAAAAGAAAAAAAATACATTAAAGATGCGAATTAAAACACAACAATTATAAGCCGAGCGTGAATACTTTCATTAGTATTATATAATTATAATTAATTATATTTAATTAATTCAAATCTTTCAACAATTTCACACATTATATCATATATGTATGTGTTAATTTTGACTGTCCACTGTTTAGGAGATACGATCGACAAGATAGTGACAGACAAATATATTAAGAAAAAAACTATATAAAAATACAGTACGTATTAAACAAATATAATATTCTTATAATATCGTTTAACACATAGATAGGGTCCCTTAAACCTACACCTGGGTCACAAGTCCCAGTCACTGTTGAAGCTCCTCTCACTACAACGATGGACCCGACACACGCACCGTGAATACATGGAATGATGAGAGGTTTCGTCTCTATATATGATAAAAATCACGTTATAACAAAGTACAACTGTCCGTCTGTTACAAAATAACTCTCAAACATTTCACGACAGGTTTATAATTTACTCAATTCATGTTCTGTAGTTTAAATTGGAACGCAGTTCACTTTAACTAACCTTAAAATTAACTTGTCGATATAATATAACGAAAATTTTTGCTAGATTAAGCTAGGTAGTGGATGAAATAGTTGAGAATTGAAACACACACACATATATGTATGTATATATTGAATTTCAATTTTCTTTACCCTAGCATCAATAGAGGAAAAATTTATCAATCAAATTATATATAATTATAATAAGAAAAAGTAACTTCACATATACTGTACATATATACATGTATATACTTAATAAAAATATATAACACATTATGTAAAATCAAAATAAAATAATAAGAGCCAACTGTTAAGCTAGTATGAGAATAATATAAACTATATATTTCAAAATTTACTTAATGTCGTAATTTTAATGAGTTTTTTTTGTAATAAAAAGATTCATAAACCAACACGCAATCTCACGTGTTTAAGTGTGTATGTTTGTTTTATTGACCAATCTCTTAAACTAAACCAAAACACTAATTACACGAACCATTTATAGTTTAAACTATCATTATGGAAGTTTAAACGTAAAGTAAAAAGTATATACGAATTCTAAGGTAGACACAAGTATCTACTACTGCGCTGTTTCAAAATATACAAATAAATTTCATATTATATTGCAATTTAGATTAACTGCGCATTACTTTGATACCATAGTAAAAAATGTAATGTAATTTTTACACTTAATACCAGTACGTAATCACACTCAATACTAGCAGTTTCGAGTTTTTTACACATAAAACTTCGTATCTGAAAAAAGTGTGATATATTTGTACTATTTTCGTTCATTTCCACTTAATACTTTTTCTTCTATATAAGATTACTTATATTTTTTATATATACGCCAGCGCCATCTAGTGATTAGAAACGTCAACATACTCATGATTATTTCAATTAATTTTAAAAGATATTTATCATTACATAGGTAATTTTGTATAAAAAATTAAGTACATTAATTTATTTAGAATGTATAAAATTAATACTAAGTCAATTGCAATATCAAAACTGCTTTTATGAGAGGACATATTATTTTTTTGTAATAAGATCTAAGACTTTCGCGAGTATTCATTTAAATAAAACTAATGTTTGGATTACCACTTTTATATAATTTTAAACTGCATATATATAAAACATTTTCATCTCGTCTTCGTGATCAAGGTTGCTTTAAAGTAAGTGAAACATCGTGAGTATGAAATCTTCTATATATATAAAAATGGATTGCTGTTCCTTAGTCTCGCTAAAACTCGAGAACGGCTGAACCGATTTGGCTAATTTTAGTCTCGAAATACTCCTAGAAGTCCGGGGAAGGTTTAAAAGGTGAGAAAAATTGGAATAATTGCCGGGAAAACCCTAAAAATAGCCCTTTTCTATTGTCCATACAAACGTTTTTTTTGACATTACATTTGACAACTAACTAATATGTCAATCATTCTGTTTGATTGAAACAGGAAAAACCTGATCATTTATGGCCTCTAAGACGGAATAGAGTTCGCCTGGTCAGCTATACCTACATATATTACTCTTGACCAAACTAACGCGGACGAAGTCGCGGGCAAAAACTAGTTTAAAATAATAAAAGAATGTGATATGTACTACATCCGAAATTAGTAGTTTTATTCTAGATATAAGTAGTACTACTATAGTAATATAATAACACATATTAGCTGGTGTGTTTACTGATTTTGTGTAATTACCGACATCTTGAAAAATATGTAGTTTTTATTACAAGAAATACATATATTAGGAGATTCTTGTAGCAAATAAAATTATCTGCAACTTTGCTCGAGTGACTTCTAGTTAATAAATAAAAAAAGTTATAAATTAATTAGTTGAAGTATATTTAATTCATTGTACGTATGCATTTCCTAGTGGTTGTTAAAAAAATGCTTGACTACTTATATGAAATGGATATAAGCAAAATTTTTAATGAAATCCTATTTTTTTTAACTCATACTATTAACTTATAATAATTATTTATGTTATATTAACTATTATTCTTATCATTGAGAGTACAATATTAGAATTAATAATTATAGTAAATTTTCAAGATTATTGAAAGAAATAAAAACAAATTTACTGAGCAAAATCATACAATGAGCATGTTACTATATTTTATCAGGCGTTGAGAACAAAATCAATCAAAATTTATTTGTATAGAGAACATACTTGTATAGAACTATAGAAAACTGGAATTTAAGATATCTTCAGCATTAATATTCATACATTTATATTAGAGAAATATTTTTCGTTCACTCTCATACTATATATATACGTATATATGTATACTAATACATTTAAAGTTTCTTATTCACTCACAACAATCTTCAGAATCTTCTGCAGGAGGACCTAAACAGATTGACCGAATGGTGTAGTAGGAACAAAATGTATCATAACATTGAGAAATGTGTCCATATAAAATTTACACGTAAAAATAATATTTTTTCCATCCAAATATTATATAGATGGAAGTGAATTGTTTGAAACTAATTATATTAGAGACCTCGGTGTTATCATGACTACAAGAAACAGTCTTGTACGTAGTAAACTAGAATACTGTAATAACATCTGGTCACCTTATAAAAAAATTCATATCACAACGATTGAAAATATTCAAAAGCGTTTCATGCGGCAATTATCATTTAGATTTAAACTAAACCTTAAAAATTATAACGAGGTTAAACTACTTTAGCGTTTGCAGGCTTGAGAACAGAAGAAAAATCCTATCATTGATGTTTCTCTACAAATCTTTTGAACAACGAAATTGAATGTCCGGATCTTTTGAATAGAATTTTATTTCGAATCCCATCAAGATTTCCTCGTTATCCATCAAAACTATTTCAAGTTCCTATAGGACTCATTTAGGTAAAAACTCACCAATACTCAGAATGGCGACATTATATAATAACATTTCTAAAGAAATAAATGATTTCAATAACTACATATAATAAAATAATATATACATATATATTAATTTAATTCTGTGACATTTTAAAACTTTGAATTATATTGAAATGTTAATTTGTAATAATGTTATTAGTTATGTCAATTTTAGTGATTATTATGTAATGTTTTATTAATTTATTATTATTGTTTTTTTTTAAATTTAAATTTTGATTTACTACAATTATTATATAGCCTATAATTAAAAGGACATTTAAGTTATTGATAGTTTGATAATGTAATGAATGTTATAATGTTTTCTTTTGTTGGCTATCCAAACAAAATTTTGAGGTGGTAGAGCCTAGCTGTAGCCAAGTTACTGCAGCTCGAACATATGGCTCGACCGGGGAAGTACCACCCTCTCATAGAAGATCGGCGTGAAGTAGTCTTTAATGGCTGCGTTTCGTCCGATGAGTGAGAGAGCCGGTTGCCTTTTCCCTATTCCCTCCCTTTCCTGATATTTCCCGTTTCCCACCCCTCCCTTTTCCTCAACAATTAAGGTTGGCAACGCATCCGCTACATCTATGTCGCGGATGTCCATGGGTGACGGTCACTACTGCCCATCAAGTAGGCCGTCTGCTCGTTTGCCACCTTTGATATAATAAACAAATAAAACAAAAGAAAAAACGATATTTTTTTTGTTACAATTCACTAGGACTACAAAATCAAACCTCAAGCCTCACTCTATCCTTAAAGCGACACCGGATTGGACTATAATGATGGACACGTATGAAAAACAATATAAAATCCCCGAGGATATTTGTGCGTCAGCCTCCAGATCAGACATATTTTTATATTCGAGAATTTTAAGCGCATTGTGATGATAGTGGGTCACGGTGCCTTGGGAAACCAACACCCCCAAAGACCATGCCATCAAGGTCAATAAATATTATGAGCTCACTAACGAACTCACTCGAAATTGATCCTTAGAAAAGTTGCACGCGGTAGTTATGTTCTAAAAATATGTTAAAAGTGTGAGAGTTTGAGTATAGCTTGATATAAGATGCTATGTTGGAATCAATCTTCTATATCTACATATAAAAATGGATTGCTGTTCTTTAGTCTCGCTAAAACTCGAGAACGGCTGAACGGATTTATCTTATCTTAGTCTTGAAATGTTCGTGAAGGTTCAGGGAAGGTATAAAAGCTGAAAAAAAAATAATTTCCGGGAAAACCCAAAAAACAGCGCTTTTCTATTTCCCATACAAACGGGTTTTTTGACATTAGATTTGATACCTAACTAATATGTCAATCATTCTGTCGCACTTTAGAACACGGAGATTTATGGCTTAAAGGTAAACTCCAAAAAATAATTAAGAAATAATTTATTTCTTGATTGAGGCAGTACGAAGGATGCCGGGTCAGCTAGTATCTAATAGATACTTTGGGGTTACGAATATACACACAAGCGCAAGCACGCATGCACACAAACGTACATGTATATATTCTAAGTAAAACGATTTTGTTAATTGACTTAACTGAAAACAAGCTCGACATTAAGAAATTGTTAAAAAAATATATTATATTACAAAAATCTATTAAAATATAATATAAGGGATTAATAAAAAAAAGTAATATTTTTAAATAGCAATCATATATCAACACATAAAAAAGCGCCTTACGAATTATTACCATTCCCATATTAAACCTTCACTTGTCCATTTTTAAATAGCAGGCATTCAATTTTATATACGAATGAATTTATGTGACTTTTATTTGTATATATAAAATAGTTAATTAATTATTACTAATGTGAAAATCCTTGAAACATTAAATCAAAATGTATATTTTATTTTAACTTCATCATTATCTTTTGGAGCCTATTACTTAGGTAAGACTTTTTCTCACATGGAGAAGGTTTGAGCATTAATCACCACGCTCGCTTAAGATTGAACGGTGACTTCAATCTTATAATTGTCCAGGTTTCCTCACGATGTTTTCCTTCATATGTCAGTGGTATCTAAATACTCTTAGAAAGTACATATGACTCGGAAAATACGCTCTTATGTTTGCATAATATCTATGACTTTATTTACAGATGTACATATATTGTATATATATGTATGTCTCTTCTTCTTCTACCTGGCAATTTCCCAGCATCAGCCAGGGTCTGCCTTACATGTTGTAAATAGTTTTTGGCTAATTGTTTTTACGACCGGCCGCCTGCCGGACATCAACGCTCTTTGGGAAAATGTATATATATGCATATGTATATTTGTATATAATATTATAAAGTTGATTATAATGAGTAAGGAAACGAAATAAGTGTATTATAGGAATGGAAAAGGGGAATTCGAGATGAAGAATGCAACCAGAGAAAGAATTCTATGACCTTAAACTTTGCGTCATGAAAATGACTGTCCTTTAAAGGCTATGAAGCTGTATTGTGTACGATAATTGAAAAGTAATGAATTATACTGAAGAAAAGAAATTCATAATAATTGGACGGCATTGAATGTATCGATTATTGTTAAAGGGCCGATGAAATTAATTGCATTACTTATCTTCTATATATATAAAAATGGATTGCTGTTCCTTAGTCTCGCTAAAACTCGAGAACGGCTAAACGGATTTATCTTATCTTAGTCTTGAAATGTTCGTGGAGGTTCAGGAAAGGCATAAAAGCTGAAAAAAATTGATTCATTACTGGGAAAACCATAAAAACAGCCCTTTTCTATTTCCCATACAAAAGTTTTTTTGCACTTCAAAACACGGAGATTTATGGCTTACAGGTAAACTTCAAAAATATAAATAAAAAACGTAATAGATATTTCTTGATTATAGAGCGATACGAAGTTCGCCAGGTCTTCTAGTATTGAATATAAATAGTTCACGAAACAACGTGCAGGGTTAATATCAAGTGCGAAAAACTTGTATTCACACACACACACACACACACACTCACACACACACGCGCACACACACACACCACGTATAACGAAATGTTGTGACGTCACAGCGGTCACTGACCTCAGCGGGGTCAAGTTCGTACGAAAGCGACAACGGGTCAAACAAGATTTTCATACCTTCCGTCATTGAAATTTTCATATAGTTTGAAGATTTTTAAGAAAAGAAATGTCTCAGTGGTTGAATTTATATACTTTTTTAAACACATTTAATATATCCTTATATATAATAAGGGAAATGAAATGGTACATTTGACCAAATTTGTCTGGTGTATGTTAAAATTTTTCATATAAAACAAGTATCTTATATGAAACAAAGAACAAGAATTAGAAGTTTGGTTAAAAATTTCATAATTATTTTAATAACCAAGAATATAACATATAAGTACGAATTGGCAAACTAATAACTGTCAGTTTAATTGTTTTCCTATTTTACATAATATAAATAATAATTAGATCCACGTGAAAAATTTTATCAACAAAATATCTCAAAAGAATATCAAGAGACCTCTTAAAATACATCAAAACATATGTATTTTGAATGTCATTTAAAAAAACAGTATCAACCTTCATTTTATTTTTCAAGATAAGTGTAATAAAAATCATTACGATGCCACCTGAATACTCCTTTTCATGCTTCAAAAATATAAATAATATTAAGTGCCAAGAGTTATCAAGAAAAGATCTTATTTGATTTTTTGTTTTCTTACCGTTGAAGTTATATGCAAATAATCCACATACATATATAATAATGGCTTTTGATTTCGTTTGTCCATCACCACCCTGTGCTTGTAAAGTTATTATTATCATAAAAAATAATGTCTATTAATGAAACTGCTACAATCATTTTTAATTAATTAAACGACGAAAAGAAATAAGTTTAAAACGAATTATGATGAATATATCCCATAATTTAAATTTATTTGTATTATAAAATATTTTAACTAATACGCATAAAAAAATACGAATAGGAAATTAATTTTCAACCAGTAACACACCAAACAACCTATCAAACATATATGTATATATATAAACAATAAATAAAACGAACAAAGTCGGTATCTGAGACTAGTCTATAAACAGTAATTATAGGTTTAATTATAATAGAAGTTACATGTTATTACATTCAATTTAATGTCAGCTGCTGGTCGGTGCTGGCGACTGTTTTTTGTTAACATTCCTCTACACGGAAGTCTATTGAATGAAAGAAAATTAAATTTTAATAATATAACACTTAAAATATACTGCTTAAATTATATACATACTTATTTCAGTTAAAGTTATATTTTTCGGATCTATACTATCCGGTTTATTTTCTTAAAATACTACAATACCCGACGTTTCTTTCAATAAACATTAATTTCATTTAAATTAATAAAACTAGAGTTATGGATATGTTTACAAAAGTTTCTAAAATAAAGAGAATATATAAACCAGATGATAATATTTATTTTATTAAAATATATGAATAAAAGTTATCTGGAATCGAACCTGGGACTTTAATCATATGATATTATTTACCTTACAAGCTATTTCACGTACACGTCTTAATCAGAGGCTCATCTCTCGACACTGAAGAGGATCGCTGTGTCATTTAGTAGGTATACAATCTCTAAGATATGATACATTATACTATTGGCGAACGTAAAAGCTATTTATATATGAATAGTTGATAATATATATACTAGATTTTGCCCGCGACTTCGTCCGTTTAATTAAAAAAATTGAAAAAATTGCATGGAAACTTGTAAATTTTAAGGATAATAGTATTCTAAGATTATACATATTTTTTTTAAATATGTCTTCATTCACATTAGAATCGTGTAACTGCCAATGTCAATTTCTTGAAAGAATTATAATCTTGAGTAACACGAAGTCTGTGTGGTAACACGAAGAAGTTTGTTGAATTGAATAAAGACATCATTTAATTATTATTATTAAAATAATAATAATTTTTAATTCTAACATGCTTGTAAACTTTAGATTGTTGTCAAATCAGATAATACAGCCGCAATTGTTTAAGTATTTTTATAGTGAAGTTATATTATATTACCATTACTTTTAATTAAATATTAGTTTAAATCAAGGAAATTATTCTAAAAATCTATGGTCGGCGTTAAAAACTAACGCAACCCTAATTCGACTCCTTAGCGTTAATTAATAATAATAATAATAAAGCTTTTTATTTCAGTGTAAAGTATTGTTATTATTACAAAGTGTTAGTACATTGCTTATAATTAGGTTAGTTTATAAATGTATTCATTATATAATATACATATTTCTATTTGTTCCTTTACACGAATCCCTTTCGGGTAAAAACCTCCTCTAATTCCTTCCATTTGTCCCTATTCCGGGAAATTATCAACCAGTCTTTTGCCTATTAATTCTTTTATATCGTCAGCCCAATCCCTTAGCCCTTCGTCATCAGCCTATCAGAGCCCACAGCTGAGCAAAGGCCTCTTCTCACATGGAGAAGGTTTGAGTATTAATCACCACGCTTGCTCAAGACGGATTGGTGATTTCAAACTTATAATTGAATAATAAAACTTACCTTAGCCCTTAGTGGTTATTATTTTATAATATATTGTACTAAAGAAATATATTATATCAATAAAGTCGATTATTTTATTATTTTAAACTACATACATACTCCCGACGTTTCGGTCTCTATTCAAAAACCGTGATCAGAAAGACTAGATGAGAATTAATATATGTATAAACTTTGTTGCATATAATTATATTGTTATTACATCATATTAAAAACAAACATATATTTAAAAAAAAAACATAATTTTTGGATCTAATTCTCCATTAGATTTACACAAGAAAAACTAAGTATTTTTTTTTGTTATCAATCATTAATTATATAATAATAAGCAAAATATCTGTTACATATTCAAGTGGATAGTGTAAAAAATATATGCACGGAATGTTACTTACATACACAGAAAAAAAGGTGTACAAAGAAAAAGCTGACATTTACTATCAAGAGAGCATTACCTTTAAAGGTCAATAGATTCACCATATACGTCGAACGATTAACGAAATTTACTGTTTTTCCTACGAGAATGTAATAAAATTAATCATTGCTATATATATTTGACATTTTTTTTAGCTTTTTGTTGTGTTCAAGCTCGGATGACTGAAAACTTGTTCTACTTATAATTGTGTCTGTGTGTGTATAACGCACACATAAAGATTGTTTTGCATGAAATTTTGAATAAATATTACGTTGGAATAATTTATATATATATATATATATACAGGGTGACTGGTGAATTACTATCGATATTTGAGGACGTGATATTTGACGATCATATATGACGAAATAAAAATTAATATAACATAAATATTAATAAACTTCTAAGTAAAGTTAACCAAAAGTTATGTAATTAATTACGCATCGCATGAACACCCTACAGATTAGGTATACACACACACTCACACATACGCCCGCGGAGGCGTGTTGTTGTATCAGCACGTCGCCGCACGCGTCCACACTTGGAACACTTGGAACGTGTACACACTTTATTTATTTATACGGAAATTTGGTCAAAAATTAAGTACCTATTTTTTTTACATAATTCGAATGAGAATCATGTACCGAGTATGCTCCTTAAATATTGATAGTAATTCACCAGTCACCCTGTATATATATATATATATATATAAAAATTTTAATTCAGTACTAATTATTTGTTTTCATAGCTTCATATCTTTTAAATATATATTTAAAATAAATTTATTATGAACTTCCAAAAATCATTAAAATTTAGTCACATAGATACTAGTGCATACACTACTATGTAGATATTTGTAATATAATATATATATATATATATATATATATATATTTGTCATATAAATAAAATTAGGTATAATGTCTTAATAATAGATTTGAATTAGTACATAGATTCAATAAAACATAAAATAATAAATGTTTATGAATTATTAATAAAAGAAATTAATAATTAAATACGTCCAAAAATATTCTAGACCAGGTGACATTACGGCGCGGCCATCTTGTATCACCTGTCAAATCGTACTTCCTCAATTGTTCCCGCGTCTGAGATAATTTTATTTTTATTCATAAACCTATAATCCTGTTTGTAATATAAATATAAAAACGGTGTGCTCTGATGAGTGAGCTATCAGTAGCCTTCGAGACATCCACCACAATGAGAGTACTGGTCAGTCATTACTTTGTTTTAATAGTACAAATTGAGTATTTCGTCTCATTTTTTAATGTGGAACGTCTTTTTTTAAAGTGCTAATTATTTTATATATAGTGATTTTTTCTTTCTTTTTTTATGATAAGAGGAACATTTCGTCTTTTTTAAACGTGGAACGTAATTTTTTTTATTATTTCTATAGTGCCAATTATTTTATATGTGATTTTTTCTATAAATTTTGTATGGTTTAATAGTAGTGCAAAAAATGTGCTTTCAACAAGATACCGTTTTGGAATTGAACGACTTATTAGTGTAAAAAAATATATTATTCTTTAAATATTTTTTGCTAATTAAATTTTGTAATATCACCAATTTTTAAATTAATTAATTAATTTATTTTTCTATACCAATTATACGGGCATATATTGTGTTAAATTATAAGACTTTTTCGACTTCATTATTATAGTATCGGTGTATCACGTACCAAAATTTTAAAACGCAATTTATTATTAATCTTACAATTGCTATGACGTACGAGGAACACTTTGATATCAAGTTATTAAAACTAGTATTTAAAATAAGGATAAATTTCTTATCAAAAAATCTTTATGTTTAATTAAAAAGAAATATTTGAAGACAAACGTTTCTAAAAGTTTGCCACAGTATTGTAAGATAAAATTAATTTATAAATCAACTCGTCTAATTAATGTTACTCAAATTAAATCGTTACTTTTGTAACAAGAGTTAATTTGATAGATAAGAAAAAAAATCTATATACGTTGATAGTCCAGTGTGTATTGAGCCTTAAAGCTATTTACATTGAAACCAGAACAAGTTGATTTGCTTATTTATTAGTAGTTTACGGGAAGTTATTATTATATTCATTCTTTACAAGCTTTTAACCGCGTTTTTGTTTGTGTGGATGTAGGTTGTCATAACATTTTTTTCTCATTAAACACCTTTTCTATAAATTTTCATCATATTTCCTTTAAGTTTTGAAACATATAAAGATTTATATATATTTATAAAAATTATGATAAAATATATAAATATATTTTTTTGTATAAATTCTAAACAACTATGGCTCTTTTTAAAATAATGATATGTGTGAAGATTTAACCAAATTTAATAAATAAAGGTTTTGTCTGCCCTCCTGGCCTGCGTGTCAGCTGCACCATCACACTTGGTGCCAATAGGACTGGCTGCGCTGCCAGTGGCTGCTCTGCCAGTAGCCGTACCAACAGTGCCTTCCGGGGATCTACAGGCAGCTCTTATTGATGCTCAGGTAAGAAAGAATTGTATATATTTTTTTCATCAATTAATCTTTCAAAAGTATTATTATTAATAGAGAGCAAAAAAGTATATATAATTGTAGTCTTGAATCTATTATTTTATATACAGGAGTACATAATATATGAATTTATAACTTTATAATTTCTATTTGTTATTTTATTAACTTCTTTGATTTGCATGATTATTGGTAACGTTTATAAAAAGAATATACCAAAAAGGTTGAGGTTGATAAAAATTGGACTGAATTCTGGCGGGAATGTCTACATAAACAATATTTGCAAAGAACACAATTAATTACGTTTTGAATAATATTATTTTTTTGTTGTTTAGGTCAAAATCAACGATCAGGCCCAAGAGATAGTGGATCAGGCGAGAGCACGAGCTGAAATGGTCGTGGAGAATCAGAATGAAGGAGTTCTGGAAGCGAACGACCTTGTCAAGGAGAAATCCGAAGAAGCCTTTTGGGCAGCTGAAGAGAAGAAATGGCAAGCACTTAATGAAGCTCAAGTAGCTGCTGCTAAATTAGACGCCTCTGTGGCTAGTAGCATTGCTGCTTACAAAGACGCTCAAGTTTTACCCTATGCTGCTAGTGGAAGCCCAATGATTGCTGCAGCAGTTCCTAGCGCTGCTGTTACAAGCGCTGTATCTGCTGGAGAAGAAAAAGCTGACGTCAAAAGCGTAGCTGCTTCTGAGGTCAAGAGTGAAGGTGAAGTAAAGAAAGAAGCTATGTCCGAAATGAAAACTGAAGACAAGGAGAGTGTTGAGGTTGGTGCCGTTGATGTTAAATCAGCTGATATGATGAAATCTGATAGTTTAATGGCTGCGGAGATGATGAAGGAGAATGCCATGGCTGAGTTGAAGAAGCTCGATATGTCTCTGCAGGCTTTGAAGACTGCCTATTCCTCTCAAGTCGCGGTAGCACCACCTATCATTCCATCCCCGATAGCTTATTCAGCGTACAAAGGCTTCCCCGTCGCAGCAGTAGCTTACCCCGGTCAATTTTATGCTCCCACAGGCTCAGTTTTCATTAAACACGCATGGTGAAGGTCATTCATCATATAGAGATTTTTATATCAGACGAATAAAATACTTCTTAACATAGCTGTTGTTTTCATTTACTAGTTTCAAACCTTCAACAAACCTATCAGACTTTGTCTTATTCATACATTACATTAAGCCATTCCAACACTGAATTATGATTCCAATGATACATATATATCACTGGAATAAATGTGTTCTCAATATTATCGAGACACATATATAATTATTGCATGTTAAAAAATCTGATATTATTTATTTATTTAAAATTATATTTATTATAAATTTCACAATCCACACATTGCATGGGCAAATCAACTGGTTACTGGGATTTTTTTTAATATGTATAAGAAGCAATAGAATTAATCGTCCACTTGATTGAAAGTGGCTCCAATGCTCCGTTTTTATTTAAAATTAAAGATTCCAAAGACCAATGAGATATACATATATATATGTATATCGAGAATACAAATGAATATTAATAAGTAATTTAAAACAAATAGACGATAAGTAATATTTAAAAGCATATGTTCTCTAATCTTCCGGCCGAATTCTCTGTTATATCAACATCTTTGGTACTAATTAATAGACCTGACTAAATTACGGATAGCCTACCCTACTTTTCCGGCTGGAGATTTACAGGCAGCAAGTATAGTTGTTCAAGCGTATAGTTAATTCTTTAAGATATTTTACTCCAGAATACGATTAGTGGAAACACATGACAGCTTATTTGATGAATTCTTTTTATTCAGACTATAGAATTTAAAGTGTAAATAAAGATTGGATAAATGGTTTTATTATTGTCATATTAAATGTGTTGCAATTCAACGAAATATAAATTATGCAATAGCTTATATTGATTATAGGCTCAGGAAATATTTATTCAAGTAAATGATAAGCATAACTTAGTTGCATATGGTAATAGAAATGTCACGAGGTGAACCAGTTGCATTAATATTATGAACCATTAGTGTAACTTTGAAGGTTAAATACAACGAATGAGTAAAAGAGATAGAAGATGTGGAAAGGGTAAGAGGAGAAGAGATAATAGAAGCTCAAAATGCAAGAGTTGAGGAAGGTTATGGTATGGCAGAAGAAAAACGTAAAGAAGCCTTACGTGCTCTTGAGGATAAGAAATTTGAAGCATTGACTAATATCCCAATAGACGCAGCTACAGTTGATTCATTTACAGCCACACATCTTGTTACTAATACTGATTATACTGCTGAAACTTTTAAAAATAATGACAAAAATGCAGACGCATTAGCTGTTCAAAGTCATAATAAATTAGAAAGAAAAGTTGAAACAATATCTGATATTGTAAATAACAACAAAGAGAAAGTTGAATGTGCCGGTCCCGACCTTATGAGGGTAGTTGGGAAATCTAAAGAGGAAAGTATAGAAGAAATGATTTCTAATGTAGAAAGGTCTGAAAGGTCCAGCGTCTATAAGGAACCAGTCATCGATGAATTGGTATTTATAAACATTATGATATTTTAATTTCAATTGTTTTAAGTTTTGTTACGTAAGCATAACCCGATATTAAGTTTTCGGTATAACAATGGTGTAAAGTACGGAATGCTGACTCTGAGCCATCGGTGGGACTGGGAGAGTGAAGTGGACACCACACGCCTTGCACCATCGGTGAGAATGAAGAATGGGATTTTTACATATAGTCAGTCTGGAGTCAACCGCTGACTTACAGACACCTCTTTAGTATGTAGTTAGTTATAAGACTTAATTATAGAATGGGTCTTAAGTCAATTGCTGACTTAAAGACCCCGCCCTAGCTAGTAGTTAAATTTAAGTCTTAATTGGTAATTGAATATATTTTGTAAGTAAAATGGATTTTTCTTGCATCCTTCGCTGCCACCAAACGTAATTGTTTTTTACATTTATTATGTTTTGCGCATGTATTTCTATACAATTATATCTAAAAGATAGCGACTATAGGTTTTGGAGACACTTAGTTTTGATAAAAAAAGGTAAATAAAGAGTAAGTTTTCTAAGTCTAACAATGCCAATCAGTTTAATGCATTCCAATTTTATAGATATACGAATCACGAAAAAAACAAAATAAGCAACTAATACTTATGAATAATTTCATAATTATATGTAAAGATTAAAACTTCTGATGTATTTAACTACAGGTGAGGCTTGGAGACGAAATCCGAAAGTCGGTAGATTTAGCCCAAGAAATTCTTGTAAAGCTCGAGGAGAAGATAAGGCAAAGAGAGCTCAAAGATAAAGAACTTGCTCGACGAAAGGCCGAAGAAGCAGCATTTGCTGCAGACAAGAAGAAATGGCAATCACCAAATAAAGATCAGGTCTCTGATGCAAGTTTGCAAGTTTTAGCACTAACGACATGGATGGCAAAAAACATCTCAAGATTTTTCTCCCATCATGATTGAAAAACATATTTCTTACGACTTAGACTCCTGATACTGATGAAACTAATATAATTGAACCTAACAACAGAGCAAAATAGTAAATGGCGCAACTGTTTCGAGCTTCATAGAGATCCTAGTCAGTAGTCTTTTAATACATGAAACGAGTTCAGTGAATATACATTTTTTGTCTTTACTTAATACTTCTTTTATTTGATGATTTTAGGGTATATGAAGGCTGAATGTTAAAAGCCTACCAGTTGCTTAGTCGGATACACTAAATATGTTTAGGAAATCGAACTAATATTCTTATAGATCTTGGAATTAAAATTACAGCACGCGATTAATTTAACAAGTGTGTAAACTTTTGTTTCAATAATAATAATCGTGTATAAAGTATAAATGGATCTCGTCTTTAAGAGACCCTTTTACATAAGACTTATTGTTTTACTTTGTTTTTTTTTTATTTTATTTTTTCATCATTATAGCTTAAGTTTGGTTAAGTCACTTTTTTACAGCTCCTGTATAGCACAGAGCAATTAAATTGCATCTCAAAACTATTGAAATGAACTTTTAAACAGGTAAGGTCCTAAAACAGTAACACTAGTTTAATTCAGCTTCATTTATGTATTTATACAATAAAGTGTTATGAATAATAATAATCTGTATGCATAGTTTTACTGGCATCTATAATCTAGAACTTTAAAGAACTTTTATAAGCGTTTTTGTTCGCCCGACGTCAACTTCGAGGTTAAACGATCGTTTTTGCACGATACACCTACCTTACAAATAACACTTAAAAAACAGTTATTTCTGTTTTAAAATTAAATAATTGTATTATATTGAACCATTTTTTACATTTAATATATTTGTCTGCGGAACTCTAAAATATGCAAGTGACATTGACATCAAAATGGCACTTAAATTGTAGGCGTTTATCAGCGAAGCTGGATAAATAGTTGTTATAAGGCTACGTTCACATTATATACTGATTGAATATAACAAAGAACATTTACGAGTATTCATTGGAAATATTCTGAAATATTTTTTATATGTCCATGCTCTTTGAAAGTCTTAAAATGAAATATTTTTAGACTATTGACTTTATACGGAAAGATAAAAATTAATTGCACCAATATATATAATGTTAAAGAATCTTCTTCTACCTGGCAATTTCCCAGCTATAGCCAGGGTCTGCCTTACATGTTGTGAATAGTTTTGGTTTATTGTTTTTACGACCGACCGCCTGCCTGACATCAACCCTCTTTGCGAATGCTTTAATCAGCCTTGTCTAAATACTCTTAGAATGTACATATGACTCGGAAAAATCACATTGCTCCTTGCCCGGGCCAGGATTGAACCCGCGCCCTCGTGCATGAGAGGCAGGCCTTTCAACCATTAGGCCACGACTAACTATGTATAATGTTAAAGAATATATATTATATATGTAATGTTAAAGAATTTTATATGATACATTTATAACTTACAAACTAATTAACTATAAACAGTTAGGTATTTTAATAGTAACATATCTCTTAGATTGACAATTACAGTGTTCAACACGCTATGAATGCTAAATGATAAATATTTTACATACTAAAGTCTCGTTAAAGGAAATTCGTCAAATTGAATATCAATTGATAACATTTCTATCAAACTAAGTTCACTTCAGATGAGAATATGATTTCAGGATACATACGAAGCCTTTACCTATCTATAACCTACGTATTTACCATAATGTGAGTAGTTTTATGAATGAAAAACTATTAACGTTAAGTAAGTAGTGTGTTAAATATACCTGGACTAAGGCTACTTGAATTATAATTGTACAACCAGTTTTTTTGGGTAGTCAAATTCTTACACTTGAATTACATTGTGCCTTGGTTTAATTTGTTACCAATTGTATCGTGTTTGTTAGCCTTATACAGGGTGACTGGTGAACTATCAATATTTAAGGAGAATACTCGGTACCTGATTCTCATTCGAATTATGTAAAAAAAAATAGGTACTTAATTTTTGACCAAATTTCCGTATAAATAAATAAAGTGTGGATACGTTCCAAGTGTGCACGCGTGCGGCGTTGTGCTGATACAACACCACGCCGCCGCACGCGTGTGTGTGTGGGTGTATACCTAATCTGTAGGGTGTTTACACGATGCGTAATGAATTACATAACTTTTGGTTAACTTTACTTAGAAGTTTATTAATATTTATGTTATATTAATTTTTATTTTGTCATATATGATCGTCAAATATCACGTCCTCAAGTATCGATAGTAATTCACCAGTCATCCTGTATATACATATTTATCTATATATTTATATACAGATTCTGTAATACATAATATCGTCTTTACGCATTTCTTTAACAAAATTCATTCGTTTCAAAATCTATAATAGCCAACTGCCCTCAATTAATAATATCTTTCTTATATCTACACAATATTATTTTCGCAAAACTTACTGATTTTATGTAAGAGAATACTATTATAGTACTAATACTATTATAGTATTCACTGATCTTGTAAGTAAATTCCTGGTTGTACAATATTTATTCAACAGACTGATCTACCTTATCTTCAACCAGTGAACTTTAAAACATACAATTGTTTTTTTTATTAAATATAAATTATTAATGAGAATTATTTTCATCCACCTGTGAATAAGCAAACTTCGAGAATCTATTTAAATTATCATAGAATTTATATACCCAGAAAATTTATTTAAAATTAACTTACAATAAATTTAAAGCTTATTGAGAGTATATTACAAGACATTATATATAAGGTAATTTCTATTAATTGATACCTGTAAAAAATTATATATCACAATAAAATTTCTAAGAAAAAAATGGTATAAATCCTACGTATGTTAATAGAGACGTTATAATACTATTACCCAGTGATATATTTTTTTCTAACACGCGCCGAACGCATTTTTATCGTTCTACGGATTGAGTCACGATTCAACAATTTCTATGGCATCTGATACGTATTAAAAAAAGGTATTTTTTATTAAAGATATTTTAAAGAAAATGACGTACAAAAATTAAAGTATACAAAAATTGAGATATTAATAAAAAATCATAATAAAAATTAATTATTGATTAAAAAAACGAAGTATATAGTGATGACAAGTAATAATTGTTTAGCATTTAAAGTAATGTTATTAATATTATATCCATTTCGTAATACAATGAAATCAGCTTATAATATTCCTTATTCAATATTAGGTAATTATACATTATACACATATATGTATGTATAATTCAATGCACGTCCCATTATACAACTGTCCCGGTCACCCGGTTACAAATGATCGTGTATAGAATGCTTTACTCCAACGAAAGTGAGTTGCTAGTAAGTAATGCGGTAAATCTTTACTTACCTTGAACTACTACGAAACATATTGGTGATATAAAATTACTTGGGTTTTAAGGAAATCGATACAATGGACATGATATATTATTAAGTGTTACTTAAATGATAGGTTAGTTGAAGTTACTTTTATAAATCCTAGATAAATTGGATTTGAATTAAACTTTATTTATTACAGTTCGAAAGAATGATAGTTTTAATCGTTAAACAATCGCTTTTCATAAACCTTTTCATTCGAAAGCTTATTATATTAATGTATTGCTTATATTAGCTTGGGCTGTATGTAAGTAACGGAATCTTTGAGCACGATTTTCACCGGTTTCTAAACATCTGATTAACTTGAAACTTTGCATGTCTCAAGGACCAATGACAATGCAATAATTTGTTAACAATTTCATATTATCCTTGTTAGGGCCGCCAGGATTGATATATTCTTTTCATATATCGTCTATGAGAGTGAAAGGGACAGAGCTAGTGTGCGATCTGCGCATGAAAAAACTAATTGATAAATCGTACTAAAAAATATAAAATAAATACTAGTTACAAGCGCGTTTGTTTAGTTTTTTTTAAACTAATATTTATTATCACTAATGTATTGCCTGGGACTTGCGACCCAGGTGTAGCTTTAAATAACCCTGTCCAAGCTACTCTCTCTACTTAACCAAATTTGAATCGAACCTTAGTAGGTTCCTTAGACCTAGTGGGTTGCCTTTGAAGTAACTTCCAATAATTAACTGATGCTCTGGACAGTCTCAAGTCTTTTAGTAGGTTATAGAGAGATTTAGCTGTTATAATACCTCTAGCTCCTAGTCTACCGCGTATAAATTTAATACGATCCTATTAGTGAGTTCGTTAGTGAGCTCGTAATATTTATTGACCTTGATGGCATGGTCTTTGAGGATGTTGGTTTCCCAAGGAACCGTAAGCTCTATCATCACAACGCGCTTTAAAATTAGCGAATACAGAAATATATCTGATTTGGAGGCTGACGCACAAATAACCTCTGGGATAATATATTGCTTTTCATACTTATCCATCATCCATTAGCAACATAGATAATAAGAAATTATATTCATAAAAGTAAACTAAAATTGTCAAATATAATTTCAATATACTGATTATTATCCGGATTCCTAATTTCATATCAAGACTTTGGTCTTTTTGGTCACAATATTCAACTAGCTTCTATACACTGAGTACAAAGAACAAATATATCAACCGATCACTACATATTCTGTTTCTATTTAACTGAAACGCGAGCAAATCCGTCGGCATTCACATGTTAATACTAATCACATTTAACAGCACATAATTTTAAAATGGTAACAGATATAGGATAACTTTCCTTATTTGATATACATCCATTTTCTGACACATATCAATACATGTACGGACACTATTAAATATTTATTATATGAATAAAATTACTGAGACAAGTTGATACAAGGATATCGTAATAAGAAAAAGTTATAAACATTTGCATATGCAGAACTAATATCATACATTGATTAGTTTATTTCATATAATTCATTTATAAATCGAATGATATTTGATTGAAAATATTTAAGCTTTTTAACTAAACAAATTAATTTGTGTAAATGAACATAAGAGATAGGAGCTTGGACGGTGGAGGTGAGCGTTTAACGCGTTAGATAGGGACCCTTAAACCTACACCTTGGTCGCAAGTCCCAGTCACTGTTGAAGCTCCTCTCACTACAACGATGGACCCGGCATTCGCTTATGAATACATAGAATGATGAGAGACTTCGTCTCAACGTTAACGGACATTCACATCTCGTCTGTCCGTGATCACGGTTGCTGAAAAGTAGCCGAAACGTCGGGAGTATGTAGTTTTTTAGAAAAATAAAGGGCGTCGTATATCCGAAAAATAATAGTTTTATTTAAACGAACATTATCAGTTTAATTAAACTAGCATTTGAATAAGATTTTTGTAGTTGTTTTAACTTAAATAAGTATAAGTAGTACATATGTACTAATTTTGTTCCGCGACTTCGTCCGCATTTACTTTCAGAAATAGTAATACGTGTATAGCTGACCAGGCGACCTTTCTTCAGCCTTAGAGGCTGTAAGTACCCAGATATTGGAATCAATCAAGTTTTTTTTTTTCAATCAAACAGAATTAAATATCCTATGTCCGTCTCCTGGTTCTAAGCTATCTCCACCAATTTTCAACCATATACCTACAGCCGTTCTTTGGTTATAAATAGTGTAACTAACACGACTTTTTATATATATGAGAGCTTTATTGCACAGAAGGTTCACAGGTTATCACAATAAAGTAAAAACATAATGATGACATTGTTAGATTAGCTTTATCTGGCGAAAATTTCAACACCTATTTAGGTACTTCTTACGTTTTTGATTTCAAAAAATATTCATTTCAGTAACATTTATAGTACAAATAAGATATACTTGAAATAATATCCCATCAATATTTTTTACAAATTAATTTCTAATCTTAATATATGTTTAGTTGAAGTAAACATTTTAAGTAATATATATATATATATATATATACTAGAAGACCCGGCGAACTTCGTATCGCCCTATAATCAAGAAATATCTGTTACGTTTTTGTAATTTATATTTTTAGAGTTTACCTATTAAAGCCATAAATCTCCGTGTTTTAAAGTGCGACAGAATAATTGACATATTGGTTAGTTGTCAAATCTAATGTCAAAAAAAACGTTTGTATCAACAACTACTAATAAATTAAAAATTTATAAAAAAAACGTTGTCCAGAGGACAAAATTGTGAATCTAAACCATTCCCAGATCCCCTTGAAGACACACAAAAAATTTTATCAAAATCGGTCCAGTCGTTTGAGGGAACTTCAGTGACATACACACTCACAGAAGAATTATATATATAAAGATATATATATATATATATTTGTATTACTATTTTTACTTTTATATCAGTGGCAGCAGTGCATGAAACACGAGGGCATCATGTTTAATTAAAACATTTACTAAGGTGTCGTGTTTGTTTCCATTGAACACAAATTATTAACCGACTTTAAAATATGTTAGTTCGTAATTTCACTTTATAGTCTTTGAGTTGTTTAGTAAGATTTGATGATTCCCTTTATATTGAAAGAGATATATTTTTAATTAAAGCAGTTTTGTTTTTGGAATTAACGTTTAATATATATATCTTTATGAATTATTTTACAGTTCTTTTAACTAAATACAATTGGAATGAAAGTGTCATATATGCTCATATTTTTGCGTGCAATAATAACAAAAATTATGGGTATAAATTTGTCTAATTTTACATGAAGTGTGCTTAGAAATTTGGTATGATTTATGTATGTTTAAGTATAATTGGGTTTAATTTATTTTAAAAGACCGTTTGTGCGTTCTGTAGGAAATAGAATTGCTAGTCCCTGAACAGATTTCTTTAAGTTTAATATAAGGAAACAAAAATTACATATATAAATATATAATTGGACTAGTCTGAAAATAGTCGAAACAAACTTTGAAGTAATTTTTTTTTCATGTGTCTCCATTGTGAATAGCAGAATAATTGTTAAAAACATTATTTTATTTCATAACAAATAAAATGCTCGAAAAAAAATATTATCAACTTCTTATTCAAGATTTATTAAATTCTATAATAATCAGTAGTAAAATAATTTCTCGTTGCATTTAACGTCACGATTTTTATACAATGCGAACGAACCAGAGCAAGTACAAAGTAAAGGTCGCCAACGACGAAATATGCTGATGAAATAATACGCTCGCGTTACTATTGTACGGGCGTGGTTTACTTTTACATATATTATATACTAGCTTTCCGCCCGCAGCTTCGCCGCGTGGAGTTCGGTTATATCGCGTTTCCAAGAGAACCTTTCAAAAGTCTGGGATAAAAACTATCCTATGTTCTTTCTCAAGGTCAACTCTATCTCTGTACCGAATTTCATTAAAATCAGTTCAGTGGTTTAGGCGTGAAAGCGTAGCAGACAGACATACAGACAGACAGACAGACAGACAGACAGAGTTACTTTCGCATTTATAATATTAGTAGGGATGAAAATAACTTCAATAACATTTAAATATGAAAACTATAAAACTGTTATATACAGAGATATATAAGCTTGTTATTCCAGTATATAATATTATTGGTAAAAGGTGTTAATTCAAAGTAGAACTTTTAACGATAATAGCATATATGTATATTTAAAATTTTTATTCTCTGAAATAGATAACCTTATGTTTTGCTATAATAGAATCATTTGATGTATTTTTATTTTATCGAGCCTCAAATTAAAATGTCAATCTTTTATATACCTACCAAAATTTTAAGAGTAGATAAATTATTATAAAAAACTTTTTCTGTTTATGAGACAAAATTTTAAACTAATATATAATGTATATCATATGTAATATATAGCGGTTTATTGTAAATCATTTATTGGTTATACTTGTTTACATAAATAACACTAAATAAGGTAAAAGTGGGAGCATTTAAGTAAACAGAACACATTCCTATCTTTCGTTCCTCATACCTATATGATAGATCATTTAAAACAGACGATTCATGTTATACATACTAGTCGTTTACTCCGGGTTTGCGTATTCAAATAACTCATAATATAGATAGAACTAGGTCCTATCCGCGACTTTGTTCGCGTGGTTTACGAAAGTGGGATCAGAAAGAAAGGATTATTTTGTCATGGCAAAAATATATGTTAATAAAACTATATGTGACTTGACTTCATATAATATACAACTGAGATCTAAGATTTTCGCGAGTATTCATTTAAATGAACCTAATATTTTTCGGATGTACTACGCGATTTTTCTCTTTGTCTGTCAGACACTCACATTTTGTCTTTATGATCACGGTTGCTGTAAAGTAACCGAAACGTCGGGAGTATGTAGTGTATAAACAAAAATAAAAATCGCGTCTATATATATACTATAGAATAGTCAATTAATTTTTGTATTAAATTCCCTCTTATACGAAGATATTTAGTAGTTACTCGAAAGGATAACATACATACATACATTGGTCAATCCTTATAATATAAGGACATATTAAATGGGTTAAAAATTAAATAAATGTAAAAACTATTAAAACGTCTTCATAAAGCTACGATACGGTTTAAAATTTCATTCGATATCAGTTCATTCATTCACTAATTCCTTCATTCATTCAGTAAAAGTCTAGAACATTCTTCCATGTATCGTTCGAACATAACTTGTAGTGTAAAATAATTGCAGTACAAATTAATATAAATTCTTTCAAACAACCAATCAATCAATTCTAATTATTATGTAGTGATGTATTGTTAGTACCATTCCTCATTTACACCGTCGCTTTTTTATATTATTTAATTTACCTATTAATTTAATACATTTATACCAATATTTTTTTTGTTAGGTCGAAAAAAGAGCTCATTCGTTGTCATACACTATATATAGACAATTTCCAAAGAAAGAAGAATCAATATTGATATATAGTCAAATTAATAACTATAAAAAAGTTGCGTTAATTAATACACGCAACGAATTCGTCAGCCTTGTTTAGAGTGCAAATATATTACTTTAACAGAGCGTGAACACGAATTCTATTATCTAATAATAATCACTAGCCATATATCCTGACTCTGCTTGTAATTGAAATTCTCACTTCAATATATATTATACATTATAAAACCGAAGGTCGATTTGTCATTTACCATTAGAATTAAATTCAAACGTTGATAAATTATAACATTATGTTTGTGGTGTAATTGATTTTGTACAAACTCGTTTAAATTATTATAAACAAAATATTATGAATTTGCTTAGAATATAAAATTGAATTATTCTAGATGTTTCTATGTTGTAAAATATCAGTTAATTTTAATTTGCACACATATTGTGAGGGGATTCCTTGTTCTTCAATGCGTATCTATGATTGTGTGTTTTTTCATAATTAAACTAGAAAACTAAGTGACATTTTCGTACGATTTAATTAGAGTAAATAGTTATCAACCATCGCAGCTACTTGTGGAATGAGAAGCCAAGAAATCAACCAGTATATAAGATGAAATCCAAAACCATTACATCGTTTTTGACATACAACTACAAACGCACACACAAACAAACACACACACAAAATAACATCCTTTCAACATTGCCATGAAAATAAAGTTGAATACAAAATATCATATTTAGTTTCTAATCACAAACATATGTGATATATATTTTTTGTGGCATCAAGATCAATTTAACCATATTTTATCTCAATGTATTGATGTCATGTTATTATTAATTTTATTGACTTTTTTTTCTTGACATTGATCTGAATGGTCATGTACATGCAATATTAATGTAGCTAATAGGAAAACGTATGTGTTCTTGGAAGTTTATTACATTACATTGCCAGTCTTCGGATAATACCGCGTATTTACTTTGTATGGATGACTGCCAAAAAGTTATGTAAGCCTTAGTCACTATGTCATTGTTAACCTACAAGCCAAAAAATAATCTAAGTTTTTCGAATGCTAAAGCGACCGTGATCACGAGCAAGTTAGATGAAAGTGCCTTATAGTAATACAAAATTAAATAATGCGTGTTACTAAAACTTTATTTGTAATTGAATGAATACACCCAAAATCTAATTTATCTACAAACCAGAAGCTTTAACGTATTTTATACATAATTTCTCCAAAATGATTGATTCTTGATAGTGCATCCTGAATATAAAACAAGATGCGTATCTATTTATATTGGAAGAAGGTTACTAGAACTTAAGTCAAAGAAATCCAAAGAATTCATTGATATAACTTTCATTATCACATACGAAAATTAATAAAGAATTTATCAAACTTCGTCATTAGTATTAAAAACGAATAAAAAAACTCTGCACTTATAATTCTGGATGTATAATTTGCTATTTGAAATATTTTGTATAGTAAGGATATAATTTTTACATAGGAACAGAATTTTTGTGACAATTTCTATGTATTAATGAATTTTGTCAGAGCTCATCGCTTATTAGAACTACTCTAGATGCTTTACCAATAGATTGATGAAGAGCAATACAAAATTGCAAAAAGTGCTTTATTATCTTAATTATTTTTTTTCTTTTTATTTATGTCTTTTTATTACATATATATCTATATCAAATTATACATTACTAGAAGACCCGGCGAACTTCGTATCGCCCTATAATCAAGAAATATCTGTTACGTTTTTTTATTTATACTTTACGAGTTTACCTATTAAAGCCATAAATCTCCGTGTTTTGAAGTGTTATAGAATGATTGACATATTAGTTAGTTGTCAAATAAAACGTTTGTATGAACAACTACTAATAAATTATGAATTAATTAAAAAAACATTGTCCAGCGGACAAAATTGTGAATCTAAATAATACCCGGATCCCCTTGAACACATACAAATAATTCATCAAAATCGGTCCAGTCGTTTGAGAGAAGTTCAGTGACATACACACTCACAGAAGAATTATATATATAAAGATATTGCATAAAATTAATCCCTACTAATATTATAAATGCGAAAGTAACTCTGTCTGTTACGCTTTCACGCCTAAACTACTGAACTGATTTTAATGAAATTTACTACAGAGATGGAGTTGACCTTGAGAAAGAACATAGGATAGTTTTTATCCCAGACTTTTGAAAGGTTCTCTTGGAAACGCGATATAACCGAAATCCACGCGGGCGAAGCGGCGGGCAGAAAGTTAGTTTTAAATAAGCTAATAAATTTATTAAGTTTCATCATGTTCTTATTCTACAACCAGCTTACCAACAGAGATGTGTACCAGTGGTTTTAAGATTGACTAGTAGAGAATATTACAAGCACTAAGTAAGGATTTCTTCATCGTTTAGACGAAAAAAAAAATATAGGAAATAACTAGTAATACATATTCTACATAAAAAATGCTTCATGTACATGTCAAAAGAATCTCAATAGCTTAGTTCTACGTCAATCTCAAGACAAAACAGTTTTTCTTTGGGCCCAACAAAAGCAAGTGGGTCATGACAAATCCGCGTAAACCAAAACGTTGTATTATTAGTTTCGACCAAATATTGCGTGAGACTCATTCGCTCGAAATGGATTTATATTACACCCTGATTATAATATTGGAAATATTGAGAGACCTTATATTTTAAGAATTTTACTTAAAGTAATAAATAGGTGAAAATATTTATTACAATCAAGTAATCTTAATGCGTTCGCAATGTGTAGAAATAGACTTAAAAGTTTCCTTTGGCTTTAAATATTGATACTATATTAGTAAAACTAAAATATTTATCATGTAACGACAAAAAAAAAAGGCAAATACAGATGAAATTCTTATAGACATCATTGACATGACCTAAATGGTCTTATCCAAGTAAATGTACTTAGCTTTATAAGTGCATCGGTTATCATTTATAATATTATAAAAATTATTATAGAAACTGATACATTCTAAGAATTTATGTGTATATATTTTTTTATCAGAATTCGTAAGATAGCAACCGAATCCTTGAATTTAAAGATCACTTAACCGTTCGTTACGGTGTGATAGGAGGTAACTGGAACGTAACATTTAATATTGCGATGTGTGACATTTTTTTTTATTTACCAAAAGCTTCCTGCTCCGCCCTTTTGATTACTATTACCACATACAGATACAAAAAAATAGATATGTTTTTTCTAGTATTAATTTTTTATATGCAACTGACATTATTGGAATGGAATTCATTTTGGCTTTACAATACAAATAGATGAAAAAATATTTATACATACTTAAGCTCAGTACGTTACGTTAAAATTCAAACTTCAAAACACTTAAATTTTTGGCGAAATTATAAGTTTCTGATGTAATATAATTTCGTTCCTATAATTCAAATTACCAAAAAGTATTTACTGATACAAAAAAATGCTTTCACCCTATTCGAAACGCCAATGTCACAAGGATTCGCGGTTGACGTGTGACATGTGTATTTTTTAATTATAGTAAATAAAAAAAACAACAACAACAAGTACCAACTCCATAGTGGTATATGCTTGAGGACTTTCAATAACGCTGGGAGCTATAAAAGACGTGACTCGCAACATCACAGCATTCAGTAGCTATCGAGCAGTCTGACTAAGAAGTGCACGATGAGATTTCTGGTAAGACTATCTTATCAGCTGTTTTATCTTATCATATCTTGTTATCAAAATATATTGTGTATATTTATTATTGTTATATATTCATAATCTTTTTATTTTAACCGATTTCAACCGGTTTTTGGACGTCAATGCTTATAATATAATAAATGACGTATCAGTGTTGGTTTGATACTTAAAAATTACATCGCGTACATATGAAATGTCATAATTCATTGTTTCGTGTCCGTGTAACCTAGAACTTTACTGATTTAAATTACAGTGAAATGCTTCAATTTCGCAATGTTCTTCGACCACATACAGATGACCCCAAGTAGTCGTGTAGAATAAACCTTATTTATTTACAATAAAGATTAAAATTCGTATATAATTTTCGGTTGCGGGGACCAAATTATATAGGTTATAATTATGAAATATTCTTGTTTTTACATATATTTATTTGTGGCTACGGAAGCAGTTTGTGACTAGGAAGCCATAATAACATACAATAAATAGTTAAAGCAATGCCATACCATGTGGGCGGCATTCCGAATTCTCCAAGAACAATAGCGCCCACGAAAATAACGATCACAAGCCCAATTAAATATCGCGTTATAATCATTATATCCGTTAGCAACTAATTAAAATCAAATTCGCATACATATAATTAATTTTAAACATTGTTAAAATACATAATTACCGTATCATTATACCAAACATCCGTAGATTTAACGTCTTATTTGTATGCAAAGTGCGTAACAAACGAAGGTTACCGTACCGTTTTAGAGATATTTCATACGCATTCCCGAATATGGTATCTAATTGCAATTATGTTCAAGAGCTCACGGTTGGTGGCTCCAAATGATTGCTAGGACACTAATGTATATAAATTTCTTTCTCTTCACCAGATCGCTTTTGTTGCCATCCTCGGCTATGCTTCAGCTAGCGCCATCCTCTCCCCCCTCGTGGTAGGAGCCAACCCTGGTGACGTCCAGGCTGCAGTCATTGACGCAAACGTCGCTGCCAGGGACGCAGTCCGGTCGATCGGCGAAGGCCAGGCCAGAGCCGCTGAAGCCGCGATTCAGTACAACACCGAAGCCGTCCGCCAAGTCGCTGAAGCCAACCGCAACCTCCAGGAGAACGCCTACTGGGGCAGCGTTGCCGCTAACCAGAACTTAGTCGCTGCTGCTCAATCCCAGGTCGCTGCTGTTGATGGTGCCGCTGCTGCTGTTCGTGCTGCCTATGCTGGAGCTCCTCTCGGTTACGCCGGTGGTCTTGCTCTACCTTACGCCGCCGCTCCTTTAGGTTTAGCCGGTTTGGCCTACGGAGGCATCCACGGCCTCCGCGCTTGGTAAACCCTGGATTGCTAGACGAGTGACGAGATTCGGGAGTCATGATAATGACGTCCGAATCATGACTGTTTGCGGCAGATGCTATGTTTACATGAATTCTGCCACAGCAGTTCTTCCACTCTACTAATAAATGGAAACAGATTGCTCAACGGATTTTTTTTTAATAAGGTCTCAGTTAGTAACTCTCTTTCTCGTTGTACATAAGTGAATCTCATGCCATCACTGCCAAAGTGTAAATAAATACACATTTATACAAACAAGATGCATTTTTTATACATTTATCCTTTCTTTCCTACCCCTATTAGTGTATGAATTGACAAACAAAATTAATAAATAATTATTAAAACGTTTAATCGTAATATTAAACAAAGTATACATCATGTTATGTCAGTTTAAGAAAGTAATTCTTTTATAATTAAACGATTTAAATTCGTATACACTAATCATTGTGTATATATAACAATAACTTCTGGCGGAATCAGTAATCTCGGACATTTTTTTAATTTTTAGTTCTATGAAAGGAAGAATTTTATGATAATAATTTGTCTGAGCTCATTACTAATTTATTATCTTTTAATAGCTTTTCATTATTTAAAATTAAATAAATAATAATATCAATCAATTCAAGTACTGAGTTTCAGCCCAATAAATTTACATCAATTCATTTAGGGTTCAAAAATTTCTATAAAATCAAACTAATGAACAAATGAAAATTAAGACAGAATTTAAAACGACATACTCATGAAAAGTCATCGAATTTTACTAGTATACAGAGATTATTCTGCGTATAAAAAGCAGTACACGTATTTAGATGTCCTAAATAATCTGGTTTGTAATTCAATGTACCAGAGTTGAATGTGGATTTTGGTCTTCATTTAAAAACATGCAATATGTAGGCAAATACGTATATGTATATTTCAAACTAGTAGTATATTGTGAGTAATTTTCCAAGGAACAAACAAATTTAATAATTATATATGAGATTTTCGTGTGTATTCATTTAAATTAATGTAAGTTTTTCATATTTTATAGCTACATACTCCCGACGTTTCGGTTACTTTACAGCAACCGTGATCACGGACGGACGAGATGACAAAAAATATGATAATTTAAATGAACTTATTTAAGGCATTTTGTTATGTATATATGTATTTAAATTCATTGTCAATTATCGCTTATTTCATAATGATACAATTTTTTGAAAAAAAAAATAATTGAATGATTTTATATTTTTTATATATAGACTTGGTTACCAAGACAGGTATAAAATTTTGTATATATTTGAGATTTTATTTTATCGGAATGCCATAGCACCGTGAAAATCTCGTTGTCGCCAAGTCAAGAACTGGTGAAGGCCAGAAATATAATGTAATGAACGATAAGGAGTAAGACATAAGATTTTTAATTAAAGCAAAGTTAGCAACAACTCACTATTACATAAAATTTTCACTTTCAAAATTACACTTCTTCTTCTTCTACCTGGCAATTTCCCAGCTTTAGCCAGGGTCTGCCTTACATGTTATGAATAGTTCTGGCTAATTGTTTTTACGACCGGCCGCCTGCCTGACATTAACCCTCTTTGGGAATGCATTAATCAGTGATGTCTAAATACTCTTAGAAAGTACATATGACTCGGAAAAATCACATTGGTACTTGCTAGGATCGAACCCGCGCTCTCATGCATGAGAGACGGGCCTTTTAACCACTAGGCCACCACAGACTGACCGTAGGATATACATAGTTTCCAAAGATATTAACACGTATATACGATAGAAAATCAGAACCAACATTTGTTGTAGTTATGCAAAAACAATTCTAAAATATAAATCTTCAACTCGCTCGTAAATTATCTTGAATATTTTTTCCAATCAACCACAGTTTTCTTGTTACCAAGGAATTCCAATTAATATCGGAAATCTAATTTCATTTTCATTAAACAAACATGTTTCTGTTGTTATGCTGTGAGTGGATTAATATTAAATAGTAATTCATTTATATATATATATATATATACAGGGTGACTGGTGAATTACTATCAATATTTAAGGAGAATACTCGGTACATGATTCTCATTCGAATTATGTAAAAAAAATAGGCACTTAATTTTTGACAAAATTTCCGTATAAATAAGTAAAGTGTTGACACGTTCCAAGTGTTCAAGTGTGGACGCGTGCGGCGGCGTGCTGATACAACACTACGTCACGACACGCGTATGTGTGAGTGTCAGTGTATACCTAATCTGTAGGGTGTTCACACGATGCGTAATTAATTACATAACTTTTGGTTAACTTTACTTAGAAGTTTATTAATATTTATGTTATATTAATTTTTATTTCGTCATATATGATCGTCAAATATCACGTCCTCAAATATCGATAGTAATTCACCAGTCACCCTGTATATATATTGAAAACATATGTAATCTTTTTTATTATCTTTGTTATTTGTTGATACTTTAGTGCAATAACCATTTCGGACTTACTTATAATTTATGTTCTTCTAGAACAGAGTAACGAAAGGTTAAAATAGTTAAGTTAAAAGTGTTTTTTTAGTAAATTTGTCCTGGAAATGACTTGATTGTCATTCCAGCAGATGGTAGGTAATTAAATATTAGGTGGTAAAGATATTATGTCATTTATGTTCTACTTTTTATTATTGTAATAACATCTTTTAATGTAGGAGTCGGAACAATATATAAATATTAGTTAAATTAACTTATGATGAGATGTTTGAGAGTTTTTCTTGTTAAATAAGAAAATACTAGATTGTGATTGAATACGTTAAATTAAGGAATATTCCGGGAACTATAAAAATATTGTATAATATTCAGTCATTTACTGAAGTGGCTTTATTACTTTTCGGATTTATTCTTTTGTTTGAAAGATTTAATCCTTAAAATCATGCAAACCCTCATTATATATGTACATATACATTGATATAATTTTTGTATATAAAATTAATCAATATTTAGCTCCCTACATTTACTTTCACTTTCTAATTACTTGTATTTTTTATCACCAATGTTGTTTATTAATTAATTCATAATAGTTATAAATATTGACAATAATTAATTGATTATTTCAACTACAATAGTAGAATAGAAATGTCATTATGTTTAACATACAGTGACACTCACACACACACACACACACATTGAGAGCACTTCACGTATTAATGTATTATATATATGTGTATATTTCATAAAAATAATTTAACGGATTCGTAAAGGTTTTTATACAAAAACCACCTTTATTCTCATCTACATAAAAACTTATTTTATAATAATAACTTACTTTAGTTACAGTAGCAGTTCTCCACATACCTGCAACAAAACAAACGACAATGTATTCTTGTTTGGACGCAAATTGTGATTCGAATCAAGAAATTTATCAAAGAGATATAGACGGTAAGATAAAGTCAATAAATGTCAGAATTGAATGAATTGAATTAAAAATAACAGTATTACTGATTGTTCTCATGTTCATATTTGGATGATAAAATTAATATAATTATGAAACATATTTTCTTTTATAAAATTTGTTAAAAAAAATTATTCTAACCATATAAATTTATATAATATAGTGATTACAATTTCTGAGTTAATTCTTAAAGTTACTATTTTAAGTATTTTAGCGATATATATACATATATGTATATATTATTTCATTTTTATATATGTATATGTCAACCCAATTACTATTTTGTCCTTATGAAGATTCATCTCAGGCACTAAGATCGTACATAGCTGTAACTAAGAACTTTCCACAACAACATGGGCCTATACAAAAGATATTCAAAACATATATAATTCCAGATGTTTTCCCGTATTTAAAAAGAGTGGATAACACCAGGAGCGATAGAAACTTCTGGAAACGTCTCCAACAAGATATCACAGTCCTTGCTGAGGAGAATAAAGACGAAAAGAGTATTGAAAAAGCGAAAAAACTTTTCCTTCCCATCGCCATAATAGCCGGCTCAGCTATAGTAGCAGCTTTAATATCGAAAGATAGTAAAAAGAAATTGAAACATACATCGAAATTTAACAGAAATTTTGAATACCTAAACAAAAAACATAATATTATGTATTGAATGCTGTTTTTTTTATTTTCATTTGAACGTAAACGAATAATTATACATATGAGTGCGTGCATGCGTGCGTGTGTGTGTGTGTGTGTGTGTATATGTGTGTGTGTAATAGTTTCATATATATATGTATATAATTCTCAGTAACTATAAATCCTCACAGTTTTTTGTTCGAACCAGCGTGTAGGTGATTTGTGTTACACTGAATTATGTAGCATTACATAAAGATATATCAATGATTTTTATTATTTATGACGGAGTATGCACAATACGTTGTGTAAAGTGCCTTATTTTGGGAAAACTAGTTGATATTTTGGTTTCATTTCTTTCATGTTTGTATTTAAATGTTTTCGTTTATTTGAGTGATTATATTTGGTTGATAAAGGTTAAGAATTTGAAGAGAAGATACTCAATTCATTTGACAATACATTGACGATATGTCGTTTGAACTATGTAATTTTGTGAAAGCTGTTTGTTTGTTTGATTAAGATTATTTTAAGTTTCTAAGTGTATTCCTTATTTCTTTTAATTTGTTTGATTGTATTTAGTTGATTAATATTGTGAATGTAATTTAAAAAGTAACTCAATTTATTATAAAGAGCCGACGCTAACGTCAGTTAGATTGTCGAGTGGGGTTGCGAGAGGCGCCAACTTCATAGTAGTGAGCAAGCATATAAACTGCAGCAGTCACACTGCAAGGGTAGTGCTCATTTGGACGTAGTGTTGGACGCACCCTCGGAAATCCACGTGGCTCGATTTCATGTGTTAATCAAAAAGCAAGAAGTAAAGTGAAGTGAAGTGACTTTAAAGTGTTGTGAAGTGTTTTGTGAAGTGTTAGTGGTTAGATATCAAATAAGAGTGAATTATAAGACCCTAGTGGACTCGGCGATCCGACATCAGAAGTTGGGAATCACCCAGATACGCACACTCGAAGTTGGAGTCCAATTCTCCAATCCGAACACGGCAAATGGAGGAAACTTTTTTTTCATTTACAACATCGTTACATGCTTAAATTGGAGGGCGCCCAAAGATGATGCAACGAAGAGTACCGCCACAGAGGACTGCCATATGTTACCGATGTGGACAACCGGGGCACATAGTGCCTACGTGTTCAACTAAATCTGGGAAAACTGTTGAACAACCAGATCCGACCGAACGGCGGGTAGATATCTGCACCGTCAGTCCTGCTTCAGGAGACCATTATAATCTGGGTGAGAGATTTCCTTTTTATTTTGATTATTTGATATTTGATTTAATTTTGATATCATAATACTGTCAGGTATAGGTAACAAAAGTTTGGTGTGTCACTTACACGTTTTGTAAACGGTATTGATCCAAAACTACAACATTGAGTTATTGTTTCACGTTGTTCCTGATCAGTCACTTCCTAATAATATTTTAGTAAATAAAGTCGTGTTAATTACTCCACTTATAACTCAAGAACGGCTGAACCGATTTTACTGAAAATTGGCAGGGAGGTTGTTTAGAGCCAGGAAATTGCAATAGGATTTTACTTTTTATCCCGTTCGACAGCATTCCCGTGGGACTTGACATGAAACGTCAGTAACTATTAAACGTGGAATAACGAAACACAATTGACAGCTATGCAATTGACGTATAATGACAGATATGTAATGACGTTTTACATTCGTTGGAAAGGTCTCGGGCTCCGTGAGGTTTATAACAAAAAAAAAAAAAAAAAAAAAATTAACAGAAAAGCGTGAATATCTTTTTTTTTCACATACAGCATAACATGTACTACAAATCAATATTTTAAGTAGATGGCGCCGGTTCATGATACATTGTGCGATAGCTAATCATTGTTCTTTGCTCAGTTAATTTCATGTGACAAACCGGTATTGTTTGTAGTTTGAACTCTTAAAACCATTCAGTATTTGCGGGATAAATTTAGAAAATCATTGTTTTTCACATGGACGTAATATTTTGCGTGTTCACGAGTTTGGAAACCATCCGCTTTATTTGTGTTAAAGTTAGACAAAAAAAAAAAAAAACGATAAATGTGGTTTACGAAGGACCACTTCAATGTAACGGATAATTTGCGGGTTTACTAGTTATTAATAACACTAAAGTCGGCAGAAATTCAAAGTATTTTGTTGAAGGTGTCCCCACAAGTAGAGTTACATCAGGCCAACTAGAAATAAAATTAATTAATCCAAATCTCACTGTTCAACGTCGTCTCTATAGATTGAACATAGATGAACGAATGGTTGTAAGAGAAAAATTTCGTGATCTCTTAAATGCCGCAGTCATATGTGAAAGCTATCCTCCTTTTTCTAGTCCTATGTGGTATACATCTTGTCAAGGATTCTGTGTGACCTTGGCAAAGATCTGTGTGATGTATCTTGTCATGGATTCTGTGTGACCTTGGCAAAGATCTGTGTGATATATCTTGTCAAGCATCTGTGTGAACTTGACAAAGATCTGTGTGGATTATATATTGTCAAGGATCTGTGTGAACTTGGCAAATATCTGTGTGGTACACATCTTGTCAAGCATCTGTGTGAACTTGACAAAGATCTGTGTGGATTATATATTGTCAAGGATCTGTGTGAACTTGGCAAATATCTGTGTGGTATACATCTTGTCAAGCATCTGTGTGAACTTGACAAAGATCTGTGTGGATTATATATTGTCAAGGATCTGTGTGAACTTGGCAAATATCTGTGTGGTATACATCTTGTCAAGCATCTGTGTGAACTTGACAAAGATCTGTGTGGATTATATATTGTCAAGGATCTGTGTGAAGTTGGCAAATATCTGTGTGGTATACATCTTGTCAAGCATCTGTGTGATTGGCAAATATCTGTGTGGTATATATCTTGTCAAGCATCTGTGTGAACTTGACAAAGATCTGTGTGGATTATATATTGTCAAGGATCTGTGTGAACTTGGCAAATATCTGTGTGGTATACATCTTGTCAAGCATCTGTGTGAACTTGACAAAGATCTGTGTGGATTATATATTGTCAAGGATCTGTGTGAACTTGGCAAATATCTGTGTGGTATACATCTTGTCAAGCATCTGTGTGAACTTGACAAAGATCTGTGTGGATTATATATTGTCGAACCCGTATGTAAAGTCTATGTTAAAATCTTTGTACTGTGATTTTGATTTTCATATAAAAGATAATTAGTTCGTGTTGAGTTAGATGAGATATAATGTTTACAGTCTAATTAATTTAATTAGTTCAGTCAGGATAGCCGAGCGTTAAAAAATACCAAAATTATTTGATTTTAGTTTCTGATGACACACACACATAGACACACGAGGACGTGTGATATTGAAGGATGGCCGTGACGGAGTATGCACAATACGTTGTGTAAAGTGCCTTATTTTGGGAAAACTAGTTGATATTTTGGTTTCATTTCTTTCATGTTTGTATTTAAATGTTTTCGTTTATTTGAGTGATTATATTTGGTTGATAAAGGTTAAGAATTTGAAGAGAAGATACTCAATTCATTTGACAATACATTGACGATATGTCGTTTGAACTATGTAATTTTGTGAAAGCTGTTTGTTTGTTTGATTAAGATTATTTTAAGTTTCTAAGTGTATTCCTTATTTCTTTTAATTTGTTTGATTGTATTTAGTTGATTAATATTGTGAATGTAATTTAAAAAGTAACTCAATTTATTATAAAGAGCCGACGCTAACGTCAGTTAGATTGTCGAGTGGGGTTGCGAGAGGCGCCAACTTCATAGTAGTGAGCAAGCATATAAACTGCAGCAGTCACACTGCAAGGGTAGTGCTCATTTGGACGTAGTGTTGGACGCACCCTCGGAAATCCACGTGGCTCGATTTCATGTGTTAATCAAAAAGCAAGAAGTAAAGTGAAGTGAAATGACTTTAAAGTGTTGTGAAGTGTTTTGTGAAGTGTTAGTGGTTAGATATCAAATAAGAGTGAATTATAAGACCCTAGTGGACTCGGCGATCCGACATTAATAAGTTCACGTAAAACTTATTAGTATTTGTGTACGCGTTATAATTTTTTTTATACTACATACTCCCGACGTTTAGATTACTTTTCAGCCTTACGAGCAGACTGGATGAAATTTACCTTTTCAGCGCAGTAAATCCGATAATATCAGTTTTATTTAAATAATATAAATTATTTTACTTAGAAATCCTTTTGGTTATATTTTTTTAATTTTCAAAATTAAATACTCATAGTTTCACGTATTTTATTCAGACCTACATTAAAACTTTATGAATGAAAACGGAACAATGTCTGTATTGAATTGACGTTTCAACTCATGGTAAGTTTAATGAGACAATTCGCGAGGATTCTTGAAAATTTTACGAGATAAACTATTTCCTTTTTTCTACGCGTGTTTGTGGAAAACAGTATGACTTGAAATTCATAAAATTATTGTTTAGTATAATGATTTCAAGAATCTTCTTCTTCTTCTACGTGGCAATTTCCCAGCTATAGCCAGGGTCTGCCTTACATGTTGTGAATAGTTTTTGGCTATTTGTTTTTACGACCGGCCGACTGCCTGACATCAACCCTCTTTTGGGAATCAACATTAATCAGTGGTGTCTAAATACTCTTAGAAAGTACATATGATTCGGAAAAATCACATTGGTACTTGCCCGGGCCAGGATCGAACCCGCGCCCTCGGCGACGAGAGGCCGAGAGGGGGGCCCTTTAACCACTGAGCCACCACTGACTTTTTTAATAATGATTTCAAGAATATATGTATATATATATTTCTAGGTAATTTAGAAAACTGTCCACAACAATCCGTCAACTAGAAAACTTAATATTGGCACGTAAATTAAAAATTGGTAATTTAGCCACACATGATCAATTATCGCCACAGTGACTCTATATCATTAATTAATTTCTAGTCTAAAACAAGTAAAATAAATTAAAATATCAAAATCAAATAACCACCAAAACCGTTTTCTCGCTAAATCTCATCTGTGAACTCTCGGGTAATTTTTTTTTATTTATTTATTTTTTTTTTTATGGGAAAAGGGGGCAACTGAGCAGACGGCCTACTTGATGATGGGTAGTTACCGTTGTCCATAGACATCCGCAACGTAGATTTGCGGATGTGTTGCCGCCCTTCATTGGGGCAAAGGAGGAGGAAAAGGTGGGAAAGGAAAGGGTGGGAAAAGGGAAAGGGCAACCGGCACTCTCACTCACCGGACGAAACGCAGCCTTTAAAGACTACTTTACGCCGATTTTCTGTGAGAGGGTGGTACTTCCCCGGTCGAGCCAGCCCATGTTCGAGCTGTAGTAAATTGACTACAGCTAGGCTCTGCCACCTTACAAAAATTATTCCTTTATCTAACACAATGAAAAGTGCAGGAAGTGTCCGTAAGTCTTTCACAGATTAAGACTTAATTCTCTGTATGATACGAGTATACGAACTTTGTTTAAACGAAAATAAAATTCCAGTAAAAGGCAGTTAAAAAAAAGTCAAAAGCACTATTAGTAAAATACGAAGTGTATTTATAAAAAACAAACAAAGTTTAAGCTACATTTTTTGTAAGGACAATTGCTTGAATGTAAAATCTTTTGACAATGGATAGTTATATTAAAGGCTTCAAAGGTAGAATGTAATTTAATTGACCAAGGCTGAATTATATGTATAATTACACTACATGTAACTGTTATCGGTACAATTAAGCAGCATAAAATTATATTTTCATACACAGTCAGAATTTAATGCATTTCTATTAGAAATAAATTAGATAGCAACAATGACAATCTGATAATATGTAGATTATAATATAATATACATGTATATATTTTATTATATAAGAAACCTAGTATATAACATAGATGCAACATATATATTTTTTATTTTATAATTCGTACATAGAAATATAATAAAAGAGGGACAATTAAAAAGAATATAGATCTTTAAACCAGAAAGATCAAGAGTGGAAAAGAAAAAGATATTATATACTAACAAATCGGCAAGTCTGCTTATAGAAAGAAAATGAAATTCGTTTATAAACATACAGTCAACTTTAAAAAGTATAGTCAATTTCATATAGGTGGCGGTTTTCGAGGTGGAAGAATCTAGCTGTAGTCAAGTTACTACAGCTCGAACATGGGCTGGCTCGACCGGGGAAGTACTACCCTCTCATAGAAGATCGGCGTGAAGTAGTCTTTAATGGCTGCGTTTCGTCCGATGAGTGAGAGAGACGGTTGCCTTTCCCTATTCCCACCCTTTTCTGCTATTTTCCTATTCCCACCCCTCCCTATTCCTCAACAACCAAGGTTGGCAACGCATCCGCTACATCTATGTTGCAGATGTCCATGGGCGACGGTCACTACTGCCCATCAAGTAGGCCGTTGCTCATTTATCACCTTTCATATAAAAAAAGTGACAAAGATTATACCAAAAATCAGAGTAATATTTTTTCTGTGGTTGTAGCCTTAATTGAAATATTAATAAATATGATTTTGAATTTTATTTTAATATAAAGTTATACTAAAATATAATGATCACATAAAATGTAGGCATTATTTTCAAGGGTACTTAATTTATGTCAATATTAAATAAGTTCAAAAAATCAAGTACTTTTTTGTAGATAATTATTTTTAAGTTAATTTTCCATTTCGTATTGTAATAAAAATTAAAACAATTAATTAAGCTCCAACATCAAAAAAATATCGCTAAATATGTCCAAGGATTAGTTACAGAAAAATTAATATAAACAATTTTTTACAATTACACAAATTGATATTAAATTATAAGAATACATACATTGCTGGTCTGGTTAGGAAACGAAACAAAAGATTAAATCTTTTATATCAATGTATGGTAATTATTGAATTAATTTGCCTAATTAATAATAATTACATATATTGTATACACAAATCGTTTCAAATCAAAATTAGTCACGTTATTTTTTTCAAACTTATAATACTTGTGGAATCATATAATTATTTATTTGTTCTTAAACTGTTGTCTCTAATAAACGGCTGCTATAATGTATCTATTGATATATTGTAAGTGAATATTAATTTTAATTTATAGTATTTTCTTATACATATATGTATAAAATTCCCGTGTGGCGGTATTAGACAGAGAACTCCTACGAAACGACGGGACCGATTTTGATGAAATTTTGTGAGCATATTGAGTACGTCTGAGAATCGGCCAACATCTAATTTAGTAACTTAGTTCACTCTTAATTCGTTTTCGGACGAAATTTTTTGGTTTTACTTTTTATAATGTTTTATGTGCAGTAAAAATACATACAACCCAAAATTTTTACTTTCTTATCACCAACGCCTATTTTTTTATATGGCAAAACAACGTTTGCTGAGTCAGCTAGTATCATATAAATTTATTTCTTAATTAAATGGACTTTGTATTATTTTAATAATTATTTCATTAATTTCAAATCATATAGAGGCGGGATTGTTATTATATAAAGAGATTAGACATGTTGATATTTAATACTAATAGATTTTATATTGAGATCTAAGATTTTCGCGAGTACTCATTTCAATTAAACTAATATTTTTGGATTTATTACGCATTTTTTTTATTTTTGTAAACTACATACTCCCGACGTTTCGGCTACTTTACAGCAACCGTGATCATTAAGACGAGATGTGAGTCACTATTAATTTCATTTTAATATATTTCAGTTGCAGTAACATTTATCATCTCTATGACAATACAAGGAACATCTTCTGAGGAAAAATGTCTGAATCCTATAGACCCAGTATGTCACAAACAGGCATTATTTTTGAGAAGCTCGAATGGTAAGATTTGATATTCCATCTGCTTTAATTATTGTAATTTAGAATGCTGATAAAAATATCGTTAGTTTTAACTCATTTTCGAGTATTCTACGAGTATTTTTGTAAAAAAGATTACACGTCCTGATCACATATATAGCAGACGATCTCTGAACTTTCTGATGCATTAACTTTATATAATATAATATATAATCAACATACCATTTTAAGGTACTTTTAGTTATCAGTATGAAAGCCACAAAGTAAAAAAGTGGCCATAGTTTTACTCTTCATAATATATTTAGTATTTTTTGGTCATTATTGGTTTAAACTGATCATATTATAAGAATTAAATTTTATTTTATTTTTGTCCCTGTATGTAAATTTCTATTACAGCTATAGCTATCAACACGACGAAACCTAATAAAATATGTAAGTATGTAACATAAAACAGTGTACTTTTCATCTTAATAGTCATTTTGTATCCTATGCCTGTAACTTATTTCGAACTAAATTTTCCTCATAAAAATGAAAAAGTAGTTTTTTTTAAGCCTGATATCTGAACAATAACATAGACCCAATAGTTTTATAGATAATAATGAACAAACGAACAGGCAATGAATATGTTATAAAAATTTTCTTATACATATGCACCATATATTTAAATTAATTAGTAAAAAACTACAAAATAGTATTTAATGTATATAGATATTAGGTTATATATAAAATACATCTAATATTACTTTAACATTTACCTAATAAATGATTTTTCAATACAGATCCACGTCCTAGAGAGATAGAATTTAAACAAGTTTTACGTTCTAAAGGAGGGAAACGTAGCAGACGAAAAAAGGCCAAAAGAAATAAGGAGAATGAAGAATATGTTAAAATACACGAAGGTTTTAAGGACAAGACGTTCATACCTTTTATCATATTAAATACTGACGCTCAGATTTTAAACGACATTCTTAACCAGGAAATAGAGAATGAGAATCAACCAGGGAAGCGAAGGCAACGACGACGACAGCGACCACGTACATTATAATATGAGAGAAAACCTTTTAAATCTTCTGGCCTGGCAATTTTCCAGCCTTTAGCCAGGGTCTGCCTACACCTTTTAAATATTATTACACATTTAACTGATGTTCATTATGTTTTCAGCATTCATGTAATAAATGTTTTTGCTCGTTTAGAGTATTTTTTCAATCCCTATTCTTACAATCATTGAGAAGTTGCCGATAGTTGTTCATATGCAACTGAAGTAAAAAGATGAAAAAAAATTATTGAAAGTAAAAAAATACTTATATACATTGTACTGAATAAAGTATTAAAGTAAGGCTGTTTTAACATATATATACAAGACATTAGCTTTAATTACCTGAATTGATAAAAATTACTTCTCTATTCGATCTTTATTTTTTTTAATTAAATATCAATAAACATATTCTTTAAATATACTACCTTTTGCTTTCGACTGCAACCGCGTTAATTTCAATCAATTTCTATAACATTCCTCCCTAGAGGCTATAAAGAACAACATATTGTAATTTATTATATTTTCTCTTGCGATCGAACAGAATTAAGATCCTATGTCCGTCTCCTGGTTCTAAGCTATCTCTCCAACAATTTTCAGCCAAATACTTACAGCCGTTCGTGAGTTATAAATAGTGTAACTAACACGACTTTATATATAAAGATATACCTGTACTATGTGACTAAATGATTTGAGTCTAATAAACTTCTACAATACTTAGGTGAAAGCTTTACAAATTTTTCTAAGGAAACCTTCCTGTAGCGTACCTTCAACCAGTTTAAGAGTACCCAATGTAATAAATATACGTAACCAATGTAATAAAAATACGGAATAAAAAAAAAATTACATTAGAAAGCCAAGTTATATGAAAATGAAGCTATTATCACAAAATAATTTAAAAAATTGTTCTTGTTTTACGTAATAACCTTTTAAGAACGCCTTTTAATTGATATTTTAATTTTGTATTAGCCTTATTATAGGTCATTGTTAGATGTAGCTAGCTAAGTCTTTATTATTTCGGCAAGTCGTTAAAGAATTCAAATTAAGTTATTTATTAACTTATTTAAATGAAACTAATATTTTCGGATTTACAACGCGATATTTGTTTTTGATTATAAACTACATACTCCCGCGGTTTCGGTTACTTTACCGAAATTAAACGTCGGGAGAACGTAGTTTATAATCAAAAATAAAAAACGGGAAGTAAATCCGAAACTATTAGTTTCATTTAGGTAATTTTTAATAACCATTTATATGAAAAAAAACTACTCTTAATCTAACTACTCCAATATCTAATCTAACTACTGTAAATATACATAATTATATTAATCTCTTGCTGTGTTTTCCCTCTGAGATATCTGTAGACTTTTATCTATTATTGGAAGTAGGGATTACTGACGAGGTTAGCTTAATAACAATTAAGCTGTTTTATAATACCATAAAGTATGAATCATTTTAGTAGTAAATTAATTAGTATGCTTTAATAAACAATATTTTGAATAAGAATATAGAGATATGTATAACAAATGATTAGTAAGTCTAGACTAATTTATACATTAAAAGTACAATACATAATACATACATAAAAAATACAATATAATTTATGTAGGTATGGATTAAAAAGTTGGAGAGAATTTAATGAAACACGCTTTATTTAATGAATTCTAAGATTTTCGCGAGTTTAATCATTTAAATGAAACTAATATTTTTCGGATATACTACGCGATTTTTATTTTTGATAACAACTACATACTCCCGACGTTTCGGCTACTTTTCAGCAACCGTAATCACGGTCAGACGAGATGTGAGTGTCTGTCAGTTGGTGTTGTTATTTATCACTCTTCATCCGTTTTTTTTATCTAAAATATATTAAATCACTGAAAACGTTAAGACGCTTGGAATTCCATTAACGAAAATATATTATCAAAATTATGGCTACGTATATAAATATGTTTCGAAAAAATTAAAACATTTTGGCGGATATTTTCTTCGTATTTTTAACTACATTATTTCACATATAACCTATTTATTAATATTACCAAATTAACGATTTCGTAGTTAAATATAACATCTATGAGTATCAAATATTAGTTTTTAAAAAATATTACAATATGATCTAAAAAAAAATCAATTCCGGGGACTTCATCAAATCACAGACATATATACATATATAGATAAAATTCTCACATACAGAACCTATTTTTTTTGAATCAATATAAAAACTCAAATTTCCTTGTCAATACTAAAGTCAAGTTTGTTTCATTAATAATGTTATAATCGTTTCTAATTAACATTAGAGTCGGTATTCATAACATTTAAATTCATCATCAAAATACATTATTCTGGCTTTATTTCCTTATATTCTCGCTAACTGTCGACTATGGCGAAGGACCCAGCAATGATCCTTTTGCTATGTTGTAAGTGCTTTATTTATATGTTTTTCTGATAATATTTTTTGGAGGTATTTCAAGTTCTAAGAAATTCTTTGTATTGAATAAAACGCTTGTGTTCTTTTGGGGGTTCTTCTATATCCCTTTTGAAATAATATTTTTCATACCTAAACTTAATAAGGACGTATTTTGATATTTCAAAAGATATAGAAAAAAATTATTTCGTACTATTGTTTAGTGCGTGACAATCATTCAAATACTATAGCAAGAATCTTCATCCTGTACATCTCCTTATTCTACCAGATAACATTCTCAGTAGTTAGTCATATATTAATCATTATATCTGTTTTAGGTTTGTATAAATAATAGCTTTAATATTAAATTAATTGAAGCATATAACTCCAAAACCTTATTCAAGAAACTTACTTATTTTCTAAGGCTGATTTGACTTTAAATTTAGTATCTGTTACTATGTCATAATACTTATAATTTAGAGGTTCTCTCTTGCAGTTGTGGCAATAATGATCATCCCTACGTCAATGCAATCAACATTTTCAAAGGAAATATGTCAGTATCCTAAAGACCCCGCGTGCCGCAATCGTCAAGCCTTGTTTTTGAGAGTTTTAGATGGTAAGAAAAATTTATATTCAACCTGTTTTTGAACGCTAAAATTGTGTCCCAACTGATTTCAAGATCCTACTAAAAAATTCTGTATTGGCCCAATATTCCCTCAATGTGGTCATATCTGTAAAATTAATCTAGGAGTATTTAGACGTCACTGACATACGGTGAAGGAAAACATCGTGAGGAAACCTGGACTTATAGTTTCACAATTATAAGTTTGAAATCACCAACCTGTCTTGAGCAATCGTGGTGATTAATGCTCAAAACTTTCTTCATGTGAGAAAGAGGCCTTTGCTCAGCAGTGGGCTCTGATAGGCTGATGACACCAGAATATGTAGCAATTAGTAATTTAAAATTAACAACGGCATAGTACTATAGAGTAGCATCAAATTTATTTCATTGATTGAGGTTTAGATGTATTTTGTGCTGAATTTATTTAACCACTAAAACGATAAACAAAAAAAATCATATATAAATAAATAACAATTTTTTTTTAAATTCAGAACCATTCAAAGAAGATACGGAATATATACAAGCTTTACGTTCCTCAAGAAACCGTCACGGAAGACAGAGAAAAAGAAATTCTAGAGATGACATCGATTTGAATGAGAACAGGCCTCATAAGAAGAAAAGGCTGTTCATGCCCTTACTAATTATACAGATGATGACATCTGGAATGGATCTAGTTAGCTCTATTGTCGACAAAGTAAATACTTACGGCTAAATGTCTCTAAGGGCTGCCATCGAAATGATTGATATGAATTTGTCATGAATTGTTTAAATTAAAATAAAAAATTAATAAAATTGTTTGTTTCTTTGGCACCATTAATAAACCACATCTCGTCTGCCCGTGATCACGGTTGCTGTAAAGTAAACGAAACGCCGGGAGTGTATAGATTATAATCTTCTTCTTCTATCTTCTATATATATAAAAATGGATTGCTGTTCCTTAGTCTCGCTAAAACTCGAGAACAGCTGAGCGGATTTATCTTATCTTAGTCTTGAAATGTTCGTGGAGGTTCAGAGAAGGTATAAAAGCTGAAAAAAATTGATTCATTACTGGGAAAACTATAAAAACAGCCCTTTTTTATTTCCCATACAAACGTTTTTTTTTGACATTAGATTTGACAACTAACTAATATGTCAATCATTCTGTCGCACTTCAAAACACGGAGATTTATGGCTTACAGGTAAACTCCAAAAATATAAATAAAAAAACGTAACAGATATTTCTTGATTATAGGTCGATACGAAGTTCGCCAGGTCTTCTAGTCAAAAATAAAAATCGCGTAGTACATCCGAAAAATATTCATACCTTTATTACATTTGCCAATAAATTTAAAAAGAAATAATATGAACATAAATACTATATTATAAAATGGTATACTAACTCCTATATTTCGACAAAAAAAAATTGAATTATAATTAAAATTTGAACAACTTTAACGATGACGAATATATTCTACATATAAAAAAAAAAAATTGGAAAATCCTAAGATTAAAAAAGTTGTAATCCTATTTATATACAATAATTCCATGTATAAGTTATCGTATAACGAGTGACGCTAAACGAACACCAAACGGTGTGAACCAGAACATTCCACAAGGAATATAATTCCATGGAATTTCATTGTTTCATCCTAACATCGGGACAATCATGTAGTCTTAGGTATAGGTTATAAGTTTTAATATGTAATTCTTATTTTAATATACATATAAGTATGTTTCGCAGTTTTCGTGGAACCTCCGGTTGCCACCCTACGTAATTTATAGATTCCTAATTTATATTGAATTTGTTAATATATTAAAATTCATAAATACATCTCCATACAAAACCGATCGTTGTTATTACAATCACAGAACTATAGGTACTTAGCCTTCTTTTAAATGAAACTAATATTTTCGGATTACTACGCATATTTTATGCATTAACAAGATATTACGCGTAGTAATCCGAAAATATTAGTTTCATTTAAATATTCGCGAAAATCTTACTTCTCATTCATAACCTTCTTTTTTCCATTGAAAATAATTAAAAACTCAACCAAAGTGACTGTTCACTATTCCTACCTAAACATAAAATTGAAGTATGATTTCACAATATCAAATAAATAGATTTTCACTGAATGCACACGAAAGTACACACGACACCCACGTCATAAGGACAATTTGAAAACTTTTGCATGTCTATCTGTTTGTTACGGCAATACTCTGAATTGGCTGTACTGATTTCGATGAAACTCACACTGGTTTATTTATTATTATTTATAGTAATATAATATTAAATCTGTCTACTACAGGCACTTGGGTGAAAAAACACTTGGAATTTATCAATATGCTACAGTTTAAATGCTGAAATTTACTTTAAAATAAACCTACAACGATTTATATATTAAATCTAGGAAATAAGATTTTAAGAGGTTTATTATATTGTTTTATACCTATAAAACTAATTAATTAATATTTCGATTTTAATCAATGTCAATAAATAAATATATGACAACCATTCACGTTACTTGGCATTTTTTTTCTAATGTTGAAACAACACCATTTCTTATTCATATAAATATTATTAAAAGTTTCAAAAGAAAGAAAATTCATCAGTAAGAACTGAAACATTGATTGTTATTATAATTATATTATATAAATTATTTTTGTAGATACAATAATAAGTAACAAATATTTCCCATAATAATAATTATTATCAAAAGTTTGTGACACAAAGCGTTTGAGTAATTAGCCTTACTTTTCTTGATTTATCTGCTTTAGAACTATTCATTTTTAATTAAAATAAAATAATAGTTATTTTCTTTCAAGCCACTACCATTTGCGACGTTGTTTTACATTATTAAAAATACTCACAATATTTTAATACGACACTGAATGAAAATTTTCCAACCAGTATATAAATATAATCAAATTAATAGAATTTACACCTATCACGGATTGTGACCTTTGCTAACAAAAAATTACGACATGTACAATAACAATAAACATAATCAGTTTGGTCCTTTACGTTTTTATTACTGTATTGAGGAAATAAACATATTATATTTATTGATAAACTGTCATATAAACCAATACTGATAACTGTGTCCATAATATTTATGACGCAAAAAAAAAAAAAACTAACTTGCCATTCCCCGCAGCTTTACTTGACTAAAATATATACGGTTATTAAGTTGGGACTATTTCTAAAATACAATTTAGCGATTTGTAAGCAACTATTATAAGATAGTCTTCTCCTTTCAACAAGTTTATCAATCATATTTTTATTAGAATACATATGGCTTTTAATTTCTTTAATAGGCTGATATTAAGCTCAAATTCACTAGACGAAATAAAAAAGCAAAGGTAAACTATAAAATAAGAAAACATTTTTGAAAACGCAGAACCGAAGTAAAATCTAGATTCATCTTAAGAGGAAAAACAGATTATGTCTTTACTATTAAGCATTTTTGATACGTCTTTCCCGTCTATAATTTTTTTATTATGAATAATTTCAATGTATTGGGCGTTAAATATATGTATGTAGTAATATTAAATTTTTATATATGAAAAATATTTAGCAAAACTTGAAACATCAGAAAAAAAAACGAAATTACAACAAAAAACAATAACACATACACACACACAGTTAAAATATATGTTACGTTTTCAGTGAATTAAAAATAGCACATCCGATTAACATTGAGTATCTAAGTCGGTAAGGAAAAAAGGAAAAATAAAAAAAAAAACTATTAAATAATAAGCGACTTTTATAGTAATTTTATAGAAGTTATAAAAAATATATTTGCTGTGAAAGGAAATGGCGGTAATTAATTATCAATACTCTTATCATTCTCATATCACAGATGATACGAAATACAGTAGACGGTGAACTATAAATACCCTACTGAAAAAATGTAAAACCATTATTACAAGCTCTGCAACATTATAACCACAAGTGGGCAGTAACAATCGTGGTAACTAGAAGTAGATAATATTCTTGATATTATTTTTAACTTTATTTATTTTTGTCTAACCAATTAAATTTGATATTTCAGAAAAGCAACCATGAAGACTTTAGTCGCTCTAGTTGCTGTGCTGGCAGTGGTTGTCGCTCATCCATTGCCTTTAGTTCAAGTTATTGTGAACATCGATGCTAGTAGTGACCCTGGTGATAACAAACCAGTGCCCCCAGATGTAGACCCCGTACCTCCAGTTGACCCAGAAGAGCCTGAGGCAGATGGAAGTGAAGAAAACGAAGACATTGTGCCCGAAGAAAGCGAAGAATCTGCTTCCGAAGAAAGTGAAGAATCAGTTTCAGAGGAAAGCGAGGAATCTATTTCCGAGGAAAGTGAGGAATCTATTTCCGAGGAAAGTGAGGAATCTGTTTCCGAAGAAAGTGAAGAATCTGTTTCCGAGGAAAGCGAAGAATCTGTTTCCGAGGAAAGCGAGGAAGTAAAACCCGAGGAAGAGGAAGAAGTTAAACCCGAAGAAGAGGAAGAAGTAAAACCCGAAGAAGAGGAAGAAGTTAAACCCGAAGAAGAGGAAGAAGTAAAACCCGAAGAAGAGGAAGAAGTTAAACCCGAAGAAGAGGAAGAAGTTAAACCCGAAGAAGAGGAAGACGTAGTTCCTGAGGAAGACGAGGAGGAAGAGAGCGAGGAATCTCCTTCCGAGGAAAGCGAAGAATCTGTTTCCGAAGAAAGCGAGGAAGTAAAACCCGAAGAAGAGGAAGAAGTTAAACCCGAAGAAGAGGAAGAAGTAAAACCCGAAGAAGAGGAAGAAGTAAAACCCGAAGAAGAGGAAGAAGTTAAACCCGAAGAAGAGGAAGACGTAGTTCCTGAGGAAGAGGAGGAGGAAGAGAGCGAGGAATCTCCTTCCGAGGAAAGCGAAGAATCTGTTTCCGAAGAAAGCGAGGAAGTTAAACCCGAAGAAGAGGAAGACGTAGCTCCTGAAGAAGAAGAAGACGTAGCTCCTGAAGAAGAGGAGGAACAAGCTCCCGAAGAAGAGGAAGAACAAGCTCCTGAAGAAGAGGAAGAAGTAGCACCCGAAGAAGAGGAAGAAGTAAAACCCGAAGAAGAGGAAGAAGTTAAACCCGAAGAAGAGGAGGAACAAGCTCCCGAAGAAGAGGAAGAAGTAGCTCCCGAAGAAGAGGAGGAACAAGCTCCCGAAGAAGAGGAAGACGTAGCTCCTGAAGAAGAGGAAAATGACATCCCTGCTTACTAGAAACAGACGACATGAACGATAGATGAAAAAGGGACTAAGGCTTTGATTGAATGCAATAAAACTGTGTCTTAAAAACAGTCTTATTTCAATTATTCATTGTGACACAATTATTCGTAAAAATATATTCCCAATTTTTTAATTGAAGATACGAAACAATATAAATACAATCTAATAATTAATTTGATTAATGGTTCATAATTACCATATTAATAATTGCCGAAATCCAAGTAACTATTAATTTAATAGAAATTGTAATAATTCCTAGATTATATTACGACACAATATAATAATTGAAACATAAAATACGCTGTACCTGCAATAGATAAATGAAATACATATATAAATAATAAATAGACCTGTCTATAAAATTGTAAAAACAATCATATTTTTATATATTTTTGGAAGAATTATTAATAATTTTCTTTATAAAAAAAGAAAGACAAAAGATTAACTTAACTTATTAATGCAATTTTATTAAATTTCGACAGGACAAATTATTATTATCTATTCTAAAAACCTTTCAGCACTCTCAAGTAGAGAGTTATTTTAGGAAACTCTCAAAAGACGACGAATTAGGACCAGACAACAAATAATTTAAGAAGATATCATTACAGATTCAGTTTTTATTTCTTGCCATTTACTGACAACCTAAACAAGAATGAGTTTAACATATCAGTACATTTTAATGAGTATTCCCGTATAAAAAAACAGCATAAACAAGATTATACATGTATGTATATAAATAAATTTCAAATCTCCAACTCGTCACAGTTTAATTATGATATTTTTTTATATTATAAATTAAGATTTAACTAAGAGACGAAACCTCTTAGTACACAATTTAATCACCGTATTGGTGTCGGGTCCATCGTTGTAGTGAGAGGAGCTTCAACAGTGACTGGGACTTGATACCTAGGTGTAGGTTTAAGGGACCCCTATCTAATGCACGTTAAACTCTCACATCCACCGTACAAGCTACCCTCTCTACAGGACTAAATCTGATAATAGTATAAAAAAAGTATGAAATTTACCTTACATACACCGTCATATAATGTAAGGGTATCCAATAGTGATAAAGTAAATAACTGTTTAAGTTACAAGTTTTGAAATAAAGTACCATAATTCGCTTGAACTATTTAAACAATGGGTAAATATAAACTTATTCTGCCGTTTAAATACTATATATAATATTCATACGTAATAAAAGCAATGTAGTTTAAATAAAAAAATTACATGATTTACATAAGTTAACTTATGTACGCGGAAAGAAAAATATTAATAATAATAATATTAAAGATTTATTTATTCCATGCATATTAATCCCTACTAATCCCTACTAATATTATAAATGCGAAAGTAACTCTGTCTGTCTGTCTGTCTGTCTGTCTGTCTGTCTGTCTGCTACGCTTTCACGCCTAAACCACTGAACTGATTTTAATGAAATTCGGTACAGAGATAGAGTTGACCTTGAGAAAGAACATAGGATAGTTTTTATCCCAGACTTTTGAAAGGTTCTCTTGGAAACGCGATATAACCGAACTCCACGCGGCGAAGCTGCGGGCGGAAAGCTAGTAAACTATAATAATTATTATAACATTCGATTGTAATTTAATACCCTAATTAGATTTGTTTACATTATAATTACTTTATTTTTTTATTTAATAATCATCTGATTTTCATAAATTGATAAGATAATTAGTAATTTATTTTATCCCTACTAATATTATAAATGCGAAAGTAACTCTGTCTGTCTGTCTGTCTGTCTGTCTGTCTGTCTGTCTGCTACGCTTTCACGCCTAAACCACTGAACTGATTTTAATGAAATTCGGTACAGAGATAGAGTTGACCTTGAGAAAGAACATAGAATAGTTTTTATCCCAGACTTTTGAAAGGTTCTCTTGGAAACGCGATATAACCGAACTCCACGCGGCGAAGCTGCGGGCGGAAAGCTAGTAAACTATAATAATTATTATAACATTCGATTGTAATTTAATACCCTAATTAGATTTGTTTACATTATAATTACTTTATTTTTTTATTTAATAATCATCTGATTTTCATAAATTGATAAGATAATTAGTAATTTATTTTATATTTAATCAATAATTAATTAATGCATGGACCCCGTTCGGGTAAAAGCCTCCCCCAAGGACGAGATGTTTTGCGAGTTGGTAATTTTTTTTCTTTAGATTTGCGTTACGATTAGCTACTGGTAATATTTTTCTTCCTTGGGGAAGAATTACCAAAAAAAATTACCAACTCGCAACCTCTACTAGAGGAAATTGAAAAATTTTTGTAAAGATTGACGAAAGAAAAATTTATTTCATTGTTTAGAACAATACTTGAAATTTATACGAATTATAATCTTAAAACTTTACGACCATTATTAATAAAGGGAATATCTTCAAAATTTTCTTTCAGTTGGAGTTAAGTTCCATTTAGTGAAATATTGATTAATTAATAACTCTAATCAGTTTCGCTTATCATAGTGTTAATTTGTTAATTAATAAAACATAAAATCAATTAAAAATTTACATATCGCATTCAAGTTCAATTTATTTCTTTGTATATAAGCTTACGGTCCAAGATACTGAAATTTACAGTGTAATCACAAGACGTGCAGGGGCTTACAATATGTTAATATAATAATTATATTTCCAGCTGATCGTCAATATGTCCTGCATCAGAATATTACCAGGTCAGTAGATATAATATTGGTTTGTGAACAGTTTCATATAACCGTATATTAATACAATAATTTCCTTACAGTTATAGCACTCTTTTTGATTCAATACACGACTCAGTCGGAGTTGGATCGTGATGATGATGTGTCAATGATAGTGGTGAAGCCACCAGCATTACGAACCAATGATTATGTTACAGTTGAAGAAATCTATCCTACTAAAGAGGCACTACGGAGACCTAGATTTAAATCAAGAAACAGAAATAAATCTAGGAATAAAAAGGGTGGTCGTCCATCAAAACCATCTAAACCAACACGACCACCCCCAAATACCGATTCGTTCATCCCTCCAATAGAACAGTTCCAAGACATGGTAGATTCTATCAACAAATCTGACGAAGAGGAGCCGGTGGTTGTTCTCCTATTCTCCAACAGCGTCTTCGATCACATCTCTGGTGGTAATATAAATTTTGATGGCACCACCGATATTAAGGTCGACCAAAAAGATCAAACGTCGAAAAAGCTGAAATACGTTTCAGGTCAGCAATCACAAAGACCTATATCATTAGTGATGAAGCTAATAAACAAATTTTTTGGTTATTTTGTGTTATTAATTCAACTTGTCCGGAAACCTCGTCATAAATATTTCCTATTAGTAAATACAATATTAAATCTTAGTTTTACATATTTTTGAAGTATATTACAACATTTTTAATATATTACTATTCAACAGCTTTCCAGCAAGCATAAAAATATTGAAGATATAAAATATTTAATTATACTACAATTTTATTATCACTTATGAACTCCAATAGCGTAATACTTTTTTTAATTTTATTTATTTTTTGTATATTACAACCAATCAATTGAAATAATTCATACAAAAAAAATAAACCAATTAAGTTTTTACCGATTATAAGTTCATTTGGAGCAAAGAAGAATAAAACGTCTAAACACACGTTGGCAAAAAAAAAAAAAAATATGACATTAAAATTTAAATACAAAAATTGATGACATTGAGCAAAATAATATTAATAGAATAATTTTTTTTATAAGTTATTTTCTCTAAAATTTCTCTATTATTAAATTTTGGATCGTTATCAATTTACTTTGAACCGTATTTAAAAATATAATTATAATTCAAACACTATTTTAACTTGATATTTCTGATAGGATAATTCTATATATTGAGATGGAAATAGAATATTCTGTTCGATCAAAAAACAAAATAATCTATATATATAAAAATGAATTGCTGTTAAGGAACAGAACCTTAGTCTCACTAAAACTCGAGTACGGCTGAACGGATTTACCTTATCTTAGTCTTGAAATGTTCGTGGAGGTTCAGGGAAGGTTTGAAAGTTGAAAAAAATTTATTCATTTCCGGGAAATCCTAAAAACAGCCCTTTTCTATTTCCCGTACAAACCTTAACTAATATGTCAATCATTCTGTTCGATTGAAACAGGAGAAACCTGATTATTAATGGCCTCTAAAATGGAATAGACTTGGCCCGGTCAGCTATACATATATTACTAATGACGAAACTAACGCGGACGAAGTCGCGGGCAAAAACTAGTACTTTATAAATTCCAATATGCCAGTTCGACGCGGACGACGTTGCGGTCAAAAGCTAGTATGTAATACAAGCAAACTTTCATTGTAATTTAAACAACATTTTGTGACTTGAAAGTGTTAAAAATTTACTTCTGCGCTTTTTAACTATATTTATTTGTTTATCGAAGAAATACATAAAAAAGAACATCTGAGGCTTATTCTTTTTTTTAAATAAAGTTCTTGTTTGAGTAATAAATAGTCCATCGCTACTGGAATAAAAAATCTATAGAAAATAAATCATAATCAGCCTATCAGAGCCCACTGCTGAGAGAGTAAAGGCTTTTCTTCTCTCACATGGAGAAGATTAGAGCATTAGTCACCAAGTTTACTCAAGGCGGATTGACGATTTCAAATTTGAAATTATAAGTCCAGGTTTCCTCACGATGTTTTCTTTCACCGTCTAGTCTGTCAGTGATGTCTAAATACTCTTAGAAAGTATATATGAATCGGAAAAATTACATTGGTAATTGCCAGGTTTAGAACCCGCGCCCTCATGCATGATAGGCGTTCTTTTAACCTCTAGGCCACCACGACGAATATAAATACAAGACTATAAATCACGCATGTATAAAAAAAAAGAGGTTCCGAAAGAAATCTGATGAAATTATTAATTATTCTAGTCGTTCGTAATAGCAGCTGTCAGTCCTTGGAGAAGCCCTTATGAATAAAATTCTGCCACACGGTCATGTAATGTAAAAGGGAGCGACGAATAACCTCTTATTAGGTAAATGTTCACAACTCTTCATACTTAATCAAAGGCAAATGTATATGAACACAGCTGTCTAGTTATTTTTTCTTTAATTATAACGAAACACAATTTTTTTAATCTATCGTGCACAAGTATCCAAATACTTGTTTACAAAAGACGAAACCTTACTTTGACAAGTAATAATTAATTACTCTCAACGAATCAAACGCTATTAATACAAAGAACAATATAATTTTTTTTATTTAATAGAACCCTATTAACATATAAATCAAGTTTAGCATTCGATCTTATATAAATACTTTTGATTCCAAATATTTAATTTAACAAGACGAGTAACAACTTTACTTTGTAAGTCGATATAAAAATATATTATTTATTAATGAACAAGCTGACCCGTCGAACTTTGAACCGCCCGACAGACAATTTTCTGTCTTCTTAACTATGATTATTGAATTCTAATTGGTATATCAACAAATCAAAATTATTCTAAAAACAAAGTTTTTATTATTCTAATGCTTTATTCTAACTACGTGAATGTTACTGCGAGTAACACGTTAATGTAATAAAAAAGTGAAATATTTTAATTATTATTTTTTTTTTCTAGTAATTTCGTATTTTTTTCTTATATAAGAACTTTTTCCTATTAATAACAAATACAACAAAAAAATAATTAGTGAAATCGTTTTAGCCATTCACACGTGATATCGTGACCAAGGGAAAAAGGCATTCATTTTTATATACATACTAGCTGACCCGGCGAACTTCGTATCGCCCTATAATCAAGAAATATCTATTACTTTTTTTTTATTCCGTTTTTTGAAATGCGACAGAATGATTGACATATTAGTTAGTTGTCAAATCTAATGTCAAAAAAAACGTTTGTATGAGAAATAGAAAAAACGCCACTAATTAAAGAAGAAGAAGAAGAAGAGAAATAGAAAACACCTTTTTCATGATTCTTAAGTAATTAACTGTTGAAATATTGTAGTATACGTCATATAATTCTTCGTCATTCTTAGTAATTAATAAAACAGAAAATTAATCAAAGGCAACAATTCGTATTACATTACCATTTGTTCACTGTAAGTCATAAGGTGATGCGGAGTTATGGTCGACTATTATTAATTAAAGCCGTAAACATTATATAGTTGTCAGATATTTTTATAGCAACTGAACAATGATCATTAATATTAAATTATTAACAGGTAAGACAGAACAAGCCTTATATTATATTGGTAACATTCTTGACACTTATATAACATGAAAATTTCCAGTGATTACGGCCTTGTTCATAAAATGTGCGGAGCAAAATAGATATTACGACTATTTATGTAGAAATGGGAATTGTAATATTCAGGTTGTGAATGAATTCAATCCGATTACAGACGAACAAATTATAATAAATGATGAAAAAAATACACTAAGAAAGAGAAAAAAAGACCCGTTAGTTCCTATACTAATATTTTCAAACAAATTCTTTAATGACATCAACGGTGGAAATATTATATTCGATGGTAAAACTGACATCAAAATCACAAATAACGCAGAAAAAAACGGCAAGGGGATAAGCACGAGTGGAAAATACACTATAGAAGCTGCGAACATCAGATATAAAACTGCCAACGGAAAATTGCTTCCCACCAAAATTTCTGTAGTCATACCAGATATAGTAAATAAAAAAATTAAAGGAGGCACTATATACATCAACATGTTGAAGGATAAAAGACTTGTACATGACACGTCAGATGAAGAAGACTGGTAAATTATTTTATTCTCGTGCATATACATATACACGTAATTTATATTCGTCAAAAAAAAAGATTGACGCATTCAGAAAACAATATAGACATAAAACTGTATGGTCCTATTATACAATGTTACATACCATGTAGGAATATACAAAATAATTCCTAGAAATATTTGTTGTCTTTATTTTAACCCGACAGTTTAGGTTGCAATACTTAATTAACTTAAATGCCAGTTTTATTTGAAGAGAATAATTGTAGAGAAAACAATATTAGTTCAGCTTAACAAATTGCTTGCCCAATTTACTAAAATACAAGTTAGAATTTAAAATATAGGTTCCTTCAAATTTGAAAAACGGAATATGTTATAAAAATATATATAATAGAAATGACAAGTATTTTTAAAAGTAAGATTAGACGATTATCTATATATATAAAAGAAAGTCGTGTTAGTGACTCCACCTATAACTCAAGAACGGCTGAACCGATTTAGCTGAAAATTGGCAGGGAGGTATTTTAGAACCAGGAAATCGCAATAATTTTTATCCCGTTCAACAGCATTCCCGTGGGACTTGACATGAAACGTCAGTCACTATAAAACGTGGAATAACGAAACACAATTGACAGCTATGCAATTGACGTATAATGACAGATATGTAATTTAGTATTTGCGGGATAAATTTAGAAAATCATTGTTTTTCACATGGGCAGTTATAGTTTGTGTGTTCACGAGTTAGGAAACCATCCGCTTTATTTGTGTTAACGTTAGAACAAAAAACAAAAAATGTGGTTTACAAAGGACCACTTCAATGAAACGGATATTTTGCGGACACGTTTAACGCTTCGATTCGGTATCTACTTTGGATTCACTTTCATTTACTTAGAGAAGTTCAATTAAATAACACTTTATTTTTGTAATCGAAATGAATTCATTACTGTTGTGAAATGAAATAAAAATTTTCCTTTTCAAATATAAAACAAAAAAAAAAATCTTCATCTTTTAATCATCAAACGAAATGTTACATAAAACAAAGCCTTCTGGAGGCGAAACGGAGTTCGCCAGGTTTACTAGTATATAATAAAAATACTACATATACTTTTGGATTTTTGAGATGAAAAATATGCAAGCAAATTTTTTTCCTCAATTAAAAAATAATGTATTGAATCTGGAATTTTTTTTATTTTTAGTGACTATACATTTAGATTTAAACCTTTCTTTCTAGTAATCAGGTGTTCAATGATAAAATGAATATGTTGACGTTAAATAAGATCTTGTGACTCATTTCATTAAGCAGGTGGTAAAACCGACACAAAACAATACCTGTCCTTTAAAGCCAAGGTACAAGTTGTCATGTAAGAACAGGATTATTGTTTTCACGCCTCCTTTTGAATGGAAACCGAGTTCTAGCTTGAAAACAGCTTAAAGTTTAAAGCTCATTAATGTAAGTTATGCTCTATATGAGGTCAGAAATACGCTTCATAAAGAAGCAATCTTTGCCTTCGAGTGAACTGTCTCCGCTTAGCTCTATCCATCTAGTCAATTCCTTGGCACAAGCCCTTTCAGCAAAATGACGCCTCAATTCAAAGTCATTGTAGTATTTAGCACAATAGGTCCAATACTCTAAGACTTAGTTAATGTAGCCTTTGCAAATATGAAACCACAATGAATGAAATTTACTGAGCGACTTAACTTGTTCTAGCTTATGTTAAATTGGAAAACTATTCTTTATAACACAAACGACGACCCTGATTATATTTTACTATATGGGAGATATCTCCATTGTTAAATTAATTGAAAAATTCGATCTAACTGAACAAATAAATCATCATTTTCTTGAGTAGCAGTCTTTTGGTCGACAATACCCTCGAAAAGTACTTAGTACATACAAGAGTATTTCTGACAAATGTAACATCCATCATTGAGTTTTCCTTATATAATAAATGAAATAAAAGTAATAAACAAAAAAAAACTTTTCTTATAATTATAAATTCCTCTAGATATGTCCTTTCAATTAATAACCTCAAGTATTTCCGAGTTAAACGCATTATTCTAAGTTAATTTGTAATTAATAAAACATAAAATCAATTAAAATTAACAAATCGTATTCAAATTCAATTTATTTCATCGTATATAAGCTTGCGGTCCAAAATACAAGAATGGATTGTATATCACAGAACGTGTTGGTACTGACAATATGTTAAGATAATAATAATATTTCCAGCTTATCGTCAATATGTCCTGCATCAGAATATTACCAGGTCAGTAGATATAATATTGGTTTATAAATAGTTTCATATAACCGTATATTAATACAATAATCTAATTACAGTTATAGCACTCTTTTTGATTCAATACACGACTCAGTCGGAGTTGGATCTTGATGATGATGTGGCAATGATCGTAATGAAGCCACTAGCATTACGAACCAATGATTTTATTAATACAGATGAAGTCCCTATAATTGAGGGGCGTCGGAGAAACAAAAAATCAAATAATAAAGAAAGGAAAAAACCTTCATCTAAGAATTCGAGGCGTCCCAAGAAGCGTAATTCCTCACCTAAAAAAAATAACATCCCAGACGATACAGTCGTTGTAGTTTTATTCTCTAATCACATTGTAGACAATATGTCCGGTGGCAATATTAACTTTGCCGGTAATACAAACATCGACGTGAAACAAACGGACCAAACTCAAAGACTAAGCCACGGTATTGATGAAAAGGCTTTGAGCATAGGAAATATAATCGGATTGGTTCAGAGACTTTTTTCTCAATAAAGAATTGTTTTTTTATTATTCTTTTTTTTAATTTCAAATGTTAATACTTATTTTAAAGAGACTAAACGTTATTGCTAAGTTTAAGTCGATGGATATATGTATAAGGCATTTGTTTTAAATTGCAAATAGAAAGATTGACGTAGTCGACATACATATATAAAAATATCACAAAGTTACGACAAAACCAAAAGAATTGTTAAGATTAATTTGAAGTTACATTGTTAGAACAGAGGATAATATTCATTCAGAGCTACTTACACGTACTTAAAGTAACCTATAAATATTGCATATTTACAGTTAAGAAAAAATTATTATCTATACTAATATTATAAAACTGAAGAGTTTGTTTGTTTGTTTGAAAGCGCTAATCTCCGAAACTACTGGTTCGAATTCAATAATTCTTTTTGTGTTGGATAGTCCAGTTATCGAAGAAGGCTGTGGGCTATATAACATCACGCTACGACCAATAGGAGCAAAGATATAGTGGTAAATGTGTAAAAAACGGGAGAAATTATTTCATCTTCGAAGCCTTCCGTTGCGTGCGCCGTGAAAACGGTTCAAGATACACAAAAAATATGTATTAAAGAATAATAGCTCTTTTAATGATCTAAAAAACAGTCGCGACAGTATCTGTCTATCTTTTAAGATTAACTCACAAAAACCGTTTTTATGGTACCTAACTTGGTCGAAATAATTTGTTTAAGTTGTATCAACATAATAATATTAATCTTTATTCAAATAAACAAATAAATATGTTGTTGGTTAAGAGTACTTCATTGTGAATTTAAAAAAAACATAGGTTTTATCCTGAAAATTCTACGGGAACTCGAACATTCCGAAAACCCCCCAAGAACGGGAACTATGTGGGAAGAACCAAAAATCTGCCGGAAGTCACTATTCCACGCGGACGAAGTCGCGGCAAAAGCTAGTATATAAATATGCACTAGGCAGCTTCTAAAATAATTCTGCAAAATAAGCTGTTAATACCAATAAAATATCAGTTGGTAAATATACAACCCCATTCTCGTTCTTTGTCGGTTTTAAACAATGTGTTTTAATATTACGCGACTTTTATTTTTGACTCTAAACTCCCGACTTGAATGTCAGACACTCACATCTCCTCTGCCCGTGATCACGATTGCTGTATAGTAACTGAAACTTCGGGAGTATATAGTTTATAATGAAAAATAAAAATCGCATAGTAAATTCGAAAATATTAGTTTCATTTAAATGAATACTCGCGAAAATCTTAAATCTCATTAGGCTAACAGAATCGTCAGAGAAACAACAAGAAAAAACAGTGAAGAACAACAGTTTCTCAAATTATTGAAAACTATAGAAATACTATATATTTATTTACATTCAGAATGTAGACATGTTGGTTTTTATAAAGCTTAATAAAAATTAACTTTTTATAGGGAGGGAGACTCCTAAAACCTTTTTGGTCAAGAATTATTTAATATTTATGACCTCGATTGTACGGTGCTGATGCATATGTTTTGATATGGTTACAACTTTTTATCATTAGCTTACATAAAGAACGATTCCAGTTTCAGTCATAAATCATTATTATACATATGTATATTTAACGCAGGTTGTTGACTGAAAAATTGAAAATGACATTAATAGTTTCAAATATTTATTATTTAATGAAAGAGAATTTTCTTTAATAATAATATATGCCGATTATTTAAATCGTTTTAGATAAGAGAAAAAAAATAGGATGAGAAAAGTTAAGCCATTGAGTCAAAAACTACATTATAACTACTATATTTCTTTTTATAATTGCATTACTTCCAAACTATCATTAAACAAAAAAAAAATCAATTCTATTCTAATTTATTCTCATAATCATTAATTATTCATTTTAACGAAATACTACATCATCTTATTTTTAGTCTTCATAATAAATTAAATTGGTTTATATATTAATTGATATTCAACACTCTTTTTTTTTCAATATTTCCAGAGTTAATGCCTAAGTAATTAACCCTTAAAATACTGACGTGATAACAATTCTTCGTCATTCTTAGTAATTAATAAAACAGAAAATTAATCAAAGGTAAAATTAATCAAATTCGTATTACATAGCCATTTGTTCACTGTAAGTCATAAGGTGATGCGGAGTTATGGTCGACTATTATTAAGAAAAGCCGTAAACATTATATAGTTGTCAGATATTTTTATAGAAACTGAACAATGTTCTTTAATATTAAATTATTAGCAGGTAAGACAGAACAAGCGTTATATTATATTGGTATCATTCTTGACACTTATATCATGAAAATTTCCAGTGATTACAGCCTTGTTCATAAAATGTGCGGAGCAAAATAGATATTACGATTATACATGCAGAAGTGGATATTGTAATGTGCAGGTTATTAACGAATTGAATCAAGTGATAGACGAACAAATTATAACAAATGGTAACAAGAATACACTACGAAAAAAACAAGACAAATCAACAGAAAATTTTTACGAATCCCTAGTACCAGTACTATTGTTTTCGAATTCAATCTTCAGTCACATAAACGGCGGTAACATAACATTCAGTGGTAACACTAAGATACAAATTAAAATTAAAAATAAAAAACGTGGCAAGAAGACGAGTACGAATGGTAGATACACTATGGTACCAGCAAGAATTAAATATAAACATGCCTATGGGCACTCACGTCCCTCAAAAATATCGATAGTTATACCTAATGTAAAGAAAATTAAAACTCATGAAAGAAAACCAGTAACAACCACAGTGAAGAGTATAGATAGTGACTCGGATTCAAGAGAGATAGATGATGGATATATCCTTTGATGCCGATGAAAAATGTCTCATAGATTTATTTTGTGACACAATACATTCCTGTGGTTTTGTCATTCTAATCTTAACTTTAAATTCAAAACAAAACATGTACATATAAATCAATAAATTTAGTTAACCGGGATATGTTAACGTTTTAATTAAACAAATTAAAACTATTTTAGAGAATTATTTTTTATTTTAATCCTATGGTAAAACGTAAATTACAGCAACGTTAAGACCAAAACCAAGTTCTTTACAAGACAATCCGTTTAATTTTCTATTGTTTTTGTCTCATATAACTTGTGATTAGAGTAATATCTCTTTGCCGAAAATAAATCTCTGTCACTCATAATTTTATCACTCATACATCTTCCTCTCAAATCCTCTCTAACACTCACATGCTTCCTTGGTCTTTTAGAGAATAAAAGGTAGGCCTTTCCATCAATACTCATAACTTTATTACATACATTGGTACTTTCTTTTCCCATATAATGACCGTACTAGAATCGATCCCTCTCTTTCCATTTTTGTATTCACTGCCCCCCCTTTAGCCTGCTTCTAATTAAACCAATCTTAATCTTTTAAACAATTCTTTTCAGTCCACAAATTCATCCCTACATCTTCATTACTCTTTATTTTAGATTCATCCCAGAACCACAGACACTGCAGGAGATCAGACAATATTTCATCCACATAACTTAATTATTCAGCGCTCCTTCGAAGATAATTATTGCATAGTAATCCAAATCTCACTTCAACTTACATTGAAAACTTCTCCAATATAAATTAAAACTGTATATATATATTTTTTTCCGTAAAAAATATAATGAATAAAACAAATATAAGTTTGTTTTGAAAATAATAAATATCTGATTGAATACTATTTAAATATAATTAGCTTTTAAAATAGCAATTTTAATTTTAGTTACGTTTTTGACGAATAAAATAAAAATGTGGATCTAATTTATAAACACAATTGATATATGTACATATATATTTGAGAATATTATTAAATATACTGTATGTATGTAGCAGTACTTCTGACGTTTCGTATTTTTGTAAGAAAGGATAAGCAAATATCTGGCATTTATAAAGACCATCAGCTTAATTTGCAAGGATTAGATTACATACTCGTATAGGCAATCAGGGAACTCGATGGTTTAGCCATTAAGTGCCATTCCTGTTTTTTATATATTATAATCAGCTCTCAGTGATACTGTCAAAGCCACAAGTCGGAACAAAAAAGGACATATTCGATTTTTTATTCTTGCAACCCAACACACTTCTATGACGCTCGATATTATTTCATAAAGCATCGTGATATATGTAGATAACAATATGAGGTCAAAACTAGATACACACTATTTTGAAATGTATGAATAGTTTTCCTTTTTACACAATAAAACTCAATTGAACTCTACTTGGACTTTATTATTTTTTAAGTATTTTATAAATAAATAATTTAAAGCAGAATTATATCAATTCTTTTTATACAAAAAACCTTACTTAACAACTGTTTTTACAGTTAAAAGAATTTTAAAGATCCTAATAAAACATCCCTTCTCCAGCACAATAGAATATAATATTTTTTTTATTTTGTTCCCATATAAGTGTAACTGATAATTGAATTGAGCTATATCTGAAGTAGCACTTCATTTTATGAAGTTCATTTCTTTTTTTTTTAATATATGGGTATTTAAATAAAATTACATTTGAAGTTCTCTATTAAAAATACATCGACAATAACTCGGGGTAATCATTTTATATCTAACTGATATATAATTAGTTTTTCTAAAGATTTCCATTAATATATTTGTTCCTATACAAACATACATATTCCTATAGAAAATACAACAAAATCGAAATTCATTATTTCACACGAGGATTTAGAAATGAATCCAATAAAGCACTCACACAATCAATTAAAATTAACAAATTGATTTCTATTTCATTATTACGCTGAAACTATAAATTATGGTACAGAGTCAAACTAAAAGACTATGGTCAAACGAAATTACAGGACTGCTGTTCAACAAGCACGATGTATTACAACTTATTACTGAGTGAGTTAATAACGAATATGATTTTTCTATAATGATATCTATAGTTATTTAAACGAAAAAATTCAATTGTTTATATTACAGTCATCGGATTTTTCATACAAATAATAAACATAACGGAAGCAAAATATCGCGATTGTAATCATGATAACTGCGATGATACAGTACGTGTTTACCTAAATGGGGAGGCTCGCGACGTTAAAATTCCACCAGATGTAGTCTACAATGGAATTCCCATTAAAGTTGCTAGACAGAGGAAGCGTAGCAATCGAAAAGTACGTCGAGATGAGGAACTGACTTTCATACCTGTTTTATTATTCTCAAACCACGTCATTGATCACATGACAGGCGGCAACATAAACTTCCAAGGAAAAACCGACATCAAAATAGATCAGAAAGATCAATCTGCTAAGAAACTACGATATGTAAAAAAACAGGATCCTCTTGGGAGACTTTTGAAATTACTCCTTTTAATGTAATATTAAAATCATTTCATTAATACATTTCTAGAAGAAACGAATTTAAATATATGTAAATGATATCGTAATTTTTTTATTACATAATATATAATAAAGAACCTTATATAAAACCGTTCATCCGACCGTTAAACATATATAACATCATCATATTGGAACCTTACATATATATTAATTTTGAATCAGTGACATTTTTTATCACTATATTATAATTTTTATCACAAAAAAATATTTATTATTTTTAATAATCAAATAAAAATATTTAATGAAAAGCGTTTTTTTTTTCATAATGCCTCTTGTTTATTATAATAATTAAATAATAAGTAATGTAACGAAAACGACGCAACATTTCTGAGTGAAGCTTATTTCTTAGGTTAAAAAAAATATCGCTTTTATAGCCAGAGAACAAGAGAAGTATATATATTATATACTAGCTGACCCGGCAAACGTTTTTTTGCCATATAAAATAATAGGGGTTGGTGATAAGAAAGTAATAATTTTGGGTTGAATGTATTTTTTATGCTAGGTACATTATAAGAAAATAAAAACAAGAAATTCCGTCCCAAAATTTAAAATAAAATTACGGGTGAACAACCCTTATGACTTAGGGGTATGATAACTAGATGTTGGCCTACTCTTAGACCTACACAATATACTCATAAAATATCACCAAAATCGGTCCAGCCGTTTTGGAGGAGTTCTCTGTCTTACACCGCGACACGAGAATTTTGTATATAAGATAAGATAATAATATAAGATAAGAAAACAGGAGTCAAAATGTTTAAAGGCTAATAAGCTTATTACCGATACTATTGCGAAGGGGGCCAGGGATACAAATGTTATAAAACGATATCAAGCTTTTGATATATCGTTTGATCTATTACTTATTTATAAAACAGAACATCTTTTACAACATTGTTTTAGGATATTATTACACACTTTATTTGTAAGACAGCCCTGGTAGGCTCGTTTGAACTTGGTTATTATAGTAAAGAGCGTGTACGGTGGAGGTGAGCGTTTAACGCGCGTTATATAGGGACCCTTTGAATCTACACCTGGGTCACAAGTCCTAGGCACTGCTGAAGCTCCTCTGACTACAACGATGGACCCGACGAGGTTTCGTTTAAGAACACGAATATTACATTTATGCTATATATACCACAAGGAGTAGGTATTTATATACAGACTTACATATGTGTATATCAATAGCAAATTTTCTTTAATAGTTACATTTACCTGAGTCCAATGTCACAATATGTCCTGAAGATAATGAATAATTAATTTAATTAAAATTTATGACTAACAACTATTGGTTAATAAAACAACAAAATATTTTCTATAAAGATTGGTAATATTTGAAAAGAATTTTTTATTGTTGAATTTCACTGGTGATTCGATATTAATTCCGACTTAAGCAAAATGTATATAAAACATGTATGTAAAAGTTTAATGAGTAAATAGTTATTTACTACTTTTAGATATTATAAAAAGCTTTCAAATCATATTAAATGTATGATGTTATTTGTAAATAAGACTGATTATCAAAAATAATTGATTATTCGTATCTAAAAAGAGGTTGTATTTTAAAAGGATTCTTAACTTTTTAGTTATAGCCGTATAAGTTTTTCGAGTTTTTACCAAACCCATTCATATTTTGAGAGGCATACTATAGAATTCTATTAAAAATAACTATTCTGCCATCTCGAGAATGTTACTAAGAACTATTAAATTCTTATAAATGAAGCCAAATAAAATTTCTATTATCATTTTCTAATACATATTCTAGTATAATACTTAAATAGAACTAATTTATCGTATTTAATACGCTTTTTTTATTTTTTTAGACTCCATACTCGCGACGTCACGGATAGACGAGATGAAAATGTCTGACACCGGGTGAATATGTTTAGTTTAAAGAAATAGAAAACACGTAGTAAGTTCGAACATATTTGTTTTTTTAACGTATTAGACGTATCACTATACAAAGACTATAAGTGTAATAGTATCTCTATGTTCTGATAAATAGGTTGAAGTAATTATTTTGGAATTACAACAATGGGAGCGGTTTCTGGATTTTTTTAGTAACATGAAAAGTTAATGCATATTGTTAAAAAATATATTTCTTAGGACTTTATTTTTGCAATAATAAGCTTTGAAAATTAAACATATTGAAGCAATTGACATTTTTTTCAGTCTCAAAACAAAATTTCATAGTTATTAATTTTCACCAAAAAACAATTTAACGAAGGTTAATTCCGCATGTTGTATTACGAATTGATTCGTTTACTTTCTAAGATTTAATGAAATTTCAAAATAGTTTCACACATAGAAAGTAAAATTAAATGTATCGTTCACACTTAAAACATACATACATCAGTAGAAATGAATATAATCCATTTATTTTCAAGTAAATAACCATTCATTATTATCACTATACATAGATATATACGTAACTATTTTTATTTGTTTATAATTTCAGTTACTACGCTAATTTTAATACAAGACACGGAACAAGCAGAATCTTATCATCGTGATTGTTTGACTGACAACTGCAAGGAATCTTCATACTTTATTCACGAACAAAGGATTCAACTACCAAAACCTCCGGGAACATATAAAGAATTACCCATAACAAATCGTCGTGGCGAACTAAATAATGTTGCTACGAGAAGCAAACAAACTACGTATATACCAGTTCTATTGCTCTCCAAATCATTATTAGATGGAGTCGAGAGTCGCAACAAGAAAAAAGAAGGTAAAAGCCTCAATATAGTGATTAACCAATCAGAACAATCATCACCAAACAAACTTAAACTACAATATACAATAAAAACAAATTACGAAAAAAAACATAAGAAAACAGAATCACATGGAAAAAGAGCTAAGAAGTTGAATTGCGAAATGTCATGTTTCTTGATATGTATATGTGTTAAATAAATACTACTAAAAAGATGTAATACACAGTAATATCGACTTTTGTTCTTTCAATAAAGAAATAAATTAATTACCATCTATACAGAAGATTATAACTATATAAATGAATCTTATGTATATGTTATGGCTAATATATCATTAAAATTCAAGATGTTTAGCAATTATTTAATATATTGATAAAACGAGCTATTCTCTATTTTAACACTTGACCAGTTTTGTAAAATAAAACCTATATTTTTCTTATTTATTTGTGTACCAAAAGATAAAATAGTTACATTAGTATAGTAAAGAAATATAATGCACAAAGAATAACTTATCATTTAAAAGAGATCTCTATCAGAATTCATTAAATTTAAGCACTGAATTAATGATTACAAAGGCGTTTTGCACGTATAATTTGCATTTCTTTCATATACTGTATGTGATTGTGATTTATCCGAGTCATATGTAATTTCTAAGAGTATTAAGACACCACTGACTGATGAAGGAAAACATCGTGAGGAAACCTGGACTTTTAATTTACCATTATAAGTTTGAAATCAGCAACCCCTCTTGAGCAAGCGTAGTGATTAATGCTCAAACCTTCTCCATGTGAGAAAGAGGCCTTTGCTCAGTAGTGGACTCTGATAGGCTGATGAGGATATGTATATGCCAAATAGATGAAGCACGAGTTAATATAACAAAAAGGATTTAAAATATTTGTTTTTTATTATATAAGCATGTTAATTGTTTTGTCGACAGTTTTGGTAACAAACCATTTTAAACTTCAAATGTGGTATAGAAAAAGCTTTTTATATTATAGTTAAATTATAGTGTCTATATACTTGTATAAATATAGTATATATCGGCGGTACCAGCTTTAATAACGGATGCGACATGAAAATAATTTAAGGATGTCATCAATTCTTATTAAAACTCATTAGTATTCATAATTATTGTTAAAAGTAAAACGAAATCAAATATTGTTTAAAAGTAGAATAGAACTAGGTTTAAATCTTGGTATAAACATGACGCCTGGAAGCACGACGGCAGACTTCAGAATTGAGAATTCAGAGTTCAGTGAGTATCATATGTACGTATCATTGAAGCATGTGATTATAAAGAACCTTCGATAAATACAGGAACATTAAGAATAATTGAAGTTTCATTTAAAATATCATGGAACGTTCTAGAATGTTTTTGGAAAAATAAGGTGATAACCATAGGTACAACAATATAAATTTGTTACAGTGAATTTGTGAACTATTACATACATTTGAGGTTAATTTGTTAAATGTTTATTAGTTTAGGTTTCAGATTTCAGATGTTTTTTGACTAATTTTTAAAAACACATGCATATTATGAAACAGCTTATTTTACAATTCCTATTTTGGCCTCCCTTTTTGTCAGCCACAATTTTTTTTTTCGGTAATTTCTTTTTGTTACGGGATTTCTTCTTTTTCGACTTCTTTATATGATTTTCATAACTTTCATTACTATCATCGTCCGCAAAGTCATCGTCCAAGTAATCAGGTATTATGTACACTGAGACTTTATTCTTATTACTCAGTTTATGTCTTTTCCGTAGTTCGTCTCTAATGAAGAAGTCATTTATATGATCAGACGACCTCTCGTCGGATTCCTGAATAAAGTCGACATATATCGGTTTGTAGGATTCCTCAATGGAATGCTCTCCATAGTAAAACTCGTGTTGTTGCGAATTTTGTATGAAAATCACTGTGATAACTGGAAATAGAATGTTATAATATGATACATATAAATAGTTTTATTTGTTATTATTGTTGCTATATAAAATAGGTCAAGTTCTCTTACCAATAAACAAATGTATGGGTATCATATTCGTTTAATCAGAACAAGATATTTTTTCCGTTTTTAATTTAACACTACGATTTTCCTATTTTATATTAACGTGAAAAAACATACTTGGATCATAATATTGTAAATTATTAACTGTGAATGTAAACGAATCAATTTGCAATACGATTTGTTAATTTCAATTAGTATACTATATTACTTAATTACTACAAAGTAATATGTATATATAAAACGAAATATGTACATTCGAAGTTATCTGTTCAAAAAGCTATACTATTTTAAATAAAATTATAACATTATGTTAATATCTTTTTAATCAAAGATTTCTGTCACTAAGTGACCTTCAATTATCTTCCAATATTCTGGAATATTGAAACCTATATATTTTTTTAATTATTTCCCAATATTTCTCGAGGATCGATTCATAATGCAACAATATTCATATACTATCCGGTTTAATATTTTATCTTATTTTTCTAAACCTTTACAACTCGATTTTATCAGCTTTGATCATCGTTAGACGAGCTGAAAATCCGGGTCTCTATAAAGTGACCAAAATAAAAGAATTTGTAAAATATAATAAAAATAATTGCGGAGTAAATCCGAAAACCATGGTTTAGTTTAGAAAAAATACTCTACTTTCGACTAATAATAATAATTAAAACTAACCAAGCGAATTGATTAGTTCGCAATAACAGCTAAGAATTTACAATATTATGATCCAAGTATGTTTTTTCACGTTAATATAAAATAGGAAAATCGTAGTGTTAAATTGAAAACTGAGAAAATACCTCGTTCTGGCTAAACGAACATGATGGCAATACATTTGTTTATTGGTAGGAGAACTTGAGTTATTTTATAGAGCAACATTAATAACAAATAAAACTATTTATATGTGTAGTATAATCATATTCTATTTCCAGTTATTACCGTGATTTTCATAGAAAAGACGCAACAACACGAGTTTTACTACGGAGAACATTCCATTGAGGAATCCTACAAACCGATATATGTCGACTTTATTCAGGAATCCGACGAGAGGTCGTCTGATCATATAAATGACGTCTCTATTAGAGATGATCTACGGAGGAGAAATAAGCTGAGTGATAAGAATAAGAAGAAAATTCCGGTATACATAATACCTCAATTCTCAATAGATTACATAATGAATGAAGACGTTAATGAAAATGATATAAAGAAATCGAAAAAACAGAAATCGTCGAAAAAACTCTCAAAACCTGAGAAAAACAGAAAGCTCAAAAGTGATTGCAAAGTATCCTGTTTCTTAGTATGTTTTTGCTTTTAAGAAATTATGAAACAAAAAATTATGAAACAAAAAAATAATAACAATTTAAAAAAAAAATTCAAACGGATAAGATAGTTTCTAAGTCACTGTTATAAATTTATTATATTGTACTTATTGATTATCAAGTTTTATTTCACAAACATTAATGAAAATCGTCAGGAATATCTTATTTGATTTCGCATTATTAAAATAAATTTGCTATCAAATATTTCGTTAGAAATACATATTATACATTTGATGTCAGTAAATTTTTTATCTTCACGTAAACTAAAAAAGCACGTAATGAATACATAAGTGATAGTTTCTTCATACATTCACTTATTTTTGAGTGAAAAAATAATACTGAGAAAATTCGTATATATTACATTTCTAGCATTATAAATCAGTATATGTGTGTTTCGCGTAAAATATATTATATTCCGAAAAAAAGATAACAAAATCTGTACTTTTTTCACAATCACATTCAATATTTTTCGTTTATTCTAAATATCTTTACATGTGTAGCTAAGCCATGTGAAGTTCAGTCAGAATATTTTGTTATTGCGTTTTTATACATTTCGACTCAAATGTTGGTAGATAGACATAAATCTTTAGATCATAGTAACAGCCTATTTACTCTCGCCTTAACACCAACCTTACAAATGAAAAGAGATATCATGCTGTTTTCTTATTTTATCCATTCTATATGAGACAATTTTTTCAACTTTAATGTTTTAATAACTTACTTTCGTTTGATATTTGTTATTTTATATCGAACTTTAGACAGGTTCATAACGATTTTTTATATTCACTACGATAAATAAAATTCGTAAGGACTGACGACAAAAAAATATTATATGTATTAATGTTATTTTTCATTACCATTTCAATCATACTTAAGTCACAGCGGAGTTAAATGAAATTGCGTCTGGGGTTTTATGCCTTGAAGTGTTTCAAACAAATATTATCGTCAAACAAAATCATCATTTTGAATTATGATATTTATATTTGGTAAGAATATTTTTTATTCATAAATGAATAAATTTTCTTATGAACGATTATAACGAGATAGAAAACGCTTGCAATAAACAGTGTTGGTAGCTACCTTTTTTTCCTTTACAATTATCATTTTATATATTGCCAATAGATTACTATCACGTATTATAATAATTTTTAGTCCGTCTGTTTATTCCGGCTTATCGTGGTAATTTCACTGGCAAACAGAGAATATCGTGAAGAGTAACTTAAGAGTATTTTTTACCTACTCAAAAACTCAAACAATTTTTATTACCCACTAGCTTTCCGCCCGCGGCTTCGTCTGCGTGGAGTTTGGTTATATCGCGTTTCCAAGAGAACCTTTTAAAATTCTGGGATAAAAACTATCCTATGTTCTTTCTCAAGGTCAACTTTATACCTGTACCAAATTTCATTAAAATCATTTTAATGGTCTAAGCGTAACAGACAGACAGAGTTACTATCGCATTTATAATATTAGTAGGAATTCCACTTTATGTTGTTACAATACCTACTCCTTAAATTATTTCCTAATTCCAAAATTATTTTTTTATCGAAAAAGCATAATCCTTTGGTAATCCACTTTTGATAAAGTCAGCTACCATTAAAAAGTCGTTTAGAAACTATGTAAGGATCATAACGCGTATCACAAAGTGTTCAATATACAGACAAAGCCACCCGCAACAACTAGTACAGAATAAAAGAAATATAATATAAAAATTTTACTATCTTTTATCGATAGTTTTAATTGTTTTACAGGCTGCGTCTTTCTGTTAGTCAATTTACCGACGCAGGGTTCCACGGATTTACTTGAATCATCTTGTTCTCAAGAACATTGCGCTAAGTACCAATCTAGTACAGAAGAATTGTACCCTGTAAAGTATGAAGAGGAAGATTATGCAATGCCACCATACCAAATTAGAAGCGTCATAAAGAAACATAATAAAGGTGTAAAAAAATTATATAAAAAAGATGTAGCACCAAAGAAGAAGCTTTTTATTCCAATAGGTGTTGCTCTAATCATAGGAGCATCAAATATTGTTACTGCTATTATACAAAAATCCTAAAACCATTCAAAATAAAAGAAAAAATCGTTTTAGAGAAAAATCGGAAGACAAAAAGAAATATTTACAAATGATATTTAATTCTTAGTAGATTTATAACTATTTCATTTAATAAAATCGATTATTGTTAAATAAACTGTCTGACTAACATTATTTCTATTTTTATTTGTTGTTCTATCAGTGGTATCTAAACACTCTTTGAAAGTACATATGACTCCGAAAAATCACGTTGGTACTTGCCACTTTTCGAACCTGCGCCCTCACGCATGAGCGGCGGACCTTTAACCTCTAGGCCACCACGACCAGCCGTATTTTACTTCTAAGAATTAAAAGTATTTTCGATTTACAATCTCATAATAAAATGCAAGGAGATTGAAAAATATATTTTTCATATTGGTTATTGAATATAACCAACTCATTAAATTATTAATTTTCAAGTGTTCGTCGATTACGTCCAATTATAAATTTAACGCCGACAAATGTATTCAGTTTAATCTAAGTTAAGTAAATCAATTAAAACTGAAGAGTTTGCTTGAACGGATTCAATCGCCAATAAAAGTTACACAGTAACTTAGTTTAGTTCCTATAAAGAAGTATTAACAAAAAATGTTTATAAAATTGCTGGTCTACGGTGAGTTTTTTTACATTGACTCTAGGAAAAAACTTAGTTTAAAACATTTTTGTTCATAAAATAGTTGATCAGTAGTAAATTTCAGTAATGTCGATTTTGGTGTCATCACTCCTCACAACACAAGACTTGGCTCCCTGGACAAAAGCATTACAAACAAAAGAACCAGGAAATTGGCCGCCACTTGTAATATTGTTATCAAATAATATATTCAACACTGGGGGAAGAAGTCAAAGGTCAAGGTCATATGTCACACATGATAATACAAATGAAAACAAGCGTAGGTTAAAAAAGAACAGAGGTCATCGGAATAAAGAAAAATTAAACAATGAACAAAATCCACCCGTTGAAATTGTGATAGAAGCTGGCAGAGCGAAAGATAGAAAGGCATTGGAAAAAATATTATTAGAATAATATATGAAACTATTGACTTTATTTATAAGGTTTTTTTATAATTTCCAATTTAATAAGCATTGAATATTATTAAATGTTAAGATAATAAATTTTATCATTTTAATGTATTCTTCTAAATTTTTTTGCTATTATCGTCTAAGAGGACCAATTTTTTTGGATTAACGCACCTGTTTTTTTGTTATATCACATGAATTTGATAATAATGGAAGGAACAAAATAATTCTGTAATATTGAAGGATAGATTTAGGAGCTCCGAGATTCTATTTGTCTTATCCTTAGGTTTTTTCATAAAGTGCGTCTCATTTTAAATATTTTTTGCGAGACCCCTATTGTTATTGGTGCTTACGCTTACGATTTAAACCATTTGTGTTGCTAAATCGACACTGGATCTCAAAATACAGACAAAGTGTTCATAGTCTTAGGTCTGAAACACTTTAACACCATATATGTGCGTAACGCAATATAATCAACCCAGTATTGTTTAATGTATGACAAATCTGATTGATTGGTCACTTAATTGATTTTAGTCTGTCTAATTAACTTCACATGTTTATAAACAATTATATTTTTCATAAATGTTGATTTGTTTGGGCGCTCTATTCAACACGGGTATGGTTCAATTGGAAGAAATAAAATGAACAACAAACTGATTATTCTAGGTGAGTATTCTTTTATGTGTAAAAAACTTAAACTCATCTGATAGAATAAATCTTCAGAAAAATGCAATAGGCACTTTACTGCCTTTTTGTTTTTTTCTTACCTCAATTTTTCTAGCTTTTCTTTTCAAATAAGAATATATAAAAATTAAGGGTAAAAAAAAGCACAGTTAGTCAAAGTGGAGAGGTGATTTTCGGATCTATGGAAAAACAAAATTCCTTAGCGATGATTTATCAATATACGATTTATAATAATAATTGTTACATATCTAAGTATAAAGGAGAATGCCTACTACAATTTTTTTTTCTACTCATTTAAATATTTTATATATTGATAGTAGTATGATAGTTACCTGTACAATTTATTTTGAACACTCAAACCAACAAGTTTTTTATTCACAGGTTGTGTGGTACTTTTGTTTCAACTTTCACTTCAAGCTGGACAGAAAAAATGTCGTGGCAAAAATTGCAAGAAACACGCACAGAATAATGATTATGAAGTAGACGACAAAAATAAAAAAAATAAAGATTATCATTTTAATAAAAAAGGAATCGTCCCAATATTTATGATATATCCAAGAGGCGGCTTAAAGGCGAAAGAAAATAAATTGTCACAGGGAAATAAAAAACTTTTTTTGGGGATGTTATTCGTGAGGAATATGATGCGAATAATAAAAATTGCAAACCGCGCGAAAAAAACTATAAAAAAATTTGATACTGATCAAGTGGAATCACTCCTTGAACTGTAGTTAATAACTAAACAAGGTGAAAGTCTAAGATAAATATATTTTTCGATATTATCTCATTTGGGAAAAATTTTGTTGTTAGATTTTGTATACTTTTTCTTTTTAAGGGAATATTTAGTTTTTCTCCTAAATTGTCCCATACACAGTGTAGTACTTAGCTTACCTAATATAAAGGCAAGCTTCCAATTTTAATAAAGTTTTTAGGCTCACAAAGAACTTGAAAGTTAATGTTATTTAGACTGCCCCTAACGTACTCATTTCTTATATTGACCATTCCTATCTTTAGTCATGTATCTGCATATTACAAGGATTGCTCCAATTCTCTAATCCATACAATTTAACAGCTTTGATAACTAACATATATGAGCCCCTTTTGATTGAAGCGGCTTTCTATAATCCGTTGTCCCTCAATTGTATTAAAATGAATCCGGACTGCTATAACCACACTTTGAACCTGCTAATTATCAAGTTCTTCTCTTTGTTCTCGCTCCATAATTAAAACACACTATAATAGTGTGACAGGTTAACTGCATCCCTCTATATTTTTTATTTCTGTACATCGTTTTCGAAGACACCAGATAGCTATTGCACTATTCGTCGGAACATTTACTTCACAATAAAAATTTTATTGAAAAATTAAGATAATAATTTTTGATAATATGAGTTTGATTTTTAATATTTCCTGCGAAACTCTGTAGTTATTGGACCTTATAATTTAGACGAGAGCATAAATGACGTCTGTTCAGACATAAAGATTGACAAATAAATTTTCTAAATGAACCCGGAATACACTCAGTAAAATTTACTCATATTTGTCATGCAAGGCAATACAAAATTGCACCATATGGTACCCACGTAGTTTTAAAATCGGGCTCGGGATTCCAGCTTTTCTGTGGGTTTCTATCTCTACACCAAAATGCATGAAAGGGGTTCATTGGTTTAGGCATCAAAAAGTAGCAGACGGATAGTATTACTTTTACATTTTATAGTATTAGTAATACCATTTCTCAAAACACAGGCAAAGTGTTTATGGTCTTAACACTTTAACACCATGTATGTACATAACGCAATATAATCGACCCAGTATTGTTAAATGTACGTCGAATCTGATTGATTTGTCACTTAATTGATTTCAGTCTGTCTAATTAACTTCACATGTTTATAAACAATTATATTTTTCAAAAATGTTGATTTGTTTGGGCGCTCTATTCAACACGGGTATGGTTCAATCGGAAGAATTTAAAAATTTAATCGGAAGAGTTCAAAAAAAGAATCGGAAGAAGAAAAAGAATGAACACCAAACTAATTGTTCTAGGTGAGTATTAGTATATGTTTGAGAGAAGACTGGCTGGGTCGAAGGCAGCGGGCTTATGCTCGCGACCTGCCTCCCCAGTGAGGAAGCCTCCGGGCGGCGGTGGGGAACCGGCGTCCGGGTAACATAGGCTAAGGGTAAGAGCGGCGTGTTTGGCGTTCCCGGCACGCTGCTCTTGAGTCGGAGGGGTGGTGTGGTGGAGCCACCGATACCCCTGCCGAAGGCGGAGTCCCCTTTCGGGACTCGTGCGTAGTGAGCGGAAGTATGGCTTGCCGTTCCCGCTCACTAGTCTACGCACAGCGCAGAGAACGTCGAGGAGTTTAGTGGGTGGAAATCACACACGCCCCTGTCGCGTTTCCCCCGCGGCAGGAAGTCTTTAAAAGATTCTCCTCGTTAAAAAAAAATGTTTGAGAGAAGATAATATACTACTCCCCAAATGAAATGAGTATCCAGAGAAACGTAAAACTTTGTACTTTTCTAGAGTTTTTCTTAAGCAGATTTCTTTTGGTGGTAAAATGACGAATATATGAAAATTTAGAAGTCAAAAAATGTATATACTAATACTTTAACCTATCGATAAAAAACCTAAAATAATCTTCTTTTAGTGTATTAACAAATGCGTATATATTATTTATATGTACTAACAAATTTTCAGAATTTTCCCGCATATTCACTTGGAATGAATTTCAATGTCTTATTTTAATAGTTTAGAAGAAATAAATTTTCATTACGAATTTATATTTTCTTATTATGATTTTATACATACGAAAAGAAATTTCGTAATCTATACAAATGATATTTTTCTATACCACATGTTTAAATCTCTAATATCATTAATTTATAGACAGTAATCTTCTATATATATAAAAATGGATTGCTGTTCCTTAGTCTCGCTAAAACTCGAGAACAGCTGAACGGATTTATCTTATCTTAGTCTTGAAATGTTTGTGGAGGTTCAGGGAAGGTATAAAAGCTGAAAAAAATTGATTCATTACTGGGAAAACCATAAAAACAGCCCTTTTCTATTTCCCATACAAACGTTTTCTTTGACATTAGATTTGACAACTAACTAATATGTCAATCATTCTGTTGGATTGAAACAGGAGAAACCTGATTATTAATGGCCTCTAAAACGGAATAGAGTTCGCTCCGTCAGCTATACATATATGTATTACTAATGACGAAACTAACGCGGACGAAGTCGCGGGTAAAAACTAGTATTGAATAAAATTTGCTAAGTTATTAAGTGGATGAAAGCGACAAATCCATAGAATGTATTCATATTTATTTTCATTTTCACATTTTTTTTGTTCTACACGTTTAAATATTTTTTATTATATATATGTATTTATTGCTAGACGCCGTACCTAATATTTACGTGTACAATTTATTTTGAAAACTTAACCTAACAAGTTTTTATTCACAGGTTGTGTGGTACTTTTGTTTCAACTTTCACTTCAGGCTGGACAGAAAAAATGTCGTGGCAAAAAATGCATGAAACGCGTACAGAATAATGATTATGAAGTAGACGACAAAAATAAAGAAAATAATGATTATTATTTTGATAAAGAAGGAATCGTGCCAATATTTATGATATATCCAAGAGGCGGCTTGAAGGCCAAAGAAAAGAAATTATCACAGGGAAAGAAAAAACTATTTTGGCCATTTGTAATAGCTCGTATCTTAGAAAGGGTATTTGTTGCTTCGTCAATAGCAAAAATGGCATAAGGCAAGAAATAATAAATTATTTACTGAAGCAAATAATTTCAAAATCAAAAGTCTGAGATATTTTTTTTTTATGTAAATATTTAGTTTTTCGTCATATTTTTCCCTTAGTATGTAGAGTGAAACACTAAATTATGTAATAATTAGTCAAGTTTCAAATATTAATAAAGTTTTTAGCCTCACAAAAAACTTGTAAGTAAGTTAATTTAAATGAAACGAATATTTTTCGGATTTACTACGCGATTTTTATTTTTGATTATAAATTACATACTCCCGACGTTTCCGTCACTTTACAGCAACCGTGATCACGGACAGACGAGATGTGCCCGTGATCACGGAAATTAATTAATATCTAGTGTCTTTATATTATAACTAGTTTTCCGACTGCGGCTTCGCCCGCGTCGAGTTCAGTTTTATCGCGTTTCCAAGAGAACTTTTCAAAAGTCTGGGATAAAAACTATCCTATGTTTTTTCTCAAGGTCACCTCCATATCTGTACCAAATTTCATTAAAATCAGTTCAGTGGTTTAGGCGTGAAAGCGTAACAGACAGACAGAGTTACTTTCGCATTTATAATATTAGTAGAGATTAGATAGATCTACAAATATCATGAAATTTTTTTTTTAGCTCATATTAGTTTGTCGACACTTTGCCGCTTTAAAAAAATACTTTAATAAACACATTGTTTTAAATAATTAGACTTTTTCTCTTCTCTAACCAATATTTCTCATAATATATGTGTTTCAATTTCATGCATTAGAATTAAAATGAATAGTCACAAATATGACGCATTTATCTAAACTTTAATAACAGACAGACATTTCAATGTTAAATTTTAAATGATAAAATCAACGGATGTATTGTTTTAAAACACTAACTAAAATGATAACTTTTCAGCACTGATCTCTAAAACTTAGTGACATATGTATGTATATACACAATACCTATATCAAAAAAAGAATCTCCACAACTTGGAAACCTATTTTGATAGAACGTCGGTAGTTAAAATTGTTAAAAGAAACATTGACTTCTTTTTACCCGACTACAAAAGGGCGGATTTTGTTAATTGTACTTTATTATATACCTAAAGATATTAATCCTTTACTTATTGGCTTATTTTTAACATTCTATTTATAGTAAGGACGTTGCCTTGAGGCGGTCCCAACCACAGTCAAAATTTGATAAAGAAAATTTCAAGAACATTAATTTTATAAAATAATCCGAAGAAATTGCAATTCAAATTCAGCCTACCTTTTGTTTGTATTACTAAAGGACAATATGGCAAAGTTAGTTAATATATAATATTATGTACATATGTATCACGGGCAGACGAGATCACGGTTGCTGCAAAGTAACCAAAACGTCGGGAGTATGTAGATTTTAAAATAATAGAATACGCGTAGAAATACGAAAAATATTAGTTTCGTTTAAATGAATACTCGCGAAAGTTACATCTCATTACTGTCAGAATCCCAGAACCCGTTCTCTATATCTTCTTTATCTACCTGGCAATTTCCCAGCTATAGCCAGGGTCTGCCTTACATATTGTGAATAGTTTTGGCTATTTGTTTTTACGACCGGCCGCCTGACATCAACCCTCTTTGGGAATAAACAACCCGTTCTAAATATATAAGCGAACATTATTACAGCACATACACACATACAAGTTATATACATAGTCCTTACTTTATCCGTTTCCCGTCCTACAATAAAGTGCATATCAAATTCCTGTACAGATATAATCAAACAAAGAGCAATATCTAGAAATTTAGTAGTACTCCGAAAAATATTAATTTCATTTCAGTAATTAAACAAGATTATATATTCGAAGATCATCAGTCCCTTACCAACAACATTTCTATTATTTTAACTATCACGACATTCAATAATCAAGAACATAAAGGAAAGAAAAATAAAATTTCAAATTAAAATACTAATGCAACATTTTCCATCTAAAGTTAATTAGAAACAACTTGTTAGAATATTGGCTTATAGCTACAGCTGAAGAAATATTTCGATAAAACACACTCAAATTAAAAACAGGAAATTATTATGCGCACACACATATAAGAAAACTACTTAATTAAAAATAATAATGCTTATCAAATAACACATACATACATATGTGCAAGTATGTCAAGTGTTTAAAAGCTTGTATCCTACAATTAAGAAGACAATAAAATAAATTTTACTGGAATTTATATATTCTAATTACCATTTCTTTGATTTTCTTTTAAGTTGAAAAACATTACCATTTACATATATTTATATGCAAAGTAACCGAAACGATGGGTGTATATAGTTAAAAATAATTATAAACGCTAAGTAAATTCCAAAGATATTAGTTTTATTTCATTTAATGAAATGAAATGAAAATCTTAGATTTCATTAAATTACCATCCATTATTATTAATAAAATAAATTTTATATAGGTACTAAACTTCTCAAAAAACCAAATCTGTTGTACTACCCGCATACAAATATACCAACAAAAATCGGAAACACGTGATTGAGTGACCTTTAGGTTTATTTGTTATTCTTCTAAAAAAACTAAAAAAAAATTACTTTGAATTCATGGCTATTTATTACGAGAGCTAGATGTACATTTCATAATTCTAAGAAATATTAAGAAGGTCGTTTCCAATACACATTTACTACTTTAAATGTATATACATATATACATACTATAATTTCTTTATATTCTTTTTGGAAAAAATAGAAGCATTCTAAAGTTGGGATACCATAACCAGTAGATTAAACAAAGATACTTTTTCACTGTTACAATGAGCAGACTAGGCTTGGATTGAGAGAAAACTCTTTAAGAGTACAAAACCATATTGGTATTTATTTCTCTCAAACTAAAAATATTATTGATAAGTCGCATTGTCATATAAATCATCGTTTAGAAGTTTCAAAATTGAAAAAAGAAATTTAAAATATTTCGGAATTAAAAAAGTGTTTAAAAGAGCTTAATTAGTTTTTGTTTCAATAATCGAATTATCAGAAAGCAACATTTTGTTAAATACAATTTTCGATACGCATACATAGCCAATGGGTTAATTTAGTAAATTCAAATCCAAAATGACGTTGCCTTGGCTAACGACTCTAGGTGTGTATTCGTCACTTTTCATATAACATATATTTTGTAAATCTTGGCCAGTGAAATGTACAAATTTTTGGTACAGGTCACGACATGACCAGTCATAGCGACAAAGTTGTTTTGACTGTCATGTCAAATAGTATGCCTTGAACGAGGCTAGGACAACTAATATGTAAAGCAATAAACACATCAAATTGCAGATTTTAGTGCAAATTTCTGTTAAACATGTAAATAGGAAATGTATTTTTTGAGTTTTCACACTCTTTATCTACAAAATAGTCACTAGGTTTTTGTAATAACCTAACATATATGTATTAAATTTAAAATCATTTAACCTTTTCAGTATTATTGATCACTGTTATGTATACTATGCAAAATGATCAAAAACCAACTACTAAACACGCACAAAGATGTCTATTAGACGACATAGGAGCCACAAGCAACAAGAGACACAAAACAGAAAAAAGCAAAATAATGAAACTGAGCGGTCCACCGATGAAAAATACGAAAGACGATTACGAATTCAGTAAATTGTTAAATAATATATTAAAATACATGAAAGGTAATAAACAAATACAACTGAAGGGTAACTACAGACGAACTATTGAGAATGGTACTGTATCATATCTGGTGAAATTTTCACCAAGATTTACATCGTGATGATAAATGTATCTCCAAAAATGATTTTAATAAATACTTGCGCAATAAATGTTCTTGTGACTCATAGGCTCAATAAAATGGCAAATTCCCAGCTTTTATCCTTTCATGTTGTAAATAGTTAGGGCTAATTGTTTTTACGACCGGCCCCCTGCCTGACATCAACCCTCTTTGAGAATGCATTAATCAGTGATGTCTAAATACTCCTAGAAAGTACATATGACTCGAAAAAATCACATTGGTACTTGCCAGGATCGAACCCGTACCCTCATGCATGGGAGGCGGGACTAAGATCTAAGATTTTCGCGAGTACTCATTTAAATGAAACTAATATTTTTCGGATTTAAAAACGCGAAGTAAAATCCGAAAAATATTGGTTTCATTTAAATATTCAAGTTCCTGTGTAATGCCATGATAACTGTTCCACTCTAGTTATAGATTTAGTTTCTAACATAAATAGTCATATTTTACGACAAAAGCAACTATAGCGCTTGACAAATAAATGTTAATTTCTTGGTAATTTAAAAATTAACACAGTGACATGTTCGATGGACAGACAAAGTCTCGGGTAATAAATAGCTATTCATACGAATAAAGCATAACATAGTGTGGATTAAAATATTTTACATAATGTACAGCTTATAAAAAATTATTGTCACATTGTATAATCTTTTGTTATATATTAGGTTTTACTTATTGGAAATACTGATTACTGTTCATTTCTGTATACGACCTCAGTAAAGATCACTGCATATTGACTTTTAAGACCAATAATTTTAAATTTTCAACCAAAAATACAAAAAATAATTCGATAATACTGTCATAATAAAACTAATATTTTTCGGATTACTACGAGATGTGAATGCCCGTGATTACGATTGCTAAAAAATAACCGAAACTTTGGAAGTATTTAGTTTTTAAAATAATAAAATACGCGTAGTAATCCGAAAAACATTAGTTTCGTTTAAATGAATACCCGCGAAAGTTAAATTTCATTACTGTCAGAATCCCATAACCAGTTCTCTATATATAAGCGAACATTATTACAACACAAACACACATACAAGTTACATTGTACATAACCCCTACTTTAATCGTTTCCCGTCCGACAATAAAGTGCATATCAAATTCCTGTACAGATATAATCAAACAAAGAGCAATCTAGAAATTTCGAAAGTTGCATATTAACACTATAATAATCACTCGAATGTGATCCTTATTTTCATGTAATTAAAGTTCAGTTTATTCGTGTTCAAGAGGGGCTTGTTTACTTGAATCTCGACTGCCTTGGCTAGGGCGTAGGCATACTCGAGAAATATACGGTTCAATATTTCGCCTTACCTACCTTTATAAAAGAAAATATGTTTTTAAAAAGTAATTAATACTATAATAATATAATGATTATTTTTTGATAAGAAAAACGTTATTTTAAATACAGATAAAAATATATATGTAATGTGTTTAAAAAAAAAACTGGCCGTTGACATTGACAGTACAAGGAATTATAATTTCTATCAATTTAGTGTGAAAAATACATTTAAAACGTATTAACTTTTATATTTTATATTTAAATTTTTATATTTGAAAGGACATTTAAAAGAAAAACTGAATAAAGTATCATTAAGATTAATACAAAAAAGCTTTGCATGTTGATTTTTATCAATTAAATTTCATATAAACAAGTACATATACATGTATAATTTAAATATTATTGATTTTATAACACTGGTGCTAGTTAATTTTAAGAGAGCCACTTAGGGTTAGACTATAATTTAATATAATATTAAAATTACCTATACAGCCTGACTCAATATGAAAATTCCACTAGTTTAAGGAGAATATTGTCATTTATAATGTATGAGTCACAAAAAAGCTCGACGCAACACAGTCCCATGTGTTTACAAATATAATTTGACCACATTATTTATGAATGTAGATCACCTTGGTCACTTCTTATATTTATTAATGTTTTTTACGATATACACTTGTGACTGTGTTTATATGCGACGATTATATTTATATTCAGACACAAGAAATAGTATATATATGATATTTATAGCTATGTATATTATAAGTTTTTAGGATAATCCTATAAAATGTTTCACTGTTTATATTTTAACTCAACACGAACACAATATAAACAAAATGTGTTGTGTCTATTTATGTTTAAATTTTTCTACTCATTTAACTGGTTATAAAAAAAGGAACTTATGAAGTTGTCGCTTTTTGTAACCTTCGATGTTATTACACCAATTTTGATAGGTTTTTCACCAACATAATGCTCATTACGAGATAACGATACCTAACGAAGTTTTATAGATTGTTTGTATAAAAATTCAATCAAATCAATTAATATTTACCATGATTATGACAAAATTTGAGTATCATTTAAAAAATAACACGATATTATAACACCTGAATTAAAGTTAAAGTATAAGTAATGCCATCTATTGGCAAAACTTGCGTTTTCATCATTTATCATATATGATGATGAATGTAGATGGCGCTACTTGTTGACAGAGTTTAACTTCCTAAAGTAAAACGTAATTTATTTTAAGTATTATTATGAAATATATGACTTACCTTATGCAAAATACTTGCTATTACATAATAAAAAAAATAAACTGTAAAACGCAGTAACACATCATGTTAAAGTTACTTTAGCCTATTTCAAAACTTAAATTTCATGATGACTATAATTTTACATCCATCTCTTTCCTACTCATATTACTGTCTTTCACTTATTGAACCAAATCTTTTTTCAATGAGAAATTTTAACTCCAACATTTTCTGATTGACTGATTATAGTGCTATCTCTTTCTCACGCGTTGTTTCTAATGAATCTGTTGTCTCTGTCGGATTTATTTACTATCTCTCTCTAACATACACTTACCTTTATTCTCCATCTGCCCCTTTAGTTGCTCCGCTTTCGCTTGTAACTTAGTCTGCATAGTTTCCGCTCCCTCCTTCATTTTTGCGAGAATACCTTAAAAAAATATCAATATTAATTTATTTCAATACATGCGTAATTTAAAAGGAAAAATAGAGGAAAATAAGGGTTATATTTATATACTAGAAAACATGACCGACTTATAAATTAAGAAAAATTGTTCCGATTATGATGAAAATTCTTATTTATGCGCAAAATAACTTTACGAATTAATTATCATACAAACACATACTATTTAAAGCCTAAATAGATAACTATGTATTATATATGAATCTTAGCATCATATTACTATTACTTCCAAAGAGACATTAAAACCTCTTTTCTAGCCCTCTTTTTTAAAAATACGTATTGTAGTAATAAAAACAAATATCCTAGTAAACATTATCTTTAATAATCCAAACCATGTTTGTCCTTTTCCTTCAACAGTCTTTCCATATCTCCGGCCTTGTCTTTCACTCTCCCAAAGAAATCTATCCGAATGCAGCACACAGACAATAACACATTTATTTAATATATGAAAATTATCTAATGCTGAAATCCAGAATATATACTCAAATAATAATTTATATACCGGATATCCGCTTGGCTGCGTCAGGGCTGGCACTCTGTGTCAGGGCTGCCACCTTCATGTATTCACTTGTTATGAGACCGGCAGCCTGAAAAAACATAGGTTTAATTTGTTGTGCCTTATACAGGGTGACTGGTGAATTACTATCGATACTTGAGGACGTGATATTTGACGATCATATATGACAAAATAAAAATTAATATAACATAAATATTAATAAACTTCTAAGTAAAGTTAACCAAAAGTTATGTAATTAATTACGCATCGTGTGAACACTATAAAGAATAATTACTATATTTATTTAAAAATCCAAAAATCTGATCTTAGAATAAGCTTAGGCACGTCAGGAAGTTTTTGATATCAGAAATTATATCCATTTTAGTAAAAAGAAGATATTAACTAACACATATGTATTAACTATAATGAGATCTAAGACTATCTCGAGTTTTCATTTAAATGAAACTAATATTTTTCGGATATACTACACGTGCTCTATTTTTGTATAAAACTACATACTCCTGAATTTTCGCTTACTTTACACCAACCATGCTCACGATTTTACAAAGAGACGAAACCTCTCATCATTCCATGTATTCACGGTGCGTGTGTAGGGTCCATCGTTGTAATGAGAGGAGCTTCAACAGTGACTGTGACTTGTGACCCAGGTGTAGGTTTAAGGGACCCCTAGCTAACGCGCGCGTAGTATATCCATAAAATATTAGTTTCAATTATATTAACTATGTATAATCTATACTATAACCAACTGACCTCCAAGCTTGCCGGGCTCATAGCAGAGTACTCCTCACTCAATAACTCCACGATCAGTCCCTCGATGTCGAAGAACAGTATGTGGCTCTCAGGATCTGGATGAAAATTACTTATTATAGAAGATAACTATGTTATATAATCAAAAAATTTACATAATTCCATTTTTTTTAAATGAGAAATGTGGCTAACGAGCAGTCGCCCATAGATATTTGCAACTTAATAGATGTTGCAAATGCGTTGCTGACCTTGAATTTAGAAGAAGGAAAGTATGGGAAAAGAGAAAGGACGATCCTCTCTCTCACTCATCGGACGAAACGCAGCCATTGAAGACTACTTTACGCCGATCTATGAAAGGTACTTCTCCGTTCAAGGCAGCCTATATTCGAGCTGTAGTAACTTGACCATAGCTAGGCTGTACCTGTATAGCAAATTTTTCAGGGTTGTCACTCACCGGCGGGGTTGGACCGGAAGCCCTGTACTGTTAGGGGCGCTCGCCTCGCACGCGCGGGCTCCGCTAGTGGCCCGGCGTTTCCGGATCGATCAGCTACTTGTAGGGCTGCCAACCCACGCTGGGTCGCCGCTCTCATTGCTGTCAAGTTACGATGACGAAGACCCCTGGATAAATGGAAGTTATATGGATATTAGGATTTTAGACCATACAATGGTTTGGAAAAGTGAATTACAGTTTTGAGATTAAAATATATATAAATAGAGTATCTTCTATGAAAATATTGTAGAGAAAGACGTAATCAATAGAAAAAAACCATACTGAACAAAATTTTTCATATTTACTCTGGATTTAATTGCTAAAAACGCTTAAGGTACTTCAACTTATAATACAAATTTCAACTGATAATAATTATATTTGAAATAGAAAATGTAGAAAGAAATACTTTTAAGACACGACGTGGAATCGAACCCACAACTTTTCATATGACGGTTAACTACATAAAATGTTTATTACTGTTCCTAAAACACTTGGAACGCTGTGTTCTAGAAGTTGCAGATGTACATGAATATACTGGAACTCACCTGAAGAAGTGAACCGCTGGATTTGCCAGGCCTTGCAGGTCGCCCCCACCGACTGCTCCGCCTAATTCATCAGCGACAGCCTCATCACACGCGCCAAGAACTTCTTCGGCTATCATACCTGTATATAAAAACAAATTAAGTAAGAAAAAAAAATATATTTATTTATTTAAGATCCACCAGTGATAATTACATTAATACAATATTGGGTAAAAAAGAAATACAGTGTAGCTTAATTCTAAATGCATTATCTTTTAAGGCAGATTACACCATGCAAATATTAGGAAGTTTATAAATCATTTATTACATTATATTAAAAAGGTTTTAACTTATTGGTAAAAAATATTTATTTAATTTATCGCAGAACAAAAACTTATAACGAAATGTTTTGAGTGAGTCCCTAAAAGGGTCCAAATGTTTACAACTATCATTTAGAATTTTAGACATCCTAGACATTGGTGAATTATTGCCTAAAACAGTTTTTCGAAAAGGTCTTGTAAGAGGATTGATTGTGTTGCGTGGATATAGAGAGAGAACATTAAATTTAATCTTAGATACTAAATCTGGATTATCATAGATATTGTTAAGACTTTTATATAAAAACATCAAATCCAACAAATCTCTTCTTCGGCTCAAGTTATGTATATAAAAAAATTCTAGCCTTTCATTATACAATGAGAGTTCTTTAGCCTTTCTTTGAGAAAATTAATATTAATATATTTATTTATTTATTTATTTATTTATTTATGTACCCAACAGAAAAAAAATAGTTACAATAAAAGTATTATAAAAGAAATGTGATGTACAAGGATAACTTATCTCTTAAAAGAGATCTCTACCAGAAACCCTTTTGATAGAGGAAATGAGAAGAGAAATGTGGCATAGGTACAATAAAATGAGAGAAGGAATGTACATAAATATATATACATAAATACATACATAGAATATACATAAATATATACAAATAAATACAATATATACATAAATATATATAAATATGTACATAAACATTACATATGTATTATATTAAGGTAAAAGTGATAGAAGATGTCTCTTAAGTCGATATTTAAAGGCAAATGCACTTGGACTCTCTTTGTAAACAGAAGGTGGGAGAGAGTTCCAAAGTTTTGCACCTTGGACGGAGAAGGATTTACGATAAAATTTAGTATTAAAGGAGGGGATATCAAGAGGATTTTGTGCAACACAGGAGCGATGAGGAAGGATTCTGGGGGAGGAAAATTTAAAACGTTCAAGTAGGTACGGGGGAGAGGAATGTTTGAACACATTGTACATTAACGTTAAAACATGCATATTCCGGCGGAAGCGGATAGGGAGCCACTTTAATTTGTTGCGGAATTCAGAGATGTGGTCGTATTTACGCAAGCCGAAAATAAAACGGATGCATAAATTCTGAAGTCGATCCAGTTTATCGAGCAGCTCATCAGTGGCATCTAAGTAGCAAACATCACCGTAGTCGAGTAAGGAAAGAAGGAGAGATTGTACAAGAATAATTTTAGTTTTAAAAGGAAGGAAGTTTTGCAGACGTTTAAGAGAATGAAGAGTAGAGTGAATTCTTCTACTTACCTCATTCACCTGAGCTGTCCACGACAGATGACAATCCATTAATAGACCTAAGTTTTTAACCCGATCTAACAATGGGATTGTCACCCCATCGTACATTAAGCAGGGTAAAGTGTCAAAATTAATTTTTTTGTAGATTTGCTTGCTTCCAATAATAATCGCCTGAGATTTTTTTGGGTTCACTAGCAAACCGAAGTCATTTGCCCATCTGTGTATAGATATCAGCTCCTCATTAACAGCCTCGATAGCTACCACAAGTGTAGATAGTGGAGTATGTCTATAAAGCTGCAAATCATCTGCATAGAGATGATAGGGAGAAGAAATATGTTTGGAAATATTATCTATGAATAAAGAGAAGAGTAAAGGAGAGAGGACGCCGCCTTGTGGAACCCCGGCATATGTGACATTCCAATCAGAGAAGCTCTCATCAGATTTCACCATCTGCCGACGTCCGACGAGGTAAGATTGAAACCATTTAATAACAGTTGGTGATATCGAGAGAGAAGAGAGGATTCCTAATAAGATGTCGAAGTCAACAGAGTTAAATGCATTACTGAAGTCTAGGAGAACTAAAATGGTTAATTCTCTGTTGTCCATAGCGTTTCGGACATCCTCTGTTACTTTCAGTAAAGCAGATCTGGTACTATGGTGGGATCGGAAACCCGATTGAAATGGGCTAAGGAGGTTATTGTGGTGAAGGTAGTCAGAAAGGTGTTTATGGATAATGAGTTCAAAAACTTTAGAAAGGATAGGGAGAATAGCGATAGGTCTAAAGTGAGATGGTAAAGTGGGGTTAGATAGTTTAGGAAGCGGGATAATATGAGCCGACTTCCAAGCGGTAGGAAATGTTCCTGATACCAAAGAAAAATTAAAAATGTGAGTTAATACAGGTGACACAACGCTGAGTATTGGTAAGATCATGTCAACACTGATTTCATCATAACCCACTGCTTTGGAAGAAATGGATAAAAGAGATTTCTCGACATCATCTTCCGTTATTATGGGAAATAAAAAAGAGTTACCATTAGGTGGGGAGGTGGAAGCAAGTTTCATTAAAGTGTAATTCTTACGAGATGAAGGCACAGACACCGGAGGATTGGAGAAATGATTATTTAAATCATTAAAATTAATATTTTGGAAAGATTTCCACTTGGAACAATTACCCACACCCAATGAATTTAGAAAGCTCCACATTTGTGAGCTTGAAGTATTACAAATAGAGGAGAAGATGTAGCGGCGCTTTGCATCCCTACACATTCTATTACAGAGATTACGCAGCTTTTTGTAGGCAGCATGGTTATCAAGCGACTGATCCTTTCTGAATTTACGTTTAGCTTTATCCCGCTTGGCCATAAAGGATTTAATTGTTGGAGTTAGCCAAGGTGCGGGATAATGCCTAACTCGTATACGTCTCATCGGAGCATGAATGTCATAGAGATTGTAAATTTCAGAATTGAAACAGTTCACTTTTTCATCAATATTCGCAGAATTGTAAAGAGGCGACCAATCTATACACAGTGCGTCAGACAAGAGGACATCAGTATTAACGCTTTTTAAACTACGGCGAAAAATTGAACGGCGTTTGCGTCTTACGGTAGAAATATTATAATTAAGGAAAATGAGGTCATGGTAAGAAAAAGGCGATGACATTTGGCCATAAGAGCGAGCATATTCAGGTTGGGATACAATTATAAGATCGAGAAGAGAAGATCCAGCGTTTGGAGGATAGTGGGTTGCAGATAAGGGAAGGACTGAAAGGTTAAAAGATGAAATTAAGGATTTCAATCTTTCGGCTCTGTAGTCATTTTTGATAAGGCAGGTGTTCAGGTCTCCCATTAGTATAAGGTGATCATAAGAAGGAGAAAATTTATCAAGAAGGGAATCTAAAGAAGGAAAATAATTAACGTGTGAAGAGGGGCTATATAGAACACCGATCAAAAGCTTGGAATTGAGGACATTAACTTCGACGAAAAGGTGCTCCAAAATGGGTTCGGAAACACATTGTGGAGACTGAGAAATAGTATGAAAGCACAAGTTATTTCGAAGGTAAATACAAATTCCTCCACCTCTTTTAAAGGTTCTATCGTTACGTATGAGGGTAAAATTAGGAATATTGTAAAGAGAGGAGGGGAGAGAAGGTTTCAGCCATGACTCAGAGACCAGAATGCAGTCGACACGTGTGTTGCTAAAGGATGCCAGAAGATCAGAATAATGCGCCGGAATACTCTGTGCATTAATATGTACAATGTTAAAGAAATTTAATGAATCGGGAAATAAATTATTGATTTGTAGATCGGAACAAGAAGACAGGCTATCATTAATTATACAATCATCCGTGGAACTATCAGAAAATAAATCATTATCAATATCAATATTCAATATACTATCGCACATAAGATATTAAATAAATATAAATATATAAAAATATTAAATCAAGGAAATACAAAAAATAATACAAAAACAAATACCTAATTACCTTAAATAAATTCAGATAAAGTTATCCTTTACATGGCTTCTTAATTTAAAACAAACAAAAAACAAACAAGATATATACATGTACATTGTGGCAATGACAAAGATTTTAGTACAAATATCCGAACATATCAAGAAGGAACTGTCATGTGTCACATAGAAATAACAGTATAATTGTCAACAAAACAAACACTTGAAACAAATATCACAATCCACAGTATTAACAAGAAAAGAAAGTGCCGGGAACATTATCACTTAACTTTTTGATTACGCCGAGGTCTAGAATGTTGTTCCATAAGTGATATATAATATAGTTGGCTAAAAGAATTATTAACTTTTTTATATAGGGATGTAAGCATTGATTTCATTTATTTGGCAATGAATAAGTTGATATGCTGCCAAAACAACTGAAGAACTTCACCAACATCTTTGATGAAAACTATGTTTTTGTATTTATAATCTTTTTGTGTAATAATTAGCCAATACAAAAACAATGAACAAAAAATAATTACAAAGTAACAAACAAATAGTTTCTGCTCGAATTCATGAAAAATAAATCAATTTGCAATATCGTATTTAAATTGTTAAGTTATTTAGATTATCTATGGTCTATATTATTGTCTATGGTCAATTTATCTGTGACCAATCCTTTACTTACCGTGTAATACTCTATCAAGATGTCCAGTCTCCATTTGCCACACATAAACTGTGCCATCGCTACATCCTACCACCATAAAGTCATCAGCCGGCCGCCACTTGATTGTCACCACCGGGAATAAGTGACGTGATGCTAGCGTCACGCACTTACGTTCAGATAAACCTGAGATATAAATAAAATTGGATTAAATAACTACATTATTAAGAAGTAAATATCATGATAATGAGGTCTAAGATTGATGTGAGTATTCGTTTGAATGAAACTAATGTTTTTCGGATTACTACGCGATTTTATTTTTGTTAAAAACTGGGTAATCGATATGTTTCGGCTACTTTTCAGTAACCGTGACAAAACATCTCGTCATTATGATCACGGTTGCTGTGAAGTAGTCAAAACATCGAGAGTATGTAGTTTTTATCAAAAATAAAGTCGCGTAATATAACCCTACAAATATTAGTTTCATTTCAATGAATAGAACTTTCGAATATCTTAGATCTCATTAAATATAGTTATTTTCCTATATGAATGACAAAAAAAAAATGTGTTCAATTTATTTTTATATCTAGTTACTCAAAATAATGTCATAATATATAAAAAAAGTTACAAAGTTTACAGCTTAAAACATCAAGCTGAAGGAATATGGCTTGATTTTACACAAGGCCAATGTGTCAATTAATTTGTACATATATTTAACTACCCAGGGGTTAAATCTAAAACTATGAAATATACTTTAATAACAAAACCCATAGTTTATAGAAATCTAGAAAAAGATACATAGATATATACTTACTCAGTAACGTCACACTGTGATCGGAGGCAACTGAACATATGCACTTTTGTATGCGAGGCTGAAAAGAAATACATATATACTATGTTATAATATATACTCAACTAAAAATAAGTGGCTCGCTTTCTACAAGACAGAGAGAGATATAGTGTGCGAGAGAGACAGAGACTTCCAACTACAGCAAAAAGAGTCGTTACAATTTTGGTCTTATGTTTTTCCGTTTACCTCCTTTAGCAACTCGCGATAAGGAACTTCGTTCCAACAAAAGATTCTGAAGCAGTTAATTAATTTTAAAGTTATTCATTAAAAACCAATAATGCTTCATCTGCAAGGTGTTATATTTAGATATGTACACAGTTTCTGCAAATTTGATGATCATTAAGTCTAAATTCCCGTGAAAAACCAAGTTAAAAATAAACTAATATTTTAACCAAAGAGATTTGAAGTTTGATCACGCGAAACGTCGGGAGTATGTAGTTTGTAATCAAAAATAAATCGTGCGTAATATATCTGAAAAAATAGTAGGTACTTTCATATAAATGAATATTCGTATAAGTCTCAATAATATATATACTCACGCTACAGTTTTGTGGTGGTACTATTAACTGTGTGATCTCCCCCGCGTGAACACAGAAGCGATGAAGAAGCGCCCCGCTGAACAGATCCCATAGACACACGGCGAAGTCTATACCACCTGATACTAGGTGGGCTTTGTCGTACCTATAATAAATATTAATATTATTAAGAACATTAATATTAAACTAAGAAGATATCAGAGGAAAATTTCTTTAAAGAGTGGGATTCGAAACTAAAATGACCAGAATAAAGAGTTTAGTTGCTTACAAATTGAGCTATTATGTCATTTATGGTATATTAAAATGTTAAGGAAGAAAGGCTTAAAATGTTAATTAAGCCGCGCATTCTGGATTAAATATAAATATTAATACATCTTCTATATAACCCAAAATTGGTCTTCGTTATCAGTATCAAAGATTAAATGTATTTACTTGCATTTACAAAATATATTTATTCGCCTTATTTACCTTAACATTAGCCCTAAATATATAGTTAAATTATTATTATGACATACCTGTAATTAACATAATGTGGATAAAGCAAACAGTTCACTCTTCCGTTGTGTCCCAAAAGTAGCTGATGTGGGGGCCAGTCTGAGAACAAAATATATAAACCTTGAACTAAGATCTATTATTAGAAAATAAGATATAAAACAAGATAAAAAGTGAAATCTTATATATTATTGTTTATTAAGAAGAACTTCTAAAACTACTTATATAATTTTTAAAATAAACATATTTCTACATTGTATATGAAACTTTTTGTCCTTAAATGTCGTTAGGATTGGAAGCAAAACCACAATTAACATCAAGTTTATTATATTGCTACATAGTTATTTTTTGCAATCCCAAAAATACTCTACCCAAATGTACTTAGTTGTAAGATACTAGTATACGTATTATTATTTTTTCAGCCTATCAGAGCCCACTGCTGAGCAAAGGCCTCTTTCTCACATGGAGAAGGTTTGAGCATTAATCACCACGCTCGCTCAAGACGGGTTGGTGATTTCAAACTTATAATTGTGAAATTATAAGTGCAAGTTTCCTCATGATGTTTTCCTTCATCTGTCAGTGGTGTCTAAATACTTTTAGAAAGGACATATGACTCGGAAAAATCACATTGGTTCTTGCCAGGATCGAACCCGCGCCCTCGTGCATGAGAGGCGGCCCTCTAACCACTGACTTATTATATGAAATAATCTACTACAATCTACTTAATAAATGTTCTATTACTATTCTTAAAAACCAAAATATGAAAAGTTTTAAAAGTACCAATAATTTATATATAATAAACTATTATTATTCATGTTTTTCATGATGAATTAATTTGTTATAATTTAAGTTATCATTCTTTTATATTTATACCCAATACAATTGAATCTGGTTAACATACAAGTAATATTTCTTTAGTCATATTATTTCTGGTAGTACCACATTACCATTCAACTGCTGGTGATTCCCGTGCAACAATTGCAGTTGTACTGTATGTGTCGCGTTCACTATCACTATAGATCCATCCTCACGACCTACCACCAATCTGTTAGCGGCCAGCAAGTATATTGATGATGTTAGTTTTATTTCTGTGAATAAACATAGTCCAAATTAAGTTAATACTATATACATTGTACATAAATTGACGTTTTTTTGTTGCTCACTTATATTTTTATTAGTAATTACGACTGTTAGATAAAAAAAGAAGGTTTTCTGTTTGATAGAAAGGTCTTCTACTAACTACTACTTCGTTTAAGTGATACAAATATCCAAAAATATGATAATATATGTATACAATAATTAAAATATATTTTAACGTAGTTAAGAAAACTATTATGTTAAATTTAAATACGAAATTTTAAAGAGATGCATCAATAAATGCAGATTTTGGTTTAATTTGAATCTTTGAAAGGCTCTACTGTAAAATTACACTTTTGGAGATACAACAACTTATACAGGGGGTATCAATATATATATACACATACCAGGTTCATCCGGATGTCCAAACTGATCTAATATACCCACAGGACTGGGGTTCATCTCTGCCCAGGCCATCTCCAAACTAGTCATCACGATGGGAGCATGGGCTGTTAAAGATAATTAATTAATGATAAATATAGTCTATTATGACAAGGCAGACCCTGGCTAAAACTGGGGAATTGCCAGGAAGAAGAAGATAGTTGATTATGACAACTTTTGACTTAATTTTATAATGACTATTTAATGTCCAATTTATTTAATTATAATAAATTAACATACAATAAATGTACATCTAATTTAAGGAACATTATTTTAGCTACCATTGAAAATATACATTTAAGCCCATACACAAATGTGTGTAGTATATAAAAAACAAATAATAAAATATATAATAGTATATTGTCTTACAAGAAACGTTTTTAATCTGTGGCGTGGCCGCATCATCTACATTCCATAAAGAGACGACACCGTGTGAATCTCCTCTTAATAATAATCTTCTCTGTTTCCCGCCAACAGAAGTCAGAATGAAACGCATAGCTGGTGGGCATGACAGCAACTATAGCCGAAAAAGATATATGTAATATAAAATATAATATATATATATATATACTAGAAGACCTCGCGAACTTCGTATCGCCCTATAATCAAGAAATATCTATTACGTTTTTTTATTTATATTTTTGGAGTTTACCTGTAACCCATAAATCTCCGTGTTCTGAAGTGCGACAGAATGAGTGTCATATTAGTTAGTTGTCAAATCTAATGTCAAAAAAAACGTTTGTATGGAAAATAGAAAAGGGCTGTTTTTATGGTTTTCCCAGTAATGAATCAATTTTTTTCAGCTTTTATACTTTCCCTGAACCTCTACGAATATTTCAAGACTAAGATAAGATAAATCGGTTCAGCTGTTCTCGAGTTTTAGCGAGACTAAGGAACAGCAATCCATTTTTATATATATAGAAGATATATATATATATATATATATATATATATATATATATATATATATATATATGTTGCACGCAACTTTGCTCTTAAAATTAACCTTAGAAGTGTATTTTGTCAGTAGCGTGCACAGAGATTTGGGTTAGGGTAAGCAGAATATGTTTGAAAAATAAAATACCAATTTTTATCATTTCCTACTCTAAAACATTGATATAATGATATCTAAAGTATTGATTACAATTTTAAATGAATAAAATTTTTGATATTTTTAACGGGCAAACGAGATGTCTGCCGTGATCACGGTGGCTGCAAAGGAATCGCAACGTCGGAAGTATGTAGTTTTTAAACATAAATTAAAATACGAGAAGTAATCAGATAATATTAATTTCATTTAAACATTGATAACATTAACGCATTATGTTACAGCAGTCCGATCAGAACGAACCTCTATATACTTTATGAGTCTATCAACTACCTCTGAGCCACGAAAGTACTTTAAAACAATTACGATCTGTTCATCACAGCTTTATAAAAGTTATTTAAATAGGAATATCCAATAGAGATTCATACATTCTTATAAGTATCATTTGAAAACAACAAATAACTAAAATAAAATAACTTATTTGTGTGTACACAACCTGCTAACTAATTAAAACTATCACAATACTTTTTACTAAAACGTAATTAACGTACTTTCTACGACATTTTAAATAATACAAAATAATCAGTGCTTCTCGAACATTATGCATGTGTTAGTTTTAAACACACATACAAACATTTTCTGCATATTTACACGAGATATTTTGTAGAGTGTCCTTGAGAATTTTTGTATGAAAAATAAGCACAGAGTGGTTGTGCATATCGTCGATCTGGCTGCATAGCGTCGCTAGCAATTAGCAGCGGCCGATCGAAAATATTTTGCTTTTACATTGATAGATGGCACTTATTAACAAATCATGAATCAAATGTCTGTAAACATTTGTATTTCGTAACGTATGATCAAAAGTATGTAAGTAAGAATTAAACAATATAGGTTTAGTTGTTATATGGGTAGGGTATGCAGTGCTTATTTGCATCTATGGTGTGCACGCCACTGTATTATATTACATATTCATGTGAAAAAACATGGACAAATAATTATTCAGGTAAATCCACCATTTATTAAAACCACGTCGTGTGTAAAACTCTGTTAATTGTACTGTTATTTTATATCTATTTTGTATCGACAATATCACTCATTACGAACTAGTAGCGCCATCGAGCGTAAAGAATGTAAGTCTGTGGGTATGTTCGTTTTTTCCAATAAAGATTAGTTCTCGTCTGTCAATCAAGCGTTTAATTTATTAGATGTACAATATCAATTAAAGCATCCTGCTCTATCACGCCAACATATCTAAAGTATCAAACTAAGACAATATCTAATTAAATTTTATTCTGGAATTTTCAACACATTTTTGGCCCTACTAAACCGAATTTATCACACTAGTAATTCAGTAAGAGGATGAATTGCATACCTTATTATCTGGATGAGCTAATATGCCGAACAAAACTGGACTATCGTGTTCAACTGTTGGTCCGTGAAAGCCTTTGTGATCAGGTACCGAACTGCAACATTTACGTAACTTTATACCCTTCCAAACAAAACCACAAAGAAAGATCTATAGATTGGAATCTATAGAATATCTCTTTAAAATGTTATGTGCCAGTTAGTTTTCCATCATTTCACATATATCATGAGAATAAATACAAAAAAAAATGCATCGTCTTTTACATAAGCCAATGTGTTCCTGGTAGGTATCTCATGTTTGTGTTATAAACGTATAAAAACAAAATTATGGTATCAAATGGTGTGCTATCGCAACATAATACACGAACTAGTTCAAAACAATAATCTAGAGCATAAACAGAACTCATAGACTATAAACAACGCTAGAACAAACAAAAATATATATGTCATAGAAATGGAACTTCTTTGGTGTGATAAGTATCTTTAAATATTGTATATTTATTAATTAAAACTACTTATATTACAAGTTGAAAATTAATATATAGAAGATTTTTTAATTCCAAAAAAAGAAATATCATGTTTGACAGAAAATTGCATAGCATTAGGTTGTTTTTTTGTAAATATTTATTTGAAAAAAAAAACGAATTGATAAAAATACATAAATAATATCATTATATCCTAGTTGTATTAATTTTTAAATAAGAACAAATCAAATGAAACACAAATTTCTTTGATTTAAATAATTACATATCCGTTACATAGTTCAGTAAAAGTGGTAAATTTTTTTAGATCACAAAAACTTTGAAATAAATAAATTGACTGAGTATTTTTTAGCATAAATAAGTCTTCAACTGTGAAGTAACAATATTTAATCTACAGTTACAATCTAATTCTCAAATAAAATATTCTCTCGACCATACAAAAATAGAATACCAATAAAGATCCACTTCATATATCAATGAAACAACACTAGACATCCAAATAAACCATCACAGGTATCTTCCAACAAAATAATTCACTACGTTTGCTGATAATGTAGAATTAACATTTATAGTTAGTTCAAATGGAAAATGGAAATGCGACTTTAACACTATGTCCCTTATGTAACAAATACAAAATTCTACATTATCTAATTGAATTTTCAATTAATTATCACAATATAATGTTATAATACAATGGACGTACAACTGAATGAATATTAATAAGTTTTGATTCAATGAACATACATTATCAGCAAGTAAAAAACAAAACGATGCTATCAAATAAATAAATACACATACAAATAACTGTGCTGACCTACTGATAACTCGCCCGCGAAGTTTGCTATAAAAGAAACATCATTTTTAGCACAAGCTTCCAACCTAAACACATATAAAAATCACTTCATACAATACAAAATCAATTTCAACCAACCGGGAATCGAACCCGCAATAAATGTATTATAAAATAACAATACTCCATTTGAGTCATACTGTCACTTATATATATCATTCAATACATTATTTTTTTTAGTAACAGTGAATAAAACAGGCATATGTGCTCCGATGATATACTAATGCTTTGAAATGAATGATTCTGTGTCAAGTTTATAACTAGCCTGTGTTTTTTATATGAGGGTAGTTGTATATTTTGTGTATTACTTACTTTGCGGGTAGTTTATAAAGGTACCCTTTTCCTTCAGTCGACCAGACTAATACTCTATCTGGTGCTAAAAAGTCACCTGACATCCAACGCTCACCAGATGGCGCTTGGATAGAACACAGCACTGAGAAATCACCTGAAAAATATTACAGAATCATTTAATATAATATTTTAATATTATCTTGCAATTATTGGTTAAGCTAAAACATTTGAAACTTATTCAGATAAAAACATATTATATGTATTTTTAAAGTAATATATCATTATAGAACTTATGTATGAATATATCTTATTTATATATTTTATTTTATCATAAACTTCTTATTCTAAATTATAATCATAATTTAAATTAAATTTTTAATGTATTAATGAATTAAATCTCAGATACTTCAATACAAAAACATTTATATAGACACTTAGTCTTATAGGTATTGACATTATATATAGAAGAAGCTTCTTCATTATGTATGTACCAATAATAATTCTGTTCCAATTTAATTAAGTAGAGACAGGAGCTTGTACGGTGGAGGTGAGCGTTTAGCGCTCGTTAGATAGGGACCCTTAAACCTACACCTGGGTCACAAGTCACAGTCACTGTTGAAGCTCCTCTCACTACAATGATGGACCCGACACACGCACCGTGAATACATTGAATGATGAGAGGTTTCCGTTTATATATGTACTACCTTTCCACCCGAAGCTTCGCCCGCGTGGATTTCGGTTATATCGCGTTTCCAAGAGAACCTTTCAAAGTTGGAGATAAAAACTATTCTATGTTCTTTCTCAAGGTCAACTCTATCTCTGTACCAAATTTCATTAAAATCAGTTCAGTAGTTTAGGCGTGAAAGCGTAACAAACAGACAGAGTTACTTTCGCATTTATAATATTAGTAGGGATGTGTGTGTGTAATACTATAATTTACCAGCATCATATATCTGACAGTATTTGGCGCAGACTATCAACACTGTACGCTGGTTGTAAGCGCAGCAGTTTAATGAAAGAGCATTCAAACAACGGATCTGTTTTGACTCATTCTCATATATTGGTTCTGATTGCTTATTCTCATGGCCGAGGAGAGACCACACCTGAAATTGATAATTATACAGTATTAGGTATATATCTATGGTTTTTTATAAATATATGACAAAATACAACAAGTATAGTGTCTAAAAAATATTCTAAAATATGTATAATTGCAAAATTCTAAGAATCAAACCAAAATATGTAAAATAAATCCTTTTTTTATACCTAAGAAGTATTTATGAAAATATTTATTTAATGAATGAAAGCATTATAATTTTCATTTAAACTTAAACAATCATATAATAATTAGGCTGAAAGCTATAGAAATATACTATTTAACGTGATATAATGGATAATATAGTACATAAAAAAATATAAGTAAATACAAAATATTTTCAATATCTTACAGCAAAAATATTTTGAGTCACTAATTATATTGAATCCAAATATCATTACAACATAGAAAATCAGAAAAGCAAAATAATATAGTTACAGACAGAGTAGAGTGAAAAAGTTATATATTATATTACTTACCTTAACTGTACCAGTTATAGAAATTGCGAGAACAACATCATCTTTCCTTGAAGATGGACGTAGAACCTGAAAGGAAAAAAATCTATTATTTAATTAATAATAATAAAAAATCTTACTGCTGTTGTGTAAATATTAATGGAATATACAGGGTGACTGGTGAATTACTATCAATATTTAAGGAGCATACTCGGTACATGATTCTCATTCGAATTATGTAAAAAAAATAGGTATTTAATTTTTGACCAAATTTCCGTATAAATAAATAAAGTGTGTACACGTTCCTAGTGTTCCGAGTGTGGGCGCGTGCGGCGGCGTGCTGATACAACAACACGCCGCCGCCGCGTCTGTGTGAGTGTGTGTGTATACCTAATCTGTAGGGTGTTCATACGATGCGTAATTAATTACACAACTTTTGGTTAACTTTACTTAGAAGTTTATTAATATTTATGTTATATTAATTTTTATTTTGTCATATATGATCGTCAAATATCACGTCCTCAAATATCGATAGTAATTCACCAGTCACCCTGTATATGTATTACGTAATATTGTAAGAACACATTTTATTTTTATTTTTTGATTTTCCACATGTTACCTACCCATATTTCTATTTTATTAATATAATAAATGTATTACAATAATTAAAAAATATATATCCAATTTAACATTATAAGGAACCGTTTAATATGACTTAAAAACATACATTTTCACCATAAAACTTCCATATTTTACTAGATACACTAAACATGTATTTAGAATAATAGATAAGCATCAAATCTCACTCAATACAAATTTTCGTAAAAATATATTCTATAAATATATTTCTTTCCTTTTCACACACACACAATTCCCTATTACTACAGCACTATACAGCATGTAGTATTTTTACTATACCAAAAATCAATTTACAATGAAACACCCTGTATCTTACATGCAATGCTGATATCCAATCGGGATTCATCTTTGAACTCAAACAGAACAGGATCTCCAATGAGAATGGATCCATTATCAATATCTCAGCGTAGTAACCGTTGCAAAATAGACGCAAATCTTCACTGTTACACATGTGGTAGGCCTGGGGAAGAAATATTTACTTTTAATACAGTAAGTGAATTTATATGTAACAAAAATTATATCTGTCTTAAATTTAACAATATATAAGTGATAGTATATAAACGGAATTAATATTTAACTAAACAATGCATGTTTTGTTTTGCAAATTTAAGTGCATTTGGGAAACATATTAAAAAGGATATGAAAACTACGAAAACCTTAAAAAAATAATTTGAAAATTTTATGATTAAACAAATATTTCATATATTTTTAACAAGGAGGCTGTTTAAGCAAGAATTTCGTGTAATTGTTATACAACATTTTAAAAAGTTTAAATTAAAGATGGTTGATTTATGGCCACCAAAGAAGTCATTAATATTCAGATCTTATTGATAGAATATAATTATATACTTTGACTTTGTTTAGATTGGAAATAACAGCCCTAGTAAAATATTTGAATAGGTCTTTCATTCATAAACCAAGCACTTAGAATATGTATATAAAAAATATTTTCTTTTTTGCTAACAATAAATAAGTTTTGAATTAGACTTATTAATTTTAATAGACCTTATTTTTTTACCGTGTATTTAATGAATTCTCAACATCTTTATATATAATGTTGATTATGTAACAATATGTCAATAAGCAATTTGAATCTTATTACAATGGAAATAGAGTCCATTTAAATTGTAAGTAAAAATCAGTATTTAGACTATATAATATATACCTGTATATTTGTATGTATTTGTGTCAGTTTTACACTCTCCCTGCATTTACCGTCCACCAAATCCCAGGTACACATCTCACCAGCCTCTGAAGAGCTCACTATGAAGTTATTATCCTGAAATATATATAGTATTTAATATGAATTGATTTATTTCAATCAATAAACAAGATTTTATCACTAAAAATATGATATGTTGAAGAAATATTGCAAATAGTATGTAAATCTGACAAAGATATAATATTTTCTGTAATAATTTAATCTATATTATTTTTCAGTTGAAATATTTCTTTACAATATATTTTATTTACCAGTACATTACAAATTCAATATCTATTAATTTGTAAATAGTTATGCATTTCTTTTAAATAATCTTATTAGACAACTATTATAGATTTTTATGTCATTACATAACATAAAAAAAAATACTAACATAATTTACAAATATGTTCAAAATAAAATAATGATAAGTTTGCAAAATGGTCATGTTTTTCTTATTAAAATTCTTATAAGAAAACAATTATTGATTTTTTTAACTTATGTTATTACACAATACTAAGAAAATAGTAACTAAATTTTATGTTATATATATTTATATTATTACCTGTATTATAGAAGCTCTAGATAAACATGTGACAGGAGCTGTGTGTCCGACGAGAAGGCAACGAGGTATCATTTTCAATGAATCGGGATCCACTTGCCAAATACATATTTGACCATCATAGCATCCAGTTACAAGAGTTTTCTGATCTCTTGATAGATATACTGATGAAATGCAATGTGTCGGAGCATGTTTGCCCCATAATACAACGGGGACTATAAGATTGGTACCGGGCATTATGCCTAAAAACATATTAATTTATCGTAATTAAATTAAATACGAAGCAAATTAGTACTCCTCGTTTATAATGGTGCAGTTTAAAGTGAGTTATTATGTAATATTACTATATATTCATAGTAAAAACAATAAAACATAGTAAAAAGAAATTATTACTTTACTCAATTATAAACATTATATTTAATGTTACCGAGCATCAAATCTATCATTGAAAACCTATTTGACTAATAATGTATTGAAAAGCAATCAATAATAACTGTAAGCTGCCGTGAAACTGTTTTGTTTGCTTTATTAAGATAAGAAATACTGTACAAGGGCAAACTAATTGTTTTATACCTTAGGTGAGTACGGGATATGGTTAGTCAGTGATATTACAGCGCAGGATCCATCCACATGAGTTAAAACACAGTAACTGACAATTTTAATAACTAATATGATCTTGTTTTTAGATATTTTTCACGCAGTACGAAAGAAATAAAATCAATGTTTTGTGACAGCTGATGGTCACATACGTCAAAATACTGAAAACCTGAAATTAGTGTTGCTAGATACAGTAACAATAATATGAGAATAAAAAATTTAAAATAATTAAAAGTCTTAACTTTTAACAAATACTGTTAGTGAATTTTTAAATTTTTCAAAATGAGTTCAAATTTACTTTATTGTTATATAGTATCTTTGATTTAATTCAATAAAGAAAACGAAAATATTTTTTTAAATATATTTTTGAATGAAATTTGAAGCCATATTTAAAACTTTCATTTATTTTACTTGGAAACTGATATTTTTACTTGTGTTCATGGTTACTAATTGTCATTAATTTTACTTATACGAGGAATATTATTAACAATGGATAAGAAAATGGTTTCGGCTACGAAACTTAAAACTAAAGGCAATGTCAAAGATGATAAGGGATCTGAATTAGCAGCAAAAATTGATGAAACAGACGAAATGAAGTTAAAAATGCTTGCTGCACTTGATAAGCCAGAGCCCGACGATGTTTTGTACCCTCCAGAATTGAATGCTCATCTAATTGATCAACTGCAGGTGCTTATTCTAAAATTATACAAAACTTTCAATGATGAAATAAGTACATATTATTTTTAAAATTCTAAGTCAGCCATCTCATCTCCCATGATTCATACAATTAATACGTCCGTTCCAATATATACAGGGTGACTGGTGAATTACTATCAATATTTAAGGAGCATACTCGGTACATGATTCTCATTCGAATTATGTAAAAAAAATAGGTACTTAATTTTTGACCAAATTTCCGTATAAATAAATAAAGTGTGTACACGTTCCAAGTGTTCCAAGTGTGGACGCGTGCGGCGGCGTGCTGATACAACACTACGCCGCCGCCGCGTCTGTGTGAGTGTGTGTGTATACCTAATCTGTAGGGTGTTCATACGATGCGTAATTAATTACATAACTTTTGGTTAACTTTACTTAGAAGTTTATTAATATTTATGTTATATTAATTTTTATTTTGTCATATATGATCGTCAAATATCACGTCCTCAAATATCGATAGTAATTCACCAGTCACCCTGTATACTAATCTTACTTTCACTCAAGGTTAATTCAGTAATATATGTAAATATGAAATAGGAACTACTATCGTTTATTTACATTAAATACTTACATTTACTTAATTTTAGATAATGACTTGCGAAAACAATCAACTTCGTAAATGTGTATTTACAAAAGATGAAGAGATAAAAGAATTAAATAAAACTGTAACAGATCTCAATCAGCGGATTCGGGATATTATATCCGGTACTGGGCCAGCTATATCATCAAAGTCTGCTGGCATTATAAGCGCAAAAATTACTGAACTCTGCAAACAGAACCGCCATCTTGTAGCGGAAGTTGAGAGTTACAAGACCAAAAATTCATCCCTCGAAAGAAAAATCATGCAACTCGATATGATTAACAAAGAAAATGAGAAATTAGAGGCTTGTTTATGTAAAGAAGAACCAGGAGACATAAATTCTGACGAACTCAAAGAACTTAACAATAAACTTGCTGTTGTTAATAAAAGATTGTATGACAGCAAAAATAGGAATCTTGAATTGAAAAATGATATTCTTACCGCTACTAAGATCTTACAACAGGAGCTAGGTGATAAATTTACGAGCATAAAGGATCTCCAAAACGATTTGGCTGGATGGAAGGGTAGGGCTCAACAAATTGTTTTATTGCAAGCTAAAATTAGCGAACTTGAAGAAAAATTGAATGGAAAACAAAAGGAGTCTATGGATTCTAAAAGAAAGGACCAAGGCCAGGTATGTGGTATAAATCAATATATTTTCTAAATATCATTTTATTTTTTTATCAAATATCTAATATTTTAGCAACTATTTTATATTTACTTTTATATACGATTGTATAAAAAAATTACCTGCTTTGTTTTAATTTTAAAACTCAAACTGTTATAGGTAATCAAAGAAATTGAAGTGAAAAGAAAGAAGGAAATGGATCAGACCGTAAAAGATTTAGAGGTTCTGAAAGAGACAAATCAGGAATTAAAGAAGAAACTGGACGGTGCTCGATGCAGAATAAGAAACTTAGAATGCGATGCTGTTACTATTAGACAAAAGATGCAAACCTTCGTTGAGAAAAGTAACCACGATGATCTTCTTATTAACGAGCAAAGAGTGAGTTTATGCAGTTGGTATAATGTTATTTTCTGTCTATGTAATCCTTAAATTTCTTGGGATCCTGCTGAAGATGAGGAGTAGAATTAACCGTGATACTTTTTTTATATAAAACGATGTATTTGATGGCTGTATGTGATTTTAAAAAGATAAATGGTTTTTATTTGTTTAATTTGTATTTTCAGAATCAAATTAAAACATTAGAAGCATATTATCAAGAGATATTGAAAGAAAATACTTCGAAAATGAATAAAATGAATAGTGAAATTGGGGAATATCAGAAACTTATAAAGAATACGGACGCGAAAATCGACGCTCTGAGACAGCAAGCTTCGGAAAAGGCAACCAAAATTGAGGAGCTAAGAGCTCAATTATTAAGATACGAGGAATGTTCGTTGCAAAGCGTTTTCTTTACTCCGATGAAGACGGCTACCGATAATGAAATAAAGAAGTTGTCAGAACTGGTTGTCACATTAAATGAGAGATTAGACAACGAACGAAAGAAATGGGAAGAATTAGATACACAAAACAGGAAGTTGAAGGAGAAAAGGAAGCGACTGGAAAGAAAGATAGTATCACTGGAAGATGAAATAAAAATGTTGAAGGATTCTTCTAAGAGGGGATCCAAAACATCTAAAACCATATTAAGTAAAGAACCATACGAAATGCAACAATTTGGCGCAGTTACTGTTTCAAAGAAAATGTCTTCGCTTTCAGCTTTTGATAAACCAAGCGATATAGTGTCTTCCGAGACTACAACAAACGAAATGTATGATGGCTTCGACAAAGAGGAATTAAAATATAAATTAGAATTGGCAGAAGAGAAGCTAAAGATCATGGAGGACAAGTTAAAAATGATTGAAGAGGAAAAACAAGATGACTACAACAATTTAACCGAAATGATACAAACTTCTAAACAATTATTTAACGAAGCTTTAGCTGTATTAAAACGCGATAAATGTCAGTGTTCTTAATTTTTGTTAATTTTAATTCATAAATATATTTATTTTCACAGATAATTTTTAATTTTAATTTACCTTTTCTTGTGGTAGGAACGTGGTGTAATGGTAGTATTCTTATTACGAAATGGTATGATAGCAACATTATAGGCCGCCATTTGTCACTTTTTTGGCATGCGCGTTCAGAGATGATACAGAAATTGTGCTCTTGAGTGTTTTTCAGTAATAAGGAAAATTTGAAACTTTGTTTGTGAAACGTGATACCAGTGTTGCTCTGTGAGTTTCAAGTGGAAGTTATTTCAGTGTTGGTATTGTGTTTATTGGATTCACGATGAATAAAACTTGCGCAAGGTGCGAAAAAACTGTTTACCCGACAGAGGAATTGAAATGTTTGGACAAGGTAATTTTCTCTTGCATTCCATGTAGTATTTTAATCGCATTTCTCTAGACTAATAATTACTATTTACGATCTCGTTAATATAACTCTCATTGGTATGTGAATATTCTTTTCACGGTTGTAATTTTAGATTATATTTCTCATTGTGATCGCCGGTACATCAATTTAGCTGGCGTGTGGTGACTCATAAAATTATAAAAATTAGTTCTGCTATCATTGGTCCACTTTATTACCATATCTGTTTTACTCGTTCAGTAGGTATGCTCTTTATTCAACAATATAAGTGACCTTGTGATTTCGTTGGACGTCATTTACGTCAACTTTAAAATTTATATCGCCTGTCTGATTGTAAACTTGAATATAAAGAAGCTAATTTAATAATATGTTAATAAATTATCTAATAATAACTCAAGCAACCTGTGCAACTGATAAGCAATATCTTATCTGATAAGAAAAAAATTACAATAAACACATGCATGTGGAAATATACGCTCAGCTTTTTTTACACCACATATACACAATATTAAATATTGAAATATTGAAGATTTCAAATAATAGTAATTAAATACTTACTCAAACAATACATATTGTTAATACCTACTACAAATATATATGTATGTTACTAGCTTTCCGCCCGCAGCTTCGCCCGCGTGGAGTTCGGTTATATCGCGTTTCCAAGAGAACCTTTAAAAAGTCTGGGATAAAAACGATCCTATGTTCTTTCTCAAGGTCAACTCTATCTGTACCAAATTTCATTAAAATCAGTTCAGTGGTTTAGGTGTGAAAGCGTAACAGACGGACAGACAGAGCTACTTTCGCATTTATATTATTTGTAGGGATATGTAATAATAATAAATTTCTATAGCTTATAATGCATATTAGTTATGTGTTACAATTATGTTTTGTACATTCCTGTATGATTCATTCTGTTGCTGGATTTTCTAGGTCTTGAATTACTAACTAACAAGGAAGCCGTCAATTGCCTAAACCTATTGTTGAGCACTACCAATTGTATTTACAACTACCAAGGTACTATCTGCTGTAACTGACTCATGTAGGTTATAAATTGGGTTTATAAAACTATAATTGTCTTTAAACTTCTAAACATACTATCCTTACCTAAAGTCTACCAAATAGTTCATGATTAAATATTTCATACATGAACCTTAATTATTATACTTATATGTACCTACATTGAAACTTGTGTGTGTAGATTTATGAATGAACTAAAAAAGCTATATTTTTGGTTTGTTAATGCAAACTTGTGGTAAAGTGGGTTATGTTTAAATATAAAACCGCAGAGCTTTGAACTAATTAATTTTCCTGGAAGTTACTATCTTTAAGTTTTCCCTTATAACGTTTTTAATGTGACAATATTCCAGCATAATATGGCTCTTACAATACTGAAGTCACAACCAAAGACATGTTTACATAAAGACCAATTATACATTATTTGTCTACTAAAGCAATTAATTGAATTGCACATCCAGAACAAATGTATTTCTATAATTATACATTATATATAACTCAAGGGTATGAATTTGGTTTTTTTTTTAATACTTTTTTCTAATTAAATAATGATCACAATTGAAAAATTATTGCAAATCAATGGATGAATAATTCTGTGAGTTAAGAAAGCATTGTTGTATAGAAAAAAATTGACTGAAGAGCAGTTATATTATATTAGGTTGGTGCGTATGAAATGTCGGATTCTTAAGTGATTGTAAAAAACTGCATATCTTTCCTAAAAATCAGTTTATTCAATTAAAATATGCTGCATTCGCTTCAATACACTTCTCCCAACGAGATTTTAAAGCCTAGATGCCTGTCTTAAAAAAAATGTTGTTCTTTAGAATGAATAAACTCTGATATCGAGTTTTTTAGACTGTCTTCATTTTCATAGTGTTTGCCCCTTAAAAACAGCTCTAAATGCTTGAAAAAATGAAAATCGGTCAGCGAGAGATCCGGTGAATAATGTGGATGCTGCAAAACTTCATATTCCAGTTCATTTAGTTTCACAATTGTTTTGTGCGATGTATGCGGCCGAGCGTTGTCATGGAGCAGTAGCGGGCCATGCCATTTGTCCATCTTCTTAACCTTGCCAATCTCAGAAAGGTATCTCAATATCGTTGTATGGTCAACTTTCATCCTGATAGCAAATTCCGCTTCCACTAGAGCCTTCAGGTCATCATTCTTCACAGACGTTTTGGGTTTTCCTCGTGGCCAAAAATCGCCAGTCCAAAATTTTTCGAACTAACGCTGCACTTTCCGATCGTTAACCGTATTCTCCGCAAACGCTTGGTTTATGTTGCGTGCAGCTTTTGCAGCAGTATTACCAAGTTTATACTCATATGAGAAAATGACGCGAATGTCGGTAGAATTCATATCGGCAATAAACTCAAAAGAAATAACAAAAAAGAAGATTTTCGAGAAAACCTATTTTGCTGAAATGAGTCTCTGGCAATGGACAATACGACTATGAATGAGGTTATGCCAAAGACAAAAGTATAACGAAAACAGGGAGACAAACGTCCGCATGTAAAGAGAATGCGACATTTCATACGCACCAACCTAATAAATTGATTTTTTTGTTGTTATTTATACAGTTGGCGGACCATTACTTAGGTTTTTATTAATGAGAACATATTAAATATTATTATATGTATATATATTATACTTTTCTTCCCAATTAACAAGTAAAAAACAAATTTAAACATTCAGAAATGCTTAAAGTAATATGGCTTATAAAATTTCCATAATACAAAACTCTCTAACAATAACAGCATTAAATATTAGCATAAATTGATGTCATACATATATTTATATATAATAAAACCATTATCCTTATACACAAATAGTTTTCAATGATGTTTGTAGAGAAGGCCAGTCGTTAATTCAGTGTGTTACAATAACTAGACATATATATGTATATATATAATATAGCTATGTGTAGTAATACCATTTCATAATTAACTTAAATAATTCCTTACTCCCTTAATTCAATTAGTCAAATCCTTTGGTTTTGCTCTGTAATGAGTTGAAAAATCTTAATTAATAATAGGGCTATAAATATTAGGAAGACTTTATGTATTGTTACTAGAAGGTATATTTTTATGAAGAATTAATATGTATAAAATTGAATTAATAATATTGTAAACTAGCTGATGCACCCGATTTTGGCCGCGTTTAATATAAGAACAAAGTTTTTGTATCAAATTTGAATATCTGAAAAACTAAATAATATATTTTTTAATATTACAATCTAAAAATAGAAATATTTCAACACTTTTTATCATCGGTCTTCTCGTAAAACATTACGTGATTTCATTATAATTACACAACATCTCAGTTTTCTAATTCGCCATTTAATTCGTTTTTACACGCCACTGGATAATCAATAGGCGTGAAAAATATTTACTATGTATATAAGTGATAATTTATTTCTATTACACTTACGATAAGTATGAAAGCGTAATATTTTTTTTCTAATTATTTTCTGTACGAATCTACATAATGTTAAAAAAATACCAGGAATTCATAATAAAAGAAATATTGTCATCCATTAAGAAAAATTTGATGTGGGAAATTTAAAAAAAAAATGAAAAAAATTATGATTCCGGCCAGGATCGAACTGGCGGCCTTCTGCGTGTAAAGCAGATGTGATAACCACTACACCACGGAACCACTTGGCGTGCATGTTAAAAATAAACAATAGAATAAATTAATTTGAGCCTAATTGCAATAATTAAACATTGTGCAAGTAGACGTAATTATATACTTTTTTGTATGATATATATTATATGGTTTCTCTAGTAAAAAGTAAGCAGTTTGTTACGAGATGGAATTTAAGTATTTCCAGCTGACTTCCTAAGCACCAGTTGTACCATTGAAATGTTTTTATATCTTAAAACGGATGGAACAAGTTTCTAAGTAATTATATATATTGGAATTCTCTCTTTTGGATTAACCATCGGCTTTCCATGTACATATATATGTACACTTACATTTTCAACAGAAATTAAACGTCTTATTACTTAAGATCTTAACTTGTTTTACATCCAAACTTTCTTGAATCATTAAAGTCATGACGGATGAAAATTCGCCTAGGATTTTTCGGGTATATCAAACAGAAGGACAGTTAGCCGTATATAAGCAGTACCTTTACTATAAAATATATACACATTTTTAATATAATTTCACGTAAATAAATACATTCGTATAAAATTATTATTAATAATTTTTTATTTTAAAAATGTTGATTTTAAACGAATAATATTATACTAAGTATATTATTTATAGAATGTTATAGAAAACATACATTAAAAAACAAATAAATCTGTATTAATGGTTTTGTTTACGCATTATCTAACTTTATGGATACTACATAAAAGCTTTTTGATATATAGGAAGATTACATTATATATATAAGTATATTATTTATTTGTCAATTCGTCTCGATATTAATGACAAAGTTTTCGGTGCATGACTTTATGCTACAGTACATGTCATGCTTGAATGTTCGTTGAGCAATCGCTGTTTCACAATACACTGTTACTTTCATTGATTAAATATTTATTAAATTATATTAATTACGTTTCCGTCTACGGTAGAAATACATTTTGATTTGTCGCATTTTTGACAAACATTTTTATAGGAAATACGTATAAAAAAAGACAGGTACCGAGAAAGACCAATGTAAAACCTGTTACACTTCTAGCTTCTATAGTTTTGGGAAAAACCTTCTCCATGTGAGTAGAGGCTCAGCTGTGGGCTCTGATAGGCTGATGACACAGTAGACGTGTGCTAAGCTTATAGGATGTTTGTTAGGGTTTGGATAAAATGTTTTTGATGACAATATGAGACGAAACCTCTCATCATTCCATGTATTCACGGTGCGTGTGTCGGGTCCATCGTTGTAGTGAGAGGAGCTTCAACAGTGACTGGGACTTGTGACCCAGGTGTAGGTTTAATATATATAGAGAGACGAAACCTCTCATCATTCCATGTATTCACGGTGCGTGTGTCGGGTCCATCGTTGTAGTGAGAGGAGCTACAACAGTGACTGGGACTTGCGACCCAGTTGTGGGTTTATGGGGCACTATCTAACGCGTTAAACCTTACTCACGCTCACCTCCACTGTCCGAGCTGTGTAAAAATTGTGTTTTCTAAGTATCCTGTTTTTGTTTTGCGAGGAAAAATAACAAATCATTTTCCATACAAACGTTAATGCTAATAAAATATTATTGAAACACGTAGGTAGTTTAAAAGTGGAATGTTTACCAGGTACGAACTTATAATGATAGTAATGTGTTTGTCTGAAATTACGTTCTACAGTTCCCGTGGATATCTCCCTAACTAAGCTAAAATATATAAAAAAATAAATATTTGTATTTTTTTTTTTATAATATTCTAACATGGAAAAAAATGGGTCGAATATAAAATTTTTCTATAGAATTTGATTAACTCAGTAGTAAATACTTAAAAACCTTATTAAATATTAACTGGCAAATAACCCTAACCTAGTTAAAATACTCTCATTATTATGTATAAACCATTGTTTAACAATAGTGAATCAAGGCTGACATTAACGTGGTGGCGGTATTATTAAATACTGCTTGATAAACATTCAGTTAAATTTAACCGACAATTGGTCAAATAAATTAATATAATATTTTAAGTCGTCTGATTTAATGGAAAACAGACTTGCTGACCCGCAAACGTTTTGCAAAATAAAAAAATAGGGGTTAGTGATAAAAAAGTAAATTTTTTGGATTGTATGTATTATTTAATGCTACAGTAATAAAAATAAAAACAAGAAATTTTTACTGAAAATAAAAAAAATATTTAGGGGTATGAGAAATAGATGTTGGCCGATTCTCAGACCTACTCATTATGCTCACAAGATTTCATCAAAACCGATCTAGCTGTTTCGGAGGAGTTCTCTATCTAACACCGCGACACGAGAATATATGTTTTGTACACACATATATCTACATATATTCGCCTCTAGCCCAGGTTATTAATTTTATCTTAAGCTTATTGTGCGTCTATGGTTATGGGTTATAAAAATAATATTTAATTTCATTCAACAATAGATTTGATTAAATAAAATATTAAATACTCAAGTACATATAATAAATCTATCTTCAAACTTATCAGAATAAGTATTAATAATTTTGAAATTCTTTAATACTTAAAATAAAAAAGTTATATAATAAAATGATTTCTAAATAATCTGATATTACATAAAAATTGTGTAAATTGAAACATTCTGTAATAAAATGACTCAATGGACTCAATATAGACGCAAGCTTGAGTAACTCTAAAAACATCACGTAAAATATTATTTTAAAACAGGGGCCCTAGTGATTAAGGGCCCGCCTCTCGTGTACGAGGGCGCGGGTTCGATCCTGGCATGTACCAATGTGATTTTTCCGAGTCATATGTACTTTCTAAGAGTATTTAGACATCACTGATAGACGGTGAAGGAAAACATCGTGAAGAAACCTGGACTTATAATTTCACAATTATAAGTTTGACATCACCAACCCGTCTTGAGCAAGCGTGGTGATTAATGCTCAAACCTTCTCCATGTGAGAAAAGGCCTTTGCTCAGCAGTGGGCACTGATAGGCTGATGACGATTTATATAGAAATTATAATATATTAAATTATTCATCATTTATCTAACAGGATTTCAACCTACGACAACAAGGATATTGCGTCCCAGTAACTTAAAATTATACTATTCGTATTATAATTATTAATTAATTATAAATTAATATCGTATAAAACCTTTTGCCTTGAAAGATTTTTTTTTTTAATCAATGAGAAGCAATCTCTTATTATTCCATGTATTCATTGTGCGTGTGTAGGGTCCATCGTTGTAGTGAGAGGACCTTCAACAGTGACTGGGACTTGCGACCCAGGTGTAGGTTTAAGGGGTCCCTATCTAACTAATATAAAAATTTAACTTTGAATATTTTAATTATAGATTTTTGTCTTCTTCTTCTTCTACCTGGCAACTTCCCAGCTTTAGCCAGGGTCTGCCTTACATGTTGTGAATAGTTTTGGCTAATTGTTTTTACGACCGGCCGTCTGCCTAACATCAACCCTCTTTGGGAATGCATAAATCAGTGATGTCTAAATACTGTTAGCAAGTACATACGACTCGGAAAAATCGTGAGATGAGCGCCCTTAACCACTAGGCCACCACTGACTTAATTATAGATTTTTGTATCATTTATTAAATGGGAAAATCCTTGTATTAAATAAACAGATACAATTCCTATGAATTTGTATAAAATTGTTATTTCCTCTTACTAATACTGTTATATATAAATATCTGTGTCAATTACATTTTAATTATTATTACAATTAATTAATAATAATATATTTATTAGGTCAAATAACCCAGTCGTATTTGTTTTGAATATTAATGGGAGATATTAGATTAGATCTTGAGACATATTATAGTAATACAATGAAGTAAAAGAATGATAACAATTTGTATTAAAATATTCTTAATATATATTGGAGTTGAGAATGAAGTATTCGAACCTGCTATTTGCGTAATGTTACGTCCCAGTTGCTTTTCCATCTAAGCCATTGTGTCCTTACTCGGGTAGCGCTATACAGAGTGTTCCATAATAAGTTTGATCTGAAAAAATTTATAAAATAACCATGTACAGTATGATTTTTTTGATTTGTTCTGTTTATTCTTGTATACATTTAAATTTCAAAGCACTTTTGGGACACGCTGTACTTAATGTGGTCATAATACTGTCAGAAAAAATAAAACAGTGTCCCATAAATCCTTTGAAATGAAAAATATTTATAAAATTACGACGTACAGTATAAAATTTTTACTTTTTCTTTTGTTCTATTAATTGTTCTTTTTTTTCTTCGAAGAATTTATGGGATAGTCTACTTAATCTTACCATAATTACTGTTGGGAAGAATTAAAATAATAGTTTTGTTATTTCTTTCCAAACTATTGTATTAATTATATTGTGTAATATTTTGTGCAGAAGTTTCCTTATTAGTCAACAGAGTACGTGGTCGTAAATTGACATTAGTTGTAATTCTTAAACATATTCTATGATTTTCACTCTTGTTTTTTGTTCATACCCCAAGCCCCATCATCACACTACAAACGCAGCTTTTCCCTTTTCTCTTTAATTATCCTTATTTAGTGGGTTTCTGCCTATTTAGTAAGTTTGTGCAAACTTGAGTTAAGCGTACTAAAGAAACTTTGCGTCGTAAATAAATAAAACAGAATATACTCCTTCTATTATAATAATAATAAACATATAAACCAGCTTTTGCCCCCGACTTTGTTAATTCAATTATTTTATATCATGTTTATAAAATTGACCAATACATACTTAACACATACATATATGAAGATTTAAACGTGATATATACATAATAATAATTTATTGTGTATAAAAGAATATATTTCTTTGTATATAGACTTAAATAGAATTTTTTCTATTATTAAATGAAAGTCGTTATTCCAAACGGCTATATACATATATACAAAACATTGTAATCGTATTATTGTATGTCCGTACGCACTAAATGTGCTATAGAAAGCAGTCGGCTATGACCTGGTTACTCCAGATGGCTATAAGGTCACTTTACAGACACAGCCGGCTTAGAATAGACACTTACAGCTGTACTATATGGTGGAAGTAATAGAATAATAATTTTTTACTATATATATAAGAAAGTCGTGTTAGTTACACTATTTATAACTCAAGAACAGCTGTATGGATATGGTTGAAAATTGGTGGAGAGATAGCTTAGAACCAGGAGACGGACATAGGATATTTAATTCTGTACGATTGAAAAGAATATTTAATAAATTCCAATATTTGGTTATTTATGGCCTCTAGGGCGGAATAGAGTTCGCCGGGTCAGATATACATAGGTACATGTATTGCTAATTCCGAAATTATCGCGGACGAAATCGCGGCTAAAAACTAGTCATTAGTAATCATTTGTCTACCAATGAGAGTCTCATCAAATATGTAGTTACAGCCTTTTTAGTATATACAGGGTGACTGGTGAATTACTATCAATATTTAAGGAGCATACTCGGTACATGATTCTCATTCGAATTATGTAAAAAAAATAGGTACTTAATTTTTGACAAAATTTCCGTATAAATAAATAAAGTGTGGATACGTTCCAAGTGTTCAAGTGTGGAGGCGTGCGGCGGCGTGCGGATACAACACTACGTCACGACACGCGTATGTGTGTGTGTGAGTGTATACCTAATCTGTAGGGTGTTCATACGATGCGTAATTAATTACACAACTTTTGGTTAACTTTACTTAGAAGTTTATTAATATTTATGTTATATTAATTTTTATTTTGTCATATATGATCGTCAAATATCACGTCCTCAAGTATCGATAGTAATTCACCAGTCACCCTGTATAGTTAAAAAACACAAAATAGTTAAAAATGTTATTTTGGTATCAATACCGCGTATACATATACAATTTATTAAAATACATTTGTATAGATAGTAAGTAAAAATATACAGAATTTAAGTTTTTTATTGATAAAGTCAAACTCAATGTAAATTCGGAATTAAATAACATTTATTAATAAACCGAAACATTCCTTTTTTGAAGTTGGTTGAAATATTTATCTTTTACTTTTATTAACAGTGCAATACAAAATACAGCTATGCTAGTTTTATTACAGTTACTATAGAATTACTATTTCTTTTGTTCTTATCTACCTGCCATACTTGATATATGTAGAATTGAATGTAGTACTATTAATTATTATGTATACAAGATCATAATTAATTGATTACTTCAACTACAATAATAGAATAGAAATGTCGTTATGTTTAACATACAGTTACACACACACATACATTGAAGGAACTTCACGTATTGATGTATGATGTACACATTATGTATGTATGTGTGTGTGGGTCGAATAAAATTAACTTATTATCTACATATATAAAAGAAAGTCGTGTTAGTGACTTCACTTATAACCCAAGAACGGCTGAACCGATTCAGCTGAAAATTGGCAGGGAGGTAGTTTAGAACCAGGAAATTGCAATAGGATACTTTTTATCCCGTTCGACACTATTCCCGTGGGACTTGACATGAAACGTCAGTCACTATAAAACGTGGAATAACACAATTGACAGCTATGCAATTGACGTATAATGACAGATATGTAATGACGTATGGATGTCAATTAGATATTTGTAAGAAATCTACTATATAAAAATAAAAGTATTTAGGTAATGTGTTTGTAGTTTGAACTCTTAAAACCATTTAGTATTTGCGGGATAAATTTAGAAAATCATTGTTTTTCACATGGGCAGTTATATTTTGTATGTTCTCGAGTTTGGAAACCATACGCTTTATTTGTGTTAAAGTTAAACCAAAAAACAAAAAATGTGGTTTACAAAGGAGCACTTCAATGAAACGGATAATTTGCGGACACGTATAACGCTTCGATTCGGTATCTACTTTGGATTCACTTTCATTTACTTAGAGTAGTTCAACTAAATAACACTTCATTTTTGTAATCGAAATGAATTCATTACTGTTGTGAAATGAAATAAAAATTTTCCTTTTCAAATATAAAACAAAAAATTCTTCATCTTTTAATCACCAAACGAAATGTTATATAAAAGCCTTCTGGTGGCGAAACGGAGTTCGCCAGGTTTACTAGTATATATATATATATATATATATATATATATATATATATAGTTAAGTTATATTATATAATAATATATTTTTACTTTTAAAATATGTTATCATGATAAACGAAATGAATTCTGTAAATATTGCGAGAACTTAAATCTAATTGTACGTATAATTGGTGTATTGTAAGCTTGTGGGAATTAGTTCAGTGGGTTGTGTGTTCAGTTAATTTGAACGAAGCTGCGGTATTATGTTAACATGCTATTTGGGTTATGTTTTCAGTATACATTCCTTAAAATGTAGTTTTACACAGAAAAATATTATATATATTAACTAAAAGACTTGGCCTGTCTAGAACTAATATCAATTCATTTTTGAAACGTACTTCGAAGGCAGACCTACTAGGTTCTTTTCAAATTTGGTAGAGAGAGGAGCTTGGACAGTGGAAGTGAGCGTTTAACGCGTTAGATAGAGGTCCCTTAAACCTACACCTGGGTCACAAGTCCCAGTCACTGTTGAAGCTCCTCTCCCTACAACGATGGACCCGGCACACGCACCGTGAATACATGGAATGATGAGGGGTTTCGTCTCTATATACGAAAAAATAATTTAAATACGAGTATTTTTGTCGCGAGATTCTACCATAATACTGCATACAATTAAGACTTGACAATCTCGTTCGGTAGTTTTTAATTTACCGCAAACATATAGTAATGATAATAAAATATACTTATATATAATATATTCACAGGTGTGGCACAAAGGCTGCTTCAAATGCCAGGAGTGTGGTATGACGCTCAACATGAGGACGTACAAGGGTTACGGGAAACTGCCGTACTGTGAGTCGTGAGTATACAAATAATATACTTATAATACACTAGCTTTCCGCCCGCAGCTTCGCCCGCGTGGAGTTCGGTTATATCGCGTGTCCAAGAGAACCTTTCAAAAGTCTGGGATAAAAACTATCCCATGTTCTTTCTCAAGGTCAACTCTATCTCTGTACCAAATTTCATTAAAATCAGTTCAGTGGTTTAGTCGTGAAAGCGTAACAGACAGACAGACAGACAGACTAGAGTTACTTTCGCATTTATAATATTAGTAGGAATAAATATACTGGAACGTCCTCGGACTAAGGTCTTAGTCATATATTTAGATTTTAAATGAAAATTATAACAGAATTAGAATTCTGAATATTCAAAATTTTCTTTAGTATATATACATAATATTTTTTTCATATCACAATTAGCCTAAAACTTTTCATATGTATATGAATGTATATAAGAAAGTCGTGTTAGTTACACTATTTATAACTCAAGGACGGCTGTAGGTATATGGTTGATTAGTGGGTAGATAGCTTAGAACAAGGAGACGGACATAGGATATTTAATTCTGTTCGATCGAAACAGAAAAAAAAAACAAAATTAATTCCAATATCTACCTACTTATTTACGGCTTCTAAGGCGAAATAGAGTTCGCACTTCGCCCGGTCAGCTATACATATATTACTAATTACGAAATTAACGCGGACGAAGTCGCGGGCAAAAACTAGTATACATATTTGTCTGAATCATGTATCTATACACAAACGATGTGTAATCTCATCGTAATACATTAGGAATGCACTGAAGGTCGATCGTGTACAAAAATTTACACGAACTTCCAATGTACTAAGTACTAAGTCCGACGGTTAACTCAATACGGTAGGTATTGACGTTAAAATAATCTATATATATAAAAATGGATTGCTGTTCCTTAGTCTCGCTAAAACTCGAGAACAGCTGAACGGATTTATCTTATCTTAGTCTTGAAATGTTCGTGGAGGTTCAGGGAAGGTATAAAAGCTGAAAAAAATTGATTCATTACTGAGAAAACCATAAAAACAGCCCTTTTCTATTTCCCATGCAAACGTTTTTTGGAGACATTAGATTTGACAACCAACTAATATGTCAATCATTCTGTCCCACTTCAAAACACGGAGATTTATGGTTTAAAATATAAATTAAAAAACGTAACAGATATTTCTTGATTAAGTATAGGGCGATACGAAGTTCGCCAGGTCTTCTAGTAATCTATAAAAATGAATTGCTGTTCGTTAGTCTCACTAAAACTCGAGAACGGCTGAACGGATTTATCTTAGTCTTGAAATGTTCGTGGAGGTTCAGGGAAGGTTAAAAAGTTGAAAAAAAATGATTCATAATCATAATTCATTGAAATGCCTAAAAAAAGCCCTCTTCTATTTCCCATACAAACGTTTTTTTGACATTAGATTTGATAACTAACTAATATGTAAATCATTCTGTCGCACTTCAAAACACGGAGATTTATGGCTTACAGGTAAACTCAAAAATTATAAATAAAAAATATATATTTATCGATTGATGCACTACGAAGTCTGCTGGGTCAGTTGGTAAAAAATAAATGTGACCTCACTTTATATACGTAAAGAAGTAGGTTAATTTCAAACGTAATTATTAGTGTATTAACGAATTAATTGAATTAAAAAGGTGATATTGTCCTCGTAGAATATTGTTCAATCTTCTTTGATTATATTATTATATTTTCATAATTAGTAATTATTTATTTCTAATTGTGAAAAAATTACCCTAAAAGTCGTTAATATAAAAAATGTTTTCAACTCAAACTTTCTTCTGATATGCTTCCAATCTAGATACGCAAAATTATCCAATGCTAGTTACGTGGTTTTGAACTATCCTGACGATGTATGTACATATAAAATACTTCTTTTTTATTTTTTTTCTTTAATTACGCAACGCAACTCAGCTGCAACAGAAGAATTCCTAGTACAATAACATTAACGCCTTGACATTTGTTGTTACGCAATCATCGATACAAATGTCTTGCATACAAATAAAAAAATGAAAGTAAAAACTCTACAAGCGAAACTAAACCTTACACATATGGTAATAAGATATATATTGGCAAACATTCCTATTAAAATACACTATTTAAGCTACATGTATGAAAAATATTAATAAATTTAAATTTGGAACTCATACTGATGACGTCATTTGAAAATCAACTACGTACCATATAAAGTTTATTACAGATTGTATTATATAAAAATTTTATTTTTAAAATGAATCTTATTTTCTAATTAATAAGACGTATATTAGTATGCGTGTTACGATGCATCGTGTTGTCACACATGTTATGTAATGTAGGTCGCGTCATTTCCGCTAGTGAAACTCGTAAACAAATGGTCGGTTCCAAATTTGAAATTATGTAGTTTGAAATAGTTCGATTGAAATTATAAAAGAAAGATAATCGAAAAAGAGGTTTTATATCACTTTTTTAAATTACGATGTTTTGCAAAAAGAAGAATTATGTTCATGTAAATTAATTTGTAGTCTTTAGGTTAGGCCTGATGTAAATGAAATTGAAAATTTCTTTAATAAGATTCATCCTAGTATTGAGATTGTATTTTAAACGTGAATATAGAAAGTTTGCCGTTTTTCATATATTACCTTAGTTAATACTTGAGAAATCTAAATTAAAATGAAAATGTAAAATTTTCAGTCACGTGCCCAAAGCCAAGCACACCACAATGGCTGAAACTCCTGAATTGAAGAGAATAGCTGAGAACACTAAGATACAGAGCAACGTGAAGTATCACGCGGACTTTGAGAAGAGTAAGGGGAAGTTTACACAGGTTAGTAGAGATATACAGGGTGACTGGTGAATTACTATCAATATTTAAGGAGGATACTCGGTACATGATTCTCATTCGAATTATGTAAAAAAAATAGGTACTTAATTTTTGACAAAATTTCCGTATAAATAAATAAAGTGTTGACACGTTCCAAGTGTTCCAAGTGTGGACGTGTGCGGCGGCGTGCTGATACAACACAACGCCGCCGCCGCGTATGTGTGAGTGTATGTGTATACCTAATCTGTAGGGTGTTCATACGATGCGTAATTAATTACATAACTTTTGGTTAACTTTACTTAGAAGTTTATTAATATTTATGTTATATTAATTTTTATTTTGTCATATATGATCGTCACAAATCACGTCCTCAAATATCGATAGTAATTCACCAGTCACCCTGTATACAGGGTGACTGGTGAATTACTATCAATATTTAAGGACAATACTCGGTACATGATTCTCATTCGAATTATGTAAAAAAAATAGGCACTTAATTTTTGACCAAATTTCCGTATAAATAAGTAAACTGTTAACACGTTCCAAATGTTCAAGTGTGGACGCGTGCGGCGACGTGCTGATACAACACTACGTCACGTCACGCGTATGTGTGAGTGTGTGTGTATACCTAATCTGTAGGGTGTTCATACGATGCGTAATTAATTACATAACTTTTGGTTAACTTTACTTAGAAGTTTATTAATATTTATGTTATATTAATTTTTATTTTGTCATATATGATCGTCAAATATCACGTCCTCAAATATCGATAGTAATTCACCAGTCACCCTGTATATGTATATATGTGAAGTGGTGGTGGCCTAGTGGTTAAAGGCCCGCCTCTCGTGTATGAATGCGGTTCGATTCTGGGGAGTACCAAATTTCCGAGTCATATGTACTCTCTAAGAGTGTTTAGACATCACTGACAGACGGGGAAGGAAATCTCTTGAGGAAACCTGGACTTATAAGTTTAGAGTTTGAAACCGTCAGTCCGCCTCGAGCAAGCATGGTGATTAATGCTCTAACCTTCTCCATGCCAGAAGAGGCTTTAACTCAGTGAGCACCGATGGGCTGATAATGATATAATATATATGTACTAATACATAAACATTACAAATAAATTACATGACAATATGTAAACTCAATAATTCTTCTATCAGTTCAGTTATTTTTCTATTCTAGAAGATTTACACAATATTCTTACCAGGTTGCCGATGACCCTGAAACTCTTCGCATCAAGATGAACACTAAGATAATCAGCAACGTGGCCTACCACGGAGAACTGGAGAAGAAGGCGATGATGGAGAAGCAGCGGCAGATCAATGAGAACGGAGAAATAATCGGTGAGAATATTCTCCATATATATGTTGTGGGCACTTCACATTCATTCATACATTGGATACCCGGTGATTACTTGACCGATTTTTATATAAATATATCTAATTTTGTCTGTTTTTGTTATAATACATAATTTTAACTTGGCATGTATTAAAAAAATATGCAAAAGTATTTGTTTGAAACATATAATATATTCAGTAAGTAGCTTTTTCTTCTTAGTAACAAACATACTTTCAATCATATATAGATATTATTTTCTAGTAGTTATTATCATTGACATAAAAATAAATACATTTAAATGAAAATTAAGTAATACAAATGAAATATATCAATCGGGTTTCTAATGTAATATTGGTTATCAAACACAATTCATTCATTTAGCACTATGTGTTAACATGTACAAGCTACTTCATGATAACTACAAGTAAAATACAGGATTATTACTATAGAATATATGTATATAATTCTATGGTGAACATCCTGTATAAAAAATATCATTTTTTTACTGTAACTCATCATATGTCATGTATGTAAATGTCATTGTGGTGTTAAGATGTGGGCACCAATGATAACTACCACCACCAAATCGAAACATACGCCAACGAGATGCTACCACCAAATCTACCACAAAATCTACCACCGAATCTACCACAGAAGAATCACTACCAAACACCCACACAATCCCGCTACGAATACCGTCAAGAAGAAGTATACCCCAAGTATGAAGACTATCCGAGAAACGCAAACTACCAAACACATAATCAGAATCAGAATTACGGTAATCTGAACCAGAATTATGGTAATCAAAACCAGAATTATGGTAATCAGAAAATTGGTAGAATACAGGATTATGATCCATTGAGTGATGGTCCGAGGGCTGTTCCGAACACTCAAAGGGCATCGGCTACCCTTATATATAACAGCTCGAATGATAAGCAAGGTGAGTACTCACAACTATATATGCATTTACATATATATAGGTATGTATGTATATATGTATATATTTAAGTCATTTTTGTGTTTTCTATGTGCTTTAACTGTGTGGTGTCGGTCTATTTCTGTCATATCTTCATTTTTTTGTATAATTATCATACTTAAATGTGAATTTAAAGAATAATCTTCTTAATAAAGGTAAAGTTATTTTTATTCTATATTATATGTATCCTTATTTAAAAATTTCTCTATACTGACTAAATCCAACAGATAAGATATGTACTAAAGCTCTATAAACTATATGATATATTTATTCCTTCATAAATGTCAATAAAATACTCTACTGATAAAAAATGTAATAATAATACTAAAGTTTATTATGAATATTGCTGTTTGATATATATATAAATATTAATATAATGATATAACATATTCCAGGAGCTCATCAGTCTCAGTCGGCTCAGTCTAGACACATCGGACGAGTTACAGACTTAGACCCGCTGGCGGCCGACCAGAACAGACATACGACACACGGGAACCAGGTATACACAGACACAAACACACACACACACACACACACACACATACACACACGCGCAAGGTTGAAATATATTTATAGTTTGTGTTTACATGAGAAGCACACGAAAATTCAATTTTGTATCGTGAAGTTTAGGTTCACTTTAAAGATATATATAGATGACTACATACAACTGTTTATTTAGTTTTGTAGAGATAAATTGTAATCTATGTATATCCTTTTCTGATGTATGAGCTACATTATTGTAAAGTTGCATCAAAATCCGTTCACTAGTATTTACGTGAAGGATCAACAAACATCCACACATACATATAATATTATTCCGCTTTACTCATCAAACATGTTCTATGATTACAGACGGTGTACATTGCCATGTATGACTACGAAGCGAACGACAGTGACGAAGTGAGTCAAAACTACATATTAAATATACTTATGTACTATAGAAAATTGCTATTCATAATATTCTTCATTCACATAACTAAATGAAGTTATCTCGACATAGTTTTTTGATTATAATACACATAATGACTTACTCGGCTTTGAATCACACCAAATATTTATAACTAATAATAACTAAGCATAGGTAGCGATAAAAAGTACAAATTAAATAATTTTTTAAATCGTCATCTCGTAATACTTATTGACCTTGTTTGTATGGTCTTTAGGAAACCAAGGATTTTTAGTGCTATTGGAATGCAAACAACTCTTTTCTGTTCTCATTTGCATTCTGAATTTCTAAACTCATTAAAAAAAGCTAACTAATAAATAATTAATAAAATATGAACATATTGAAATATTTTTTTATATTAACACTTTAATAATTAAGATTAAAATATCTTGAAGAGTACTCACATTACTAGGGACATAGACAAGTCTTTGTCAATATCAGCTGATCACGATTGTTTACAAGATTGCCAATTTCTATTGAAATGGACTATATATCTTTATATATATAATTCTTCGGTGAGTGTGTATGTCACTGAACTTCTCTCAAACGACTGTACCGATTTTTATGAAATTTTTTGTGTGTGTTCAAGGGGATCTGGGAATTGTTTAGATTCACAATTTTGTCGGCTGGACAATGTTTTTTTTAAATTAATTTTTAATATATTAGTAGTTGTTGACACAAACTTTTTTTTTGACATTAGATCTGACAACTAACTAATATGTCAATCATTCTGTCGCACTTCAAAACACGGAGGTTTATGGCTTTAATAGGTAAACTCTAAAAATATAATTAAAATAACGTAACAGATATTTCTTGATTATAGGGCGTTACGAAGTTCGCCGGGTCTTCTAGTTATAAATATGTTCTTTTTATATTTCCAGGTGTCATTCCGTGAGGGTGATTATATATCTAATGTGACCTGCATCGACGAAGGTTGGATGACTGGCCAGGTGTTAAGAACGGGCCGCACTGGGATGCTGCCCGCTAACTACGTGGAACTGGCGCCGCAAGGATACAACTAACCGCCCACGAATGATCATGAACGCCCATGGATGAACATAGCCGCCCACGACTGATCACGAACGCCCATGGATCATTTTCAATGTGTTAAAAATGAAACATGGGCGTCTCGAAACTAACTAAGACTATTTTTCACATTTATATACTAACAATTGTTATATGCACAGATGCAATATTTTTTATATTCACAATTATAAATATAGTTTTATCATTATCTGTGGTCGAGCAACTATCATGTGCACTTATTATATACTATATGTTACCGTATACACAATTTTTATTACAAAATGTTTAATTTAATAAATGCTTTATCCAGGTTGTGGGTATAATGTCAATTATTATATACAAGAGTATGGAAGTGTTCATTATGTTAGACGAGATGAGTTTTTAAGACGATTCAGGAACATTTTGTTTTGTTAAGGTCACTTTTATTTAATTAATAAAATATGTTAATATTTATTTAAGTAAGTATCCATGAATCTTAAGTCTGGACCAAAATAAAATCTGCATTTTAATTTCATTCCACAATATACTTTTTATAATTACTTTTTATTGAGATTATGGCTACTTAAATTATTTTAAAAGATTTTTTCTTTGGTTTTAATAAAGTAATTTTATAAGTACCTGGTGGCATCACAGGTCGCGATGTAAATAAGTTAGAAATTTAAATAAAACCGTATTTTTATATACATTTATTGTAGAAATTCTTTTTTTTTAACTAAATAAGCATAATATAGTTCAGATTGTTTAAGCGACATTCCTTAATATCATTTTGCCAACTAGTTATAAATGCTTACATGAGTTAGTTTAAACATTTTATTTATTATTAAATATTGAAGAACTAATTTCATTTAATATCTAATAGTTAGCCGTTACGTTTGTTGTAAGCCCATAACATCACAAATGAGACATTTTTGAATTTCACAAATATTTTAACAATATTTTATTTTTATTATTTAAAAATTACAATAGTTTGTTATTTGTATTTGTTTATTTTAAGGCAGTGCCTACAGATGTCTCCACTCACAAAACCTATGTATGGGATCAGTATTAAGCCGACCCGATGTTAGTGCCTTTGTAATATTTAATAAAAAATAAAGCAATCTCGACATTGTTTTATTTATTACAAGACTTAATACTGTAATTATGTAAATAGCTTTCCTATAAACGATTCGTGAATGACAATTTTTTAAAGTAGTAAAATGTATATAGGTTGTTATTCTTAAAGATAGACATATGCCATCGCGGGTTTTTCTGTAGACCAGTGGCGTGCACACCATTTATTTAAATAAGCACTGCATACCCTTACAATACGAAACCTATATTGTTTAATTCTTACTTACAGACTTTTAATCATACATTACGAAATTTGATTCATGATTTGTTAATAAGCGCCATCCATCAATGTAAAAACTAGACATTTTTTATCTGCCGCTGCCAATAACAATATTGTCATTTGTCCTTCAAAGCGCAAGTGAATAAGTTTTTATTAGAAAAAAGTTGATTAATTTATCAACGAATTATGGAAAATTATAGCTGTGAGTTCTGTGCTTGTGTGTTTATTGAAATTAGTTACGAGTAGATATTCTATATTGTCGTTTGATAATAAAATTAAAGTAAGTGTAAAGTCAAGGTGTGTGACCAGTTGAGATTGAACTAAAAGAAAGGTAATGTTATTCGTTTTTATAAAAAGTATGATAGTTTTATTTAGTTAGCAGGTTGTGTACACACAAATAAGTTATTTTGTTTGAGTTGTTTGTTGTTTTCAAATTATAATAATCAGAATGTTTGAATCTCTATAGAATATTCGTATTTAAATAACTTTTATAAAGCTGTCACGAATAGATTGTAATCGTTTTAGACCCAGTTTCACCAATCAATGTTAAATAAGTGACAGCTTGTTAAGGCGTTTGATGCTCTGTTAGATGTATCGAGCGTCCCACCACGCACAAATATGCGTTTAAATGTCTTAACAAGCCACTAATATTGATTCCTGCTCTGGAGCTCCGTCTAATGGCTAACAGAATGTTAATGCATTGTCAAAACTCAATCGACCAATCACAGCCCTGATTTCTTGTAACCATAGTAACATCATCTGTTTTGTCAGTTTTGACTATTTCCTTGTACTTAATAATAAAGTGAATTAAAATTTCATTTAGTATGATGATTTTGTCTCCAGCTTTTCTTTGACGTTGCAAATTAAGTTTTCTTTTTATCTCTTATAATTTGAACACAATTTATGTCTATATTCATAACACAATAATATATAACACAATTTATTGACTACACGATTTTGACAAGTTACACCTAGTAAATTGAAAAAAGCTTTTTGTGTAACAAATGTATGCAACCAACGATATATAAAATTTGGTCGCATTACCTAACAAGTGACGTATCGAGGAATATATACGATCAAAGTATAAAGTGGTGCATCGCGGCAAACTAAACGCCATAGTTTCCATTTGGTCGTCTTATAATAAAAACGAACAATTTGGTAGCGGGTCATGTAATATGACAATTAATAACGCATCTACGATGGAAAATTAATAACGCATTATATACGTAAATATTTTGACAGACAATTATAATTTTGAAGGTGTGTTAGTAAATGCCATGTTTAGATTTAATAAACATTGATTGGTGAAACTGGGTCTTAATTCTTAAGGTACTTTCGTGGTCAGAGGTAGTTGAGATATTCATAAAGTATATACATGTTTGTTCTGATCGAACTGCTGTATAGTCCGTTAGACTTAAGCTGAGCTTTGCATTTTTGTGAGTGTATGTGAGTTATATTTTAAACAGATACATAACACAAGTGCTATAAAATAAGGAAAACTTGTAAAAGTCCAGATGGAAATATTATAAATATTATGTAAAAAATTTATTGAAAAATATAATTTTGAAAAAACTATAAAAATTCTTATTCACTTGACATTCCGTTTTCAGCATTTGATTTTGCTACCAGTACAAAAGGTGAAGCGAGGAAGGTGCGGGGCGAGTAAAAGCAGAATAAACCAGATTAAAACTAGAAACGAACGTTTCATTCAAAATTTTGACATCACACCTTCACTATCCGTGTGCACTCACACAAATACAAAGCTCAGCTTAAATCAAACGCACTATAACATTATGCGCGAATATTATCAATGTTGAAATGTAAAAGTAATCAGAAAATATTAATTTAATATTTTCTGGTTACTTTTCGTATCTTATTATGTTAAAAACTACATACTCCCGACGTTTCGATTACTTTGCAGTAAACTTGATCACAGCAGACATCTCGTCTACCCGTTAAAAATAATAACAATTACAAATATTAGTTTCATTTAAATTTAAATCAATACTTGCGAAAGATATAATTATTATCAATGTTTTAGAGGTGGAAATTATGAAAATTGGTATTTTATTTTTCAAACATATTCTGCTTACCCCAAATCTCTGTGCACGCTAGTGCTATACGTCACCTATATAAAATACATAATTCTACCATACATTGTTTTGTTATATGGGTGAATATATGCTATTTGACTTTCATTGGTGTAGAGACTAATTTTATGTAAAACTTATTATATCATTGTCTCTCTACGCTTAAACAATAAAGAGTATGGCATTTTGTCCGGCCCACAAAGACTATCCACAATATTAGTTTAATTTATATTTTAATAATTTAAAATATATCAAAATGTATACTCCTCTGGCCTTCCCATTTATGAATTATAATGAACTTATGGCCGAATTCCTTCAAAAAGTATACAATTATGTTTTTTTATTTAATGTGGTCATACGCTTTAATAAACATCCAAACATATTTTAACAAAATCAAGAGTAAAAATATTTATTTATATAAAATAACATAACTTATTTTCGAGTCATGTTACAATACTGTTACTTCATCTGGCGGAATTTAATGTCGTTATAATGAATTAAAAATCAAAACTGTGCTATTGATCTTAAAAAACGGGCGAAAAACAGTTTGAATATAGAGGCGAGCTCAATAATTTCAATAAAACTACATTTTTTTATCAGTTTTCGATAAACTGTCGGAAAGTAATTTTGTGTCAGTCATGGGAGTATTTCCTTTGGTAAGCATATATATTTTTATTTTATCATTACGAAATTGTTAATTTCCATAATAATTAATATTAATTGTCCGTAGATGTCATATCTATATAAAAATGAATTACTGTTCGTTAGTCTCACTAATATTCGAGAGCGGATGAACGGATTTATCTTATCTTAGTCTTGAAATGTTCGTGGAGGTTCAGGGAAGGTATAAAAGCTAAAAAAATTGGTTCATTTCCGGGAAAACCCTAAAATCAGCGCTTTTCTATTTCCCATACAAACGTTTTTTTTAACATTACATTTGACAACTAACTAATATGTTAATCATTCTGTCACATTTCAGAATACGGAGATTAATGGATTAATGGCTTAAACTCCTAAAATATAAATAAAAATATCAGAACAAAGAAAAAAGTATTACGATTGACGATATTGTGTTACGATCATAGTTACGATATTCTATGAGTGCATCCATCTATCTTTGTGAGTGACGATTACGGAGACTAAGACGGAATAGAGTTCACCCGGTCAGCTTTACTATTATATTACTAATGACGAAATTGACGCGGACGAAGTCGCGGGCAAAAACTAGTATCAACTAAAAATGGTGTAAGAAAATCGAGTGATGTTAATTTTAATACATTATGAGTGATTTCCTCACTTCTCTGGTGTCACTCCTCTGGCATTTTACATAGGTACATGATAGCCAGAGGAGTTACAATTTTTTTTGTTAAATAGACGTTTTATTTAATATTAGTCAACTTTCTTAGCTAATAATCAATGGTATGACAATAGCCTGCTTTGATTTGTCACTACTGTGGCAACAGTGTCACTCTTCTTTTAACACATTTCCCTCCGGTGCTTATAAAACTAAAAAAAAATGGAATAATCGTCTGGCACTTGTGATTAGTAATATAAATAATTTATTAATTAAAATAGTGTCAAATAAATAAATTATAAATATTGAATGGAATCGATATTTGCTTCTGGGACACGAAAAAACCAAATAGCATATTTTCATCCATATGACATATCTCAAAGGGTTTTGGCAGCGTTTTCGTTAAAAGCTCATTTTTACCCGACATCTTCAACAAAAATGTTAATGTACTCATCAATCAATACAAAAACTTAACATATTATATATTATCTTTCCCGAGAATCACGCTTTCGAATGTTGAAAACCGCTTGATAATTGGTGCAGTAGTTTTTCTGTTTATTGCGAACAGACAGACGCGGCGGGGGACTTTGTTTTATAATACGTATTGATAATGAATAAGCTGTTTCTGTTTTTTAAAGAATACATATTATAAATTTCAGAAGAATCTTTGATATAAGTTACAAATTGTATTCATATAATTTTGAAATTTTACAAAATAAGTTAATACTCATTTATTCCATAATCCTTCCAATTATTTTTATGACTGATTATAATTTATCATAATAATGAACCATTGTATTTGAAAACTATAAATTCTGACTGTAGTCATTTTGTAAGACATTACTGGATGTAAGACGAAATATTTAAAAGCAAATCTGAAACTGTTCAGCGAACACGTACGTTATTGAACGAGGAACGTGATACACCTCGTATGTAGTGTGATACGAACTACTGTTCAAGCAAGACACAAGCACAAAAGTTTTGTGGAAAAGATTTCAAATGACCTTTTGGTTTCAGAATTTTTCGTTCTTCCAGTATAATTGTTTTACGATCATTAAAGAAGACACAAAAAATATCCCCTTTAGTGTATCTCAAAGGTTGTATTTTAGCAAGAAATTTCTTTTGTTGCCTGCTTCTATTAAAGTTATACAAAATATGAACAGTCACTCAATTCGTTTCTATGAAATAAAAGTCACTATTATTTTTAAACATTTATTGATTAAACAAATCTAATCTATTTAATTCATGCATTTACATAATATATCTAATACTCCGTAGTCAACGGTTCGCATCTGTCTCAACTCTCAAGGCACGTACATATGAATTATAACTAAAACTAAACCTACGTTGAAAACTAAACAATAATTAACAAAAAGAAACAACATACTAAAAAGTAACTAACATAAATATCATATAACTGGAACATTTTGATCTCAAACCAATTTTTCATTTGAAATTCCAATTTTTTTATGACAAAATAAACTTGTAAACCAATAAATCTTGCTTACTTTGATCTTCTCAATGATAAAAACAAAAAAATATAACTTTAGTATAATAAACATGTATTACTATATAAATCCTTAACCAAAGTTATGTATATAAAATTATTTTTAATAATTAAACCTACAACACACAAGATTAGTTATAATGATGAAAGAAATGGCCCCTTCAATATGAACATATAATCAATAAATTGACTTAACTAATGTATTTAACATGAAAAGAATACTTAGAAAAATATTAATAAGGCATCACTCAAGGAAAAATATTGAATACCATAAGCTTATCCCTTTCATAGGGAAATTATAAAAAAACCTTCAGTTTATAACTTTCTTTGTATTATAACTAATAGGAAAATACAGTAAATACAATTATTCTTTATATAAAGACAGTAAATATGTATATAATCTTTATATAAGCAATATTCATCTATCGGACAGTTATATCAAGGCACAAACAATTCTAATAACATCACATACTAATATTTTTGTATATTTTTTTGCATCATTTTTCTAACTACAGTTTCGTTTCTTTTTAAACTCATAATAAACTCTTCTCTTCACTTCGTCAAGTCAGTTTTGATTTTCTGAAATTTAAATATATATATAAATTAAATGTGTAATTTAAATTTTCAATAATATAAAAATATTCAGTTTACACAGACATTCAAGTTTTACAATTAATTAATCAACTTCATGAAACAATACAAACATATTCATCCTAATACTTATTAAGAAAAAAAATTAATGAAACTTGTTATATAATTAGCTCATCACAATATGCTTTATTTAGAAACCTATATAATTTATTTAGAATGAGATACAAATAAGATACAAAATCACTATTAAATTGTAATCTATCTATATCTATATACATAATACATATATAATCACCCGTCTCTACCTACCATGCTGCCAGCAGCAGAGCATCATGTTCTCTAGCCAGTGTGTAAGTGCTGTTATCGGGCAGATGTCTAACAAGTTCATCCGTCAGCCTCACACGAGTACCGTTGGGGCCACTCACTAGAACCATCTCGCAATCCTGGAAACAAAAGAAATATTTAATAACTTGAGTTATAACAAGTTAGTTGACTATTAATTTATTTTTTAAATGTCGTATAATCTGTAGTTATTATTTATTGAGTATATATATAGTATTCAAGTACTAGTTTTGCAAGAAAATCAAATGTATGCCCGCCTCTCATGCATGAGGGCGCGGGTTCGATCTTGGCTCGGGCAAGTACCAATGTGATTTTTCCGAGTCATATGTACTTTCGAAGAGTATTTAGACATCACTGATTAATGCATTCCCAAAGAGTGTTGATGTCAGGCAGGCGGTCGGTCGGAAAAACAATTAGCCAAAACTATTCATTACATGTAGGCAGACCCTGGCTAAAGCTGGAAAATTGCCAGGTAGAAGAAGAAGAAGGTTTCATATACATGAATACTCGCGGAATTCTTAAATCTCATTAGGTCTTATATTTAATATATTATATCCATACCTCATGTCTTCCAATAGCCTTCAGTTTATGTAACAATTCGCTCGCCTTACACGCGTGTAGGTATATAGCGCTGTACACACTACCACCGGCCGGACACACGTACAGCGTGAGGCGAGGCTCGATACGTCTGAAATTTATAAAGCAATATTATAAATAAACTAATATTATATATACTATACATGAAGAGTTTTATTGATAGCCATTTTCTTTGTAGGAAACAGTGACAAAAATTATCTTTTATTTAGTTAGTAAGTTAGTTAATGGTACCGCCATCTATAACATTATTTGTAAACTAAAGTGAAATTATATGAAAGATGTTTGTAATAAAATTATTTTCATATGTTCGCAGTCTGAGAGAATATACATATGTATGTTAAAAAAATATCATTATAAGTATCATATTGAAAATTATAATAATTACTTGGCATGCAGTGAGTTATATAGCCGTATCCCGTCAGCGAGTCCACAGATCTGTATGATGTCATCTCGAGACAGTCTGAAAATAATAATCATTATATATTTATTGAATAATATTCATTATTAAATACTAAATAAAGTTTCATAGCTTTGTTACTATGAGTCCCATAAGAGTTGTGAGTAACATTTTATTTCTTAGTCATTTAGTTTGTCAAAGAATAACAAAAAAATATTATTTCACCTACATGGGTACAAAGTTCCATTAAACTACAATTCTCAGTGTATTTCTTCTTGCCCTAAAGAAAATTTTGTATAACACATAAAAACATGATATAGTAGTATAAGTTACTCTTCAAATCCAAATTATGTCTATATAATAAGGTATAAAACTATTTGATGTTAAATAAAGTGTCTGACCTGAGCAGATCAGCTCCGGAGAAATTAGCAAAGGTCATTATATGCTGGTTAAAGCGATGCTGTGACAACCAACTCTGAGTCTCTGATGAACTCGCCTCCTTTGATAGACCCTGGTTCTGATGAGAAAAATAAATAGTGAAAACAATAATAATAATATAGATAATGTATTATTAATTGAATAATATCCAAATATAATCTAAGCTGTATAGAATTTTATAATGTTGTTGACTGATCTGAATTTTATTTACATAAATATAATATTGTATGTGAGGATTACCTAGGATTATTACTTAATCTGGAAGAAAACTGCTAAACCAATTGGGATGAGATTTTATATTTTTGTAGTCATAGTAGGTACTTTCACTATACATTATTGCCATGGTTAATTTCAGAGACAAAAAAAATTAAGTTTTAAATATAAGCATACATATTATGTTTTTTAACTTTAATATACAAAGAAAGTAAAGTTTATCCTTCTAATATTATAATTGCGAAAGTTTGACTGTGTGTGTATGTTTGTTACTTCTTCACGCTCAAACGGCTGAACCGATTTTGATAAAATTTTGTATACAGGAAGCTGACGTCCAGGAATAACACATAGGCTACTTTACATCGCGGAAATCCGCGGGTAACACCGCGGGGCGCAGCTAGTATGATATAATCTTTTATCTACCTTATCAGGTTCCTCGGCAGGTTGTGGCAGATCAGGCAGGATGGCTCCCGGAGAGTGACACGATGGATTGCTCACTTTCACCTCAGTACTATGATGTTAAAAGAATAAGGATGATTATAAATAAACTTAGTGGTAGGAGGGTAGATATAAGAAAACTATACATTGGTAGGGGGGTGAATATGGGAAAGTTGTATAGTGGTAGGGGGGTGGATAGAAAGAAATTAAGTGGTAGGAGGATTGGGTACAAGAAAACCATATTGTGGTAGGAGGGTAGATATAAGGAAAACAGTATCATGGTAGGAGGGTGAATACAAGAAAAGTATATTGTAGTAGGAGAATGGATACAGGAAAAAAAATTAAATGATTAATCATTAAAAATATGTGTATAAAAATAATTAATAATACTCACTCTTGACAGTAAATAGGTTTCATTTGATTGTTGGTGTTGAATGTTGCTGAAAAAAAAGTTAATATAAATAAATAATTCATAAATATATTATTTACTTTATACTATATTAAATAACTTACAGGGCTGTGTCAATATGGGCTTGTTCACCAAAATTGGACTTGTTACTGCCTTCGGTGTGATACTGAAACAATGATAAAATTAATTAAATATAATATGTTTAATGATTCAAAATTAAATTTTTGCATACATATTGTTGATTTTTAATGAAAGTACCAAATTATGCATTTATTTCACTTTTCATTTACTTCTGTGTGCAAGCAAACATATCGAGAATCATATCAATTTATACATAAATTATTATATTTTCATTAATTTATTTAACTGTCAAGATTTTAATGATAAGAAAATCATTATTATCACAATTAAACAATGGACATTGTTAATTAAAAAGTTATGTTGTGTATCTTTGTGTCATTAATACAAAAACTATAATGATTTATATACATATATATAGGCAGACCCTGGCTATAGTTGGCAAATTGCCAGGTAGAAGAAGAAGATATATAATCACCTTCTACGGCTTGTATGTAAACAAGAAAATCTTTAAAACATATAGAATCCTCTAAGAATACTAATTTCAAACATAATTTCTTAATAGTTTTGCATCTTATTATAATAAAGTCACATTTTAATATGTCTTTAACTACTTATTCTAGCATCGTAACAGGTTTACTGCACATAATTATAATAATTAGCTGTTAGTGTAGAAAATAATATAATATTTTATTTCAAAGCAAAAATATATATTATTTATATAAATACATACTTTTATGTGTTGTTTTATGTTAGAAATCAGATATAAATATATAATTCTCATACTTTTGTGAGTAGATTTATTTATTTATTTATGAAATCCTTTTTTAACTGTTAGCTGTATTGTAAAGACTAGTTTAATACATTATTTATATATTACATGTACTTTAGAAAAATTAATAGAAAATTAATGATTATTGCTCTTCATGAATACTCATATTGTAGATTTAATTTCTGTTTCAATATATTTTGTTTTTTTTTTTTTTATCAAAAATTAAACCTTTTAATGTTGAAAATAACTAATTACATAGCCATTAATTATGAGAATGCTATAGAAACAAAATAGTTTTTCTTTTCTTATGCTTGATCATACATTATGTATTTTATGGAATATTGTATGACACTATTTCTATTTAATTGTTTTATATCAGATAAAATTCAGTGACAAATAAAAAAAAAACTATTTTTAGTATGTGAGACTAATCATAATATTATTCAACCATATTTTTGCTGTCAGATTATTACAAAGTATAATCAATTGATATATATGATAACTGATGATAAAACCTCCCAGGAAACATTACGATAATATTGACGGGTTATTACAAAAGTTTGTTTTGATAAAGATATTAAGATAAAAATATTTACGCTAAACGCGATCTTCCCGGTTTCACGATGACGTTGGCTGCTCTCAAACGTCTCGCTAGTTCCATATATGTTTCAGGCTCCGCGTCTATTTCGACCTCGGTTCTCAACAGTGAGAACTTCATCCGCCAGCCCTGGGCCTCCACGCCGTGGACAAACCTGGCCCGTAGTACAACTCCGCGGCCCACACGCCTAGCACTAAGTCTCTGCTCGACAACGAGCATAATACTCGTCAGCTGTAGTCCTGTCTCGTAAGATTGAAGAAGAGGAAAGCCCCAGATCCAACGCGACTCCAACCGCCTCTAACAACCACCATAGCTGGACCACACACCACTTTTACAACCATTACGTTCGTACTGTTTATAACAAAACTAAACACTTCTTAAACGTTCACTTGTCCAACATTATTTTGAAGTCCCACGCCGTAACACTATTCGTTTTGCGATTTACAATGAAAGTGCGTATTCAGAATAAACCGATACGAGATAACACCGGTTTAAAAGCGGTTGACGAAATTTAGGTTTATCACTTGGAAATAATATTGGAAAATAGAAACAACGAAGTACATGAAGGAACGCAAACGACTGAGCGGAATGGAAGTTGATTGGTCGAGAGCGAAGCGCGTTTGCCGATTGGATCAAAACCGGTTAGAATCAGTTTATGTAGGCCGCGGCCGGCTCGCAGTGGTGCACCGGACGACGTCATGGCAATAGTGAAGTGACACGACGCTCTATTTTTATCGACTAAAGTAGTATTCGTTTTTATTTTACTAAGATTAAAATATATTTCGCACTCAGTGTACCATTATTGTTTAACCGCTTTAAACAGATACATTGACTTCAGGCTATTGTTACCGCCGTTTGGTTATATCGACAAAGAACCGGATAACGAGTAAGCAGTTTTGCCAATTGAGTGTCAATTTGTAGTTAATTGATAAAATCCGGTTTTTGTTCTAACTTTGAATTTGTCACTTGACTACCACTCAACGTAGGAATTATTTTTGTAAATATTTTTACAAGACGTAGATATGTTGTAGACATGACCTTAGACAACTTACTGCAGCACAATTCACAAATGGCTCGTAATGATGATGTATGATTTATATCATGCATATAAAATTACAAACAACTTAAATGTAAATAATAAATGCTTACGTTTTTGTACTCGTTGACAATTACAATTGTTTTGATTAATTTAGCACGTCGTTTTTTAATGATATTACCATTCATATGTGTTTATTTTGTAATAGGTTGGTTATTAATTATTTTAACCCGACTCCAAAAAAGGAAAATGATCTTTATTTGTCTGTATTTTTCTATATATGTAAAATGTGTTAAAAGTATATTTAGATGTAAGTGTAAAAAGCACACATTTATTTTTATATAAATTGGTTTAGAAATACACTAAATTAATGAAAGTAAACATTACACACAACAAACAATACGACAATCAATGTAGTTGTCTCAATGTGTGTGTCACTAAATATCAAATATAATGACGTTACTATTTTGCTATGGAAGTTGTAATAAATAATAATCAACACATTATTTTCAAACACATTTGAAGATTTAGTTTATTTAATTTACCTTTACATTACAAAGGTCATATAATAAAATAAATATCTGATGAAAATAACCAATAAGACTTTTCAACACATTGGTTACATAAGATTGTTAAAAGTAATTAAAAAAACAATTTAATTCAATTATAACGTGCAAAATTAACGATAAAAGAATCATGACCTACGAATAAGTCTGAACGCTTTGACCTATACCAGTAATTGAAACACTTAACATTTCGTGTCAGGAATGATTTAACGAGCGAGTGATTTCAGAGGGGTGTGAAATACGAGGCGGTTAGAGCCGGATACAGCCACATGGTGATGGATTTTAATGTGGCTACAGGTAAAAACAATATAAACAGTATTTCATTATATATGAGAGTAATAAAGTAAAGGAATTTTGTGAGAAGATTAAAAGTTTGGTAATTTATTAATGGTTTTATAAATGTATGTATAAGTAATATAAGTATCTATTATAAGAAATATACAATTTAATATAATAATATTAGGAGTAATATAAGTGTTTTTTGTACATTTCAGTTGATATAATAATAAATTGTACACTTTACCCTGTCTATTCGTTTATTTTCTTTTTAACAGTTTGACCTATGAATTACCGTTTTTAGTTTCATAAAATATGTTACAGTACTGTTTTGACGGGTCACGTCCACTGAGTGGCCTGAGCATAACTAACGAACGCAGACTATAAAATAGGTCTTGGAATAAGATAAATCGGTCATATACAAAAATAAATCGACTTTAGTCATAGTATTTGACATTGTATTCATAATGAATCAGTAAGAGAAGGGTCAACGAACTCCACTCTAAATAGCTGACCTGTTAGCTATTGTTGTTGAAGTCTAGGGTCTTTGTAAGAAGATATTTTCTGAAGTTAACAAAACATCCAATATTTAAGAGAGTTTATTAATATACTCATTATGCAGAAAAGTGTACAACGAAAGTAGAGGCTTAATTAAAGGGTGTTTCAAAAATATCTTATGTTTTATAACTTATGTTTTATATGAATATTTTATTCTTATGTTTATTACGCTACAATTAAAACGTTAAAGAAATATTTCAAACTATAAAATATGAGCCAAAAAAAATTTTTCTAGGATATAACATGATTAACATAAGAAAATGCTTTTAAAGAAACATCAAGGTTGTAAGCAAAACAAACATCAAACAAATTACAGCCCAAAACTACTCGTAACAGGATTCTAGGTTGAATCAATGAAGACATCTTAATATGGTACAACAGGATAGGACTACAAAAATAGATGAAAAACTTTGTGATAAAAATAACATTTCGCTTTCAAAGACTTACAAAATAGATGTTTTTATTATACATGTATAATGTTTCAGTATATAGAGATTTTATTTAATATATAAATTGTGATATAATCATTTATGTGTTGATTTCAATTGCATTGAAAGTAATTTTCATCTCAGTAATCTCTTTTGTTGATAAGAAATTCCGTTGAACTCAAAAGGACGAACGAAATCATAAGGATATATTATTGAGACGCTGTACAGTTACCCGGCTAAAAATATCCGCTCATACAAACTATGATCGGGGTAACTAACATGCCAATTGAATAACAAGGGACCAATTGAGCAACTGTATGTTAATTTATATCCACAGGGCTCGGCCAATGAGCTGTGATGCAAGAGATGAACTTGTGTTCTATTTTTAAAATACTCTAGTGACGCTTCCTTTATCGATATAATTTTACCGGTTTTTTTTAAGTAAATAAAAAACACTATTAATAAATTATTTGTGTTACTAAATATATTTTAGTATTCTAGATATAGTTAAATGTGAAAGAATAACAAAATACAAGTTTCAATTGGAAGATAATTGACATTCATTAGCCAGTAGTGAATATGAAGACATATCTTTGCTTTGTTTATTGTTTATTCAAAGAGTTGTTTGGCATTGATCAAACACATAAATAGTTTCAGTGAAGGTATTACTTATTAAATGCGAGGTCGAATGCATTTTTCTGTATCGATGAGTTACTGATATTGAACCAATTTTAATGAAATTTTCCATAGCATTAATCAGTACACTTTCCATAATATGTATGTGGATTGACAAATTTATTTCCGTATTTTTATAATTTCCCCTTATATTTATCGTTATGTAGATATATATATATATATTTAATTTGATATTTTTTGTTATATATTTTTTTATGTCTAAAACTAACAGATCTAAAGTTATTTATGTAATAATATAGTTACATAATTGAGTTACAACGTGGCGTTTCAATCGTTCATTGTTCCATTGTAAATAATCCCGTTAAACGAACAAAGCAACGTTTCACTTCATGACCCGCTTTTGTAATAGCTATTTTACTGTTATTCATATAATTATAATATAACACTATATGACTTCTAGAAGAAGATACCACTATATGACCACTTTACGTTAAAGAAAATCTTCTTCCTTGTGTTAAATTTATATCAATATAAGATATCCAGTCTTGAAATTAAAATAAATGAAATTGTGTACTTTAAAAGGAGGTACATTAAATTTCAAATAAGTTAGTTTATTTATCTTAGATCTAACTTTTTATGTATGTTACATACGTATGTATGTTGAATATCTTTAATAGTGGTGCAATTAACATAGCTGTCATTAAAAAAATTTCAGTACGATCTATGATTCAAAACTATAGTATCGACTTTTTCATTAACAAATCAAACGACCTCAGAATGAAAAACTTTTCAATGTTTGGAAGGAAAGTGATGACACTGGTTAATCACTTCTGAGACATTCAAAGCTTAAAAATTATAACAAAAATATTAAAGTACCAAAATGGACCGTTTCTATCATTGTAATAGTCTTGTCTTTATAATTTTCTTTTCAAAATTTGTCTTAACGATGCTTATTTCAATGGGAAACAGAAGCGACTTCCTGGTCTGATCATGTGTATCATCAACCTGGCAAACTGCCAACAATTAGTATTAGTTGTTTTATTCATCGAATGAGAAAAAGGTACAAAAGATCTTACTAATTATGTATGGATATTTTTGTTTATTTACTATACTTACTTTCAAATGGATTAGTTAATTATTTTTTTATATTTACAATATCTTTATCTACGTTAAATATTGACCTTGAAAAGATCGAAAATATTATTATGTAGTTTTTTTAACAAGTATTTTCTTAACTTACATGCATTCAAAATGAATATGTCTATTTGAAATTCTTTTAGAAATGTCGTACCAAATACAGATACAGGCCTAGCCTAGTGTGGACGTCAACGTTTACTATACATTGCACTGTTAAGTGTTTTTAGAAATGAATAAATTAATAAAATATAATTTTACGTTGTTTTAATCAATGAAAGTTCATGGTATTTAACGGGTATGAAGATAGACATATATACCTAATACCTAAGAAGTAAGAAATGTGTGACCATTTGTGTTATGATACAAATGAGCAATGCCGTAAACAGAAAATAGTTTAAAATGTGTTAACGTTCGTTCCTCAAGTGACACATTTTTTTTTGTTATATTATAATTACAATTAAATAATGTTTTTCAATTCCATAGTAACAAAAGTTGTCTTCAGCAAGCGTTGAATCATATTTACGAAACGAAATTAAAATCTACCAAGAGTTTTAATAAATATGGAGTATTCATGTTCCTAAGAGTTTTAGACAATATATGTTTAACAACAATATTTAATTATAAAAATATCGTATGAAATGTTTTCGTAATGAAAAAGACAACTATTTTATAATTTTCCATGATATAATTGTTAACACTTTAGGTTTGTTTAAAACATATATTTATCTCAAGTACATACAATTAAACATTATCCGTTTACTCAACAACAATGTAACAAATAGTAAATTACGTTCACAAGAACGCTCGTTATACGATGGTTCATATCATCATAATATAAACATAATAATATTTAATATGTACTTATAAATGATAACTATAAAATTTTATTATATAAATAGAAATAATAATCGACATAAAATGATCGCATATTTATACGTCATCGTTTATCGATATTGGAATTTTCGCGTCACTATTGCGGAACGGTATTCCAGTTATTAGTTTCAAATTTTGAACTGTCAAATGAAATGCCGTTTTCAATTGACATTTGAGTAATTGTGCACTTTTATTTTTCTTACCACTAAAAAGCAATTAAAATATTTATTAATGCTCATACTTATTCATATATGCTATCGGAAGTATGGATAAAAAGTGTTTATCAACACGTTAAAGGCCGATAGAAAAAATAAAAAATCGTAAAAATACTTTTGGTCGTAATTTGTTTATTATGTTAGGATGCGTATATAAAATAAGTTTTATTCAATTCTGAACATGGGTTACATAATTACAGTCAAATACATAGCTGAAATATATAATAGTAAATTGTTCACCAAGGGTGGAAAGAATCAATTCCCGAGGTAGGTAGAAACTCTCATGGCCTCAGCATTTTTTTTTTATTTCTACATATAATGTCACCGCTGACAGTGGTTGTATTTTTGAAATTCATTCCGGCCCTTGGGTGGAAAGTAATTTGTATGAGTTATTCCCGTCCTAGGGACGGAAAAAGCATTTTCCGTCCTATAATCAGATCAAAACAACAGTACTTTCCGAGTATGAGGAATGAAAAATATATTACAAAGGTCACACGCTAGCAATTGATATTTGGTACACTAGCTTGGAACTGGCTTATCGGTTATTGGAGAAGCAAACCCATATTATTGGCACATTGCAAAAAAAAAACAGATTCGTAAACCAAAAGTTATTTTGGATTATAATTAATCGAAAGGGTCTGTAGACATGAGTGACCAGATGAATGCCTATTCTACGCCATTTCGGAAAACCGTTAAATGGTATAGAAAAGTTGGCAATAGAACTACTTCTAAATACGGCAGTTGTAAATGCTTGGGTCATGTATAATGAAGTTAAGCAGATCAAATCTTCAATTGTTGACTTTAGGAGGACTCTCATAGACTATTCAACTCGGTCAGCAGATACCCATGAAATAATTATTATCAATGTAAGACCAAAAAGACTCAAGCATGTTCTAAAATGAAAGGAAGGAAAAGTAAGAGACACGCGTCGCTGCTGCGTCCAATGTTATAAAGATTCAGTACAGAAATTTGGTCGTAAAGTTACTAAGAATAAAGCTAAGAAAGTGAGAACGTACTGTGTGTTTAAAATGTTTCAATTATGTCCATCGTCAGTTGATGCAGTTGATGCTGTTTCTTATCTCATCTTTCATGGCATGTTTTGTCAAATATTATGGTTAATTATTTATATTTCTAATTGTTGTTTGTAATTATAGTCACTAATGAAAACTTGAGACGAAACCTCTCATCATTCAATGTATTCACGGTGCGTGTGTCGGGTCCATCGTTGTAGTGAGAGGAGCTTCAACAGTGACTGGGACTTGCGACCCAGGTGTAGGTTTAAGGCGCCACTATCTAATTCGCGTTAAACGCGTATAATTTTTTTTTTCAGTAAAACTGATAGTATAGTTTGTATTTCGTTAAAAAATAAAGACTGCTAATTTTCGTTTAAATAATAAAGACTGGTTTGAATTATACAGGGTGACTGGTGAATTACTATCGATACTTGAGGACGTGATATTTGACGATTATATATGACAAAATAAAAATAAATATAACATAAATATTAATAAACTTCTAAGTAAAGTTAACCAAAAGTTATGTAATTAATTACGCATCGTGTGAACACCCTACAGATTAGGTATACACACACACACGCGTGTTGTATCAGCACGCCGCCGCACGCGTCCACACTAGGAACACTTGGAACGTGTCCACGCTTTATTTATTTATACGGAAATTTGGTCAAAAATTAAGTACCTATTTTTTTTACATAATTCGAATGAGAATCATGTACCGAGTACTCTCCTTAAATATTGATAGTAATTCACCAGTCACCCTGTATATCCTGAATATTTATTAAGAGAAAATTAGAGAGTAAGAAAATTTGCTCTTACAAAATAAGTTATCCTTATTTATAACTATTTTTAACAGTCAGCTTATCCATTTTCATTTCACTAATAAAATACTTACACACTCCTACTACTTTATTTCCGACTTTAACTTGCACTTGTAATTAGATTTTATTAGAAAATTAAATGAGCCACTTATTTTGAAAGTTGTCTAACTCCATTTATCTTCAAATCCAGATATTAAAAGTTTTGCGTTTCAATGAATTTAAAAATACACATATAAGATACTAAGGAGTCATACTGCTTAAGCATATCAAAGGATATTAAATTTAAAGTTTCTTTTAAAATCATCGTCATCATCATCAGCCTATCAGAGCCCACTGCTGAGCAAAGGCCTCTTTTTCACATGGAGAAGGTTTGAACATTAATCACCACGCTTGCTCAAGACGGGTTGGTGATTTATAACTTATAATTGTGAAACTATAAGTCCAGGTTTCCTCACTATGTTTTCCTTCACCGTATGTAAGAGGTGTCTAAATACTCTCAGAAATGACTCCGAAAAATCACATTGGTACTTGTCAGGTTTGAACCCGCGCCCTCGGCTACGAGAGGCGGGCCCTTTAACCACTAGGCCACAACAGACACTAAAATAGTGACAATTTTTAAGTAAATAACGTGCGTTTTCTTATCAAAAATGGAGTTGGGCCACTTTCTAAATTAACAGCCAGATTCATTATAAAATTTATAATCTTCTTGTGTGTGGATGGCTCTCATACTACCATTTCTCTACCACCAATGTTTGCGAATATAAATGTTCTTTGTGAAATCATTACATTTACTATTTTAATTTTAAATATTAAACTACAACCAATCTTAGTTATTCAAATCAGCACAAAACATAACATAAGTTTTAGTTATCAATTATTAAAAAATCTATACATTATTTCAACTTGATATTTTATAGAAAACATAATTGATTATGAATTGGTTTCCAGATAAGTTTTCTTTGAACTAAGCGTTATAGAATGAACCTTCACATATTACAAATCATGTTTCGAATAAAATATTACTGTTCTTTAGTAAAAATCATAGTAAAACTTACCACATCTCTGGTGAGTATGGTGGTGATGTTGTCACTAGCGAAGGTGGTGGCATCAGGGCATCGTTTGATAGCTGGTGGTGAAATTACAATATTTAATTATGATATCATTATAGGATACATGTTACATTAAGGCATATCATTTTATATCATATCATGTTATATATAATATCCCACAAATGGGATTTATGATCCATCTTAATTAAAAATCTTAACACTCACAAAATCCCTTATATCTTAAGCATAGGATAAATGAATATAAAGAATGGTCAGTTTTTTAAGAAATACACATATACATCCACACACATACACACACACACACGCATATACATGTATACATAAATACATTTTAGGTCACAACATATTCATAGCATATAACACATGCTTTGTTTATGTATTTAGATTACAAATCCATAAATACAGAAAAATAATGAAGAGACAGATTTGTATATATTTCTAGTACTAACTAATCCTACTAATATTATAATTACGAAAATTTGTGAGCGTGTGCGTATGTTTGTTGCTTCTTCACGCTCAAACGGCTGAAGCGATTTTGATAAAATTTTGTATACAGGAAGCTGACGTCCAGGAATAAGACATAGGCATACTTTACATCTCGGAAATCGGGTAACACCGCGGGGTGCAGCTAGTATGATATAATCTAATCTAACTTGTTTAGTACTAGAACTGTAACAATCTTTATCCCTCCTTTTTTCCCCCACTCCTTACCGTTGTTAGTACAGTAGCATCACATCCAGGTTGATATCTCTCCACTTCAGACCTGGGTCTTCTCAATACTCGTTCCCTGTCTTGCTTGTGTTTACGATCCGCACCTTTTAGCTTGAACACCTGTGAAATTATTATTATATAGAAAATATTTTTGATAGTAGCAATATACCTGTTTCTTTCATATTATAATTTTGAGTGTCTTTAAGGCTAGAGTGAGTATAGCATTGCTGAGAATATTTTTTCTTCATCTGTTTTCTTTCTATTAACATTTTACATATGTCTTTGTGGGCTATATTGAATAGATTATTGCTGAAATAGTTCACCACCAACGGCTTCATTTCCACTGTCAAGCAGGTAGAATTTCAGTAAACTACTATCCAGTTTATATATATATTCTTTAAGTAATTCTATACTATGACGTCACACTACAATAATTCTTTTGTAACTATAACACATTAAAATCAACTTAGACTCGAATCTGTGACTTATGGAATAGATTTCAAATTGCTTCTTCAAATAAGCTTTCGTATTCAAGTTCAGTTATTGAAGGCAATCAATAAGCGTTCTTACGGAACGCCTAATAATTTAATAGATTTTATATGAACTAATATAGCACAATCTTCATGGCTTATGACGTCATAGGGGCCGTTCAAGTATTACGTAAGCAGATTTATTACAAATATTTCCCCCCCATCCCACTTGTCAGCAAAAATAAGCAAAACTCTTACCCCCTCCCCATGCTTACGTAAACATTTTCAATTACTGTATTTTTATTTTTTTAATATAAATTCATAAAAAAATCTAATTATAATTTTATATGACTCTTCTCGATGTGATGATAAAAAAGTAAATTACTGCCGATGACGTAATCATCATCTAGACTCTCCTACCCGCCATGTCATCCAAAATAAGCAAAGCAAAGACCCCCCGCCCCTCCATAGTGCTTACGTAATACTTGAACGGCCCCATAGATGTTGTTATGTTTGTTACTTGGCGAACATATTACTCGCTGCAGAGATATTTGTGCTGTACAACGCGTGAATAGAGTTTATATTCGAGTACCTTAATCTGGCAAGCAGCTGTATGGAGTCTCCTATCTTCATACATTGTCTCAACTTGTATACGGAAAGGCACGCCCTTCTCACCGCCGTGCTTCTTCGCTGTAAACTCTGTTGATATGCAGTTTACCTGGAATTAAAATTATATTAGATACTAGTTATTGCACGCGGCATTCACTGTAAGTAATACGGAATTTGAAAGCGAAAGAAATGGATAATTTGCTATTAATAATTAAAAGCGGCATCTATCGTCTGTTTTATGTAACTATTGTTATACATTCAACTAGAAGTGCAAAGATTTGATAAGTTACAGTCTGTGTTATTTTGTTCTATATGTCATTGAATATAAAGTTTAATTTTAAGCTACACAATATAATATAAATAGTTACGGCTAGTCGGGTCAATGACACTTGAGTTAAATTTTCAGTTGGATAATTTACTTAAAATGCTATTATAGTACGAGATCCGGCTGCAGAATCAGTGTACCCATCGAGTGTTTGCTGAAAACCAAATTTTTACACATATTCATGATTAGGAGAATTTATATCCACCAGGTTGCCTATCAAAAAGTGGCCGCTAGTATTTTTAATTAAATTATTAATAATTCATAATCCGTAAGAAATTTCATTGACTTTTTTTTTCAATGAAATGTCGTCTACTTTACGGCAACATCTATAAAGACTCTGAAAAATTATGGTTGCCGTTGCGCACCTGGCCGCACCTCTTCGCAGCCAGGTATACACAGGTATGAATTTGTTACATTTATACACCCACAACGTACATTTATAATTTATATATCAAATTAAAGCAAATTTTTTTCTGTATATTATTATATACGGTTGCTTAATTAAATCTGGCCGCCAATAAGGGTTGCTGGCTAATAAATATAGTAAATATTAAAAGTAGAGTGAAAGAGAGCTAGCGCGTAACACCACTAGTCAGACGAGGATAGCGATTGCCAGCTGTCGGACGGTTTAAAGCCATTGCGCATGCGTCAGATGTTAGTGTTCTCAACCTCCGATTCAAACAATAGTAGGTACGACTCAAAATAATAAATACTCCAAAAGAAACGTCTTTCTTTTCTAAAATAAAAAATTAAAAAGTCAATGTGTATTACGTACTCCAAACAGCGTGGTTTCGAACTTAAAATAAAAATCACAACTGATCCGTTGAGAACACTAACATCTGACGCATGTGCAATGGCTTTAAACCGTCCGACAGCTGGCAATCGCTATCCTCGTCTGACTAGTGGTGTTACGCGCTAGCTCTCTTTCACTCTACTTTTAATATTTACTATATTTATTAGCCAGCAACCCTTATTGGCGGCCAGATTTAATTAAGCAACCGTATATAATAATATACAGAAAAAAATTTGCTTTATTTGATATATAAATTATAAATGTACGTTGTGGGTGTATAAATGTAACAAATTCATACCTGTGTATACCTGGCTGCGAAGAGGTGCGGCCAGGTGCGCAACGGCAACCATAATTTTTCAGAGTCTTTATAGATGTTGCCGTAAAGTAGACGACATTTCATTGAAAAAAAAAGTCAATGAAATTTCTTACGGATTATGAATTATTAATAATTTAATTAAAAATACTAGCGGCCACTTTTTGATAGGCAACCTGGTGGATATAAATTCTCCTAATCATGAATATGTGTAAAAATTTGGTTTTCAGCAAACACTCGATGGGTACACTGATTCTGCAGCCGGATCTTAGACTATTATGTTTGATAGTATGTAATATGTAGATACAAGAACGTGCGCGTGTATGTGTGTACTTCATACTTGTGTGTGTGTGTGTGTGTGTGTGTGTATGTGTGTGTATTACGTACTTTTACGTACACCCCCACATCTTTAGTCGGGTCCCAGTGTACATGTAGTTCATTGAGGGCAGCTGGTTGCTCCACGCGTGACACTCCATACGATAGCGGTACGTCCACCTGGAAAAGATATTATCAAGACATATATCATATCATTATCATATCATCTTTATATATGTTTATAATTCTTATGTGAGTGTGTATGTCACTGAACTTCTCCCAAACGACTGCACCGATATTGATGAAATTTTTTGTGTGTGTTCAAGGGGATCTGGGAATGGTTTAGATTGACAATTTTGTCCGCTGGACAATGTTTTTTTAATTAATTTTTAATTTATTAGTAGTTGTTGATACAGACTTTTATTTGACATTAGATTTGACAACTAACTAAAATGTCAATAATTCTGTCGCATTTCAAAACACGGAGACTTATGGCTTTAATAGGTAAACTCCAAAAATATAAATCAAATAACGTAACAGATATTTCTTGATTATAGGGCGATACGGGTCTTCTAGTATCATATAATATTTCAGTTTATTAAGTACATATTGTATATACCTCTAATATCCTCTCTCCGGGCCTGTCGTTATGCCACTGTGCTATCTGTTCTCTCTCCATGTACTGCAGGCGTCGCTCGTGGAAGCAGATCTTTATTATACTCTGTTGAAAGAAAACTTATTGATTTATATAGATTGAATTGATTAGTGAGATGATTGTTTTCATTATCAATGATTTAAGTATTCAAGCCAGTGGTTAAAAATCCGCCTCTCGTGCTTTTCAAGTACTAATATGATTTTTCCGACTCATATGTACTTGCTAAGAGTATTTGAACCTACTGACAAATGAAGGAAAACATCGTGAGGAAACCTGGACTTATAATTTTATAATTATAAGTTTGAAATCACCAACCCGTCTTGAGCAAGCGTGGTGATTAATGCTCTTATCTTCTCCATGTAAGAAGAGGCCTTTGCTCAGCAGTGAGCTCTGATAGGCATATAACGAAGTATATAATTATTTGACTTAACTTTCCATGCGGCTTTTCTACCTACTCTTCAACTACCTGGCAATTTCCCAGCTTCTAGCCAGGGTCTGGCTTACATGTTGTGAATGGTTTTGGCTATTTGTTTTTACGACTGGCCGCCTGCCTGACATCAACCCTCTTTGGGAATGCATTAATCAGTGATGTCTAAATATGATAGAAAGTACATATGACTCGTAAAAATCACATTGGTACTTGCCCGGGCCAGGATCGAACCCGCGCCCTCGTGCATGAGGCTCTCGCTTTTCTTCCTACTACAATATATATACATACATACCTTTAATATCTTCCCCTTATAATGCGCCAAGTCTCCCAGTTTCTTCAGCTTGACCTCGTAAGGCTGTCCCTGGTTCAAGTAAGTCAACGTCTCCTCGTTCTGTTTAGTCGCTATAGATGTAGCGGCCGCTAGGACGTACTGAAATCTAGAAATTGATATAATATGTTATTTAATGGGAAATTTTATTTTATATGTTAAACTAGCTTTCCGCCCGCAACTTCGTCCGCGTGGAGTTCGGTTATATCACGTTTCCAAGAGAACCCTTCAAAAGTCTGGGATAAAAACTATCCTATGTTCATTCTTAAGGTCAACTCTATCTCTGTACTAAATTTCATTAAAATCAGTTCAGTAGTTGGGGCGTGAAAACGTAACAGACAGACAGGCAGAGTTACTTTCGCAATTACAATATTAGTAGAGATTAGAGAATGAATAGGATTGTACTGGGATTTTGTTTTTATTAACTACGACTTTGTTTCCATTTGCCGAATAGTAATTATATACATACATTGCTGATTGAATACGTATACATATATAAAAATAATTTCAGGAATACAAATAAGTACATAAGGTCAAATTGTACTTGTAATGAGAAGAGTGTATACTTTATATGCTTTTAATACTACTGACATCTGATGTATATACATATGTATATATATATGTTATATGTATATATATATATGTTATATGTATATATATATATATGTATATACATGTACATATGTATGTATATGTATATACATATATACAAGTGTATTTATAGGCGCCTCATTTGGAAAACTATTTGAAAATAAGTTCCAATTTTAGTTACAATTATTATTTAAGGATTATTGTAATACTGGTATTTCTGGTACAGCCTTTTATCAGATCATTAAATAACTTAATAATGTCACACGCTATTATGATAGGATTTTGTTCGAGATACAATTTCACATTATTTTTCAATGTTCAGCGTTACTTCATGTAATGTCTTACAAAATGGTTGAAGCCTGTATTTATAGTTTATCAAATACAATGATACATAAACGTTGCCATTATATTATATTACAACGGTTCAGTATTATAATCATAAAAATGATGCTAATGATTATAGTATATTATAAATAATAACAGATGGCGCCACTAGTAACATTACTTAACGTACCTGTTGTCGTCTTTGAAGCACGAATCAGGTCTTGGAGAATGAAGAAATCCGTCTAGAGAGCTGGCCGGAGAACACATAAGGAGACCAGCAGCTGTTAATATAGAAAATACATATTATTTTAGGAGAATATGATAATTGACATGTTCAATATGACCATATTATTATCTTTTTGGTGTAAAAATAATATTTTTCTGATATACTACGCGATTAATTTTGATAAAAACTATGTACATCTCGTCTTTATGATCACGGTTGCTGTAAAGTAACCGAAAGATCGGGAGTATGTAGTTTATAATCAAAAATAAATCCGAAAATATTAGTGTCATTTAAATGACTCGCGAAAATCTTAATCTCATTATATTTTTGATATGTTCAAGAGTGCAATGGTTTAATATGTCTGTCTGTTGATTACCAGGTTCAATCATGGACTGAGGTATTTTTTTATGAGAAATATAGCAAAAGAGCAGACGGCCTACTTGATAATATGTAGTAATCGTCGCTATAGACATTCACAACATGTTTTATGTTGCGGATGCGTAATTAACCTTAGTTTTTGAGGAAGAAGGAAGGATGGGAATAAGGAGATTGCAAGAAGGGAAACGGCAACCGTCTCTCTCACTCATCGGACGAAACGCAGCCATAAAGACTACTTCACGCCGATCTTCTGTGAGAGGATGGTAATTGTCGAAGCATGAGTTATGTTTCTATATATAAAAAACTTACTTTTATTTTCCTGTCCATTAGGAGAATGGTAGCCATTTATTGGCATTATGACCGGCATGGATTGGCACTGCATGCTTTCCGGGCTGTTCGCTGAAAATATTAATTATTATTATTAATTTGATTTCAAAATGGAAGAAGTATAATTCTATTTTACACATATATTTTTATATATATAATTCTTCTGTGAGTGTGTATGTCACTGAACTTCTCTCAAACGACTGGACCGATTTTGATGAAATTTTTAGTGTGTGTTCAAGGTGATCTGGAAATGGTTTAGATTCTCAATTTTGTACGCTGAACAATGTTTCTTTAATTAATTTTTAATTTATTAGTAGTTGTTGATAAAAACTTTTTTTTTAACATTAGATTTGACAACTAACTAATATGTCAATCATTCTGTCGCACTTCAAAACACGGAGATTTATGGCTTTAATAGGTAAACTCCAAAAATGTAAAAAAAGGTAACAGATATTTCTTGATTATAGGGCGATACGAAGTTTGCCGGGTCTTCTAGTTATAATATAAAAAAAAGTCTTAGGACCAAATTTCCATAAATTTGAATACCATTATATGGATTTAATAAATTGTATGTATATCTAGGGTTGTCAATATAATTAATATTCTAACATATCTTACACTGCGTGTTCATGACTCCAGCGTGTTGCTGACAGCCCTCATCCATGGCGTCCCGGTTGTCCACAACCATATTGGTTATCTGTAATATTATACATAGTTTTATAAGAAAAATACAACATCAAAAACGAGGGTAGATGATAAAATGATTGGAAAATAATAATCTTTGGAGCTCTTGTAATAGGTATAGAATTAAATCTACAATCCTGTTTTGTCATTTATCTCTTGTGTTGATAGTAATTGGATTTTGGAAACTTGGAGTTAATATTCCAGGTGTAAAGTTGCTTTAGTGATGAAGAATCTAATATTTATAATAGGATTGAATTAAGTATTATATACTATCATATATCTGTCTTAAACTTGTCAATGATATCCAAGCTCTACTGCTATTATAAGACAAGTGAAATACCTTATTCTAAATGAAAAATTACCTCATTTCTATTACAAAAAGGTACAATTTTCAGTTAACGTAAAAAGAAGCTTGGAAATCGTATTAAGTATTGATTTTATATCAAGCATTACACACAAGCACACATACTTTCAAATACCATTATATAAAAATAGAATTAATACATATTTTACCTCCATACAAAATTGTGACAACTAGAAGAAAATAAACAAATGTCATACGTCAAATAATAAAAGATAATATGGTATTAGTTAGCGAAATTAAATATAACAGATGGCGTTGATTATGAACGGAAATAAGTTTTGCTAGTCAATTTTCGTTTAGAAATATAACTTTAAAGTTTAAAATATTTTTCCATTGTTAATTGTCTCGATGATTTGTAAAAAATATTCAGTTCTTTTTAGATTTCAGGCAATTCAGCAATTATATACATACGTATTTGTAATACAGTAGGACCCCGATTATCCGGACCTCGGTTATCCGAATTCGCGATTATCCGGACTGCCAATCGCGACGAGTTTATTCTAACATTAACATGCCAGAACTTGCATAACGCCACGCCACTTATAACTAGGGCCCGGATAAATATGTATTAAAAAATCTAAAATATGTACATAAAATATGGACGAAAAAATAAAAAAATATGGAAAAAATATGGAGTATAAAATTAAATAATTTCATAATTAAACATTGTTTTACTATAAGAAAGGGTCACTCGTGACGTACTTCGTTAAGAAACATTTAAAAAACGATGAAAAAAAGGAGTGAAATATTTATTTCAACAAAAAATAACAGTTTTATTCAACTTCCATTACACTAGCTTTATCAAATTGGTTGCAAAACACAATGACGTGCTTCTTTAAATTATCCAAATGAAAACTGACCATTTGGTTGACATATAGCCTTATATTTGCTGAATGATCTCTCCACTCACATGACGTGATGGATGCATACTTAAGCAAACTTAATTCAGTAATTGTGTAAGCCATGTCTACAGCCCTCGAAACTTTCGCACAGAGTTTTGTTAATTTTTTAGCGTTTTAAATCCTTTATTTTTATCCAAAACATTAGTGGCGGGAACGTAAATTTTATGTTTTTTGTGAATATATGGATGATTGTGACATTTTCTTGTAAAATATGGACTTAACTTTGAAATATGGTAAAATATGGAAAATAAAAGTTGGTTTTTCACAGTCTAAATATGACAATCCATGTAAAAAACACATTCTAGACCGAAAATCGCGTAAATTAAAAATATGTATTTACATATTAATCCGGGCCCTACTTATAACACTTATACGTACATTATGTACAATTTCTTAATAAACGTTGATTTTCGCTCATATGTATTTTTTGTTTTAAATAAACACCTAACATTACATATGTATGGTACAGATTACATACGTACATATGCAAAAAGCCCGTTTTTCTTCATATATTGGATTATCCGGACTTTCAATTATCCGGATGCCTACCGACAACAATTAGTCCGGATAATCGAGGTCCTACTGTATATGTAGTTTATTTACACTCTATATAATCAATTAACGGATTCCAATAATTATTATTTTATACGACGATATGTCAAATAAAATATGAAAAAAAAATCTAATCAAAAAAAGCCCTATATAAAGTAGTTATGAAATGCGTTAGTTGAATCTCAATTTATTTCTTATTATATAATACTAGCTTTCCGCCCGCAGCTTCGCTCGCGTGGAGTTCGTTTATATCGCGTTTCCAGGGAACCTTTCAAAAGTCTGGGATGAAAACTATCCTATGTTCTTTCCCAAGGTCAACTCTATGTGTGTACCAAATTTCATTAAAATCAGTTCAGTGGATTAGGCGTGAAAGCGTGACAGACAGACAGAGTTACTTTCGCAATTATAATATTAGTGGGGATTTATTGATTATTATTCTAATGATATATAACTAGACATTATTTGTGTGTAAGTGGGCGTGTGTGTGTGGATATTTCCTTGTGTGTGTGTGTGTGTGTGTTTTCATTATATACCTGTCTGTCATCAGTGCGTCTGACTGGCCAGGTCCTGCGCGGCGGAGAGAGCGCGTTCCCAGTGGGAGAAGGCGCTTCTTGCTTGAACACGGCCAACGACGGCAATGACAGTAGGGCCTCACTAGTAACATAAAAAATATTAATATAAATACATTTAAATGAATCCAATATTCTTCGGATTATACTACGCGACTTTATTTTTATAAAAAACTTCATACTCCTCACGTTCCGGCTACTTTTGAGCAACCGTGATCACGGACAGACGAGATGTGAACATTCACAGTTTTTTATCAGAAAAATATTAGTTTCAATTAAATTAATAAAACTCGGCAAAAAATTAGATCTCATCAAATAAATGCATTCATTTTCATTTATTACGTTTCGATTACCTTTCAGTGAAATTAATGATCACGGCTAGTAAACAATAAAACAGATTTATTTAAATGTACACGCGAATGTATTAGATAACATTATCATAATGTTATCATTAATTAATTATTTATCTAATTAATTCATAATTGATTTTTTCTACATTTTCCTCCTAGATCTCTGTGCCTTTAACTAATTTTAGCATTTTGCTTTAAACACGGACAGTTTCCAAGCTACATTATTCGTTTCAAAGTATCGTGTATTTTGATCTATATACACAAAATCCTAAAGAAACAATTAATTTTCTTTTTTATTCTGATTAGTTGAGCCATAAATATAAATTTTCATTAAAGTTAATGTAGGACTTTCTTTGCTAGAAGGACAAAGTAGGATTCATATGTAGATTTTAAAGTATAATTATTAATTAATGTTTTAAATTTTACTACATTTTTTATTATTTTCTATTATCCATAAGCACCCAAATAGTATTTATTTATGTCACCAATAAACTACATCCGAATCGGCTCAAAGATTCTTCATTAATAAAAAAAATATGTATATATATAAATTATAACTATTTATTTAACGCAAATATTATAACTAAACTATTTAGAATTATGTTTGATAAGACAGATACACACACATGCATAAATGATAAAAAATAATAATCAATTACCCTCTCTCACACACACATACATACACACACAAAAATGATTTCTTATTAATTAATTTATATATTTGAAAACATACAGCTTATATTACAATAAATTATTTCGGTAGGTTAAAAACAATTTGCCAGAACAGTTTTCAAATATATTAGGCCATTTAGTGTATTATACATTATAAGAAAAAATGATACTTACTTCATAGAAAGTTCCCCGGGTAAATCAAGATCCAGGTCATTGACCTGCCACCCCGGGGACAAGTGTGACGAGGAAGAACTGGTGCCGCTACCTCCCACATCGAGGTTGGCTAAAGCATATAAAAATGATCAGAAAAGTCTTCAAGCGGTCAGAAATTAGGCTAAATAATTAATCAGTACTAATTATAAATATAAATAATTGAGAGACAAAAAAGCAGGCTCTATTATTGCTGATGGAAAATTTAGTAGCAGTTTTCCATATATCTCTGTAGATGAAGCTCAATAATTGCCATTATTTTATAAATTTCAAAAACAATTTTCGGCAAAAAACTATATCGGACTTATAAATATTTGCATAAATTTTAACAGCCAACAAAAAATAACACTCATGTCGTATCAAACTGTGAATTCATATTTTAACTTTGATATTTTTATATGAATTTTATTAATTTGCATATCAGTAACCCTTAATTGCTACCAAATTTTGCTATCATTACCTATATATCATGAATGAGCATTAATTGCTTGGTTAGACATAATTTATTGCTATACTTCTTTCTTGTGAAACACCTAATAGGATTTGGTTTTGAATAGCCAGTTTGTAATATTTGCATCATAATTTTCTGTAGCAAAAAGTCAATTTGTTTATACCTTAAAAGAATTCATTGGCAATTTTCTTTGCTACTGAATGGTAGCAAAACATATTACCAAATCTCTGTTTCAATTTTTTATTAAAACATCGCAACTCATCCGCCATATTGTTTACATAAATTCCAATAACCCCGTTGAACCCTAGCCTGACGGCTGACAAGAACTGGTAACTCATTGGCTGGTACGCTAATTACAACCAGACAGTATCTCACAATTGACCTCTGATAAGTAACATGATAAATATGGCCTACTAAGTAAAATTGGGAGCAGTTTAAGGCATAGGTAATGAAAATACTTATATAATATCTGTGAAGAAATATACAGTTTTTAATGAGGTTATTGTCTCATTAATTGAACTGAATACAATAAATAGATAGGTTAAAACATAGAGTGTTTCACAAATACTGCATGTTATCAAATAAACTCTGACCTAGTGGATATCTATAGTGTAACTAGTTATAACCGATACATCGCCTAGCTTAATATAGAATAATAAACATGATACAGAAACATGTCCAAGATAATATACTCTCTTCAATTCTGTTCGTCAAATTATATTAATTAATATAAATAAAAGATGATTCGTTACCATATGCATTGTAGGTCAAACTAGCGAAAGCTTGGGCGCCAAATTCAGCAAATCTTCTTCCTTCTCTTGCCTCTCTTGCCGCGAATTGTAGCACAGCGGCCGCCGACATTCGATCAGAATTTAAAGTATCTTCAACCATATTGATTTAGTTCTATTCTAATGATAATAGATGGCGTTGTCTTAAATTTGCCCTCGATTTTTTTTAGTTCCAATTCGCTTTAATAGATGTCGTTTTTCCACCGTTTAATCTCAAGGTACTGATCCAATTATATTGATTTCCAATCCGTAGCATACGTTTCCAATAAACAGAGGAATCTTAGCTAATTTCCAATCACTGTCAGAACACGCAGCAACATTTTAACGTCCAAATGTATTTGTCCGTCAGTTTTCTCTTGTTTTTTAATATTTTTGATACGTCAAACGATAATGTCATTTTAGTACATTTACCGATGTTATAAATCACTGAAATTATATTATGTATTGCATTATGTCTTGATATTAATAGTAGAGTAAGTAAAATATTAATTGTTATTATAATATTGCACTATTCTTGAGTCGTAAAACTCAGAGATGAAATAAAATTCTTAGGAGACATTTATATACATACATATAAATATTATTTTTGTGTAACTATAAAGGCAAAACTTTGAATGTATGTCTTTATTACTCAATTACGAATCTACGGAAGCATTTCAGACTATAATGTGTGTTTTAAGTGGCTATAAAGTTGCAATAGAGTTTGGGCTACATTTATTTCAAATATCTATAGCATTATGCCGATTTTTATCTTAAAACGTACTAAATGAATATGCAAAATCGGTAACAAACAAGCCCTGCCACATCACTATCTGTTAACGTGACTAATAAAATTTATTTTCTTGTTAACTTAATACAGTGGTTGTAATCTTATCGTACAGAGCAAATGTGATTATATGGTTCTTAAACAAATTTTAAAAGTATGTATAAATTAATGTCTGTCACTAATTCATAATGAGGATGTTGATTGAAGATGAGGGTAGTTTTGAGTATACAACCGAAACTAATTAAATTTAATACATCTTAACAATAACATCTGTATCGAAGCTTGTTGTCTTATATTTATATTATTTCTAATTATGTAATTTTACGGATGGAATCTATTATGTATTTAGTATTTACTTAGTAAATAATATAAAACCCAATACAATATAAGAAAGCAAATCCATACAAGATGAGAAAAAAAAACGTCGGTCATAATCTGTTACGTTCCACACACAAATGAAATTCTCACACAAATGGCTTTTAAGAATTTGAGTATTCGCGTAAAACACCAATAAGCTATACACCATTTAGTATATTTGAAGTCAATTCAATATATATTTACATTTAAATACAGTTAATAAATATGAATAAGATAAAAGTCAGTAAACATTGCTTTATTATATCATAATTACCAATTAATTTAAAATCGATTTTCATATAAGATATTTCATCCACGAATCGGTATGGGGAAAAACCGTAAATTGAGTGATATGATTAGATATTGTTAATAGAACTTACAAAGTTAACATCAATAAAGACTACACTCTAAATGAAACAAATATTTTTGGATTTAATACGCCTTTTTTATACTTTACTATAAACTACATACTCCCGACGTTTCGGCTACTTTACAGCAACCGTGATCATTAAAACGAGATGTGAGACTACATACTATATAAAATTGAAATTGTATTCCAATATATATATATATATATATATATATATATATATATATATATATATATCTATATGTACAGGGTGACTGGTGAATTACTATCGATATTTGAGGACGTGATATTTGACGATCATATATGACAAAATAAAAATTAATATAACATAAATATTAATAAACTTCTAAGTAAAGTTAACCAAAAGTTATGTAATTAATTACGCATCGTGTGAACACCCTACAGATTAGATATACACTCACACTCACACATACGCGTGTCGCGACGTGGTGTTGTATCAGCACGCCGCCGCACGCGTCCACACTTGAACACTTGGAACGTGTCAACACTTTATTTATTTATACGGAAATTTTGTCAAAAATTAAGTGCCTATTTTTTTTACATAATTCGAATGAGAATCATGTACCGAGTGTTCTCCTTAAATATTGATAGTAATTCACCAGTCCCCCTGTATATTGATGTCTTTGAGGTTTCAACATAAATATTTTATTACTGTTTACATTGTAATAAAATATTAATTAGATTTTCTATCCGTCTGTTTGTTACGAGTAATCTTTGTTACCAGAATTCAATTATACTGTCATTGATGATATCGAAATAATAAAAGGGAAGACAAAACTGAAGTATAAAGATGTATATAAAAATATCATTAATACAACATTGATTTTTTATTAAATAAAAACGCAATATACTGTGAAATTATTCTTTTGTTTTAAAAAATAACTTCGTTCAAATTAAGAAGAGAGACGTCAAAGAGTTGAAATTAAAAAGTACCTAGATTTCGTAGAAATATTTATTACAAATAAGTTCGATGAATTGTGCTTTAGAAATGTATACTAGTTTATTGTATTTGGTCCCATAAAGTATCTCATCAATAAATGATTGATTAAGACTAAAAATATTAACGCGTTATCAAGTAAGATACGAAAATTATAAACATTAAATTTTGTATGGATAAATGTATGTGTACAATCGGTTAACATAACTCAAAAACGATTTGCTATATGATAACGAAATTATTACTATACTGTACTTTGTAAAGCCAAGAAATACATACTATGTAACTTATTTTCACAGGACTTAACTCGTGATTTTCACAGTAAAACCTACACATTATTTGTAGTTACGGTACAAAGATAATTAATAGATGACACTGCCGGTTATTATGACTAATCTTTTTCACCACCCAATTTTCTATTCATTAAATACAAAAACGGCAGAAACTATTTTAATGATATGGAGATAGAAATGGGTATTATTTTTATAAATATATGCTTTAGCAATAAAAAAATGTAACTGAAAGAGAATGATTAAGTTAAAAATACGAGAAATACTAATGAAATGATCATCAGAAATAACTATACCAAATAATTTTGATTTAAAAAACTTTAAATCGTACTCAGTCCAAAAAAATGCGTTTTAACACGATAAAAATATTCAATAAATCGATTGATATCAAGAATAGTGCAATAAATTATAATAATTATGTACAAAGCTTACACAGTACATGTTGGTTTCCAGCAAGACGGTGACAAAGTAAATTTTAAACGTGCTCAGAAGTTAACTGATGTTTGCATTAATTTATCTTTATTAATATAATATGTAAATAAATATGGCTGTATTGTTTTTTGATCTGGATGCCACTGGAATGGTGTTTGCTTTTTTTGTGGTTCAGAGTACAGATTTTGTCTGCGATTGTCAAATATATTATTATAATAAAGAAAATATCTATACATTAAATATATGAGATCTAATATTTTCGCGAGTATTCATTTAAATGGAACTAACATTATTTGGATTCTTCTTCTTCTACCTGACAATTTCCCAGCTCTAGCCAGGGTCTGTCTTACATATTTGTTAATAGTTTTGGCTAATTGTTTTTACGACCGGCCGCCTGACATCAACCCTCTTTGGGAATGCATTAATCAGTGATGTCTAAATACTCTTATAAAGTACATATGACTCGGAAAAATCACATTGGCACTTGCCCGGGCCAGTATCTGGCCACCACTGACTTATTATTCGGATTATTACGCGTATTTAATTTTACCTACATTCACTAGACGTTTCAGTTACTTTTCAGCAACCGTGATCACGGACAGATAAATGTATGTTGTGTGAATTAACTTCTCGTAGTATGCAGTTTTAAAATAATAAATACGCGTAGTAATCCGAATAATATTAGTTTCATTTAAATTAATATATTTTTCATTAATATTTGATTAGATTTCGGAAAAATATCAAATATTTTGTTAAATATAATATTTTTGTTGACATCAATTCCTTAGTGAATCTATAGTCTACACGCTTTTGTTTTTAATCACATACTACCAGGATGTTTACCATAAAATAGCGTAGAACATAATTTTCTTTGTTTTTCATATATATAATAGTTATATATTAAATCATTACAATAATATATTTTATTGAATGAGAAATGATAACGCGTCGTATGATTGTGAGGTGAAAATTTATGCTGTTTTTCCAGTATTTATACTTTTCTATTAATTCATCAATTAACATATTATGTATACTAATAAAAGGCGAGATTTTGTATCTCTTTTTTAGTCACACAAAAACCTACAAATCTATTGGAATTTAATCTATTTGAATTATATTAAATTTAAAAATAACTACATAAAGATTCTTATTTAATATTACTTTAGTAAAATTTTAAGAGATTGTAAAAGTGTAACGTAACACTAAAAAAATATTAGATTGAGTTTTATATTTCATGAAAAATGTTATTTTATAGTAAATACCTATTTTTATATAAATTTACGAGTTTGATGTTTTGTTTAAAGATACAATCTAGAAGGTCATAGAAATCAGACATATCAGCTTCGTGATTGCTGCAAATTAATCGAAACGTCGGGAGTATATAGTTTAAAATAAATACGCGTAATATGTATAATACAAAAAATATTAGTTACATTTATATGAATATTTGCGAAAGTCATAGATCTCATTATGTCATAGAAAGTTTATATCCAAATTCATTATTAGCCTATCAGAGTGCACTGCTGAGCAAAAGCGTTTTCTCACATGGAGAAGATTTGAGCATTAATCACCACGCTTGCTCAAGACTCAAGAGTCAAGACGGGTTGGCGATTTCAAACTTATTTTGAAACTAGAAGTTCAAGTTTCCTCACGAATTTTAAGGTGGTAGAGCCTTTTTTTTTTCGGGGAGAAATCCGCTTACAGACTACCCACTGCCCTGGCTCGACAATGGGACTTGTGTGGGGGTCGCCCAGAGCCTGATGTTGTTGGCCCTGGGAATACCCACTAAAACTCCCCGGCTTCCCTTCCTGCCCGTATTTGGGGGCGATTTGGGACCTGCTATGGCAATTCACCAATTCGCCCCGGGCTGCCCAGCTCTGTGCCGGGCTACCGCGCCGGTGGGGGATTACCCGGGAGAGCCGAGATAATCCCCAGACGTGTTGACCACGTGCAATGCCTGCATCAGAGCCACTTGATGCAGGCTGGTCGAACCTCCAGGTCGAAGGGGAGGGGAGCGGCTAGAGCATCCTCCTCCCGCTCCCTCTCCGCAGCTTCCTTCGCCGACATCACTTCTTCGACGAAGTAAGCAGCAACCTCCCAGGCCTCCTGGCTTCCAACCATGGCTTTCACCATGTTTGGAAGCGACAGGATCCTCCCGCTGAGTGCCGCAGTGAGTACACGGCGCTCATTTCTCCATGCCGGGCACACTGTTAGGGTGTGCTCGGCCGTATCGTCAGGATCGCCACAGTGGTGACACTGTGGCGTCTCCTCAAGGTGGTAGAGCCTAGCTATGGTCAAGTTACTACAGCTCGAACATGTGCTGGCTCGACCGGGGCTTCACCCTCTCACAGAAGATCGGCGTGAAGTAGCCTTTAATGGCTGCGTTTCGTCCGATGAGTAAGAGAGCCGGTTGCCCTTTCCCTATCTTTTCCTACCCCTTTCCTTTTCCATCCCTTTCCCACTTTTTCCATACACTACTACCTCTATTAGGTAGGTCATCTGCTCGGTTGCTGCCTTTACCATTAAAACAAGAACATGTTTTCCTTCACCGTCCAATTCTAAATTACTAACTCAGAAATAATGTATTGTCCGTCTGTGAGTATCCTATTATTGATATCTATTTATGCTCAACAAACATACATACGTCACATATGTTAATTCAAGGGGACACGTTCTATAGGCTCTAATTAAATTAAATCCTATTTTTATATTTCAAAATACTACGTGTGACTACTTTGATAATATAAAGATATTTTGTTATAATGAAAATCAGTGATTTCGAAGAAAATTTTCTTATATATTATTTTATAGACATAAATGTTAATTAACGATTGTTTATATCGTACTAGCTTTCCGCCCGCTGCTTCGCCAGCGTCGAGTTCGGTTATATCGGGTTTCCAAGAGACCTTTTCAAAAGACTGGGATAAAAACTATCCTATTTTCTTTCTCGAGGTTAACTCTATCTCTGTACCAAATTTCATTAAAATTAGTTCAGTGGTGTAGGCGTGAAAGCGTAACAGACATACAGAGAGAGTTACTTTCGCATTTATAAAATTAGTAGGGATTTTGACATCATTTGTAAAAAACATTGAAAATGCAAATTGTAAATGCTTGAAACCGTAATTAATTGAAATTGGATATTCATAATTAAATTGCCTATCAAATATCTAACAAACGGCAGATATACGACTAGGTAAGTTTTGGGCTTGGAGAAACATGGGAAATAAACACATACGCTATAATCAATATTATGCATTAAGTAAGAAGAAAGACGTTTACTTTATTCTAATGATACCAAAATGAAATAGACATTTTAAACTATACATACTCGCTTCAGCCGGCGTCTTTTTCTGTCTTGATTTAGATATTGACTTCAGTGCTATCTATCACCTGTTACGTGACTTTATGATACTGACACATAATTTGGTTTTCATAGAAAATATACACAAATTACGTAAAGATTACAGACTGTATGTCAATCTCATTGATGAAACAAATAACTGTGCAATTTCATCAAATTCATTCATTTGCGTAAAATTTAATATATATAACATAATTATACATCAAAATTATATAGTACTAGCTTTCCGCCCGCAGCTTCGCTCGGGTGGAGTTCGGTTATATTGCGTTTTCAAGAGAACTTTTCAAATGTCTGGGATAAAACTTTCCTATGTTCTTTCTCAAGGTCAACTCTATCTCTGTACCAAAATTTCATTAAAATCAGTTCAGTGGTTTAGGCGTGAAAGCGTAACAGACAGACAGAGTTACTTTCACATTTAAAATATTTGTAATTAGATAAGGATTAGGTCGGATCGAAACAAAACTATTAATTTCCGAGCAAAATATTGTATCTTTTTTTAATGATACAAATATAAAAATTAATTTATCTACGATGTAATGTCATATATATTCAGTTCCCGCCAATATTTCTGACGCTTTATCGAGCTATAAATTGTCAAAAACTGTTACTATGTAGCGTTATTAAAACTGATTTGATCATTTAAGTACAATTTAATGATTTTTTCATTGTTAATGGCGTACTCGTACTAAATAACTAATATTCTTATTACATGTTTTCTGCTATACTTAATACCTACAGTTCAATCGTATAAATTAACGAGTTTTCTATCATTTATCATAACTGTCAGATTCATCGTTTTAATTTCTTACTATTTTAATTCGTACTAGTAGAATATAATTCAGGGTTAAACCTACTTACAGATTTCATTTATATATTATATATAAGGAAGACATATATATACATATTATTTACATATATATATACGTACTTATCTTTTGCATTAAATATATATAACAATCATATTATCAGCGCGTGTCAAAGATCTTACAGTAATTTTTATCTAAGTGCGAGGCAAACGATAATAATGGTAGACAAAATATTATTTAAAATTGTATTCAAAATAATTTTATATTACTTACATATGTTTGTCTGTTTGAAACTATATAACGTAATTTCATAATAAATTGAGAAGTAAAAAATTTTTATAGTAATTTATTGTATTATTTACGAGAGACGGATAAAGTCGGGTGAATCTATATGTTGTATTAATAATATAAGAATTAAATATGAATAATTTTATATATATAATAATAGGTATATAGAAACAAATGTACATATGTAGAAGTAATCTTAGACAAGTTTATAAAAGAAACATATCGAGATGCGCGTGCGCATGTAGCAATCAAGACATAATGCAACCTGTGATATACCTATCAGTTATCACTGAACATTCAACACTACTGAACACTTATCGATAGAACTCTAAGGCCACACACTCACTGGACGTGCGAACAGCTCAGCGCACTAACAATTACTGATATTAATATATTATGTTTTGTCAATATTGATATGAAAATTCGATCGTACGGTTGACTTCAACATGATATATATAAATATATACATATATAATATGTATGTCAGTCAGTGGTGGCCTAGTGGTTAAAAGGCCCGCCTGTCATGCATGAAGGCGCGGATTCCATCCTGTCCCGGGCAAGTATCAATGTGATTTTTCCGAGTCATATGTACTTTCTAAGAGTATTTAGACATCACTGATTAATGGATTCGCAAAGAGGGTTGATGTCAGGCAGGCGGCCGTCTCGTAAAAACAATTAGCCCAAACTATTCACAACATGTAAGCCAGACCCTGGCTAAAGCTAGGAAATTGGCAGGTAGAAGAAGAATATGTATGATATATATTTGTAATTTGTTTGCAGGAATCATCTTTAATAAATTAATATTAATTTTATTTAAAAAAATGTATGCATCAATTTTACATAACCACACTATATACGCAGGGTTGACATTTTTTCATTCATATATCTCATATTCAGTATGATGATGCAAACTACTACTCAGCATAATCATATACAGTAAGGTATACAAAATTATATAAAAAACAAATTGAATGTACAATTCTCAGTATAATTTGAAATGCACTTTGCATTAAAAACTGACCTATGACACTGATTTTTAGCCGTTCGTACTGTATGGCGTTTTGAGTATAAACTCAGATAAATATATGTATATTATAAAATAAACCATTGAACCCATATTAGTACAATATCATAACTATCATCATCAGCCTATCAGAGCCCACTGCTGAGCAAAGACCTATTCTCACATGGAGAAGGTTTGAGCAATAATCACCATTCACCACGCTTGCTCAAGACGGATTGGTGATTTCTAACTTATAATTTGAAATAAGTCCAGGTTTTCTCGCGATTTTTTCTTTCGCCGTCTGTAAGTGGTGTCTTAATTCTCTTATAAAGTATATACGACCTGGAAAAATCACATTGGTACTTGCCAGGGCAGGGATCGAACCCGCGCCCTCATGCATGAGACGCGGGCCTTTAACCATTAGGCCACCACGACTTGTTATATCAATAATTTTTTAATTTGTGGTCGAATATTATTACAATTTTTAAGTAAATTTGATAGAAAAACATTTAGATTTTTGATTAATATGATTAAATTTGATTATAATTAGTTTCTTTTTAATGGGTAATATAAAATGTTGATACCTTTACTTTATACAAACGTAATTTAGTGAACCGATCTTTCAAAAATCAAATTCTTATACATTAAGAAAAAAATTATTGCTTGTAATTTTTTTATTAGCAGAAGAAAATAAACAATCTATTCAATTACTTACAATAACAAGAAATGATAATTATTTTGGATCTAAAAACGTTCTTTTTTTCATTTAAACAGAAGTTTCTTCTACAGCCGTGCTCACAAGAAGACGAGACCATATTCTGTCACACATTTCTTAATTATCTCACATACTAACTTACCCTAAGTTCATTAACCCCACCACGTAGGAAGAGTTAGGAGTTTTGTATTTAATTTTGGTCCTTACCTTTATATAATTAACGTACGTTATTGAATGACAAACGGAGAGTCAGTGGTGGCCTAGTAGTTAAAAGGCCCGCCTCTCATGCACGAGGGCGCGGGTTCGATCCTGGTCCTGGCAAGTACCAATGTGATTTTTCCGAGTCATATGTACTTTCTAAGAATCTTTAGACATCACTGATTAATGCATTCCCAAAGGGGGTTGACGTCAGGCAGGCGGCCGGTCGTTAAAACAATTAGCCACAACTATTCACAACATGTAGGCAGACCCTGGCTAAAGCTGGGAAATTGCCAGGTAGAAGAAGATTGGGTGAGAAACGGGAAACGCATCGTATGTAGAGACGATAAAAACATGTGCTAAACATTTATAATCTATATAAGAATGCACTAGAACTTTCTAAGTATACACTTCTAAGGATACCCTGAGGTCTTTAAATATGGTTACGAAAATTGAATTATGATGATGATGATGTATTTATGAAATGAAATCATTAAAACCTTACGTTATTGAATATTTCTATAATATAAAATTGAGCTAAAGCCTATACATTAAATAGAATTCTCAGAACAAGCAAGACAACTTCTCAGCGGCTGTTTGAACTATATTGTGGATTATTGCTGATCTTTTCATTCAATAACAAAATTACCAACGACCTCACGCTAAAGCTAGTAATATTTTGAGGGTTTGAGCATCAGGAACCGTGAAGTAAACACATGGCTATATAACTCATTCTGTCATCATTTACAGACTTGGAGAGATTGTTTCCAATGCACAAGACATCCACATCGTAAGATAAATCCGACGATATCAAGACAAATAAGAAATGAATATTCTAATGTAAGCTATGCATTCTTCGTTTTAATTTGATTTATGTAATAAAAATATTTAGTATTTTTTTAGATTTTTAACTTTAAATTATTTTATTTAAGAAACTACTAACCATGTTTCAAACTAAAACAAAATATGAAACTATTGTGTAATTTCCATTTCAATTAGTATATAAGTAATGTGTATTTTGTACGAAATATATTACTAAACAATTTTGTTTCGTCTTATAAAGTAAATTGTGTTAATATAGTTTTAAACATCAATTCATTTCAGTTTATGTATAACAATGTGCTTTTTACATTAACTATGATATCGTCGGGGATAGTGCAAATACGTGTAAAACTTCTTCTTCTACCTGGCAATTTCCCAGCTTTGGCCAGGGTCTGCCTTACATGTTGTGAATGGTTTTGGCTAGTTGTTCTTACGACCGGCCGCCTGCCTGACGTCAGCAATCTTTGGGAATGCATTAATCAGTGATGTCTAAATACTCTTATAAAGTACATATGACTCGGTAAAATCACATTGGTACTTGCCAGGATCGAACCCGCGCCCTCATGCATGAGAGGCGGGCCTTTTAACCACTAGGCCACCACTGACAAATCCACGTAACTACCGTTGGATACCGCGTATCTACATCTGACGAAAATTATCAGAAGAAAGTTTAAGCTGAAATATTTTCTAAATTAACGACTTTTAAGGATTTTTTTTAACAATTAGTAATTAATTTATTACTAATTCATGTGTCGCATTATTTATCCGGAGATATATATCTCGTGTAAAGTCACTGACAAGTTAGCTTGTGATAGAATCAGGGTTTCAGGACGAACTCTTCATGGAAAGAAAAATCGACTCTTTAAACCATCCAATTGCTTAAAATTGAAACTGACCTACAACAGAAATATAACCATTCTTAAACCTTTAAACCAAAATAGTTTAAAGCTTGTGATAAATAAGATCTAAAATGCTAATTAAGAGGAATGTAAAAAAAATGTCCCAGACTAATACCAGGGTTGTACACTATAGTGCTAAAAGAATTATTGGAATGATGAAATGGAAATTCTGTGTTTAATTTATGCTATGTACTCGTGATTGAGGTAAAAAAAACCCTCCCAAAAATATGCAGATTTTGTTTGAAGATAAGCCTACATATGCTTTTGTGTGGTAGCGAAATAAAAGCTTGTTATCATGTTTTTTTACGGATTTCATCCACAAAATACCTGAAAGGGGTTTAGATTATTATGCATGCTGACTTAATCATCCAATATAAACCAATAGCCTTCGGTTTCAGAGAAGTAACTATGTACATCAGATCTCCAGTTAGCTATAGTAACAATGCCATCGATATTGTAACAGTTTAAGAGAATTTAAATAACACATAAACTTGTGGCTAGAGTAAAAAACTTTGCAGTCCTAAAATGGTTTTGGCAACAATAAATGGTGGTTTCAGACGAGCTTAACTAGACTTGATTTGCAATATATATTTCTAGAACATTTCCATACGTTTGTATATAATATTACATGATGGCTTGCATTTTTTGTTAGCTGTTAATTCTTAAGGACCATTAGAGGCGAATTATTTGTTATTAAGCTGCAAATATGTATATATACATATTTTTTGAATAAAGTATTCTTCGAATAAGGTCTTTGTTCGAACCTACTGAATCTTGGATGTTTCGAACGAATAAATTATCCAATTCAACTACCGTATAAAGCTATAACTCACCCATGACCTTCTTGGGCGGCATCTTCCTCTGCTCCTTTTCCTCAGCCTCCTCCCTGCGCATCTTCCCCTCCTGCCACTTGCGCTTCCTTCCCTCCCTTTCCCTCTCCTCCAAATACATCCCCAAGTCCTCAGAACCAACTAGTGTCAACTTCACAGAAGACTCCCAAGCGAAGTCCTCTTTACGACCGTCATGCATAATATAGTCTTTAGTATCACCAAAAAATTCCATCACAAACGGGCCATTGCCCGCACAACACTATAGTCACTATATGGATGATGTGAGGATGATAATCACCAGCTTGTTAGAAAAGGACGAAGAATGAATTGTACAGCTTTTTGATGCCTGTTGTCTCTCTCTGCCTGTGCCGCTGGAGGAGTTGGTTCTCTATTTTAAGCAGCATGTTTGTACTGGAGCGACAGAGGTGATACTGTATGTGCGGTACGCCGGGGAAGGTTTTCTTTGTGAAGCGGTTGCCGATCAAATATGTTGGCTGACAGTTGAGAATGGCCTCCATGTGGCCTCTTTTGAGGTACGGTTCGAGTTTTCCGAGCTCGATGTCAGCCTCTGTTCGTAGAGGCGGTCAGCTACGGCTCCTGTAAGATTTACACACTTTAAATTACGTTCCTATGAAATTTGCATTTAGAACCATGTAAAGTCTCAATTTAACAGCTGTCAGATTTTAAATTTCGAACACTTGAAATATAAAATCTATACGTTCAATTTAAAAAAATAAAACAATTCGTTCACGTAATTCAAAATCAAAGGACAACGTACTTGAGTGAATTAAATTGAATTTGTCAAGACGTAAGAGGTCTTCGTTATGAGACTACGATATATGATAAGATAATACAAGTACTAAGGAGTAAAGCATTTTGTAGTCATTAAAATATTATAAAAACTGAAAACAGTAAAAACTAATTAAGTAATTTTAATTGCAAAATATATGAAAGAAATTTTACATGCATTATTTTTTGCGTGTTTTTTTTTGCAGTATTAGTGCTTAAAGGTCATAGAAAGTTCAATTGTTAGTTAAGCATACATAAACTAATAAATATATAAAAGATTGTAAAATCTGAATATTTTCAAACTATGGGTCAAATTGATTTATTAAATTTTTCAATATGTATAAATAAATATTTTTAATCCAACGCGAAAGTCCGTTAGTGATAAAGAAATTAATTTAAACAAAAATAAAAAAAAACACAACCCTCATAAATATGTTTGTTTAAAGGGTATAATTTAAAAAGAAACCTTTATTTGCAAAGGCAACTAGTAATTGACATTAACCGGAAATGGTTAATTTATTTGTTCTAAGTTTTTTAAGAGATTATAAAAGTTACATAATTACTTTTCTTTTCATATATATGAAAAAATACTTTGAAATAACCAAAATACATTCAAAGCGAGTAAGTTATTTTTTAGGAGAAATTAGAAGTATTTAAAAAAGGAATTTAATTATATAATAATTAGTAAGGGAATTTTCTTTAACGGCTAATCTCAATTCCTTACTACAATTCAAAATTGGAACATATAGATCACATCAATTCATCTAATAGACATTTTGATCGTCATTTTTTAATCTGTGACATAACGTCCGTATCTCGTATGGCTGGAGGTCGTCGTTTATAACTGACACAGTTTTTTATATTGTTAAACCAACAAACACTATTAAAATAAAATAAACAATAAAAAGCCTATACACATTCAACCTAATATTTAAATTGTCAAAGGAAATATAAAAACTTTTTTATACCCGAACTCCTTTCAAATCCGCGAGTTCCATTTTCAAATTATGCACAATCAATTTTCTCACCTTCGATATAGTCCAAACGCGACAAATCACTTTATATATAAAAAAATCCTATAGCCGCGGAATTCCTTAGACGGCGGCCATTTTGGCGAAAAAAATCCGCTCAAGTCACGCCATGGTCACTATATAGCATGGCCTAATCAACCATGGAACTTCTTTTTGGCAATCCGTACTAACTGTGCGAAGCGGTCAGACTCTATTGCTAAATTGCTACGTCAAATGAGTAAACAGCGAAGATTGCTGGTAATTCTCTGGCCAATGGCGCGCTGTGGGCAGAATTGGTCCATTTGAGACAGGGTCACTCAATTGTTGGGTCAAGACGTTCGATGGTTCTGTACATACGGAGGCCATTTTGTTTTTTTAATACTCCAAATCATAACAGTCTTGTAGTTACAAAGATATATTTAAATTCTTGCAAAGAATTTGGGTCATATGGAATATTGCATTCAAAAATATTCACTTTTTATACTTTTTTCTATACTTTTCTACATATTATGGATATTTTTTCTTGATCATATATAAGAATGAGCCAACATCGCCCCGAATCCCGTATTTAATATGCCAGAGTCCGACAATTAAAGACAATCAGTTTAAACAAGACGCGAGTGTCGTTCTTTAAATTGATATTTATTGAACGTTATTAAAGTAATTTTCGCGATCTCTTTGTTTAGCAAATTTTTTTTTATCAGAATGAGAGCAAGCTGAAAACATAAGCAAAAAAAAATCCACTAAATATGTACTAAGTATGTCTATATTTTTGGCATATTGGCGTAGGTTTTTCTTTTTTTTTTGCAGATTCTATTGGAATAGTTTAGATCATCCAAGAAAAGATATTCAATTAAAATAAATCTAAGATATTCTTTTCATTATTTTCATAAATATTAATATTTGTTAGTGTCCCATTAGTTTTATAGGTTTAAGTATCTTTTAAAGAGAAAAAAATCATAAACCTACATTGAAATCTTAAGGAATTTCAAATATTCCAATGAATATTAGAGAAGTTCTATCAATTAATGCCCTATTACTACGTTTTTGGCATAAAACTGAAGCTGCCCAAAAAAAACGCTCACCATTAATATAAGCAGCGCAGTTAATCTTTGGTCAGTCGAGGCTCGTGAAGTTACCAAAGGAATTCTTCATTACCAACATGAATATACTGCAGAGTCTTTCCATTAATGTTTCCTTGAAGACCAGGCTGGTGGATCTTCCGTCCTTTTCACTCTTAAGGTGGTGCGAACTGGTTCTGTCTCGCTCTGAGGAGCCAAAGGTTTCTGGAAAAGACACAAATCGACGTCAGGACATTTAACAGCTAAGCTGACATAACATACAAATGTATACAACATTTTTGCCTAAAATTTGAAGAAGGCAGATAAATTACCAACACTTTTTTTGATCTAAGAAAAGGCCTTCCAAAACATATTTTGATGTCCAAAAACGAAATTGGAACAAACAAAAAACACTTAATCTTTTTTTTACGTCCAATTACTATATTCTCATTAATTCCTAACTTCTATGTTCATACAAATGGAGCTTAAATGGAAACCTACACACACAAAGCCGGATAACATAACTAGTTTATAACAATACTATACATTACAGTCCTCAATCGGGGACAATTAATATGAAAAACTTTAATTGACCCATCGATGACGAGTAATGGGTATTTAACTGGTATTAATATAAACGGTTTTTAATGACTCCCAAGTCCCAAGTTAGCGTGAGTTAAACAAACGATATTATTGGACAAAAACTAATATAGTTTTTGCCTGTGACTTTGTCCGCATTGTCACAAAGTGCGTTAAAATAATACATATTACAGCATCACAATTTTTAGTTAGATAGAAGAGTTTGTACGGTGTAGGTGAGTGTTTAACTCGTTATATAGGATCCCCTTAAACCTACACCTGGGTCGCAAGTCCCAGTCACTGTTGAAGCTCCTCTCACTACAACGATGGACCCGACACACGCACCGTGAATACATGGAATGATGAGAGGTTTCGTCTCTCTATATATATTAAACCTACACCTGGGTCGCAAGTCACAGTCACTGTTGAAGCTCCTCTCACTACAACGATGGACCCGACACACGCACCGTGAATACATGGAATGATGAGAGGTTTCGTCTCTCTATATATATTAAACCTACACCTGGGTCGCAAGTCACAGTCACTGTTGAAGCTCCTCTCACTACAACGATGGACCCGACACACGCACCGTGAATACATGGAATGATGAGAGGTTTCGTCTCTCTATATATATTAAACCTACACCTGGGTCGCAAGTCCCAGTCACTGTTGAAGCTCCTCTCACTACAACGATGGACCCGACACACGCACCGTGAATACATGGAATGATGAGAGGTTTCGTCTCTCTATATATATTAAACCTACACCTGGGTCGCAAGTCCCAGTCACTGTTGAAGCTCCTCTCACTACAACGATGGACCCGACACACGCACCGTGAATACATGGAATGATGAGAGGTTTCGTCTCTCTATATATATTAAACCTACACCTGGGTCGCAAGTCCCAGTCACTGTTGAAGCTCCTCTCACTACAACGATGGACCCGACACACGCACCGTGAATACATGGAATGATGAGAGGTTTCGTCTCTAGCCTGTCACGTGACTTTATTCCAAATAAACCGACTTCACCAAGTAGAAACGCATCGAAATGAATTGATAAATCCTATGTCTTATCCTTATGTTTAATCTACTTAACGCAAAAATATAATCAAAATCCGTTCAGCAGTTTTTACGTGAAATCGTAACATACAAGACATGCTCATTATATTAAGAACATTAGTTATTTTACTACGTATAGTTAAATTCAATGTTTTCTGGTAATATTCATAATCTAATATTGTCACAAAGATAAATACTATATGAGTGTTTTATTGATAAACAAAACTGATGATTTCTGAAAAAATACCTACATATAATAAGAACATATTAATAAGAAACATACAATAATGTAGAGATATTAATATTATAAATGCGAAAGTAAATCTGTCTGTCTGTCTGTTACGCTTTCACGCCTAAACCACTGAACTGATTTTAATGAAATTTGGTACAGAGATAGAGTTGACCTTGTGAAAGGACATAGGATAGTTTTTATCCCAGACTTCTGAAAGGTTCTCTTGGAACCGCGATATAACTGATTTCCACGCGGGCGAAGCTGCGGGTGGAAAGCTAGTGTAGAAATATTTTTTATAATTTATATTCGTCTCCAAAACTGTCCGAAGAATACATATACATACTAATATATTTATTAATTTCTAAATGAAGTTTTATTAACAGTATAGCAATTACTACATGTTTAAGTCCTGACACTACACACGTAGCGTTAACAGTTTTTCATTAATATTTTCATACATTATAATTTATAGTATTATCGTGGATTATTGAGTGAGAAACAGCAGACTATACGTATGTAGTGTGATGCAAACTAGTAGTAAACATATCGATCGTCATATACTGACCCTCCTGTAGTTCATATCTCGCGAAAATCTATTACTAGAGGGAAGACGGTCATTTCACAATTACACGACAAGCAAACTAATTTATATCTTGTTATACGAAATTGTACCTAAATGCATTGTAATAGGGATATTGTGTACTTGATGTCTGTGACAACCTTAAGTGGGATTTATTGCATCAGGATAAAACCGGAGCATGTGGGAGATATTCGGTTACTATATACGAACGACGAATAATATATAATGTATATAGTAATATATATAAAAAAGCTTATTAAATCAAATATATTAAAATAGACTTACATAATATAAACTATAATAATTAAAAGTATTATTATTATTTTTATAAAAAAAAGGATTTAATTAATTATGAAAAAATAAAGAATATATTTAAAATTCAAATTTCGAACTCACCAAAAAGCGTCATACGCTGTCAACAAATCGTCGGCCATTTTGTATTATTATTGTTTTAAAATTTCGAGATACCCAACTTGTCTGAATCAAATCTGAACGTATTCTGTACTGCATATGCCTATTGCCCCAATGGGTACTAACAATTGGTGCACTACAATGACCTCACGAGCAATTTGATTTAGGCCAGAATCATTGTGATGACGTCAGAAAAGAAAATTAAGGATCTCATAGAAATATACAATTACAACCAAAAAGGTTTTAAGCTTTTAAAATACTCAAGAAACTCATTATGATTTCATTCCATGGCTGTATAAATACAATAGGATGATTGAAAATTTAAAAAAAATTACCACGGATAAATTTTTTGTTGGATATATGTATATTTATGACGTCATTAACCTTCTAAAAAAGGCAACAGCTGAATGTGTTCAACTTTAAAATTATTAATATTATTTTTTGTTAGTGAAATAAAACTATGATGATTTGAATGTTTTAAGTAATATAAAATTAATAGAAATTGTATAACGTGTAAATGTTTGTGTTGACGTAACGTAACTTTATAAAAAAATGTAATTATAACTCTAAGAATATGCCTAAAAACTCCATCGTAATTTAGAAAAAAATTGAAGCTCAAACCAATATCCTATAGGAATGCGATTTATATTGCAAATACTATAAATCTACTATATAATAGAAAAATATAAACTGCATATTCTTCTTTCAAATCTGTTACTAATGAGTAATGAATGAAATATTTTTGTCAATCGTTTCTTTAGATCAAAAAGATCTTAATTATAGCATGGTCATGAACGCGCCAAGTGAGTCGTCATATGGTTGCGGGAAGCCATTTTGTTAAATTAAAGATAAAAAATATATATATATAGATGTGAAAAAAAATCAGGCAAAGACATAAAACAATAGAGTTATGAAAATATTGAGTGTATTATATTAGGTAAAAAGAGTTGAATTTAAACAAAAATTATATAAATATTACCTTAAAAGACTTACATGCTAAATGAACTCTTTTATCAGTCTATAAGGCTTGGGCGTGACTGATACACATAAATTTATTCGCTTATAATCGGCTAATTATGTGATTAATTATATATTAGGTATATAAATTCATTAATAATAATAAATATATATATTTATTAAGAATAATTGCGAAATTATAGTATTCTATAAACATTGCTGAGAGGCTAGCAAATTATACAATATTTAAAGTATATTTGAAGAAGTGAAAGGAATGAAATAAAATAAAATTATATGTTCATTTACAACGAGCTTATAAAACTCATAAAATTAATTATGATGATTATTGTCAATAATATATGCGGAACCCAAGAAGAACATGGACGCATTTTTAGTATAGGCGATTGAGGCATCAATATATAATAAGATTAAAATGAACGTCATTTCTAAACGTTTTCAAGGATCACTTGTTTATATTTCATTTTATTTTCCACTTGACAGTAACTGTCAAAATGACACATTGTTTTTTTAAATCGAGTAAAGGAGTTTTATACACGTACATACTCACATAGGTCCAAAACCACTCTGACTACTACATACAAAGATTTTTTTAAATATATAATTTAAAATAATTTAGAGGTTTTTTAAATAAACTATGTACGTAGTAAAAAGAACATATTTGAAGCATCTATACATGTATTCATTGTAACATAGTATAGAACATCGCAATGTTTGATTTCAGCAATGAAATCACCAATCCAAGGGCATTCATTCATTTGGGTTCTTATTGAGGTTTATTTGGTAGTTAATTGAGGGAGTGTTCGACACAATATATAAGAATAATACTTTGAACTAGATAAAGCACGCTTTAATGGAAAAAAGTTAATAAATAGAAAAGATAATAAATTCAAATTAAGAATAATGGGATATTAAAAGATTGTTTAATCGTAAAAGAGCCAAGTTTTTTTGCATACATCCATGTTTTAATTTTTATGTCATCCGGAATCCAGATAAAAGATTAAAAATAAGAAATCAATACATATATATAAAGAAATGATTTAATTAAAATACGATAATACTATATAGAATGAAAAAAGTTCTTCAACTGCACGTATCGACGTCCTAGTATCTAATTGGATAAAACGTATTTATATTTAATATATTATATGTAATAGATAAAAGGCAATACTATATTATCGTTATCAGATATATATTTATCAAAATTATGAAATAAACCGGTTTCATAAAGAAAAGTTTGATATGAAGATTAATTTTATATATCTATTAAGATTAAAAAAATTTAAAAACAATTATTTCATAGAAAACAGATTGTACTCCTGTTTTTGAATTACTTATGAGAATAATGTCTTATATTCCTTCATATTGTTATTGATAAAAAAAACAACAAATAGTTTTTATATAAAAGATTTAATTTAAAAAAAATAAAAATATAAATGCTATAAAAATCCAGTGAAAACTTCAAAATGATGATTCAATGAGCTAATGGTTTGTAATTTGACGGTAGATTTCAGGGCGCCTTTTTCTTGATTTTCTATACAGAAGAATATTCTTTTAGTCCGAGCATGTACTAAAGCCATAGAACACATATGACAAGGTTCTCTTAATATATACAAGTTATAACCGGTACATAAGTACGGACCTTCTTTGCTATTTTTATTACTATCTCTAACACCAAAATTTATAGCAAACTTTTCTTTTAAATGAATCATTAATTCGTCTGATATGTTATTATCCCAAACGCCGCCATTTTGGGTCCTAGCTACATTGTCTATGGCTATCATCGCTGTGTGTTGTAGAGGATGTATTTGTCTATGATCAAATGCGATAGTAACTATTGAATTTATATCCGGATCGACGACAATACTTGCATTTATATCTTGTAATCCATCGTCAGATAGTTTAATTTGTAAATAATTTGAATGCCACTTGACTATTTCCATCACAACCTCCATATATGTCCTATGAATTACCAATTCATGATCAGTAAAGAATGAATTTCTAACAAGCTTCTCCCAGTAATGATTTGGATGAAAATTGCACGGCCAATATTTCTTCGTCTCCTGATATTGTTTTGTAACTCTCGGTGCTGTAAACGGCACTTCCAATACTTGAAAATAATCGAATATATCTTTGAGTTCGCCGACATTTTTTTCTATATACTCCTGTATTGTCTCGCTGTTGAGAGAGGTGATCGGACATAGAATTATATTCTGACGTTTAACTCTTTTCAAATGTTGGAGTTCTTTAAGTGGTATTTTTTCATTTAACGTCATAACAGCTTTCGATATATCCTGAACATTCTTTATATATCCGACGTAAACTTTGCCTAGTTTTATCGGAGCATTGAATTCATCACTTACAACCGGTGATAGATTTTGATCCGATGATTTAATCTTGTCAATCCATATATCTATATCCGGTAAGTAAGTATTGATAGTTCTTTGTTTTTTCAACGGAGGCTCTAATTCTAAATCCATTTCAGATCTTGTTCCCGCTGAAAATAATACCGATGACACACTCATATTAACACTTATTATTTGGACGATGTTTCATGTAAATACGGTTAAATTATTTTAAGGTATGTAATTAGTAATTACAGAATTCTGTAATAAGTAAATTTGGTAAAATATTGTATATAAATGAAACTTAACATATAGTGTATGTGATAGTTTCTTTAAAGATAGATTTATATTCATAGTTACTGAATACTTTATTTTTTTATTTCGGTAATAAAAAGTCTTTTCGACTGATTTACGTCAAGTGATAAGAGTGCAATACAGTGGGCCTAATGTCTTGTTGACAATGCTGATAATTATATGGACGTAAAATATTCTAGACTAATAAAATATCTAAAACGCAATAAGAGGTTACACGAGTCGAAAGAGATTAATAATCGGATAACCGATTCGACGCAGTGATAAATTAAGCATAAATATATTGAAAATAAATAATTAATCGGTAAAATACCTTTATAAGAATGTAAGTCCTCCTCGAACGCTGTAGCTGGAAATTGCCGTTCCAAAACTATTGTAGTATTTGTACAATTACTTCTAGCACCAAATACGGATATGGTATTGTAAATTAAAAACAAAAACTTGCTCACCACACACGTTAAATAATAAAGTAGCAGCCATTCAGCAAACTGCGATTTGATTTCGATTACAAAACGTGCTTTATCACTGACGTAAAGCCGACTAATACTTTCATTGGCTCTGATTGGTTATAAAATAAAAGACGGTATTTTGTAACCAATGATAATTTTCGGTTATTTCAGCGGTACAATTGGAAACATACTTATAAATTTCAATCAAGAATTTCGTATAACGCATCTTTTGGTAAATGTTATAAATACATATTGTATAGCTTTTACATAATATAAATAAGATTTCTTTGTTAAATACACTTAAAGCAAATTTGATAATCAAATTCAATGAATTTAAATTAATAACTCATTAATAAAAAATACAGTCATGTGTTATGTAACGAAGTTAATAAAACATTGAGACGATTATATTACCTCATTGCCGATTTATGTATACAAGCGTTTATTTAAAAATTTGTATTTATTTTATATATTCCGTCCGAATGACAAATTGCTATAATTTTTTACTATAATATATTATGGTTATCTACGAATGATACTTTTTAAGAGTAACTTTTCGTTTAAGCTTCGGTTATTTTATAAATGTATTCTTTTTCTTAAATTAAACAAACAACTTTAACGTAGTAAGATAATTCGCTTGGAAGATGTCAAAAAGATATTATTAAGTTAGAATTATTTAAATTTATATAAGGACAGTGCAGTGCAGTTTCAATATACGGACACCCACTTGATTGGTGTTCGCCTATGACCTCCAAGACTTTATTAATAGTTTCTACTATACTATTCTAGTTTGGGACCTGAATCCATAAAAAGGAACACCTATTGGTGACTGATTTTCTTTACTATTTTTGTGTGTAACAAAAAGCTGTAAACGTTTGAGAAGCTTCGTTAGTAGAGCCATTGTTTATAAAATCAAGATTTGTGCTGATTTCACGATCAAGACACTCCTTGATAATATATTATTGAAAAAATTTTTCTTATAAATTTGACCGGTGCTGAAATAAAAAAAGTATATTGAATACCTATCCAACCTCCTTTTCTTTTAAATCACTGAAAAAAAAATGAGCAAATATATTTATTTTTATTTCTAATAGAACAATGCCCAATCAGTTTAGTTCTATACATCGTAACTTATTTACAAATTCTATAATTAATTATTATTATCAATGAAAACGTGTATGTTTATATACCTATTATCCTGTACTTATAAATTTTCAAATTCCCTGAAGGTATTTCCATAACTTGATCAATCTTTGTTTGATCAGCTAAAGTGGTACGTGAATTAGGCAACAACTTTGAATCCGTGGCTAAAGAACACGATGTTCATATTTGACTTGCCCAGCAAATGGATATCATGTTTACAATCAATCTTCGACTATGTGATTAGGGTATACCGCTAGCTAAATTTGGAATTTCGTCTTTATACTAATAATAGTAAAATACTTGTTATAACATTTGGTTATGATGTGGTATTCTATTTTTACTTTATTATTTGATATAACTTTAATCAAATTTGTTACTTTTTAATAACAATACAAGTTATATATATAGTAAGGGCTATAAAAATAAAAGATATTTCTTCTTGTATTTTTTGTTTATTATATACCTACTAAGCAATTAAGAAGGTTATATATTTATATATTGTCTAAATGCATTGCAGTATACATGTTTGAGTAAACTAAATTTGTCTATGGTCAACATTTATTTCTTTTCCATTTCGTTGTAAAACGCCTGACAGGTTTGTGAAGCAATCTCACATAACGCCGACAATGACTGTACTGTTGCGTCGTAATCTGAAACAAGTTACATTTAAATTATTAACCGATAAATGCTTAAAATTAATTGTGAAATATATCCAGAATATATTTTAAGTAAATATGTTATATGATGGGAAAATTTTTCCGAAGAGGGTTGATGTCAGGCAGGAACCGGTCGTAAAAACAATTAGCCAAAACTATTCACAACATGTAAGGCAGACCCTGGCTAAAGCCGGGAATTGCCAGGTATATGTTATATGATGCGAAAATCGTTTGGTATAATAACCTCAAGTTATATATTCAATTCAAAGTTATTGTGTATTTATTAAAAATACTTACCAACATTATTTCTTTTACCAAATATAGAGCCGTTTAATGGAATCTTCTTGTAATTAGCTTCACTTAAAGCGATCAAACACAGAACGAGGAAGAAGGTCATGATGAAAAAACGCATTTTTAGGCTGAAATTTTAATAAAAAACAATATTTTTATGTTTTTATATATCAAAAGATCACATCATTCATCACAAATTAATGCATTCCCAAAGAGGATTGATGTCAGACAGGCGGCTGGTCGTAAAAACAATAAGCCAAAACTATTTACATGTAAGGCAGACCCTGGCTAAAGCTCGGAAATTGCCAGGTAGAAGAAGAAGATTTTAAAAGATTACATTAATAATATTTTTACTTACTTTTATTGATACTTGGTAGTATTGAACTAGTATGAGGATGAAGTCGAACTGATGCAGGCACTGAATTTTCAGGTCATTTTATACAAGCAACGGATAATGTAATAAATGTTTTCTATCGAGATAAAATTATCTCAGAATTGCATTACACGAGACATTTGCTGGGAGATTGGTCTATAATTGAATTTATTTTTGAATTTTCTTATAAAATAAATAGATTCTACGACGTAGATTTATATAATGTAAACTTACTACTACTAGTACTGGAGATTTTTCTTAAATTTACAGTCGTTGGATTTATTTCATAAAAAGATCGCCCGTAAATTATTTTTCCTTTAATTTCTTAATATTTTCCACCTTTTCTACTGGGTTTCATCCTACTTTTTTTTGTTTTTAAAGTTATAGACTCTGGTCTATTTACCCTGTAATTCTTTTTTGTTTTTTTAGGGACAGATAAGAAATTTCTCAGCATTCTTTAGATTCACTGCGCGGGTGTCGGGTTAATAGCATTAATAACTATTGTAGGTAAATAAAAAACTGGTGCTATATTCATTGTAATTTTTGCCGGCTACTTTATCTTGTTTTAGCTGATAGCAGCATATAGTATCTTTACATGACTTTACTTTGTACTACAAGGAAATTTTAGTATAATTTTTAAAACACATGTTATAATGTCTAAGCTACATAACTGAATACAACAAAAACTATTGAAATGAAACTAATATTTGTCGGATGTACTAGGTACGCGATTTTTATTTTTATCACAAACTACATATCCCCGACGTTTCGGTTACCTTACAGCAACCGTGATCACGAGCAGAGGAGATAAATATTTAGTAATAATTGAGATTAGAGAAACAAACATAAACATTGACTATAACTATGTGGGTTTTCTCATATGAATATTTTTTTTATAGAAAATTGTCAAGTAAAAGAAATGAGGTTTTAAATAACCTAGTTATTGATGAAAAATAAACATATTAATCGAAAATTATTATACGGTAAATATTATAAGTTATTTAATCTTTGTATATAAACATATTGTAAAGTATATACCCTACTAAAAATAATAGTGTAATATATTATGTTTAATAATGACTGCTTAAAAAAGTAATGTACAATTCAGTGCATAGTTGAATGTCATAACACCACACTACAGTCTACATACGAAACAAAACTCGTTTCTGATTCTAAAAACTAATAAAATTAATAGAATCTACTCTGATGTGCGAAAATGTATGAATGGAAAACTTTAAACGCCTCGTATGAAGTGTCATGCAAACTCAGACTAAGCGCAAGGAATATTAAGAATGCAGTTAAATATAAACTTAGTAGTTTGATTGACATAAAAAATAACTATATGAGGCTCGTATTTATTAGGTCAACTTTACGTAAAATGGCAAGTTCTTTAGAAAATTTTCGCCTAGTGATAGATCAAAAGGCAAATAGATATTCATTTAAATTAGTGTTGGATGAAGTTTAGCGAAAAAAGTCGTATTTTCTACTTATTATATTAAACTAATTATCACTCGGATCGTATTTGGTTAAAAAAATTGTAGATCTTTAAATTAGCTACAAAAATGGTCCTTATTTTTTTTTAAAGTTACCATTCATAAGATATCGCGTATTTAAGAGTCAATAAATAGATAACATACACACATTTCTACGCCACTTTCCAAGTAGTGTTCTAGGAGCGGTTTATTAGATAATTATTAATATTAGCGGTTTATTATTTATTTAATTATAATTGATCAACAAATGTCAAAACTGTAACTTTTGCCATAGAAAAATCTATATTAATGGCCGCGCATTCAATGTAATTATTCCAACCAGTTAGAGAGAATTTTTGGTATTTGCGATAGAACAATATTTATTAAATAAAGATACTTTACAATTTAGACCCACTTCCATGAACAAAATTTCGTACATTCATTTTGATGTACCGAACCACGGCATTGTTTTGATACAGCTTTATTGGTACATAAGCCTTTGCTAAATAATCTTTTGCTGAAAAATCTTCATTTACTCGTGGTATTGGCTCTTGTAATAGTGAATCTTTGGGAGTCAATGTTTTGATATTACCCATTATATGAAATGTATTACAACATTCTAAATTATTTACATTATTTTTCAGCAGTGTCTGCAAATTATTGAATAAGTCTCCGTAACTAGTGGTTAAATATGAGGTGGATGAATGAAAACTACTGATTCCTAGTTCATTGTTTGTTTAAAGCAAAAGACGAGAAAATTTGTATCTGACGTTTCGCGCCAAATCAATAATGAAAAAAAATTAAAAACCTAGCTGTAGTTTTGATTCAAAAGTTCTAGACTGAACAGCGATCACGATATAGTGGGTTATATTCGCACAAATTAATTAATTCCCTGTAATGTGTGTAATATATTTTTAGTTAATAAATCTTAGTAAACTCATAGTACTCCACCTTAAGCGCCATCTATTGTCAATGTCAAATATTAGAGCTACATTATTTGGAAGCTGAATCAAAATTCGACAAGTATATTTAGCATATATAATTTGATTATTTTCGTATTTATATATTATATTTATATATGTATAAATACGAAAAAATAAAAAATAGTGTACAGATTTTTTCATAACTAGATTTTGTCTTTCGTAAATGGTAGCTTAACATACTTTTCTTCGTATGTGAAAAAAAAACATATTTGATGTAACATAAAATATATTATAAAGATCATAAGATATATTATAAGGATCTTCACGTTATGAACAGCGCCTAAATTTAATACTGCCGAAAAAGTTATGAAACTGAAATATATTAAAAAACATAGAATATTCCCTAATTTGTTTATTTGAATTGTTTTAATATAACCGTAAAATAAAATACATATAATTCAAACCATACATTGGTGCTTGTCTTTGCATTTTAAAAAAAATAATATTTCTATTTAAATATTTAATTTGTTTGTCGACAGTTTGAATCGCGATGTCGTAAAAAATAAGACAATAAAGTTGTTAATATAAAGCAATAAATGAAACTATTGTAATAAAATAAATCTAATTTTTAATCTCATATACATTGCTTTGATAATATAAACGAAAGAGAAAATGTACACACAAGCTAAAACTATTAAGTATTAGAGGCCGCAAAGTTATATTCCAGAGTAATTATGCACTAACTAAGTTTTGATCCCCGGAGCTTTATTCCTATCAATATGTGGTCACTATCCAATGATCCCGTAATTGAGTGGACCTAATTCTGTACTATAAAACGCCGGGAAATATCAAACACCACATCAGTTGACACATCGTCTTCAGTGCTACCAGATACAAGAAACAACAAGGTATATTATTATATTTGTCAAAGGAATATATTTTTATGCCTACATATTATATTATAAATGATTTTTTGGATTACTATTAGTATTATTTGTACAATAGAAATACTTTGATTATAATTATTGGAGTTTTAATGATAGTTTGGTTTATTTATTAAAAAATAATGATTTTATTCCAGATGTTCGGAGTATTCGCTCGTTTGACTGTTGCTATCACCATTATGGCTATCCTGCTCTGTATGGTGGGTGAAGCTAAGGCAAATTACAAAAATGCTCCCATGAATGGTATCATGTTCGGGAAGAGAGGACCCACTGGTAAAAATAGAATTAAAACTGTTAATTTATATATCATGAACGTTAAAAAATGATAATTATTATTGATGAAGTATATAAGTACTTCTTTATAATAATTACTCACAATCTTTAAAATATATTACGAACAACGATTGTGTGTAATATAACTATTAATATTATTGTTTCATTTTCAGCCATTAAAAAATTTCTTCTTTGGAATTTAAATTTTAATAACTTATTTTTATTTTAGAATATGATACTCGGGGAAAAACCTTCACTGCACTCTGTGAAATCGCCACAGAAGCCTGTCAGACCTGGTTTCCATCACCAGAAAATAAGTAATCACTTAAAAAACTAAACATGATGTTTTTGCGCATAACTTAGTTATTATATACTTAATTTTTAATAGCAAATGCTTGTTGTAGTTTTTGTCTTGTAGAAAAATAGACAATATAAACACGATAAACTTATCTTCAACAATACTTTTCATTAATAAACATATTCTTTAGAACAAATAATAAATGGCTTTAATTTATTCCGTTGTTTTAATTTTCTTCTATTTGTGTCCAAACTCTAATCTGACCTATCACTATAGCGTATGGCAACACTTCTGTGAACTTTAAAAGATAATAACTTGCAACATGTATTGTTTGAAGAGACTAAATTTTTTGCATTGCCGCTCTTAAAACACTATCTTTCCACCCGGAAAACATGGAACATTCTCACGATAGGGAGGCAAAGAGTTCCATCTTTTGTTTGTCGCATACTATTGATGAAAATTAGTTTTTCTGACACATGTCAATAACATAGCAGTGACGTTTCGCAATTCAGATTCAGAATACTAAATAATTTCGAATCTACCTTATTATAAAATGGATTTACAAAATACTGACCTCGTGGTGAAATAATGGTGTAAATTAAAGTGTTAAAATAAGTTTAAAATACGTTTAATAATATTCCAAAATGACTACTAAGGAACTATATACGAAGGTAAATTTTAATCTTATAATATGTTTTGTTTTTTTTTGTTATGTGGCTGTATAATTAAAGTTTACAAATCATAAACATTTTAAACTTTTTTTTATGATAATCGTTGACCCATTATGATAATCGTTTGCATAATTATTCACATCTAATTACTCTCACTCTCTAAGTCAGATGCATTAAATGTAATTCATACGTTTTTCAATTATTTGTAATCACATAATTTATACATAACTCTTACTTAAGTTATATCACAATATATTTAGGTCAAGTGCCACTTGTCAATTAGTTATGCACTAATTAATTATTTTATATTAACAATATGTGGAGACTTTGATTTTATAGATAAAAAAATCACAGATTAATATCCTGTCTGCAATTAATGGACTAAAGTTTTATGTTCCAAATGATTCTTATTAGATTTCCATCAAAATAATGTTGTATTTTTTAGTATTATACAATAACTACAAGTTTGATAAGAAAAATTTAAATGCATAATTTTTAACTTCAATTTAAAAACTATTATTATTATGCATTTTTAAATATGAAGATAATATTTACATTATTTTCTTTAATATGTTTAAATATTTATAAAATCTATTTTTAACAATGAAACCTTATTTCTGTTTAATGTGAAATGAGGTTGTATTAAGATGGGATAATACGATGACATTAACTGACCTAGGTGTTAAAGACTGCATAATTTTTGTATTATAAGTTTTTTATTCATTTATAATTTCAAATAAAACAATAAAAGAATGAATCTTCTATTAAGATATCTATAGGTACTTTTTTATATATATTCTTATGTTGTATTCATAGAGAACATAAAATTAATAATAATGAAGTTTAAATCAATTAATAGAAATATAATTCTAAGAAAAAATCAAGCAAAACAGAGTGAAAATTCTTGTTAATCTATAATCCAAGGGCTGTGCAAATGAAGCCTAGAAAAAAACTGTTAAAGTCGTTGTACATGTGAAAATATCATACTAATTTGTTATAGACATGACTAAGTAGGCGATGCCGTTAATTGAATTAACTTGGATTAGTTAGAGGTGTGTTTACAGATATCAGTCGTAGAAATTGTTATGTTATACATATAATATATGTTTTATTTCATTATAACTGAGTTCTTGAGAGATTATTTTTTTTGGATTTACGACTACAGCTAGGGTTGAACATAACATATTTAGGTATATAGAATTACTGTCTCAATGGATTTAATACAATTCTATTAATATTAAACTGTATATTAAATATCAGTATTTCTAAAATGTCTAATTATTATTTGACACTTCTGAAGCTGCAATACTCTTAAAATATAAAAATAAATACTTTTGTATTCTTAAATTACTGAAAAATAATACTACCTATTTGTAATTTAAAGAGATTTAATTCTGTTAGTTTGAGAATAAAAATTATATTTATTAGAATTCAAATAGCCACAATGATGTAACATAAGTGGCATTTTGAAAGACATATCAATAAAAATATTTGTTAAAGGTCTCTTCAAATTGTAATCAAACAGGTTTTTTAATGAGTTGGCTGTATGTGTGTGTATGTATGTGTACAGGTGTATATAAAATTTAAGTGTTTCTTATACATAAATATGTATGTGTGTGTAAATATATTAGGACAACTTATCAATAAGGTAGTATATGAAATGATTGCATAATCATTTAGATAAATACATAATATGTTGTTACTATCCAAGACATAATATTGTTTTTCCTATACAAATCTCTTATTTTAGATTATATTAAATATTTGTTATGTGTATGTATATTTAAGTCAGTGGTGGCCTAATGGTTAAAAAGTCCACCTCTCATGCATGAGGGTGCGGGTTCAATCCTGGCAAGTACCAATGTGATTTTTCCGAGTCATATGTACTTTCTAAGAGTATTTGATATCACTGATTAATGCATTCCCAAAGAGGGTTGATGTCAGGCAGGCGGCCGGTCCTAAAAACAATTAGCCAAAACTATTCACAACATGTAAGGCAGACCCTGGCTAAAGCTGGGAAATTGCCAGGTAGAAGAAGAAGATATATTATGTAATAAAATATTATAATTGTTTTATATGTGTATCCTAAATTCTTTTTATCACTTTTAAATTGTATCCAAAGCAATGTAATGACTATTATTATTTATGAATAATGAATAATTATCATTATAATGCAATCTGAATTGATTGACGAGTTAATCTAATAGATAAGTTATATTAATTGATTTATCTTAGTTATCGAATTAATAGTACCTATATATTTTTCTTTTCTTTATATAAATACGCCTCTTGTTTGTCTGTGTGATGTTTTCTCTTTTACATCAGATTTATCACAAAAATCATTTTAATTACTCAATATTGAATGTATATTATATATTTTACTTTCTATCTATCAATATTATTTTGGCTAATAATTATGCCCGTAATAGCTATCGGATAAGTTGTTTGTTTATTATAATTCTATCATATTTCTTAAAAACGAAAAGCAAAGTTCTATATAATTAAATCTAACGAAATATTTTTCATCCTTAGTTCCAAAAGCGGTGAGATTGGTTAATAGGTTTAAGCAAGTCATTATTTTATGGGGCACAGTAACAACAAGTATTATATTCTAACTTTCAAACTATCATGAACAATTTTTTCTTGGTTCTCATATAAGCATCGCATTAATCATATAAGTTTTTAAATAAGTTAAGCATCTAGCAAAAGAACTAATCGTCTTGCGTTTTACCAAATACAACTACTGACTAAATTTTAAAATACTATTTTGTAATGAATAAGAATATTGATGTAAAACAATTTTGTGAAAACCGTATTGTTCTCATCCTTTTATTGTACAGGAGATCAATATAATTTTTGAAGCGAAACTTGAAGAGGCCAAATATATTTTTCATTGGTTTATACTAGTTGTTTCCAAACTTATTTTGTTCACTCCCACTTAGAGAATACATTATTTTTTAATGTCCCCTGTTTTCTACCTACTGAAAAACCATTATAACTTGTCCTAACTCAATTAAATTACAAATCACCCCTCACCCTACAAAACTTCCCATTTTTTTCTGGGTCTCTTATTCTTAGGGGTGCTTAGGGTTGTAGCGCCCACAACGAGTATACATAATCAAACACAAAGAACTCAGCTATTAACATACTATAGTGTTGAATATAAGCTAGTATTTGTCCATATTAATGGTGAAATTTCTTCTAGGGGGCCCGGATATGGGTGGAGCACCCGGAGCTCGTGTGGGAGTGTGCCACCGTGACCAGCGACTATCGTTCAGGAGTCCTGATCGTTCAGACAGACCGGACTGGCGAGCTGCGTCAGATTAAGGTACATTCACTAACTACCCTCAAACACATGGGTATACACTAACTACCCTCATATTCGAGGTTATACACAGAAGTATTGCTTTTATATTTGTCTTGAGACAAATAATATATTTAATTACTCTATTCTATATATGTATATTGTAATTACTTTTACTCTTAGTCTGGCTTACGTAGTTTTCAGTGGCATGCACACCATAGATGGGTATACACTAACTACCCACATATTCGAGGTTATACACAGAAGCATTGCTTTTATATTTGTCTTGAGACAAATAATATATTTAATTACTCTATTCTATATATGTATATTGTAATTACTTTTACTCTTAGTCTGGCTTACGTAGTTTTCAGTGGCATGCACACCATAGATGGGTATACACTAACTACCCACATATTCGAGGTTATACACAGAAGCATTGCTTTTATATTTGTCTTGAGACAAATAATATATTTAATTACTCTATTCTATATATGTATATTGTAATTACTTTTACTCTTAGTCTGGCTTACGTAGTTTTCAGTGGCATGCACACCATAGATGGGTATACACTAACTACCCACATATTCGAGGTTATACACAGAAGCATTGCTTTTATATTTGTCTTGAGACAAATAATATATTTAATTACTCTATTCTATATATGTATATTGTAATTACTTTTACTCTTAGTCTGGCTTACGTAGTTTTCAGTGGCATGCACACCATAGATGGGTATACACTAACTACCCTCATATTCGTGGTTATATAGAGAAAAATTGTTTATATACTTGAGTCAAATATATATGTATTTAATAACTCTATTATTTATATGTATAGTGTAATTTCTTTTAGTCTTAGTCTGGCTTACGTAGTTTTATATGTGATTTAATTATGGATATAGTCTTACAATTTTTTTTTGCATGGTCATACAATCATAAAGAAAAATTGATGTAGAAGTTTTTGATACTACTAAAACATAAAAAAAATCTCAAATTTATCAAAACCTGACCAGTAGGTATTGGGAATTAGTCTGGGTTATGAAATTGATCTTATGGCATAGGGGAGAGTTGGTTATATCGTACTAGCATTTAAATCGTACCACTTCTAAATTTCCCATTTAATGAATATTTTTTTCTACACTGACAACAACAAATCGTGGCCCTGTACCATCCCTCTTCACCCACTAGTTTAAATCGACGTGAGTTAACAACTGTGCAAGTAATAAAAGAAAAACATTTTTTGTAGGAATTAATATAAATATTGTCGTACATTCGTAAGGAGATAACTCGTAATCAAGGTAAGTTATAGTTATTCAGTTTTTTTTTATTATTCCACAATTGTATACTAGATTATTGGGGGTTTTTGTTGCGTGTCTAAGTTTTGAGTTTATGCCGGATATTTGCTTATGTTTTAGAAATGCCTTAGTTGGTTTAATCGCACCACTTGCAGTTGGTTAAATTGTACTGGTACGATTTACCCGACTACCAACCGCAAGTACCTATAGTACTACCGCAAGTACATATAGTAAGTACTACCTAAGGCCAAAAACAAAAGTTATAAGAGGAAACGATCTCATTCCATCACCAGTAACGATGATTCAGGAGAGACACTTGTTGTAGAACTAGATGATGATGATGACAGCGATGATTATCTTGAAAATATATGTCGAAAGTGCAATTGTTCTTACTACGATAAGAAGGGTCCAAAAGTTGATTGGATTCAATGCGTTCGCTGTAAACGGTGGCTACATGAGACATGTACTTCGAATCCAGACATTTGTCATGGTTGTTTCCATTAAGAAATATGCACAATAATTATATTACAAATAACATTCTTGTTAACTATTACTTTATTATTTATTTATTTATTTATTTACTCTTTAATGTACACCAATATAGACAGAAATAACAAGAGAATAACAAAGAAAGGAAAAAGTACAAATAGGCGGCCTTATCGCTAAAACAGCGATCTCTTCCAGGCGACCTTTATTATTATAGTTTACTGTTTTTTTTTTGTCTCATTTTTATTAGTTATGTTGATTGATCTCATTATCAGAGTATAATCATGTTATTTTACTGAGAAAGCTTATACCTAGTTCCTTTATATAACCTAAGAGTTAAAAATTAAGTTTCTATTACCTAAAAGATATTAATAATGTTGTTTTATTACTTACCTAACAGTTAAAAATAAATAATTTGATTGAGAATTTTAATGTCTTTCATTCAGTGGTACGACTTAAACACCCATGGTACGATTTAAAGACTTAGTGGTACGATTAAAACGACTAGTCGGCTAAATCGTACCGATGGCAAGCCTCTATAAAAAAGCATTTTTAACAATGTTAGAATAATCGCAAGGATCTGTTCTCTTCTTCTTAGGAAACTAAAATATGAAACTTTATTTTACATATGTATTAATTATTATAAGACGTGTTATAGTCGAAATATTTGAGTTAAAGTGAAAAGTGGTACGATATATCCGACTCTCCCCTATATATAAAAAATATATTAATTATTATGTAAACCTATTTATTGTTAAAGATTCCATATAAAATTATAAAAAATCATATCAGTGACTTAAAAATGTCTGTGTGTGCGTGTCTTATAATGACACGCACACATTCATATATGTATATGTGTAAATATTTTGTTTTATAGATCACAGATGAGAGCAAGATGCCCCCCCTAAGGAATCCCTCGCTCCTGATTGGTCAGAATGATCTGACGTCATTGTCTTACCTACACGAACCCGCTGTACTGCATAATTTGAAAGTCAGGTAATGAAGACAGATTGATTATTATTAGTTAAATATACATAGGTATTAATTCCATTCTTTGTACCTTCAGTACGAGTTTTATGTTAAACTTAACGTCGTGCGTTTCAATGCATATGTTTTTTAAGTGACAAATAAAGAAAAATAAAATATTTTCAAAATTCAATATAGTATAAGATCTGAAACATAGATGAATTATACACAAAGTTTTTCATAGTTGGTTTAAAAATTTGAAGTTAAACAATACATTATGAACACTTGAATAAATATTGAACTATCCAACGTTTAATATGAGCAAAATGTATATTTGAATTGTACGTTGATCTTTATACAGGGTGACTGGTGAATTACTATCAATATTTAAGGAGCATACTCGGTACATGATTCTCATTCGAATTATGTAAAAAAAATAGGCACTTAATTTTTGACAAAATTTCCGTATAAATAAGTAAAGTGTTGACACGTTCCAAGTGTTCAAGTGTGGACGCGTGCGGCGACGTGTTGATACAACACCACGTCACGACATGCGTATGTGTGAGTGTCAGTGTATACCTAATCTGTAGGGTGTTCACACGATGCGTAATTAATTACATAACTTTTGGTTAACTTTACTTAGAAGTTTATTAATATTTATGTTATATTAATTTTTATTCCGTCATATATGATCGTCAAATATCACGTCCTCAAATATTGATAGTAATTCACCAGTCACCCTGTATATTATAATTTATTAATAAGAATATATATTTTCAAAGGCTAATAATACTCCATATATTTGACTTTTTACTATTATCGATTTAAACTTGGTATCGTAAAAATTTATAGACTCATGAAATACATAGAAACTATCTGCTTTTACTTTGACAATACAAGCGTAATGATTTTTCAGATTTTGGCGAGTAGGTATTTATTTAAATGAAACTACTATTTAATAAGCGCATTTTATTGTTTTTAAAACTACGAGTACGTACTCCCGTTGTTTCGGTTACTTTTCAGCAACCGTAGTCCAGGGGCGACGAGATGTTCTTAATTAAATAACTTTAGTAGATTTTGCGTAATCCTTTAATAAACACAAATAAAAACTTTCGACCATATAATATTGGTCGGATTTAAAAAAAAATGTGAATCTAAAAAGTTATTGCTTATATTGGTTGTAATCATCAGAATCAGCTTAATTTGAAGGACATAATTGACTTTATTTTAAATATATTATTTAATAAAAAATTATTTTATCAATTGCAAAAAAACATAATCAATGAATTCAATTTACATAATTAAATATAAGTCTCGTGAAATCGATACTTCTAGCCGCCATATTTCTTTACACTCTGCGGTCAAAAATATTAATTTTAATTTATCTGTACATACACAATAACATGTTAATGTGTGAGTATAATATGTTTGTGTGAGTTTCCATTAGTTGCGGTTAGAATAAACGCACACATAGAAGTGTCCAACCTCTATATATGTATATGTGTATGTGTGTGTTTTATCAACATTGTGGTATATGTATGTGTGCGAATCTTCCTGTATTGAGTTTGTATGTGTGAGTGGCCATTAGTTCTAGATGTCATCTTCAATATTAAACAAGCGCATTTGACCTACATACGTACAAAGATATTTTAATGGTTGTAACAAAATATTGTTGACTTAATTAAAACTTAAATTAAATTTAACTCTTTTACGAGTGAATTTTTTTTTATAGTAAATATTTTTTTTATGGAGAATGTTATTTTGATATTTTTAAGGACTATATACTCGTACGTGCAGGGAAATCTCAATGGCCCTTCTTAAGAGAATTGTATAAACATACGTAGAATTTAACGCAGTCTAAGTTTATAAAGAGAGGATTTTTTAAAATAGAACGCACATACAACTATTAGGTCCGTGAAGAATCCTCAATTTGTGCGTTGTAATTAATTGTCAAATATAAAATAACTATAAAATTACGTTCGTCTTTTCTTTTGATCGTGAGTAATCTCAGGAACTTCTGAATTGATTTTAGGAATTTTCTTTAGATTAGGAGTTCGGAGGGAAAATATGGTTACATAGACCTACAGCTTACATTTGATACTTGAAATATTATTATTTGTACTTAACGTACTAAGTTAAAACATATTATATGTGTACATACCAAACATATTTTATATCAAAAATCGACTCGTAAATTGATTATAGTACATATTGATTAAAATACCATAGTATTTGAGATTATTGACGAAACATTAACACGAGATTAGTTGTTCTGAAAAATTGGATTTGGAATTTATTCCTACCTTCATTTATCGATATCCCATGATAAAAAAATTTCTATTAAATGAACAAAAAGACTATTCATAGCTTACAGCCTATATAAGAGGTTCTCGAAGTTTTGTTTCTAGTAGACTATTAAAAATTATTAATGGGTCAAATAAGACCGCAACATATTTTTAGTAATTGACAAATATCGCAAAAAATATAAAATAATATATCTGTATATTATATAATACAAAATGTTTTACTAGTAACAGAATTTAATAATGAAAGACGAAGTCATTATTTTGGTTCTTTTCTCTAAAACTAGCTAAATTTCGTAGACCCCTTACGATGTAATAATCCCAATTATATTGTTGTAACAACGTAAACTTTCAGGGGTCCATTTAAATTTTCTGAGTTATAGTGTATACTAATGGCTGCCTTCCCGCTTTGCATGCCATAAATTTTCACTGTATATACCCACCCCCGCAATTATTATGGGGGACGAGTTATTATAAAATTCTCTTATAGACAATTTCTACATCACATATAGAAGTTTTCCACCAAATTTGGTGCATATAGGAGCTACTTTTTTTTAAGTCAGTTGCCTAGTGGTTAAAAGCTCTCAAGCATGAGGGCGCGGGTTCGATCCTGGCAAGTACCAATGTGATTTTTCCCAATCATATGTACTTTCTAAGAGTATTTAGACATCACTCATTAATGCATTCCCAAAAGAGGGTTGATGTCAGGCAGGCGGCCGGACGTAAAAACAATTATCCAAAACTATTGACAGCATGTAAGGTAGACCCTGGCTAAAGCTGGCAAATTGCCAGATAGAAGGAGATAGGAGCTATTTTTTGAAAACTTATTTTTTTTTATTATTTCGTAAAATTTGTTCTTTGATGACATTTAAATTGCTAAAGAGTAATCCTATTAAGTTTGAAGTCTACGCCTTATGGTTTCAGTGATGTCGTGATGGGTCAATGTATCGGTGGACATTCCTTATGTATATATACACAATATACATAAATATATATTATTATTTTTAATTTTTTTACAGATTCTGTGACCGGAACGCGATCTACACGTACTGCGGGATCGTACTTGTCGCTATAAACCCGTATTACGATTTACCTATTTATGGTGAGATTATGTACAAAGTTATATATATATATGTGCCGTCACATTTGGATCAACCTCTGTGAAATACCTTCCGGTTTTTACCCTCATCATTTTGACATTCAAAATTACTTGGGAAATATCAATATAATCAATAAATTCTTATTAAATCAGTTATTTTGGTTAAGATACATTTATGTACGCTATATAAATACAAACTAAGAATTCTCTGTTTGCAGAGTAACTTTTAAAGTTATTAGTATCGATGTTCATTGTAAAGTTTCGTCTTTTCGGTCTTTTGATGACCACTTCAGGACTTTCCGTCTATTCGGTCTTTTCACCCATATATTCTTCCAACAGGTGATGAAACTATCATGGCATACCGCGGTCAGTCAATGGGTGACCTTGACCCTCACATCTTCGCTGTCTCCGAAGAAGCCTACACCAAGTTGGAGAGAGAAAGGAGAGATCAGAGTATCATTGGTAGGTGAAGAAAATTCAGGTCATGTTCTTAGTTTAATAAGTCATTGATTCATATGTACTACGTACGATTTCTTCTGATTTCTATTTCATCAATACAAACGGCTTATATATTCTTTTTAAGGGGTTTTGTATGTAACTTATGAAATTTTGCAGATATTGCTAAAAACAAACCCGGTCTATAAACCATAGCTTAATGATTCTAGTATTTTCTTTCATATATTATATATTATTTATATTATTCGACAGTGAGCGGTGAATCAGGCGCCGGGAAGACCGTATCAGCTAAGTATGCGATGAGATATTTTGCAGCTGTCGGAGGAAATACTAGTGAGACGCATGTGGAAAGAAAAGTATTAGCCTCCAGCCCTATTATGGAGGTAAGGCAACCTCTGGTCTACTGAAGAAGACTGGTCTACTGGAAATATCACGGTCTTTCCAGTAGACCGTCTTTTAATAATACTGTTAAATTTATTACTAATTACTTTTTTTTCGCTATACTAAATAAGTTCTAATTATGTAATTTCAACAATAATAAATTTCAGGCCATAGGTAACGCGAAAACAACGCGCAATGACAATTCGTCGCGTTTCGGCAAGTTCATAGAGATTCACTTTGACGAGCTGTACCGGATATCCGGCGCTAGTATGAGGACGTATCTGTTGGAGAAGTCCAGAGTCGTGTATCAAAGTTCCGGTGAAAGGAACTACCACATCTTCTACCAATTATGTGCTGCTAAACATTTATTGCCAGAATTGAAGTTGGGTAAGTAACTTATTATATCTAAGGCTTTCGCGAGTATTCATTTAAATGAAACTAATATTTTTCGCATATACTACTTGTGCTTTATTTTTGTAAAAAAATACATACTCATGTTTCATGACTTAACATGAATGTCATTCAAATCTCGTCTTAATAATCACGGTTGCTGTAAACTAACCGAAACGTCGGGAGTATGTAGTTTAAAATAATAAAATACGTTCAGTATAATATGTGAAAAATATTAGTTTCATTTAAAAACTTAGGAGTAAGAATTATGTCATTGAAATAAGCAACATTTATGCTTACTACATTTTCACATATTCACACTACACACGTATCGTTAACAGTATTTCATATATCTTCATACATTACAGTATTGACGTAGTATTGAATGAAACGGGACACGATACGTGTGTAGTGTGATGCAAACTAGAAGTAAGCATACAAAAACGCAATAAGTTTTACACGATGTTGTTAATATCATGTGTTTTATTAAAAATCAGTGTGATATTCTTATAATTAATCCGATAGTTTCGTGTTAGTAAAATAGATTATCACTTAACTGAATCTAAAACCAGAAGAGTTTTTGTTTTGTTAGCTTATAAATATTTATCACAATGATAGAAGTACAGTAATACCCCGCTTTACGCGAGGCATACGTTCCGAAGGAAATCGCTTTATCTAAAATTTGCGTATATCGAGGTTTATGATTAAACACAGTCAAAATTTAATACACAAATATAAAAATCATTTTAATCAATCACTTTAATTCTAAGAACACTATACAATACATAGGTACTCCTATTTTTTAGGAAAAAATACATGTATTGTCTTTTGGGTAGCGTTTTGTTTACGCTCTTGTAATTTTACAACGTATTTACGTTCATAACACCAAACACTGTTTTTAATCGTTTGACACACGTTCAAGACACGGTCTTCATTATTGTCTATACTCTGCAATGTCCCAACCTGAATACATTTTTGAAAATCGCGTTATAGTGAAACCGTGCACAACGGGGTCGCGTTAAGCGGGGTATTACTGTACATTGTATTATTGTTATAAATATAACTATTGCTTGTATGACGTCCAGTCTCAAAAGACCTATGAATCTTTTATGAGTCCTTTTTCATATAGGTCAATATAAAACAGTCTGTTTTATTTCCAGATCATCAAGACAGCTTCCATTATCTGAACCAGGGCGGTAGTCCAGAAATAGACGGGGTCAACGACCTTAAAGCCTTCCATGAAACTAGAAATGCTCTGACTACTTTGGGTACATTTTTCTACTATTAGCAATAAGTTACTTTATGTTAGGTTTAATTGTATTTTTTCTATATGAATGGAATTAAGTTCAGTTTAAAAGGCATTTAAACAATGTCATAATGTAACTAAGTTCATTATCTTCATCACTTCAGTCATGTGAGGTTCACTGCTAGATATAGGCCTAATCGACTATCTGACTAACTTGTATATGATAAAAATGCTATTGAAATTGCACAATTATATATAAGGGTCTATGTATACATATATGTATTGAAAAGTATGTTTATATTGACTGTTAATGAAGTCACTTTGAAAAAAAAAATAGTTTTCATTTTAATTGCTATGTAAGTTTATAGAGTATACTTATTACTTATCCTTAAAAAGTTTAAAAACTAACACTTAACTACACAGATCTCTTTGATTTTATAGAAAGAGAAAATAGAAAAGTTGCTTATAATTTTTGGTGTAGCTTACCTAAATGATATTTAAATATATAACCGCAAAATTCAACCATATTATAAATGCCAATAATAAAGAAAAAAAATTAATGGCCTAACAAATTCCCTACTAATATTATAAATGCGAAAGTAACTCTGCCTGACTGTCTGTTACACTTTCACGCCTAAACCACTGAACTGGTTTTAATAAAATTTGGTACAGAGATGGAGTTGACCTTGAGAAAGAACATAGGATAGTTTTTATCCCAAACATTTGAAAGGTTCTCTTGGAAACGCGAAATAACCGAACTCCACGCGGGCGAAGCTGCGGGCGTAAGCTAGTATGAAATAAATTGTCCTATTATCTGTACATACATGTATATATTTTAATATATTTGTCAGGTGTAACTGAGTCGGAGCAACAGAACATGTTCACAGTCCTGGCGGCCATCTTGCATCTCGGTAATATACACTTTGAATTGGACGACGAGAGCGATGAAGACGGCGCCTATATTGATGTAATGTATTATGAACCTTATTACATTGTAATAAAGTCGATTTCACCTTGAAACAATCGAACTACAGTGTACATATAAATGTACATATATATGTATGAGTTTAGGCGTAGTATGTGTGTTTAAAGAGAATAATACTCTGTTTTTATATATACAAAGACCAATTTTCTTTGCTTTTCTTTTGTTTCGTACGAGACAGTATTGTGATGTATTTAAGAGGTTTATAAGAAAACGTCTTAATGTTCGCGAGACATTATGATGAAATTATTTAATCATATATGACTACTTATATATAAATAACAAGGTTATTGTTTGGGAAATTAAACTATTAATATTCATTGTATTTTCTTGATGACCTTATTTCGATTTCAATTAATTGTATTCGTAATTTTTTACAAGCAAACATTTCGACTCCGTCGATCTCCTTTAATAAAATCATTTATTTAATCAACTTATTGATCCCACAGATAAACGACCCTCACATAATAACAGTATGTTCACTTTTGGGCATATCCAAACCGGAAATATCAAGATGGCTGACACACAAGCGGATAGCTTCCGCTCACGAGGTGATAGTCTCGAGAATGGACCTACAAAGAGCGGCATTCGCGAGGGACGCGCTGGCAAAGAGAATGTATGGGGAACTGTTCGCGTGGCTTGTACGAGCTGTGAATAGAGCTCTTGATACGGGACATACGAGAAAACACTTTATTGGTATGTAATTAGAGCTCATTTTTAAATGACAATAGTTTTTTGTAAAGCTAGTCCCAATATTTGGGTAAAACACTGAATATAATCTTGGATCGTATACTTCGTATATAGAGTTTTCTGTTATTGTATTAGAATACTAGTAAACCTGGCGAACTCCGTTTCGCCTCCAGAAGGCTTTGTTTTATGTAACATTTCGTTTGGTGATTAAAAGATGAAGAATTTTTTTTTGTTTTATATTTGAAAAGGAGAATTTTTATTTCATTTCACAACAGTAATGAATTCATTTCGATTACAAAAATGAAGTGTTATTTAGTTGAACTTCTCTAAGTAAATGAAAGTGAATCCAAAGTAGATACCGAATCGAAGCGTTATACGTGTCCGCAAATTATCCGTTTCATTGAAGTGCTCCTTTGTAAATCACATTTTTTATAATGAGATCTAAGATTTTCGCGAGTACACATTTAAATGAAACTAATATTTTCGGATTTTACTTCGCGTTTTATTTTAGAAACTACATACTCCCGACGTTTCGGCTACTTTTCAGCAACCGTGATCACGGGCAGACGAGATGTGAGTGTCTGTCAGTTGGTCTGGTCAATTTATCTCCCACCGCCATCGATTTCTTAATTGTCTTGCGTACCGCTCTGGATGCCGGCAAAATGCGCTCACGGTGTCTTGAGGTCCTGCGGTGTGGTCACGGACATGGGATTTCATATTTTTAAGAAGAGGATCCCAGGTGTTTGATAGGTTCCAGCCATCATCTCTATTGAAATTTGGGTGTTTTTTAATTTCAATAGCCTCGCGGATTAACCTTGGTATATATCTGTCTTCACGAGCGAGGATCTGTGGTTTATCAAATCTAATGTAATGGCCTGGTTTGTCCAATGCATGTTCGCACACTGCTGACTTCGACGCGCGCCTATTCCTGACGTCTGAAACGTGTTCCTTAACCCTTGTACCGATGCTTCTCTTTGTCTGTCCGATGTATGACAAGCCACAGTCACAATCAAGTTTATATACACCCGCTTGTTGTAAAGGAATGTTACTCTTGATTGGTCTCAAGAATTGGCTCACTTTCTTATGTGGTTTATAAATAGTCTTGATTGAAACCTTCTTCAAGATGTTGCCTATTCTGTCAGTAACTCCCTTTACATATGGTAGAATTGCAGGTTGTCGCTCAACTGTAGGTGGCTTCATCTGGTTCTTGCGATGCTGGCGAGGCACGGGCAGGCTGTTGATGGTCAGAGCACGTCTTACATGCTGCAGCTCGGCCTCTAGGTGGTCAGCATCACAAAGGTGTTGTGCTCTCTGTAACAAAGATTTACCAACGGTAGCTAACTGTACAGGGTGGTGGTGTGATTTACCATTGAGGTACCTATCCGTATGTGTGGGTTTTCTATAAACAGTATGTCCCAAAGTACTGTCAGGATTCCTGATGACTAGTATATCAAGGAAAGCTAAAGAATTATTTGCCTCTAATTCTATAGTAAACTGGATCTTATTATTGATAGAATTAAGATGGTTCAAGAAAGCAGATGTTTTGTTTTTATTTAATATTGTGAAAGTGTCATCTACATAGCGTTTATAAATTAAGGGTCTTATTGTAGGAGAGCTAAGGGCTCGCACCTCGAAGTCTTCCATGAATATATCTGCGACAACGGGGGAAACCGGCGAACCCATTGCTACTCCATCTACTTGTATGTAGAATTCATCCTTCCACATGAGATAGCCAGATGTTAGGCAGTGCTTTAACAATTCTGCATATTCAATAGGCATCTTATTATCCTTTAACTTACCTCTTAGACGTCAGGAATAGGCGCGCGTCGAAGTCAGCAGTGTGCGAACATGCATTGGACAAACCAGGCCATTACATTAGATTTGATAAACCACAGATCCTCGCTCGTGAAGACAGATATATACCAAGGTTAATCCGCGAGGCTATTGAAATTAAAAAACACCCAAATTTCAATAGAGAAGATGGCTGGAACCTATCAAACACCTGGGATCCTCTTCTTAAAAATATGAAATCCCATGTCCGTGACCACACCGCAGGACCTCAAGACACCGTGAGCGCATTTTGCCAGCATCCAGAGCGGTACGCAAGACAATTAAGAAATCGATGGCGGTAGGAGATAAATTGACCAGACCAACTGACAGACACTCACATCTCGTCTGCCCGTGATCACGGTTGCTGAAAAGTAGCCGAAACGTCGGGAGTATGTAGTTTCTAAAATAAAACGCGAAGTAAAATCCGAAAATATTAGTTTCATTTAAATCACATTTTTTGTTTTTTGGTCTAACGTTAACACAATTAATAAAGCGGATGGTTTCCCAACTCTTGAACACACAAACTATAACTGCCCATGTGAAAAACACTGATTTTCTAAATTTATCCCGCAAATACTAAACTACATATCTGTCATTATACGACAATTGCATAGCTGTCAATTGTGTTTCGTTATTCCACGTTTTATAGTGACTGACGTTTCATGTCAAGTCCCACGGGAATGCTGTCGAACGGGATAAAAAGTATCCTATTGCATTTTCCTGGCTCTAAACTATCTCCCCGCCAATTTTCAGCTAAATCGGTTCAGCCGTTCTTGAGTTATAAGTGGAGTAACTAACACGACTTTCTTTTATATATATAGATATTTTACAAAGATTTTCTATAATCCCATTGTGCGTAAACTTTAACTGTCTCCAAATCTTTATATATATATTTCCTCTGTGATTGTGTATGTCACTGAACTTCTCTCAAACGACTGGACCGATTTTGATGAAATTTTTTGTGTGTGTTCAAGGGGATCTGGGAATGGTTTAGATTCACAATTTTGTCCGCTGGACAATTTTTTAAAAATTAATTTATAATTTATTAGTAGTTGTTGATACAAACTTTTTTTTTGTTCGTTTTTTTTTTCTTCATTCTTTTTTTTTTCATTCTGTCGCACTTCAAAACACTGAGATTTATGGTTTTAATAGGTAAATTCCAATAATATAAATAAAAAACGTAACAGATATTTCTTGATTATGTGTCAATACGAAGTTCGCCGGGTCTTCTAGTATCATTATAAAAGTTTCTATTATATTTTCTATATTAATTGTCATATACTATATTTCCAGGTGTGCTAGATATATACGGGTTCGAGACGTTCGAGATCAACTCGTTCGAGCAGTTCTGTATCAACTATGCTAACGAGAAGCTGCAGCAGCAGTTCAACTCGCACGTGTTCAAGCTGGAGCAGGACGAGTATATTAAGGTAGGGGGGAGGGATGCAGGGGTAGGCAGTAAGGCAGAGTTAGGCAGAGAGGTAGGGGTAGGTACTATAGGCTTTTTAGAGGTCGTAGAAGTACGAAAGGCCACGATATCCAGGGTAGAGATACAGGTGTAGGTACTTAATTCTTTGTGGGGGTGTGAGACTTATAAGAAGAGCTGATATCCAGGGTACAGAACAAGAGTAGTGAGAGAGATGTTGAGGGAAAATTGTTCTGAATTGTGGTTAGGAGAAGTTTAGATGATATGATATTACTTTGATGTTAAAAAGGATAATAGAACTAAAGTATGTTTTGTATTTAAATGAGACTTGTGTCAGACAATGATAATTCTATTCAATCCCTACTAATATTATAAATGCGAAAGTAACTCTGTCTGTCTGTTACGCTTTCACGCTTAAACCACTGAATTGATTTTAATGAAATTTGGTACAGACATAGAGTTGACCTTGAGAAAGAACATAAGATAGTTTTTATCTAACTTTTGAAATAACCGAACTCCACGCGAGCGAAGTTGCTGGCGGAAAGTTAGTAAGATATAATCATTACCAGTAATCTAAGCGCACGGTAGTGCGCCGGCCAAGTTCCAGCAACATAATTATTAATAACATATGACTTCTCATATATAAAACTCTCTAATTTTATTATAGGAACAAATATCATGGAAAATGATAGACTTCTACGACAACCAGCCTTGTATAGATCTGATAGAAGATCGGTTGGGCGTGTTAGCTCTATTAGATGAAGAGTGCCGCGTTCCGCAAGGCTCCGACCAAGGGTTCGTGGCGAAGTTGCACGACAAATGCTCCAAGTACCCTCACTTCATGAAACCCAGATTCGGAAACGCTGGTAAGAACCTATATTTCCATCTACCTGGCAATTTCCCAGCTATAGCCATTATCTGCCTTACATTTAAATAGTTTTGGCTCATTACTTTTACGACCGGCCGCCTGCCTGACATCAATGATTGAATTTATTTGAATTCATTTATATTGTGTTTTTATATTACAGAAAATATTTTTTTCCCATATAGTATTACAATATATTCTTGTATTTATATTTGAAAACACTCTCTGTAATTTTATATGATTATAATGTCTACTTGTTAGACTATCACGTTCTACTAATACCATACTGTATAATAATATAATAATACGAAAATCCGTAAACATATCATATTGTGTGTATTTTTGTAAATATTTTACTCAGAATAGAGGCTATAATTTTTGGCCTAAATTCTAATTAGTCCATATTTTGTAGGTATGGTATATTTTTTTAAAACACATATTTGTTTCTCTGTAAACTCAATTCCGCATTCCAGACGGGCATAGCTGTCGGCATAAGCTAGTATAGTATAATTTAATAGTTAGATATCAAATAGCATGCATTACATAACTAGCCCGGAACCGTTGAAGTAAAACAGTTGCTTTTAATTAACTCGACAATATCTAAGGATCATGTTTTATATAAAAAAGAATATTTGTGGTCAGTGTGTTTGATTCATTAAGATTTATAACCAAAAAATTCTCAGAATTCAAATCTACCAAAAAAACAAATTTAAATGTACAGAATAATAAAAAGAAATTTTATTTTGTAAGATCTCGTAATTTTTAGGTATTTTTTTTTATATAAAGAAAAAATATATAAAATTCCACTCAATACATAATTCTTGCGATACATACACAAAAAGACCAATCATTAAACAATCCAATTAAAAATGACGTTCCTTTCCAGCGTTCATAATAAAACATTTCGCTGATAACGTTGAATATCAATGCGGTGGGTTTTTGGAGAAGAATCGAGATACAGTTCTTGAAGAACAGCTTGAGTGTGTGAAGACAGCGACTAACTGCAGGCTCATACACGTTATATTCGCTGAAGCTAGCGTCGACCATTCAGCGACCCTTCCATTACCTTCCAGAAGAAAGGCAACTCCATCTATGGCGCTAAGTAGTCTTACTGTAAGTTTATAGGATTGTTTAAGTAATAATTGGCTCTGTAAGACCCAGTTTCACCAATCAATGTTTGTTAAATCTAAACAAGGCATCTTAATTGGGAGCAGGAATTAATAATAGTGGCTTGTTAAGACATTTAAACGGACATTTGTGTGTGGTGGGACGCTCGATACATCTAACAGAGCATTAAAGGCTTTAACACGATGTTACTTATTTAACAATGATTGGTGAAACTGGGTCTAAATATATAAAAGAAAGTCGAGTTAGTTACACTATTTATAACCCAAGAACGTCCGTACTAGTTTGGCTGAAAATTGGTGGGGATAGAAAAAGAAAAAAATAAGTCGATGAAATCCAAAATCTTCTTATCTACTGTCTTTAAGGAGGAATAGAGTACGGACGGTTAGCTTTAAATTTCTAATTCTGAAACTAACGCATACGAAATTGTTAGGCACAGAAAAAAATGTATTGAATTTCTGCCAATGAAATTACAACACATGAATTAATTGGGGATTATAAAAGTATGCTTCATTCTCTTTATATTATTACATATGTTTGACTCTCAAAACTGATCTGATATTAATAGCATTGAATGAAAAAAATGCATATCCGGTTTAAAGTGACTTTTAAATATTATTAACTATTTAATAATCTTTTTTTCCAGCAACCGCCCCGTCGAGCTTCCGGTCAAAAACAAACCGTAGGCTCTCAGTTCCGGGCGTCTTTATCAGCGCTAATGGCGACTCTCTCTGCTACAACGCCACACTACGTGCGCTGCATCAAGCCCAATGACACCAAACAGCCGTTCCAGTTCGACGCGGCCAGGGCTGTCAACCAACTGAGGTGAGCATCGGTGACAACCCTGATCATAAGTTTAATTTCTTTGGACGTATGTTCTTGATGTAGCTGGGAACAGTATGGAGTGACAACCCTGCTTAAAAACATTACAAATTCTTAGCAAATATACTTTTCATTAAGTATATAGTGTATTTAAATGAAACTAATAATTTTCGCATGTACTACGCGACTTTATTTTTGATAAACACACACACATATTCCCATTCATCAGACATTCATATCTCATCTTTATGATCACGGTTGCTGTCAAGTAGCCGAAACGTAAGAGTATGTAGTTTTATTTATCAAAAATAAAGCACGCGTAGTATATAGGAAAAATATTAGTTTCATTTAAATGAATAAAACGAAAATCTTAGATCTTAGTATGTAGTATATACTATATTTAGTATTGAGAGAATTATGTATATTATTTTTCCAGAGCTTGCGGTGTGTTGGAGACTATACGAATATCATCAGCTGGGTTCCCGTCTAGGTGGCTGTATCAAGACTTCTTCCAGAGGTAATTTTCTACACAACAAATTGTTTTAAAAACCTGCAATTTCCTAAAGCTTGAGATATCTATATAATAACTATCTATTCCTTATTGTACTTGAGAAATATTGCCATTATAAATAATGCGCTTTATAATTTGTTCAATTAGTTCATGTATTAAATGGGTTCTGAATATTATTGAAACCATTTACATTAAGTTATTTCTTTGAAATCTTTTCTTTGATTGATTTTATTGAGGTCTTTTTTAAAAATTTAATTAAATATAATATTATTATGAACAGAAAGCTACAATTGACTAATAAACTGTAGTTTTTCATCTGACTTTCCTACATAAGATTATGTTTCTACTCATTAATCCAGAAAGAGCCTTTTAATGAAATTCTTTACCCTTCTTTTTAAATCTGTGACCAATTAAAATTATGCCGCTGAAGATAAATGAATAGAAAGAATTAAAAATATTTTTTTTTAATATATACGAAAATTTATTTTCAGATACCGTCTCCTCTGCCTTTATAAAGAGATAGATCGATCCAACATTAAGGCGACGTGTTCCAAGATACTCGAGAAACATTTGAAGGACCCGGATAAGTTTCAGTTTGGTGCTACCAAAATATTCTTCAGGGCCGGGCAGGTAAGAATTCTACAAGGGATTTCTGTGTATGGCAACGTGTATGTGTGAGTGTGTGTCTGCTTGTGAGTGGGTGTGTGTATATATAAGAATATTATATATAGAGATATATTATATAGAGATTAGGAAGATAATCTCTCAGAGTAACTCGCACTAAAGTTAATCTAATGTAAGGATTCTACAAGTGATTTTTCTCTATGGAAATGTGTATATGTGGGTGCGTATGTGTGTATATGTATATATGTGTGTTCAAGGGGATCTGGGAATGGTTTAGGTTCACAATTTCATCCGCTGGACAATGTTTTTTAATTAATTTTTAATTTATTAGTAGTTATTGATACAGACTTTTTTTTACATTAGATTTGGCAACTAACTAACATGTCAATCATTCTGTCGCACTTATGGAGATTTATGGCTTTAATAGGTGAACTCCAAAGATATAAATAAAAAACGTAACAGATATTTCTTGATTATAGGGCTATACGAAGTTCGGGGGGTCTTCTAGTATATATATGATCCTTCTAATTCCTCAATCTATCCAGGTGGCGTACTTGGAGAAGATCCGAGCTGATCTCCAGCGTCTGTACTGTGTGCGTGTACAGAGTTGTGTGCGAGGGTTCCTGGCTCGACGTCGGTATGCCAGGCTGAGGCGCGCGCTCACTGGACTACAGGCGAGGGCAAAGGGATACCTTGTTAGACGGTTAGTTAGATATATATATATATGTATATATCGTCGGGGGTAGTGCAAATCCCCGTAGCTACCATTGGATAAAGGCACATTATTAAAACGCGATGCGTGTTGAGTCGAATCAAATGTATGGTTTTTTATAGACCAGAATCACACTTTGAACACGCCACCTGACGCGGCGCGCGCAGTATGTTTCTAGACAACACTCTACGCCACGCGTCATTTGTTCCAGAACTGTCACTTTATGCCAATTTCGTATTAATATTTTGCATTTATTTAGCGAAATGAACGACGAACAATTAATTGAGTTGGTAAAACGATATCCTTTCTTTTTCTTGAGTAGTCTAAGTATCATATATATATAGCCAAAATTTGCATCAAATCTTCTTCAAAGTCTTCATCTGACTCGTTATTTATTAAATCCCTAGTACACAACTATCCTCTTCCACTGCTGTTAGCTAACTGTATTCAGAAATTGATAGTATGTCTTGGCGTCGCGTTTTAATAATGTGTTTCCGCCTTAATTACGCGTATCTACATTGGAATGAATGGCTAACATAATAATGATGTTTATAGCAAAGTTCAAGAGATCCGTCGTAATCGTGCCGCTATCAAGATTCAGAAGACAGTACGTGGTTGGCTGGCAAGGGTCAAATACCAGAGGTTGAGAAAATTGGCCATTGGACTGCAAGCGGTCGCGAGAGGCTACTTGGCTAGGCGACTGTATAAGAACAAGAAGATACTCAAAGCTGTTAGTATATTATGAACCTTAATCACTGCATATAATGACTATAATAGTATAGCAACATGTAACGTGGCAAAGTTTCGCAGTAGTGGTTACGAGTTTGTAATGTATAATTAGTCCAACAAAAACTGGTCACTTGATGCTTATCAATAACAAGAATAACAGTAATCATATCAACGGTCCAATCTAAGAGGTCGATAGTGTACTTTTCAGACGGGTTGTATGGTGTTGTATATGATTCAACTAATTCTTTAAATCAAAATCTTCATTACTCATTTGAAATATGTAATGTAATGATGTTTTATCTATTTAACCTCTGAGTGTATTTAATTTTGCTTAGACTCAGACGTTCTAACGAGTTACGAAAGATTTTGCTTTGAATAAAGTCTGTCTACATATTATTTATGCCACATTAGTTCATGTACTAAAACAATTTACAAGTACATTCCTCTACATTTTTAATCATGTTTCTTGGTCAATTTGTTCGATATCTGTTCAATGTATATAATCAATTGTTTCAGACTATCGGTATACAGCGATACGCTCGCGGCTACCTCGTCAGACAGAAAGTCAGGAAACGTAGACAGCAAATCATCATTTGCCAGGCAGCGGTATGTATATATATGTAGGACAATATATGACATTTATTTAGTATAAGAAATATCTAAACTAAGAATGTTATTTATATATTAAAGAATTGCTGCTCAGTTTATTTAGATGAATCTTTTTAAATAGCTGTAATGATGGAATTTATAAGGTAGTAGAGCTTAACTGTAGTCAAGTTATTACAACTCTAACATGTACTGGCTCGACCGGGGAAATACTACTCTCTCACAGAAGATCGGCGTGAAGTACCCTTTAATGGCTGCGTTTCGTCCGATGAGTGAGAGAGCCGGTTGCTCTTTCCCATTCCCACCGTTTCCTCTCTATTTTCCACAACCAAGGCCTCTTATGTTTCAGATGTCATTGTATGACGTGACTACTTCCCACTAAGTAGACCGTCTACTCGTTTGCCATTTTTAATATAAAAAAAGAATATAGTACTTTATACTAATACAAGCCTTTTCCCCAGGTTCGTCGCTTCCTAGCGCGTCGACAATACAAGAGACTGCGTATAGAAGCCCGCAGTCTAGACCACGTCAAGTCTTTGAACAAGGGTCTGGAAAACAAGATCATCAGTCTACAACAGAGACTCAATGAGGAGATTAAGAAGTCCAGCGCTGTGGGACCTCTACAGGCACAGAACACGGAACTAAGGTAGGTCTAGAATAATTGGTCTTCTTATTTAATTTGAAATATAAGTTGTATGTATTGGATTATTATTAAACATCAAAATTTAAAGCAAGATTTTCCGAATACCAAATATATTGTAAGGAAAAGTTTCAATAATAGTAAATGTTTTTTTCTAAATAATTTTTAAAATTAGTTGGTAGATCAAAAATTTTAAAATTGTTTTCGTTCATTAATAATATAATCAATAATTAATCATAACATAAGATTAATCTGGAATCATGGGGCATATTTAAATTCTAAATACTTATCTTTTTTATATATACCTACCACCACCTAATACAATATACTATTTTGTTATGTATGTTTTATTTTTCAACAATGACTTAATATTTCTTTGTATCATATATATTTTGATAGTTTTATAAATATTTTCATATAATAATTAATGTTTACATTAGATCGAAATTGGAGAATCACAAGATATTAACGATAGAAGTGAAGGCTCTCAAAGTCGACATAGCGGCGAAGGATAATCTGCTTAGCAAGTTACAAGCGGAGCTAGCGGCTGAGAAAGAAGCAAACAAACGTCTTCTAGAAGAAAAGAAGGCTATAGAAGGAGAATATAAGAAGAATAAAGAAGAATTTGAAGCTTACAGTGACAAGTTGTCGAATGAACTGGAATCGACCAAAGAACATTACAGCATGCTTATAGCAGGTAAGAATTCAGTTTTGATATTTGATAAATGAAAATATGTATTTTCATTTAAAATTATAAAAATTATGTGTCAAGCTTTCAAAATGGAGATTAAATAGTTCCAAAATATCAAAAAGTTTATTTGATTACCATAATGTTAATATTGTGTATCATCATCACCACGCTTGTTCAAGACGGATTGGCGATTTCAAATTTAAACACTATGTTACTTCGCCTCTTGGTGTCTTAATACTCTCAGAGAGTACATATGATTCGGAAAAATCACATTGGTACTTGCCAGGATCGAACCCGGGCCCCATACATGAGAGGCGGGCCTTTAACCACTAAGCCACCACGACGTTTAATATATATGTATGTATATATATAATCAAATAAACTTTTTGATATTTTGGAACTATTTAATCTCCATTTTGAAAGCTTGACACATAATTTTTATAACAAATAAAATGCTAAATAGGATACTTATTATCAGCTTTTACAATTAGGTATTAAATATGAACAAATAATATTTATCATTAAGCCATATATATGTCACTAATATAATAAACAAAATTATATACAGTGAGGTGATAATGACTATATGTTTGTATGTTTGTTACTCTTTAATATACAAACTACTGAATCTCTTTAATATACAAACTACTGAAGATCTAAATGAAATCTAATACTTATTTTACTAATATGTCAGAATAAAATATAGGCTGTAATTTATTAACAATGTTTGCTTTATTTTTGAATGGTCTTGTATTATATGTGAGATCACCTGACAATACTTTAGATGTCGCTGTCAGTTGGTAATCATATATTTAGATTTTATTTTTAATTTCGTGTATTCAAGGCAAAATATCAGACGGATGAAGTCGCGGTCAAGCGATAGTTTATCTATATCTGATATATTTAATTGATTTTTCTTAGAAAGTCTTATTTAAATTGATGATTTTCTTTTAAATATTAGGTTAGGTTAGGTTTTTGTGCCAACTCTTTATTATTGAGTGCACTTTATTTCTTCAAATGAAAGTGAATTGATACCTTGTTTGTGATTAATTACATTGAATGGTTAATTTTTCAAATATCAAACGATAATATGTGATGGTAGAGATATAAGAGATTGGTTATCTGATAACATTATATATAGATTAAAACGTGATTGATTTCAACGAAAACAGACATTTTTGGTGTTTTGACGTGCTGGCATATTATAAACAATACGAAATACATACATGTGAATAGAATGTAAATTTTTAATATTATATAAAAAAAATTGTATTAAACATTTGGTTTGTTGTTGAAATGATCAGTTAAAAGATAGTATATAATGTGTAAAATTAATGTATACGAAAAGAAAATTTTCTTAGTACTAAATGAAATAATATATAAGTAATATATATTTATTTGGAGTGAATAAACTCGATGGTAATGCCACCAGAAATTGTTATTAAGGCAGCTGATGATGTGCCAAAGGATTTGACAGTGTGGTCCAAGGAGTTTGGATTGAGAGCACAGTTTTGGAAAGGTTAGCTTGGATATATGAGAAGGAAAAATTAGATTTGAATATAATAAACATTTAATTGCAAAAAATATATTAAAATTGCGTTAGTGCTGTTCTATATTATAATTTTTTTTAAATTATTTGTGGAAGTATTGATAAAAGTAAAAATATGTTGTATTACATCTGTTTAAGTAATACCGTATGATTATAAAATTACCATGTTATGGTAATAATAGTTATGAAATTACCAAATGAGATGAGATTCTTTTTGTTTTAAATCTTTGTAATAATTATTGAACAGGGAACTTATCCGGAAAAAGTGGAAATTCAAAATCTTCACTATATTCTAAAAATACTGAAACATATCGAAAATATGGATTTTTTTAATTTAGAGAATTTTAATGCCCTCTAGGCTTGAAATGTATGTTTAGTAAATTTTACATGGATTGTAATTAAATGAAAAAAAAAATACAATACAAAATTCATATTAAGTTATTTGCTTACAATTTCACTGAATACTATATATATGTATGTCTTTCACAGATCGCGACAAACAACACGAGGATGAAAAGAGAGCTCTGCGACTGGAATTGGAGAATGAGAGACAGAGTCGACAGAAGATGCTGTCCTCACAGTACGAGATGCAGGAGAGGATAGACACGCTACAGAGGTTAACTCACACTAATAACTCATACAAAAATGACCTTTGACATACGAAGTATATAGTCAGTGGTGGCCTAGTGGTTAAAGAGCCCGCCTCTCGTTGCCGAGGGCGCGGGTTCAAACCTGACAAGTACCAATGTGATTTTTCGGAGTCATATGTACTTTCTGAGAGTATTTAGACATCACTGACATACGGGGAAGGAAAACATCGTGAGAAAACCTGCACTTATAGTTTCACAATTATAAGTTTGAAATCACCAACCCGTCTTGAGCAAGCGTGGTGATTAATGCTCAAACCTTCTCCATATGAGAAAGAGTCCTTTGCTCAGCAGTGGGCTCTGATAGGCTGATGACGTATACGAAGCGTCCTTTGACCTCTAACAATATCTTTTTATACCCACAGAGTGCCACCCCCCAAAGAACACAGACGATCTTTATCAGATGTCAGCATTAACTCACAGCAAGAGACTACAGTGGAAGATGTATGTATTATTCTATTAAAAGAAACATTAATTTCTTATAGAAATAAGCCCGCCTTTGTCAACTTGCTCATGATGTAAAATAACTAAGTATATATAATTTATTATGTATTAAAAACAAAGAGTATATGAATTGTATTGAACAATTTGTAGAGGTTCATCAGAATCGGTTCAGTGATTATTGTTTGAGATTTTTAATAACATAATTGCATATATTATTAATTCGAATATCTAAATTTGATACCTCTTTAATTAATTCCAATACAAACATATTATATTACAATAAAAATATTCTATATATCTTTTAGATAATATAGTTTTATATACAATTTTAATAACTTCCATATATACTTGCGTTTGTGATAAGCATAAATGTAAATACTTATTAGTTTATTACCCCTATATACTAATGAACTTTCTATGCTAGTTTTATAGTATACACATAGTTCTACATATACTATATATAATAATGAGTCAGTATAGTTATTCCTATCAATACAAATCATATTTCAAACGTATAATAAATGTTTTACTCATTGTAGGACTTCGGTTACGGTTCTGTTCGTTCTGTGGAGACCACTCGGCCTGCGCTGGAGGCGGTCAACTGGTCCGCTGGCCAGCACAACGGACCCATGCCGGTTAGTACACGCTGGGGTGGATTATAACACCTAGATACACCTAGGTACAGCTAGATATAGCTACATACACCTAGATACACCTAGATACAGCTGGATACACCTGGATATAGACAATACTGGATAATAATGGATCAGAAAATATTGATTTAGTGTTAAATGTTTCTCTTTTTAAACAATTCCTAGTATATAATACAAATAATTTGTAACTACTGTCCAAATCCCTACTAATATTATAAATGCGGAAGTAATTCTGTCTGTCTGTCTGTTTGTCTGTTACGCTTTCACGACTAAACCACTGAACTGATTTTAATGAAATTTGGTACAGAGTTACAGACATAGAGTTGAGCTTGAGAAAGAACATAGGATAGTTTTTATCCCAGACTTGAAAGGTTCTCTTGGAAACGCGATATAACCGAACTCCACGCGGGCGAAGCCGCGGGCGGAAAGCTAGTTATAAGATAATTATAATATTTTGCTTAGGATCACTGATGATGGTAAAATATTCTTTTTTTAAATAATTTCTGGTATTTAATTCAAATAATATGTTATTATTGTCTTAAGATAATATTTTGTTCTAGATCGCTGATGCAGGGTTAGTGCTTCGTATGCAGACGAGGATATCAGCTCTCCAGGGTGAACTCGCGCGGACTACCAAGAGGGCGGCGGACTTGGAGGATAGACTAGCAAGTAGGTTTACTCTATGTATGACTTTCCTAAGAGGAAGATGAAGACTATTATGGATGCTGCAGGCCTGTAAGAAATGGGGGGGGGGGGGTAGGATTAGTCTTTACCAGACTTTCCCAAAGTGTTCGATAACTCCCTTTTGTGGATTATACAGGCCTATAGGGAGGGGGGATTAGAGATCTATAAAAAATGGGGCGTTGTGTAAAGACTATAAGATTGATAAGTTATAGTGGCTTTTCGGTAGGTGGAAAAATGGTGGCGTCAAATATGTTCAAAGAGGGTACTAGATAAAATATGTTTGAGAACCTCTGATTATACTGGCATAATATGACGTCATCAAGTTAAGGCGAAATGCGTATACATACATATACATATACATATAACTTATGTAGGTGTAAAAAAAAAATATTTTAAAGTGTTAAGTTATTTCAGTTACAATTTTTTATATTATAATGTAATATAAAATAGTCGGATGAAATTTTTCTTCTATCGTAATTATTAATTGTATTAATTAATTGATTGACTTACGATTGATTGCTATGAATTTCAACGACATCAATAGACTATGATGTGAAATAATACAGAATATATTATTCAATTAATTACGAAGGGTGGCAACCGGAGGTTCCAGGAAAACTAAAAAACTTGTTTATATGTATATTATAATAAGAACTACATATTAAAACTTATAACCTACACCTAAGACTACATGATTGACCCGATGTTAGGATAACAATACCATTCAAAGCTTGTATAGTATCAGGAATCTTCTGGTTCACACGGCTTGGTGTTCGTTCCGTTCGTCAGTGACGTCACGTTATTTATATATTTTCCATAAAAGTATGTTGCCCCGGCGATGTCTATTTATATTTTCATTTGTTTCTCAGGTCGTCTGTCAGCGCCGGGCGGGCCGCATCCTGATAGCGATCGATTCAGGGTTGAGGAATTGGAAATGGAGAATAAGAAGCTTCGAGAACAATTGGACCGGCTGAGAGCTGCAGATACATCGCTCTCACGGGAGGTGCTGGGTGAGGGAAATAGATATATATAGAAAGGGAGAGAGTGAGTGAGTGAGAGAGAGAGAGATTAATGTCAAATGATAGGCATTTGAATTATTGGAGTTTTTAAATTGAATTGGTGCTTGGTGAGGGAGATAGATAGAGATATATATATATATATATGGATAGAAGTTTAATGTGAAATGATAATAATCATTTGATGTGGTGTTTTTTAATTAACTAATGAATTCAATACATTTTAATATAGACTAAAATGAAATGTTGTGTTACTAAAGTATAATATGTACGTTTTGTCTTCCATGATGATTCTTATATAGATAAAAATTTATTGTATGTGTAATGATCTTTCCAGAACAATTGAGCGCTATGCAAAGCGAATTGGACAGACGGAGGGACGAGTGCATACAGCTCAAAAGCGTGCTGACCAATCAGGTGGGGATACACACACATACCTACACACATAAAGAGGAGCTTTCCTCCACCCAAAAATACTTTTAGCCACAAATTCTATAGACTTTCTATTACAAATACATTATGATAAATAAAACTTTTCCTAACTATTAATGCAGCTAAGTATTATAAGTATATTTTAAGTATTGAAATGTAATAATATCATACCAAGCAATATTTAAAATTCCATTAAAAATAATTGGAGCGCACCCCGCCACACTATACCAAGCTGAGACGGTGGGTTGACGGTAGGTTGAATCGAAAATGTTTATCAATAAACAGCTAAGAGAAAAATAAGAAGCTTCAGGAATCAATTTTAACAAATTTTTAACAAAATCTTTTTTAACAAAACCTGGTCAAGTTTCTTGTAATTTTTTAAAAAATTAATTAAAATTTGAAAACATCTTCTAAAGGTAACTGATTCATTAAGAAAGATAAATATTTAACGGCGATTTCAAATAGTGTCACGGACCGAATAAACGAATCTTTTTATCTTTATTTATCAAAATGTAATCTCGATTGTATAGACTAAGACTGCAGCGTGGTTTCGCTTTAAACATACATATGTATATAGGTATTTTCTCTATTATTGTACACTGAAATAAGTAAATATGTAATTGGTTTTAAAAAGAATATAAAATATATAAGACGTACAAAAAATTATTTAAATAAAATCGTCACGTATTTCTTTTCAATATTTATATTTCTAAGTTATCAACATACAAACAGCAATATCTTTAATGTCATATCTAGTCTTTATCTCAAACAAACAAGCGTCAGTCGTAAACGAAATTTCGTAGAAAGTTGTGTCAATATTAAGAGAAACGTTTCAACCAAAAACGACTTAATATAAGCAAGTTTTTCATATAAATTTAATAAAATAAAAATGTTATTAAACAATGTTCGTTGTGAGAAAAGGGTTAGCTGAAAATAAATTTATAGATTTGGCAGAATCTAATTCGAGCAAAAATAAAGACCAGGTATGAAAAACATAGTCACAACGTAAGAAATTACGTTATAACGTGAAATATTATGTTATTTTTCTCAAGAAAAGTTCTCAATACTTTCACAAAAATTTGCCTATATCCTTCTCTAAAGTCCTATCTAACTTTCAGAAAAAATTCATTAAAATTGCTACAGTAGTGTCGCAGTGGATAGGTAACAAATTATAAAAACAAAAAAAACATTTTATATTCTATGAAAGCAATTATTCATATTACTTGACATTATTGAATAATCTTCATATTTATTTACAAGGGTTTTTTTGGTTTCAAAACTTTTTATATATCCTCAAAAGTTTCTTAAAACTATACTTAATAAGTTGAAGTTTGAAATTTTGTCACATATACCCTTTGTAAACAAATAGTGTTTAATATATTACACACAAACAACATTTTTATATATATATAAATAGTAATAATACTATTACTATAGTATTGTAATGAAATTACCATTTCATACAGAAACCTTGGTTCCAAGCATTGAAGAGCGTCGTGAGTAAACTTGTTATTTGATGTGGTTATTTTTGTTATTTATATTTGTTTTACACAATTCTAATCTAGACTAGCTTAGACTAAACTAGACTAGACTTATTAAAATATATTTTCAGTATATTTTTGTTAATTTTCTTTCATTTTTTCTTTACAACGCTTCTATGGCATTTGCATGGTATGTTTTTATAATTTTGCGATTATTATTTTATTACTTTTATTTCATCGCATATCGCAGCTTCGATTCCTGCGTTAATCATTGTAACACAATTCCGATTGTTTCCATTAAAACATTTAATAGTTATTTTTTGTTAATGTAATTTGAATCGTATTACTATACAATGAGTGTATAAAATCGCTTGAAATTAGCATATATGTATATGGAAGTTATGGTAATTTGTATCTTATTTCAATAGACGGTGAATCTGAAGTCGCTCGCTACATCCAACTATGGCTCTGATGTGGACATCATCAACGAAGATGGGGAACTGGCGACGGCTTATCAGGCACAGAAGGGAATAAATAGGTACGTAATATAATATATGACACTTTAATACGAGGGCGGCGTTTACTTACAAACCAACAGTTTGTACGTCTCATTCACTTGTATTTAGATATATTCTCATTTCGAAGATCTATTTAATATGGTTCCTATGTGACCACTTATTACGAGTAATGTAATATTATGTATAACTTCAACAAATTTAATATATTTATTATATTTGTGTGAATAGTTTTGGAGGATTCAAAAACTTGTAATAGAAACTATTTAGTTGCTAACATCTACTTAATCTCAGTTCTCTAGTCAGAAAAATATCTTTGATATAGCAGGAAAATTTCAGTGGGATATGTTTGTTTAAATTATTCTCCATTTTAATATCTCCAGACAACTCCAAGAGGAATTGTCAGCTGAGAAGAAATTCTACTCCGAACATATATCGAAGGCCAAGCAAGAGATTGAAAAACTGAGGGATGAAAATGAGAGATATCAGAAGTGAGTCAATATCATTCATTCATTCGTTCATAAGTTCATTCGTTCGTGAATGCACGATAGAGAGACATTTACTATTTCACTCACTTAAGATTATAATCTTATTTTTCTGCCCTTTCCATATAATTTATACACTAATATAATTTCAAATTTTTTAATAAGTTGTTTCCTATGCAAAGGTTGCTAAGCGCTGATCTAAGTCAAGAGCCGAAGAATAGAAGTCAAGAATACGCTCAGAATGAGATAATACGACTGGCCTCTGAAAATATGGCGATACAGGTATGATAAAAATATAAGCGGCTATGATAATACACATATATACATAATAATATATACACACATTAATACGTGAGCCGTTAGTGATATAATAAGCTTTTTAAAATGGAAATGCGGCCAACGATACAATATAAATATTGTAAATAATAAATGTAAATAATAAATATATGTAAAGTTTACAATTTCACACATTCTTTTTCAAATAGAATAGTCGTAAAGTCTTAAAATTAAAATTTTAAACATGATTATGAATAATTCAAAAGCATAATTCTTTATTAATTTTAAATTCTATAATGTTTATTTTGCACTATTATTTAAAATGCCTTAATTTGTTTGTTTGTTTTTTACACATAATACAGGAACGTGTCGACAAGCTATCGGAGAGTTGTAGAAGATACAAGAACCAGATACGACTGTTGGTGAATAAACTGAAGGAGGCTGGCATAGAAGACGTACAGGATATACTTGAAGGAAATGGTGAGTTTACATAGAAAGAGATAGAAATAGATAGAGGTATGGAGAGAGAGAGATATATAAAGGACCGATAGCTCAGTTGTGAAAGCTTCCAAGATACAATATGTTAAAATTAAATAAAATAATTCTAATATCGGTGAAGGTACAAAACTTTAATATAATCTCAGACAAGACGTACCGAATGTGCGTAGTTTCAAATTATAATAAAACTAAAAGTATTTATTAACATATTTTTTTACTGATAGAGCGGCAGCATTCACAAAATAAAGGTTGTATCAACCATGTAATTATATTGCTAATATAAAAACAAAATACGCTGGATGTCGCTGGTTCAAATACAGTTCGTGTATTTGTAATTTGCATTCAATTTGTACCCTTTTAGCATATTTAATTAATTTATTAATTATTGGTGATTATTTTTTTAAATGTGATCTAATGATTATTTTATGTATATATTTTTTTATCTTCATTTATATTATTATTTCACATACAGATACAATGCTGTCACAAACGTCTTCAACGAACCAAGAGATCACACCGGTTATAAGGAAGAAAGAGATAGAGTATCTTGGAATGTTTGAATACAAGTTGCAGGATCAGGGGACCATTATAAAGAAACTTGTGACCGGTGAGTATTTGTATAGGAATTTAATTATCTTTGGTATTAAATTTATTATCTTCTTACATATTTATAGAGCGAAATGTAGCTTATGTGTTTATCAGGTGCTATAGGTATTTTAATTCAAAATTTAAGTCCATACATTGTTTTACTTTTGATGATTAATACCAATTCAAAATTGGCACTTATGTATATCGTTGGCAGAAATATTGCTACAGTATCTTGTAGATCAAACCACCATATAGAACTAGCAATAAATATTTAACATTGATTTATTAAAAATATTTCTACTAAATTGATTGACATACTCTTGTAAAATATATAATTTATTTATTATTATATTCACTCTACATTTAATTTATCAATTCTTTTAGTTGCTATTTTCCTTTAATTTTAATACTCTTATATTATATCGTTTATTCCTATTATAATAATTACTTTAATTATATATATATATATATATTTTACCTCAGATCTAAAGCCCCGAGTAGCGGTAACCCTGCTCCCAGGGCTGCCAGCGTACATTTTATTTATGATGCTGCGTCATACTGACCATGTTGATGATGAACCGAAGATGCATCAACTCATGAGGGCCATAAGGATTGGTGTTAGGAAGACATTGAAGAAGAGAGCTGATAGCGTTGAATATAATGCGCTCTGGCTGGCGAATATGTTGAGGTACTGGGAGATAAATATCATGGTCAAAAAACCTAGGAAATATGTTAAAAGTAGAAAAATAACTTGATATGAACTAAAATGTATAAATAATGTGGTCTAAATGCTTTTATTTGTTGTAAATATGAAATTAATGTAGGTAATACAGTTGATAAAGTGATATTTGTCATTGCACACTGCTGTTAATGGTTCTTGATAAAATTGTATGATACTGACATTGCAGTATATGATATAAAACATATTAAATTGTTAGATAGATAATGGAGTGAGAAGAACGTTTTTTTTTGGAATAACCTTAACATATATAAATATCCGTATTAATATAATTAATGTATATTTCATGTTTTTTTGTATAATAGTTAAATTCATAAAAGACTGTATATGTATTCATAATAATTAAGCATGGCAATTCTTTATTTCATAGTAAGTCAAAGATAAAAAGGCAATAACTGATTGTGTTTATCAACAATATTCCTCTACAGAAAATATAATATAGGAAAATTTTATTCCAATCTAATGGATTCCATAATAATAGCCCGAGAGCCAGTAACAGATTTATATGACCAAGTTCCTCTCAAGTGATAATTAGGAAAACGCATCAGAAAATCGAACTTATAACGCCTCGTGAATGTCAGCTGAGGCTCGGTGGGGGGGATGAGCAGTTGTAACCTCCCACGCTTGAAGAAAAAATAAATAAATTCACTCATTTCCTCTCGGCTGAAAATTTACCAGATGATAGCTTATGTGTAACTATTGATAAATACATATATACGTCAGCTGGCTGTATCTCGGTGGAAAAATCGTCAGCTGATACTTTGAAGGTCGTTACGTAGAAATTAGCCAGAAGCATTTACTGACTATTTAAAGGCATCAGCTGACCAGGTTTCCCTCGACTTATTGCTAGCGGATTTTTTTATTTATAACAGTATTATATTTAAAATTAGCTCACAAATTTTCGTGTGGGAGGAAATGACGTCTTTTTAATTATTCGGCATAGCACTCCAATATGAGTGTTGAGGTGAAACAAATATTCCATATCAATATTTTTAGACTTATAAGTCTAAAGTATGTATATAATCATATAATTTATGTCTAAAGTATATATAATCATATAATTTTAGATGTATGCCAATATGTCAATAATCAATTTGCTTAGTATAAATTAACTAGTTAGTTGATTAAAAATATTTATTATAAATAAATTATGACAAATTACAATTTAAATGAGAATGTTATTTAATCATTTTCGGCTTCGCTTTGGCTTGAATCACAACCATCTCTCTCTGATTCATTGCCCGAGTCACTGTCAGAGCTGTTTGCTGTTATATTTTCATCGTCATCATCTGTAAAAAAAAATTAGAATGCGTATTTTAGCATAATAGCATTAATATGATAATAAAATGTTACCTTTTTCGGGCTGGATAGTTATTTCATCAATCGATGTTGGTAACTGACTTCCAAAGAACCAGGTAAACTCATATTTATTGTCAATTTCTTCCCAACCATAGTCTTCCGGATCATCAGAAGTTGGAACCTTCAAGCGTGCATTTGACAAAATTTGAGTAATATAGCTTGCTCTTAAAAATTGCTGGTATAGCTCTGACTCGCAAGGTGGTAGAGAAAAGCCATCAATACCTTTCTTTGGTGACTTGAATGTCTCCATATCCAAGAATTTATATGTTTTTTCAAACAACGCTACTCTTGCCTCATTGACCTTTTTCAGGCTGTTAAATCCATACATATTACAAACGAACTCTTGAATTTTCTCAAAAATGTTGTCTCTATTGTCTAATGATTTTGACATTTGGATGAAACACCGATGAAATCATTTGATTTAGCTATCATTGAAAATGGTCGTTTGTTTCTTTTCGAAAAACATACCTTAATACTGTTTATGCTATACTAGCTTGTGTTGTTTAAATTTTTAAAAAATAACAAGAATAATTAAAGAGGCGTTATTTCCTCCCACACAAAAATTTGTGAGCTGATTTTAAATATAATAATGTAATAAATAAAAAACATCAGCTAGCAATAAGTCGAGGGAAACCTGGTCAGCTGATGCCTTTAAATAGTCAGTAAATGCTTCTGGCTAATTTCTACGTAACGACCTTCAAAGTATCAGCTGACGATTTTTCCTCCGAGATACAGCCAGCTGACGTATATATTTATCAATAGTTACACATAAGCTATCATCTGGTAAATTTTCAGCAGAGAGGAAATGAGTGAATTTATTTATTTTTTCTTCAAGCGTGGGAAGTTACAACTGCTCATCCCCCCCACCGAGCCTCAGCTGACATTCACGAGGCTTTATGATACTATTGTCTGATGCGTATCGCCAATTATCTCACGAGAGGAAATGATTAACCAAATTTGCACCTGGCTCTCGGGCTATAAGTAATGTATTTTTTCCAGATTGCTGAACAATTTACGTCAGTACAGTGGTGATGCTTGTTATCAAGAGGCCAACACTCCTCGACAGAATCAACAAAGTCTCAGAATTTTCGATTTGTCTGAATATAGACAGGTGTTGAGTGATATAGCCATCTCCATATTCCAAGGTTGGTTGAATTTTTAAGGATAAATGATGAATTTAAAGTTAATTTGTATTTTTTGGGTCTAATTTCAAGTGTGATAGAGGACTCTTTATAGAATTTCAATGGTTATTTCCGTCTCCATATTTAAAGGTTCTTTTTATGAGTGTTTAAGGATTTATGACGAAATTAAGAGGTTTTAACTTATTGGGTATAAATTCAAGTACGATATGAGTAATCTTTAGGACTATAGAAGTCCGAAGGTTATTAATTGCAACTATAGCACGTTTGTAAGTTTTTAAATTTTTAAACTTCATATTTACTAATACAAAAAGCAATCTAAGTAATCCGTCTCCAAATTGGCTAGTAAATTTTCGAATTCTTCTGATTATGTATCTAAAATATTTAAAAAAGTTACTTCAACCACTAATCATATGCTTTGACTTTTATTGTTAATATATTTAATTACGATGGAGATCCAAATGTTGGTAATTTTAAAATGATATGATCTAGACTCGATATGAGAACACAAGGATTATTTGTGAATAATTCTTTTAATTTATATTATGTTAACATAAGCAAAAAATATGAAACATCACAAAATTTGCTACCAATACTTTTTGCTTGCAAACTGACAGATATAGCCAACATTTATCAGTTGTCACAAACCTTTTTTGCTCACAACCTGACAGATATAACCAACCATTATCATTTGTCACAAACCTTTTCTGACCATCCAACATCAGATGTCACCAACGTTTATCCGATCCAGGTCTCATCAACCTTCTGGAGCGCCAGTTGGAGCGCCTCATAGTGCCGGCTATTCTGGAATACGAGGAGATCAGCGGCCTATCAGGGGCGGTGGGCCCGCGCGCCCCTCCCGCGCCCTCTGCCGGGCCTGCAAGGCTTAAACACGAACTGACCAACACTAGGGACATACTGCGGCTGCACGCGGTCGATACCGCGCTCACTGTTGTTATATTCAAACAGGTACAACGATAATATTTATTTATTTATTCATTCATTCATTTATTTATTTATTTGAGGATCCCCAACAAAAGATACACAGTAAACAATTTTAGACTAATCAATACTACCTAAATTTGTGCTCTTCAATTACAGGTGACCACAGCTTGCTAATTATATATGACTAAGTAAAACAATATGAACTTATATATTTGAATAATAATATGTATAATACTAGTTTTTGCTCGCAATTTCGGCATTAGTGACATATGTATGTAAGGCTGACCGGTTGAACTCAATTCCGCCTGGAAACTATAAATAACCAGATATTGGAATACATTTGCTATTTTTTCTTTTTTGATCGAACAGAATTAGATATCCTATGTCCGCCTTCCTGGTTCTAAGCTATCTCCCCACCAATTTTCAATATTCAATAAATACTGTAACTAACATAAATAAGACCCGGCGAACTTCGTATCGCCGTATAATCAAGAAATATCTGTTACGTTTTTTTTATTTATATTTTTGGAGTTTACCTATTAAAGGCATAAAACTCCGTATTTTGAAGTGCGACAGAATGATTGACATATTTGTTGTCAAATCTAATCTCAAAAAAAAACGTTTGTATCAACAACTACTTATAAATTAAAAATTAATTAAAAAAACATTGTCCAGCGGACAAAATTGTGAATCTAAACCATTCCCAGATCCCCTTGAACACACACAAAAAAATTTATCAAAATCGGTCCAGTCGTTTGAGAGAAGTTCAGTGACATACATACTCACAGAAGAATTATATATATAAAGATTGTTTGTATGATTTCCAGCTGTTCTACTTCATCTGCGCGTACAGCCTGAACCAGTTACTACTCCGCAAGGACCTGTGCTGCTGGGCGAAGGGTCTCCAGATCAGGTTCAACATCTCACACCTGGAGAACTGGATCAAGGAACATTTGGCGGAATACGGACAGAAGAGTGTGAGTATAATTATATATCATGAGTGAGTGAGTGAGTGAGTATAATCATTACAATACATTGAATTTATAAAAGCTTCTAAATCAAATTCCAAATGCAACAGCAAAATATAAAAACGATAGCAAATTATTTTACTAATATTTATACTAATATTTTTTATTATTACACTTATATATACTAATATGAATCAATACACGAAACTAAATATCAGAATAATTAGTACCAGATAGAAAATTATAACCATTATGCGACCACTCTATAAGAAATTGTGTATTAAAATAATACCACGTTAAATTTCTTTTCATTTAGATGGAAGATATCCTGAGCGTCCTCAAACCTATAACTCAAGCTGTTCAGCTGCTGCAGGCTCGCAAGTCCATGGCGGATGTAGTCAGTACTGTGGATATGTGCGCTGATCTGTCAGCTATGCAAGTTTGTAAGGTGAGATATACACACACACACACACACACATACACACACACACACACACACACACACAGGCACACACACACACACACACATGCACACACACACACACATGCACACACACACATACATATACACACACACAGTGGCGGCCGGTGGGTAATCGAACCGGTGGTGCACTTTACTAAAATAATATTAAAATTAGAAAATGCAACAAAACATAACGAGGTGTCAATCGTGGCTCAATTCGTTATACATAGGGTACTCTCGGTAATCTTCGGTTTGCGCGTGCGGCGCTCGAGAACCGACTCATTACTCGGTACATTTCTATGAACTATCTTTTGTTTCACGCTTCAGGCGTATTAATTCCTATCTCATACAAAATGTATTAGCAGTCCTCGTGCACTCGCCGAAGCGCACGATATGAGTTTAGTGAAGCGCTCAAACTTTTTGACCATAATTAGGAAATTTAATTATTTATACCTTTTTATTTGTTTAAAAAATAAATATCAAAATGGTAATTTAAAAATAAAGATGAAGTAATATTGTAATTTTTAAATCTTTTGAATTGGTGGTTCAGCTCACGAGTGCACTTAAGGTACAGCCGCCACTGCACACACACATACATAGTTTATACGTATGTAACGATATACACACAGTTATGTATGTTAACAGCTCCATATAATGATAATACAATCCTAGATATACAGGGTGACTGGTGAATTACTATCGATATTTGAGGACGTGATATTTGACGAACATATATGACAAAATAAAAATTAATATAACATAAATATTAATAAACTTCTAAGTAAAGTTAACCTAAAGTTATGTAATTAATTACGCATCGTATGAACACCCTACAGATTAGGTATACACACACACACACACACTCGCGCGCGGCGGCGTGTTGTTGTATCAGCACGCCGCCGCACGCGTCCACACTTGGAACACTTGGAACGTGTCAACACTTTATTTATTTATACGGAAATTTTGTCAAAAATTAAGTACCCTTTTTTTACATAATTCGAATGAGAATCATGTACCGAGTATTCTCCTTAAATATTGATAGTAATTCACCAGTCACCCTGTATAAAAGATATGTCATTATAAGTCAGTGGTGGCTCAGTGGTTAAAAGGGCCCGCCTCTCGTCGCCGAGGGCCCGGGTTCGATCCTGGCCCAGTCAAGTACCAATGTGATTTTTCCGAATCATATGTACTTTCTAAGAGTATTTAGACATCACTGATTAATGTTGATTCCCTAAAGAGGGTTGATGTCAGGCAGGCGGCCGGTCGTAAAAACAAATAGCCAAAAACTATTCACAACATGTAAGGCAGACCCTGGCTGTAGCTGGGAAATTGCCAGGTAGAAGAAGAATCCTAGATATATAAAAGAATAGAATTATAGGACAAATAAAAATATACATTTATAACATAGTTCAAGACTTAAATATATTATATATTATTACATAATAGATTTTTATCATAAATTAAAAAAAATAACGTGATAATAATAGTAAATTTAAATATACCCCCAGATCCTGAACATGTATACACCAGCCGAGGAGTACGAAGTTAAAGTGACGCGAGAGTTCATACACGAGATACAGAAACTAATGCAGGAGAGAGCCGGACCCAACGCTAACAAGGAACCGGTAAGTCAGAGATAGAGATACATGGATATACTGTGTTAGAGAGAGACGGAGATATAATATAGTGTTAGAGAGAGACAGGTAGATATAATATAGTGTTAGAGAGAGACAGGTAGATATAATATAGTGTTAGAGAGAGAAAGAGATATCTATTTTACATATTATTATTATTATACAACGCAGTATTAGGCACAAGATATATGACTATCAATGCTCTGTTATACAGCCTTGGGTTTAAAAATATTCGTAGCAATAGTGTAATAACAAGTTAAAATTTCTATCTATTTATTTCTATATTACCCATTCTTTGGAACCATTCAATAAATTTTAATGAATATGAGAGTAGATTTGAACCCATAGTAGCTCATAGGGTTCTATCTTTATATATATAATTCTTCTGTGAGTGTGAATATTACTGAACTTCCCTCAAACGACTGGACCGATTTTGATGAAATTTTTTGTGTGTTCAAGGGGATCTGGGAATGGTTTAGATTCACAATATTGTCTACTGGATAATGTTTTTTTAATTAATTTTTAATTTATTAGTAGTTGTTGATACAAACGTTTTTTTATTCTGTCGAACTTATATATATGTATTATGTCTGTTCTTCCAGCAAAGTCTTCTCATGGATACCAAGATGATATACGCGGTTCAGTTCCACTTCAACCCGTCCTCCATCCGCCTCGAGGATGTAGAGGTTCCCGAGGTTTTGGAACTTGATGGATTGCTCACCAAGATATAGGTAACCAAACAAACCACCCATATATATTCATCCATCATACCATCCAATCATATTATATACCACAATTTTATAAATGTTTCTATTTTAAAAAGCGTTTTTTACATATATGTATATATGTATGTCTTTTCAGATATTCCGTATATATATTCATCCACCAATATTAATTCTCTAATAACATATCTGCTGGTCATATACTAGATTATATCATCTAGTCATATACACCAAAATTTTACAAATGTTTCTATTTCACAAGGCGTTTCTTATAAATATGTATATATTTTCAGATATTACGTCATCATAAAATCTGCTACCGCCGAAGGATATTTCTAGAAGCTTAGATTGGAAAATATATATAGTTAATTATTTTGTGAATTAAACATTCCATATTATATACCTTCGTTAATAATGATCGGTGCCATTCATATATATTATCACATTAAATGAAACATTCGCTTCCTAAAGAATTGCTCATGAATGCTCAGTTCTTATTATTTTTACTTAAAACAAAGTACTTAATCGAATTACTTTAGTTTTTTTTCTAATTTTTACTCACATAGTATAGTAGAAGTAAAATGGACCGTAATACTATAGAAATAAAGTTGAATTTGCACTATTTTATATTACAATAATGTAGCTATATTAGAGCTAATATGCCCATATGTTAAGTTTTTTTCATCAATTTAATATTCTAATGCCATAGATGTCAACGAAAATAGTTTTTTTGTACTTAATTATTTATAAGTTTATATTTTTAGGTTCTTGCATAATATACAATTATATCGGCAATAATTATATTTAAATCTTCCATTTTGAATTATATATATATATTGTTACCAGTATGATGTTGCTAGTAGAATTTTTTTGCTAAATGTTACCATAATTAGGTGCTTGTTAATACTTTTCATTTACTTTTTAATTTATATATATATTTTGCATATTTTACTTTATGATATAATATTTATTTTCTATTTGAAATTATTGTCAGCCATTTTTATGTTTTTTACACTTTATCCTAGCTAATAAAAAAACTTTTTTTGCGTGAATGTTTTGTATTTATTAATAATTATTACTTTAAATCATGTTCTTATTCAATGTTATGTTTATTAGAAACTCTAGTATTATATATGACTGTGAATTTTCTGTCAACAGAGCTACTAGTATTATAGATGGTTTAAAACTAGAAAAAAAAATATTATAGAAAGAAATATAGAAGAAAATATTATAGAAAAGGACCTGTAATAGAAATATTTACAAATGCAATCTAATTGCAATATTTATTGTTGACAATTTAGCCCAAATATAATCAATTGAATAGAAATTATTTAAAATTATTGAAGCGAATTAAAATTAATAAGTTTGTTATATACATTATGTTATTAAAATGTTCAAGTTGAATTCTTTTAGTATTTATTAGTGTTGAACATTAAGCAATAATAAGCATATCTTTGAAGTATTCTGTTGTTTTTATAAACCTTGTCTAGCAATTCGCTCGACCCCCTTCAGACACAGCTACCACATATGTAGATTGTTTGCATTTAATTTTCAAATGCATTTAATATATATCGTTTCATGGGCTATAATTTTTTTGTGCTTTTTTTTCCTGTAAACATGACAATAGTGTTTTTTTATATATAAAATGTTTCTATATAATCTATCTATCATATTACTGCGTTTGTTAAAATAAACTTAATTATTGCGTTTTGAAGTCTCTATATGTCTCAATAATGTCGATTGTCAAGCGACGCCACCATATTCTTCCAATGGATGGGTGACCGGTTGTCAAACCGTAATCAGTTAAGTTTATTGAATATAATTACAATTGTTTGTGCTGTGAGCGTTACATTCCGTATAGTTTAGGAGTTATTTATTATTAGAACAATATATTACATGTTGTAAAAGTTACTGTGTATTATTTTGTACTACAATATTTAATCTCTACTCCCAGAGAGCCATCCTTTGTAGACCCTCATCCATCTGACCTCCCTCGCCTCCAAACGAAACTATACACTGCCTCCTTGCTCCTCCTAATACTTGCAGATATTGAAACAATTTGTCTGAGAATGTGTCTACTTATATTGGTATAATACGGTTTAAAGAAGTTTAATTCCAAAAAGAACAAAGTTCGCTTACAAAGGAAATTTTAAAATTATAACTACAATTAAGATATCACAAATGATAAACAGTACTGATATTAAACAAGATCAGTGATATCATCTTATATATGGGTTCTTAATCGTTTTTTAAATATAGGTATTTAAAGATTTTGAATTTACAACACTTAGAGGCAAAGAGTATAATAAAAACAAAAGATCAGAAAATATAACGAAACTCTACTTATATTATATTGAATTTACGACCCATTAATTTCTTATGGCAACTGGATCCTACCTGTAATTTAGAGGAGACACAAGTAGGAAAACTGTACATGAACTGTACTGTAAATGAAGGCTTTAGCGTAGAAATTAGAAGTACCTAATATCAATTGGTATTTAATGATACCTATGCTGTTATCTGCAGGAGTTTCAGGCAATTATGTGAATGGTCATAGCCATTATAAAATGAGAAATGAGTTAAGAAAACACTCAACATCGAGGCAAAATTGTCGGTTGTCTCCTATTTTGGTCAGTATTAGTAATAGCTATTATAGAAGCAGTGTATGTTGATTGTAGTCATTTAAGTCCTCAAAAAGAAAAAAAGGCGCTAAATGGAAAAGGATAGGGATTAAAACAATATATCTAAGTTATTCCGTAGCCTCAAAAATAGTTTTCAAAGATTAATATACTAAAATGAAATACGATATTGAACTTTATACTTTAATACAAAACAAATGTCACTAAAAAATACAATAAACTACACACGAATTATCTTCGTCCCGGGCTCCCATTTGTACATGAAGCCACTGCGGACTTTTTTGACAATACTATTAACAAGAGACGGTTTTTTATGAATAGATTCCATGGAAGTGTAATAAACAATGTTGGTAGACGGGTCACAGCTTAGAGTTTCGTTGGACTTGCTTCGAGAAACTTCTGTACCCGTGGAAGAAGCACGGGCGAGGGTATCGTTGGAGGTTTCACGGACCTTTCTGTTTTCATGGTTAATTATACCAGCGCAGCTGTGAAATTTGGAGAATTTGTCATATAACCGATGTTCAAGCTCGATGTGGAGACTGAGCTGACGCCTGGAATATCGAATTAATTAGTTTATTACCAATGAAAAATAATATTGTTTAATAAGTGAATAATAACAAACCTAAAGTCAAAATTTTCTCCGCAAAATTGGCACCTAACAGGTGATAGAGGAACAATATTCGAAGTTACTTCAGAGTCCAAAGATGTGGTCAATTTACTCAGAGTTTTTGGTTGCAAATTCACGCAACTGGACATAACTTTATCAGAATCAGATTTCTGATTTGAACTCATATCACTTTTGGACCCGTCGGAATCAATCGTCGGGTTGCGATGAAGAGTTTCCAGCTGAGATTCAGAAAATCGTTTCTTCTTTATTTCAGCGACAATTTGATCCGGGTCAGACAGCTTGTCGAAGAACGAAACAATCTTCTTTAATTTATCCTCCGGAACCTCCGCTTTCGTTAATTCAGGGTCCGTCTGAGTGTTGCTTGCGATTTTTGTAGAAAACCTATAGTTTTAATGTTAGTAAATGACATATTCCTAAAATACTGCCAGAAATATTCAATAAATTATTTTAAATCAAACCTGGCTGTCGAGGGCGTAGACGGTATGTTCAATTTACTGATGCCGATGTGTTCATTCTCGTGAACAATTTTATCGTGCTCCTTATTGAAGCCCTCGTGGCAATAAATGCAAATAAATTTTCTATCCGAAAAATGACAGATATTGAGGTGATCGTTGTAATTGATTATTCCTGAACGGGTAATTTGAAAAAAAGTTATTTTAATATTTAAGCTGATAATTCCATTAGAAATATACATGATTTACCATAAGATTAGGGAGGAGGAGTAATATTTTATAAGACATAACCTCGCCTACGTTTACTTACCGTAAGAAATCATTTTGCACCCAACTATAGGACATTGTCGGGCTGTTGTGTCCATCAAACAGTTCCGTTGTAGGGATTGAACATAAGATAGGATAACTGGACTCTTAGCGTCAGTTAAAGCTATTTCTGATTGTATTTTCTTGGGACGTCTATGTCTCCTGAAACGAAGACCTCGCCTTTTTCTCTTCTCGTATCTATTCGTTATGTTATTATCGCTAGCCGCATAAGTACGGTCTGTTGATAACACATAAGTATAATTACGTTGTCTCCTTATCCCCAGAATTCGATGGATGAAGCTCTGAAAGCGAGACAATTTTCTTTTCTCGCTTATCACCAAATGCGGAACTCGATGTGGATTTGGGGTATAGTCATATTCTCTGTCGTTGATAGAAAGATTCTCCTTGGAATCTTGGGTCGATTCGTCTTTTATTTTGGACATCGATACTTTAGACTTGTTCAAATCTGATGAAGAGTATTCGTTGAAGTTGAGGTCTTTTATCACAGATTCTGGTACAGACCTGTCTATACCATATTGTTCTGATACATCGCCGCTAGAAATTTCAGTTGTACCAGCACACGCATCGGTTTTTGTTCTTCTAGACCTCTTCCTCCTATAGGTTCCTTGTTCATTAACTTGTTCATATTGATCGTCTACAGTATAACTCTCAGGCAGCAGTCCAATGACGCTGGCGTCGTAAATTTGAAATAATTTTTTTAAACATTTGTATTTAGCTTTTAGAACTTCATGTTTCTTTTTGGGTACCCATTTCACAACCTCGTCAATGAGCTCATTCTTTTCTGGTATACTCGTTAACGTTGGTTGCTTATTACACATTGATGAACGATACTTTGAAACGACTTTACACAAAATTTTGACGACAAAATATATGAATATACTAACAAATATTTCTTTATTTTGATACAGTATCATAACTGACACGATTCGCTACAAAATTTTAATTTGTTTAAAATAAATATACTTTCAATTAAAGCGTGCATGATGTAGTGACATTTTTGATAGAATGAGCTTCGATTTTTGTTCCCAGCTTTTTCTGAATTGATAGATATAATGCCAGTGTTTTATTTAGTTTTTAAGTATTTTTATTCATATTTTATTTTGTATTTCGAAAATTATTCTCTTTATCACTTTCATTTAATTTTTATACCTTTTAAAATCATAATATTGTATTCTAATTTCTATTTAAATGTAAATTACAAAAGGACTTATGTTTTTTATTAAATTCCAAAATATTATTTTGTTTGATACAAATAAGAAACATTTCTGTTTGGCTACAGTAGTTACGTTAGATATATACATATGTAGTATCTTTAACTAAACAATTATGCTTAAGAACTATAATCACATAAAAAATAAGTTAGCTATAGCAATTTTTTACATTTCCATTCTACAGGTCTTAAGTAAATTATTAACTTTTTTGTAATGACTTTTCCAAGTTCACTTAATAAATATATAATAAATAAACATATTTTTATAATAAACGAACTTATTTTATATAAACAATATTTGTGTCATATAAATGGTAGTTCAATTTCTTAATAATTGAGCGTTACCAAAAAGTAATACAAAAAAATATATAATTGCGGAAGAAGTATCGATTTAAAGTATTAAACAATGCAAATTGGATGGCACTTGTATTTTTTTGGATACTTTCTGTTTATTTTAACATCATATTGACTTTTTTCCCGCTTTACGTATTATATATTGTCCCATTGAAAAACCTGTTTTCAGAAAAATGTGACCATCATAAAATCATACGAATGAATCTTCTGGCATAAGGATACCTGGAAAAATGGTAGTCAATTTTTAAATCCAGACAAACAATAGAAGAAAGAATAAAAAACCACATACGTGAAATAGAATAAATTTGTTTTTTGTATACATTACCTCCAATACATGCAGTCATGAAGCATATAGCACATCCAGTGAAAAATGCTCTCACAGCCAACTATATATGATACAAAAATAACATTTTAGTTACCAGTACAATCTATTTTCTGATTATTTATATTATCTGACAAATAATAATAATTATAAAAGAGTTTTTATTAATCTTACACTGGATAGTGTCTCTCTCTGGTTGGGTGCCATCGCGGAGATGGCTCCGATCATGATGCCAGCTGACGAAGGGTTCGTGAAGCCGCACAGGGAGTAGGTCGCGATCAGTTCGGACCGCGGCTGGGGAGCGGAGGGTCAAGTTATACGAGAAGAGGTGTTTGGATCAAGTTAGTGACGTCACGACACACTCACCGACAGCAGGCCCTCTCGCTTCATCTCTCCCATGCGCTGGTACGCCACGAACTCGTTGACGACTGTCTTGAGACCTATCAGAGATCCCACCAGCTCGCACTCCTCCCACGGAACACCTTCGAAGGCATAATAATAAAAGAGACAAGCCCAAAAATTAAAAAAAGTTTTTCTAAGTACAAATAAAACTTACCCATCAGCCAACACAATGGTATGAAGATCTTGCCGAATATCCATTCTAAGTTGATCTCTGGGTTGCCAAGCAATCCACCGCAGTAACCCAGAAAGCCGTTCACGAAAGATATAAAGGCAACGAAAGCCACCAGATTCGCTATGATGTTCAAGATCAGTGATATGCCATTGGTAGCGCCACGGGTTGCTGCGGATAGCGCCGATTGATCCTGTCTTTAAATAAACAGTTGCTCAATAAATAACTTTAAAGTAAGTATAGGATATGGTAATCGAAAAACAATGAATCTAAATTTTGTTGTCTAATTTTCATGTCATGTTTATATAGAGCTAAGAAAATTTAATATAAATAAAATGTAACCTTTCCACACTTGGTATGTTGTCTACGGTAGTGAGAGAACGTCTCGTCTCAGGATACATGAGCTTTGAGAAGCAGAGCGCGGCCGGCGCTGACATCACACTCGCTGTCACCAAGTGGGCCGGCTCAGCGCCGAAATTTATATACGCAGCCAGTATCGTACCTATAATTAGCAATTGCAAATTAAATAACGATTACATGTGTTTAGAAATGTGCTGTAATACTATGTGTTTTAATAGTTCGTAGGTTGAGTATAGATAGTTCTACTAATATTAAAACCATTTGATTTTTGCTTCACATTAACCTTTGATAGATACGTGAATAAATTGGATAGCTCTTGTGTCACAATAATTTAGGAATTGTATTTTATTTTTTCCAACAACATTTGTTAGTTTTAGATTGGCAAAAACAAAACTCTTGAAACCAAGGCTTGGCTTGACAACAATTGTCCCGAATTCTCACAAGGAAAATACTAAGCTGGTAATAGTTTTGCTAGATTAAGGCGAGCCTAAAGGACACTGACGACGATACACACAATGGATGAAAGAAGCTGTTGACTAGAAAAGGCAACATAATAACTTCGGATAACAATAAATTGAAGCTGATTATTATAGCCCTAAAGACATTAATGGTATGTTGAACATATCGTAGATGAATATTTAGATGTTCACAAGTTTTTGTCAAACGAAATACCTCACGACCTCACAATTTATCAAAAATAAACAACTAACAATGTTATATCTCATCAAGACTATCCTGTTAAAAATCATTGAAAAATGGCAAAAACAGATTTTGTGTTCTAAGAATTCAAAATGATTCTCGCTGAATAAAAATTTTGCTCCGATAAAGAGGTTATTACCAAAACTGAAGGATAATTGGAGTAGATATATAAATCGTACTTTAAAAATGCCATCGAAATACGGTTATCAGGTGTAATCGTTGAGTCGCCAGTGTAGGCAACTATATCAAATAAAGAAATAAAATATTATTAAAAAAAAGATCTATTACGCTAGCCTACCATCATATCAGACCACCTGTTATTGCCATTGATGTTCCGAAAAAAACTTCTTAATTTACATTTATCTATTGAGAAATCTCTGTTATTTGATGTGAGTCTATTAAATTGTTTGCTTTAAAAACTAATACAGTAACAGAGTAAATTGATAAGGCATTTTATGCTTGTTCTCTACAGAATAGAGGTAGGATAAGCGAGATGTGCTTAATGATTTTTAACTTACCAGAAACTGTTGCGAATCCAGAAGACATGACAACGTGAAGTTCTGAAGGCGTCAGTACGGGAATGTAGGGTTTTATAAGTAGCACTGATTCCGACTGAAATGGAAAATAATATTTTTTTTATTAAATATTTTTATTACTTGTCAATTTTTTTTTGCATCTGAAAAAACCGTTAACCGCTTAATTTTACATGTATAAAGATTTTACATCATTTTTTTATTTTATTTGCATAAACATAAATATTGCACAAAAGCCGAGCCTAATGCTAAGATGCCTTTTCGTCAACTGACGTAGAAATATAGAAGAAAAAAGAGGTACGGGTTTGTGCAAAAATATATAAAAATAAATATTTAACAGAAAAATAGTGTTATGTCAGCAGACTATAAAAGATAACCCATCATCTTTATTTTTAAAACAGAATAATTATTCTCCTAATCTATCAAAGTATTTATTTTACCCACCATACCAAGGAAGACATTTCCAACTGCAATCATGCTCTCGCATACTGTGGTAGCAGTAGCAGCTTGCAGTACTCCGCCAAGTTTCAGACAGAACCACTGCATAGCGCCCCAATAGAATAAAACTTCGACTAGCATACTAAAGAAGAATATAACTGTGAGAGCCTGGAATAATAAACAACACCTTTAAATAAAACGATTTTTTTCGTATTTTAGTAAATTTGATTATTTGAAACTAAACAGTTTTTCAGTAAGGGTGGGTAGATTTCGCGGCTCACGGCCCGTGACTCTGTAGTTAAGACTTGAATAAGTTGGAAATATAAGTTCCATTATATCAAAGTAAATTTTATTTTATTCCTATCATTGACCGTATAAGCGTAAGTAGTCTACTAATTGCTCAATGATCTAAATACTAATTTGTAATTTTTCTTGCAATAAGGAATAAATAAGTCTCGTAAACTTAAGTATCTTTTGTGTTATATATACTATTTTCAATTAATATCTGAAAATAAATATGGGTATATAGAATGATATTGAAATACTCACGTTAAAAGCAAATACTTGTTCCTGTCTAACAAGGAAATCTCCAAAAACGAAGGCTGCACCGTCTACACCATATGATAAGAATGTTGCCACCTTAAAAATAAATGAGGGTAAAAAAGTTTATTTTATAAAATTAAAAAAAGAAATCTTTCATATGTTTACTTAATAAACATAGATTTAACAAACATATTGATAAACGAAGATATATAAAGTAGACGGTTAAATTAAACAAAATTCGAATTTAAAAGTTTGTATTTAAAATGTACATTAGAAAATTCATCTTTTGATGACAAAAAACTTCCACAAAGATTATGTTAATATATTTTACCAAACTATTTTAATGTCTATATATTAGATATTCTTACCTTATTAGAGAAACATTGTAATGCCATCCTGCCAGCATCCCAACGTATAAAGACTAAGCCGAATAAAAATTGTACGAAAAGACCAACTGTCACACTTCTCCAGTTTATCCGACCAGGGTGTAGAGAAAATAAGAAACCTATATGAAATGCAATATATTAGATTAGTGTATTTTTGTATATTAAAATACATATGTACTCGAATTTACATTAAATATTGGAAGAAATAAGGAACTTATTAAAATATAGAATACACAAAAAACAAAAATAACATAAATCGCTTACCTAAAAGTAATAAAACAGAAAGACCGAGAAGTGAAATAAGTCTTTGAGGATTATCTCTAGTGTCCCAATACAAGAAAAGGGCTATGGCTAGCGAAATAGCTACACAAAAACACCATTTATAAATCCTGGAAATAAAATTCAAAATCATTTTTGACGATATAAAAGTCTCCAAAACATCTAAGCTATCGTTGTGACTTGAATTGATTTAGTAATTATTACATTTATTCAAACTATTACTGTCAAAAGACCACATCGAAAAGTTTCCTAATGAAAACCTAATTAATCCTCGGTCAAAAATGTCACAAATATATTCTTTACGTTGTGAGATCTAAGTCTTAGAGTATTAATTGAGAACTAACATTTTACGGTATATTACTCGTATTTGATTATTTTAAAACTACATACTCCCGACCTTTTGGTTACTTTTCAGCAACCGTGATTACGACAGTGAGATGTGAATGTCACAGTAGACTTAAAATAAAACATAAGTACTCTTAGTAATCCGAATAATATTAGTTTCATTAAAATATTCTTAAAGTCAACATTAACAACATTTTAACGATTTTCCTGAGCTATGTATTGCGTATCATTGGCAAAACAACACTTACGGTATTTTCCATAACTTTGACCAACTATTTTTGACTCTCCTCCAAATGGTCCTCTCGAACCATTTCCCAAAGAATCTTTTTAAGACTTGGAAATAGATGAGGAAGAAATATATGATACCCAGGAACGCTATGAGACTGCCGAAGCCATTACACAACTCTAAGGGCCTATTATCTGAAATGAACAAATAAAACATGATTTAAGTTTAGTCCCAGAACTTACTCACAGTTTCTGGTTTGTCGTTAATAAACCTATTTCGATACTATCATCGAACAGTTTCCCGTCCGTAGTTAAACGATTCAAACTCGTGCTAAGGACACGAGCCGGTGTACTCACCGTGATACATCCAGTAATACATGCAGGCGAAGAAGAAGCCGATCACGAGTCCGTTCAGAATAAACAGAGAGATGATCTTCATGGAGGAGATGTTGTTCCTTATGAAGTCCTCGGTGGAGTGACCCATCTTGGACAGAGTGACTTCCAACCAACCGCTTGGTTCGTAGTCTAAGAGATCATGATTAATCTAGAACAAGCATTTCCTTAGATGATTATTGTATCGAAAATAAAATACTAAAGACCAACCAAACCAATTGCTACTGGCGTATGGAGAAGTGAGATACAATTTTTAACATAGATTAGTAAAAGAAATGAAATAAATAGTTTATATCTATATGTTATCTGGTAAGCTTACGTTATGTATTAATATAGTTATTTACGTACTGTTCCATTACTACCATTCTTCTTTTGAACATCCATTTCAATTTTTTCTGTTTTCTGGAACAATTAATTAATTAATGAGTTTGTTTCATCTTAGTCACAATAACATAAACGTCTACAATTATTACGCGTAGTATATTATTTCACATCTCGTCTGCCCGTGGTCACGGTCGCTGAAAAGTAACCGAAACGTCGGGAGTATGTAGTTTTAAAATAATAAAATAAGCGTGGTAATCCGAAAAACATAAGTTTCATCTACAATTACTTCTTTATATTCAAGCAATGTGATGAAAAATTAAAAATGGTATTGAAAAAACTAGTACCAATTTTTTAAATTTATGGAGTCGAGATTCGATCCTAGGACATTGTCTCCCAGTTAATTTGCCAATTAAGTTGTTTTACCCATACTGGCATCTTAAAATTATATGTACATAATATAATTTTAAAATTTTCGAACTTATTCAGGTATTAAACATTAATGCTATGTTAACAATTTGATAATATTGAAATGACTTTTTATGTGAGGATAAACCGTTTCGTAATTAACGCGTAATTCCACTGAGGCTATTTACCCTTTCTCCCACGTATATAGCATTATTATTACACGCATGCAAGTGCATGCAAGTGTAACAAAATATGCAATTTTGTTTCTAAACATATAAGCAGTTGCAACCTTTTAAAAGTCTTTTGCCTGTCCAGAACTAACATCAGTTCATTCTTAGAACATACTACGAAGGCAGCCCCAGTAGGTTAAAATTTGGTAAGGTAGAGAGAGGAGCTTGTACAGTGGAGGTGATATTACCAATATCTATCTCTAACCTATTCGATATTTTACATAATATTATTATAAGACTAAAGTTTTAAAGAACATTTTATTGACCGTTAAGTTTTGAAGAAATTACTCTCTTAAACGAATCTTAGAAACAAGCTAAGAAATTATTTACAATATAGGCAGATATTTTTTTTTAAATGTGTTCTAAAACTCTCATTCTGAACAAAAAGGCCCCTTTTTATATATTTATACATAATATCCTTATTATTGAAATATGGTATATTTTGTAAGTTACTGATTTTCCTAAGTCTTCATGTAGATATATTTAACCGATGTTTATGTTTATACATTAATAGTTATCCATAAAAACAAACACGTAATGATCACTTGAAGATTTTATGAGTGTTTAACAGCGTGTACGTGATGTTTACAATATAATTTTCTGCAGTATATAAATTCTTTTCATTACCGATGAATAATAAATATTAAAGAGACGAATCCTCTCATCATTCCATGTATTCACCGTGCGGGTGTCGGGTCTATCATTGTAGTGAGAGGAGCTTCAACAGTACCTGGGACTTGTGACCCAGGTTTAGGTTGAAGGGACCCCTATCTAAGGCCTCGGCCTCGAATTTTGCGGGCAGCGGAACGGCAGCGGGAGCGGCAGGATCTTACGCGTATAATCAAATGGACCGACCCTCGAATACAGCGGTGCCCGCTGCCCGCTATTTTGGAGAAATGTATGCGTTTCCGTGCCACCGCCGCCGCCGCTCCGCTGCCCGCAAAATTCGAGGCCGAGGCCTCACGCGCGTTAAACGCTCACTACCACCGTACAAGCTCCTCTCTCTAGATAACCAGACTTGAAACGATATTAATGCTACCATCGAAGTACTTTCCAAGAATGAATTAAATATTCGTGTATACATTTTTTCACCAAGATATTTCCGGAACGTGTAAGAATTTTTGTATTTTTCACTGTAGATAGTTCCTAAATAAATTAAATATATCTTATAATTAATAGTATTCGTCCCTTTAGCTTTAAAACCCGGATATTCAAATATAGTTTCAATAAACTTACCCGATCTCTTCGTGTTTCATCAGTCTCCATTGTTTCGCCAATTTTTTAAGAAGTCACTGACAATTTCTAGAACATTTCTCGAGGAAGTATGAAGAAGTTATATTTGTATTTGAATTGACCTGAAAAGGATATATTGATATTCAAAATACAAATAAAACGAAAATATATAACCAATTTTATTTTATGTATCAAAACTTATAAATTGTTCACAGATTTGTACAAACTGTTAAGTTATCAACGTTTTTGTAATTATATACAGTACACTCTAAGTATTAAAAGATAATTATAGGGTATTAAGAATTAAATTTAATTATATTAATTAATTAAGCTTTCTTGATAAATTCATTATTTAATACTTATCAACTTATTAATCTCCTAAATAATTATATTATGGAGATATTATTTTGTAGTATACGTAAAATATAAGAAATAAACCTTCGAAATTGTACCTTAAAAACTTATGTATGTTTACAAAGAATATAACAGAACTAAAAAAAAGAAAAAAATAACTTCTGCCTTAAATAAACTCATTTTAATATCATCATCATCAGCCTAACAGAGCCCACAGTTGAGCAAAGGACTCTTCTTTTAGAGAAGGTTAGAGAATTAATCTCCACGCTCGTTCAAGACGGGTTGGTGATTTCAAACTTATGATTGGAAATTAAAAGTTCAGTTTTCCTCACGATGTTTTTTTTCACCGTCTGTCAGTGGTGTCTAAATACTCTTAAAAATAAATGTGACTAGGAAAAATCGCATTGATTTCGAACCCGCGACTTTATTTATGAGAGGCGGGCCTTTAAACTCATTTTGATATTCCAACTAAGTATTTTTTGAAGTCGGTGCCTGCCCCTTTAATAGGAAAGTAAGTTTTGAAGCCTAATGCAACTGCGTAGAACTAATCAAATTAAATAATTTCAATTTAATACAACTAGTCAAATTCAATACCTACTTTTTTCTAATTACCAAAAACGACAGTTTTCTATGAATTTTTTAGGGGGTTGGCTGTTATGACTTCATGTTTGTATTTTGACTTCTTCAAATGTAATGGCTATAACTCCAGGTAATTTAATTTTGTTATAGTTCTTTTGAATTTTTCATACTTTTTTGAATATTAATTAACTTTTATTTTTTGTTTTGGATCAGGAACCGACTTTCACAAATATTTAGTTGGTATAATTATCAAAGTGAGTTTATTTAAGGCAGAAATTATCGTATTTTATTTATCATTATTTTATTTACCATCTCTTTAGTTTTTAGTTCTTGTTGTATTCTTTCTAAACATCTACAAACCTACATCGGTGAATAATTGTTATTGTTATTTACGTACAATAAGAAAGTCAATATATTTTAAATATGTTATTTTTTAAACTAAAGTTGTAGGCTGATTTCGATGAGTTCATAAAGGTACCTGAAATTGCTTCGCATACAATGAGCTAAATCCAAATAAACTATTATAGTTCCTAGAATGCATTCCTGACACCTATCAGTTAGTCATTACTTATGATTTGCACAATATAACACTGAGTTGGTTACCCTTCCTCCAAAATGAACCGCCGAATTTCGTTTAAGATTATTTTTGTGTTTCAAATTGGCGGAATCATTTAAAAGTTTATATTTTGTTTATTTAAGTGGTAACCAAAAAAGGTTACCATTATTATAATTTTATAAACATATAAAAAGTAAAACAGTATAAGAACAGATTACGATACTATTATTGCCTATTATTGTTAGCACAGCACTACAAATACAAAGCCCTGACATAAGCTTGTAATAGAGCAGTATAGATTTACAATTATAAATTACAAAGTTACGTCGTTAGTTCAAGCGCGATGTGTCAAAAACGCATTCTCTGAAAGGCCGTAATATAAAAAACAAAACAAACGCATAAACCTCGTAAATGCCAAGAAATGTTAAGTTTACGTAACTGACGGTAACTTATATTGGCATCACAAAATCCTTCCGAAAATTCCCTATCTCAAAAACTACTGAGCCGATTATGATGAAATTTTCAGTACTCTCTAAGTTGAACAACACCTAGTACAACAAAAAACATTATTTCAATCAGACTTGTAGTTCTAGAGATATGTACACAAACAAAAATATACAAACATACTGTATGTACATTTGAAATTTTTCACATTTGTTCAGATGCTAATGTCGACTATTATACAAAAACTACTTCCAGTAATGTCTTATAAAATGGTTGAAGCCAGTATTTATAATTTTCATATACAGGTTGATACTTATGTTGCCATTACAAATATACAATGGTTCAGTATTATAATCAGTCATAAAAGTACTTTTAAGGTTTATATTATACTAGCTTTCCGCCCGCAGCTTCGCCGCGTGGAGTTCGGTTATATCGCGTTTCCAAGAGAACCTTTCAAAAGTCTGGGATAAAAACTATCCTATGTTCTTTCTCAAGGTCAACTCTATCTCTGTACCGAATTTCATTAAAATCAGTTCAGTGGTTTAGGCGTGAAAGCGTAGCAGACAGACAGACAGACAGACAGACAGACAGAGTTACTTTCGCATTTATAATATTAGTAGGGATTATAATTAGTACAGCACAGATGGCGCCACTTGTAACATATGGGTCGAATTGATAACCTCCTTTTTTGAAGTCCTAGTTTACAAGTTTGTTATCGGTACTAGTGAAAGTTTCCAATGTATTATGTATTGATTTTACAGTCACAGTCTCAAATATCCGATGATTGACTACCTTTGTTTTTGGTGACACTGAAAAAATGCTGTTTATATTTCTGTGAAACTCCTATGTTTAAAAAGGCCAGTCTCCTCAATAATAAACCCAAAATAATTCCCCCCCCGCCGCAAAGAAGAGGCTATGTTGACGCTTTTGCCCCTACCGTGGCCTTCTAATTATTGACTATCCTTTCAGTCCAAAAAACCTAAGATTTCGTAGAGTTGAGCTCATTCTATGCGAACTTGTACCTATATAGTGAAGAATTTTCAAACACTTCGCAATACAGTTGGACTGCATACATAATCTAAGTCAACATCTTCCCACGCTGATGTCGAATCTAGAATGGTCCCTCTCCTGATTACCCGTTTAACCTTCGGATGGCCGACAACAAACCAGCACTTTTTTTCTGATACTCATATGCAATGGAGATGGAAGCTATCCTCCTTCTGTTTGCAACTTTTGCGGGTTAAAAAATAATTAATAAAATAATAAGCCATGTAATCAAGCCATTCAATTAGAAGGAACAACCCTTAGTAGTAAGAAGTCTGTCTTTGTTATCTTTCATATATCTTTTTTTCATTTGGGAATAATTTTTGATAAAGCTGTCTATTTTCTGGAATAACCCAAAGAATCCGAAATGGCCTTTGACTGATCTTGGAGATGTAACTACTTTAAGCAAACATCTGATTGATGGAAGGTTTTGAGACTTTGTTCATTGCGAACCTAAATTCTGCCATGTAGAAGTTTTTCCTATTTGACCATTATTTTAATTATAATATTACTACCGAAATTATTTTATTGGTGTTATTTTAACGATCTAATTTCAGCACTGAATAAATGCATTGCATAAATTGCGAAGATAAAATATCTATATATTTATGGCGGTAAAAACACTCCACACTACAGTAAAACCGATATCAAAAAACAAATAACTTTATTCGTGATAGTTGTTTGAGATAAGAGTGTATAATTTTATATCCTGAAAAACGTTTAAGAATTAATTATAAAGTTAGGTATATTATAATTTGCTCAAAATAAAATACTGCTGTTATGGAAAATCTTTTGTTTACTTGGTTTGCCTTCTTTGAACATGACAATTAAGTTAAATCAAATAGCTTAGTGTTCAAGGCCCGCCTCTCGTGCATGAGGGCGCGGGTTCGATCCTGACAAGTACCAATGTGATTTTTCCGAGTCATATGTACTTTCTGAGAGTATTTAGACACTACTGACAGACGGTGAAGGAAAACATAGTGAGGAAACCTGGACTTAAAATGTGATAATTATAAGTTTGAAATCGCCAACCCGTCTTGAGCAAGCGTGGTGATTAATGCTCAAACCTTCTCCATGTGAGACGAGGCCTTTGATAGGCTGATGATGAACGAACGAATAACTTAGTAAGCTACATGCAACTTAAAAAAGGGAACTATGAATACGAATTAGGAAATGGTTTCGTGAAAATTAAGCAATATCTATCGAACGACCTTTAAGATTTAAAACGGAAGATACACTCGTTTAGTGAGTTAAAATTACGTAAAATTTTCTATAAGGTTACGAAATTTTTTATAAATTTTTACATTCGATTAACCTCTAAATTTTTCTGTTGTAACTTTTATCATAGGAAGAGATGAGTTTATATTAGAGTTAAAAGGCGTGTTAAATGGAAAACTTATTTATATTATGTATAAATAATATAAAACACTACTGAGTATAGCAGTTGCATTCTTCTTCTTCCTGGCAATTTTCCAACTATAGCCAGGGTCTACCTTACACGTTGTGAATTGTTTTGGCTAATTGTTTTTACGACCGGCCGCCTGCCTAACATCAACCCTCTTTGGGATTACATTATTCAGTGATGTCTAAATACCCTTAGAAAGTACATATGACTCGGAAAAATCACATTCGTATTTGTCAGGATCAAACCCGCGCCCTCGTGCATGAGAGTAGGGCCTTTTAACCACTAGTTCACCACTAACGGGAGTTAATTCTTCGCTAGACCCGGTACTACTAAAATCAGGTCAAGAGCCTCTCTCATTGAAACCATTTGTAGTTGTTGAGCGTAATTAAGTAAAGAAAAATTAAGCTTACTAAGACAATATTGTATGTTGAATTTATTTGCACAAAAACGTGAATGGAATGCACTTATTCTGTATACTACTTGTGTTCATTTCTTGATAACTAAAACAAAACAAATGATTTCAAAGATTAACTTGCAAAAATTTCCGGCAACAACGCTTATGTTTTTATGATCAGGAGTCAGCAAATAACAATAAGCTGTTTATGATTGTGCTGTAGATAAGAATTTTTCGGTGTTATACAAACAATTAAATGATGGTTAGGTAAAGAAAGGAGCTTGGACGGTGGTGAGCGTTTAACGCGTTAGATGGGGTCCCTTAAACCTACACCTGGGTCACAAGTCCCAGTCACTGTTGAAGCTCCTCTTACTACAACGATGGACCCGGCACACGCACCGTGAATACATTGAATGATGAGAGATTTCGTCTCTACTATATACCTCTTTAAAATGTATTAATTGTAAGGAAACGAAGTGCAGATGACCAAATTTTTTCAGCGATAGTGTAGTTTCTTGAAGGTTTTGTACAAATACAGGGTGACTGGTGAATTACTATCGATATTTGAGGACGTGGTAGTTGACGATCATATATGACAAAATAAAAATTAATATAACATAAATATTAATAAACTTCTAAGTAAAGTTAACCAAAAGTTATGTAATTAATTACGCATCGTGTGAACACCCTACAGATTAGGTATACACACACACTCACACATACGCAGCGGGGGCGTGGTTTTGTATCAGCACGCCGCCGTACGCGTCCACACTAGGAACACTTGGAACGTGTCAACACTTTATTTATTTATACGGAAATTTGGTCAAAAATTAAGTACCTATTTTTTTTACATAATTCGAATGAGAATCATGTACCGAGTATGCTCCTTAAATATTGATAGTAATTCACCAGTCACCCTGTATATTCAAGACCACGCATCACTAATTACGGTTACCACAAGTTTTAATCGGTAAACTACATACGAAGAGTTTCCCGTTTCTCATTCAATAACCTACATACTTTAACACTATGAATAACTATTAAGTGACCCAGAATATGATGTACGACATAACTGTAGGTTACTTGGTAACGTTACTTTGCTTGGTAAATAACAAGTCTCCTGTACGAAATAGGCAGGTTGCCTATATTATAGGCAGGTTGCCTATATTTATATGCCTAAAAATATTTAGAGTTGAAATGTAAAAAAAATAAATTTTTGACGTAAATAATTACGTTCTATTTTATATAAATTTCCATGTTTTTGTATGTCTTTTGAGACCAAAAATAAATATTCTTATCAACTTTATTCTGTATAGCTAATATTAACGCTTAAATTATTTTAAGGTGAAAAAATTCTAAATATATTGGTGATTTAAATAAATAAAAAATGAGATTCTTATTCTGTTAATTATTGTTCTAAGAAATAATATTATATCAAAAAACTATTTTTCTCATGAAAAACAAGAGAAATATTTAAAAACTAGAATATTCAAATTTCTCTTTAATTTTAATTTTTTTCCTTAAATTATTCATGAAAACTTGATTAATATTCAAAATTATTTTATTCAGTAAAACTGTAAAATTAATTTGAATAGAATTATAGCTATTATTTGGTTATCAGAATAACGTAATAAAGAAATGATACTATTATTAAGTAGGTTAAAAAATTAATACAACATGATTTTATAAGTTAAAATAAATGAAAATTGAATTAGTAAACTAACTCACCTGATTTCTGTTTAACACATTAAAATTAACACATTTATCTTCGCAGCATATCAAACACGAATTATTTTACATATATATCACATACATATATAAATAAAAACCTTTTAAGTTACAAATAATGTATAATAATAGTCTTTTTCAATAAATAGATTAAAACACCAATTCTTAATTCTCAATTCTCAACGTGACGTGCAAACGCGAGGTTGTCTTGCTTTTAACTGAACAATAAGTTTTAACTGAGCTGAAAAGTGGAACGACGTAAAAACATACATATATGTATTATTATCTAAATCTTGTTATAAAAGATAATATACCTTAAGGCTATATTCTTATGTGTTATTCTGCATATCATCATTACAATTAAATTGTACAAAATAAGACACATAAATTACGTACAAATTTGAGCGTCATTAAATTAGCTTATAATATAAAATTGAAATAAAAATTATCTTTAATTCTTTTTTCGGTTCATTGATTACTTATTTTTTAGCTTATGGAGAGTTAAATTCAAATATTGTCGTGTAAATTTTAATGAGCATTGTATATGCCTTGTCAGTGATAGCAATGCAATTTGTGGACTGGCTTCAAACTTGAAATCTATATATAGAAATGTATTGCTGTTCCTTAGTCTCGCTAAAACTCGAGAACAGCTGAACGGATTTATCTTATCTTAGTCTTGAAATGTTCGTGGAGGTTTAGGGAATTTATAAAAGCTAAAAAAAAAAATTCATTACTGGGAAAACCATAAACAGGCCTTTTCTATTTCCCATACAAACGTTTTTTTGACATTAGATTTGACAACTAATATGTCAATCATTCTGTTGCACCTCAAAACACGGAGATTTATGGCTTACAGGTAAAACTCCAAAAATATAATTATAGGGAGATACGAAGTTCCCCAGGTCTTCTAGTACTGAATTAATTATAAGAATGACACTTATATACTAAAATAATATGTACGGGGACTGTCGTTGACCACGCAATAAATACTACATTGTAAATATTATTTTTTCATCTACAGTTCTACTCTATTCCTCTTTTATTCCTCTAGTCCCTGTACTCAGTGTTAACGTGCTATTTATTTTTATAACAAGAGATTTATAAAAAAATATCTAACAAAAGACATAGAAAATATCTAACAAAAGACATTTAATTATACTATTAATTTGACCTACATATAAGTAGAGAGAGGAACTTGTACGGTGGAGGTGATCGTTTAACGCGCATTAGATAAAGGCCCCTTAACCTACACCTGGGTCACAAGTCCCAGGCACTGTTGAAGCTCCTCTCACTACAACGATGGACCCGACACCCGCACGGTGAATACATGGAATGATGAGAGGTTTCGTCTCCTACCGTGCTTAATATTACTAATTTCATTGAATATCCCTACTTCGTACTCTGACGAAATGACGGCAGAACTACCTATGTTACGAAGATAATTTTAAAAATCAACCCTCCATTATAGGTATAATAGAGTAACTCATATAGTCGAATGCACAACCTTCAACTTTTTGAAGGCCACTGAATTCACTAAGTTTCTCCATACGACATCAAGGTATCGTATTCCTTTCATATGTGTAGTAAAAATCTGTTAATTTCAAATTAAGTACATACAGATAATTGAATAGTATTTTATGTATAAATTTAGAGAATATAGCACACTTGAGTGTATTTTAATTACCATCATTAAGAGGTGATGATATATTCTTAGTGACATATTATATAACTGTTTCACTAATTGGTTTTTATTTGTCATTTTAATCAATAATCTGGAATGTTCTTACGCGTAGCGTAATAGAAGAATACTTGAATTAATTGGACAACGAGGTACCAACTGTCAATGGAGAACTGCTAACGCAAAGAATTTCTTACCTAGATATCTATTTTATTCTCCCTAATTGATAAATTCATTTATGTATAACCTTATTTTTAATTTAAATACTTTTATTGTTAATTTTGATATTTATATTTTATATATTATCAATTATTGTCTAGAAATATATTGAATTAAAGCGCGTATTTTTTTATATTCAAATATTTCAAGAGCCATCTTTGTTGATTTATTTTGACACATTTCCTCAACATTATGTAATGACATATATTATGTCAATTTTGTCAACTGAAACTGTAATTCATGATGTGAAACTGTGTTCTTTGAGGTTTTATTGTTTGTAAAATAATGTATGTATCACCTTCGTTTATGGTACGACACTATTGTTTGTAAAACAAAGATCTTTATGATCGCTCACATGTTTGTTTAACGTTTGAAACGGTAAAACTATCTATAACAGGAACCAAATAAGGATATTTCTGTGTTTTCATTCATAAATCACGTAATGACAGTAATAATTATAGATGGTAGAGCCTAGCTGTGGTCTGTTACTACAGCTCGAACATGGGCTGGCTCGACCGGGGAGGTACCACCCTCTCACAGAAGATCGGCGTGAAGTAGTCTTTAATGGCTGCTTTTCGTCCGATGAATGAGAGAGCCGCTTGCCCTTTCCCTATTCCCACCCCTCCCTTTTCCTCAAAAACAAAGTTTGGCAACGCATCCGTAATTAAGATGCTGCGGATATCCATGGGCGATGGTCACTACTATCATCAAGTACGCCGTCTGCTCGTTCTCCACCTTCCACATAGAAAAAATAAATAAAACTAATGTTATGATATGACAACGCGTTATTATTTGACCAGAATATCTCGTCTGTCCGTGATCACGATTGCATCAAAATAACCGAAACGTCGGAAGTACATATGTAGTTTTATAATAATAAAATACCACTTAATAATCTGAAAATATTAGTTTCATTTAAATGAAAACTCGCGAAAGATTACAACTATATAGTTTAATAAAATTAAGTTCTAGTTTTAGTAAGGAAAATTGTCTTTCTGGTTTAAAGACGTAAAATTGTTGGGGGGAATTACTTTTTACTTTAACTCCAAGTAAACTGTTTGCATACAACATATAACAGTCAGGGAAATGCTAAATTAGTTTTTTTAGAATTATTAAATGGTTTAGTAATGGGAAACGAAGATATTCAAACAAGAAGACAACTAGACCAAAAAAGTAAAACGATATCTTGTTTTATATATTTATTGGATTCTGTTTATAATCAATACAATCACTGAAAAACATAAAAAAAATTTTGGACGGTTCAAATATTTTTTATGCACATTTCGAGCTTACAAAAAATGTACCTATTTTTTGTGTTATAATATAAATAAACTTAATTTATTTAATATTTCGCGTCAGTAAATTCAAACCTGCAAATCACCAAACACTCATCTTCCTACTCAATTTATAAGAAATTCCTCTTTTTACTAAAGATTTCTAATATACATTCTAGAATACTATACTACATATTATTTGACACTTATGTTAACAATGACTAGATTACCCAAGATAATGGCTTTCTTGTCATTTTTTCCACGAACGTGTAGGATGTGGAAGGATTTTCCGCCCGAGGTATTTTAAGATGGTAGAGCCTAGCTGTGGTCGTATTGTTGTAGCTCGAATGTGGGCTGGCTCGACCGGGAACTACTATCCTTTCACAGAAGATCGGCGTGAAGTAGTCTTTCCTTTTTGCCAACCTGTCCACTCTCTATTCCCCAAATAAGGGTAGCAAGGCATTCAAAAACTATGTTTAATTCCGATCAGGCAGGCCGTGTGCTCGTTTGAAAAATCGCCAACAATTAAAATGATTGTTTTCCTCTATAACAGTAGAGATTTATTAAAGAAATATATTATGTAGCAAATAAGATATCATGTCCTAACTCCAAATGGCGATTTAATTTGTTACATAATTAACAATCAATATGAGAACTATATCACTATCCGTACTACATGTTTGCATCAGATGACTAAAGATAGACAAATAGATAGAAAAATTTGAAATTTCTCTTCAAGATCAAAGTTAGGTAAAAGACAATAGCCCTTTATGGTATTTGCCATCTAATGCTACATACAATCAACGAAATAACCAATGACAATATCTTTAAATAATTAAAAGAAAGATCATATCACTCATATAGGAAAATAAATCAACAGTTTAACTCTAAAATGTTAAAATAATTCAACTAAACGAATACAAATTCCGTTTTGTTATACAAATAGTTCCTTGTTATGATTATGAATTAATTATTATCAATGTTTACATTGTGAACACTATGTGGCATGTGGTGAGGATTTATAAATAATTATTCATTTTTGTTTGCATCTTACTGACGCACGCAAACAATGATTTAACATTTAAACAACAAACATAATATCGTATAACAAACAATTAAAAACAATACTTGCTCGTGAAGTTGTCAACGTTTAATTTTTATTTCAAATCACAGAATTATAAGTTATATTTTATTTATCAAGTATTTATCTACTCAAATAGTCGTCACAGATAATATATCTTCTCACAAGTATCTATAGATAAAGCGGCCATTTTGAAACGTCATCTGTCAGAGACGTCATTGTCAAAATAACGATTTCAATTATTTTATAGAGGCTGTATATAAATTGATATTGTTTTATTATGATACCGGGTTGTAATGAAATATGTATAAACCCATTATTTTATTAGATTTTTTTATTTTTATTATTCTTAAATAACCTTGTGTTGATAAAGCATAATGTGAAAGAACGCAGTTCGTTTTAGATACAGCTGTTAAAACAAAATACCTTTAGAGACGTAGTTAATTATTACTAAAACATTAATACAAATATTTTTTTGCGTTATATTGAGTCAAATATTTTAATTTAAATATATTTTTTTTATAATCTTTTGTTATTTTTTCATGTTTCCACATTTCTCCATATTTATTTAGTACTAATATTATAACTTATGCAGCCTACTATAATATAATATTGTTCACAATGAATTATGTAGGTACAAGGAATAAAGTGATTAAGTTCTAAACTTGGTATAGAAATAAAAATTCACTTTGAAGCCATTCGAATTATCGTTTTTTCTTTTTGGCAGACGAAATATAGAAAAAAGGTTTTATTTAATTTATAAACATTAAGCATTATGAAATGTATCCCGCTATGTATACTATAGATTGTAAACGAAGAGATTCATTTTGCTTTAAATTTTTAAATTAAACCAAAAAGCATGTCACACGTTAATTGGGAGGGAGGGTGTGACAAAGGACATGGGGGAGGATCAATATTTTTGTGACGTCATATTAAAATTTAAAAATACTAAAACGAAAAGTTTGGATGTGTATTGAAATATAAAAAAGAAACGAACTTGATCTACGTATATTCTTATCTTCTAACTAGTCCTTTGTTTCTTTCGTTTTTATGAAATGTTGGAATTTATTAGATTATTTTTTTATTAGAAATAAGTTAATAATTAAAATGGCTGTTTTCTTTCGTTTATTTTTAAATATATACATAAATTTAAAATATGTGGGATATCATATTAGGAGGAGGAGCGGTTTAAAAATGTGACAAAGTATGACAAGAACGGGGGAGGCGTTCAAAAATCATAAAATTCGTGTGACGTACTTTTTGGATGGCCCGTTATCAGAAAAGAAATCCCTTAATAAATCATCAATAAAAATTATCGCATAGATAAGATATTAAATGAATTGCCCTTGACAATAAAATTTCTAATGTTTACGTATTTGTGAAATTAAAATTTTATTAAATATTATTTATGATCGTGACTGGCAAAGACTACGTTTTTGATATATTGATTTCGACGCATTTATTGGTGATAAGCCTACATATTTAATATGGTATATAATATGTTTAGGCTAAGTTTGTATCACACTATGTACATGCGAAGTGTTTCTTTCTTTTATGGTGAATGGGGAAACCGAGCAGACGGCCTACCTGATTGAGGTAGTACCGTCGCCCATGGACATACGAAACGTAGATTTGTGGATGTCTTGCGACCCTTGATTTGAGAAGAGGGGGGGTAAAAAGTAGGAAAGGGAGGGAAAAAAGGGAAAGGGCAACCCTCTCTCTCACTCATCGGACAAAACCCAGCCATTAACGGCTACTTCAAGCCGATCTTCTGTATGAGGGTGGTACTTCCCCGGTCGAGCCAGACCATGTTCGAGCTGTAGTAACTTGACCACAGCTAGGCTCTAGCAACTATTAAATTATGAAAATATTTATAATTCCTCACTAAATGACCTGTTATTAGGTGAGCTTTTGCCAGTTAACTAAGAATTTAAACAGTAATAATAATCAGTCTAATAATTTTATAATACGTGGAGACTAATAGTTTTGCATTGGCTACATTTATATGATATATAACTTTGAGCTATTGGACACTTCGATGCTATTGGTAAGAACTGAAGGTACGTAACATTCCTTGATTAAATTACTATCAGACTGAAAAAAAATATTATTTTGAGATAAGCGACATACAAAAAAAAAATCTGGTTTGCATTTTAGTATATATATTATTTGAAATATAATTTATTGTTTAACATAACCAATCATTGAGCTCAATTACGTAGAAAAGTCCCTTGATATACTTAGAAGTTGGATTGATAATTTTTTTATCACCTTTTTTACGCTAACTAGCTATAAACTAAATGTGAAAAACACGAAGATAATCATGGTTTTAGTGACATATTATTTTGTAAAACATAAACAAGAAAAAAAAAGAAAATAAGAAAATACTACAATTCTTATATATATATATATATACTAGTTTTTGCCCGCGACTTCGTCCGCGTTAATTTCGTCATTAGTAATATATGTATGTATGCTGACCGGGCGAACTCTATTCCGTCTTAAATAACCAAGTATTGGTATTTATTAAATTTTTCCTGTTTCAATCGAACAGAATGATTGACATATTAGTTACTTGTGTCAAATAATGGGAAATAGAAAAGGGCTATTTTTAGGGTTTTACCGGAAAGGAATCAATTTTTTAAAGCTTTTAACCTTCCCTGAACCTCCACGAACATTTCAAGACTAAGATAAGATAAATCTGTTCAACCGAACAGCAATTCATTTATACAGGGTGACTGGTGAATTACTATCGATATTTGAGGACGTGATATTTGACGATCATATATGACAAAATAAAAATTAATATAACATAAATATTAATAAACTTCTAAGTAAAGTTTTTTTTTTTTTTTTTTTTTTATGTGAAAGGTGGCAAACGAGCAGACGGCCCACTTGATGGAAGGTGGTTACCGTCGCCCATGGACATCCGCAACATTTTGTTGCGGATGCACTGCCAACCTTGTTTTTTGGGGGTAGGGAGGGGTGGGAATAAGGAAATGAAAGGAAAGGGTAGGAATAGGGAAAGGGCAACCGGCTCTCTCACTCATCAGACGAAACGCAGCCTTAAAGGCTACTTCACGCCGATCTTCTGTGAGAGGGTGGTACTTCCCCGGTCGAGCCAGCCCAAAAAGTTAACCAAAAGTTATGTAATTAATTACGCATCGTATGAACACCCTACAGATTAGGTATACACACACACACACACATACGCGCGCGGCAGCGTGTTGTTGTATCAGCACGCCGCCGCACGCGTTCACACTTGGAACACTTGGAACGTGTACACACTTTATTTATTTATACGGAAATTTTGTCAAAAATTAAGTACCAATTTTTTTACATAATTCGAATGAGAATCATGTACCGAGTATGTTCCTTAAATATTGATAGTAATTCACCAGTCACCCTGTATATATATATATATATATATAGGTAGATGTTATATAACCTTATTGAAATTATACAATTAAATTATATCTCAGTTTTTTATAACGAAATAATTATTCATCATTTTATTAAAAAATTCCATTATGACAATACACCGTTCAAGGCGAATACGCAATTATTCTAAAATATAATAAATAATCTTTTATCTTAATCCTTTATGTGAAATGTCGTATCTTTTAAAGATATGACGAAATTATCTTTGAACTTATGTTTTGGTGATAAGTTAAATATTCAAATGATGTTTCAATTACTTAATTACTATTATTCTATTGATTTGATAGTTTTATATCAGGTAGGAGACGAAACCTCGGTATTCCATATATTCACCGTGCGTGTGTCGGGTCCGTAGTTGTAGTGAGAGGAGCTTCAACAGTGACTGTGACTTGCGACCCAGGTGTAGGTTTAAGGGGTATCTATCTAACGCTCGTTAAACGCTCACCTCCACCGTCCAAGCTCTTCTCTCTATTTAACCAAATATGACTTAACTCTTCTCTCAACTAAATTTGAATGAAGTCGAGTCGTTTAGTTGTTGCTAATTCATAGAGTACCATCGCATCGAAGCATAGGTAAACTGTAAATATGTTTTATAATTGTAGTAATTAAAGTAATTTTATAATTAAAGATTAAAATGTTTCTACTTCAGTCTAGAAACACTCTACTTTTTTGGTATATTTCGGCATTCCAACTTCCTCTCAGCTCTGGGAAATTATTGTGCCAATTACTAACAATTCGCTGTAATTAAGAAAATCGTTCTAGAAATAATATTAAGTCTATATTTATTTATCTTCCAAACTTACTCTTTCCTGCTCTAGACGGAATAATATTTGACAAGGCTAGTTCGTTCGTTCGTTTGGATATGGATTTGGATAGATAGTTCGTTTGGATTGTCATTCCTCAGCATGTACAGGTCTACCTCTTAAGTCTTTATGGCAACAAATTTCATGGACCAGAAATATCTTGTTGATGTGTGATAGAAAAACTAGTAATATGACGTTGGTATACTCGCAAGCCGCAAGATTTAATGGAGCAAATAAAGTTCGCCCAAAAAGAAAGTTGACTCAATTGTAACTTCGTTAAATTGACCTGAATAAAAATTTTATTTCTTTATATATTTACTAAGAATTTAATTCCATTCTTTAAAGTTTATATGTGTATGAATTTGAAATAAAATACTATATACTTTGATATATTATTAAGATCTATTACTTATGTATAATAGTATTAAATTACATTCTAATATACAGTATTATTTACACACGTGTTTTTCAACCACAGATTAATAAAACTTACGAAAAATATATTGACATTAAAATATACAAATATAAAAAAAACCTAAATTAATATTAATCTACAATTTTTTTAACAATAAGATAATTCTTAAATCCTTACTAAATCCGTTCTTATCAATATTTCGACAGTAAGCAACATGCCTTTTGAAATACGAGTAGTATTTATCAGACAATAGTTGACGATCAGTCGTTTATATATTTTTATTATTTATATTGTGATTTAAATAAAAAGGGCTTTATATTTTAAACGTGAGTATTATATTTCAAATTTAATATTGATTGATATTATATTATTTGACGAATCTAAAATATTTTAAAATATATATAGGTATTTTGTTTCCAATAAAATACGAAAGTAACTCAATTTTTTTGTTTAAAATAAAAAGATATTTGACTGTAAATTTTAAATAAATACCAACCGTTTTAATATTATTGAAACTTATAAAATATAAAGAGATGAACTGTTTAATATTTAATATAAAATTCATCCATATCTACAATGATAAAAAGAAATAACTATTTTAGAAACACTACTCAAATAGATTTCACGGATTAACCATGAAATAATAAATTAAATCAGTTATGGGAACTTTTATATAACAAATAGTTTGTTAATATAGCTCTAGTAAAAGCCTCTTATAAGGTTTTCCCTTATAAAATTGAGCTTGGAGACGAAAATTTTTGAATGTAAATCCACGTGACGATATTTTTTTTAAGTTTATCAAATAATTATATAGAAATTGATGGTATTCATGTTAAAGCAGCGCCTACTTAATATTTTTCAACAAATCTTTTGAAACTCAATTACATTATCATTAGTGAATGAAAAGTATCAGTTGATCAGTTGTACTGTCGAAATTATTTAAATTAAAAGGATTACTATCTAGTAATTGGCTTTTACCACAACTTTGTATCGTCAAAGTAATTGTAGAATGTCCAGTGTTTTAGAAACCTTCGTCTATAATATAAAGTCTGAAAATTTATGAATGAAAAACTGAAAAATCTTCATATTTACTGTGATAATCCAAACTTGGACTAAGGATACATAATTATAATGAATAATTTAACAGTGTATTCATGATTAGATACTAAATACTATATTTAGACTAACTACGCACCTTTCAAGAATAAAATTTAATATAACAATACATTACGTATTCTAAAAGACAGTTATGGCATTGGCAAAAACTCACGTACCCTATCTCACGACCTTTAACGTGACCTTAGACGAGAGGTCAAATATAAGGACAGAAATATATCAATTACATGTTCGATTATGAGAAAGTCAACGAAAATAATAACTAATAAAAGATTTAAATTATCTCTTGATAGTTCATTTATTCCTAACTAACTTTCCGCCCGCGGCTTCGCCCGCGTGGAGCTGGGTTATATCGCGTTTCCAAGAGAACCTTTAAAAAGTCTGGGATCCTATGTTCTTTCTCACGATCAAGTTTATCTCTGTACCAAATTTCATTAAAATCAGTTCAGTAATTTTAGTAGTGATTTAATAATCTTAGTTACCTACACTTATAGATTATAAGTAAAAAGTCATACAAATGTTTCTTAAATAAAAGTCAAATGATTAAAAATTTATTAAAAATACCTACATTATAATCTATTTATTAAAATTAAATTTTCTGTTTCAGGTAACCATGTTATATTAAACATTTTATTTGTAGTGCTAACAATGTCGGTAAAGTGATAGTGTTCTTGTTGACTAAAGTGTAAATTTTCCAAAATGGCGACGGAGGAAATAAGGAAGCGGAATAGTGTAAGTTTAAAACAAAATGTGATACATTCTAATTCTTTGAATAGTCAAGATTTAAAATCATAAAGAGTTGGTTTTTGAGGAACAATATCGGGATTATTACTAATTCTTATGCCGGCCACGTACGTAACGTAACGTAACGTAAATGATCAGAAAATGCTCAAGTATACTTGCACAAATGTCATTTCATATACTTGTTCAAGTTGGGATTCCGCGAGCTATTTATGCTATAGATGATGGCAGAAGTTGGCTTTATTTTAACGACAAAAAAAACTAAAAATGCAGGAAAAATAGAATTATATGCACTAATCACTAAGGAGTGGTTAATTTTTTGTCCATGTGGTGGTATTTTTTCTTTTTTATTTACCAAATACATGGCTCGGTAGTAATGTTAATTTTTTCACAAAAATGAAGTGCACATGTATGTAGGTAGATACAACAATCTTAAATTTGGCGCGAAATGTAAACTGCTACCTCACACGTTCATGTAATCTTGCGCACACGCAATATTGCACAAGTTGGGAATAGAAGTTTTAGGTATACTTTTTCAAAAACTTGTGCTTGTCAGAAATTTGCACAGTTATCTTCCAATACAATATACTTTTAACTTATATAATTATTTTATTGTAGCTGTAACGTGCGTGGCCGGCATAAGTATTATTTTTACAAGTCATTGTATCCCTAAAATTGCAAGAGTCCAATAATCTTGATTTCTTTAAAAAATCTGTTAAAATATAACTTTTTAACGAGAACACTTTATATCAAACTAAAGCCATGAGCCAATTATTTTTTTACCTTCATTTCATGATGGTTATGTTTTCATATATATACAATCTGTAATGCAAAATTTTATAACTTATATCATAAGTGTCAAATAAATATAATTCCCGATTCTCTAAATTGAAAAATTAATATAAATCTACAACGCTTTTAGACCACTATAACTACCACAAATAATTATTTAAAAATACAATCTATCGGCCATCTTAATTTTTGGATGTTTCACGTCAAATAGATGTATAACCAAAACTTTATTAGTAATCAATAAAATTATCCCAAAATTTATTCCGTAACTTGTCTCCTCCATACTACACAACACTCGCAAAATATACTGTGCACGTCTTTCAAAAATGAAGGCCATATTAAAAACTATCAACCGAAAAAAACATATATTTTTATCGTTTTTTCCAGTAATTGGAGTGATTTTTATCACTTCCTTAGCACACGCCTGATAACATATTTCAGTTAGAGCAAATCGAGACGTTCTCGTGTTTACAAATATATAATATTTATTATAAACAATAAACTATTGTATAAATATAAATAAATATCAATGTTATTCGTTCCCAATGCAGTTGGAGAGTTAGCATCAAATGTATAGTCTCTCATCGTTAACTAAACAGTGTGGTTATTTAGAAGTAAATATTTTTATATGTTGTAACTTTTATTATATTGAATATTATGTAATATTATTATATGTATTTTTCAGAAATCGAATGGACTAGAAATGAGTGACGCTCAGAAAAAGGAAGAGCTTAACGAATTAAATGGAAATGTAAGTCTTCATTTAATCATATTTTTTTTCAAAAACAACTTCTTGTTCACATGTTATGGCTATAGATGACGCTGCTATTTGGTAACCAATTACCATATGTATTTTCTATGATTGTACATTATTAATTGTTTTAACTTAAATCCGAAATCCAATAAAGTCGAGAACTTAAACTAGTATCAATATATATTATACATATAATAAAAAAAATAAACTTATCATAATCATATACATGCTTGTGAATACTTTCGATCTATAGATACACATATTTATGTATTAAATTATTGACAGTAGTCGGTTTTTTTAATTCCTTAATGAGCTTGTAAATAACTCATTTATAACAAACAAGGCTTACGTCTAAAAAACCTGTTCCCTTTCACTTTGACATTACTTTTACTAACCATTGTTAAGAATTGTATCTCACTTCTCCATAGGCCAGTAGTAATTGATTTGGTTAGCCTTAAGTATTTTATTTTCATAGAATAATCATCAAACAAATGTTTTTTCTAGATTAATCATGATCTCTTAGACTACAAACCAAACGGTTGGTTGGAAGTCACTCTGTTCAAGATGGGCCACTCCACCGAGGACTTCATAAGGAACAACATCTCCTCCATGAAGATCATCTCTCTGTTTATTCTGAACGGACTCGTGATCGGCTTCTTCTTCGCCTGCATGTATTACTGGATGTATCACGGTGAGTACACCGGCTCGTGTCCTTAGCACGAGTTTGAATCGTCAAACTACAGATCGGGAAACTATTCGATGATAGTATCAACGTAGGTTTATTAACGACAAACCAGAAACTGTGAGTAAGTTCTTGAACTAAACTTAAATCATATTTTATTTGTTAATTTCAGATAACGAGCCGTTAGAGCTATGTTTTGGCTTCGGCAGTCTCATAGCGTTCCTGGGCATCATATATTCCTTCCTCATCTATTTCCAAATCATAAAAAGATTCTTTGGGAACTGGTTCGAAAGGACCATATGGAGTAAGGTTGATAGTATCTCATCATTTTTATGGGAATATGTGTGAGTTTTTCTTAGTTTTTTTCACTAAAGTTAATAAAAAAATCAAACATATAATATACAATAATAATAAACGTTTGTTTATTTTTCATTTAGTTCAATATAAGTTTTAATTTAAAAAATTGCTCCACCGTATACTATACTTTCAGAGTATTTCATAAACAAACAATATTCCATATTTCAGCCTATTCAGATGGTGTCTTTGTTTAGCAGTTGTAGCAGCAATTGGTGTATTCTTATATATTGACACAAAAGACGATCCACAACGTCTCACATCCTTGCTGGGTATATCATTCCTATTAATTCTAGGTAAGCAATGAATTTTGGACGTAATTTAGGTAAAATCTATAATAATGTGAACCACTTGGACATTTTTTTGTTTCCTTAATGCCAGTGGGTAAAGCAAAACATAAAACCCAATATTCACACCTCTTCTATTTAAGAAACATCGTCTATATATTTTTTTGCCAACATACAGGCCTAAATTCTAAATAAATTCTAGATTTTTGCAATATTATTAAATGATCTTAATCTACTTCATCAGGTTTCGTGTTCTCTCTTCATCCCGGTCGTATTAATTGGCGCACGGTCATCGTTGGTTTCCTGATGCAGTTCCTGTTTGGACTGATATTCATCAGATGGGACAGCGGTAGGCTGGCTCTGCGATGTTTCTCCGATAAAGTGAGAATTCCTTTGAAATTTGTTACTCACACCAATGGATATACATTCATATACAGGGTGACTGGTAAATTACTATCAATATTTAAGGAACATACTCGGTACATGATTCTCATTCGAATTATGTAAAAAAATAGGTACTTAATTTTTGACCAAATTTCCGTAAAAATAAATAAAGTGTGTACACGTTCCAAGTGTTCCAAGTGTGGACGCGTGCGGCGGCGTGCTGATACAACACTACGCCGCCGCCGCGTCTGTGTGTGTGTGTGTGTGTGTGTACCTAATCTGTAGGGTGTTCACACGATGCGTAATTAATTACACAACTTTTGGTTAACTTTACTTAGAAGTTTATTAATATTTATGTTATATTAATTTTTATTTTGTCATATATGATCGTCAAATATCACGTCCTCAAATATCGATAGTAATTCACCAGTCACCCTGTATATACAATCGTCTAAAAATATTCTTTAGTATATAAAAAAATCTGACCTATAATCTGTTCTTTGGTTTCGAAATTTAATGTTAAATAGAACGACTCTCGGCTGTTCGTTTAGAAGTAAACAATAAACAAATAAATTATAGTTTAATAATTAGCACCAATATATGAAACCTATACAAGATCCTATTATTTTTGATACTTAACCAAAATTCCAATGAATTTTGTGGTATTTCATATAAATCTTAATAATATTTTTTGCTTTTTAGGTCGCTACGTTCTTGAGTTATGGTGTGGACGGAGCTGAGTTTGTATTCGGTGAACTCCTTGTTAAGACTGAACAAGTCTTTGCGTTTAGTGTGAGTTACATTAAAATAACACCTAGTAATTAATTAATATACTTTGGACTATAAGTAGACAAATCTATAGACTAGTCTAGACTAGCATAGACTTACATAATGAATTTCAATATAATTACAATTTAAATAGACACTAGCTGACCCGACAAATGTTGTTTTGTCATGATAAAATGTAAAAAAAATAGAGTTGATTGTACGAGTATGTTGTTTTTTAATGCCACAATATATAAAATTAGAAACATAAATTTCGTCCAAAAATTAAAAAAAATACATTTTGTCGTGAACAACCCTTATCACTTAGCGATATAAAAATTAATAGTAGCCAATTCTCAGAACTACTTAATACGCCTATAAAATTTGGTAAAAATCGGTGAAACCGTTTCAGAGGAATACGGTAACTAAAATTGTGAGGTGGAAATTTTATATATTAGATAAATGTAATCTTATAGCGGAAGTCAATACTCAGCTTTTTTAGTATTAATATTACCAACTTATTTTTTTTTATAACAGACACTGCCAGTGATATTCTTCTTTAGTATGCTGGTAGAAGTTCTATTCTTCTGGGGAGCACTTCACTGGTTCTGTCTCTCATTGGGTCGTATTTTACAATCTGCTACCAAGACCACAGTGTGTGAAAGCATAATTGCCGTGGGAAACATGTTCTTAGGCATGGTAAGAAAAAAAAATGTTATCTAAATGATTCAAATTATTTATTAAACAAAACAAAAGTTAGAAAAAAATGCAAATGATTTTTTATTTGCGATAAAGTGATTTCTGGTAGAACTCCTTTTAGAAGGCCTTAAGAACTAATTGTGATGTATTAATATTTATTTTCAGACAGAATCAATTTTATTGATAAAACCTTATATGGGAGTGATGACTGCCTCCGAGCTACACGTTGTAATGTCGTCAGGATTTGCAACAGTTTCTGGTTTGTTTAACTATATTAATCACAAGTCACAATCTATAATTTTTGCTGTTCAATAGTCTATTTTCTAAACTATTAGTAATATCCAAATATCGTTGTTACAAAATGATCTTTTGTTTGTAGATTTTGTGAAACGTGGTCCTAAAATGACGGTTAATTACTAACAAAATATGTATCAATAACAAATGTCGAACATATATTTTCTCTTACTCAATAAGCCGACGAAAAACTTCATTTCGTACAATGTCTACACTCCTATTTCTTATTCCTTTTGGCAGTAAGAGAAGTTCAGAAATCTGGTCTTTTATGGGCTAACATATATTATATTACAGGGACAATGCTGGCAGCGTATATTGGTTTCGGAGCTGAGCCGGCCCACTTGGTGACTGCGAGTGTGATGTCAGCGCCGGCCGCGCTCTGCTTCTCCAAGTTGGTATATCCTGAGACAAGACGATCTCTCACCACTGTAGACAACATACCACGTGTGGAGAGGTAAATAATGTATAAAAAGAAACTGTTTCTCATTTCTACTAGGATAACAATATGGTTATTTGTTGGGCCTCAACAGTGTTTATTGGTGAGGTTCTTAATTGCAGGTAATGCAGATTCCTTTCTCTGTTAAAAGAAGCTTTTTATTTATAATACGGAATAATTACGCTGAATTCTCAAATCAAAGTACACTGTATTTGCTTTAAATAATTCAGATTATACATTTTGCCTCCTCTAATGACAACTGACAAGTCAGGCTCACAAAAAATTCTACAACTCCTGCTTAGTGACTTTCGTCGCAAAAAACTCTTAAATATAATTTATGATAAGCTTCAATTTATTTTAATCCAAAGACAGGATCAATCAGCGCTGTCCGCAGCGACTCGTGGCGCAACCAACGGTATACAACTGGTTCTCAATATCATCGCCAACCTGGTTGCATTTGTGGCGTTCATCGCCTTCGTCAACGGCTTTATAAGTTACTGCAGCGGGTTACTTGGTAACCCTGATATAAATCTGGAGTGGATATTCGGCAAGATCTTCATACCGTTGTGTTGGCTGATGGGTAAGTTTAAATTTCTACTTAGAAAACTTTTTTTAATTTTTGGGCTTGTCTCATTTATTATTATGCCTTCTCAGGTGTTCCGTGGGAGGAGTGCGAGCTGGTGGGATCTCTGATAGGTCTCAAGACAGTCGTGAACGAGTTCGTGGCGTACCAGCGCATGGGAGAGATGAAGCGAGAGGGCCTGCTGTCGGTGAGTGTCTCGTGACGTCACTAACTTGATCCAAACACCTCCACTCGTATAACTTGACCCTCCGCTCCCCAGCCGCGGTCCGAACTGATCGCGACCTACTCCCTGTGCGGCTTCACGAACCCTTCGTCAGCTGGTATCATGATCGGAGCCATCTCCGCGATGGCGCCCAACCAGAGAGAGACACTATCCAGTGTAAGCTTAATAAAAACTCCTTTATTATTATTGTTTGACAGATAATATAAATAATTAGGAAATACCTAGATACTAATAATCAAAATATTATTTTTTGTATCATATATAGTTGGCTGTGAGAGCATTTTTCACGGGTTGCGCAATATGCTTCATGAACGCGTGTATAGCAGGTGAGTCTTTATAGGATTATTAACTTATAAATGATGTATATTTCAATGAAGTACCTACAAAGATTTTTGGTTAATCTTATATGCCAAAAAAAAACTATAAACAGATGAAAAAAACTTACTTAAAGTACTTAAAGTTTAAAATGCAAAATAATTATAAACGCTTTTTTGGACCATTTAGGACGTGTTTACGTGACGGAAATCATCACATTTTCATGGTTTATAACTACAAAATTATTACTTTTGGAAGATAATTATCTGTCTTTGTGTTTTAAAGTAAAATATGTTATGAAATTTTCAGTAATATTCCAATATCTTGCTTAACTTATACATACTTTTTATGTATTTTTTGCAGGTATATTAATGCCAGACGGCTCGTTCGGTTAAAACTATGGCTGAGAGGATAAATCTACTTTGTGATATTCAATAATATACTTAATTATAACGAAAATCTAGATTATAACCAGTTTATTGTATATACATCGGGTAATTAGTAATTTCTAAAAATCTGTATAGTTAATAATAGTTCTTAAGATTTGTATAAATATTGTGTGATTTTGTATTAACTATAAAATTTTATTTCATTAGAAATATTTAGAACGTAGGATTTATTATAATATATTAATGTAAGTGCAGGTAATGACGTTCATAAAGTCATTTGTCAAAAATAAAATTAATAGAAAACACATTTGTTTTTTATTATCACTAAAGTAATAATATTCTTTATGTACACCTACCTAAAATGTTTAAGTATTTTTACTAAATACGACTAGATTCAAATGAGAATATTAAAATAAATGATAGTTTTAAAACCATATCCCAGACAAATGGCAACATTTAAGTATCAACCTGTATTTGGAAACTATAAATGCTTCAGCCATTTTGTATTTTACTGAAGAATGATTTATCCAATACTAATTACGCGTACTTACATTATCTTCAACAATATTAGCCTATGATATATGTTCCTCAATCTCCATACTACCTTTAATATACGATCCCACATATAACTTATATGTCGTGGTGACCTAGTGGTTAAAGACCCGCCTCTCATGCACGAGGGCGCAGGTTCGATCCTGGCAATTACCAATGTGACTTTTCTGAGTCATATGTACTTACTAAGAGTATTTAGACACCACTGATTAATGAAGGAAAACATAACGAGGAAACTAATGATGTCAGATAACTTCATCATCAGCCTATCAGAGCCCACAGCTGAGCAAAGACGTCTTCTCACATGGAGTAGGTTTGAGTATTAATCACCACGCTCGCTCAAGACGGGTTGGTGATTTCAAACTTACAATTGTGAAATAATAAGTCCTTGGCGTACTTCGCAGAGCGGGGCGGTACTTCACTTCGGGTCAACGCCTGACGCTGTATAAGGCGCAGGTTAGACCTCACATGGAGTACTGCTCTCACCTCTGGGCTGGAGCGCCCCAGTGCCAACTTCTTCCTTTTGACCGAATCCAACGTCGTGCAACTCGAATGGTCGACGATACCGATCTTACCAATCGGCTTGATACTTTAGCCCTGCGGAGAGACGTTGCCTCTCTCAGCGTCTTCTACCGCCTTTACTATGGGGAATGCTCTGAGGAGCTCTTTGGGCTACTGCCGGCAGCTGAATTCCACCACCGCACTGCACGTCACAGGTTGCAATACCATCCGCACCACCTTGACAGCTGGCAGTCAACCACAGTGCGCTTCAAAAGAAATTTTCTGCCACGCACCACCACCCTGTGGAATCAGCTGCCTCGCGACGTATTCCCTATCCATTACGACTTAGGGTGTTTCAAGAAGAGAGCGTACCTATTTTTGAAAGGCCGGCAACGCACTCGGGCGCCTTCTGGCTCCTCGAGTGTTTATGGGCGGCGATGACTATCTCTCACCAGATGGCTCGCCCGCTCGTTTGCCCCCTATGATATAAAAAAAAAAAAAAAAAAAAAAAAAAGGTTTCCTCACGATGAATCATAACATATCACGAGGTCAAATTAATCACAGATAATAAATAAAAGACATTTCAAATAATGATTATAATTCCATTAACATTAAATGCATCTGATGGCAAATTATAAAACAAATACAAATAACAATTTATTCAAAATCAATTGAACAAGACAAAAAAAATAAAATTTGTGTGAGTTATAGATTATATCCAATGTACAGACGGCCACAAAAAAAAAATCAGTATTTTTATTACATAATCGAAAATAGCTTCATTGTATTTCAAAATATATATATTTTTTGACTAGTACATACTGTTATTCCGACTTCTAATCTATGGCTTTGTTGAATATAAAAATATATACATATATATATGACAATATATATATACCGTACATTAAAAGTCAGAAGATACATTAATTTCATAACAACATAGTGAACGGCTGTACATATTGCAAACTTAAATAGTAACATGCACGCCAAAATAGTGTCTATTGCATTATAATAAGAGTCAACACGGCATAACTAACATTGCAAGCTTCAAACTTATAATATGTCAATCAAAATATTACCGTACCAATGATTTAACTGAAAAATTTTAACCTTTTCATATACTAGTGAGTAACTTAAACATTGTCAGTAAGGAGTGTAGGTTGGCATTTTTGTGTCAAGTCTTTTGTTATATAATATTCTTATATATATATACACTTATTGTATACATTATTTATGTCAGTTTTTATTGAAAATATTGTTTAAAAATACTACGAATTATGGTAGAATTGGTAGAAATCATTTATTACTTATACATAAATTTGGTTGTATTTTATAATTTTAAATTTTCATTGGTAAGACAGGTTCATAAAGTTTTTATATATTATATAAACAACTCATGCATTGCTATTCTGAATAACATAATGATATTTCATATTGACAAATTTTAGTACTTATCTTTATTTTTCAATTAAAATTAACATACATTTTGTAAAAAAGACCATATATATTATATTTTTTTCTGCTGTACCTAATTGCTTAGTACGAATCTACAATTATTACCACACTATTACTTATTCTTACTTATATTATAAAACAAATTTGTTACTTTAACTTAACTTTGTATCTCATGGTTATTCCAATTAGAATACTGTATTTATATTTAATGTATTATTAAATAATTTTTCAGTTAAACCACTTGAACGCTTAAATCTAAATTAATCCTTAAAATAATATTTTAAAAAACATCCGTGTAACACTTCATGTGTTATATAGACGAGGTATTTTCTTTGTTTTGAGCTGAGCTTAAGTCTACATCTGTTATGTCGTTTTCTCTTTTGTTATGTGGATCTGAAATTAAATAAACATTTAAGTTGATATATAGATACATATTCCATGTAAATGCAAAATCAATATAAATTAATGTCTTCGACATAAGATTGGTAGTTGTAAATATTTTTGTGTGTATTAGATAATGGAACTTCTTCAGGTAAATTAACTATGTCGTATTATTAGGATAAATCGTTAATCTATTTCTGTTAAAAATGGTGTTTTACAATCAAAAATTATACTAATATCTGATATATCAAAGTAAGTATCTAAATAATATGAATATTAAATATTTATTGTTATGATTTTTTAAATATCTATATTTTCAATAATGTGAAAGTAACTTCGAGTTCGTCACTACTGGCGCAGCAGGTGTGATGACGCCATCGAGTCTCATCGTGTTGTACCAGTGTGTACAAACATTTTCTTTATCTACATATAATAATCATTTAATATTTAATTTTATTATTTTTATTGAAGAGTTTGTAAAGGTAAGTTGTTTGATTGTGTTCCATTTTCGATACTGATAACGCAGTTAAGGGGGTTGACACAATTTTTCATACACACTGTATGTATGTATATATTAACCTGGTATATCTATGACATAGAGGAGCAGGGCAATGGAGGTGACCCCATCTGTGTGAGCACACGGTCCAACCACTGTAACGGTCCATTGAGATGCAGCTCGATCCAACACGGAGTTGATGTTACTGTTTGACGACTGGAAATAAATATATATGATATAATAACTATATTTATTCGTTTATTTATTTATGGGAAAACATACAGCTTATATGACAATAAAATATTTTGGTAGAGTAAATACAATTTGCCAGAACAGTTTTGCAAGGTTATTTTTACATGGAGTATAATATTAGTTTAGAATTTATATTATTATATGTATATCAATGTATAGAGATAATCTGGTTATATCAAAATTCACGTCTCGTAAATGTAATAAAAGACAAAAAAGGTTTTATTTGATTGTCTATGGAGACAGATAAACAATATTTAACAAAAAGTTATAATAATCATAGACAATTTACATATTTTGGTTGTATTTTGTTGAGGCTTCGAACTTTGCTGTGATGAAATCCAGATTACAGATAATAATGCATAGATATTCGATTTTTTTTGATAGTCCAAAAAACACAATCGTAATAAATTTCATACAACCTAATGGATAAATAAATTAATCATTTTTCTTTTGGTTATGTCATATATAAAATTTTCATGCCACAATGTTAGTTACCGTATTCCTTCAAAACTGCTTTACCTATTTTTACCAAATTTTATATACGTATTCAGTAGGTCTGACAATCGGCTACTATCTATTTTTCATACCCCTAAGTGATAAGGGCTGATCACCCACATTTTATTTTTTTTGTACGAATTTTTATTTTTTTAAGTAGGTACTTAGCATTAAAAAATTCACACAACCAAAAATTTGTACTTTCTAATTATCCTCTATTCTTTATATATCAAAACAACTTTTGCTGGGTCAGCTAGTATATACCAATATAATACGTATATTTAATAAGATCTAAAATTTTCGCCATTTTTATTCATTTAAATGAAACGAATATTTTTCGGATTATACTACGCGGCTTTATTATTGTAAAAAAGTACATATTCCCGAGGTTTCGGCTACTTTACAGCAACCTTGATCATAAAGACGAGATGTGAGGCATTCACATCCGAAAAATATTAGTTTCATTTAAATGAATACTCATTAAAGTTTTAGATCTCAATAAATATATATGTTGTATGGATCCTACTAATATTATAATTGCGAAAGTTTGTGAGTGTGTGTGTATGTTTGTTACTTCTTCACGCTCAAACGGCTGAACCGATTTTGGTAAAATTTTGTATACAGGAAGCTGACGTCCAGGAATAACACATAGGCTACTTTACATCCCGGAAATCGGGTAACACCGCGGGGCGCAGCTAGTATTGTATGTCAACCAACCGGTACTCCGCCCCCCATCCCTTGACGAAGCTCATCCTGATGGTGCACATCCTCGTGAGCTGGAACACTGCCTCGAAGCCCTGCGACACCGACTGGGACAGCAGCGCCGCGAACTCTTGGTTGTTGAAGATCTTCAGGTTACAACCTACACACAAACATATTATATAAAACACTACTTGTGTACCGTGATTTCTAATTATTGAATAAATTATAACCCATATGCGATCTCCAGTCTTAAATACATTACTGTACAATTTTATCACATATATATATATCTCTCGGCGCTTTCAGCTCTAACAACGGATGCGACATGAAAATAATTTGAGGCTGTCATCAATTCTTATAGTATTCATGATTATTGTTAAAAGTAAAACAAAATCAAAGATTGTTTAAAAGGAGAATAGAACTATGTTTAAATCTTGGTATAAATATGACGTCTGGACGCACGACGGCAGAATTCAGAGTTCAGTTTGTACGGACCTTTGAATAATATGATTATGAAGAACCTTCGAGAAATACAGGAACATTAAGAACAATTGAAGTTTCATTTTAAAACATATTGGAAGTGACATTTGTAACGTCAGCGAGGCTGGCGTCCCTCTCTTTAAAAATAACGAATGTGTAATAAATCTGATATATAGGTATAAGAAAGTCGTGTTAGTTACAGTATTTATAACTCAAGAAAGACTGTACGAGTTTGAATGGAAATTGGTGGAGAGATAGATTAGAACATAGAAAGGACATCGAAAAAAAATTAATCAAATACAAATTCTTATTTACTACCTTTTAAGAAGAAATAGAGTATGCCACGTTAGTTATAACTTTGATATTGAAACGCAGACAAAGTCGCGGGTAAAAACTAGTATAACATCTCACCTGGAGGTATTTTACACACGGTGGCCGGGTGCCAGCCGTATCTTTGATTGCAGTTCGGACTTTGTACGAATATGGATGAGTCGCTGAGACATTCGGCGAAAACCTCTCCTGAAACATATAGTAACATAATTTATATACTACATACTGCGTAATATAATATATTGTGATATAGTATAAATAAGTCAGGAGTGGTTAAAAGGCCCGCCTCTCATGCACGAGGGCGCGGGTTCGGTCCTGGCACGTACCAATGTGATTTTTTCGAGTCATATGTACTTTCTAAGAGTATTTAGACATCACTGATTAATGCATTCCCAAAAAAGATGGTTGATGTCAGGCAGGCAACCGGTCGTAAAAACAATTAGCCAATACTATTCACAACATGTAAGGCAGACCCTGACTTAAGCTGGGAAATCGCCAGTTAGAAGAGATAGTATATGTATACTACACATAAACATATCTTTGTATTTGAATGTTACGTTAAAATACTAATATTCTCGGATGTACTATGCGTATTTTATTATACTACATACTCCCGACGTTTGAGAACTTTTCAGAAACAGTGATAACAAAGACGAGACTTGAATGTTTGTCAATTGGTCTTGTTATTTATCATGATAAAGTAATTGGAAAAATATTAGTTTCATTTAAATGAACACTCGAAAGTATGTGAACCAGTACAGAATTTATATATGCTAAATATTGCTTAAATATATATATGTAGTAATATAACATTCGTATACTAGCTTTAACCGCGTCTCCAGTCGTATTTATTATTGGTTTTACCTACATACACAAATCGTTAAAGTTGGTAGACTTCACAGATATGTAGTATATATTTCATATAAAGAGTGGATATTTATTTGATATTTATATAGGAAAATAAACAATGATTGTCACACTATTCTCTTCACGTGAATGTTACGCGACCATTAAATTTTTCTAAATTATTACGCCTATAATTTTTTTTCTCACATTTATACCTACACTGTAGGTCAAAATTAAGTATAAACATTTAAAGATGATTTAAAAACACACAAGTTACTTCACTATGTATTAATTGTATATTTTATTTATGGAAACATTGTAAAAATTACACATTTCTTATATTTTTGAGTATTTATGTAAATCACTCACCTCCAATATAATACAGTCGTACACCTTTCCCGATGTGCCTCCTTGTTTGTTCGACCACTTCGTTTCTATTCACGTTGGAAAGCAGACCCAGGCAAAAACTGAAATGTATATAATTATCATTATTTATACAGGGTGACTGGTGAATTACTATCAATATTTAAGGAGCATACTCGGTACATGATTCTCATTCGAATTATGTAAAAAAAATAGGTACTTAATTTTTGACCAAAAATAAATAAATAAAGTGTGTACACGTTCCAAGTGTTCCGAGTGTGGGCGCGTGCGGCGGCGTGCTGATACAACACTACTCCGCCGCCGCGTCTGTGTGAGTGTGTGTGTATACCTAATCTGTAGGGTGTGCACACGATGCGTAATTAATTACATAACTTTTGGTTAACTTTACTAAGAAGTTTATTAATATTTATGTTATATTAATTTTTATTTTGTCATATATGATCGTCAAATATCACGTCCTCAAATATCGATAGTAATTCACCAGTCACCCTGTATATGTATCTAAAAAAAATACACCACCTAAGATTATGAACAACGAAATTCAAAAATATTTTTGAAAAATAACATCTATTTCATTAGTTAATATAAATGTTTGAAAATTTTAATTTTTTAATTATTTAATGATTACGTTTTTATCTCGTCTGTCCGTTATAATGTCTGTAATGGAACCGATACACACAAAAAACTTAGTTTCATTAAAATGAGTAAGGGCGATAAGGTTATATATCATTATGTACTTATATTTAAATATCAAATAGTGTTTATGTGTTCAGTATAAAAGGAGATAAGTTTTAAATATAATAAAATAGTGTAAAATATCGTTAATTCGAACCTCGTAAAGTTAAAAACCTCTAAATCTCACGAAAAAGTTTAGTCCCTTTCCCTTCAAACATCAAAACCTTTATTGTTTGCAATCCAATCCTCTATTAGTCAACATAATCAATATGTAAAATATATACTAACAACCATAAGTCGAAAATTTTATAAGTTATCCAATTAAAAAATTCTCCAACAGTGTAATGACAGCATTGTTTCCTAGGAGTATACATTGAATAGATTTAGCAAAATAAGTATTCGCTAGCATCTTGAAATGTTTAAGTTTATTATTATTGAAAGATCAAGAATAATCTCATTATCTTTGTCGAGTCAAAATTCACGTCGAAATATATACAGTGGACCCCCGGTAATCCGACATGATCTGTTATTTATTATTGAATACATATTTTGTATTCGCTAATGCATGATTGAACAAGTTACAACTTGTTCGCACCATCACTAGTGTGCTCGACGCGTGGGGTATTGTTTTGATTCTGATTCCTTAGTTGGAATTTGAATTTGTACTTCAGAGTACATATAAGTACATATGTATATATAATATGTAAATAATCTTATCATTGAATCTGTAATTTGTCGGATTACAAGGTACTACTCTTTTGTAAAAAAAATCAGGACTATATCGTCTTAGTCAGTACTCTATAATCCGACGAATTCGATAGTTCGACACTGCCCTGCAAAATGTGTGTCGGACTACCGGGGGTCAACTGTATTTAATTTTTTTGGCATCTCCCTTTACATTCACTTAGAGGTCCTACTATGTATTATTAATTCCACCGTATTATGACCTCACCCTTCACTATATAAGATTACTTGTGTCTTGTTAGACAAGTCTAATTCTATGTACAGTATCTTCTTCTACCTGGCAATTTCCCAGCTATAGCCAGGGTCTGCCTTACATGTTGTGAATAGTTTTTGGCTATTTGTTTTTACGACCGGCCGCCTGCCTGACATCAAAACCCTTATTAGGGAATCAACATTAATCAGTGATGTCTAAATACTCTTAGAAAGTACATATGATTCGGAAAAATCACATTGGTACTTGCCTGGGCCAGGATCGAACCCGCGCCCTCGGCGACGAGAGGCGGGCCCTTTAACCACTGAGCCACCACTAACTTAATATATATACATATGTATGTATATGTGTGTGTGTGTATGTGTGTGTGTACCGTTCACTGTTGCTGGGGTCAGTGAATCCGTCCACCGTGATGGAGGGCTGGCTCGCGTGGAAGGTCTCCCCGACGCGCGTGTTCAGCTCGTAATAGCTTATGCTGCACCAGAACGCCGGCTCGTGGTACAGCACGGGGGCAGCTTCAGTCGCCATTGATGGGGAGGGGGTGAGGCGGGTCAGATCTGGACAGATTTGGTTAAGTCAGATCTATAGAGATTTTGATACTAATTTATTATGGAAAGTAATACTTTAAAAGACATGTAAAACTATACGAATGATAACTCAGATCTTTGGAGATTTTATTAGTAATTATGGATTCTCATACTTAAAAGACATGTAAATTTATATGAATGATAACTCAGATGTTTAGAGATTTTACTAGTAATTATGGATTCTCATTCTTTAAAAGACATTTCATATCAATCTAGCTTAGCCGCGACTTTGTCTTTTATGTGGTATTCGACCACTAGTAGCAATCAATGTAATACAGATAACACTATACTTACTACAAGTTCTTATCGTCACTACACACGTATCGTTAACAGTGTGTCATTAATATCTTCATACATTATAGTATTACCGTGGTATTGAATGAAACGGGAGACGATACGTATGTAGTGTAACGATTCAAACATATGCTATGCAAACAGATAGACATACAGAAAATGTCAATATGTATTAAGTTTAAATATAATTAAAGCGAGCAAAGTTGATTGTTGAAGCTCTATTTTAAATCTATACTAATATTATAAAGCTGAAGAGTTTGTTTGTTTGTTTGTTTGTTTGAAAGCGCTAATCTCCGAAACTACTGATTCGAATTGAATAATTCTTTTTGTGTTAGATAGTCCAGTTATCGAGAAAGGCTTTGGGCTATATAACATCACGCTACGACCAATAGGAGCAAAGATATAGTGGTAAATGTGTAAAAAACGGGAGAAATTATTTCATCTTTGAAGCCTTCCACTGCGTGCGCCGTGAAAACGGTTCAAGATACACAAAAAATATGTATTAAAGAATAATAGCTCTTTTAATGATCTAAAAAACAGTCCGTGACAGTATATGTCTATCTTTTAAAATTAACTCACAAAAACCGTTTTTATGATACTTAATTTGGTCGAAATAATATGTTTAAATTGTATCAACATAATAATATTAATCTTTATTAAAATAAACAAATAAATATGTTGTTAGTTAAGAGTACTTCATTGTGAATTTAAAAAAAACATAGGTTTTATCCTGAAAATTCTACGGGAACTCGACCATTCCGAAAACCCCGCAAGAACGGGAACTATGTGGGAAGAACCACAAATCTGCCGGAAGTCACTATTCCACGCGGACGGAGTCGCGGCAAAAGCTAGTTCAAATATAAATAGACGAAGCAAAAGCTAGTGAGTTATATAACAATTGTATAGTGCGTTTGATTTAAGTTGAGCTTTGCATTTGTGTGAGTGCACACGGATAGTGTAAGTGTGATGTCAAATTTTTGAATGCTACGTTTTTTTCTAGTTTTGAGCCGGTTTATTCTGTTTTTACTCCGCCCCGCACCTTCCGTACTTCACCCTTTGTACTGGTAGCAACTTCAAATGTTGAAAACGCAATGTCAAGTGAAGAAGAATTTGTACATATAGTTTTTTTCAAAATTTTTATTAATAAGTTATATTTTCATAATATTCATGATCCATTTTTCCATCTGGCCATTTACAAGTTTTGCTTATTTATTTCTAATCTAGAATAGCTCTGACACTTATGTTATGTATCTATTTAAGATATAAAAAAAATCTAATATTTTTTGTCAAACTCTACTTTTACTTTCACTCACACAAATGCAAAGCTCAGCTTAAGTCTGACGGACTATAGTATCCCTACTAATATTATAAATGCGAAAGTAACTCTGTCTGTCTGTTACGCTTTCACGCCTAAACCACTGAACTGATTCTAATGAAATTTAGTACAGTCAGAGTTGACCTTGAGAAAGAACATAGGATAGTTTTTATCCCAGACTTTTGAAAGGTTCTCTTGGAAACGCGATAAAAGCGAACTCCACGCGGGCGAAGCTGCGGGCGGAAAGCTAGTAATGTAATATACTAAGAAGTAAGTCAAATTGTCAACGGACTCACTCATGTTATCGTTGTGATCCATGGGGTCACCGTCCTCACTCATATAACCGGGGGGCGGGGTCTCCACTGATGAAGAACTCCTGGAAACAGATATATACTAAAATTATTCTCATATACATATATGTATAGAGTTACAAAGAAAATGCTACATGTATATACTTTCAAATAGCAAACATATAAACATCAAGTATTCATTAGTGATGCTTATGTGATTTTAACACAAACACACATTCTTCAATAATGCACATGTACACTCACATAGCTACACACACAACACAAACATGACACTCACAACACAAACATGACACACAAATGACACTCACACAAATGACACCACACACATGACACACTCAATAACAACGTGACACACACACACACACATACACACTCACAGCTGCACGGTTGTGTTCCCAGGGACCTGCTGCGCGAGCGTCGCCTCCAGGTACAGGGCGCTGTGACCACCGACGCCCACGCCCACGCCGGCACCCACACCCACGCCCACCACGCCCACGCTGCTCTGCATCACGCTGGGGAATGACCATCATTATGAATTATCATATAAACAATATTATAATATGAAGGCAATGTTTTCGATTTAGACTCGCATTTAACTTTTTCGTAAATACATTAATTTCATTAAAATTCTAATTTACTGCCACCGTTTTGTAATATTTATGTATATTTACATTACACAACCAAGAATAATAATTAAAAGAGTCAATTAGTTTTTTTATATTATTGTATACTTTGATATAAAATACTATGATTTTTGTACTGTGTTATTAAAGAGTATCTATATTTAGAATTAACTAAGTTTTTGCCAGAATATTCCTAATTTTTACTTCATAATTTAAATTTAATATTTCAGAATAAAATTATTAAAACAATGAGGAAGAATGATATAAATTTATAATCATAGGACTTATTATAATTTTAAAAGCACAGAATTATTTAAAGTTTGTATAATAAAGTAAATTGCAATATATACTAATTGGAACGCCTCCAAATGACTAAAAAGATGAAGATAATGTATGTACCAAATTATTTATCCATCAATACATTACATTACTAGTGATGTGTTGAAGATAGAATGTATGTATCTATGAATTCAAACAGCGATACTTATTCTTCAGATACATAGATATGTTAGCATGGCAGCGAATTTGGATCTTTATCATCAAATTAGAAATAAATTAACTTTTGAAAAACCTATAGGTATATTCAGAATCAGTATGAAAAAAGGATTCATTATATTAAAATAACATTTTTACTTATGATACATGATGAAATTTATCAATTAATACAGTGTTTTTTTGTGGCACATCACTATTTAGTGTGATATATCGATAAATAGTATAAATTCTTGTTCAATCTTAACTCACCTGTCGTGATCGTGATGCTGATATTCGTAGGGCGGGGGGGCTCTTATTTCCCCCTCGGGACAACGAGGCACCAAGATTGGGGGTAACGCTGGAACAGACAAACGTACATACAATATATAGAGATGAAGCCTCTCTTCAGTACCTGTAATCACGGTCATAAAATTTACAATATATGGCGTTTGTTTATATTATATATTCAGTTATATAAATGTTTGTTGTGAAAAATACCAATTATTTAGAATACAAATTTTTGTAATTGTTTAAATGACTTAAGTATTTTTTCAATGTAACTCTTGATGTCAAAATACCAAAAATTTAATAAATAAGTTACTATTTTAAATTGTTTTAATAACTATAAAGTTGTCATGATTAATAACAACAAATAATCAGATATATTTAACAAAGTAAGTCAAAAAATCTATAATGAAATTAGTACAACCAATAATATTAAATAGACAACAATTTGTAACCATGTATGTTTGTGAATCTTTCACTTAAAAACTTACTGTACCAATTTTGATGAAACTTTACAGTACTGTAAGTTAGACTTCAATATGAGATACAGGCTATATATTTTCGCATAGAATATAGTAAATAACGACATAACAATTGTGTTTTGTACACAAACTGTAGAGGGTTCTGCTAGTAAGCTACAAGATCTTTTTCTTTAATATACATTGCTAGACTAACCCAAGGTGAACATAAAGCAAAACTAGTCAATTATAATTGTAAAAGTAACACTAGCCTTATTTAGTACGGCTGAACTGAATCAAGTGAAGTTTTGGTGTTAAGGTAGATAAGACTCTATGAAAGACAAAAACACCAATAACATGTTATAAATGATGGTAGAGCTATAAAAATCTCACCTGGAGAATCAATTTTATTGTAATGATATGGATTGATGCAGACTTCGTCTTTCTTCAACTGGTAAGCATACTCGCAGTGATCTACCGGCTTTAATTCATGCTGGCTCTGTAATTATATATTGAAGAATATATATATATATATGTATATAAGTATACACATTGTAATTAAGGGAATTGAGTAATAATTGAATTTCAAAAGACATGTATATCTAATATGTAGATTCAGGTCACTTTATCATATATCTTGTAAATTCAAGATATACATAAAAAAGTTTAGTGTAGCATGTATTAACTGAAATTCTATAAAATTACCACAGGTTTGTATAAGAAACTATTTATATATATTCAGTTTTTCATGAATAATCCCTAATTAAATTCTCTGTATATTGTTTGATTATACCGACATGCAGTAAGGTTAGTGTGGCAAATACTATATTATATATGACGACTGCCTATTAAAAACATCAATTTTATTAAATTGAAAACATATTTAGTTCAAGAAAAAACAACATATAGGCATATAATAAGTAAATTTGTATAATATGGTATGCCTTGTATATATTATTTTTATATAATATCTGATCTGATTCCATATATTTGGCATAGATGACTTTTCAAATTCAATTATTACTTAATTCCCTTTACAAATAATGTTACTCATGTTTCCGTTACTTAATTTCAAAATAATTCTTATATTGTCTTATAACTCACTTGAAGCTGCGGCCAGCGCCAAAGCCTGCAGTACACAACATGCGGCAAACCCTTACGATTCTGGCCATTTAATATATTATCATTCGGTTTAACCCTGACCAAGAAACATCAACATTAGCACATACTATAAAATAAAATTAATTGCACTAATATTACTAATATACTATAAATAGTTTAATTATAATGTAGAGTCATATTTTAAATGATACAATTTGTTAATTTTGTGTATTTATAAACGAAAATCACTGATTGAGCAGTGAAAACATAAAATAATACGAGCAATACCTAGTATTTATAGTTTTTTTAATTCAAAATTATCGACATATAAAATCAAATATTACAATGGTAATATATTAGCCAAATTATTAATGTACATTTACGTTTTATGTGATATCAAAGATTTTTATAATCACGTATTTAAAGACGTACTTACGGAAATAAAAGTCACATAACACTAAAAAAAAATAGACAAAGAAAACTTCTAATTTGATTCCAATAAGAATATAGCAATCAACTTCCTATAATTCGTAATGCATAACTATTTTTTTCACACAACACTCAAGGACTAATTGCGCAGGACGCTTGAAAAACTATATTCGTTAACACACGGTATAAAAAACAATATTATTAATCAACTTTATATATAATTACGACTTCCTTTATAAATTATACGATCACAATCGGCCATATTCACAGAAAACTTCAATTGTTTTGACGGGCATTTGACCTTCCTTTTGGATTTTGCGTCCTGTCTGCCATTATGTCACCAATATTCGGTGGTTGTTGAACATTGTGAGGTCAACGCGCCCGACTGACTCTAGCATTCGGCCGGTTTATAACTATGGCTGCGACTTTTCATAACGCGCTATTGAATTACATTATTCGTATATAAAAAACAAATTAGTAATAAAATTATTTAATATATAATTCTGTATTGATTTTATTTTAGTATATCGCGATTAAATAGTAACGAAAGGCATTTTGCGGCCGACGTGTGTTAATAATTTATATTGTTTTGAATTAAATTTCATATTTAAAATTTTGTAAAACAATTTCGAGAACATAATAAATGTAACTATAAAAAGTTATGCTCGTAAATGAATAAAAACACTATTTTATTAATATATTTTTGATGTTGAAATAGTGTATAGTATATAAATATATACAAAGAGACATGAAGAGTCAAATTAATAAATAAAATATATAATATATTACCAATAAATAGTTATTCTATTTTTTTTATATATCATAAAAAATTTGAAAACAAAGGCACTTTTTCAATCAGCCCAAATAAATACAGATAAAAAAAAACTATTAAAAAATAAATGTCTGTTATTTCATAAAATATAGACATTTTTTTATTCACAGACAAAACAAAGTATTATCTACATATTAATCAAGGTTATTATCAGGAAATATAGTGTAGACATCGCTGACCTTACCATGCATCTACACTATCAAATTGAACAGAAATTTAGAAGTCTTATTTATAAATCTTCAGACATTTATGTAGGTATATGAATGATGAACTATGAACTTTCTGTTTTCAGTTCGACAGTGTGAACCGATGGTAAGATTTCTTATAATTGTTACATATAAAATATGTACTAATTAATATCTTCCACATATATTTTTAGTGAAGATTACAGTCATACATAAATTTATGAGATTCTGTGTGGTATTTTAGATAATTTATCCCAAAAATCATTTACCATTATTGATTTGTAATAATACATAATTTACAATATTTATTGTAAATACTATATAAAGTACATATCTAATAGATTAGATGTTATAATAAAATTGATAAATAAAATTATGTAATACCAAGAAAGCTAATAATTTGAAATAGATGAAAAAACTAGTACTGAACTTATATTGTTAGAAATTTAGACAAAATAAATTTATTTTCGTCGATTAAGAAAAATTTGTTGTTTGAATATTATTTTATATGTCGATACTCGGTTTAATTTCGCGAATTTAAGTTATAAACGTATTTTGAAATTATTTAGTGTGACAAAACATAATTAAGTCTATTATATTTTTAGTACATAATAAACAAAATGTTGTTTCTATAAACACAAATTAGATTTACGTTATTAAATTCTGAAATCATTCTTAGCGGAATCCAATCAGGAAATATCATTGACGAATCAAAATGCGTCATTACCTAAAACTAATGAAAGGATCATACAGGACATACCTAGGTATCGTCACACACTTTGTATGACTATTTTGGTTGGACAGAGCCTTTTCTAATTCTTCAATCGCACCGCTTTTCTTTAACTTTTTTACTAAACTTTTTACGGCCTTCTCGGACCATTTGTCTTCAGCCGTGGAACCCTCGGGGCCCTTCTTCCACCCCAACAGCCGCTTCACAACAGGTGGTGTTAGCGGAAACATTCCGCGATTATAGTAATTAAAATAAACACTCGAAACTTAAATCATTTGTTTCCTATTTAGTAGATAAACTATCGGCCATTACTGAAAATGTGACAGTTGACAGTTGGGATGTCAATCAACAATATTAATAGGTATCTATTTATGACTCCTTTGTAATTTAAATGTCAATTTGAAAGGAAATATTAGTGAATTATTTAATTTATTTAAAATAAACGAAGAATCCATAAAGATAAAAACCTTAGATTCTAAAATCATCCATTTCACATAAAGTATCGTAACAATTTGTATCCTTATAATCTGTTGATATGAACATTTTATTGGATTTAAATCTATCCGCCTTTGTTATCTATTGAAGAAACCAGTGTTGTTGTTTCAACGATTTTAGTATGTTATATGTATCACCAAATTAATAAAATATAAAAGTTTCTTGTACCGCTTAAAAAAATAACATTTATTGCATAACTTTATTACTTAACACATTTAAAAGAAATAGTTTAAAAGTTGAAGATTGACTTATTCGAATCTTTTTATAAACGTTTATAGCAAATTATCAAATATCAAATTTAATTTATCCTACTATACAGCGTTATTGTTTCTGTCATTATTTGTTAATAAAAATACTTGAAGCTTTAATTGTTTGAAGGTACCTTACAAATTACAATCGTGATACCATATTTTGCCTTTCATGTTTAAGTTCTCAAACATATTAAAATACTAATATACATCATTATAATTTGTAATTTTTAATATTAGCGTAATCCCATTGATAATCTTTTAAAAGGTAACACTGTTGAAAGAATGTTTATTTTGAATTTTAAAAATTTGTCAAAATTAATGGCTTCACTGATTCATTTGTTAATAAAAATTAAATGCCAGTTGCAATGAAAAATAAAGTCGTGATATGAACTGGAAATTGGTTAGTGATTTGTATTTATTTTTTATCATACACTTGGTGACGGTTGTGAAGATGAGGGCTATTTTTTTCCAGAGTAACACTGGCCACAAATTCAAAAGTTTTTGACTGCCTCATTTCAAGTTAAATATATTTGGCTGGAAATAGCTATATAAATTTTTTCTTATTAACATTCAAGTTGAAAACAAACATGATATTTCATAAAATAAATTAACTTCCAATACTTATTAAATCTTTATATTTTATATTATCTGAATCCTTCGAAAATATTATTTTATTTTAAATTTATTCTTCTAATGTGGTCTTCCTGATGTGTTTTGAATTTACAATTTCATCTGAATCTAAATAAGATTAGACAAGATTTTTTAATGTTTTCTGTTCATCTAAATTCTAACAAAAGTTAATTGTGAAAGATATATTTTGTACTTTTAAAGTATATTCTACTGTTTAGGAGCTATTTTTCTTAAATAACTTTGTTCAAACTCTGATTTTACTATTGATAGAGCACATTGATATTATAAACTTATAATCAATTTTATTTAAGTTCGTAAATCAACGGTTGTTTTCATCATGACCATTATTTGTATATCAGCAAAAATAAATTAATAATCATGTTACACACAACAGAAGTATTACTTTTGATATTTTATTATAGTTAATTTTAATGTTAAAAACTATTATTTATTATTTTACAAATATACCGACTGATTTTGGTGGTATAAAGTTGTATTGCACTATATTATAGTGTTGAACCGACAATGCTAGAATCATGACTTACATACCTTTTAACATTCAATCACAAAAATTTTCAAGTTACATGTTTATTTACAATAAAGCAGTTATTTTTAAATTAATATGTATTTAAGACTTTTTAAACCCAACATTATAAATTCCAGTACAATTATACAAAAGCTTTTAGTTTAAAGAAGGTGATTAATTAACTATTTTCTGTTCCATACTTATTTTGTCTCTTCTCCTTCTTCTACCTGGCAATTTTCCAGCTTTAGCGAGGGTCTGCCTTTCTGTGTTGTGAATAGTTTTGGCTAGTTGTTTTTATGACCGGCTGCCTGCCTGACATCAACCCTCTTTGGGAATACATTAATCAGTGATGTCTAAATACTCTTTTATTTATTAATTAACTATTTTGTCTGAAATTAAATATTTTCTTCAGGAATCATGATGGAACCGCAATCACCTTTGATTCTTTGCATGGAAAATGTCGAAGGTCAGGAAGTGGCCCTCAAAATAGAGCCAAATGATACATTTCAAATGTTTCTTGATAATTCTAAGTTAGTATTCACCATAAATATTTACTTATTTGTATGTATAGAAAATTTTATTTGTGTTTTATATCCACAATCATTCATTAACTTTGTTTTTTTTTTGAACGGTATATAAATATTTGACTATACATAGGGTTTTTAAATAAAATTGACTTTTTTTATTTGTATAAATTAATGATATATTTAGTAGATTTTATATTGATATTCTGAATATTAAAATTCAATTCAATGAATTTTTATTTTAAAAATTAATAACATTCTAATTTTCTGATTTGTATAAAAGATTTTCTTCTATTGATTTTCTAAAGGCACTAAGTTCAAAATTTTTCATATGCCTCTTTCATACTCACAATTTCTTAATATTACCAAATTTGCACATATGTATGTAAGTGATTTTTCAATTCCTTTATCTCAATAATCCATATTCTAACATATCTGGAATTAAATCTTACACGTTAGACATATGGAGGAATGATTATTTTGGACTTTGTCAGTTTTCATGAAAACCAGTAATTGATGGATTAATATATATACTACAATTCCTACTTCTTCACTTCAGGTTACTACTAGGTTTCGAGGTTGATATAAACTCAATAACCGGCAACCAGACAGTATCTCTTAGTGATAATATCTATACATTCCTAGTCAACGCTGAAAAGAACGTAACTAGTAATGATCTTGATCAGATTCTGGATCAAAACCCTGAGAATGACGATCTGGTGTATGTTCTTGATGACGGTACCCAAATAAGGGCCTCGCAGATACAATTTGACAATGAGGACCCCTTAATAGATCTAACCGCTGAAAAAATACCATTCGTAAAATACAACGATGATGAAGATGAAGATGTTGTGGAAATCGGGACAGTTAAAGATGTCAATATCATCGAAAGTCCTGTTACCAAGTGGAATAAGGACTGCAGTCCGAAATGCAGTTTCGCTAACAGTCTGCCTTTCAAACTCGTATGCAATAACACTTCAAACTTCGACGCGCAATTCTCGAAATATCTAGAGCCTACCAAAACATATACTACCCTAAATCCGGCCAATCGCAATAAATCACCAAGGAGCCTTATACGGGATAATTATAAGAATTATGATGAACGAAACGATTTCTTCACTAGGGAAGATATTTTGAACATGTTCAAAGATTCTCCAGTAACTTCCTTGCCATATGATGGTCAGAATTACGAGAAGCGTAGGCATGTGAGGAAAACTGACCCTTCTAGATCAGTACATAAGAGCTGGAATTACAAAACAACGCCCGACGTAGACAATATGACCAATAACCAAGATTGCTTCATATGTGGGAAGATTGTTGAAAACAATGAGAAGCTATACCTATTCGATAAAGAAGATCAAATGTTGCATAGATGTGAGCAAAGGAAATTTCAGCAGCAATTGAAAATCATTTGCGAAAGATGTCTGAATGAGAATTTCAAACCCAGCAGAATGAAAAGTCCAAGCCAGTCGCTTAATAACGACGAATATCTAGTCATAAAGAACAACCAACAGTACATATTCCAAAAAATTACATCCATAGACCTAAAGAAGTTAAACGTAGACTCGAACAAAAATTCTGAGTACGTCAAAGTCGAAATAGGTCCCGATGGGGAAATTATCACAAAACCCATAGACAACGATGTTAATGACGTCATGATAGTTAAAGATGAGAAGAAAGAAAGTTCTAGTGACGTTGAAATTATAGAACCGGATGTTGAGATTGACATAGACAATATAGAGGAAGCGGATGAACAAGTGAAGGAGTTTTTGGGGAAGTACCAGTGTGATGCCACAGATAATAAAGAATTGAAATGCAGGTAACATAACACTACTTTTAGTTAGAAGATTTGTCATAAAATTTGTGAATTCTAAATATATATGTACATATAAGTCTTAGTATCTCTTCTTCTTCCTGGCAACCTCCCAGCTTTATCCAGGGTCTGCCTATGCCTGTCTATAAGTCTTAGTATCTAAATGTAAATATTTAATCTATGTTTTTAGATTTTGCGAGCGCGTTTTCACAGAACTGGAACAAGTCATAGAGCATGGAGAGGAGCATAGACACGATGTGGAAGATGAAACAGTATACCCATGTCCGTTATGTGACTACGGTAAATAAATTACTCTTTGTATATATTTTTGGAAAGGTCAAAAAAAAATTATAGGCGATGGTTGAGATTTGGTTCAATATACAATTAATACATAAAAATCAATAAACCTTAATCTCTATAGTATACTCTCCTTTCTTACGACTGGGCAAGGTTTTTAAGAAAAGAGTTTGCAATGAAACTCATATTTGTATGTAATTGTAAAGTTATTACAATTGTATGAGATTTAACTTAACTAAAACATACAACACTATGTATATAAAATCTACTTTTTGATTATTGTTTTCTCGACCTATAAACTCAAAATTCAAGTAAATATTTGTTATCTTCAATACAATTAACAAATTTTTTATAATACAGTACCTACAGTGTACTGTCAATAACTTTAATGTCTACCCACAAAAAACTACATATTAATTATTATGGTTTAATAATAATTGTTTCGTACAGGATATGCAAACTTCAAATATCTCAAAGCTCATCTAAAAGCCGCGCATGTTAATAATAAAGATAATAATAATGAAGAACAAAATGGTATATATTTATTTCATACCTATATTAGTTTCTATTCTCAAAGTATTTCGTGTAGACATATTTTTAGTATTAGTAAATGAAAGATATAGTAGTAGTATAAAAGGTTTTTTTTTTTTTTAAATTAGAATTAGATTGTAGTTAAAACAGTATAAATTATTGAAGTTTTATAAAGGTAAAAATATGATAGGTATGTAATATTGTACCATTAACAATATTTAGTTGTACAAATGGTCAACTTGTTTGAGTCCCGGCCGGGTAAAAATGTATCACTTATTTTTATTTGATTATTTAGGTTTAGTCTAAATCATGTACTAATAATTTTAAAGGAAATAGTATATCTTTAGAGTTTACTACATTATATATATACAGTTACATTGAGACAGCGTAGTATATATATAGAATGTAGTGTAGTTATTCGAAACACATGAAATTAAAAGAAATTAACATTTCAGATAAAAATACACCCAAATCCTCTCCAGTAGCGAAAAGAACAAGAAGCGCTATAAAGAAACACGACAACGAAAATGATGGTAATTATTGAAAACTTCCTTACTTAAATATTTTTTACATTTAGCCTTAGTACGTGTTTGTATCGTAAAACTAATAAACTGACAGTTTCCGCGTTTAGTCAATCAAGTAGTGTTGAGCTAATATTTAAATTGGAAAATGTATGATGAAAAATTCATCGATAGTTTAGTTGTTAAAGTAATTGGAGTAACAACTTAAGAAGATAACTGGTTCGAATCCTGCTCGTGTGAAAAAATTCTCATTTAAATTTTTCACAATTTTTTTTACTACTAGTCTAGTAGTAGTAGAGTGTAATGTAGAGAGAGGAGCTTGTACGGTGGTTGTGAGCGTTTAACGCGTTAGATAGGGTCCCTTAAACCTGCACCTGGGTCACAAGTCCCAGTCACTGTTGAAGCTTCTCTCACTACAACGATGGACCCGACACATACACGGTGAATACATGGAATGATGACAGGTTTCGTCTAATACTAGACTAATATATTATGAATAACAGCATACTGTTTGTTTGGTTGTACTAGCTTGTATTAAGCTGTAGAATAAGTCTAAGCCATACTCTCTTTATAAAAGGGTTATTGTTTGTAATTTAATAAATTTAAATATTTTATTTACATTTATAGATAAAAATGAAAAGAACGCCGAAGAGACGAAGACTAATAATACGGTTAGTTTAAAATAAATTTACCAATGATATATATGTACGTATACTAAATAAAAGTAATTACTACTCTTTTGTATGATTTAAATGCATAAAATAAACTAGAAAAATGTTTTCACATACTCCGCGTTATTTTTTTGGTATTTAATTCAAAGCGAAACGAATAGTGAGTACTTAATATATCTGTTAATCAACCGTCAGCCTCATCTATCTTCTGTGTCAATGGACTATACTATATACAACTGTTATGGTTTCAATCTTCCTGAAAAAAGGAATAAGCTTAGGCCCATATCTTACTCAAATATTTAAACTACACTTTTACAAAGTTTCATCAAAATCAGTTCAGTTCAAATCAGTTTACCTTGAAAAGTAACAAACTTGACAGACAATTTATGTGTTTTACTTAATAGGAATTCACTACTGAGGTTAAACAAGAGTGTGTTGAGAGTAGCGACGAGTCTATATGGATCGTGCAAACTGGTGATGATGATGAACAACTGAACAACTTGCTGCAGGTAAGAAGGGATTATAACACAACTGACAGGTAACTTTGACTTACAAGGTCAAATTATACAACAATCTGTCATATTGACAGGTAAATTTGATTTATTTGAACCATTTATGATATACTACATAGCTTTTCGCTCGCACTTTCGCCCGCATGGAGTTCGGTTATATCGCGTTTCCAAGAGAACCTTTCAAAAGTCTGGTATAAAAACTATCATATGTTCTTTCTCAAGGTCAACTCTATCTCTGTACCAAATTTCATTAAAATCAGTTCAGTGGTTTAGGCGTGAAAGCGTAACAGACAGACAGAGTTACTTTTGCATTTATAATATTAGTAGGGATTGTTTAAATTTGATTATTGTATTTTAAGATATTTGATAGTCAATTAGATATAAGACTTCTGCGAGTAACTATGTTGTTAAAATTATTATTAACGCGTAGTAAATCCGAAAACTACTAGTTTTATTTATCTAACAGTTAGTTACTTACGTGACCACTTGAAGGAATTGATTATACCTACATATAATACTATTATATGAAATTAAAGATATCTTTTTCCTTTCTATTTCTAATATATATCTTTTACGGAAAGGTAAAAGATGAGGAACGGGACATGAATGATAGAAAAAAGCACAAGTGTTTCAACTGCAGGTATATTGAATTTTCTTCATCAATTAATTTCATCAATTTCATATAGTAAATTAGTAAATATTGATAATATCTTTAGTTAATTTTATTACCCTATTTTGTCATACTCGTATCATTATACTATTGGCGTGATGTCTTTTATTGTTTAATACATTAAGTATAAAATATAAATGTATTGACATGTCAATGTAAATGTGAGTTAACGACGATGAATTCCAGTGTACGGAAAAACCAATATTGGTTTATAAGACACTGTGAAAACTTAGGCATAATTGTAAAAAATACCAACTTAATTGTAATAATAAATAATATAAAAAAAAAAATGTGTTTTGCAGCCAAATATTTCCCACCGCGGAGAGTTTATCGTCACATAAATGTAGGAAACGAGGCAGAAAAAGGAAATCGTTGTTGAAGGACGAATCAGTTATATTTGTTCCATCAGAAGAAGATTTTTTGAAGGTAGAATTATATTGAATTAAGCGTCAAAATAATGTGTTCATTAAAATTTGATTACGATTATTTATTTTTTATGGGGAGTAAATGTAAATTAATATTTTAATTATTATATATTATTTTTTTGACATGTAAATATTAAAAATTCTTCTCAATATTAGCACCTGTTCCTGTTCTTGGTCAAAATAATTTTTATATCAAATAATGAGTCTAATACTAGCTCTTTTTTATATGAATATTTGAGAAATTCATTGTATTCTATGCTATTAATTCTAAAAGTTGAGACTTTGTTTCAGAGAGCCCAAGGTAGATTACGTCGTGAAGGATCAGGAAATAATGACCTATTAGTAATGGTAAGTAGTTTAAATCATGAAAATAGTATGTATTAGGACAATCGTACAATTTATTGTATATAAAATATAATATTTGTTAATATGCAGTCATACAACAGCTTTTATCAAAAGATTTTATATTACATTTATTTTCATTATTATTAGCTGTCTTAGAAAATTATTATTTATATCCATACATATATAACCAAAAAAATATATATGCATATATAAAAAATCTCAATTATTTATTATATTTAAAAAATTAATTATATTTCTCTAATATTAACAGAGATCACGCAAGAAGAAGAATCGTGATTCTGAGCCGCAGATCGTCACTTGCCATAATTGCAACGAATCCTTCACGTCCAAAGTGAGACTTAAATTTCATATGTGAGTTACAAATTTATATACTTATGACATCTAAGACTTTTTTATTCATTTAATTGAATTGATATACTATATAGAAACTATATGTCTTTGTGGTCCCAAGAAATCAAATCTCAAAATTAGTATTTCTTTGATGAAATAATCATTCTTTGTTACAACACATTAGTGTTTTTCATTCTTTATTTGCATGGCATTTAATTTAACAGCTCCTATTTTATATGACTGTGAAGTATATCATCAGCCTATCAGAGCCCACTGCTGAGCCTTTGCTCAGACCTTTGTCTTTTCTCACATGAAGAAGGTTAAAGCATTAGTCACCACGCTTGCTCAAGGCGGATTGGTGATTTCAAACTTATAATTTGAAATTATAAGTCCAGGTTTCCTCACCACGTTTTTCTATACCGTCTGTCTAAAGTACACATGACTCGGGAAATCACATAGGTACTTGCCAGGCTTAGAACCCGCGCCCTTAAGCAAGAGAAGCGGGTCTTTAACCACTAGGCCATCACGACCTTATATACAGGGTGACTGGTGAATTACTATCGATATTTGAGGACGTGATATTTGACGATCATATATGACAAAATAAAAATTAATATAACGTAAATATTAATAAACTTCTAAGTAAAGTTAACCAAAAGTTATGTAATTAATTACGCATCGTATGAACACCCTACAGATTAGGTATACACACACACTCACACATATGCGCGCGGCGGCGTAGTGTTGTATCAGCACGCCGCCGCGCGCGTCCACACTTGGAACACTTGGAACATGTACACACTTTATTTATTTTTACGGAAATTTGGTCAAAATTAAGTACCTATTTTTTTTACATAATTCGAATGAGAATCATGTACCAAGTATGCTCCTTAAATATTGATAGTAATTCACCAGTCACCCTGTATATGTATTATTATGGATCGTTAATCGAGATTATACTGTTTCAGGCAATTCCACGACACAACCAATCTATTGACATCCGACGGTCGGTACGTTTGTTCTGAATGCGAGAACGCTAAATTCGCTACAGAGACAGAACTATTCGATCACGTACATTTCCAACACGACAAGCAGAAAAGATGGCAATGCCCTGTCAAAGATTGCGGGAAGACATTCTTCTTGAGGTACATCTAGAAGAATTGATTGTAAAATACTTTGATGTGGCCAATATTAACATTTTAATCCTAATTTAGGGCAACACTAACCAAACACAGTCGCACACACACAGACACAAGGAGGTATGTGTGTGTGACGTGTGGTAAACGTTTCTTGGACAAACAGACGTTGGATGAACACGGCGTTACTCATTTACAGGTAATAGTAACAATATTATTTGGTCTTTTGTCTATATCGTATTGCTGGGCTTTTCAACTTTTGAAGAAATATATCGTGAACCCCCCCCCCTCTCTCTCTACGCGTTGTTTTTTTTGTAACTAATATTGAATCCAATACATTTATTTCTTAGATATATCTTTTAGTTGATACTTTTCTTAATTAATCTTTAAAAAATATTATTGTTTTCTCTTACTGATGTAGCTATGCCAACCTTTACTAACTCCACTATACAATTTTTGTAAACCCTCTGCGACTCGCAACCTACAGGTTAAAAAACCCTGTCGTATTGTTAACAAGTACTGACTTGAAACCTTATCATTTTAGATAAAGCCATTCCAATGTCACATATGTCTTAAGCAATTAACCCGTCGCTCGCGTCTACGTATGCACTTACGTGCTCACGAGGAAGAATTATCACCAGCACTAGTTTTGGTTTGCGCGATATGTAATAGGGCTTTTAGGGATCACGTCGATGCACAGGTAAGTTTGGCTAAAGGTAAATTTGCTTTATCAGGTAAAGTAGAATTATTTTCACTGTTTACCCTATTATATGTTTAGCTTTAGTCTGGTATTAGTATTTTTGAGGCCTTAAAATATATCTATGGTATTTATTTAGGAGCATGCTACAAAATCATCAGAATGTATTGAAGAGTTCACAAATGAATTGAAAGAGGAGAAGGAGGCTTCAGAACAATTATCTCCCACCAGTGGGCTAGTGAGACATACTGTTCGCGTCGTGGGTAGGCACTTTATACATATGTAGATAATAATAGATAATTATCTTCTTTATTTTTGGCAATCAAAAATTTTGTAAATTGCATTTTGTTCGGATATTATAAATAAATTATAGTATGCTGATTTACTCGAGTCAGTTTTCACTTTTAATTCTACTAATATTATAAGCAAGAATATAAGGATGCATGTATTTTTGTTTTTATTCCGCATTAAAATTACATAACGGACTTTTGAAATTATACTATAATATAGTAATAGTACACCGGTATAGATCCTAAAACTACCGCTACACAGACTCAATTAGATATTATATCTATGGTTTTAACACACAAATTTTCTCCCTGAACTCTAATAAACTAAATTTAAGGCAAAGACTAGGTGTAAAATAATTCAGTGCACATCGTTCCAGTTTTAAACATTATTTTGTTTCTGTACCCTCAATCGTAGTTTTATATTGTAGCAGAATATTCACATAATAAGGCGATCGATCGTGAAGTGAACAACGCTGAGAGCGAGGCGCTATTGTCGTCTTTGGATGACGTTGCTAAAAATATCATACGAGTGGTCATCATTGAGAAGGCGTTCAGATGCGAGTATTGTGAAGAGTTAGTATTAAGCATATATGATTGTTGGAATAAACTAATTTAGTTATAAAATGAACCAATATAAGATTTTCGCGAAAATTAAAATGAAAACATGGTTTTTTGATATTCATTTTTATATCTTCCATACATTTCGATAACTTTACAGCTATTGTAATCACTGACAGATGTTATAAAAGTGACTTTCATCTCATCTCGTGATTTTTTGAAACATGTTAAAATAAATTGACAAAATCTCGTGATAATATTTGAAAAACATAGTTTCATTATACATATATTGCGCTTCTATAAGAAATAATTTGGTAATTACATAATATTGATGTAGTAAGTAAGGCAATTAATTAAATAGGGACTTATAATTCCAGTGTATTCTATTTGGAAGACGCTTTAAATAATCACAGAGTAATACACAAAGGTGTGCAAAATCCGTTCACCTGTCACATCTGTAAAGTAAGCTTCGCCACATATTCAAGGTAAGTTTGAACCATACAGGTAAATTTACATTATAGTTAAGGTAAGTTTGCTTTATAAACATATATTTTTTATTTTAACGTCTTCATTATTTAATAATTAGATGCACAACACACAAAACCACACACGGTTTTTACAAGCGAAGTACTACAGAGGGTAACGAGGGTCACACTGGACCGGCTAGCGCGGGGATTTTAGGTTACGGGGGATTCCCAGTTGTTAAACACTTTCTATGCGAGGTGAGGGTAATCTAGGATAACTAGGGTAAATTTTAACATGTACTTAGTTTTTTATGTACCTTATTGAAGTTATATTAATTGATTATGTATTTTGTATAAGGACTGCGGAAGATCGTATTTGCATTGGACATATTTACAAGTACATCGTCGCATGAAACACGCTAACGAGAATTATATATTTAAATGTAACCAGTGCGAACTAACTTTCCCAAATAGGTATATTAATAATTATTAATAATTATATACCAACCATAGTAAAAACGTTATTAAAATTCAGATAAATAGTGTAGAGTATTGAGCCCAATGCGTACCATTCACTTTTCCATTTAAGCTATGTCCGCACTTTGTCGGTGAATAGAGTATTTATACATTATAATAGAAACAGATAATTTGAGAATTGTGTTAATATAGATGAGAAAATAACGTATTAAACTATAAAAACAACCTAGTACCCTTAGAAGGTTATATAAGAAAAGATATTTAGAAAATCTTTATATGTATAATATTGAGTAATTATATTATTATTATGGTTTTGTAGTTGGAGTGTTGCGTATCACAGGAAGAAAGTACACGGAAAATCTGGTCAAGACGAGAATGGGGGCATCACTAAAATTATAAGAGACAACAGGTATGTATTCAATTGTTAAATTATTTATATGAATATAATTTAACACCAAGAAATTATTGCTTTCAGAATCCCATGTCGTGACTGCGATCAGACGCTGCCAAACAAAATTGAACTCTACAAACATAGAAAGAAGGAGCATTCGGATGAAGCTTTAGATATGGACAAAGAAGGTATTATAACTACATTAATATTAGAAAGATGAATAAAAAATTTGTATGTGTATGTTTGTAATGAATACATTCAAAAACTACAGTGCTTATCTCAAAACTTTTTTCACCAATGAAAAGCTACATTTATATTGTGTAACATAGGCTATATTTATTTTCACAAAAGATTATGAGGCACTCCGCTTAAATAAATAAAAATAAATGTATAAATAGAAGGTAAAAATATTACAAAAATCTTATGTACACTGGTGCGAAGCTTGTACGGACGGAAAGCTTATATACAGGGTGACTGGTGAATTACTATCAATATTTAAGGAGAATACTCGGTACATGATTCTCATTCGAATTATGTAAAAAAATAGGCACTTAATTTTTGACAAAATTTCCGTATAATTAAATAAAGTGTTGACACGTTCCAAGTGTTCCAAGTGTGGACGCGTGCGGCAGCGTGCTGATACAACACTACGCCGCCACACGCGTGTGTGTGTGTGTGTGTATACCTAATCTGTAGGGTGTTCACACGATGCGTAATTAATTACATAACTTTTGGTTAACTTTACTTAGAAGTTTATTAATATTTATGTTATATTAATTTTTATTTCGTCATATATGATCGTCAAATATCACGTCCTCAAGTATCGATAGTAATTCACCAGTCACCCTGTATATATCCAATTTTTGTTTACAGGTAATTGGTCGGATCAAATAGATGAATCCAGTACCACTGTATGTAGCAAGTGTGGACACAATCTGCATAACGTGACGGCGTTACAAAAACATATCAAGTGAGTTACATTAATACACTTATAACTAAACAATAAACTATATGACATTTTAATACACTAAAAATAATCGTCTTCTTGTATGATTAAAGATATAATCATTATTGGGTTAAATTAAAACGTTTTTACAAAACGTCACGAGGTTATTGTATTCTACTATGACTTGTAGAAGCTTTATCCTATTAACTGGTATAAGTGTTAACCTAGTCGTAGTTAAGTTTTACCCTATTAATTTATATAATCTTTACTTAGTCGTTTTTAAGCTTTAACCTATTAATTCATATAAGCGTTACCCTAGTGCTATTATTTAGGCTTTACCCTACTAATTTTTACAAGCGTTACCCTAGGCATTTATAAGTTTTACCCTACCCCCAGGGAGGTCCACGGGTACACCAATCCCCACTCGTGCCCCGTGTGTGGTCGTAGTTTCCGTTCAGCGTCGATACGTAACGAACACGTAAGGACTCACACGGGGGAACGACCGTACCCCTGTGATGTGTGTGGGGTAGCGTTTAGACGGTGAGAGGAATACTTTATAATAATAATACATAATAATAATAGTTTATTTGCTCAAATATGGGTTAACAAAGGTATTTCATACATACTTCAATTGTTTTTGATGAGGGTAAATGATATGTTGAGGTGGGTTAAGTTGTAACATTTGTAGACTTTCTGTCTAGCTGTGAAGTATTTTTTTTTTCTAATTGATGATTGGATATAACTTTAGTTTTGTCCTGTTGTAATGGTACTCGGGTTCAATTCCCGATTAACAAAACATGTTTGTTCCTAGTGACTTTTGGTAAAGAGCATCACTTTCAATAAAACTATAAAGTAAGAAAAACCGTCACCATTATTACATGTTCCAATTGATCATCAGATTCATTTTATTTCGTAGAAATGTTGAATGTGACAATATTATAAATCAAATTCCTACGAATACCAATTATCTATTTCATCTCTAACTCCGTAACTCAAACTGATAGTTTTGAGGTAATTCAATCTCATACTAATACCAATCTCGTTCATCTATCTCATCTATCTAATCTATCTCATCTATAGATCAACAGCGATGCGTAATCACCGTCTTATTCACACGGGGGTCCGCGCGTGGGCTTGTTTGAGATGCCCCAAAAGGTTCCGTATTAAATCTGACCTCAAGACACATCTAAGACTGAAACATCCGGCTCATCTGGCTGTTATTGAGGTATTATTAGAAAATAATGTATATTTAGAGTTCTAACAAAATCCTTACTGTTTTTTTTTTAAAGCCAGTCCTTTTAAATAACGAATAAAACCTAAACTAGAACAAACTAATCATTATCTTAACTCAATACAACTTAAATAAGTTAAAAACAATTTACAAAAATACAAGTCGTGTTCACAAAATACTTTCCCGCGTAAAAGTCGACAAATCAAGCGTCATAGCTTTAATATCACTTCGGATGCGTTCGGGAATTTAAAAGTTCGGTTCAAATTAAAAGTGTGTTCCCTATATGTATGTACATAAGGACAGATAGTTTTTCACAGCCATTACTGTGTATTAAACTTAGGGTTTTATTCCCGGACTAAGATTTTTTTAAAGTTTTTTCTCATAGTGCATAATGTATATATTAAAACAGCCAGATATTTGATAGTTAGACATCAAAATAATTTCAGCTACTGAGATTATTCGAAAGAGACAGCCAAAAAAAACTAGTTTTTAGTACAAATAATTTTCAAATTATCTTATGAACATGGAAAAAGTGGTTAAGTGTATATATATGTTTTTCAGATCGAGGGTACCGCAGCATCTTCGGAGGAGGTGCAGCAACAGCTGACCTTGAACAACATCAACCACGACAAGGTCATTGAGATAACGATGATAACCTTCGCTAAGGTCAGTACACTACAATATACAAGTCGGGAATAAATATTATTTATGTTTACAAGAGGGAGCTAATTTTAAAAAAATAATTTCTAATTTCTATAGAAAGTATTTAATTCGACAAAATTTTTACCAAGCTACCATTAATAAAAAGGTTCTTAAAAAAATGCTTTAATCAAAAAGCCATTGCTTTGAGGCAGTTTCCTTATCACCTGGTCAGCATCTGATTGTATAGTTGTAAAGAAATCAAATGAAAAACATAAAGATAAAATTTATGTAATATGCGAGAAAATCCTCGGAAATAACTAGTTTTAAATATATTTCAATTCGAGTAATTCTCGAAAGCTTTTAAGAGTTTTTAATTAATATTATTATTAATTAATTTCATCAGGATACAACAAACATAGTTCCTAATTCATCCCGCGCTCTCGGTCTATTAAATGATGTGCCGAGGACACGCGTGGTTTGGGAGAGGCCTACGCAATACTATGGTGAAATATTATTATATTATATACATACTAGCTGCTCCCCGCGGTGTTAACCGCAGATTTCTGGGATGTAAAGTAGCCTATATGTTATTCCTGGACGTCAGCTTCCTGTATACAACATTTTATTAAAATTGGTTCAGCCGTTTGAGCGTAAAGAAGTAACAAACATGCATACTCACTCACAAACTTTCGCAATTATAATATTAATAAACATATATTAATTCGTCTGTTCATAAAGTCTCAAAAAAGCTATAACCATTATTAGAATATATTTAAACACATAATTTTAATGTCGAATTACTGTTTTTCCTTATTAACTATTAAGTATATAAACAGCAGTATATATAAATTGAAAATATATATGTTGTAATTTTTATTCGTAAGTACTAGTAATTAGTTTTAACTTAATATTTTTTTTAATAGATGTTTTCCAACCCCGTCGCGGCCGGGGTATAGCTAAGACCCCAAGACGACCGAAAATATTGAGAGGGGAAGATTTACCCCATGATGAAAATTACCCCTTGGATAATGATAACACGGAAACGGTTTGACATATTACTAAATCAATTCTATATAAATACTAGAAGACCCGGCAAACTTCGTATCGCTATATAATCAAGAAATGTCTGTTACGTTTTTTGATTTATATTATTAGAGTTTACCTATTAAAGCCATAAATCTCCGTGTTTTGAAGTGCGACAGAATGATTGACATATTACAGTTAGTTGTCAAACCTAATGTCAAAAAAAAAAAGTTTGTATCAACAACTACTAATAAATTAAAAATTAACTAAAAAACCATTGTCCAGCAAGCAAAATTGTGAATCTAAACCATTCCCAGATCCCCTTGAACACACACAAAAAATTTCATCAAAATCGGTCATGTCGTTTGAGAGAAATTCAGTGACATACACACTCACAGAAGAATTATATATATAAAGATAAGCAATATATTTATATTCAAATTACATATTTCTATTTTAGGACCCAGAGAAGATTCAAGATAATATGTATCCTGTGACTTTGAATGTGGATGGAGAGGTGAATTGTTAAATTTATTTAAAAAACTTAGTTTAAACTTGACAAATCTTCATAGAGCATATTTATATGAACTATTAGATTTTGCCCGCGACTTCGTCTGCTTTAGTATCAATATTAGAATTATATCTGACTTAGCATCCTCTATTCCTCAGTAGAGGCAGTAAATAAGAAGATTTTGGATTTTATCAATTTATTATTCTTTTTCAATCTTATGTAAAGTATCCTATGTCTTTTCTATGTTCTAATCTATCTCTCTACCAATCTTCATCCAAACTCGTACAGCCGTTAGAGTTATAAATAGTGTAACTAACACCACTTTCTTTTATATGTAAATATAAGTTGACTGGTAGGCAGATTAATTTTTTATACTATGTGCCATTCACAAGCCTATTAATTATTAAGGTAGGAAAAATATAAACTAGTCAAAAATATTGTCTGTATTTCCCTATGTAATAAATAGAATAGTAATTTTCAATGTTCTTTACTTATTTCAGTTTCAAAACCTATCAACATTGAATGTCCAACTTTTGTTACAAGATGGCGCTTTAGTGAACGGCAATCAAATGGTCGAATTACAATTAAACGATGAGATGCTTCTGGAATAGTATATAAGAACTATATAGAGTTTAATGAAGTAATATTAAATGAAGTGTATTTGATTTAAGTTTAAAATAAATGTATTTTGTTTTTTATTTTTTATACACAATAAAATGAATAACCTGTCTCTTTATTTGTATACTAATATAAAATAAAACCGCTACAAAATTGTAAGGAGAAGAAGAAATTAGGATTAAATAAATTTATATCAAAAGGCAATACATTCTGGGAAACTTTGATTGAATACATATTGTTAAGTCTTAGGCCTCGGCCTCGAATTTTGCGGGCAGCGGAGCGGGAGCGGGAGCGGCAGGATCTTACGCGTATAATCAAATGGACCGACCCTCGAATACAGCGGTGCCCGCTGCCCGCTATTTTGGAGAAATGTATGCGTTTTCGTGCCGCCGCCGCTGCCGCTCCGCTGCCCGCAAAATTCGAGGCCGAGGCCTTAGTACACATCAAATATAAGTTTTGGCGGCAAAATATAGTCAAACTTAATAGGGAGGAGTGACGTCACAAACCGTGTGACGTAATCGATACTGATTGGCTGGCTGGCTGTCAGATATGTGCTTGGTTGTCATGTGACACTTCCTAGCATTTGTATTTAAAGTTGCGATGCAGAATATTATATGATATTGCTTTATTATAGAATAACTAATAGGGATGAAACTTTTCAATCATCAAGTTTAATTAATCATTACTTATCTCTACATAAATAAAAATTTGTACAATATAATAAATACGTATATTTTCTGTATATATATTCAGGAAAATTGAGCATAAAAAGTTACATTCATTAGCCTCTCAGTTACACAACACAATTTTTTATTTATTAAATGTAGATACAGGCAAAATCTCAAAGATGTCGTAGTGTTGCCATATAATGTTAATAAACTCCAATATTATTCAACATGTGCGTCAATATCATCTGATGCACGTCCCTGAACACCGTTCTCACATTATCCGTGTCAGTAGCTGTTGTGAAATGAAAATAACATTCTCTGGGTCGAGATGTCTCAACTATGACGAATTTTTCAGCTGTGGCCGTATACCTGCGACGTTCGCGTTTTTTTGTTGTTAAATCCTGTAAAAAAATACATAACTGTTTGAATTATTGGTATATAAAGATTTATTTGTTGTTTTTTCTTGCCTCCTTTTTTGATTTAAGCTTGTAAGTATTTTATATGGATTTAGGCATTTAATGAAAAGTTTATACATATATTTTTCTCTTACATCAGATTTACTTTATAAAAAAAAAGCATAATGGACTAGAGCAGCTTGTTTTTTCTCAATTAATTTTTCTTTATTACTGACTAGCTATTATCCGAATAGAGAAATAACTATAATGATAAAAAATGATTCAAGATTCCAAAAGTTTAGCCTCGATAGTTTTATACACAAAATCTTAGCTAAAACGCCTTAAATATTATTTAAAAGTTACTCACGACAAATAAACTCCTAATGAACATCTTAGTCTTTGTATATTCATCACCTTGGCTCTCAAACTGACGGTACTCTGGAAAGTACGGAGCTATACTGCGTCCCTGACAGATCTTATTCTCCAAAATATCTTGCTTGTTAAGGAATACTATAAGACCTGCTTCTATTAAAAATCTGAAAGAAAATAACTAATATACTTATTTGTATATGTTATTTTGTACAATTTTAACACCTGAAATGGGAAATTATTTTGTATAGATTTATAAGATAGTCATTTAAATAAATAACGCTTCTATTGAATATCTGTTCTCACTTAAAAGCATAGATAGGCCGTAAAAGATTTAATAAAATTTGTAATTAATTACCTTGTTGTCTATAAATCATAGAACAATATAATTCGAATGTAAAGTTTGAGGCGTAGTATTACCTACCGACTTTGCCACACATCTTCGAAAAGCACCAGTGCTTCCTTCAATCTGTTCTGAGTGTGATCCTCCCGAAGAGTTTGGTCGAAGTCACTACACGCCACCACGAACCATATGGCGTGGATACCTTCAAATACCTGCGTAAAATATGAAATAATTTTTCATATCTAATACTTACATTACTTTAAAAAAGCTATATATCATTTCAGAATGTCTATTAATCGATTTTTAAAACACACGCTTTTTGTGAAAGCTTTTAGCGAGTCATTTATCTGTATATGAGTGACAAGGATGAGAAGCAAAGGCATAATATTAAGTTAAATTAGATATTAAACCCGTTTACTAATGGTGAATGTATATAGGTATGTAGTTTGTAAAATGGTGTTAAAGTACCTGTATCCATTTTTTCCTTTCCCCTCTCTGACCTCCAACGTCAAACATCCAAAACTCTTGTATACCACCGTGCATTGATTTGGGTACCTTAAATATGATTATTTATATAAAATAGTGTATAAATATATTATTAATTTGTTATTAAACTTGAACATACTTTAACTTTAAATTCAATCTTCTGTATTCCAGTTGTTTTTTGTCTACATCGAAGTATATCAGCATCGGTGGGTAAATAATCGCTCTTTGCTAATAAATCGATTCTGTCCAGGAAACTGTAAAATTAAAAAAAGCGCCATTTATTGTCAATACCATAATGAGTTTGTTCTTTTCGAGCGACATCTAGTGTTATTGATAATTGATTTCAAAATAATCTTTTCGATAAATAAATATCTAATTATTTTATATTTACAAAAATATTTGTTATATGTAAATATTTTTCAAATACTGTTTTCTATGAAATGAAATCGAAATTTGGAATTTCCATACAGGAAATAATCTAAGGTATTAAACACAATCTACGAATACAGATGATCTTTTTGATATGAATAAAGATATACAACATAATATTTTTTTTATATTTAATATTATTGTTATATTACATGATAAGTTGTATGATTGTTGTGTGCGTCTGATTTAAAAAATAAAAAAAAAAAAATAAAAAAATAAAAAATAAAAATCTTTTATTCTCAAGCAACATAGGCTCATAGTTGGTTAGTACATATAATTACTTAGAAAACTATGTTAGTAAAATATATATATATAATAAAAAAATAAAAAAAAAAACAATGAATACATACCTACCACATTATTTAAGCATTATATTGTTTTGATTGTAGCAAGTCTAAAAAAAATGTTTAGAATGTTGGAAATACAGCGTCAGTTTAATAAAGAGGCGAGCGATTATTAAAGACATCGAATTTGTTTAGGATTATTTCAATACAAAATATGAAACGAATCCTCTCATCATTCAATGTATTCACCGTGCGGGTGTCGAGTCCATTGTTGTAGTGAGAGGAGCTTCAACAGTGACTGGGACTCGTGACCCAGGTGTAGGTTAAGGGATTCCTTTCTAACGCGCGTTAAACGCTCACCTCACCGTACAGGCTCCTCTCTCTACCAAATTTGAAACGAACCTACTTGGTCTGCTTTCGAAGTACATTCCAAGAATAAATTGATGTGAGTTCTGAACATGCCCAAGTCTTTTAGTAGGTTGTAACTTGTTACATTATAGAAAGTGATTTAGTGATATTTTTAATTACAATAAAACACTCACTACTCCGCACTGTCCAGGAGTTGGTATTCGTTTGATCTCCTGAAGCATTCTCTCACTCCACTATCCTTCCATAGGTTTCTGACGTGGTCGAAATAGTCCTGAAGATTTAAGGATATACATGTATAGTTCTATCAAGACTTATCTTAAGATATATCTTCAGTTCAAAAGTACAATACAAAAATATTATTACATTTTACTCTTATAAAGTCTATACATTCGAAGTGCATATATTTTTATTTTTTAAGAAATAACCACCATATGAAAACGTAATTTACTACAATTTCTAATAGTTATTACCTTCAATGCATTAAAGGCATGGACTTTTAAGAAACCATACAGTTATATTAAAATAGACGAATATAGAATAAAATAACTTTTCAAAATGGTCAGATCTAAGATTTTCGCGAGTATTCATTTAAATGAAACTAATATTTTTCGGATGTATTACTCGATTTTTATTTTTGATAAAAAATTACATACTCCGGAAGTTTCGGCTACTTTAAAACAAACGTGTAGACTGTAGTACATCCAAATAATATTAGTTTTATTTAAAAAAGGATATTAGTGCATTCAATAATTCTCTAAAACAATATACAATACATTAATTTGTTCATTTTTTCTACCTCATTATATTCCAACGGTCCATCGGGTCCTATTTTAAGTATATACTGTTGTGATTGTACATTTTTCGGATCCTGAAGCGCTATACTCAGCGTTGCCATGTTCCTAACTATATCATAGATCGACTCGTGTGTATTATGCCTTATGTGTTCAGCTTTCTCTTTACGTTCGCTGAAAAACATTTTAAATGTATTAATCTTTTACTTAAAATAGTTATTTTTCATTTATTATTAATTCATTAACACGACTCATAATTCCAGTTACTACTAAATTAAAATTACTTTCAAGCGTTTAGTGCCAACTTTCTTCTTATAATTTAATTATCATATTTGGTACTTTTAAGCTTAATATTTGCCTTATACTCGTATAATAAGTACTTATATTAATTATTAATTCATACTTATAGTACTCACCTAGCCGTGAAGCCTTGAACGTGTAAAATCTTCATTTGTTTAATTATAGTTGTCTTACCGCTCTCACCCGTCCCTAGGAGTAATAACTTTATGGCCTGGAAATAAAACATATATAAGAGTTATTTATTTATAACTTCATTAGAATTTTACTCTGAATTAAAGAGAAGGTAAGGTAATCAGTTTCTAAACGATATCCATATTATCAAAAGTAACGCGAAATTGAGTCTGTATGCTAATTTGTATCATCGTATTATATCTTCTTCCTCTATCTGACAATTTCCCAGCTTTAGCCAGGGTCTGCCTCACATGTAAATAGTTTTGGCTAATTGTTTTTACGACCGGCCGCCTGCCTGACATCAATCCTCTTTGAAAAAAAAATCGTTTTGTACAATACAAATTGCAAACTTTGTTTCTTTTTATAAACGAGGAGTGAACCAAAAGTATGATATTTGTAGTATATATGATATTTGTAGAACAAGTCAAAAGATTTTAAAAAATAATTTTGCTCTCTCCTAATCTAACTCGTGTATTGTGTGTAAAAAATATAAATATGCCACGACCACTTAGAAGTATGTTTATTTGATTAGTAGCTATAGGAGAGTAAACGTCAAAAAGGACAAAATATTAATTACAGACGACGAATAAATAGAAAAGTAAGATTCATAAAACATTTGAAAAAGTAATTTTTTTAATGTCTACAAAGATGTTTTAATCATCATGACTTTTAGACCACCTTTAATCTATACAAATAAATAAAACTAGAGTGTCTGTTTGTAATATAGAAATAACCGTTTTTTACTACATGCATATTAATAGATATGTATACGGGACACACACCAAAATATTTTTTTTTTTTACAATTTTTGTCTATATGTTGGTTCCGGCTTGTCTCCAAAACGGCTGATTTTTAAGGTACTTTTACTAATATGTCTGTTATAAGGAATAACTTAGGCTACTTTTTATCTCAATACCGAAATTAAGTGTTATCACGCACTAATGGGATTCAGGAACCACGCGGCGTTTAAAAGGTCTTCATTGTTAATTTTTTTACGCAGACGAAGTCGCGGGTAACAGCTAGTATAACCTAATACTTTCTACGTACTTTAATTTAAGAGATTATTTTTTGATATATGACATTAGTTAAACTCACGTCATTATAAGATTTGATCCAATGTTTAATCTCTCTGTCGATTTGTCTTGAATTATATTCATCTTCATTGTAAGTTTTCACGCAAGGCAGGATACCCATTTTGGAATCTGGAAACATATCATATAATTAATAAAAAACAAATAAAAGATTTATTTATTGAAGAGTCATTCATTTAAATTGTTTTTAAAAAGGAATATTTGAATTTATATATTTTGTTTTTTAAAGTATTACGAAGTTTTTAAGTTTCGACACCATTAAAAATGATGATTATATTAAATCATTTAATACTAATGGTAATTCACATTATTAATTTGGTGGAAATATTGAGTTTGAGGAAATATTTTTGCGAATACTCATTTAAATGAAACTAATATTTCGAAATTACTACGCGATTTTTTATTTTTGATTATAAACTACATACTCCCGACGTTTCGGTTATTTTAATATTGAGTTGTTTGTTATGATTTTATGCCGCCAAATCTTGCGAAGCTAATAAAAAAGATTGACAGAAATACCTATCAGCATGGAAAGTTAAAAACTATGAACCAAGTATATAGCAATGTAATCATTAAGTAAATGTTCGTAAATCAATTATTATATCTACATTCATATTTATAAGATTTTTTTACCAAGTGTTTTGGCAGCTTAAGATAATTTTTTATCAAAACAAATCCAGACTATAAAGTTTTTCAAAAAATTCATATATTTATATATACATATAATAATATTGCATAAAATGGTTACATTCAAACGTATGGAAGCAATTTCATTATATTTTAAATACTTCATATATGTGAATTGAAATTTTAACGAAAATATAAAATGTATATACATATATGTATTATATGTATGTAAACTCAATTTTATATTTTATTTGTTAATTTACAAACACACCATTTGGTTTACATTTCAATATTAAAACATAACATATGCATTTATCATTATGATATTTCTTATTTATTACAAAGTAATAAAAATGTGTGTTGAAAGTTATCTTTAGGAATTTTTATATTTTTTGTACGTTTTTTAATATAATTGTAGTAATTAGAATAATATTAAAGCATAGTTACAGTAGAATTTTGTTTTTAATATAAAAGAAAACATCAAGTTTGCGATATAATTGATTAATTATCTTTCCTCTTTGATATTTTTAAATCAAACAGATTATATGTAATAACCAATTAGTCTCTGAGCTAGCTAACGTTTAACATAACTTCAAATTACCCACATTAATTTAACGAAAGTTTTGAATCGTATTAAAATTATTAAAAAAAGTTTTAAATATATTATAACATTACAATGATTTAAAATATAAAGCATCTATATAATATTTTAAAATAAAATTGATAACAAAACTTTCCAATATGTTTTTCTTTAAAACACGATATGAAGCACAGTTTAGCAATACACAAACGAACACTTATGCAAATACTTTTGGCACATTCTGTTATACACACACATTTATGCATCTGTCAGAAAATAGACAAATACACGTAACTAAAGAGATCTAAAGCAAAAAGGTTATATATTTGCACAATCAGCCACTAAAATTCATTTGATAAATTAAATATATATTTATATGAATTAACAAAAAATATGTTACCGTATCCGGCTGGGATGGTCAAATCTCAGCGACTGACTGCTTCGTATTTTAATCAACGATAAGTTATCAAAACTGATTACGATTTATAAGTATACATTAAATTATTGCAATTCACTGATAAGGCAACCGAAATTATTTTACGATGATTACTAGTGCAGACCCGCCCTTATTATCAATTTGAATGACTTATTATTTTATTTTCATTATATCTATATACCATTACATTGGAAAACTTCGTATTTACGAAATTTAAATATCAAACCTTTTGCATGTTTATACTTACGTGTTTATTGCCGCTATGTTCCAAATATAGACACATTAATAACTTCTTGGTACTTTATCTGTTATATGGGATATTTAATCAACAACAATTTATTTAGAAATCTTCATAACATAAAAATAACAATATGTGGGTAGACACAAATATGTTTACTTAAAGAAATATAATGTACCGTCTACTTTGTTACTTTTATGCTACATTAATCTATAAAACATTGTGCAAGACGATACAATCTGTTAGTGTTGTATTACAAGTGAATTTCAAGATGACTGGTCGAGGAAAAGGAGGGAAAGGACTGGGTAAAGGAGGCGCGAAGAGACACAGGAAAGTATTGAGAGACAACATCCAAGGGATAACGAAGCCGGCGATCAGGAGACTGGCTCGGAGAGGAGGAGTCAAGAGGATATCAGGCTTGATCTACGAGGAGACGAGAGGAGTGCTGAAGATATTCCTGGAGAACGTGATCAGGGACGCTGTGACGTACACGGAGCACGCCAAGAGGAAGACTGTCACCGCCATGGACGTGGTGTACGCGCTCAAGAGACAGGGACGAACGTTGTACGGCTTCGGAGGATGAAGGAGGAGTAGGGAGTTAGGTGTAATAGAGATAATATATTGAACAAGCATTAATATTTAAAACATCGCAAAGACAAGGTCCTTCTGAGGACCGCTACATTAATGTTTCAACAAAACGTCAAAATATATTAAAATTAAATTGTACGCGCTGAAGAGACAGGGTCGGTATTGTACGGCTTCGGAGGATGAAGGAGTCATTAAGTTACGCCTAAAATAGTCTTTCTGAAGCTCTGATATTTAAAAGGTACGATAAAGAAAGATTAACTTATAACATAATGCACAAAATATTGAATGTAAAATGAAATAAAATTGTATAGATTATTAAAGTTGAATTAAATTCAGATTTAAATTACATATTGTGGTTTTATTAAAGGTTTTTCTTTATATATCAAAGAATATAGATTTTGATTATCTATATGAATTATTTTTAAATATTTTTTTACTTCTATTCATATTAAATAAAATAGGATAATTAAATTTGTGATATCGAAAATTCATTATAATAGTCGAGCATCAAAACCCAAACAATTTTTAGCATGTTGTCAGTTTGTTTAGACTGTTCTCAAATATAGTAAAACGGATTTTGATAGAATTTTAATTAAAATAAGCTAAGTTTGTGGTGGTAGAGCCTAGCTGTAGTCAATTTACTACAGCTCGAACATGGGCTGGCTCGACCGGGGAAGTACCACCCTCTCACAGAAAATCGGCGTAAAGTAGTCTTTAAAGGCTGCGTTTCGTCCGATGAGTGAGAGAGCCGGTTGCCCTTTCCCTTTTCCCAACCTCTACTTTCCCTCCCTTTCCCACCTTTTCCCCAATCAAGGGCGGCAACACATCCGCAAATCTGCGTTGCGGATGTCCATGGGCGACGGTAACTACCTATCATCAAGTAGGCCGTCTGCTCAGTTGCCCCCTTTTCCCGTAAAAAAAAAAAAAAAAAAAAAGTTAATGAAAGATTATATTTTTCTAAGAAATGTTGAGGGGGTTAAATGTATGTATTTAGTCCTAACATGAATTTTGTGCTCACATTTGTATAAAGCATTTCTATTGGTCAACTCAATAATACTCTCGTTCAACAGTGTTTAGTTGCAAGACTTAAATGAATGTATATTGTCTATAATTATTACTAAACATCATACTTAATTATATTTACTCAAAATGTCTTCCAAAAAGAAGAGCAAGTCTCGTTCATCTCGCGCCGGCCTCCACTTCCCCGTGGGAAGAATCCACAAGATCCTAAGGAAAGGGAACTACGCGCCCAGGATCGGGGCAGGAGCGCCTGTGTACTTGGCAGCGGCCCTGGAATACTTATCAGCTGAAATACTGGAGCTGGCGACGGAAGTGGCCAAGGAGAACAACAAGACGAGAGTCATCCCCCGGCACATACTGTTCGCCATCAGGAACGACGAGGAGCTCAACAGAATGCTGTCCGGAGTGACCATCTCTCAGGGCGGAGTGCTGCCCGCGATACACGCGCAGCTGCTGCCCAAGAAGACGGCCAAGAACACGCAGCCCTCGCAGGCACAGTCATCACAGTCATCGCAATCTTATTAACATGTATTTATCATATTTAAACTAAAAGACAAAGTCCTTTTAGGGCCGCATCTGCGATTTCATTACTCTAGCTACAAAACTTGTTACTATTTACTATACTCTATTTAATTGTTCATTTTCTGTTATTTATCAATTTTTAATATTTGAGAGTTTAAATAAATGTTATACTTTAATACAAAATATGTTTTATTTCACAATAAAATTAGTTTAACACAATGTGTCTTAAACGAAATATAATTTTTTTGTATGAAATATAAAAAATTATACCAATTTGTATTTATTTAGTACCTATCTACATTCAAGAATTTTATCTTGGTAATACTACAGTTGCATAGTTTTTATTGCATCATATGATCAACGTGTAGATTATTACAATATTGGACAATATCACTATTGGACTAATGTCCCACGGACAGAATCTTGAAAAAACTTTAAATTTTACTTCATTTTAACGAGAAAAACACATAAAAATATGTTTTTATTTGTGAGCTTGTTTGTCCTGGAAAACTTCTTGAAAGCCTAAGGGAATTTAATAAAAATTAAAACCTTATTTGGGTGATAAAGAAGTTTTAAGCTAAAGTTTTTCAGTTGACAATAACTTTAATCCAATAATCCAAAACTTGTGTTTCTTTTAGAAAAGAATTTTTCATGAAAATAAATGTTTTTTGCAATAAATTATATAAGCTAAAAAGATGTATAAATATAAAAAATACAAATTGAATGATTGACATCATTTTAAAGGTGCAGAACTTCGCAATAAACAACCCATAGATATAAAAAATGTAAACTCATTTAACGTATTTAAAAAAGAATTTGCTGAGTATATTTTAAATAATAAATAATTAAAACTAATACAATACGTTGAATTAGTAATTAATATAGGAAAAAATGTCTCTTATTTTATTTAATCTTTGTTACAAGTGTGATGTCGAACTGTATATTCATAAATGTTTTTGTTGTAAGTGTAATTCTCATATAAGTGATAATAATGTCTTAATGGGAATAAATATTTTAAACCATAACTCAGTTATTTCGAAAATAACAAAAAGCAATGAATATTAAAACAGGTTATAGAAAAGAAATAAAAAGGCTTGAATACTTTCTTTTTCGAGATACAATTATAAGGATACATATATAATATATGTATATATCTACAATTATAAACAACAAATAACTGATTTTTTCAATCAAATTAAATCATTAAATTATATCATTAACTCATTTCTTTGTTAAGTTTCAAAGCATTTCTTTATTTGAAATGTTCAGTCATTTTTATTACTTAAAACCTGTCTTTGAAAACTAAATCCATATATAAATACGAGATAGGTATATATGAGTCATATTTAAAAAAATAATTAAACCAACGACATTTAATTTTAAATGAAACCCTTCATTTTTAATACTTACAATTATTCTTTTAGTTATTTGTTTTAATAATGCTTTTAAATTAAACATAACGTTCAATTTAATTTTTATGTATTAATGTATATGACGTCTTGTTGAAACATTAATGTAGCGGTCCTCAAAAGGACCTTGTCTTAGCGATGTTTTAAATATTAATGCTTGTTCAATATATTAATCTCTATTACAACTAACTCCTTACTCCTTCATCCTCCGAAGCCGTACAACGTTCGTCCCTGTCTCTTGAGCGCGTACACCACATCCATGGCGGTGACAGTCTTCCTCTTGGCGTGCTCCGTGTACGTCACAGCGTCCCTGATCACGTTCTCCAGGAATATCTTCAGCACTCCTCTCGTCTCCTCGTAGATCAAGCCTGATATCCTCTTGACTCCTCCTCTCCGAGCCAGTCTCCTGATCGCCGGCTTCGTTATCCCTTGGATGTTGTCTCTCAATACTTTCCTGTGTCTCTTCGCGCCTCCTTTACCCAGTCCTTTCCCTCCTTTTCCTCGACCAGTCATCTTGAAACTCTTGTAATACAACACTAACAGAATGTATCGCTTGCACTGTGTTTTATACATTTATGGAGCAGAAAAGTAACAAAGTAGACGGTATACATATTTAATTTTCTTTACGTAAGTAAAACAATTTGAGTCTACCCATATTATTTTTATGTTATGAAGATTTTAGAAAACTTCAATAAGATTTTAAAAAATATTTAAGCGTTAGTGGTATTATGGAATTTTACGTATAATTTATGATTATGTTATATTATTTTTGTAATATAAATTTAATTCCTTATTTTATTTTGTTTCGTTCAAATAGAGTATATTAAATTTTAGAAACGTATATATAATACTATCGATTGTCCATTTAATATACTATCACCAAATTAACCAGAGTATTTTCCCAATAATAAAATAAGATTTCTAAATTACTTCTGTCTGTCTGTCTGTGTGTTTATCTTCAAAACTATTATAAAATAATTGTTTGAAAACTGGTTTTGTAGCTAAGATAGTTTTTTCATGATCTATTAAACTTGTAACTCATCCAACCTGTGCTTTAGAATTTGATTAAAGAAATATGTGAGTTTTAACAAGTGAATATTGAATTAACTCGTATGAACTACTCTTCTTAAGATAGATTTGTATATATTTTTATTAACAAGAATCAATTATTATGTAATAAAACGAATTGTAATGTGTGTAAATACATAAACAAAATTATATTTCAACTTTATTTCAAAGTAAAAAGGTTTCGTACACACTTTAGACTAGATTATGAAGTATATATATCGATTTAGTTTCGAAAATTAAGTCTTATACTTAATTTATCCTTATCTCTTTACAAATAATTTTATCTTTTTTTTTTCTTTATTTTGCGAGCATACATATACTATATATTATATATATATTATATATATATATACTATATATATAATATACTATATATATATTATATATATATTAGGATATTATAAGTTCATTTATGTTTTAATTAAATATTAAAATAACTTCGCCCTATAGGTATGTGCCAGGATAAGTTATCGCAACGAAGCAAGCATAGTGAATAGTGATATCTGTTTATTTTCTTTGTACTATGAGTATGTAGTATCATACGTCTTTTTGGTGTGCACAATAAGACTATTTTAGAGAACCAAGAATAACTAAAAATATTACTTAAATATCTTGACCATTTAATACAAGTCATATTTATTATAAACAAAAATATAAGGAATTTCTCTGAAACAATAATAATAATATCTAAGATTCGCGTGTATTCATTTCAAAAGAACATTTTTTTTCTGGTTATTCGCATTTTTTATTATTTTATAAATAATTAATCCCGGCGTTTCGGTTTCTTTACAGCAATCTTCTGTAATTTCATGCTGCATATTGCTGCAAAGGAACTGAAATGACGGGATTGTATAGTTATAAAATAATAAATAAAACATTTCCTCGAAACTAAAATGAATACACTAATTAATTACAATGATGTTCTTATGAGAACATAATTAGGGAGGGGATACGTGGTGTGTATGATCGGGTTTAATATAAATATGACAAGCATGCAGCAGCCACTATACAACATCAAGATGGCTCGCACCAAGCAAACCGCTAGGAAGTCGACCGGGGGCAAAGCACCACGAAAACAACTGGCGACCAAAGCCGCGAGGAAGAGCGCCCCCGCGACCGGCGGAGTGAAGAAGCCCCACAGATACAGGCCCGGGACCGTAGCCCTGAGAGAGATAAGGAGGTACCAGAAGAGCACCGAGCTGCTCATCAGGAAGCTGCCCTTCCAGCGGCTGGTGCGGGAGATAGCACAGGACTTCAAGACGGACCTGAGGTTCCAGAGCTCGGCGGTGATGGCGCTGCAGGAGGCCAGCGAGGCGTACCTCGTGGGGCTGTTCGAGGACACCAACCTGTGCGCCATCCACGCCAAGAGGGTCACCATCATGCCCAAGGACATCCAGCTGGCCCGGAGAGTGCGCGGAGAGAGAGCTTAACGACCAACTACGAGTAGCTGCTCGCATACATTGTATTGACAAAGCCCTTATCAGGGCTGCATCTGACTGTTTCTACACTGGAACCGGCGCTTGAATGGGACTTGGACGTGAGTTCAGGTCACTTAATGATCGCTTTATATTTGATTGTTAATGTTAAAGATACATTAAAGACGTCTCAGATGAAACAACAACGTGCAGTCCTGACAAGGACTTTGTCGATCAGGTCATTTGTGCGACCTTCATCAATAAATATTAAATAAATAAATAAATAATAACATTAAGTTACTGTGACTGTGACTGTGATGACTGTGCCTGCGAGGGCTGCGTGTTCTTGGCCGTCTTCTTGGGCAGCAGCTGCGCGTGTATGGCGGGCAGCACTCCGCCCTGAGAGATGGTCACTCCGGACAGCATTCTGTTCAGCTCCTCGTCGTTCCTGATGGCGAACAGTATGTGCCGGGGGATGACTCTCGTCTTGTTGTTCTCCTTGGCCACTTCCGTCGCCAGCTCCAGTATTTCAGCTGATAAGTATTCCAGGGCCGCTGCCAAGTACACAGGCGCTCCTGCCCCGATCCTGGGCGCGTAGTTCCCTTTCCTCAGGATCTTGTGGATTCTTCCCACGGGGAAGTGGAGGCCGGCGCGGGATGAACGAGACTTGCTCTTCTTTTTGGAAGACATTCTGAATATTCGTAAGACACACAAGCAGTCATGCTATTACATCGTTTTAATATACACGCAATATAGTTATTTGGAACGAGCAAAAATAGATCTTGAAAACCAATCGGAAAGCAGAGCGCTGTTATTTCTTTGTTTCGTTAAAAACACTCGTTCTTTATCCAAGATTCGTTTCATTTATTACTTTAACTTAAATAAACTTCACATAAATAGTAAAATATATAATATAAAATAACAATCAAAGCAAATTTAAATCAAAGCAAATGTTATATCTTAACTTTAAGCCGAAAAACATCAAATATTATTTATGACTACAAGATAAATGAATCTATTTTAAATAGAGTTAACCAAATAAAAGATTTAGGTATAACTGTTGAGTGAGTTGAGGTCTAAAATGAGCTTTATTCCCCATGTAGACGAATTGACCAGTAAAACACTTAAAATATGTATTAGGATTCATAAAAAGAAGTACAAAAGCATTTAAAAGATCAGATTCTATAATAACATTATTTAATTCGTTTATAAGAAGAAAATTAGAATATTGTTCTGTAGCATGGAGTCTTTTTTATCAAGCTCATATAGACAGAATAGAGAAAATTCAAAAAAAAATGATAAAATTTGTAAAATTCAAAGATAGAAACACGATTAGGCTTAATAATTATGATACTTTATTAAAAAATTACAATATGATAACGCTTAAAAATCGTAGAGATATGCTTGACTTATGCTTTTTACACAAAATAATATCAGGTAAAATTGATTGTCCTCAATTACTAAAAGAATTTAATATAGTAGTACCGAGACCTAACGCGAGGCATACAAATACATCAACTTTCAAATGTCGGTTTGCAAGGACAAATTTAGGAATAAAGGCACCTTTAAATAGGGCCTTTAGAAGTTATAATAATATTTCTAAAAAAGTGGGTATTGATATATATAACGATAGTCTAAAATCCTATAAAACAAAAATAAAAAATAACTTTAAACATTTAATGTAATATACTTATTGTAAATAATATCTGCGGAATAGTCCATATACCTCTTACAAATTAGTTCTACTTTATTTTATATTATTTATTATTTAATACGTTGCTTTATTATATATATATATATATATATATTTGTGAATGCATGCTGAGTTAGCCTTTAATTGTAGTGTACCTTGTAAGATCATTGTACATTATGTTGGCTTCCTAATAAAATAAATAAATAACAATAATTTATTAATTTGCCCGACCGGTTGTTTTATATTTCAGTTCTTCAATCATGTTAGAATATAATTAAGATAATGACATTAATATAATAATATATTTAGCGTACATAATTTTTACAATTATTTTGTTAATGGATGCCGTGAGTAGGTTATATGAATAAGGGTCTAAATATTTTCTTTTAATGAGATCTGAGACTTATATTTTTTTAACAACATTCCTATCGTTTAGATTACTTTGCTACAACAGTGATTACGGACACACGAGATGTGTTTTTGTGTAATGGCAGAGAAGTTTTTACTTTGTTTTTTTGCACCAACTTCTATTGTTTACTTCTATTGATTTATTTATAGTATTAAAGGGAAGATGGTTTTAATAACCAAACGTTTTGTTCGACCTTAACTATAAAATTAAAATGTATATTTTATATGCATTTTTCGAAGACAGATAATGCCTTAAATTTTATCGAGATAACAAATCTATTTAATATCTACGATCTAGTGAAGGTTCACATTAAATTTTAATTTTCCTTTTATATTTATTTCATTAAATTAGTTGGATTTTAGTAATGCTTAATATACTAAAATCGTCAGTAATACAATATACACATAATCTAGTAACCGCGGATCAAGATATAATAAGATAATGAACATTATTAAAATTATTAAATAACAAAATTACCAGTAAAAAATAATCAGTACACATTTATGATTGTAATTAAGAACGAATAATTCTTTCACGCCGTCCACGGTCCATTAAATGAGCCTTTCGTCACATACCCACAAATATTTATTAATGGTATTTATATAATAAAAATGAGGCAATGTAAAACTTGATATTTATGCGAGTACGTAGGTACGCATAATTTTTTAACTTAGAAAATATATAAATATATTGTTATACATGTTTTAATACTTAATATTATTGTAAATGAATAAAAGCTAACACACTTTACGTACGTAACTAGCATTTATAAAAATTGTAATTTAGCACAAGTATAGTATATACAACGGTACTATTATTTTATAACCCTTTTCAAAGAAAACTTATTTTTTTTGATATTTCAGTTAACAATACAATCCATCTACTGTTACATAAATAGAAATCAATATTTTTAAGTCTACATTACACATATGTGCAGTACAGTTATACATTTGATTATAGATGGGTATATCTTAAACAAAATAGATTGTTTAAATTCAATATAATTATTGTTGAAGGTAGAACTAAATAATATAGTTATTCGAGTTTGCATCGTTACACTATACTGTTTCAAGTGGCAATATCCGTGCCATACTAATTAGAATATACGAATATATTTAGAACTAGCTTTCCGCCCGCAGCTTCGCCCGAGTGGAGTTCGGTTATATCGCGTTTCCAAGAGAACCTTTCAAAAGTCTGGGATAAAAACTATGCTATGTTCTTTCTCAAGGTCGACTGTATGTCTGTACCAAATTTCATTAAAATCAGTTGAGTGATTTAGGCGTGAAAGCATAACAGACAGACAAACAGAGTTACTTTTGCATTTATAATATTAGTAAGGATTATTTTGATGATTCATCATAATTAATTTTAATACTGAATCATTGTAATTTTGTTATGGCAACATTAAGTTATCAATCTGATTTTGATAAACTATAAATACTGGCTTCATCCATTTTATTGGAAGAAATGCTGAACATTTAAAAACAAATCTGAAAATTTATCTCGAACACTAAAATATACGAGGTATTAATATTTCATCATATACTTTATCCTATTATTGTATTAAAGTAGATTATTGAATAAAAACGGGAGATGATACGTATGTAGTAATGCAAACTTGGCCTAAACATATTCTTTATAATAATTAATGCATTAATCGTTACTTAATACTTATATTTCATTGTTTTTAATAACTATTTGACAATTCTCGATTAAGAAACATCAGATTTAGGCCCTTAAAAGGGCCCTGGTCATAAATAAATAATTAAAATGTGTAATTAATGTTATTATATTATTATTTTTTTCTTCTTATTACGATTTCTCATCTCTGTGTGTACTGTTGTGATACATTGTGATAGCTTTCATTCCTTCTATGTTCGCATGCTTAGCCAGCTCCCCCGGGATGAGAAGGCGGATTGCGCTCTGGATCTCCCGACTGCCTAAGGTAGTCTTCTTCCCATGGGCGACCAGCTTGCTGGCTTCCGAAGCAATCTTCTCCAACATATCATTCACAAAGTTATTCATTATCAACATCGAATGTCTTGATATACCGAAGTTCTCCTTCGTGACGCTTCGCAACAGTTTGAACAGATATATTGAGAAACTCTGATAATTCTTCTTCTTCATTTTCTTGCTTTTCGATATGGGCTTGTCTATAAGCTTCTCCATAGATTTAAGTGGTTTCTTCGGTACTTTTGTCGGCGCCATTTCTATTTTTCAATATTCTAAGATCTTCAATCAATTCAATTTTAAGCTGCAATCGTTCGTTTAAGTAAGATTTTATGACGGACTATAAGAAGGTGTTGAACGAGATAATGTTACTTATCCAATCAAATGACTTTTTATGAAGTTCAAATATCAATTAACAATGGTACACTAATTTTATAAGTGGGTACATTTTTCTTCTAAATCTGTGTAAGACAATATGATTTAAATTATATAATTGCTCCTCAAACTAATGTTCTAAGTCATATTTTAGTTTTGAAGTAACTAGATTTATTTAGTTATTTTCGGCAAACTAACACAGATAATTGTTATCTATTTTAATTTAAATAATGAAAACAATTGACTAAGTATGTTTTTTTATTTATGATATATGAAATTTCCTATGCATGTGTATGGTGCAGGAAATAATAAAATTATATTAATTATAATAATAAATAATAAAGATTTTTATTTCAGTGTAAAGTAAGTTACATTACAAAGTGTTAGTACATTGCTTATAACTAGGTTAGGTTATAAAGGTATTCATTATATAATATATTTCTATTTGTTCCTTTACACGAATCCCTTTCGGGTAAAAGCCTCCTCTAATTCCTTCCATTTGTCACTATTTCGGAAAATTGTCAACCAGTTATAAAATTATATTATAAGATAAAAAATAGTTAACCATTTTTTTAACAAAATTATAAAAATAACGTAATATTGCGATTTTATTATCGTAATTTAAACAATTCAAAATCCCTGTTTAATGGAATACTGAATTAATAAACCTTCATGTTGAATAAAAAAAAACACTACGTAGCAATTTAAAACCAAACACCTTCGTTTTTATTTTAAAAAGCTTTCCTATTGGTTAGTCTCAACACCTTTGCTCGTCACGTAACATACTTGTACATTTCTTGAGAAAACTACATATATAACATTAGAGCATCATACTCGGTAACATATACTAAACAAGTCAAATGAAGATGTCTTCCAAAAAGAAGAGCAAGTCTCGTTCATCCCGCGCCGGCCTCCACTTCCCCGTGGGAAGAATCCACAAGATCCTAAGGAAAGGGAACTACGCGCCCAGGATCGGGGCAGGAGCGCCTGTGTACTTGGCAGCGGCCCTGGAATACTTATCAGCTGAAATACTGGAGCTGGCGACGGAAGTGGCCAAGGAGAACAACAAGACGAGAGTCATCCCCCGGCACATACTGTTCGCCATCAGGAACGACGAGGAGCTCAACAGAATGCTGTCCGGAGTGACCATCTCTCAGGGCGGAGTGCTGCCCGCCATACACGCGCAGCTGCTGCCCAAGAAGACGGCCAAGAACACGCAGCCCTCGCAGGCGTAGTCATCACAGTCACAGTCACAGTAACTTAATGTTATTATTTATTTATTTATTTATTTAATATTTATTGATGAAGGTCGCACAAATGACCTGATCGACAAAGTCCTTGTCAGGACTGCACGCTGTTGTTTCATCTGAAACGTCTTTAATTTATCTTTAACATTATCAATCAAATATAAAGCGATCATTAAGTGACCTGAACTCACGTCCAAGTCCCATTCAAGTGCCGGTTCCAGTGTAGAAACAGTCAGATGCAGCCCTGATAAGGGCCTTGTCAATACAATGTATGCGAGCAGCTACTCGTAGTTGGTCGTTAAGCTCTCTCTCCGCGCACTCTCCGGGCCAGCTGGATGTCCTTGGGCATGATGGTGACCCTCTTGGCGTGGATGGCGCACAGGTTGGTGTCCTCGAACAGCCCCACGAGGTACGCCTCGCTGGCCTCCTGCAGCGCCATCACCGCCGAGCTCTGGAACCTCAGGTCCGTCTTGAAGTCCTGTGCTATCTCTCGCACCAGCCGCTGGAAGGGCAGCTTCCTGATGAGCAGCTCGGTGCTCTTCTGGTACCTCCTTATCTCTCTCAGGGCTACGGTCCCGGGCCTGTATCTGTGGGGCTTCTTCACTCCGCCGGTCGCGGGGGCGCTCTTCCTCGCGGCTTTGGTCGCCAGTTGTTTTCGTGGTGCTTTGCCCCCGGTCGACTTCCTAGCGGTTTGCTTGGTGCGAGCCATCTTGATGTTGTGCGGCGACTCGTCACAATATCGTATTTATAAATGTGTTTTAGAATTCATAATCAACATACCCACATGTTGTTTAATTTATTGTAAGTACTTACCTACAATTCTAAAAATTAACTGCCAATGAATATACAAACAAGATTTCAAACATGAATGACGAGTAGCCAGATAACGTTTTCATTATTTCATTTATATTAATGTATTACTTACTTATAACGTTTAATCTATTTCCTCTTTCCAGATATTTAAATATGTATTATAATATTTTTTTTGGTTCATATTTCGTATCTATTATATCCTTACTGACTGTTCTATCTGTACGTTAGATTCAGTTATTTTATTAATAAGAAAATATAAATAGTAATTTATAAATAATAATTTAAGCCATTTTAGGAGAAAAAAAATATCGTGGAACTTCTTAAAGCGATGCAGTTAAATTTCATCACGGAGGAATAATTTTTATGAATGCATTTAAAATTCAATGAATCGAACAGTTCCTGTTTTAACAATAGGTAATTCTTATTTATAACTACATATATATATTTTATTCTCTAAATTCATTTTAAATCTATAATATTGGAAGTTACATAAAAACTTTAAAAAAACCATTAAAAAAATATACTTATACCAACCCAGCATTATTGGCAATTGCAACATAACATCAGTATAGGTATTTGATATGAAAAAGACGGAAACAAGATAAGAATATGTAAGATATAATGTATTGTACGAGGATATTAAAAATATACATATTTATAACACTTACAACGGTCTATAAAGTGACTTACAACTGAACAATATCTTAACAACAAATAGATACGCAACTCCAACGTACATAAAGAGCGTTTAAAATTTATTATCAAAAGGCCACAAACTCGTACTTAATGTAATATTTCATGAAATATATAAAATTACTTTATATAGGAACGAAAATTCAACAATATTATATTAAAGAAATAATTTCTGGTAATATTAATAGGTAACTTCAATATAAGTCCAGGATTATGTATAAGTTTTAAAACTATACTAAAATTAATTAATTTAATACATACCTACTTACGTAACGCAAAAAAAAACAATTTAAGTTTGTAATCAAATCATCGTACAATATATATTTTACCAAATGTATTCTTACTTGCACTTTGTCTACCCAAAAACTAGTTTGAAAGTTTATCTAAATTCGTACCTATATATTTTTATTTTATACTGCTAATATAAAATATAAAGAAATTAAACAAAAGTAGTGTTTAAGTAAATTCTGATCACGACACGAGCATAAATTAACCACTAGGCCACCACTGACTTACACTGACTTGTTATTACTTTATTAATTAGTAACACATTATTATTTATATTAATTGAGTCAGGTGTAGTTGTAAAAATATACTAAAATTATAACATTTTCGATATATTACATATAAAATCTAGATAAAAGTACTTCCATTCAAAAATGTCAATGACGGCGCCCTATAGACGATGGGACAGAAGTGAACAACATTTGCAATAAATTATTCTAACCTATTAATATTATACATTGTAAAGCTTGTTGCTCCTTCACATAAAAACCACTTTACGGATTTTGATAAAACTGTATAAAAATGTAGTTTAGTGATCAGAATAAGATATAGGATATAATTTATAACAAAACCTGTGTAATATGAACAGAATCGAAGTATAACACTTGTGTTTTGTATGAATAATCGTGAGGCAGATTATAAATGTCGCACGTCAGTAAGCAATATATTGTTTTTATAAATTATAAATCCCAATCACAAATACTAAATATTTAAGCACGGAATCGATTTTAACCTAACTTTAATTAATAAATTTAAACAAAATACATCTTCATTCACTTTACGTATTATATTTTGGTTAACATTAATATATTTTTCTTACGACACCATCACCTTTCATGTAAGTTATATTGTATTCAGTATATTTTAATATAAACTGGTGGAACACCAAAGGTTATGAACCCCGGCGAACAGCTGCCAGGCAGATGTCTGTAACGGTTGGTAGCACGTGCCTACAATGAACTCCGACTTGATACGAAACACACAAGACACAGTTTGATGTAACTTGGACGATATACGATAAATGTCACATATTTTTACAAAATTAACAATTTTCATTGATTATTAAAAATATATTACAATATATCTATCATATATATGAGATTTGAATTTTTAGAGGAACGTAAAAAAAATATTTAATTTATACTAATTGTGAACGAGACAAAAATATAAAAGTCTAAATAACTCCGTATTACAACAGCTGTCAGTGAAAGCTCTTTCAAAACCAGTCCAGCCAGAGATAAGCCGGAACAAGTGAAAAAACAGACAATGAATGTGTAAAAAACGTTATTTTTATGTATTGTATACGATACATAACTATCTTATTTTAATTATTTGTAGGTATAGTTTTGTATCTTCTTTTAATTACTTGTAAGTAAAACAGTAGTTTTAATGACAAATATACTTAGAAATATAAAACCATCTCATATATTAATAAATTTAATTGCGTAACTTTGAACCCAATTCCATTATATTACTAGGGACTGAATGTACCCCGGCGCAAACGTTTCCTCCGCTAACTTCCAATTCAATAGTTCAATTCAAATTATAAGAAAACTTTACTTCAAACCTTAACGCCTCAGGAATAAGGCTTGAAATAGTTAAACTCAACATATATTTATGAACACCTTTTTAAAATACCGCTAGTATGAAGTGCAAAGGATTTTATAAGCTATTTATATAGCAGTTTAGTTGAAAATCGTTCGTCGGTTATCTATTGTTTGTTATTCGCATAGCTCGTGCCATGGGGTGCGCACACGCATCCGACCCTAACGTTTCACGTGAACCCTTGCCAGTTGACCGTTGAATGTCGTAGCGAGAGGATCTCAGATAAAACGTCGAGTTGATATTTAATATAATATAATATTTACTCCCGCTTAAATAATGACAAAAATATTTCTTATATTCCTTACTGATTGTGTGTGTACTATAGTTTTGTGTGAATTGTATTAAAGCAAGAAGATAATATTGTGACAAAGTAATAATAATTACAGGACAGGTTCAAGAAAACCATAAGACCCTATCGGTCACGCTTTTAGTCAACCTTTGGATGTCATGCTGTAACGGGTTTCGCCATTATGGAGTCCCCTAAGATAGTGTACAAATATTACTCGAATCCCGCGTTTTGCGCGCAAAGTGAAGTGGTGTTCGCTCAAAAGTCATGTGTCACGAAAATCGTTTCCCCTGACCGCCGCATGCCGCCGTTAGGCGGGAATTCACCTAGAAAGACTTGTGAAAGCAACAGAATAATGCGAACAGATATATCTGACAATCCACTAAGGATTTACGCGAGTGGAAAGAGGGACGAACCTCCCGAATTACCGCCAAAACCACCAAAATATCAGCGACAGTTTCAAAGACAGGCTTCATTAATCTGCAAACCGACTCGTTCAATTGTTAGATGTAGGACTAGAAGCGAGGATTTAGAAATGGCACAATTCAAACAAAGACGCGAAACGAAATATGATAGAAGTGAGATTGACGACAATCTAGAAGACAGGAAACATAGATATGAAGTTATAGATATAGATGATGGAATGGATTACTCTCCGACCAAGAAGAGAATAGTTGAGGCAGACGAAAGTGAGATAGAAGAATATAATGTAGATGCTCCCGATGAGAACGAATTAAAGGAAATACCTACGGAAATCGTCAAAACTGTGAACGGAAAAACACTGAGATACGCGATAGTGCCTTCAGATGACGAAGAGAGAAGAAATGTTACATTCACATCTCCGACTATGACGAAGAAGAATCTGATTGCTACACAGAAGCTGCACGAGTTATTATCAACGCCGAGGAAACTGAAAAGTTATGCCAGTCAGCCTTCAGTACGAATAACGCCCAACAAATCTGATGGTCCAAGATATGCTGGCACCCCAATGAAAATTATATCTAGCACTCCAACACAAGTGACCCCATCGAAGTCCTGCGCTAATCTAACTCTTACGAGAGGATCAGCAACTTCTCCAATTTCACCAAAAGCTCAGCAGAAATTAAACTACGGTTTACCAGATTTTGGAAGACAGGACGTTTTTGTGACTAGTTTTAGAGAGAAGAGAGGCAGAAGCTTCGATATGGACAGAAGAGAAGGAAGCAGAGAAGGAAAATATGACAGAAGAATAGACGAACAGAGAAGGGATAAGAATACAGCAGTCATCATGCCGAGGTATGCAAAACGTTCTTCGACAAAAGCTAATTAACACTTTTTTTGGCCTTAAATGAGAACAAATAACAGTATTTATTAAAAATTTTGAATTATTGAGAAAGTTTAATTGCAATAAATGTGAAATAAACTAAGCTACTTATAATCGTGAGAGAGAAATTTAAGTGTATTTTTTAATACGAAAATTACAAATAATTTTCATCACTCTTGATTCTAAGATCTGCTTTTCTGTTCCATTCAAGTAATTTATAATAATATACTAAAGTTAATTTTATTTTAAATTTGACAAAAGTTAATAATCAATTATAAATTTATACTTACAATGTTATTTTAATCATGTATTGAAAATTAAGCCACAGTGACAATTTACTCACGTATTTGTAGTGAATGTATGCTTTTACCATATGTAACGGTTTAGAATTATCTTTTTTATTCAGCTTATTGCTAAACCACAATAGATATCGTTTCTTTAAGCCTAACGTTAATAATTCAATGAAACTATTATTTCTCGTATATACTACGCGTACTTTATTTTTGTAAAAAAACAACATACGCCCGACGTTTCGGTTACTTTTCAGCAACCGTGATCATTAAGACGAGATGTGAATGTCTGTCAGTTGGTTTTTTAATTATCATGATAAAGTAATCCGAAAATATTAGTTTCGTTTAAATGAACAAACATAAGTCTTAGATCTCATTATTACTACGACCGATAGCAAACTGCTTCAAATAATTGTTTAAACATTTCAGAGTCGCCAATCAGTCTCCATCTATGTATTCTGAGGATACTTACAAGTCTTTCTCGAGCGTCAAGACTATGAATCCCGCCACGGCTTCTCTCGCTATAGCAGCCTTAATGCTCACTGTTTGTGGAGGATTGAGCACCGGTCTAAGCTTTTACATGATGTATTGTGTAAGTTTATTATATTCTATGGTTAATATTATAATTTTGTTACTATTATCACGTTTAAGTTACTGGAGGCCTAGTGGTTAAAAGGCCTGCCTCACATGCATGAGGGTGCGGGTTCGATCCTGGCAAATACCAATGTGATTTTTCCGAGTCATATGTACTTTCTAAGAGTATTTAGATATCACTGATTAATGGATTACAATAACGTTTAATTTTGCTTAGAAAACTTCCAAAGATGGAAAACATTCATTTTTAAGAATACTTAAAGTTTCATAACAATATAATATAAGTAATTTTTATTATATTTGTATATTACTTAATTTGAAATGATTGTAGAATTATTTTTTGATTATTCTTTATATGGAAGTTATAAATCAATTTATTTTATAATATTTTTTGGACATAGCACAACAAATTAATATTTTACATACAAACCCAAATTAATCTATCAAATTTAATATCTATGAAAGTTACAATGTTTTATTTCTCACAATTAAACAATGAAGTATAATTCTTTATCTATTTACTAATATGGATATTTTTCTTCTTCAGATGGGTCGACGGTATTACTTAGACTTTGGAGTTCTATCTGGATTCACCTGCTTCCTCTTAGGTCTCCTAGGTCTTAGGTCTAGACGAAATCAATTGCTACCTAACAGAAATTATATTTCAGGTGAGATTAACTTAGAAAAAATATCTTATTCTTAATTAATTCTATAGATTCATTCACTATTAATACTATTTTTTAAGAAAATGAAACACATCTTGATAATTTATTGACTAGCTTTTACAACCTCGTTTGGACATAACAAATTTAAGACACAAAAATTAAATACTTTGAATTGAACAGTTTATATAAAAAATTTGCAATTTATTGCAAAAGCTTTCTTAAATAATAAACAAACAAAGTTACATTTAGTCAATATATGTATATCCATATAAAAATCTATAATAGTGTATATATTATATGTATCAAATATAATATATACATTCTATTTTGACATTAAAAACTATTAAATTGCTTTCGGGTGACGTTGTAAAAGCCGCAGGGCTAACAGCTATACAAAATAATATAAAACTATTAAATTTAATTTATATTTAATATGGTAACATTGTGGAAAGTAAAAGATGCGGGTAATAAAACTGACCATAAAACAAAGAAATACTCTCTCTATGCTTCACCCGCATAAGAGATAATATAAAAACTATGTTAAGATAATTAAAACAAATTTCTTTTACAGGTTACATTGTACTGGCATCGTTTTCGCTTCTCAGTTCTATTGGATTGCTGCTACTTTTAACGCTTCAGCCACAAACAGGAACTCCATTGAATGATATAACTTCCGGTGCTGTTTGCAGCATTAGTATTCTATCTTTATGTCTAGCTTCTGTTGGTATTCTGGCTTCGTACTGTTGCGCCCAAGATCCTCCTGATAATAGAGTTGGAACTGCGAGGTGGTATTAGTTCCGAATGTTTGTAATAGATGGCGTTGTTATTAAAGATGTATATATTGCTCACGTAAAAATACTTAATTTATTCTTGAACTTGACAGCAAAGTTATCCTTTAAGTAAGGATATATGGTTTTTTGTATTACAGACTCTTAAACACACGTTTATAATAGCGTTTATTGATGATAAAAGTTAATTAGTTAAATGGTTTTAAATTAAAATTGCATCCCATGTATATATTAAGGTTTCAAATAACTATTTCAATTTATCTAAGGAAATATTAAGCTATATACCTCATTCAAATTTCAATTAAGAGTAACTGAAATTATTAAAACTTAAACAAATTTACGCTCTAAAAACAGTAGATACATCATTGTACCTTAGTAGCTTATTATGTAATGACACAAAAATATAATAGATGGTGTTGTATTTAAATAGTTGTATAATTTCTATATAAGCAAGTTATTGACTATCTTTGTTTAATTTAATAGGTTATATATTTGAACTTGAAATAATTTATTTTAGACATACCAAAGTTTTATGGGATTTGGACATTAATAACTATAATTTAATTATAAGATGTTTGTAAGGGTAATTTTAGATAATTAATTAATATTTTTAATATGAACCATATTTCAGAATGTAAATATATTTTAATAAATAATAAAAAATAACGTTAAAATGTTTGTTTATAAGTCTTTCTATTTTATTTTTATAGTATGTAATTGTATGAAAAAAACAAAACTAAATTAAGAATACATTGAAAATGAATGTACATTGTAAATTAAGTTTATAGTCTTTTGTACAGACTTTTGTTCCCTTTTAGAACAAAACAGTATTTTTATTTGTTTGTATATTTGTGTCTATAATTCTTTACTTCTTTAAAATAACTGCATACTTTATATTTTACTTATTTTCTTAATAAGTTTTCATTTATTTCACATATGTGTTTGTTATTTATAATAAAAAGGTTTTTATTACTTCCTTTTTAATAATTCAACTGGTTTTCAATTGATTTCAAAGATCCAATTTACTAATTACTAGTTTACAATATTGTAAAATGACTTATTGTGCTATTAACTTTGCATTTTTTAAATTAACTACACTTAAGTAATGAATTAGGTAAAAGTGATATATTAATATTAAATAATAATAATAAATAACTATTTTATGATTGTAACTTTCTCTTTGATGATTTACATATTGGATTAAGGGAGAATTTTTAAATTAATACTTATTAAAAATCCTTATGGTTACATAAGGACAGCGCCATCTATCGTCTGTGACACGCGACTTTGATAGACTTATAAACTTATATATTTTACTATTGTATGTTATTTTTATAAAAAAAATTACGATATCATTCACGTAGTTTTTAAAAGAAACAGCAACTTCCATCACTATATACTCAAAAAATTTCATTTATAATATCACTAGGTTAAAGAATGTCTGCTTAATTGGAATCTAAGTTTAAATTGTAACAAATACGAAATATAATTAAAAAACTAAAATATTTGGTTCTGAATATTCAATTTCCACATTTCATAATCAATAGATAATAGATAAATTATTTATGTTATTGCAATCTTATGCTTTCTAAAATTAATTTGTAATTATAATATGTCAAAGTTTTCCAATTTGTTAATCATTATTTGATGTGAGAAATTTTTTCTATTTTAACAGATTGATAATAAAAAGACAATTTTATTTAAACCAATTGTAAACTCAAAACAAATAATAATAAAATTGTCCTATATAAATATCATGTTTTTTTATTAAATCAAAATTAATATTTATTTACTTATGGGTAAGTACCTACTTAATATTAAAATAATTATTATTTTTGGTTGTGATTTCAATAAATTTGATAACACCTCAATTCATTAGGTAATTTTCAACATATTCTAATTGATATTGATATATTTTAATAGGCTTTAATAGGTAAACTCCAAAAATATAAATAAAAAACGTAACAGATATTTCTTGATTATAGCGCGATACGAAGTTCGCCGGGTCTTCTAGTATATAAAATTGCTCCATAAAGAACTTGTAGTTTCGTAATTCATATACAATAAAGTAATCCATCAATTAACAGTAAACAGATATATACAATGTTCATCATTGTAACCAATATTTTTTTTATTATTTTGAAATCCTGCTGTCTTGTCATTCGCCAATCACGTGGTACATCGGAAAGCAGAATCAGAATATGTGACAATTTATAAGAGATTTATAAGTGATTTTACTAAATACATTAACAATACTAACATTTTATTAGTAACAGTAATTATGATGCTACTTTTTTTTATTGTGTTTAATTTGTATTTGTATATAATAGGATAAGGGCTAGTATATAAGTATTTATCCTATTCCAAAAGTCAAAATTTTATTCTTAATTTATGGTCAAAATAATTTATTTGTCTTTTAAGAAGGCGAATGTCTAATCGTAACTGTGTATATAGCGACTCATGTGAATAAAAAAATTAATTAAAACTTGTTAGAGTATATAAAGTGTAAATTAGATTTCTATATTCTAAATGTCAGAATATAGTAAGAACCAGTTTCAGAACTAAATGTAGACTATAAAAAAATGATTTTTTACTAATTTGACCTTTACGTCTATTATAATATATTTTTGGCTGTATTCACGAATTTAGTCTTTTTTTCATGTAGCCATCCACGCAGATACAACGAGGGCCTAAAATGTCCTGCAATCCCATTGAATTTAACTCTGCAACTCAAATCCATAATATGTATCTGTATTTAAGTTGAAACAAAGAAAGAAAACCAAATCCCTTTCCATGAACCAGAGACAAAAATTTACACTTTCATTTTATTACACAAATTTCTTTTAAAAGTAATTTTAAAAATAGGACGAGAGAAAATAAAAATAAAATATTACTTAAAAAAAAACAACCTTCTATTTTTTTATTATAGCTTCATTTGTACTGGAATCGTTTAATATTTTGCCAATGTCGTCGTTTTTATTTGATGGACGAATTAAAAACATCAATACTGCTTAGATAAAACACGAAGGTGTTCGTCGAATAGAATAAAAGCGTTTATCTTATTATTATTTATTTTATTTTAAAGAAATCGTGTTATATTTTTAGCAGCAACAAGAACAAGTAACAATTTTAATCATTCTCGAATTATGGACAGAGGGTAATGTCACCTTTCATCTTTGTTTTCGCTGTCATCTATAAAGTTGTCAAATGTCTAATATTAAGTTTTAGTTATAAAATAAATGTAGTTTGTTTTGTGTTTATTTGATTACGTAGTTGAAAAGTGATGTTTATAAAACAATTAATAATCTTAAGTACAGTGAAATGATTGCTGTTTAGTCAAAGCCCACCGATACGCATTTGTTATTTACGAATATGTGTTAACAATAGCATTTCCTAGTTAAGGGCGATAACAGCAAGTAAGTCTTTGTTTAAATTAATTTGAATGATACGATTACAATTCCAAAAAATTCGTATAAAAATGTCTTTCAATATCTTATACTTGTTACGATAGGATAAAGTACGCTGGTCATATTTTAAATATAATGATTCCTTTTTTTACGTGAAAATTTTGTAAATTTAGGGTTTTTCATTATAAAATTTCATTATATTGTTATTCTTTTATCAGAATATAAAAATTAGTTATTATTCCATAAAAAACATTGTTTCCTATGTACTTTACACCATAACCTTGTGACATCTAATTTAAATAAAACCTTCATAGTTACTTTTCAAATAGACACACATCTGTTGAAATAAAGTAAGTTGTTAAAAAAAAAAGATAATAAAATACAGGCCAAATTTAATTGCATAGTAAAATTTTAATTATCAATATAATGTTATGATGCTATTATAAAAAGTATCACTATGACTAAGTTTTTCTTTGGAACAGGATACTTTTATATATTATCACTGATCAAGTTTCTGAAATGTTTTAGTTAATCTGTTAATATATTTAAGACAAATAATAATAATAATAAAAACACTTTCAAATCATTATATCATATTTTTTCTTATCTATGAAATATATATATTAAAATCAGAAACTTATAAATTAAAATATACTTACAGCAACATATTGCTATTGAAGTACATAATGTACAACATTTTATTATACATATATGTTTGAACAAATACTGTTTTTTTAATCATTTTTATCATATTTTTTCTTGATATAAATTATTAATGTATCCCTAAGTTCAAATGGTCATAGTTCAATATATAATGCCTTGAGTTTTATTAACATTTTAATAATCAGCAATAACTTTGTTTTATATATATACTATCTGACCCCGCAAACATTGTTTTGCCATATAAAATAATAGGGATTGGTGATAAATATGTAAAAATTTTGGGTTGTATGTATTTTTTAACCCTACATTATAATATAAATTATGGTGAACAACCCGTAATACTTAGGAGTATGAAAATTAGATGTTGGCCGATTCTCAGACCTAATCAATATGCTCACAAAATTTCATCATAATCGGTATAGCCGTTTCAAAGGAGTTCTCTGTCTAATACCACGACACAAGAATTTTATATATAAGATTATCTCTTTTTTATGTTGTAACCATGTTAGGTATATAGAATTAAGTTATGATAAAAATACATAAAATATATCCCTGTTTTTATCTTTGGCTTCATTCTAGAATCATGGAATATTTTGCCAATATGAACGTTTTTATTTGTTGGACGAATTATAATCTTGTGTACCATGTTGAGGAAACATGAAGGAGTTTGTTAAACGGAATAAAGCCGTTATTATTTTTTATAGAAGACTAGTTATATATTTACCAGGAGCCAGAACAACAAAAATATATATAACTTAGTAATTAGTATTGTAAATTGTTAAGGCAACTACTAAAGTTTTAAGTTATTATATTTAATAAATTTACACACAAATCTTACACAAATTTTAACCACAAGTGCATTGATTCTATCAGACATTCTAATTTATAAATCTTCTTTCCCATTTTTTTTAAAGATTCTTTTCTCTTTGACCATTGTCCACAGTAATGAACGAAATTGAACAAAATAAAAAATAATACTACATATTATTTCTATAAGCAACATTACTGTAACTTATAAAAAAATAAAGTTGTTTAAGAAAAAATACTATGGATTCACAAAGAATTTTTTTAATCACTCACAAAATTTATATTTATAATAATATGAGTAATATTTAGTGTAAAAACAGTTTCAGTTTGACTTTTATTTACATTGATATAAATACAATTATGATTACAGATCAAATGGCAGATAATCATATATGGGAAGCTGCCGAGGTTTTAATAAACAGCATGCCGAGTACACAGTATAGAAATATATGTAAGTAGACTATATATAAATATATTTAAGTGTATAGTATAGTAATATAAATCAGTGGTGGCCTAGTGGTTAAACGGCCCGCCTCTCATTCATCAGGGCGCGGATTCGATCCTGGCAAGTAACCAATGTGATTTTTCCGAATCATATGTACTTTCTAAGAGTATTTAGACATCACTGATTAATGCATTCTCAAAAGTTCATGTCAGGCAGGCGGCCGGTCGTAAAAACAATTAGCTAAAACTATTCACAACATGTAAGACAGACCCTGGCTAATGCTGGAAAATTGCCAGGTAGAAGATTGTATATATACATATAAATGTTTCATATATATATGTTTGTTATATTTCAGCTCACTCATCAGTGAACATGACAGCTGAGGACATAGCATCTGCTAATCAGTCAAACGGCAGATTATCCAGCGTTAGAAGATTCTTCTGTCTGTTTGTCACTTTTGATATACTGTTCACTAGTTTAATGTGGCTTATATGTGTTATGGTGAGTTGTATATATTATATACACATTTTATACATAAAATTCCCATGAAACAATGTTCATTCCCATATTCCTTCGAAACGGCTTGACCGATTCTCATGAAATTTTGTGAGTATATTGTGCAGGTCTGAGAATTGGTCAACATCTATTTTTCATACCCCTAAGTCAAAAGGGTGGTTCATCCCTATTTTTTTTATTTTTAGACGAAATATATTGTTTTTATCTTTTCTATTTTGACTTTTTTATCACAAACCCCTATTTTTTTATATGGTAAAATAATGTTTGCCGGGTCAGCTAGTATATATATATATAAGAATTGATTTAACATGTAACAATATATTTTAATGTAATGATATTAAATAATAAGAATATGATTTTAAATTATCCAAACACTTTCCTGATGCATCTTTCTATAATATACGGTATAATACAAAAAGGAGAAGAAATCTAAAAAAAAGATTAAACAGTTCTTAAATTTTATTGGAATGCTTTAAATTTATTATAAAAATATTGAAAATAATAATGCATATAAAACTAGACATTTAAAATAACATTTCTCATATAACAGTACTAAAACTAAGAATTTTTTATTATATATATGTGTGTTGTTTGTTTCAGATGCGAGGAGAGACCCTTATAGAAATCTTCAATAGAGAAATTGTACATTATGATATAAAAGTATCATTGTTTGATATAGTCATAGTAGCCATACTAAGATTCATTTTATTGTTAATATTCTATGCAGTTATATGCATTAATAATTGGAGTGTTATTGCGGTAATTATTCATTTTTATTCTATTATCACAAACACACACACATACACACAACAAGTTAATAAAACTATATTTTAGACTAAAAAAAAGGAATTTATCATAACTCATAAGGAAGCTAGTTTTACATTCAAAGCCATCTAGTGGTGATTTCTGAAACTATTTTTTGAATAAAATTTAAAATTTTCTTTTGTACGGAAAATTTATGAAGAATATTTTTCTCGCTAATATCGATAATATACTTTGTTACTTTTTGATCCATTAAGTAATATTTACAATTAACTTTAAACAAAGTTGTAAAGAAGTGACCTTTGTTAAATAAGATATAAATATGTGTGTGTGTTTGTTTGTTATGTTATATATTGTAGTTTAAAAATAATATTTTAATTCCAGCTTTCAACGGGCGGTACATGTGCCTTTTTGATAGGAAAAGTATTTGTATATGATGTGAGTATATTGTTTTAAATTAATACAATTTTTTTATTATTAAGAAGCCTTACCAATGAAATTTTTGAGTTTTATATCCTTGATGAATTTATAAAAGTTGATTGGTACATAGTGTATATACTTCCTTATATAATGAAAAGTAATTTTAATATTTTTCTCAATTAATTTATAACATAATATAAGATAACTTTGGAGTTACTATAACTTATATAATAGTTAATATTCTTATTTTTTAATTGAACTTTGTGTTGCCATACCACAATATTATTTTCTCCCTTAATCAAAGTAAGTCACAGTATGAAGTTATATAGTTAATTCAAGTCATAATGTTTTTATATCCAACATTGTATGAGTAATATGTTTCTACCCTTTTTTCAGTGGCCGGATGCGTCTCAGCCTGTCTATCAAGTGTTTTTAATATTGACTTCCTTTACCCTGGCTTGGGGTGAAGCCTGGTTTCTTGACTTCCGGGTGTTGCCACATGAGCAACATGCCAAACAATTGTTGGAGACTATAGGTGAGTTATATATATTAATGTATACATATACAGGGTGACTGGTGAATTACTATCAATATTTAAGGAGCATACTCGGTACATGATTCTCATTCGAATTATGTAAAAAAAATAGGTACTTAATTTTTGACCAAATTTCCGTATAAATAAATAAAGTGTGTACACGTTCCAAGTATTCCAAGTGTGGACGCGTGCGGCGGCGTGCTGATACAACAACACGCCTCCGCGCGCGTATGTGTGAGTGTGTGTGTATACCTAATCTGTAGGGTGTTCATACGATGCGTAATTAATTACATAACTTTTGGTTAACTTTACTTAGAAGTTTATTAATATTTATGTTATATTAATTTTTATTTTGTCATATAAGATCGTCAAATATCACGTCCTCAAATATCGATAGTAATTCACCAGTCACCCTGTATAGCTGACTCGGCATTTTTTTTATGCCATGTAAAAATAAAGGTTGGTGATAAAATACTAAAAATTTTGGGTTGTATGGATTTTTTAATGGCACATTATGCCTACTAATATTATAAATGCGAAAGTAACTCTGTCTGTCTGTCTGTTACGCTTTCACGTCTAAACCACTGAACTGATTTTAATGAAATTTGGTACAGAGATAGATTTGAAAGGTTCTCTTGGAAACGCGACATAATCGAACTCCACGCGGGCGACGCTGCGGGCAGAAAGCTAATAAAATAAAATCAAATATTTCTTCCAAAAATTAGAAAAACATTACGGGTGAACAACCTTTATAAGTTAGGGGTATGATAAATAGATAGTAGCCGATTCTCAAACCTGACTGAATACGTATATAAAATTTGCAAATTTTATACGTATATATATTTCTTATCAAACTCAATAATATTAAATATATACAAAATTTTCATTATGACATTAAAAATTATAGCTTCGTGTCAGTGATAATTTTTGATGACACATAAAAAGCGAGTAAACTAAATTAAACGCGATAGCACCTGATACATATTTTTTCATAAAATAAGACACTTGATAACCACGAATTTGTGTGAAAATTAAAATGCATATAGTGTATTTTGGTTATGACGACGTCGGACCACATATATGGCGTCGCTATATCCGGATGTCGCTTTAACCGAAATAATATAAAAATGTATATATTAATTTAGTTATAAATAATTGAATTATGTATATGTTATATATTATCCGTGATATAGTTCAACGTTCGAGTGAACGTACGCCGCTGCTGGCGCCACGTACGTCCGGAGAGTCTACTGTGAATTGGTTTTCTCCTGTGGACACTCCACAATCGAGCCCTAGGCCTCCAAGGGACGTGATATTAACACAAGAACAGGTGAGTGGAATTTATTATAATACATAAGCATTAAAAAAATTATATAGTGTGTTTGATGCCTATAATTTTGTTTGTCACAAGCTCTAAAACTCTATAGTGTGTTTAGAGCCTTAAGTTTTGTATAAATGATTGTACTTTATAGGGAAATAATATACAAATTGTGTAAATTTATAAATTATGGGCTACAAATATGTGAATAATTTTTAGTTTAATATACGAATCAACGATTTGAAATTAATACTATTTTAGGAAATTATATTGATGTATTCTTACCCATAGAAGTTTGGACTTTTGAAATTGCGGCTTTAATACTATTATAGAAAATTATTTCTATATACATATTCTTACTCATAGAAGTTTGCATTAACATAAAAAAAAATTCAATTCGTTGAAAGTACTAAATTTTTGAATTATACCAGTTTGAATGAAGGTACCAAAATATAGGTGCAACCAGTGGATATTCAAATATTATTATTATTTGAAAACAAGGAACAAGGAAAACAAAATAACTTTATTATTGTGTACACAACCTGTTAGATAATTAAAACTATCATAATACTTTTTATTATTCATTAGCTAATTTAAACTTATTCACTTGAGCTTAGTAAAGACAAAAATAATAACAAAATGGCGGAAAAATATTTCAACAGTATACTGACAAATTAAATAGTCCCTTTTCATTTGACCGTTTCTATGAAGTTTTAAACGAGCATTAAGGAAGCAGTGCCTCTCGAATTAACACATGCACAATTTTTGCACACACACATACAAACATTTCCTGCATACATACACGAGATTTGTAGATCGTCCTCGAGATTATTTGTATGGAAAATATTCACCTAGTTGTGCATACCGCCGCTCTGGCTGCATAGCGGCGCTAGCAGTTAGCAGCGGCCGATCGAAAATGTTTCGTTTTTACATTGATAGATGGCACTTATTAACAATCGTGAGTCAAATGTCATTTTAAATGTCTGTAAACATTTGTATTTCGTAATATATGATTAAAAGTATGTAAGTAAGAATTAAACAATATAGCTTTAGTTGTTATATGCGTAGGGTATGCAGTTCTTATTTGTATCTATGGTGTGCACGTCAATGCTATCAATCAATGTATAAGTTACAGAAACGTTTGAAAATAGCTATTAATGACACTAATACTTAAGACTAATACTTAAGAAGACTAATACTTAAGAATCCAATACTGATATTATTGCTGACTAAAGTATTGTTCGATGTTTCGAGATTCTGAAAATCACTTCGCTTATATGAGTTGACATTCTTATACACTTGAACACTCAGGCTTTATCAAAAATACGCGTACAGAATCTGCTTCTGATTATCTTTGATAAACTATCGAGATAAAAAGTAGCTTGGACAATAACCATGTCCTTAAAGACCGCTGATAAACTTGATCAAAAATGCATTGAAGTGATTAAGATTAATCAAATCTTTGTCGGAAGTCTTTGTCATCGTCATCAGCCTATCAGAGCCCTGCTGAGCAAAGGCCTCTTCATACATGGAGAAGGTTTGAGCATTAATCACCACGCTTGCTCAAGACGGGTTGGTGATTTCAAAATTATAATTGTGAAATTATAAGTCCAGGTTTCCTCACGATTTTTTTCCTTCACATAATTGTCGGAAATTGTCGGAAAGGATAACATGTAATAAATTTGGTTATTTTTTTTATCTTGGGAGTATTTTCGGTCAAGGTCAAACAGGTTCTTATATTGAATAACTAATACAAGAAACCAAAAATAAATATAATACCAAAGATGAGATATGAAACTACTCCTGGCATGAAGTAAGAAGAAAATAAACGAGCAGAACAAAAACTATAAATCTGACTAATATTTTTCACCTGTTAGTTATCGCCGTTAGAATTCCCAATATTACTATTTATTACGATGTTACGCGACGGTGTCAGTGATAGTTAAATTAAATAAGAAAGTTACTGTGTAATGGCAGGCCGCGTTTAACTTCTAAGTAAACTTGTTCATTCTACACGTGACTTTTTAGTTTTATATTCGTTTTTTATAATATTGTAACACTATTTGTTCAACCTTCGTACAGTAGAGTCAACTATATTAAATTTTAGAACTAAGTCATATATTTTTGTTTTCGTTGCATCCACCGACCGTCAAAATCATAATTACTATCTATCTATATATGTACATACTATATAAAAAAATCCCTTTTTCCCTTGGTCACGGCATCACGCGTGAATGGCTGGACCGATTTTACTAATTATTTTTTCCTTTAATTTGTTATTATTAGGAGAAGGTTCGAATGCAAGAAAAAATTACGAAAATTACTAGGAAAAAAAACTAGAATATTACACTTTTTTATTAAAATAATGTGTCACTCGCAGTACTATTCACGTAGTTAGAATAAAACATAAGAATAATAAATACTTTGTTTTTGGAATAATTTCGGGTATTACCAACTACAATTCAATAATCCCAGTTAAGAAGACAGAACATTGTCTGCCGACTCAGCTATACTTAATAAATATATTAACTTCATTAATTAAGAAATTAATTTCATTCAGACGAAGAGGTAATAGATACTTCTTGATGATTGAGCGGTACGAATTAGCCGGGTCAGCTAGTTAAATATAAATACCAAACAGCATTACAATAAATCTTGTTATAACCCAACCAGAGAAACAAAATAAACATATAAAGTCAATCTGATAAATGGCTTATAAACGAGCGGTATTACTTATTTTTTAAATTTTATAATCGCTTAATAAAAGAAACGTGGATATCAAAAAAAGTACTGAGAGAAAATATTACAATATGTGCGATTTGTAACCTGACTTAATATAATAAATATTCTATAATTATTTTAACGTCTTGCAAAAAATACTCATTTTTGTTGCTAACCTTGGATGCAATTTATGCTGTCTTCTATCGCCAATCTCCAATACTCGTCGATAATTATTTTTCGTGTATATACACGAAAAATATATACACGAATATATATAAGTATATACACGAATCTGAAAAATATTAGTTTCATTTAAATATTTATGAAATTTCTTAGCTATAAAAACGTCTTAAAAATGATTCTGTACAGTAATAATTTTTCACGCGTTCTGGATTCTGGAATCTTCCATAACGTATATCGTAAGGAGCATCTTGTGTACAATGAGGTCAATTGACTGTTAATCGATTATCATTGCGGCAGTTTTAACTATAGCTAGGTGGATTAGTGCTCAATTTATGTAGAAACACAATGGCATAAACATTTAACTTCTACATGCCAATTTTCCCAGCTTTAGCCAGAGTCTGCCTTACACGTTGTGAATAGTTTTGGCTAATTGTTTTTACGACCGGCCGCCTGCCTGACATAAACCCTCTTTGGGAAAATATTTTTCGGATTATACTACGCGAATTTATTTTCGTAAAAAACTACATACTACATGGGATTAACATCTCATATTTATGATCACGGTTGCTGTAAGGCCTCGGCCTCGAATCTCGCGGGTAGCGGGGCGGCAGCGGCGGCGGCACGGAAACGCATACTATTCTCCAAACTAGCGGGCAACGGGCACGGAGAAATGTATGCGTTTTCGTGCCGCCGCCGCTGCCGCCCCGCTACCCGCGAGATTCGAGGCCGAGGCCTAAAGTAATAGTATAGGAAGTATGTAGTTTTTTTACGAGTCGCGTAGTATAATCCGAAAAATATTAGTTTCGTTTAACTGAAAAAACGAGCGAAAATCTTAGATCTCATTGAGTTTCATAAAAATCTCAGAAATTTTGTACCAAACAACGGTTTTAATACAAACTAAAATTATCATTAAGATAAAGAAAGATACAAATGGCTCAATTATAATATCTTCTATGCTTAATACAAGTTTGCATACATTATATACGAAGTTAGGTACGTTTTAACTGCAATCGAACAGTTATGGATAAAATACTGGTAACGCTACGTATGTAGTGTGAGGATTCAAACTTGGGTTAAGTATGTATTCCCGGCTGGGGGGGGGGGGGGCTGAATGTATGTATGTATGTTGGGTTTTTTGTGGGTATACCGGGAACCTTTTTTCGGGGAGTCCCACATACCCCTCTCCGTCCTTCGACGAAAATGCGTAATGCATGCATAATGGATGCGTAAGGCATTTTTACTAAGTACGCCGAAAAAAAAGTATGTATTTGGATTATATATATATTTCACACGATATTAGCTAAAAAAATGTGATAATATATTCCAAAGCTTAAGCCTTAAATGTCAAGATCATTATTATATGTATATTTATAATACATATATCTTTTATGATGTATATTATAAAAATGTATATATTTTACGCTTTTTATAGATCAATATCAGTGTGGTATCGAACATAAATATGATATAAATCTAAGTATTATTCCATAGAATATTTTATATACATATATAAATGTACCGTCTGTTTGTAAAATTATAATAACAGTTTTTCACTAAATGCGTAGGTAGATATAAAAAAATATCATTTTTAACTTTTGTTAGTCTATCTCTTTGTTCTGTCTGATATACGAAAGGGGTGAACCTATTTTGAGGCGATTATCACTAATAGGTAGCTAATGTTATAAGATGAAATTTGATTACTATAATTTTAGAAAATTTATTACTATGAAAAATAAATACGATTCCGCGCGATCGAAGTCGCGAGCACAGCTAGTATGTATGTATAATGTTTAACTTCTAACAGAAAAGTAATATTTCTTATCTTTTATTGTATAAAACTTTTATTTACGTCATATGTGTATGTATTTTTTGGTTATTTTTCAAGTTTTTAAAGTCTTGACGTCATAACGTTTCCTTCTTTCTCTTTTATATATATTAATATAAATAAATTGCTTATTATTTTTATATATAATTGCTATACATTCAAGCATTAAGTATTTTTGATAGTGTCAAAAATATGCAAGAATATAAATATATTTACATTCGTTAGTGCCAAAGTCTAAGTTGATGATATTCGAAATTTAAATAGAAACAATGTTGCCAGCTTTTATATACTATTTATTCATATTATTTTTTTAATTTCATATTATCTTTTTTTAATTATGATAAAAAATTTGATATAAAAATTATTCTAAAATTATGTTTATTTCTTATCTAACAAAATTTTTTTTCTTATGTTTTAGCATATATAAATATTAAAATATCAATATAATTATCATATCTTTGTAATATATTTTTCTAATCAACAAGATCATTCATCCGTAACAGATCGAAAATTGAGCCGGTATTATGTTGGCAACATTGATGTCCTTCAAATTCAGTTTCGCGCCAGCGGTCGAGTCGACTGCACGTGTTTTGTGTTTAATTAAATAGTGATATCGCATTTGCAATTGTATGTATAATTAAATGTCTATACAAAAATTTTATACTTACATTTGATTGTATTGAATAATCTGAAGAACCAGTATATTTCCTGCGATTTCTTGATATTAATCCGAAAGTAATTTGATACGATCTCGTGGTTTAAGCAAGTAGAGTTGAATGCAATACTTAGTATACTCAAGTTATTTTGGAAACCCGATATGGGGAACAAAATTAACAAACCATTTTAAAATAAATTTACTATAGTTCATTGACCTTCATGTAACAAAGGAAGATATATGAACAAAAACACATAATTCTGTTCTCCATAATATATTTATAATTTTATTTGATATAATTAATATAATACGAAGATATATTTTTCAATTATTTCACTATGTATATCTTCATATATATAATCAGAACATATAATAATCAATGACTCACATACTTGATCGATACTTATTTATTAGGAAATATTTGTTTTGAGATAAATCGTCTTTATTGTACACGTATTATGTAAATAATAATTTCTTCAAGTGCTTTATATACACATATATACCTAAGTGAACGAAGAATATATTTTATGTTTATAAATATTTTGAAGGCATTATCAAAATTAATGACGAATTTTTTATTTGAAACTAAAGTATTCTACGATTTTGAAAACTTTCTTTATTTTGTGTTATCTACTTAATTTTTTTTTAATATTTTTATCTTCGTTTTCCTAATTAAACTAGCTATCCCGGCGAACTTCGTACCGCCCTATAATCAAGAAATATCTGTTACACACACTACAAATTATCCTGTAGACACCAATGTGAAAAGTAAACTAAGAAATGGTAAATTAATTGTGTAGGTATTTTTTTATTATAACTCCGGCCACAGACCAACTCCGATCGATATATTTGCTAAGAGCATGTAAATTTGTTTTAATTTTTTCTTTCTTCGTGAATATTACTGACAGTGACACATTATTTTATTTAAAAAGTGAAATACTGTAGTAATTTTCGTATTTTTTTTCTTACATAAGAACCTTCTCCTAATAATAACAAATACGATAAAAAAAGGATTAGTGAAATCGGTCCAGCCATTCACGCGTGATGCCGTGATCAAGGGAATAAGGGATTCATATTTATACATATATATATTTAGATTATACTTTGATGAAATTGAAATTTCATTTGTCTAAATAAAACATACTCATTAGACATTAGTACAAGTTCACACCCTTTAACTAAATACAGATAGTCTACAGTTAGTCGTTCAAAAATATTTGCAGATAATATTGATGTAGGTACAATGATAAACTGTTATCGGTATATACTGATGGTAAGATTTCTTATAATTTTTACATTCCTACTAATATTATAAATGCGCAAGTAACTCTGTCTGTCAGTTACGCTTTCACGCCTAAACAACTGAACTGATTTTAATGAAATTTGATACAGAGATAGAGTTGACCTTGACAAAGAACATAGGATAGTTTTTATCCCAGACTTTTGAAAAGTTCTCTTGGAAACGCGATATAACCGAATTCGACGCGGGCGAAGCCACGGGCGGAAAGCTAGTATGAAATATATTGTAGATATCGATGACCTTACCATGCGTCTACACTATATAATATAAAAAATTTTGAAGTATTTCATTTATAAACCTTCACACATTTATGTAGGTATATGAATGATGAACTATGAACTTTCTGTTTTTAGTTCGACAGTGTGAACCGGTGGTAAGATTTCTTATAATTGTTACATATAAAAAATGCTCATAATTATATTTTCGAGTGCGCGGGTTCGATCCTGGCAAGTACCAATGTGATTTTACCGAGTCATATGTAGTTTATAAGAGTATTTAGACACCACTGATATATGAAGGAAAACATTGTGAGGAAACATGGACTTATAGTTTCACAATTATAAGTTTGAAATCACCAACCCGTCTTAAGCAAGCGTGGTGATTAATGCTCAAACCTTCTTCATGTGAGAAGAGACTTTTGCTCAGCAGGGCTCTGATAGGCTGATGATGATTACAGTCATACATAATTTTATGAGAAGTTAGGAGGTACCTCAACTAGTACCAAAATAGTTAACTATTATTGCTTACGTATTTTATTTGAGTTTAATATACATATGTATACAGGGTGACTGGTGAATTACTATCAATATTTAAGGAGAATACTCGGTACATGACTCTCATTCCAATTATGTAAAAAAAATAGGTACTTAATTTTTGACAAAATTTCCCTATAAATAAATAAAGTGTTGATACGTTCCAAGTGTTCAAGTGTGGACGCGTGCGGCGGCGTGCTGATACAACACCACGTCACGACACGCGTATGTGTGAGTGTCAGTGTATACCTAATCTGTAGGGTGTTCATACGATGCGTAATTAATTACACAACTTTTGGTTAACTTTACTTAGAAGTTTATTAATATTTATGTTATATTAATTTTTATTTTGTCATATATGATCGTCAAATATCACGTCCTCAAATATCGATAGTAATTCACCAGTCACCCTGTATATATTTTACACTTGTGATAAATAACAATCATTCTAAGTCAATTTGCACTGATATAAATATTAGTTTTATCATGTTAATAATTATATATTTATCTTGATACGTGTTACTAAGTGCCGGTCATTGACCTTATATTAAAATTTACATAACATACCGGACTCTTGATGACTACTGACATTCTTATCACTTGTCAGGATCATATGTACATATGAAATTATTTATATTATTGGGAATATATTTATTTTCTATAATACACACACACACACACACACACACACACACACATATTATATGTACTTAATACGAATAGTTTGATCGTTGACGTTTCTCTAACAATAACCTACATTCGGTTCGGTAAATAAAGTAACTTTCAATAAAATTATAATTTTATATACGAATATACTTAAGTTATATTAATTATTTATGCTAATTAAATTTAATTGTCTAACAATAGTTCTGTTTTAACTCCGAATGAGTTGTAATGAGTAAATGTTACCTTTACCTAAACTTTTTACCAATAAAATTAAGGTAAACTAATGATTATAATTAACATTTCTACCTCCCTTATCTTTTAACGATATAAATTTAATTTAATATTTTATAACATATATTCCCATAGTACTAAATGTATGTATTGTACCAATTTAAAACGAAAATACTTTCAACTAGCTAAATAAAATTACTTGTTAGTATTATATAATATAATAATTACACATATATCTTCTTCTTCTATATATATAAAAATGGATTGCTGTTCCTTAGTCTCGCTAAAACTCGAGAACAGCTGAACGGATTTATCTTATCTTAGTCTTGAAATGTTCGTGGAGGTTCAGGGAAAGTATAAAAGCTAAAAAAAATTGATTCATTACTGGGAAAACCATAAAAACAGCCCTTTTCTATTTCCCATTCAAACGTTTTTTTTTTTGACATTAGATTTGACAACTAACTAATATGTCAATAATTCTGTCGCACTTCAAAACACGGAGATTTATGGCTTACAGGTAAACTCCAAAAATATAAATAAAAAAACGTAATAGATATTTCTTGATTATAGGGCGATACGAAGTTCGCCAGGTCTTCTAGTCTTTTATATATAATAGTCTTTAATTGTAACAAACAATTAGTTCTGCATAATTTAAAAATATAATAAATAATTATCTAAATATTTTCAAGCTATATGTACATTAAAATTTCTTTAAATATGTGTTATCATACAATGAACACTACAAATGATTTTAAAAATTATAAGTAAGAAATACAAATAAAATTTAAGAGTGCAAAAACAAGAATAAATCACTCGATAGTCAAAAAAAACTGCAAAATGATTTTAACGACCAAGTTTTGGTATAAGTCAAATTATTACTAAAAAGTATTTAACTTTTTTACTACATTCACTTTTTTACTTGCAAAGTAAGTCGCAGGATTTATACCGGTTTTACGGTAACCAATATTGTATTGCAATTGCAAAACTGTAATCTGTTTTTGTAGATATGATTATAAAATATCGTGGCTTTTTTCATTTTAACGAAGATTATAAAGAATAAAAATGGCATCGAGTTCAGAAAGTGTCAATAAAAAGGAGGTAGAAATAGAAGAACATATTCAACAGCTGGAGAATGTTGGGACTGAGGAAGAATTGGAGAAGAAATTGAATAGTATGAATAAGTTCGGTTTCTCCGTAGCGAATTGGATGAAAATACTGTTCAATAGAGAGAGTACTGAACCTTTTAAAGCCGAATGGCTTACTGTAAGTTGTTGCTTATGATGTCAAAATAATTTTGACGTGGTCTGGCGTATTCACCAAAAGATTTGGACTTTTCTTGCCTAATTAATCTCTTTTTTATCGTGTAGACTTGTTTAAATTAGGGATATCTTTTATACAAAGAAAAATGTGAGTATAAAAAAAGATTTGTTCTTGGAAAGGATGCGAGTCATTTTTTTATCAGACCCCAAATAAAAAAGGTAACAAAAAATAAGGTAGCTCCTCTAAATACGATTGTCTAATAAAAATCGATCTTAATACTAAGAAAGATTAACTTGTTCTTTAAACAATGTTGCACAGAATTAATATGTATGTCAAATAATTAGAATGATGAAACTACTCACACAAGTCAAGAGTCAAGACTATGTGCACGATAGGTAAATAGTTGAATCGACTAGAATGTTATCCCAAAAGTCGCGGGTTCAAATCAGATAAAATTTTGCATTATTTTCAATATCTGATGGTGATTTCCATAAGTACACGATAGTTGAAATGTTAAATCGACTAGAATGTTATTCCAAAAGTCGCGGGTTCAAATCTGATAAAATTTTGCATTATTTTCAATAGCCGATGGTGAATTCTATAAGTATGCGATAGTTGAAATTTAAAATCGACTAGAATATCATCCCAAAAGTCGCGGGTTCGAATCAGATAAAATTTTGCATTATTTTCAATAGCCGATGGTGATTTCCATAAGTGCACGATAGTTGAAATGTTAAATCGACTAGAATGTTATCCCAGAAGTCGCGGGTTCAAGTCAGATAAAATTTTGCATTATTTTCAATAGCCGATGGTGATTTCCATAAGTACACGATAGTTGAAATGTTAAATCGACTAGAATGTTATCCCAAAAGTCGCGGGTTCAAATCAGATACAATTTTGCATTATTTTCAATAGCCGATGGCGATTTCCATAAGTACACGATAGTTGAAACGTTAAATCGACTAGAATGTTATCCCAGAAGTCGCGGGTTCAAATCAGATAAAATTTTGCATTATTTTCAATATCTGATGAGGATTTCCATAATTTCAGATAGATGAATACAAACAGATGGCGGAGGAGAGTATGGTAAACGCCTGGAACACTATCAATCTAGAAGGCTGGAGGCTGGAGAAACGAGGGTCAGTAAAAGGAGACGTGGTAGAATCAAAACAGACTGAGCAGTTTGGAAAAGTTTACAGGTTTACGGTGAGTTATACTAAGTTATAGATATATTTATCTGTAATATTCTTCTTCTACCTGGCAATTTCCCAGCTTTAGCCAGGGTCTTACATGTTGTGAATAGTTTTGGCTAATTGTTTTTAAGACCGGCCGCCTGCCTGACATCGATGCTCTTTTTTTTATATTCCTCTTTAATATATGTGTACAGATATATAGACAAAATTATTTGTAACCAAACTTTTATTCATCACTATTTGAATCTGTGTAACTAAAATTAATAAAATAAAAATATATATTCGATATTCAAAACACGATAACTTTTTTGCTTTTGCATCGCTTGTTTTTTTTTGTTAATGTGTATATGGATGTTTTTATTTGGAACGTCAAAGACTGGGATATACTTTGATTTTGCATTATACATTGAAACGAAAGATAAAAAAAACTGACACAATTATGATATATTTACCGCGACTTCGTCCGTGTGGAATAGTGACTTCCGGCAGATTTTTGGTTCTTCCTACATAGTTCCCGTTCTTGCGGGGTTTTCGGAATGGTCGAGTTCCCGTAGAATTTTCAGGATAAAACCTATGTTTTTTTTTTAATTCACAATGAAGTAGTTGGATAGTCCAGTTATCGAGGAAGGCTGTGGGCTATATAACATCACGCTACGACCAATAGGAGCAAAGATATAGTGGTAAATGTGTAAAAAACGGGAGAAATTATTTCATCTTTGAAGCCTTCCGTTGCGTGCGCCGTGAAAACGGTTCAAGATACACAAAAAATATGTATTAGAGAATAATAGCTCTTTTAATCGTCTAAAAAACAGTCCGCGACAGTCTATGTCTATCTTTTAAGATTAACTCACAAAAACCGTTTTTATGGTACCTAATTTGGTCGAAATAATTTGTTTAAGTTGTATCAACATAATAATATTAATCTTTATTCAAATAAACAAATAAATATGTTGTTGGCTAAGAGTACTTCATTGTGAATTTAAAAAAAACTTAGGTTTTATCCTGAAAATTCTACGGGAACTTGACCATTCCGAAAACCCCGCAAGAACGGGAAGTATGTGGGAAGAACCAAAAATCTGCCGGAAGTCACTATTCCACGCGGACGAAGTCGCAGCAAAAGCTAGTATTGAATAAACGAATAATAAATATTGCTGATTGACAATTAATTTTCTATTTCAGGGTATGGTCGCGTGTCCAGCAAAATTTCTGTATGAAGAATTTAAAAGCAACCTCACCAAGCTCCCAGAATGGAATCCAACCATACTGAAGAGCGAATTAATTAAGGTAACATGAAACTCATAGTGACAGAATTTAAATTTGACCTTGAGTTTTCTTCTTCCTGGCAATGTCCCAGCTTTAGCCAGGGTCTGCCTTACATGTGAATAGTTTTCGCTAATAGTTTTTACGACCGGCCGCCTGACATTTTGTGAATAGTTATAATGCTAATTGATTTTACGACCGGCCGTCTGCCTGACATCAACCCTCTTTGGGAATGCATTAATCAGTGATGTCTAAATACTCTTATAAAGTACATATAACTCGGAAAAATCACATTGATACTTGCGAAGATCGAACCCGCGCCCTCATGCATGAGAGGCGGGAATTTTAACCACTAGGCCAGCACTGACTTAATTTTGACCTTGAGTGTAACAGTTATTTAGTGGTTCTTATATGTACTATTGAGGGTATATAAGGTACGCTATTGATTTGAAGTGGATTTTTATGTAATAGAGAAGGAAAATAAAAAAATCTTCAGCAGGAAAGAGGTCAAGTCATAATCTTGATAAAGATCAATTATCCTTATTTCACATACATTTAACATTTAGTTTAGATAAATATTTAATTTTAATACATTGTTTACCTATACTTTTATTACACTCAAATATGGACAAAAACTAAATATTCTAGATTCTGAAATCTATAGTAATAATATAATAATTTTATTTCTAAAACTGTCATTATTCTTATCATATTTAATTTCATATGCCTATATCGAGATAGCTCGTTCATATCATATTGACAGATACTGTTCGTTATCAACACGGCAAAGGCTTATCATGGGAAATATTGTGACCTTGAAACATTGTTTTTTTGGAAAAATATTACATTAATCCATACAACAATGTAACAATTATGTTCCATCGTGTTATAATGTAGTTATAAGTGTTTGTGTGTCACTTTGGCTTCCTATTTAATAAAATAAAAATAAAACATAACTAAATCACAGCATTACTTGACTTTAACTAATATATAAGTTCTATAAATGTATGTTAAAAAATAATAAACAAAAATTTTACCAAAACTACAACTACCCTCAAATCAAGACTTAAAACTATATACATGTTAAATATATGTGTAATTTTTTTATGGAAATTTACAACGATTGACTATGTTAGATAAAGTACTAACAAACTTTTCGATCATTCAGTTGTATATAGAATTCATAATCATTATAATACTTTAAATTATTAGATATATTTCATTTATTATTCAGTTAATACCTTTCCATTTTAAACTATAACTTAAATGACTGTGACACATATTATCAATAACGAATTAGAAGATAATAATTAATTATCAGCATTATCTAAATTAAAATAAATAAATGATAATAAAATATATTATATAAATATTAGAAAAAAAATATTAATTTTTTCGCGAATGTCTCAATATCATTCAATAATACATTAAATTTGATTATGCATCGTATTTTAAATTCTATATTCCCAAAAGAGGATTGACGTCAGGCAGGCGGCCGATAAAAACAAATAGCCAAAACTATGCACATGTAAGGCAGACCTTTTCTATAGCTGGGAAATTGCCAGGTAGAAGATTATGAATAATTATATAAAAACCAATTTTTTTCACCAGGAAATCGGTCCGGGTATCGATCTATCATACCAAGTTACAGCGGGCGGTGGCAGAGGTATAATCGCGCCCCGCGACTTCGTCATACTTAGAAGAACGGCTAGCCTCAATAAAATGGGGAAATTAGATGATAATGACCCCTATTGTTATATAAGCAGCGGGGTCAGTGTCACTGTACCGGGTTACCCGCCATGCAGCGATTTGGTCAGGTGGGTAATCACTAAAACACTTTCTAATATTCATTATTAATAATAATTAATTGGTTATTTAAAATATGCCCTAAGACATGAAAAGACGTGCAGAGTATATTCTTAAATTAATAATAATAATAATTAATAATATATTTTTTTTTGTATTATTAACTATGTATATCTATCCAATATTTTATGAACCTGATAATAATATTAATAATGTTTTTTCAGAGGTCACAATAAAGTGGGCTGCTGGCGTATGACTCCCAAAATGGTTGAAGTTAATAACAAGTTAGAGCAACAAACTGTCTTCCAATGGCTAATGTGCTGTGATTTAAAAGGTAATTATTATTATACTAGTAAAGAAAGTCTTTCCAATCCCTACTAATATTATAAATGCGAAAGTTACTCTGTCTGTCTGTCTGTTACGCTTTCACGACTAAACCGCTGAACTGTTTTTAATTAAATTTGGTACAGAGATAGAGTTGACCTTGAGAAAGAACAGGGTAGTTTTTATCCCAAACTTTTGAAAGGTTTTCTTGGAAACGCGATATAACCGAACTCCACGCGGGCGAAGCTGCGGGCGGAAAGTTAATATATATATTATTTATATATATATATAGCTTTTCTGTGTTATTTTTGTTATTCAGTTATAGTACATTTTATTTTCTAATAACTCATCCCTACTAATATTATAAATTCGAAAATAACTCTGTCTGTATGTTACGTTTTACGTCTAAACCGCTGAACTGAATTTGATGAATTTTGATATATAGATAGATGAAATCCTGGAAAAAGATATAAGCTACCTTTCATCCTTATCCGGATTCCTAAAGAACATGGTTGGATCAATGAAGTTCTGTTCTGACTTAGAAGCTATAGTGACCAAAAACAAATGTTCTAGCAGACAGAGTAGCGACCAAAACCTAGTATACCTATAAAGATATGATTAATTATTGAATGAAATTGATAAATATGGATTATTCAAGTGATAATAGTATTTATATCTAATTGTGATTAGATTTATTAATACAATCAAGATTGTATTCTAATCATGTGACACAGAGACCACTATCATCAATTAGTTACTAATTATCTATTACAATACATTATTTTATTTAATATCTTAGAATTTAGATAATATTTAAAGTATATGAAAATGTTATTAATATTATAATATAATTAATTTATCATCTTCTACCTGGCAATTTCCCAGCTTTAGCCAGGGTCAGCCTTACACGTTGTGAATAGTTTTGGCTAATTGTTTTTACGACCGGCCGCCTGCCTGACATTAACCCTCTTTGGGAATGCATATGACACAAAAATATGATAATTATTTGTCACTATTTTTAAATGCTTCATATAATTTAAAAAAAAATGACAATAAGACATTCATTTAATAAATAAATTATTAGAAAAATATCTTCATTATAAATTTAATTTAACACACAAATACATATACATACTAACTTTCCGCCCGCAGCTTCGCCCGCGTGGAGTTCGGTTATATCGCGTTTCCAAGAGAACCTTTCAAAAGTCTTTGATAAAAACTATCCTATGTTCTTTCTCAAGGTCAACTCCATCTCTGTACCAAATTTCATTAAAATCAGTTCTGTAGTTTAGACGTGAAAGCGTAACAGACAGACAGAGTTACTTTTGCATTTATAATATTAGTAGGGATTATAATAATAAATTTTTATTTTGGTCATACATATTTACTTACAAAATATGTTATAATTTTTATAATTCTAAGAATAACAAACAGAAACACATATTATTAAATTACATATATAAATTAATATATTATATGTAAATTTTCAGGTAAAATCCCCCAATTTGTACTGGATGCGGCATTTGCTACAGTAATGTTGGATTATATAGTACATGTCAGGAAATATGCAGCAGAAAGCAAAGCAAAGGGGCTCTTCTAATATGAAATCTGAATATATTAGTACATATATATGTTCCTTTGTAATAAAGAATGGATATATTATAAGCTTGATGTTAAAACATATTATTTTGATATGATTTAAAAATATATATATGTGAATGATAAAATTTATAATTTATGTTTTTTATTTCATCTATGTAAATTGTTTTTGTACAATAAATCTTATAAAGTTAGTCGCTATATCATTAAGTTTCTTCTACTATACAGAATAATTATTTTCAATATGTTTATATGTAAAATAATTTAAAATATCTACAAGGGAATATATATAAATATATAACAAACTTGTTCTTCCCGGCAATTTCCCAGCTTTAGCCAGGGTCTGCCAATATAAATATATAACAATATGTGTATGTAATGTAGTTATGATAAAATTGTTTTCTTTTGTCTAAGAAATGTTCTAACATAATGTAACAAAACAATTAACGGAGGTTTAAGAAATAATAATAATAATATTATTATAAAATTGTTTGTATATTATAAAAAAAAATATAGAAAAAATTATAACCATTCAATTATATTAAAATAATGTTAAAAAAATTGTGAATACAAAAACATATATATAAGCTTAAAATAAACGATTTTACATTAAAACTATGAAAAAATTATGATATTTAAAAAAAAGCTAGTTTATTTCAAATATTCCGTTTCTAGTACACAATTAAAATGCTTTTGAAAGCATAGTTACATTTCCATGACATTTACTGTTTTTTATTTTATCTATAACATTTTATTAAAACCTTTTTTTTATTATATTTTCTCCATTTATCATTTTAGTATATATAATCTTTTTTGAATTTATTTTTTATTTAACCCCTTGCATGCATTTTTATCTTTAGTCATGACCGTTGATATATTTAATTATTATTGTAAAACTAATAAATAAATTTTTATATTATAAATAAAATTATTTCATTTTTTGTGTATATTTAACTACAAATACAAAAATTCGTTTTATTGAACTTAATATAATTATATACATTTTAATTTGATACTTACATTATGGTGAATAAAAATAAGATTTAACTTTAATGCTTATTCCTTTTTATATAAGAAAATAAATATATTCAAAAAGATTTGTTCCAAAACAGAGTTTTATAACTAATTTTTTCTACTTTAACCTTAGTTATCACTGAGTTTTTAGTTAAATTTCACTAAAAAGAAAACCTCTGGAATGGGATGATAAATTGAATTTAAAACCATTTAAACCATTTATTTGCTATACACATACATTACATAGATTATACAGAAGAAAATAATTAAATTAGATAATAATAATAATTTAGATTATAATTCTACGTTAACAAGAATAAACTAACTAACTATAGTTATTTACTTAGTAAAGCAAAATATGCGAGTACAATTTTGACTGCTCAAACCTTCTCCATGTGAGAAAGAGGCCTTTGCTCAGCAGTCAGCAGTGGGCTCTGATAGGCTGATGAGGATGACAATTTTGACAGTGATTCAGTTTTAAAGATTCTCCTAAAAAACTCCATATAAATGAACAAAAGAATACTTATTATAATAAAACATCTTAATAAATCATTTCACGTCAATATTATTGAAAAGTTTATGTACCTGAGTCGTCGCCAAAGTAATTCGTCTCAGCATCCCGACTCCCGTTTCGACATTATTGTTCCTTTTTATCATTCAAACGAAACAAAAGAAGTCACAAACAATGACTAAGTGAGGACCTAAATTATAATTGTTATTCTAAAATTAATAAACTTGAAGAAAATTAGAAAGTGTAGATTAATGACACACAATTTTAATAAAATAAATTTTGAATACACTATACACTACTTTTGTTTTAAGCAGAACCAGGAAACGGACATAGGATACCTTGAAATTCGTTCGACCAGAAAAAAAATTTGCTAATAAAAACCCAAATCTGTTTAATTATTGCCTCTAAAGCGAAACAGTTCACCTGGTCAGGCTATACATTTCTTATTCTGAAACTAACGCTGACAACGTCGGGAGCAAAAGCTAGTAGTTTATAAAATAACTTTACATAAGTAGCTTCTCAACTGAAATATTCACATATAATAAAAACACAAACAAACGGTAAACAATTATTAAGCTCTAAAGCCCTACGTCGATCTTCCGTCTCGACGTCTTTGTTCTTCTAAACTGTTGATCTTCCTTTTCATTAGCTACACGAAGTGCCGCAAGAAGACGCTCTCGTTGTTCGTCATTCTCAGAAACTACATTCTCTGCCGTACGCTGCCGCAAATCTTGCAGATGTCGCTCTCGTTGTTCGTTATTTTCATTAGCTACACGTTGGGCCGCACGCTCTTGTGAAACATCTAAATTTTAGAACATAAGACCTTTCTCTTACGTTACGGCTAGCTACGGTTTCTGTTACGTTACGGCTAGTTACGACTTCATGAAGACAAACATTCATTGACTTTCTGTTACAAAACAACGCCATCTGCTGTCGTTATAGCAATTACTAAACGGAATTAGCAAAAAGTAGTATTATTATTCACTAATAGATGTCAGGATGGATGCCACTTTTAGGTGGTAGAGCCTAGCTGTGGTGAGTTACTACAGCTCGAACATGGGCTGGCTCGACCGGGGAAGTACCACCCTCTCACAGAAGATCGGCGTGAAGTAGCCTTTAAGGCTGCGTTTCGTCTGATGAGTGAGAGAGCCGGTTGCCCTTTCCCTATTCCTACCCTTTCCTTTCATTTCCTTATTCCCACCCCTCCCTACCCCAAAAAACAAGGTTGGCAATGCATCCGCAACAAAATGTTGCGGATGTCCATGGGCGACGGTAACCACCTTCCATCAAGTGGGCCGTCTGCTCGTTTGCCACCTTTCACATAAAATAAAATAAAAAAAAGGATGAGTCATATTTTAAATTGGGACTACTCAAACGCCCCCCTTTTGTCATATTTTTCATAAAATGACATTTTCTAAAAATGACTCCTAGCTAGATCAATCTATCACCCCCCAAATTCCCTATAAATTAAATTTCATGAAAATGGTTGAGCCGATTCAGAGATTCCAATTACAATTATAAGTATATACAAGAATCGCTCATTAAAAATAAAAGATTAAGAAACTGACAGGAACGAGATAGTTTTCATTTAAAAAGAATTCTCGTTATTTAGGAAGCACATTAATTTGACTGTTTGTTATGGGTAAATATAAAAACTTGTCGGCCATCTTTGGGAGAATATGTATATATATAGTTGTGTTAATTATTTTAATAGCAAATTTTTGGTTAAAAGGTTTTTATTTCCCGTTTACAACATCTTTTTACGCATTATAAAACTAAGTTTCTCAACATGAATAAATAAATAATTTTTAAGGTGATGATTACAAATTAGCAATATCTTTCTAATTTTTGTTTTGTGAAACGATAAAAATTTTAATAATTCATAATTTTGAGATAAATTCTTCTTGGAATAGACAAATGAATGAGTGTTTGTTAAACATCTTGGTCGAACGAAGTTGTAGAATTCAACTGGTATTTATAACTTTTACTTTATACAAGAATATTATTAGTACTTAATATACCTAGGTAGTAAGGACGTATTACTCCTGTGTGTGTTTATTAGGTACACTCAAAGATAAGTTTTGTGGCTGTAATTCTACCTGATGATAGAATTAAAACTGAAAATGGTAAACCCTAAACATGTTGTTCTATAGCCTTTCCACTCTAGCTTAGAAGACATACAAAAAGTTTAAAGAATCTCAGATGAAGGCAACCTATTTTCAATTCTTGCTGAGATCATGATGAAGATGCGTATCTCTCGAATCGGATAGGTAATGGAAGTATTAAGTTGCCACTTTACTTGGCGTTTATTTGTTGTGTTAAAGACCATGTGTGGAGGATTTATTCGTCTTCATTTGACATATTTGCACAAATAACACACATACACAAATAAGCGAAAACGCGTAAAGACGTGTTTTTGGCATGCCAAGTGTGGATGTCGTGTTTGTGCTATTTGGACTATGTACCTACAAATATTTGGACAAAAGCGGCGAATACGCAACGCCAAATGTAGTGAAGTGTAATGCCACTTTTGACAACTGGTTAAATAGAAATATGACAGCATTATTCCTCTTAGGAAATTATATATTCTTTATATAGATTAGGAAATTATCCTGGAATGGAGAATAGCTAATAGCTGCACTTTACCAGCACAGCAAGTTTCCTTTGACCTTAATGCTGCAATCTTTCACACAACGAACCTAAAGTTATAAATGGAGGACACTTAAATAACTTTAAATAAAAACTTCATTAGGTATTGACAATTCTTATAATAAGTAGGTATACCTCGTTGTCGCCGAAAATAAATATTTAGGTAAATGAACATTGTTTTATTCAAATAAACTAAGTATTTTATAAGCAATATAGGTATAACTAAATAAAGTGCATTTACATCTCTTATTACTCGACATTAAGTATACCCTATAACATTTGTGATAATACTGAAACATTGAACACTCTTATTCAAAACATAACCATAGGTATATCTTTATAAAAATATTTACTTATAAGTAAATATGTATTTCGTGTTTACAACCAAAGATGGCTACCGTAGCTGCGCTGAAATTCAAGTCTGCCATTTTGTTTTGTTATAATTTCAGTTACCTTATTTACGATCATGTATAAAAGGTTTGTACTTAAAGCCTTATTCTTATTTTTATTTCAAATGATAGTTTTTTGAAGTAAGGAATTATAAAATTATGTTGTATTAGTTGAGTTTCTTTTAGCGTTTTTCTTTACTTTTTAGTCTTTATTAAGTATAAGAAATTGACTTAATAAGGGTTTCCAATGCAATCTTTCCTATAGGTAATTTCTCAACTTTCTTGAAGCTTAATTTACTATGTTTCTTCTTTGAATCACTTCTTTATTTTTTCTCCTACCTACTAATTATATAGCTTATGTTATTAATACTTATTATTCTTTTATAATAAGTATTAATAATATAGTCCTTGAGTGGAGACCGCGTCTTGGCAAACGTAGAGTAGGACGCCCCCCAGCTAGGTGGACCGATGACCTTAAAAAGGTCGCTGGGTCTCACTGGATGCGGAAGGCAGAGGACCGAGTGTTATGGCGCGTGTTGGGAGAGGCCTATGTCCAGCAGTGGACTGCAATAGGCTAAAATGATGATGATGATTCTTTTATATGTTAATGAAGAATTAATTTCCGATGACAAATGTATGTACCTATGCGAAAAATAAACCAACTTTTTACTATCAGTGACTTAATATAACGAATTTTCATCTTAAACCTGAACCCAAGTACTTTTTTTACGTAGTTAAATATTTCACACACGATTTATGGTTAAGAAAACGTGAATACTGTTCGTTTGACGTACAAAACGCAGACTTGTAATTAGGATACGGCTGTTAAGTACCTACTGCAGAAGTTGGCTTGATCCTTCACTAAAGAGGTTACGAAAATAATAAACCTCTTTCCATTTTAATATGAATCATGTAATCAGAATATAAATTGTCTGTTAGAAGTTATTATAAAAAACGAATTCTAATATAGCTGATATTGGTAGAAGTCCAAATTTTATTAAAATGGTATTTTTATGGTTCTGGTAAAAAAAACTTTGTTTCTCAGCTTCCAATGCTTCACGGGAAGTTTATGTTAAGATTAATTTGTACTTAATAAATAATAATATTTAACATTAACGTATAATCTCCCGTTTCACTCAATAATCCACGTTAATACTATAATGTATAAAGATATTAATGAAATACTGTTAACGATACGTGTGTAGTGACGATAATGGAAACTTGTCATTAGCTACCAAGGCTTTTTTAATAGTTCAGATGTCTTAAATTTATTATTGTATTCCTTTTCATTAAATTAAATATACTTAGTCCAAAAGACGAAATTCGTAAGAAATTTATTGAATCAAAGTTATTAATATCTGTGAATATTAAGGAAACTATCTGATAAACCAAATAAGGTACAAGACAAAAGAAAATACCAGTATATAATAAAATTAAACACTCCCTGGCTGTACATATAAAGGTATATATGTATAAAGGAGATATAATTAGCATCTAAGCATATACGATTTATTACAAATGTCAAATAAACTATATAAAAGCAAAATTTCTCCAAAACTATTAGTTTTATTTAATATTACTCTCAAACATCATAATTAACATCAATTATTTATCAACTCGCATCATTTTCAATCTACCCTCAATTAAACAACTAATGTCATACAACTAACAAATCGGTCAGTTCGATTTAAAACTCGTGTGTAACCGATCAATCATACAAAATCATTAACAAAATGTCCGATGAATCCGATATCGAAATGAAATCGGCGCCGATGAAGTCCAAAAGAACACCAGCTAGTCCCACAAGTGAGATGTTAAAAGAACCTAAGAAATTAACAACAAAAGAAATGATTAGAGAAGCATTGACTGAGTTGAGAAGTAGGAAGGGAACCTCAATGTTCGCTATCAAGAAATACTTGGAACTCAAATATAACGTGGACGTGGAAAAAATAAAACACATCATCAAAAAATATATTAAAACCAGCGTTGAAGATGGAACTATAGTGCAGACTAAAGGCATAGGTGCGTCTGGATCGTTCAAATTGGTCGAAAAGGAAAAGAAAGTTAAGAAAGAAAAGAAAGATAAAAAAGATAAAAAGGAAAAGAAAGAAAAAAAAGCCAATCAAACCGAAAAAAAAGAAAAAACAAAACCTAAAACCAAAAACGAAACCAATACGGATGATAAAACAAAAAAGGTAAAAAAAGATACCAAAGATAAAAAAGATAAAGCCAAACGAAGTGTTAAAGAAAAGAATGATAAGATTGTTAAGACTCCAGCTAAGAAGAGGGCTATGATGAAGAGGAAGAGCATCGGCTCAATCATCAAACCACCGAAAATGCGACCAGCTAAAGTTAATAAGGTTTCGAAATAATATAAACTAAAGATTTTTCCAAATTATCGTATAAAAATCTATATTAATATTATAATGTGCAAGTAAATTAAATATTTAATTGTGTTATGTAATAAATATATTTATATTTAAATAAAATTATAAATTATTGAGATTTTTTTAAGCTTTCAATGTTATTCCTATAAATAGTGCTTGTAATTTTATAGTTATGAATATTTCTATCAAGCTTACCACCAGTTTTCCATAGTACGTACGTCACGTTTAATAGTACAGTTAAATTAATATCTTCATACATTACAGTATTGACGTAGTATTGAATGAAACGGGACACGATACATGTGTAGTGTGATGCAAAACTTGTGGTAAGTAGATAAACATAGTTACAGTGAAAAAGTTTAATTATTTGACTTAATAGATGTACTTACTTAATTATATATTTATGTTGTAAAAGTTAAAACTAAAGATATATGTTACTCGAATTTCGATTATTACCGACATCACTATATATTTTAATTAAAAACAATAGTAAAAAATATAACTGGTCTTCTTTAAAAATAATAATTATAAAATGAAAGTCTTTATTCCATTCGACAAACTCCTTCGTGTTTCCACACATTAGTCAAGATAAAAATTCATCCAACAAATAAAAACATTGGCATTGGCAGAATGTTCAACGATTTCAGTGTGACTGAAGCCATAGCATAAAAATAATAAACAGACATACATATATAATTTGTTATTAATTATTATAAATAGGTGCATGAGTGTTATAAATTCAATAACCATTAAAAATTTAAAATCGATTCTTATCGAAATAAAATATGCGGTTGAATTGATACAGCCAATGTCGAAATTAAATCTAGTTTTGAAATTGTGAAGAAATAAATATACCTATATATTTTTAGCTATGTATAAAATATACGTTTGTCCATATATATAATATTTTCATATACCTATATACTAGCTTTCGGCCCGCAGCTTCGCCCGCGTGGAGTTCGGTTATATCGCGTTTTCAAGAGAAGATTTCAAAAATCTGGGATAAAAACTATCCTATGTTCTTTCTCAAGGTCAACTTTATCTCTGTACCTAATTTCATTAAAACCAGTTCAGGGGTTTAGGCGTGAAATCGTAACAGACAGAGAGACAGAAGTTACTTTCGCAATTATAATAAGTATTAGTAGGGATTTAGTTTTTGAGATCATTGACATACCTATGACATGTTAGTTGCCAACTTTAAAAAATTGTACTTCCTATTATTTTAAAACATCATTTTTAAAAAAATAAAATTATAATTCTGTTATTTCATTAAATTATTGATATGAAAAATTGTTTATCTCTACTAATATTATAAATGAGAAAGTAACTCTGTCTGTCTGTTACGCTTTCATGCCTAAACCACTAAACTGATTTTAATGAAATTTGGTACAGAGATAGACTTGACCTTGAGAAAGAACATAGGATAGTTTTTATCCTAGATTTTTGAAAGGTTCTCTTGGAAACGCGATATAACCGAACTCCAAGCGGGCGAAGCTGCGGGTGGAAAGCTAGTTGTAAGTTATCTAAATTAGATCTAAGTTTATAATGCGCATGTTATTTCATTTGATTTCTGATGATGGACTGGGCTTTGAGCTAGTTGTTTGTTTCCATCACCACTCTTCATACGGAACCTTACACTAAAAGACTTGGGCTTATCCAGAACTTACATTAATTAATTCTTGGAACGTAAGTACATCGAAGGCAGCCCTAGTAGGTTCTTAACAAATTTGGTAGAGAGAGGAGCTTGGACAGTGGAAGTGAGCGATTAACGCGTTAGATAGGGGTCCCTTAAACCTACACCTGGGTCACAAGTCCCAGTCACTGTTGAAGCTCCTCTCACTACAACGATGGACCCGACACACGCACCGTGAATACATGGAATGATGAGAGGATTCGTCTCATACTTACATTACTTTACCTTGTTATATGACGATAACATTTTAGACTATGCCAGACGATCTCAACTACTCTTAATTAATTTTAAATAAATTCCTAAGCTAAAAAGACGGTGACAGGCGGTGAAGGAAAACATCGTGAGGAAACATGGACTTATAATTTCACACTTATAAGTTTGAAATCACCAACCCGTCTGGAGCAAGCGTGGTGATTAATGCTCAAACCTTCTCCATGTGAGAAGAGGCAGCTCAGCAGTGGGCTCTGATAGGCTGATGATGAAACTAAATAGCCTTCATTTAATTTATTAACATTACTTCTTGTTTCGCTATTTTTATATTGTAAGTCTTCAAGATATTTAATTTATTTTACATATTCTTCAAACATCAATCTATTAATATTTCTTGATATATAAAAGAACTTTAGATTCGTTTAATAAAAACGCGATCGAGGCAGCCATTTTGTGTACCCACAGAAAATTGAAGCTATAACATAGTGTGAAAAATTAAATTAATTTCGTCAGTTAATTTAAATGAAGATGTCATTGTTGTATGTTTTATGTAAATTTTGATAGAGATTTGAAATATTATATAAGCATTATAGGTTCTAATAATGAATAATTCTTGTATAGAATTAAAGTATTTCAGGTAAAAAAAATTATACAGATCGGCTTTACTGTTACGTGGTTAATGACAAATTTTGTCTGTCTGTCTGTTTGTTCCGACTTAACTATAAAAATGATCGTATATTCTTAAATTACGAGTTCATTTCTTCTTATTTTTAATAACAATTGAGAATTAGCAAAGAATTCAAAATGGAGGGCCAATGGTATTGTCCATAATGACTTTTTTCTGTTCTTATAATAAATTGCAACTAACAGGAAATCTGGTAATTATTTTACCTTTATGTATACCGACGCCATTGTAACAAAAATCGCAATATTTTATTGTTTACTTAAGGTAATATGAAACCTTCTTGCTGTCTAAAAGTATACAGCCCATTTATTACTTTACAACATAATGTAGCAGCCGAATGACAGACAAAATCGAAACCCGTTTACAGATAAGCAAAATTTCTATGAATTAATTATATAAACATCAGCCATTCTGCAAAGATGACGTCAGCTGCCAGTACATACTCTACACTAAATTGAGCTTTATGTACATCTCTTAAAACTCATTATTCATTCAATCAATACAACAAAGCAACTTTATTACCGAACTATACAGTTGAGGCAGAAAAAAGCGATCGGGCCTCTCGTTTTTGTGTACATAAATTGTTTATATGCGGGAAAGAGAGAGATGTATCGTCGTCGCGTACTTTTCAGTTGGTCGGGGGGAAACGGGGTCATGGCTCATGTTTGAATTTCGAACCTATCCGTCCAATGCGATGCGTCTGTGTTCACGAGACTATCATTGGTTAGGCGCGACCGGTACCAAGTTATCCGGTTTTAGTAAAATCGATACAGCCGCCAACATTTCCTTTGGACCGTTAGCGATACGAGCGTCCGTTTCGTTTCCGTTGCGATATCGTGGTAGCGGGGCGTCCGCTTGTAGAATGGGTGGATTATTATCGGAGTAGCCATTTCGACGCGAAAGATGTCCGGAGCGTGTGTATTTGAGGCGTTTTGATATTATTCGGATTGTTTTTTCTGTGTTTACAACGTGTCTGTGAACGGAAATCGAATATGGTGAGTCATTTTGATGTTTTTATACATCTTTGTTTATTATTGTTAATAGTTCTGAGTGTTTGTATTATTGAGTACCTGTGTTCATACATCCGAGTTCGTGCTGCTAGTAGTGACGTCACGGGAGTGCATCTCGCTGTCTTATCGACATCTTTATATTTTATGTAACATTTATCGTTTCTCGTTTAGTTTCGAGTTATTTTCATCATCGTATACATTTGTTATGCATGAGATATGTTCCAGTGTCGCCGATGCATTTTAATTTACGATACGTCGACGCGGTGTCAGTTTTAATGTTTGTAATATAACAAGTTTAGTATTATTTGTGTTACATTGAGTTGTTTTTCGTCTCTGTTAGACGTACTGCTGTGTCCTTTCTCGCTCGATTTATTTATAGTCTGCATAGGATTTGTTTCGCCCCCGGGGCGCCCTAAATCTGGCCTAGTGATGGGTTTTGTTTTGATTGTTTTTATCGATATTGTAAATTATATCGAATTATTTATACTCATATTTTTGTGAACAAAAATCATTGTCATTCTTATATGTGAGATACGTAATTCGTTTTTAAATATTTATTTACATTATGTATATTTTTTATATAACTATGTATATCGCGTATGTATTACTTTTTTAACTATTAAAATCGGTTACATTTAATAAAAAATAGGATCAAAGTTTACTTGACATTAATACATATACACGAAATAAAATTACACTTTCACAAGTTGATTATATGAATATTTATTATAAAATAATCTAAACAAATCACTTACAGTCCAATTTTATTACAAACACCATACATACAAACTAATTTACTTACGAAAAAATAAATAAAATATATTTCCAAAATAAGAACAAAATCATCGTAAATAACTATCGTTACTGGCACAACACTAGAACAAAAAATAAAATGTCCGCCGCACACCGAAGGGGACTCCATTACTGTTTATATGTAACAAACCAATACCAACTTTATTTCATACTATATAAGGTTATATTTACGATGCAAACACAAATACTATTGAAGCCAAAAATGCCACGCGATTTTCGACCTTATTTCCTTATATTAAAGATCGTGTTATCCAATATTGATTTGTATGTGATATTTTTTGAATGTTTTTCGGGCGTGTAGTGTATTAAGTAATTAATAATAAGTATGTCTATATTTTATTGACTTAGATTTTAATCTGTCAGCCATGTTGTTTGTATGTTGATTTGAATTTAAAAAGCTTTGTTAACTAACCAGTTAAATATGAACCATGTTTTGTAATAGTTTAAACGAATAGAAGATCATGTAATGGTGGTTATATCTAAAATAAGGTTTTATTATAAAAAATCTTTATTATTACTGTATTCCAATATCATGTTATTTTTATATAAATATTCATATATTAATTGGATGCTCTTTTATCTTAATGATTTTTCTCATTCGATATGAATTCTTAAAAAACTTGGTAACTTTGTACGTGAAAGAATTATAAAAAAGTCTATTTGCATATCTAATACATTTTGAATTAAGTAAGACTTGATTCTTTAAAAGTAAATTGTAAATAACAGATATATTTAAAATATTTTACCTATACAAAATAATATTATAAATTAACAACCATATTTACACTAAAAAACCCTTTGCCTTATATATAAATAAGAATAAATAAAAGCAATGCCGCCAACATAGCACGAATGTACCTAGTGACGCCATTTTAAATTTCCCGCGCTTTAACGCCAAACATCGAAGTCATACGTCCAAAAATATAAAATATTATTAAATTAATTATTTCGTTAACATTATTTACTGTTAAAATAATATATACTTATATTATAACAAACAATTTGGAGTTAATAAAGAATATATCTAAATTTTTACGTCAAAAAATTTTTTCAATTATCAACGATGTCGTATTTTATTTCTTCCATATAAATAAACATTTATGTATTAATAAAAATTTATTTATTTAAATAATTCTATCAACCTTATTAATCCTATATTAACTATACAATTGTTACGTTTTATAAAAATCGGTACAGCAATGATCGCTTAGAAGCCTTAGTAGGAACGGAACGGCTCATGGTTTCGTAAACTATTGTAAATCCTAGTCAGAGTTTACACGTCAATACTGTCAGTTTCGACGTTTACACGATCACAAATTCGTATTTGTATTTCGGGTTTATAAAGGAAAACGATCCAATTGTCAGTATTTGTATGATACCAACTTTAGTAGGGGAAAACGAGTTTTGGTAAAGTATTTAGAGTTAGTGTACAAAACATATTTAGGTTTGAAGTTTTTTCATAATGTTAAATTTTATCTCAGATATTTGATTAAAAGCTTTAATAATAGCTGATATATTATATTGGATTTTTTAATAAATAAAGAATATATAATATATTTAAAATATTTTTCTTAATATTTCAGATGCAACAACAGGTTTATCAGCAGGAAGCTACGTGAGTTTATATTAAATTATTTTTTCTTAAAATGTAGATAAAACATTAAAATATATTTAAATTAACTACAGAGCTATATCCCAGTTCTATTTTTTTTAATCTACCCTACAATTTTTAATTCAGAAAATTTTTAAACAGAGAAAAATAAATTTAAAAATTTTATCAAAATTTGGGCAGCCGTTTTGGCACAAGAAAGATGGTTGGTTGGTTGTTTAAAATGTGGCCTCCATCCATGCAAAGACGTGTACAGTATATTCAGCCAATATCGCGTACACAAGAAAGATTAAAGTTTAATAAGGTTTCGACAATAGCTCAGTCGATAAATTATTGGCAAACCCGAAATTGTTATTGGTTTGAGTTCTTTCATTGTTCATCCACTTACATTGATTATTTAAATTTTTCCATAAATAACATATTTATTTAAAAATCTAATGAATTAAGAATAATAAATTTCGTAATTTGACAACGTCAAATTTGAAAGATGATATGAAACGTCAGATGTGGCTGTCAAAGACCGTTTTACTTGTCAATGTCAACGTCAATCAATCTAATGTTTATATTAAACTTTCCTTTTATTATTCCTTCTTACACGGCACTCGCAGAATATACTGTACACGTCTTTGCAAAATTAACACCATTTTTAAAAACACAAACTCCTTAGAGTTTCTCCCACACAGTACTCAAGATAATAATTCGTCCAACAAATAAAAAATTTAACATTTGCATAATATTCAACGATTCCATTGCGAATGAAGCCTTATCATATACATAAGAAGAGTATACAATATATGTTATATATACTGTAATATAAAAAGTAAAAACTGTTGTACAAAGTTAAAAATTCTTTAAGTAGTACTATTTTACGACTTGAACCATCACGTAATTACAATACATTGACACTATCAGTTTTCCGTCTTTATATTAACTAATACTAAATACCCTTAATTTCTCCAGGTCTTCGTCATATTATTTCTGTATTATAATCATATTTGTTTCATTTCCAGCATGCAGGAGCAAATCGGCCAACAGATGGTTCTGTGTCCTGTACGTTTCGTGTATGAAACCCAGATGTTGATGCAGCCAGGTGATAAATTAACTACATAAATATAAAAATGCTTTTTGGCACATGAAATTTTGTTACCATATGATTTCTAAGGAGTTTTTGTTTTGCATGGGTGACTGAAACAAATATTTACACACAACTATATCTTAAATTAACCATAATATAGCTCCATACTATCTCAATACGAATTCTCCTATCATATATATACCATTATTCATCTTCTACCTGGCAATTTCCTAGTTTTATAGCCAGGGTCTGCCTTACATGTTGTGAATAGTTTTGACTATTTGTTTTTACGACTGGACTCCTGCCTGACATCAACCCTCTTTTTGGGAATGCATTAATCAGTGATGTCTGATATACTCATATGAATACTCATAGAAAGTACATGTGACTCGGAAAAATCACTTCTGTACTTGCCCGGGCCAGGATCGAACTAACGCCCTCGAACATTAGAGGCGGGCCTGTTAACCACTAGGCCACCACTGACTTATTTTATTATACCATACTAATACATAATTAACTATTTCCAGGTGAACAAATACAGCAGCCGCAAACTATTCTCATCAATCCCCAAAACCCACCGCCATGGATACAGAACAGACCTGTTCAAAACCGAGTGATATACGTACAGCAAGTGCCAGGTGGTTATATACCATCACAACAACAACATATAGATCAAAATCAATTGTACATACAGAACTACGGCTATCAGAACGTACCCCAAGTCTTACTACAGAATCAAGATCAAAGAATGCAGATGATAGCACCAAACATCATGACGAACGTACAACCGAACATACAACAAAACATCGGACCGGTCCAAAATCAAAACGTCCAAAGAATCATATCAAATGTACCGATGCAGAACCAAATCAATATAAATCAACAAGTCAATCAACAGATGCCCATCAATAGACAGATAATATCCAACCAAATGGTTAATATGAATGAAGTCGTCAATAATGTTGAGCAACAGGAAATTCCAGCGACAAATATATACAGACAGACGCCGCAAATAATCCAAGACCCTAGATTTTCTTCACAGACCATAATGATGCCCAATAACATGCAAAATGGTCCAAGATTCGAAACAAATACAAATGTCTGCCAAATAAGACCTACACAGCCAATGACACAAGCAATACCTCCCTACCCGCGACCAAACACAATACCTGAACCACGAAAATTAGTCAATAAAGCAACTAACTTCAACACAATGACCACTAATATTAGAACTCCGACTCAAATGCTACGACCTATACAACCGAGGCCAAATCAAATCAGACCGAACACTAATTTCCTACCAATACAACCAGCTAACTCACAAAACAACAATAACAATAGAAAAATAATGCCAAATTTAATACCAGCGACTAACATGAGTGACAGCACCAAAAACGTAACATACAACAGGAAACGGAAAAGCGAATCACCGGATGAAATACACAAGAAAATACCTATAAATAACACAAATGATATGGTAGTTATCAAACAAGTTGATAATATAGCTAAGATGTCTGATGTCGGAGTAAATACAAGTCCGATACACAAAGCTGATGGCAGAATCATAATAAACAACATGCAAATAACGCCCATAAATAACAATCAGAATAATAAAATTAAAGAGGAAACAATAAAAAATGTACGAAACACAACCACGTTGGAACCACAAAACGTAGTAAGAAACGTATCCATACAGGCAACACCTTCAAAATCATTCTCTAGTCTTGTTGAAAAAGAGAAATTGATAAGAAATACTGTTTACACACAAGCTAGAGGCAGAGTATTGAACGATAAAGCTATCAGTGATGTCACGAAACAAGAAAATAATATAGATACAAATAAAATGGAAATAACATATAGTAACGAAAACAAAACGGCTGAATCGAAATCACTACCGATACTAACTGACATCAAACATAATGTCAATGAAAATAAGACGGCTGAACCAAAACAAACCCAACCAGAAGTTGTAAACGAAGTGAAAACAATGAAAATAGAAATAAAATATGTTGTTGAACAAACTGAACCAATACCACAAACAAACAAAAAAGATGTCAAAACCAGCCATATAGAAAATAAAACGGCTGAATCTAAAACACAACCGAAAATAATGAAAGAAATTAAACAGGAAAAAAATATTGAACCGATGGACGTTTCGCCTGTTAAGAAAGAAGATGGGAAAGTGAAAAATGTGAAAATAAAACAGGAAATTAAACCGAAAGAGGAGAAAATAGAGAAGTGTGACGTCACAACGAAACCGGAAGTAAAAGTTAAAGAGGATAGAGATTTTATACTGACACACGTCCTCGGCGGGTTTGTGATACAGGAGTCAAATGTAGCGTTTCCGGTAAGAATATTACATATTATCATATAATAAAATATCAAATTTTTATCATAGATATGATTTTTATATACTTTTGACACACTAACTATTTAAATGTAGTAATTTATAAAATTATGAACACAGAAAAAATAATAATTTATAAGGTACGTGTGATTGTTACGTGGTGCATACTTTAAGGAACTTATTATTAACTGAAATACCATGTAATTGCTTTTTTGGAGACAATAAATTATTATTATTATTATTTCTAAAATATAAGTTCACTACGTATTTTCAAGTTCTTTAAACAAAATAGTTATACCACAATAAAACTATTTAATAATATCCACAGATAAGAAAACCGTTGAAAGAAAAGACGTTGGAAATTAACGAAGTGAAGCAACAAGATAAAGATAAAGATAAAGATACAAAGGAAATAAAGAATACGAGCAAAATACTGGACATATCACACTTGAATATAGACGAGTGTGAAAATATGAAGGGGAACGACGGAGAAAGCCGCCTGAAAGGTAATATCCTTATATATACAGGGTGACTGGTGAATTACTATCGATATTTGAGGACGTGATATTTGACGATCATATATGACAAAATAAAAATTAATATAACATAAATATTAATAAACTTCTAAGTAAAGTTAACCAAAAGTTATGTAATTAATTACGCATCGTATGAACACCCTACAGATTAGGTATACACACACACTCACACACGCGCGGCGGGGGCGTGGTTTTGTATCAGCACGCCGCCGCACGCGTCCACACTTGGAACACTTGGAACGTTTACACACTTTATTTATTTATACGGAAATTTGGTAAAAAATTAAGTACCTATTTTTTTTACATAATTCGAATGAGAATCATGTACCGAGTATGCTCCTTAAATATTGATAGTAATTCACCAGTCACCCTGTATAATTCTTCTGTAAGTGTGTATGTCACTGAACTTCTCTCAAACGACTGGACTGATTTTGAGGAAATTTTTTGTGTGTGTTCAAGGGGATCTGGGGATTGTTTAGATTCACAATTTCATCCGCTGGACAATGTTTTTTTATTAATTTTTATTTTATTAGTAGTTGTTGATATAAACGCTTTTTTGACATTAGATTTGACAACTAACTAATATGTCAATCATTCTGTCGCATTTCAATACACGGAGATTTACAGCTTAAAGTTAAACTCCAAAAATATAAATAGAAAAACGTAACAGATATTTCTTGATTATAGGGCGATTCGAAGTCCGCCAGGTCTTCTAGTATATATATAAAAACTAGCTTTCCGCCCGCAGCATCGCTCGCGTGGATTTCGGTTATATCGCGTCCCCAAGAGAACTAGAGATAAAAACTATCCTATGTTCTTTCTCAAGGTCAACTCTATGTATGTACCAAATTTCATTAAAATCAGTTTAGTGGTTTAGGCGTGAAAGCGTGACAGACAGACAGAGTTACTTTCGCATTTATAATATTAGTAGGGATGAATCCCTTTTTCCCTTGGTCAAGGCATCACGCGTGAATGGCTGGAACGATTTCACTAATTCTTTTATATTGTATTTGTTACTATTAGGAGAAGGTTCATATATGAGAAAAAAATACCAAAATTAATAGAAAAAAAAAACTAGAATAATTCACTTAAAAAAAAAATAATGTGTCACTCGCAGTAATATTCACGTTGTTAGAATAAATCATTATAATAATAAACACTCTGTTTTTGGAATAATTTCGAGTTATTAATACACCAATTAGAATTCAATAATCACAGTCAAAAAGACAGAACATTGTCTGCCGACTCAGCTATACTTAATAAAGATATTAACTTAATTTAGATAAAAAAATAACACATATTTTTGATTATAGAGCGGTACGAAGTCCGCCGTGTCAGCTAGTATATATTAAATTAAACACTAAATAATTACTTATTGTGAAAATTTAAATTATTGTAAAATTGTGAAAATTTTACTTATTGTATATTTACAACGTCCTTAAAACCTTAAAAGTCGTTATTACGGAAAATATTTCATCTCAAACTTTCTTCTGATCTACTTCCAATGTAAATACGCGGAATTATACAATTCTAGTTACACGGATTTCCACTATCCCCGACGATGTCATTGTATATGTTATTTTGTTACAGAAAATCCATTTTCTTCATTGAAACTGGGGACCGTTAAAAAATGGACGGTATGTATATCTTCACTTTTTTATATTTTATTATTTTTCTATTGCAATGGTAGGTGCCTAATCCCCTGTATGTATATTTTAAAAATCAAATTTAACTATTTCTATATAAAGAATATATGTATTTTCAGTTAATAAAAAATAATTGTCAATTTGCCGCTGTTATTGTATCTATAAAAAAACTGTATCTGTTATACAATCATATTGTTGAATTAAATTTGATAAAACGATTAATTTATCTCTTGAGATAAAACACATATATAGTTTTGGGTTGCCACCATTATCAATATCATGTAATTAAAGTGTTGCCATTATAATTATATAAAATAAATCTATTATTTACAGGCTGAAGAGCTCTCAACTCACCTCAGCAAGTATTCATGGAACGAGACCGTGTCGGTATTACAAGAACATGAAATAGATGGAGAATCATTATCATTAGTATCGAAATTACAATTAATAAGTATAGGAGTTAGTGAGAACCACGCTGATATTATAGCTGATTTTATTAAGAAGTAATTTATATAGATAATTGTGTAAATAAAACGGCTGAATAATGAAAACGATTCAGCTGAATAATTTTAAATTTCGACTTTCTTTTTTTTTGTATATATCATGTAACTGCCAGTACGAAATGTTTAAGGAAGCTTTGAAATTTTTTTTGTACAAAAATATTTCAATAATGATTCAAACTAAATCGGTAATTTAATGAAGGTTTCAAAGAAATCTAACGATATTTTTAAGCGACACATGTAAATATGACTGTAGTTTTTATTATTTTGTAACGCGAAGGTTTTGATGTCTTCCTTTGTATTGTTAATTTTTATTATGATGACTTGAATTAAAATAAATGGAAACGAATTTAAAATTTTGGGTCTTTTAAATTTCAAGAAAATTTTAAACAGATTACTGGAATACTTTGATATAAGGTCATGTTAAAGGTATTGAAGGTAAAGATAAGCATCTTATACATTCATGGTCCAAGAATGATAAAACAATTATAAAAACAAAAAGTTCTTCTTACCCATGAAATAAAAACCCAGTAACATTTTTACCTATAAAATAAGATATTTACTCTGTGCATGTTCTTTTTAGTCTTAGACATACATATTATTAGTCTATTCTTCCTTACAAAATAATCTTACTCTTGGCTCATGTTCTCCTATTACTTCTTAATCTCCTTAAAACTTCACATTCATAATTGACATCTATCATATATCAAAAGATATCTACAATATCATAACAAGCCTGATAATACCATACATCAGAAATAGACTATAAAACACTATCCAAGCAAAAAACAATATAATTTCTTAAAAGTTTTTAAGGGTAATAAATTGAGACAGACAAATAGACGTTCCAATTGTTTTCAACAGATGTCACTGTATTGTAAATATGTACATCATTTGTGAGTTGTGACTGAAATCATTTACCCATACGAATAACGTGATGTATGAAGTCAAGTAGTCTTCAATAGTAAGAACTTCAGACACGATTTTTATTTTAGGTTCTTTCAAAGCTGCCGAAAGATATTTGCCTGGCAGGTTAATAGAAGAGTATTTATACTGTCTGCCGTAAACCCACGTTTATCCGCGGTTTGTAACATTGACACATTAAGGTTTGACTGAACAAATACACATTGAATGTAGAAAATTCACTCTGTAACCTTTAATATCTATACAAGCATTATTTTTTGTTTTTATAAGTATTAAAAATGATGACAAAGATTGTACATTATTTTCGGTGAAAAAATCATTCTGTGCATTCTAAGGATGTCAAATTATTTTGACACATCAAGTCACGTCACTCCTTCCATAAATGACAGCTAAAATGAATTTGTTTTAATATAAACGTATTTCATTAAATACATACTTTAATACAATAAAACTGCAATACAACAAAATATATTTATACTTGTACAATAAAATAGATATAAAAATACATATATAATATAAATACACAATCATAAAACTTAAAAATTTATCATAATATCACGATACTAATTTCTCTTCGTATTCCGTCCCATGAAATTTACGACTTGAGCAAATGGCGGGAAACGGCCCCGTCGAATTCGTTTTTTCATACCCAATTCAGGCAAAACATCTTCGGATTCAGCCATAGACGAGTCCATGTTTTTTGATGCAACCTCCTCGGACACATCCGTATCATTCTTCTCTGTATCCGAGTCAAAGTTTCTGCTGTACTCTGCTTTATTCCTCGCGTATTTTAATGTTTCTGGTGAGCAGAATTTACTCTCCGGTGGCTGGCACATGAGTGTATCGTAGAAATATCTATCTGCTCTGCCTTCTGCCTTCTGACGAGTCTTTAATTCGTCATCTGAACTCTCGTTAGACGAATGAAGGTGTGGCGATCCGGGTGACGATTTCTTGTGACCCCTTTGGCTATAGAAATTTTGATTCAGTTATATCTTTTAACTATTTTTTTTTTGTTTCGCGGTCTAAAAGATATACGATACAAAGGAAAAGAAAGTAAAACGTTATATATGTATTTGTTATTTTTATCATACACATGCAAATTAAACTTCACCAGCGTTTATCTCCGACTAGGACAGCGTTGACGCCGAGACGAGGTGATGGGTTCGGAACGACTCCGGCGGCTTCATCACCAACGCCCTGAAGAAACAATAAACAGAACTATATATGGATAGCTATTAAAATAAAAACATATATAAAAAAAACTCCTGCGGTTTATGAGTTGTGTGATGGGCAAAGACGCGAGTGATTTGCGATCTTAGGATAAAGAATTTTTTGGAATGACAACATTTTACTAACTTCTATACAGGAATCCCTTACTTATTCTAGTAGAAGATAAGATTCATGTATGTCATTCAATAAATTAGTTTGTTACGACTTACGATTCATATATTATGTAAGTCCCCCTCACTGATTATTTCGGACCTTCATTTGAGAAAAGTTTCACAAAAAGAGTTTTTACTTATTCTGATATTGATGGTCCAATCAGAGGATAATATATGTCGTGCATTCAGCATTAGCAACTAACTGGAGAGACAAAGAAATTTAGTGCTCACAATAGCAAATAATACCTTGCTAGATAAATGAAAGTAACAATGGGTAACTCTCTCTACGTCGGCCCAGGCCACAAGATATTTCGCCATACTGAGCGGTATCTTGGGCAGAAAATTGCTATGGAACTTGCCCTGGCAGTATATAGTGATGACATCCGTATCCTTGACTTCGAAGACTATTCGGAATATTGTACCTTAAACAATATAAATGTCCAATTAATTCCAAATATTACTTCATTATTTCATCTTTATTTATTACCAACCTGGTACAAACATGTTGTAATTGGTATCCAGATTGCCGCTGCCTATCCAAATGCCATTCTTTCTGGAGAGTGATATAATGTTATCTCGGTGGAAACGTACGTCAAAATGAAGAACAACGTCGCGCGGTTCTTCACCTTCTTGAGCGCAAAGATTTACGGACATTCTGCAAAAATAATGAGACGTATTTTGATTAAAACGAAAATATAAAATATAGAACTGTAATGTTTATTGTTGGAAAATAATCTTACTTTCTTGCGTTATCTTTTATTTTACCTCCAATTTCGATTCTGTCTCCAATTTTAAGAATACCAGGTATGTTTGCAGTGAAGACAGGCATTTTGATTTATTATACAAAAAACAATTATCAATTCCAGCCCCTGATCTACTGATATCAGGGCCAGTTATATTTTTGGTCATTTTGAACGAAAAATTTATACATTACACCGATTCGGATATTGTTAATTTTTGTTTCGGTTTAATTTTAGACGTTATTTATGCTACTTGTCACAATAACATTTGATTCTTTATTTATTTTCTTCTATCACTACTGTGCAAAGAGTTTATTTTTTATAATAGAGAAACAACCATATTATATACTTCCAGTAATGGTTAATTGTATTATAATTATTCATTTTTTAGGAAAAACCAAGAAAACCAGTTGACATCACATATATCTGTTTTTCATGGCTAAAATATTTGGAATGTGTAACGATACTCTATACAAAAATATTATTTGACATAGCTGTCAAATTTGACTCACCTATACGTTTCATACGACCGCTAACCGCTATCATATGGGTACACCGGCATTGTATATCATTGAATAACCTATATAAAAAAACTTTTTGTAAAATCGATATTTAATTATTAAGTGTTTATAAACAGTGGAAATTAAGTTAAAAGGTAAAAATCACATTTATTCAAAGTTTCAATAAAGGTGATGAAATATCATGAACTTTGATATTAAAACTTTTAAAATTATCTCTTCGTAGAGGTGAAATTATTTATAACTTTTCATAGTTATCGTTGTTTATTTTGATATCAGTTTTTTAATCTAATTATCAATATTAAATAATGAGGTTAAGTGCGTGCAAAAAGTATATATAAATATATGTATGATAATATAAAAGTGTTATACTAGTTGCATTTTAAATTTAAGGACGTGTATTGTTTTATGCGTTAAATATTACTTATTTTACCTATGATTCATGAATGATGTAATTATTGTTAACAAGTTTAATATTTTTCTAGTTTAAATAATGGTTGCATCAGACGATACTAAGCCAACAGTGGAAGGAGATGCTGCGAGCAGCAAAAAGGCAGCAAAAAAGGCCGCGAAAGCAGCAGAAAAACAACAGAAAAAGGCTGAACATAAGGTTTGATCAAAATTAATCATATTATTTCACAAATATTACAATATTCAAACCAATTGAATAGATATTTACACAATTGTACACACATTTATCACTATAAAGTTATTATAAATGTAAATAGAATAAATTTATATTAGAATAATTATATTATTTATTTATATATACTAATTTAAAACAAATTTTAAAAGTCGTTTCAAAATCATACTAAAAATGCTTACGTTAAAATTAATTTACAAAATTCTTGATAACATTTTGAATGTGTTTTCATCATTGTAACTAATATAATATAAGTTACATCATGTTTCAACTGCACCGTAATTTATACTCACAACACTAATTTAACCTTGTAAATGTGTTGTTCATAATAAACTACAGTTTATATTGAGTTCTTGTATGTGCAATGATAATATATATATAATTGTATATGCTTCAGTTTGTGGTTAACACTGTCAGTTATTTTTGAGATAATATTTTTACATTTAAGTGACTCTTGGAATACTATATAATATGAATGTGATGATAAATTATAAAAGTAATTTAAAATGATTTAAAGATATCGGTCATAAAATAAATATTAAGAAACTTAATTTACTTCGTTGTTTTATATCTTTTACATATTGATGTCTCCTATGTATAAGGGCCAATGATTAAAATGATAATTTTTCAGTAGAGGCGTTTTAAGTTTGTTTTCAATTTATCTTGTATATACAACTGATGCTTTTGAAACTTTGCATAGCAACTATGACATACATGTACGTCATTTAAGCCTGATAAAATTTTTGTAAACATACTACTTTTTTTAAATATATTATATATATCTTTTGTAATATACATTATATAAGCCCTTATATGTTAAAAGGTGTGTTACCTATGCTTTTTTACTCCAATAAAAACTAAGTTTTTCCACCAACAAAAACACATTTTTTTAAATTTATGTTGTAGATTACAGTATTATGAAGTGTTTAAAGCAAAAAAAATGAAAATGGTTAAATTGCTACATTTGCATTTATACATACGACCCATCGATTAATTATTATAGTATTCAATAAAACAATATTAACTTTGTCATGTATGTATTGTGCTAAGTGTCAAACTGAATGACAGTAACTAATATAATAAAGTAATCTACCTATATTACACTTGACATACATTATTACATATTTTAACTATACCGAGCAAGTATAACTAATATATAACAGATATATTGAAATTTTTAGGCCTCTTCAGTCCAGAATGAAGTTCAAGATGAAAAAGATATATCCGAAGGAAAATATGGAATAATGAAGCTGATACAATCAACAGGAGAAAACAGAGACAGGGTGTATACTGATGTTAAGGACCTAGGAGTGGCTTTGGAGGGAAAGATGGTTTGGGTGAGAGGTATGTGGACAACGAAACAAGATAAATATTATAAACACATTACAAGAACAACTTATTATGCTAGGATTTGAATCTATGACTTCTTGAGCTATATAATGAGATATAAAATTTTTGAGAGTTTAATTCATTTTAATGAAATTAATATTTTTGGAATGTACTACGCGACTTTGTTTTTTGTGACAATCACATCTTGTGTTGTATCACGGTTGCTGGAAAGTAGCTGAAGTGTCGGAAGTATTGGTTTATTACAAAAAAAGTCGTGAAGTATATCTGTTAAATATTAGTTACATTCTTGAGCTATAGTTTCAGTGATTTTGTTAATGAAGTTGTCATATATTTATTAGAATTAACAAATTTATCATTCTAGGTATATGTTTCAAACATTATGCCAGAATGTCCTGTGATATAAAATTCTTATATGAATTTTAACTTTCATAAAAAGGAGTTTTCATCAATTATGTATATATGTATATCAATTATATATTACTAGCTCTTGCCGCGGCTTCGTCCGCGTGGAATAGTTACTTCCGACAGATTTTTGGTTCTTCCCACATAGTTCCCGTTCTTGCGGGGTTTTCGGAATGGTCGAGTTCCCGTAGAATTTTCAGGATGAAACCTATATTTTTTTTTTATTAATAATGAAGTACTCTTAACCAACAACATATTTATTTGTTTATATGAATAAAGATTAATATTATTATTTTGATACAACTTAAACAAATTATTTCGACAAAATTAGGTACCATAAAAACGGTTTTTGTGAGTTAATCCTAAAAGATAGACATATACTGTCCGAGACTGTTTTTTAGATCATTAAAAGAGCTATTATTCTTTAGTACATATTTTTTTGTGTATATTGAAACGTTTTCACGGCGCACGCAACGGAAGGCTTCAAAGATGAAATAATTTCTCCCGTTTTTTACACATTTACTACTATATCTTTGCTCTTATTGGTCGTAGCTTGAAGTTATATAGCCTACAGCTTTCCTCGATATTTGGACTATCCAACACAAAAAGAATTATTCAATTCGAATAAGTAGTTTCGGAGATTAGCGCTTTCAAACAAACAAACTCTTCAGCTTTATAATATTAGTATAGATTAGAATTCTAGTAGTACATTAATCATATGTTTAAGGTATAGTTTCAGTCTTGATTCTTAATATTCAGTGTTTCTTCCAGTAATGTCCCACAGAATAACCGAAGCCAGTACTTTTCAGTTTTCAAATATAGATTGACACTTAAATATTGCCATTACAATATTATGATTGGTAATACTGAAGTATTATAATTAAATATAATCCGTCATAGAAATAATTCTATTGATTATAGTATATTATAATTAGTACAGTACAGATAGCGCCACTCACGTTATAGCTGAGCAGTTAGAATTTTAATCATCACATTTTTTTATTATAAACTTAGTTATAGTTTATGTATATTAATCTAATCTATTAATAATTTCCAGTCCGTCTTCAAACTTCTCGTGCTAAAGGGAAACAGTGCTTCTGTGTATTGAGGCAAAACTGTCACACTGTTCAACTATTGATGAGTGTGAATGAGGAACGCGCCATTAGCAAGAACATGGTCAAATTCACTGGCAAGTAGGTATTATATACAAATAATATTTTAATCGTATATGTCGTGGTGGCCTAGTGGTTAAAGGCCTCTCATGCATGAAGGCGCGGGTTCAAACCTGGCAAGTACCAATGTGATTTTTCCGAGTCATATGTACTCTATAAGAGTATTTAGACATCACTGATAGATGAAGGAAAATATCGTGAAGAAACCTGGACTTATATCAAATTATAAGTTTGAAATCACCATTCCGTCTTGGGCAAGCGTAGTGATTAATGCTATGTAGTATGAAGTAAAGTAAAGTAAAGTACTGTAGTACTTAAAACTGGTCAATGAAAAAAGGAAGAAGCACATACTGTTTATTACCTTACTAAACAGACATTTCGTAACCCGTGCAAAGAGTATGTACATATAACATATATTCAGATCAACAATAATTTTTACATGTTCCACAAATTTATAGATAAGAGTTATAAACAATGGAAAAGATCTCTTAGTTACATTTTACTTCACGAAAGTTTTCCTCAGGGTCTAGTTGTATAGTCAGGAATTTTAACTTTTTGAGGGACCATGCAAATAGTTTAAGTCTGAGACTAAATCTAAGATTTCTCTCTATTTTGTAAACCTTTTTCCTATCAAAGAAATGACAGACTACCTCCATATTCATGCAAAAACAAGAGATTGATACAATTTGCCTTTATCTGAGTTTTCTACATACAATTTGGACGTTTTCAAATCAATAATGAATACACTATATATGGGATAGAGTAGACTAGAAGATATTTATGAAAAAACATGATAAAAATTAAAATGTCCTTTAAATGTTTAGGTTTAAAGAAGTTTATTTCCAAAAAAAAAAAACAAAGTTCGCTTACAAAGTACATTTTAAAATTAGAACTACAATTAAGATATTACAAATAATAAACACTATGTAGTGATATTAAACAGGATTAATAAAATCATCTAATATATGGGTTCTTAATCGTTTTTTAAGTATTTAGAGATTTTGAATTTACAACTCTTAGAGGCAAAGTCAGTGGTGGCCTAGTGGTTAGCGGGCCCGCCTCTCGTGCCCGAGGGCGCGGGTTCGATCCTGGCCCGGGCAAGTACTAATGTGATTTTACCGAGTCATATGTACTTTCTTAGAATATTTAGTTATCACTGATAAATGCATTCTCAAAAAAAAGGGGTTGATGTCAGGCAGGCGGCCGGCCGGTCGTAAAAACAATTAGTCAAAACTATTCACAACATGTGAGGCAGACCCTGGCTATAGTTGGGAAATTGCCAGGTAGAAGAATAGTAGACTTGAAAATATTTATGAAAGAACATGATTAAACTTAAAATGTCTTTTTCAATGTCTAAACTATATTATCATGTTTTCAGTATAACCAAGGAGTCGATAATCGATGTCCAAGCTATCGTGGCCCGTACAGCAGCTCCAATAGACTCGTGCTCTGTACGTGATGTAGAACTACTCGGGGTTCAAGTATGGGTGGTCTCACAAGCCAGACCACAACTACCGCTGCAGATTGAAGATGCTGCGAGACCTGAGAATAATGTGAGATGAACATATGTTTAAAGATCCTTATTCTCATAAGAACATACACAGATTCACTGAAATGTTACACACATACATTAATATTTGATACATGGAATGGCTAGTACTTAATATTGTCTAATATATATATTTAAAGTTTATTTTTAAAAGCAATTAAACATTTACATTCCTTTATGTCGTTTGGCAAATCATTATATAGTTTTACTCCATCAAAATGTATATTTTTGTGTCCATAATTTAAAATTCTGACTTTAGGTAATTCGAGTTTGTCCGTGTCTTAAGTTATGCTTGTTTGATTTTTGTATAAATGTTATGTTTAAATGAATACTTTTAGATAGTATCTTTTTAATTAAAATACAAAATGATGTTTCAACTAAAATAATTATTAATTTAATATGTATTAATGATAATTTAATTAGTATAGTGGCTGAACACGTTTTGATAATGTTCAGTTGAAAGCTAGATATATAACAGGATTATTGTAGTTCCAATACAATATAGATTATGTTATGTATTTATTATTTTATTTATAAAAAAAAAAATTTTGGAGAAAATGTTGAAATATATTGTATACTAGCTTTTTCCCGCGACTTTGTGCGCGTTAGTTTCATACTTAGAAATGTATAGCTGACCGGGCGAACTGTTTCGTTTTAGATGAAGGAAAAAAATAGATTTTGGATTTTATTAGATTTTTTTTAAAAAAAAAAGTATCCTTTCTATATTCTAATCTATCTCTCCACCCATCATCCAAATCCGTACAGCCGTTAGTTATATATAGTGTAACTAACACGACTTTCTTCTATATCTTACTAATATTATAATTGCGAAAGTTTGTGTGTGTGTATGTTTGTTACTTCTTCACGCTCAAATGGCTGAACCGATTTTGATAAAATTTTGTATACATCAAGCTGACGTCCAGGAATAACACATAGGTTACTTTACATCCCGGAAATCTCGAAAATCGGCCGGTAACACCGCGGGGCGCAGCTAGTTATTAATATATTTTATATGTATTAATGATAATTTAATTAGTATACTGGTTGAACACGTTTTGATAATGTTCAGTTAAAAACTAAACAGGATTATTGTATTCCAATACAATATAGACGATGTAATGAATTTATTATATATTATTTATAAAAATATTTTTTTAGGATAAAATGTTGAGATATATTTTTGTGGAGACTAGCTTCAGACCGCAAATTTGTCCGTTTTAGTTTCTCAATTAGAAATACATATAGCTGACTAGAAGAACTGTTTCGATTTAAAGGCAGTAAATCAACAGATGTTTTTTTGGTCGAACGAATCCAAAAGTATCCTATGTCCTTTTCTATGTTCTAATTTATATCTCCACCAATCTTCATCCAAACCCGTACAGCCATTAGTTATATAATATATATAGTGTAACTAATACGACTTTCTTCTATATCCTACTAATATTATAATTGCGAAAGTTTGTGAGTGTGTGTATGTTTGTTATTTCTTCACGCTCAAACGGCTGAAGCGATTTTGATAAAATTTTGTATACATCAAGCTGACGTCAAGGAATAGCACATAGGCTGCTTTACATCCCGGAAATCCGCGGGGCGCAGCTAGTATATATAAATATTCGTTCTGTATGTGACTTTATCATATTCTTATTATTCCAGGATCCTGAAGGTCTCAAGATTCGTGTGAACCAGGACACTCGTCTCGACAACCGTGTGTTAGATCTAAGGACGCCCGCCAATCAGGCTATCTTCAGAATAGAAGCTGGTGTTTGTCGACTGTTCAGAGATATACTCACTAAGAAAGGTACATACATACATACTATATATTACCCGCGACTCCGTCTGCATACAGAAAAAATAAACAATGAAAAACCTCATAACCTGCGTGTATCCTGAATACCACTCGCGCGTGATAATACTTAATATTGGAATCGGGATAAAAAGTAGCCTAAGTTACTCCTCATTATATCAGCTACCTGTCAGAAAAATCTCGTCACAATTGGTCCAGCAATTACAAAGATTAGGCCGAACAAACAGACAGACAAACAAAAATTTAAAAAAATGTTATTCTGGTGTATCTACCGTATATTAATATCCATGTAGAAAATAACGGTTATATCAATATTTCTCTTATGACGGTTATATCAATATTCCATGTAGAAAATAACGATTATATCAGACACTCAAATTTCATTTATTTGTATAGAATAGGATCTTAAAATCATTAAATAATATAGTTGTCGTATACAGCCAGTACTTTTAAATAATAAATAAAACTTTAACTGAAACAAAATAATGAAATAATGAGAAAATTACAAACATATTTTAAATATGAAAACAAAATGGATCAGCTCTAAAAAAACTCCTTATATAGATACACTCGGTACCGTTTTTTAAGAAAGGGGTTTTCTGTTAATAATATATATATTAATTTATTTAATATCTTCCTGCATTTTATTGAGTGAAGTTCGCGGAACGCTATACTTGCGACTCATGTCATTGATATGAGCTCGGCAACCGAATGTACAATCGAGACAAGGTTTTTGGCCGTTAGTCAAATTATTAGTGGATATTTATAAAAAAAAAAATCGGACCACCAATTTCGATTTTAGGGAAGAAAATCAAGCTCATGTCTTATAAAACGGTATGCTACTGAAACGGTTAATTCGCTTCACTCAACTTGCACCCAAGTATTTTCAATACAATTAGAAGATATTCTAGGACCTAGTATAACAAATATATCTATATTCATACTTCCTCCATATTAACTCTACCTATATATATCCACTTATATATATTATATATGTCCAGGTTTCGTTGAGATCCACACTCCCAAGATAATTTCCGCGGCGTCAGAAGGGGGCGCCAATGTGTTCACTGTTTCGTACTTCAAGAGTAACGCCTATCTAGCGCAGAGCCCGCAGCTATACAAACAGATGGCCATCGCTGCGGACTTTGATAAGGTGGGATTTTAGGATTTAGATGAGTTAGGATTTTGGATTTTGTAACTTGGGATTTTATATTGTGACTAAATCAGTTTTATTTATCCAAAGACCTGACTACATAAGCTGAATTATATACACTAGCTTTCCGCCCACAGCTTCGCCCGCGTGGAGTTCAATTATATCGCGTTTTCAAAAGAACCTTTCAAAGTCGTGGATAAAAACTATCCTATGTTCTTTTTCAAGGTCAACTCTATGTGTGTACCAAATTTCATTAAAATCAATTCAGCGGTTTAGGCATGAAAGCGTAACAGACAGATAGACAGAGTTACTTTCGCATTTATAATATTAGTAGGGATAACCCTATTTAATTGGTGTTTATATGTTCCAGGTGTTCACGGTGGGCGCGGTTTTCCGTGCAGAGGATTCAAACACTCACCGACACCTCACGGAGTTTGTGGGTTTGGATTTAGAGATGAGCTTCATACATCACTATCACGAAGTGGTGGATACTATAGGACAGACCTTCACGGATATGTTTAGAGGGCTGCAGGAACAGTAAGACATACATACACATATATATATATATATATATATATATATATATATATATATATATATATATATATATATATATATATATATATATATATATATATATATTAATATCTTCATCTTGTACCTAACAATATCCCAGTTTTAACCAGGGCTTTACATGAAAATAGTTTTGGCTAATTGTTTTTATCGGCCGTCTGACATCAACCTTTTTGGGAATGCATTAATCAGTGATGTCTAAATACGATAAAGTACATATGACTCGGGAAAATTATATTGGTTCTTGCCCGGGCCAGGATCGAACCCGCACCCTCGTGCATGAGAGGCGGCCCTTTAACCACTAAGACAAGTACGAAATACATATTACTATAGGATATATATTACTACATACTAGATTTAGGATTCTAACAAAATCCTTATAAAAATATGGTTTTCTAATAAAGCCAGTACTTTTAAATAACAATAAAACCTTAACTAGAGTAAACTAATTATTATCTGAAGCCAAAACACCTTAAGTGAGTTAAATTCTATTAACAATAATACAAGTCGTGTTCACAACATACCTTCCCGCGTTAAAAGAGTACAAGCCAAGCGCCATCGCTATAATATCACTTCGGATGCGTTCGGGAATATAAAGTTTCGGTTCAAATAAAAAGTGTTTTCCCTAAATCCAGATTAATTATATATTGGTGGGCTTAGAAGTTAAAGATCCACCTCTCACGCATGAGGGCGCGGGTTCGATCCTGGCAAGTATCAATGTGATGTCCGAGTCATATGTACTTTCTAAGAGTATTTAGACACTACTGACAGATGAAGGAAAACATTGAGAAACCTGAATTTGTAATTACAAAATAAGTTTAAAATCACCAACCCGTTTTAGCAAGTGTGGTGATTAATGCTCAAACCTTCTCCATGTGAGAAGAGACAGCTCAGCAGTGGGCTCTGATAGGATGATGATAATGATTATATTTTTAATGTTTCCAGATATGCGTCAGAGATAGCAACAGTTGGTGAACAATTCAAGGTAGAGCCATTCAAGTTCTTAGACCCTCCGCTGAGGTTAGAATTCCCTCAGGCTGTGGAGATGCTCAAAGAAGCTGGTGAGATATATAAATAATATAAACATATATATATGTTTATATTATTATATTATTATTATTATATATATATATGTTGATATAAAACCACTCAAACAAAAAGAGTGACGTCACTATTTTCAGTATGTTCATGTTACTTCAAAACAAATCCTCAACTCTCCCTATAGTCATATTTTTAATTAGACGAATTCAACTGACATTTACTGTGTTGTCACTGTTTAGTGAAGAAAAATAGTGTTGTGACAAAGTGAATGATTGAAAAAACTCCTAAATGAATGAAATTCCTTTGATTGTTTAGTGAATAGTTAGCGTGCCAATCTGCCGATATTAGGTATGAATTTCGAATTTCAATAGTGCTTAGTTAAAACTTACCAACGATTTTCCTACGACTATGTTCCTATACTACCTACCTATACTGAACACCGAGTATTTAAAACATTAAAGCCCTATTTTCAGTACATTATGAAACTATAGATGTATAAAATATAACAACGGCATAGGCAATAAAAAAAATCACTGAATACATAATTTGTTTTTATTCATAATCAGATAACAAATCATCACTGTCACTTTCGGTGACATTAATTATAAATCTGTCTGAAACTTTGTACTAGTAACTTATACCAGAGCACTTTTATACAATTTTATCGTAAAATATAAATAATATTCTTAACCTTTATATTTTCAAATAAATAACTATTTACATTCATTATTCATTCATCTGATTGAACGAAAACTCAATGCATCACTATTACTTTAAATATGGCAACATTATTTAACAAAGTGACATTAGCTATTGTCAGTTGGCTTCGTCTAGTAAAAAATACGACCGTAATATCCATGTAATTCTCTAAGTCAACGCTGAACCGACATGTGATACGACTAAAAGCCGCATTCATATAAAATTCGCGATACAAAAATAGTTAGAATCTCGATTATTTTTAATTTTTATGATTTATATCAAATTGACAAGTTACCAAAACTTCAACATCAAAATTGATGACCGGCACAAATTAAATATATTTATCATATTGGAGTTGTCAATGCATCGACATATATATAATTTGAGTACATATATATATCCTACTAATATTATTATTGCGAAAATTTGTGTGTGTGTTTGTTACTTCTTCACGCTCAAAAATTTTGTATACATCAAGCTGACGTCCAGGAATAACATATAGGCTACTTTACATAGTATATATATATATATGTTTTTTCTTCTTCCAGGAGTAACAATAGGTGATGAGGAAGATCTTTCGACTCCCGTTGAGAAGCTTCTCGGTCGTTTAGTGAAGAGTCAATATGACACGGACTTCTATATACTTGATAAATACCCACTTGCTGTCAGACCATTCTACACTATGCCTGACCCAAATAACCCTGTGAGTAGAATATAGATATAATACAATATATTAACTGATTATATAAAAAGAGTCAGTGGTGTCCTAGTGGTTAACAGGTCCGCCTCTCATGCATAAAGGCGCAGGTTCGATCCTGGCAAATATCAATGTGATTTTTCCGAGTCATATTTACTTTCTAAGAGTATTTAGACATCATTGATTAATGCATTTCCAAAGAGGGTTGATGTCAGGCAGGCGGCTGTTCGTAAAAACAATTAGCCAAAACTATTCACAACATGTAAGGCAGACCCTGGCTAAAGCTGGGAAATTGCCAGGTAATCGAAGAACTGACTATATGAAAAGATAATTGTGCGATTAATAGATTATATAATACTAAATATTGTAACTCTAGAGAATAGTGTTATAAATATATAAAATCTTAATAAATGCAGTATTTTTAGAATTTGTTTGTTGAATTAAAATCATATCATAATTATATATCATGTTTTGTATGACATAAAATTAATTTATTAATTCAAATATAAAATAAATTAAATATATATATATATATATATATATATATATATATATATATATATATATATATATATATATATATATATATATATATAATTATTTGTTATATTTCCAGCGATATTCCAACTCGTACGACATGTTCATGCGCGGAGAAGAAATACTGAGTGGAGCTCAGAGAATACACGATCCGGAACTATTGACTGAGAGGGCTAAGGAACATGGGATAGGTGAGGAGATGACATATATAACACACACACATACACACATACTATAGAGATATCATTAAAGATTCCCTACAATATAGATTATGTATCAGAAGAAGGTTGATAGGACTTTATATACAACATACAATGATGACAGTTAGGTGAAGTTTTACTTTTAATATAGATTATATATTAGAAACAAAAATAAGATATTATAAAAAGAAATTAAGTAAAGATTGACAATCATATTATTTTTGTATACATTTGATATAGTTTTTCATTTTAATCTAAGTTCAGGAAACATAAATGTTACATATATATTATTATGTTTGTAAAATATATTATTATAACTAACTGTTTATATTTCAGACATCAGCAAGATAGCGGCGTACATAGAATCATTCAGACTGGGCTGTCCGCCTCACGCAGGTAACATATGAATACACACAGAATATATACAGCCTTGGCCAAAATTATTATGCACCCCAAAAAAAAAACCTTACAATTATAGATCAAAACAACTTTTACTTTTCAAAGCGATTTATTAATATTAATAACATATTAAAATAAACAAACAAAACTTAAAATCTAGTTGGTTCACCTTTAGACTTAATCAGTGCTGCAATTCTATGAGGCATGCTCCGAAGAAGTTTAGTGCAGTCATGCCTTCTTTCTTGCACCAACGCATTTTTAATGCCGTTTTCGATGTAATGCTGAGCTCTTTGATGCTCGCTTCAAAAGACCCCAAAGATGCTCGATTGGGTTAAGATCTGGGGAGTGTGCAGGCCATCCGTCGGTAGCCATGCACCCCATGATCATTATACTTCCGCCGTGCTTCACTGTTGGTACGACGAAATCTGGATGGTATTCCTCACCTACACGTCGCCTCCCGAAGGTCACACCTGGTGTTCCAAATACCTATTAAAGAAAAAAAATAAGGTTTTTTTAAATGATCAAAACCATCAAGATTTAAGAGACATAAGTCAGTCCTCACTATTATTCATAATTAAAAGAGTAATTTTAACTTAAAGTTTGACTCGTTTGACAGAAGTACAACACATTGGACCAATTTTCCTGGGTATTATAATGTTGGTACCGTAGATCCCACTCAAAACGTTTTCTTTTGTTTGTCTCTGAAAGTCAGGGCTTCTTCCTAGCTTTGCATCCTTTTAGGCCGGCTTCGCCAAGTCTTCGTATTCTAAAGCTTAAGATTTTTCATCGATTCGCGTATCAATTTTCTATCCTCGCGCTTCGTAGTGACACGTTTCCTGCCTGTTTTTGGTTTATTATAATAAGTACCAGTCTAAGCAAACCCTTTGATGGCAGATTGTACAGCGCAACGCGAACATTTCACCAACTTGGCTATTTCTTTTTGCGATTTCCCTTCTTCAAATAAAAGTTGTATTTTTACTCGATTATCAAAGCTAATTTCACTTCTTTTCGGCATTTTTTAAAGAATTAGATGTTAAAGTAATTACTTCAACAGAAACGAAGGATTGTTAACTCTTTAGATGGTAAAATGCTACTGACCAAATATTGACTGATAAGACCTCAAGAAAACACAAATCCTTTGTTTTCGGTTACCAGGTGTTTTATGACCTTATGAATATGCCGCTCACCTTTCCAGGTAATGGTTTATGATCCCGAAATATTATCCAAGAAACGAATTTATTTATTATTAGATAAGTAAACATTAAATATGCATTTTTAAGGGGTGCCTAATATATTTGGCCAAGGCTGTATCCCTACTAATATTATAAATGCGAAAGTAACTCTGTCTGTCTGTCTGTCTGTCTGCTACGCTTTCACGCCTAAACCACTGAACTGATTTTAATGAAATTCGGTACAGAGATAGAGTTGACCTTGAGAAAGAACATAGGATAGTTTTTATCCCAGACTTTTGAAAGGTTCTCTTGGAAACGCGATATAACCGAACTCCACGCGGCGAAGCTGCGGGCGGTAAGCTAGTATCATTATGAAAGTACTATGATTATTTTATATATGACTTTCATATATATGAATTATGTATATGAGGTGTATGTCTGTCTGTCCCCAGGCGGTGGGATCGGTCTGGAGCGTGTAGTGATGTTGTACCTGGGACTTGACAACATCAGGAAGACGTCCATGTTCCCGCGGGACCCTAAGAGAGTCACGCCTTAATACATACATCATGTACTGAATATAATATATTGTGTTCTTCCTGGCAATTTCCCAGCTTAAGCCAGGGTCTGCCAAATAATATATAAATATATTGTATTGTAACAATAAGCATTTCAATACTTTAAAACTTAACATGTCCCAAAATTAACACATAAATAAAAATGATTTATTCAGTTTCTTAATTTGAGTTACAGAATCTTTTTTTAAGTATTCTGAATACTTGTGTTGAGAGAGCACCGCTCTTCCAATTATTGTTTCTATGTTTACATAAAGGTTTACCTAAATATAATTTTTAAAGAAGTCTATCATAATTTTACAATACACTTTCTATATGTTAGTAGAACAGATAGAGTGACAGTGAAAAATATTAATAGTAAAAAATATAGTCATAAAAAACTAGTTGTAGTTGTAATTACAGTTTAATTCAATTATCCTTAATTAATGAAATATAATACAACAAGCATACGTGTGTGCATGCGTGCGTCCTTACGCGAGCACGCGTGTGAGTGTGTGTGCGCATGTGTGTGTGTGTGTGTGTGTGTGTGTGTGTGTGCGCATGTGTGTGTGTGTGTGTGTGCATGTGTGTGTGCGCATGTGTGTGTGCATATGTGTGTGTGTGTGCATATGTGTGTGTGTGTGCGCATGTGTGTGTGTGTGCATATGTGTGTGTGTGTGCGCATGTGTGTGTGTGTGCGCATGTGTGTGTGTGTGCGCATGTGTGTGTGTGTGTGTGCGCATGTGTGTGTGTGTGTGTGCGCATGTGTGTGTGTGTGTGTGCGCATGTGTGTGTGTGTGTGTGTGTGCGCATGTGTGTGTGTGTGTGTGTGTGTGCGCATGTGTGTGTGTGTGTGTGTGTGCATGTGTGTGTGTGTGTGTGCGCATGTGTGTGTGTGTGCGCATGTGTGTGTGTGTGCGCATGTGTGTGTGTGTGCGCATGTGTGTGTGTGTGCGCATGTGTGTGTGTGTGCGCATGTGTGTGTGTGTGCGCATGTGTGTGTGTGTGTGTGTGCGCATGTGTGTGTGTGTGTGTGCGCATGTGTGTGTGTGTGTGTGTGCGCATGTGTGTGTGTGTGTGTGTGCGCATGTGTGTGTGTGTGTGTTTGTGCGCATGCGTGTGTGTGTGCGCATGTGTGTGTGTGTGCGCATGTGTGTGTGTGTGTGTGTGTGTGTGTGTGTGTGCGCGCGTGAGTGAGTGAGTGTATTGATTGTGATGTGTCCTTATGGTTTCAGTAATAACTCTGTGTCATAATAACTTAGGGGTTTTAACCAATTGTATACATAGTCCGTTAGACTTAAGCTGAGCTTTGTATTTGTGTGAGTGAAAGTAAAAGTAGAGTTAGACGAAAAAAAATTAGAATTAAATTTTATTATAATTTAAATAAATACATAACATAAGTGCGAGAACTATTCTAGATTAAAAATAAAATAAGCAAAATTTGTTAAATCAAACGCACTATACACCTTTTTCTTACATTCTCTTAATGACAAAGGAGATACGTACATATATTATTTTTTTGTTGACATTATTGTACAAGTTTGCTGACTGTGTATCAAATTGGCGTCTAACAAATATAGATTTTGTTGTTAGCGTTGGTATTGCCTTTACTTTTCTACGCCTATTTTTGGTATTGGTGTTCGGGCTGATGGTGGTTTATACATGTCGTTTCAGGACCGTAAGGAGTATGTAGAGTTTTCTCACCGTAAGCACATCACTGATTTCATACAAATCTTTTGTTGGAAACCGAAGTGGTTTTGAGTGAAAAACTTTTAGTAGAAGTCTCTGCGCTCGCTCCAATACCAAGAACTTGGTCTTAGTCGTCCCTCCCCAAATGGGTACACAATAAATTACTGATTGTGCCAGAGACACAAACTTATTTTATTAGTTCATTGAGGAAAAGTACCTCAAGTATGAAGGCTTTATTTAACTCAAGGAATGCCGTAATACATTTTTTGTTCTTATCTACCATTTAAGTAATTTTTGTGGAGAGTTCATTCACTGCGTTCTCTGTGGAATAGCCTCGCCCAAAGCCGTATTGGTTTTCAGAAAGTATTTTAAATTTACTCAAGCAATTAGTAAGTCTCACGTTGATTAGGTGTTTTAATAATTTTAGAGATGAATGATAGGGCAGAGATGCGTCTATAGTCAGATACATTGTTTGTTTCCACTCTTAAAGACTGGAGTTATCATGGCCATTTTTAAGTAGTTTGGAAAAACACCTTGCCTTCAAAACACTATTTTGTTAAGTGCGTTATAAGGGGAACAGTAATGGCACTACCAAGTCTTAAAAAGTGACTAGGAATATTATTATATGTTAAAACTTCATTAGGGCTTGTATTGAACAGAACAAATGAGTTTGAAGTCAAAAGTGAGTTTGGGCTTTGTTGACATTGAGCTTGATGGTAAGATAAGATATTTTCAGCGAGAGCTTTTCCAATACCAGCGAAAAAATGGTTAGTGGCATTAATGGAGTCTTGGTGTTGCACCACTTGCCAGTAACTCAGCACTCTCACAAGTTAATTACTGCCTGGGACACTTATTCTAACTCAACGAGAAAACAAAACATAATAATGTTCTCATATTACAAACTATGTTTCCTATTTCCCCCGTACCACCAACTGGTGTAAACGTGCCTCAAATCTGTATAATAACTTAGTTAGAAGCCCTAGTACTCCGATCGCTAGAGATTTTGGATACGTAGGATACTTTAATCAAACAGTTATCTCAAAAACGGGGTCTCAGGAAAAAGTATTCCAGAACTTTATGATAGACGTTAAAATAATCTAGAAATTAATTCTCAAAACATTTGGTCCAAGTAACTTGTCGTTTTTTTCTATATTCTTCTGGTCACAGCTTTATTGTTGTATTCATATTTATTTTAATTATCAATATAAGTTTCCAATGTCAAATACGAAAATCAAATTTGTGTCAAAGCTCCAGATAATAAATGTTATTCCAAATTTTACTGTAATAACTCCCCGTATTACATCCAGGTCTTGGTACTACTTATTAAGATTTTTTTTATATATTTCTATATAAATGAAACAAAACATTATGAATAATCCATATATTACAATATAGTTTTTATCATACGTCCGTATATCACACTTGCTCCTAGAGCACCGCCTTGCCCGCGCCGCAAATATTTTATATTGCTGACAAGAAAAACTCTAAAATTGTAAATTCATATTAAAATTGACATTGACAGAAGAATTGGCGCCAAAAATAAATCAAAACTTCACAATCGAGTCAGCAATAACAAATACATAACCAATAACCACATCGCCAACTACGAAAATAATGATACACTAAAAGTATGTTTAAAACTTGCTCTTAACATAAAGGAAGCAGCCGGAGACAAAAACTGTTCAGAATAATTTCACTTAAATGCTCTATTAATATGTTCAGTGAACACACTGTCACTGATATAAAAGTAATTCCAAAGTGCTGATCTATCTAGCCTCACATCATACATAGGAACTAATTCATTTTCCCACTGCTGGTTATTTGGCAAACAAAGTCAGGATCCACAATAAGTATGAAGTGATCTCTACGATGTAAATAACTAAAAAACATATCAATATTTAATACTGATCGATAGCGGCAAGTCGGGTTGGTTCTGCTCATAATTTCATTTAAGTACAAATAAAAAATATACGTCCAAATAAGATGATTTAGAAAAGTTTCTATAAAAAACCTCAACTTTACATGAAGTCTAGATGTTAGATTTATAAAACATAATTATTTATTAATGAAATAATACATATCTGTAATATTTTGGTTCAATTCATTTTATAACATCAAAAGATTTTAATTATTTCATTATTTACTTGAAAATTATATATGTAGAGTCCATTACATACAATAAAATTAATTTACACGGGATGTCGTTACTCTTATATTAATTTAAATAATGAAATATCAACATAACTATATATTTATTTTATATTATAAAGAATAAACTTAAAATAATATTTATATTGTAGTTAGTGTATTAAGTAAAGTTAAGTACGTCACGGACTCTGACATTTTTTAAGTCGCAAAAAAATAGCATTACAATAATTCCTATTAAATGGATAATTCACATAATTATAAAGTAACTATGATCTAAAAGTAACACATACAGTAATAGTAACTTTGAGACAGGATAATCAAGCGACCGGTTACATTACAATACAAATAAAGTAAAAATGCACAAACGATCATTTGTACTGAATAATTATATTACATTTCATGATTTGATAATTGATTATACATATTGTTTGAAGTGAAAAATCTAATAGTATGTTATTTGGAGCGGTCGGTACAACATGATGATGATTTTCATCACCAAGTCATCATCTCACTGGTACACTTATCACTTAATCTGTTTCATCACATCACATCTCATCACTGTATAACATTAACCGAACAATGTCTTCAAGTCTTCTTCATACAATGCTATGACCAACATTATCCCGATGCCCGTAGCCAGACCCATCAGTTGTAACACACACTGACAGAGGGTGCCTTCCTTACTGTGTGATGTACTTAGTTCGGGCATCTGGAATATATATAAATAGATTAGAAAACATATATATGTTACTGTAAAAGCTCGAACTGCAGTAAATCCTAAGATCTTCCAGTAAAACCTAAGATCTACCAATTCCTAATGGTAAATGTCCAAAAAGATTTGCGATTCTAACTTTTACCTCCATTCCGTTGGTAAATCTTAGAATTTACATCAATGGCATGGTAAATGTTGAAAAACAAAACATGTCATAACGTGCAAAATGACAGAACTAAAACTGACGCTAAAAGCATTATTGCAGTTGTGATAGCTTTATATTGTGGTAAAGTTTCATTCAAATCCATTCAGTAGTTTTTACGTGAAAGAGTAACAAACATCCATCCATACTTACAAACTTTCGCCTTAATAATAGTAGTAGGATGTACTTTTTCAAAATAATATAAGTTGATATTAGTTTGTACTTGTTAGTTGTTACTATCATTATGATATCTTCATAATACTATGTACCTGTTTTGTCTAACAGTTCAAAGTAAATAATTAAGAATTACTCATTGTTTTATTCCTAAAACCAATATCTACCAGCTGACAGTGGTAAAACCTAGCATATACTGAGTTCGAATGGTAAAAGCTCAAAAAAATCGTCGTATCTTCAGAAATACTTACATTTAGCAACTCATGTTGGTAAATCCTAAGACTTACACTTAAATCTTAACATTTAGCGTAGTTCGAGCTTTTACAGTAACATATACCTACATATCTTTATATATATATATAATTCTTCTGTGAGTGTGTATGTCACTGAACTTCTCTCAAACGACTGGACTGATTTTGATGAAATGTTTTGTGTGTGTTCAAGGGGATCTGGGAATGGTTAAGATTCACAATTTTGTCTGATGGACAATGTTTTGGATGGACAGCCAACATCAGATTGGGGTTAAAGTGAAAACATCTCAGCAGCTGTCCAGATAGATGAAGCTAATGGCATGCATTAGCTGATTTATATATGCATGTATGTATATATGTCCCACCATATCTACTAGCGCGATGTACAGGAACATTCCCGCGGCGGCCGCGAACAGCCACCTGGTGGCGCTTGGAGCGTGACCCGCCAGGACACCAGCCACCATGCCCGCCAAGCACAGGGCGGACGACAACACGTTGTAACACACCGCGCGCTTCACTGACATGCCCGCCTTTAGAAGGACAGCGAAATCACCTGGAATTATATGGAATATGTTAAATATAATGGAACCCTACTTTATTTCACGAATTATTCGTTATTGCCTTCAATTGACCATAAGAAACAATATAAAATATATTTTTAGCGAACAACCTCTTTATAACGAATTCTCAACTATCAGAAAGAGTATACATAATTCTAATTAACGGATTTTGTCGACTCAAACCTTTCTATAAAGCTCGCACCAATATATTATACATATAGTATGTGACTCATGTCGCGACATTTCTCGGCTTTTGTTCGTAAAACAATCATTTTGTTTGATGGAAAATAATGTAAACACTGCTGCTCGTCATTACTGCTAAAGATTTATGTAAAAAAAATTAAAACTATATTTTGACCTCTTTATAATAAATTATAAAGCAACCTACCCTTAATATAACAAAACCTAAGTTCTACGAATTACTTTTTAACCAATATTTTCTTGTTCCCCTACTATTTGTTATATCTAGGTTGTATTTTATTTTGGTATATAATATAGTTTGTGTTATTATATATTGTTTCTCTCACCCAGTTCGTGTGGTAGCTCGTGACACAGAACGGCGATGGCTGTTGAAAACCCACCGGCGATGTTTGACGCGAAGGCCGCACCTGAAATTATATAAGGATATATGAAGTGACTGACTCAGAAAAAGATGATTATGATAATGGGATCTAAGAGTCGCGAGTATTCATTTAAATGAAACTTGTATTATCAAGAGTCACTGACAGACATTCACATCTCGTCTTAATGATCACGGTTGCTGAAAAGTAACCGAAACGTCGGGAGCATGCAGTTTTTTTTACAACATAAAGCTCTCATAATATATCCAAAAAATATTAGTTACATATAATTAGTATAATATGTTTCCTGTATCTCACCAATGGCCATTCCGTCGGTGAAGTTGTGTAATCCATCTCCCATGATCACCATCCAGGCTACTGAGGACATGGAGGAGGGCGGCGCGTGGACGTGGCCGTGGGCGTGAGAGTGTCCATGATGGGCGCGGGAATGTTCCCTAGGGAGAGATATGAAAGATAGTTAGTGGTTTTTTAGAGGTAATTGGTAAAAAAGTGTATTTTTTTGGTACTAATATTTTTATGAGCTAAAACAGTTAGTGGTTATTTTGGATGGCGATTGGTAAAAAGTATATTTTTTAGTACTGATATTTTTTTGAGTAGAAAGGGTTAGTGGTTATTTGGGATGGTGATTGGTAAGTCTATTTTTAACACTGATATTTTAATAGAAAGGGTTAGTATTTTTTTGGTTTAATGATTGGTAACAAGTCTATCTTTAGTCAGTTTTGTTTCTCACCTCAGTATAACAGTATAACTGTCCCCATCCTTCAAGTCTTTAACGCCGTCTTCTTTATGTTTTATATTATTCATTTCGACCACAGCTTGTGTTTCTGTCTTCAGCAGCCAGTCCTTGGCTGTCGGTTCGTTTTCTTTTCCCTCTTGGTTTAACGCGTTAGAGGATACAACGCTCACTGAGTTATTATGATTTCCTTTAGGGCTGGGTGGAATTCCATCTCTTAAGTGATGATCGTCGTGTGTATCTGTGTCTATTTCGTCGTAACAGTACGGATATTCGGAGTATTTATGTTTGCAGGTTTTGGTTGTGGGATCTCCTTTTTCGTCTCTCTTGAAAATCTTCATGAGAGAATTCGAGGTTGTGTTAGTGATTGGCGCTTTTGAGCCACCGGAACATCCACCGACTGTCTCGTCTTTTAGCACTCTCACGCGGGAAGGTAGTTTATCTTCTTCTAACTTTTGACGCCTTTTCCTCCATTCGACCACTACAGTTAGACCTTTCTCAGTGAAATAGAAGAATACAACTCCTAACATGGCTGCTAATCCTTTCCACATCCCGTCATCATGAGAAACGGTTGCATGTCCATGGTCATGATCCAAAGGACTCATGGCGTGTGGCATTAAATGTAATAGGGCATCGCCACAAAGTGTCCCTACGGCCAATGCCACAAGAAACTGCAGCAAATGATTATAGTATGTTTTATGCATGATAGGTATGACAGCCACTCCTAATAACCCACACGCGCTGATAGCTGTTATACTCAGAGAAGAATACAACCAAACGGCGTACATATTCTTGGTGTAGGCATTCTCTTTTTGGGCGACATCTCTGCTTTCCGTTCTTGATAGATATGATTCTTTGACACAGCCGTACCTCTCTATGGAGGTGTTGGCTAGTTTTTGGTATAATAGTATAGGACATATCGCTTTTAACGTGCCCTCGTTAATAAAGTTCTCTGTATCGTGGGCACCAGCTGTGTGATCATGTTCTTCGTGTTTTAACCTGGTGTTAACTGTTGTGATCAATTCTCCGCTGCTCACGCACTGTTAACACACAAAACTTTTATCAGAACAAAGTTAATTAACTAAAAAATGCAATCTAATTTGAGGTAGATGGAATCTAAAGTATGGTCCTATGAAAAGTACTTACATACCTTACAATAAGATATGAACCTGTACTAAGTTTTGGTGATAACTAAAATTTTATAGTCAATATTACTACAGAAAACAAAATAGACGACCAATCACTACTTCTAACTGTAATTTTTTTCATACATAAACACTATATACTAACATTGACTACATCTTCCTTGTCCGTCTGTCCGTATATATATTCCTTGGTTTCCGTCCTTTGAGCTCCTCCCTCCACCAGTTTATGCAGTTCCAAGCCCCTAATCATTTCATTGAAGCCCGTCAGATTCATGGTCATAGATCCAGCATCTCCATACAATCTGAACAGCTGTTCCACATACGCATCAGGATTGACGCTCCTAACATCACGTTTCTGCCTTATCTTCTGTAATTTCATCTGGTATCGCGCTTTGGAATCTAATTTCCTTCTCTCTATATTGAAGTTTTCTTGTTGTATAAGTAACTTCGGTTCGTATGAGTGGATTCCATTGTTTCTGTCTATGTGTGATCCACATGTGTGCGCGGCGCAGAGCAGACAGAACATGCACACTGTAACTAGGTGATGAGACATTGTGTGTTTGATGTTCTCAGGTACTGATGATCATATCTTGAGGAATCTGTGGACAATTACATCAAAATTTAATTAATTATACACGAGATAGTTATAAGAAAACAGCGATTTGTACAAAAGTGTATAGCTTGTTTGTAGTTTTCTTATTGGAAGTGAATATATTATATAACATCATCGGCCTCTCAGAGCCTACTGCTGAGCAAAGGTTTAAACTCTACATGGAGAAGGTTAGAGCATTAATCACCACGCTTGCTCAAGACGGGTTGGTGATCTCAAACTTATAATTTGAAATTAAGTCCGTCTGTCGGTGGTGTCTAAATACTTTTATAAAGTACATGTGACTCGGAAAAATCACATTGGTACTTGCCAGTATCGAACCCGCGCCCTCATACATGAGAGACGGGCCATTAACCACTAGGCCACCACGATATATATATTACAATAATATTCAGGGCGCATCAAAGTTGAACCGAAACTGTTCTGATCGTTACGTGTGAAGGAAGCTTCCGTCCTCTGACCTTTAGTGTTGACCCCGTGGAGGGCGAATTGCATACATCATACTAATTAGTTACACTTGGATTTTTTTATTTAAACAATACTATAGAATATATGTATTGATTAATAATTAAATGTTTATTTATTCATAACTCAATGAAATATTTCTTGAACAGGATTTTGTTATTAGTGCAGAACTTCACAAATATTTATTTATAAAACGGTAAAAATTTTTATGAATTTTCAAATCTAACAAATGCAAGGGAATTTTAATTATGAAAGATTTTGTATGAATATTAAAAAATATATATGTTTGATAACAAATAAATATACGTAAATATGAAATGTATATATCCCTACTAATATTATAAATGCGAAAATAACTCTGTCTGTTACGCTTTCACGACTAAACCATTGAACTGACTTTAATGAAATTTGGTACAGAGATAGAGTTGACCTTGAGAAAGAACATAGGATAGTTTTTATCATAGTCTTTTGAAAGGTTCTCTTGGAAACGCGATATAACCGAACTCCACACGGGAGAAGCTGCGGGCGGAAAGCTAGTTATAATAATATTTTTTCCATCATAATGATTCGTGTTATACCGTAACAAGACACACATACACTTTTCCTGTCCGTCCGTCCTCGTGCCACATAACGTATGTATCAAAGTTTTGTTCATTGATTTACCTTTGAATATATGTCAAAGAAAATAATAAGAAATATATCTTTATAAGTCTATTACACAGATTTTATGAATATAATTATTATTTGTTTCTGTAATGAAATTAAATGAAAAATTTACAAAATGACGACACACGTAGGGCATATCTTTAAATTTGATCAAACAAGGAAATTAAAATATTTAATTTAATAACGATTATTATACAATAACGAGTCATATGTACTTTCTAGAGTATTTAGACATCACTGATTAATGCATTCCCAAAGAGGGTTGATGTCAGGCAGGAGGCCGGTCGTAAAAACAATTAGCCAAAACTATTCACAACATGTAAGGCAGACCCTGGCTAAATTTGAAGAAGAATATTTTAAAATATAAATCAAAGTTGAATATAAAAATATTAAATTATATTATCGAGTGTACTAAAAAAGGGACAGATTAGACATTAGATTACTTTACTATATTTAGGATATCAGTTGATTTCCGGCGGATATGGGACTTATAGAGAAAGTTATGGAAAAATGTGATAGAAAGCAATTGTATATATATAGTTTTAATTAATTTATCTTCTTATACAATACATTTAATACAAGTATGTAGTTGTGTTTATATTTGTATTATTATATATAAAAGAAAGTCGTGTTAGTTACACTATTTATAACTCTAACGACTGTACGGGTTTGGATGAAGATTGGTGGAGAGATAGATTAGAACATAGAAAAGACATAGGATACTTTACATCAAGTTTTAGCGACAAAGAAAACAATTACATAATAAAATCCAAAAAATAGTTATTTACGACCGTTCCGAATAGGATTTACGCGGTCAGCTGTATACCTATTACTAATTCTGAAAACAACGCAGACAAAGTCGCAACCAAAAACTAGTTTAGATAAATCTTGACTCATAGAATAGACAAAACCTCTCATCATTCCATGTATTCACGGTGCATGTGTCGGGTCCATCGTTGTAGTGAGAGGAGCTTCAACAGTGACTGGGACTTGTGACCCAGGTGTAGGTTTAAGGGGCCCTATCTAACGTTAAACGCTCACCTCCACCGTACAAGCTCTCTCTACTAATATGTATAGATATTTTAATAATAGATTTGTTCTTGACGTATTATGCAACAAACCTTGAACTTGGCTCTTGGAGCGAACGTTATACGGAAAATCGACTTACGCTGCCGGCGATGTCTCCGAAAAAGTTTTTGAATGGTTTTGGTTAAAAATAACCACAAATAAGTATAGAAATGTATTGGAAAACTATATAGAGCAAATGAAATTATTTTTTTCGGATGATTAGCGTTTCTTATTGTTCTATACTTTGCAGCAACCGTGATCAATAAAACGATATATTTATTTCAATACAATATTTTCACCAAAATACTAAACTTATTTTGATTAAAATAAACATATTTTTATATAACATCGACGGATAAGATCTCTATCTATGTACAAATATTTATTTTAGCGAATATTTTTATTTGTAAGGTTTTTAACGAGAACGTACAACGATAAAAAAGTGTTACGAAAAATTTATTTGATTGTATGATAAGCTTTATAAAGACAACGCCCAACGGAGATAAAAATAAGTAAAGTATGTTTGTTTGTCTTTTACACGAAAACTACTGAACGGATTTTAATACAACTTTGCTGAAATGTACCTCATATACTACAATAAGATATAGGCTATAACTTATACCTTTATTCCATATAGTTCCCGCGGGAATAAACCATAACAGTTATATGCAGTATAGTCCCGTGACACTGACGGTTGAAAACCATAAATATTTTCTATTCACTAATTATTTATTTCTCTCTGAATACAATTCCCAAGTCCAAGCGGTAAGAGTCGCGGGCAAAAGCTTGTTTTATAACAAAACAATAAACACTGCATCTGATAATGTAACGAAAGATTAACGTGGTCTACAGATAAGGTAACAATATATTAATAAATGTTTACGACAAGGAGAAATAAATAAATAAATAAATATACAGGGTGACTGGTGAATTACTATCAATACTTGAGGACGTGATATTTGACGATCATATATGACAAAATAAAAATTAATATAACATAAATATTAATAAACTTCTAAGTAAAGTTAACCAAAAGTTATGTAATTAATTACGCATCGTGTGAACACCCTACAGATTAGGTATATACACACACACACACACACACACACATACGCGTGCGGCGGCGTGGTGTTGTATCAGCACGCCGCCGCACGCGTCTACACTTGGAACACTTGGAACGTGTCCACACTTTATTTATTTATACGGAAATTTGGTCAAAAATTAAGTACCTATTTTTTTTACATAATTCGAATGAGAATCATGTACCGAGTATTCTCCTTAAATATTGATAGTAATTCACCAGTCACCCTGTATATGTATAAGAAAAAATTGAGTTAAAGTGTGAATTCCCTAGCAATATATTCAGCAATACTATATAACAATATCAAATTAAATAATCTAAGAAAATTTTAGACAAGTCAGTGAAAATTGAGAGGGCTGGATCGAATTCGATTTCATCAAAACCGGTACAGACTAAGAATTTATTACATTAAAAAAGATAAACCGACTTTAATGAGACTCGGAAGAAATTATAGATTACAACCTTGACGAAAATCTATCAACAAAAATAAAAACTATAAAAAGAAATAAAATGTATGTACATATGTGTGTATGTTACATCATACAGATGGAAACATATAGAGAAATATAAATACTTAAAATTTATTAAATTCATAGCGTGAACAAAAAGAATATCTACAAAGATCGCAACAGACGGACCGACAAAAAATAAGACCTTGCGGTGGAGCGTTGAACCGAGTAACGACGCGGTATTAGACATGTATGTAGTATACGAAAACCGATCTTAAGATAATGAGCATTAAGTTGAAATTTCTATGTATATATTTTTCACACTTTTCGGATAGCAAAATAGACTCTAACGCGAAGCAACAAGAAACGTGTAACATATAGAATTAGCATATTGAAATACACTGTAATGTGATTAAAATAAAGTTAATTTTCGATTAATTTTGATTATTATCATCGTATTCCCAGAATTAGGAGGTGAAGACCTTCGGATTTCTGGATTTCCTTTTTGCGTCCAAAATAAATTATATATATGAAAGAATGTCTGTCCGTCTTGATTGTAATGATCGATGATTACTTAGAATTGATACCCGCCATCACCAAATTGAACGGCGACGCGGGTTATATGTTAAAAATTTTATTGACCTCTATTTTTGGTATATTTGTATTTGAATGACCCAGTGACCTACATATAAACTAGTATAGAATACTCAAACTACTAAAATTAATATTCAACATAACAATAGTAATAGTAAATTATTAATATTTATCATATTCTTATCATACGAGCATTAAAAATTAGAAACACGTCTGAAAACGACCACGGAACTAAACCTTAACAAGTTAACACGTATAACGAACAAATAATAAAAAAAAAAATACATACGTAATGCTGGCCATCAAGAAAACAGAGAAAAAAAGAAAAATAAACACGATATTGGCTGAATATAAGAAAAAAAAGTATAACTTACAAGCTGCTTTTAAATTTAGAACAGTCGGTGAGAGATAAGCTATCGCCTCTACACCAGCCGTTAGTATGGCACTAACGACAGCGTTAGTCACAGAGTAGGAACCGACACAGAGGCTACGAACAGTGACTCATATACAAAGAGTGCTGGTTTAAAACGTTAGTTGGAATTTATTTTGAAACGGATGTATAATTTTTGATGGAAATTTTGTTTTGTGATAGTGATTTAGCAGGAAAAATTATACGAATAATTATTTATAGGAACGTCTGTTCGTAATACTAGAACAACTAATATTGCTAAATATTATATATGTATAATTTTAAATGTTGGTCCGTCGGTTTGTAACAGATAATCTTAGGAACGGCTGGACCGATTGTGATGGGACTTTTATTGTCAGTCAACTGCTATAACAAGGAGTAATCTAGGGTACTTTTAATTTAAAAACTACAACAATAATAAAGAAAAAAATTCCACGCGGACGAAGTAGCAGACACAGCTAGTATAGTAATACCTATATATTGTATATTTCTATTATTTATTTATCATAGTCTCTGAGAGTCAAGCTACGTTTCAGCATCAATAATGTTTTATAATATATCTATATCTGTTATCTGTGACGTAACTGTCGAGGACAAACGCGACGGCGGCCACGGAATACGATTACACGCGTTACGTTTCAATAACGTAAATATTCCGTTACGTTACGGAACGGAATATATTTTAGATTCAGTGTGAAGCTTCCTTTATAATTTGAGGACATTTTTAAACTTTATTAACAACTTCATATATATATGATTTTTATCTTGCTATCCAATCTATCCCCCAACGAAAACCTCACCAAAACCGGTCCAGTAATATCAGAATCATCACATGAATAGACAATAAAACAATTCTAGTTAAAATTAATGTTTTTTATACTTTAAAACTTGTAATTATAGATATTGAATACGCCATGTCAAACTGACACCATTGTTTTGTTATTCACTCACATATATATAAAGATTTCTGTACATGATATTCGACTCTGAAGTAACCTTAGTACGTGCTGACGTAAACTCTACACCGACAGTTCAAAGGTAAAGCGATGACGTAAAATACACGTATTAAGAATTAAATTAGTGTGATTTTTTAATTGAGAGGTTTTGCGATGTTTTTTGGTGTAATGACGGAACATACATACATACATATATCCTTTCATATATATTTAAGTACCACTAAGACATTATCTTCTAAATTAAATTGATAAATATATAATAATTTTATTTAATTTTCATTTCTATACGTTTCCGAAGCATAGAAAATATTATAACTGAATTATAATTATATACGGTTATAAATTATGATTAAAATAATTGCATTAATTAAGGATACTTTAGATTAAGATCCACGTCATATATAATTATCATCCATATATATAAATATATATATGTATATAATTATATCGTTTGTTTGTCTGTTTGTTCAGGCTATACTATGAAACGGTTGGATTGATTTTGACGAAACTTTTATCGTCTACAAGTCTATTATTATATAAAAACGAAGCTAACCTAAGAACCAATTGAGAAATTTAATTATTCATAATTTTTACTATACCTACCATAATTTTTTTTTTCTAACCAATAGTTAAAATTTTCAATCATACCAAATAAAAAAATCTTCAATTTATTTTCCCTCGTTACAATTTATATAATTTCAAATGTTTATTTGCTTCTACTAGACAATTGCTTAACAAAATTGGATGCGGTTCTTAAGATCATAGAAGCCTTTCTCTAGATTTATCAATAGAAAAGAATACGTAAATGAAAACAAAAACTTTATATAAATTGCTAGCACAGTGACTTCTATAGTCATATATAAACAAATGTAAGTGTAATTTTTACGTTAAAAACCAATTATTTACTCATTATTTAAGAAATTATTATTGTTATATCATTATATTTCAATTTGATAAACATATGATCTAAGTATGCTACTTTAAATGAATAATTATAAGATAAAAAGCATCTATTTACATTTACAATACATAGCTTTATCATATGTATGTATCATGATATCTTATGGGTATTTAACGTCATGGCATCAATGGACACCATTGATGGGTTATTTGAGCGCGTCGAGTTATAATGCTGTATTCAGATAGTAATTGCAATTTGATATCAATACTTACAGATCACATAAAAATCCGTTATACAAATCGGAGCACACGTAATTAGATGCGAATGGCATGACAACCATCCCGAGACTGACGAAATTTCATTCGAAAAACACTTATATACAGACGATCGACCAATACGGAAGCAGGAAGGATGCGTTTTTGCAGTTCCAATTTCAAATTACGCTCCATTAGACGAATTGTTCGCGCCCTTTTGTTACTTTTTTTTTTTAAATTTTATATACAATTAGTTTGTCACAAGACGGAATTGTTTTGTGCCAATATATATAAAAAAAATAAAGTAAATATTGAAAGAATTCTATTTGAATGACGCATAGGTATAAAAAATACATTTTGGAAATAATGTAAAGTCGGAAATCCTACGTATAAAATGGAATTTTAAATTAAAAAACACTAAGCAAAAATAGGCTAAAAAAGCAATTTTTTTCTATTAAATAATACCTACTATTTTTTTTATCGACTAAAAATTATTCAAAACATTAAATTGCCGGTAACATAACGTCAAAGTCATCCCTAGAGCATAGTGTACATTATTATAACTAAATCACTAAGTGCATCTGATTAAAACGATTCGCTGCAATCATTCTGATTGGTACATCAATTTGACACAAATGTATCAGGCTGTATGCTTTAAACTGACGCCGTTTAAATACAAATAAAAAAAAAATACTTTGATTCTTTTTTTAAATAATTGATTTTTCGTTATTTCAAATAGAATTTAGTATTCAAATAATTATTTATAGAATGAGACGAGACGAAACCTCTCATCATTCCATGTATTCACGGTGCGTGTGTCGGGTCCATCGTTGTAGTGAGAGGAGCTTCAACAGTGACTGGGACTTGTGACCCAGGTGTAGGTTTAATATATATAGAGAGACGAAACCTCTCATCATTCCATGTATTCACGGTGCGTGTGTCGGGTCCATCGTTGTAGTGAGAGGAGCTTCAACAGTGACTGGGACTTGTGACCCAGGTGTAGGTTTAATATATATAGAGAGACGAAACCTCTCATCATTCCATGTATTCACGGTGCGTGTGTCGGGTCCATCGTTGTAGTGAGAGGAGCTTCAACAGTGACTGGGACTTGTGACCCAGGTGTAGGTTTAATATATATAGAGAGACGAAACCTCTCATCATTCCATGTATTCACGGTGCGTGTGTCGGGTCCATCGTTGTAGTGAGAGGAGCTTCAACAGTGACTGGGACTTGTGACCCAGGTGTAGGTTTAATATATATAGAGAGACGAAACCTCTCATCATTCCATGTATTCACGGTGCGTGTGTCGGGTCCATCGTTGTAGTGAGAGGAGCTTCAACAGTGACTGGGACTTGTGACCCAGGTGTAGGTTTAATATATATAGAGAGACGAAACCTCTCATCATTCCATGTATTCACGGTGCGTGTGTCGGGTCCATCGTTGTAGTGAGAGGAGCTTCAACAGTGACTGGGACTTGTGACCCAGGTGTAGGTTTAATATATATAGAGAGACGAAACCTCTCATCATTCCATGTATTCACGGTGCGTGTGTCGGGTCCATCGTTGTAGTGAGAGGAGCTTCAACAGTGACTGGGACTTGTGACCCAGGTGTAGGTTTAATATATATAGAGAGACGAAACCTCTCATCATTCCATGTATTCACGGTGCGTGTGTCGGGTCCATCGTTGTAGTGAGAGGAGCTTCAACAGTGACTGGGACTTGTGACCCAGGTGTAGGTTTAATATATATAGAGAGACGAAACCTCTCATCATTCCATGTATTCACGGTGCGTGTGTCGGGTCCATCGTTGTAGTGAGAGGAGCTTCAACAGTGACTGGGACTTGCGACCCAGGTGTAGGTTTAATATATATAGAGAGACGAAACCTCTCATCATTCCATGTATTCACGGTGCGTGTGTCGGGTCCATCGTTGTAGTGAGAGGAGCTTCAACAGTGACTGGGACTTGTGACCCAGGTGTAGGTTTAATATATATAGAGAGACGAAACCTCTCATCATTCCATGTATTCACGGTGCGTGTGTCGGGTCCATCGTTGTAGTGAGAGGAGCTTCAACAGTGACTGGGACTTGTGACCCAGGTGTAGGTTTAATATATATAGAGAGACGAAACCTCTCATCATTCCATGTATTCACGGTGCGTGTGTCGGGTCCATCGTTGTAGTGAGAGGAGCTTCAACAGTGACTGGGACTTGTGACCCAGGTGTAGGTTTAATATATATAGAGAGACGAAACCTCTCATCATTCCATGTATTCACGGTGCGTGTGTCGGGTCCATCGTTGTAGTGAGAGGAGCTTCAACAGTGACTGTGACTTGTGACCCAGGTGTAGGTTTAATATATATAGAGAGACGAAACCTCTCATCATTCCATGTATTCACGGTGCGTGTGTCGGGTCCATCGTTGTAGTGAGAGGAGCTTCAACAGTGACTGGGACTTGTGACCCAGGTGTAGGTTTAATATATATAGAGAGACGAAACCTCTCATCATTCCATGTATTCACGGTGCGTGTGTCGGGTCCATCGTTGTAGTGAGAGGAGCTTCAACAGTGACTGGGACTTGCGACCCAGGTGTAGGTTTAATATATATAGAGAGACGAAACCTCTCATCATTCCATGTATTCACGGTGCGTGTGTCGGGTCCATCGTTGTAGTGAGAGGAGCTTCAACAGTGACTGGGACTTGTGACCCAGGTGTAGGTTTAATATATATAGAGATACGAAACCTCTCATCATTCCATGTATTCACGGTGCGTGTGTCGGGTCCATCGTTGTAGTGAGAGGAGCTTCAACAGTGACTGGGACTTGCGACCCAGGTGTAGGTTTAATATATATAGAGAGACGAAACCTCTCATCATTCCATGTATTCACGGTGCGTGTGTCGGGTCCATCGTTGTAGTGAGAGGAGCTTCAACAGTGACTGGGACTTGTGACCCAGGTGTAGGTTTAATATATATAGAGAGACGAAACCTCTCATCATTCCATGTATTCACGGTGCGTGTGTCGGGTCCATCGTTGTAGTGAGATGAGCTTCAACAGTGACTGGGACTTGCGACCCAGGTGTAGGTTTAAGGGACGCTATCTAATCATAATTTTTATATTTTGAATTTAAAAATAATCTATAATCTATGAAAATATGTAACAGGTGAAAATAATATTATTAGTAGATATTATGTTCTTGAAGAATAATTCTTATGAAAACCACTTCTTAAAATCTCGTCTGGCTTTGTGCCCAATGGGCCAGACGTGATCGATAAAGAAAAATGGACATTTCAATATATATATATACATATTTATCGATTAAAAAGATTTTCATACATATCATAATATAGTATTCATTAGTTATTTACTTTTCTCAGTTATTTTGTATTTAAAAAAGCGTCCGCAGACTCCGCGTGGAGATGAAAACATTTATTTTTAATATTAAAAATAAATTTTTATAACGTTACATGATTATATTGAGTCTTGTCTTATTTTTTTATACATATATACATATTTTTTGTATTTTTGTGATTATGATTATTAAGATCAATAGGACTGTAGATTTTAATATTACTATAAATATGACAGTATGTATGGAATATATTATTTAAAAAAATAGCGAATGGACCTCCAACACCACAAGAAGTAAAACTTCGTAAATCGTAATTCTAAACAATTCTTACCCACAAAATTTTGATGATAAAATACTGCCCTTTTAAATTATGTGTATCAAATCAATGTAAAACATAATGATTTTATAAATGAATATACATATAAACAATAGGCACGTATTTCAGCTCACACTATTTAATTCGCTTTATAGCAACAAATAACAATATCATACATGCGCTTTGAATGTACCGACTCTCTCTTTCTCTCTCCTACTTTCTATTTATGTATCTTTCTTTCTCACTCCCTCAGCGTTAAACGTTTAACGCAACCGTGTTGAAAGTAGCATAAGAGATTTCACTTTAAAAAAGTCATTTATTTATTGATTGCTTATTAGAAAAAAGTTATCAAAATATTTATAGTAATTTATTATATATATAAAGGCAAGTCTACTTAAATAAATAGTTTATAGAATTTATATAATTTTAAAATGGACTGCAAGTGTCTGTGACTGCGCGCGCAAACAGTTCAGTTTCATAATATTTTAAAATACTATGAACAGTTTTATAATTAAAATAATTATTAACACTCATTTATCTTCAATACCAGACAATCAGACAGTTATGTAATCGATTTCAATTAATTGAATGATTATTTCAACATTTTAATATAACAAATACATTAAAAACATTTTAGAAGAATAAAATTTCTGACATTATGACTTTTATATAATATAAGAATGATCAGAAAACTATGCTTAGTACATATATAAATCCCTTCTAATATTATAAATGCGAAAGTTACTCTGTCTCTCTGTCTGTTACGCTTTCACGCCTAAATCACTGAACTGATTTTAATGAAATTTGGTACAGAGATAGAGTTGACCTTGAGAAAGAACATAGAATAGTTTTTATCCCAGATTTTTAAAAGCTTCGCGAAACGCGATATAACCGAACTCCACGCGGGCGAAGCTGCGGGCGGAAAGCTAGTACAGTATAAGTCTTCCAGCATGTAATTTACAAAGAGTTTTAGTTGGTAGGTTGCTACCTTGGCCAGCTTACCATCATTATGATCCCTTACCAAAGTGGTGAGGACAAATTCTTTATTTATATATACAGGGTGACTGGTGAATTACTATCAATATTTAAGGAGAATACTCGGTACATGATTCTCATTCGAATTATGTAAAGAAAATTGGTACTTAATTTTTGACCAAATTTCCGTATAAATAAATAAAGTGTGGACACGTTTAAAGTGTTTCAAGTGTGGACGCGTGCGGCGGCGTGCTGATACAACACCACGCCGCCGCACGCGTCTGTGTGTGTGTGAGTGTATACCTATTCTGTAGGGTGTTCACACGATGCGTAATTAATTACATAACTTTTGGTTAACTTTACTTAGAAGTTTATTAATATTTATGTTATATTAATTTTTATTTTGTCATATATGATCGTCAAATTCACCAGTCAGCCTGTATATATTATTCCATTGACCATTGATACATAGCAAATAACGTCACATAAATTGTTTAATATACAGCGTGTTTTTTATTTCGTTTATAATAACACTCTGTATATAAATAGATTTATAAGCCTGTCTTACACCTCGTTACTAAAGTTCTAGATTTTAAAAATAAACGTCACAGATGACTTTCAGCGTAACGTGATTCATGAATATAATTTTAGATACTGTACTATTATTAAATAATATGTTGAAGTTATGTTAAAAATGTTATAGATGTATGAACATATTCGTGTTGCAAGCGGAAAAGTCTTGGTTGACGACGGTTTAAAAGGACTTGAAAGCCCTGAACAAAACACCCTTTATGGAAACTCATGACCAGGAAAGCCGACCCCATATAATTTGGAAAACGATCATGGAAGAAGTATGAACATATTTATGTTACATCAAAACTAGTACAGTCTCGAAATAGGCTGTCTATAGAATATTCTCGTTTCAAAAATGTATTCACGTATTGAAATGATTGAAATCAAATGCATTGATCAACAAGAAACAATATTTCAAGGTCCCTGGAAAAAATCAATATTTTACAATTAAATATACAGATATCAGAAAGAATATAATATTAGAAAGTTATAATTTTTGTTCCAAGATTTCTCTACCTTATACAAAAGACTTTTAACCTACAATAGTTTTCGAGATTTCAGTATTCAAACAAACACTCATAATATTTTGACTCAGTAACTCGTGTCATTTGTCCCTTGGTCTATACACGGCTCTTCCTCATCATTCAGCGTCTATACATTTCTTCATACATCGTGTAACTAATTTTAATTCAATGTGTAACGCGCCCCTTCATTACGAGGAAGAGTCCATGACGTATGTGGGTAGTCTTGCATAATACTTGTACGTAGTGTTGTATCAGCTATTGAGTAGTATGCCAGACTGATACGTAGGTTATTGGGCCAAACTCCTACGTAGTGTTAGACCAGCATTATACGTATAGTCCTGTGAAAGATTTACGCATAGTCTTACGTACAGTCTTATTCTAGACTTCTTTATAGTTTTGTGCCAGATTCTTACGTAAAGTTATAATAATATAAAATATTGTTAGAATTTATCAAGTAACGAGCAAGTCCTTCAAAGGCAGCCCTAGTAGGTTCTTTTAAATTTAATAGAGAGAAGAGCTTGTACGGTGGTGGTGAGCGTTTAACGCGTTAGATAGATACCCCTTAAACCTGCACCTGGGTCACAAGTCCCAGTCACTGTTGAAGCTCCTCTCACTACAACGATGGACCCGACACACGCACCGTGAATACATGGAATGATGAGAGGTTTCGTCTCTCTATATATATTAAACCTGCACCTGGGTCACAAGTCCCAGTCACTGTTGAAGCTCCTCTCACTACAACGATGGACCCGACACACGCACCGTGAATACATGGAATGATGAGAGGTTTCGTCCCACACAATTTTTCACAGCATCCGCATGTAGTTATCCAAATAGTTATAGGCTTTAATATATATTATTTTGTATTATTCACGGAGATTTATGTCAGAAACCTTGAAACTGTCGGTGTAAACTCACATTGGACACAGTAAACACAACGTCGAAATTACAGAAGTAAATGTTATGTTGGCACTAACATTTGTATATTATTACACTAGTAGACTATGTAGAATGAAATATTAACTAAAAGAACACAAAATAACAAACAGAAAGATACAATGTATATAACCAAATGACCATTTACGTATCGTCTGTCCGTCATAACGATTGCTGAAAAGTCACCGAAGCCGAAAAATACGTAGTACATATGAAAATATTAGTTTTTTTTGTATAAATATATGAAATTTTTCGAAGCTACTAAGATTCAAACCTACTACATAATACAACAGATTTACCAAATAAGCTATAATATGAAAACTACAAAATTCGTAGATAAAAATTTATTTGCACTACATTGCTTGCGCTATATATAAATAGCTTTAAATCACTGACGTACTGACCTACGACACATTAACACACCCACACAGCAATGTATATTCTACAAGTATATTAATACTATTCTATATGCTTACCACAAGTTTCTAACGTCACTACATACGACGAGTTTCGAATTTCTCATTAAATACTATAACGTTAATTAATAATTATATATATACATTATGAATCAAAAACTCTTAAATCTCAGTATTTAAATATGCTGATTCAAACTTGTGGTAATATTAATGGAACATATTGTTTTATCTTGCGTACTGAGATATTTGTTTTATCCATATTGTTATTAATTTGATTATATTTCATTAGTTTCAGTGATTATGATTAACAAACATACATAAATTCTTTCTGACATGTTTATACTATATAGAAAAACCGGTTGTTCAAGTTAAACTATATATATTGATATGGAAAATAAAATAAATTATAAGGAAAACTACTGAGCATATTCTGATTGGACTTTTATTTAATGTAGTTTGTATATTTGAAAAATAAACTAAAATTTTTGGTAATACTATAATCATTTTTTCTTATTTAAAAGTATAACTCGCTCTTACAACTTTATCATAATGGGTTCAGTATTTTAAGCCATAAATAACTTCAATGAAATTAATGATACTATATATAGAGTATTACACACGATACCACATATTTGTTATAACCCACAATGCTATTTACATAAATTTTATATCATTACAAACTCAATGTTACCTAAAAAACTATATGAAGGCTAGTCTCTATTGAAGCGGAGCAATTCTACGCCAATTGACTTAATCAAGATTTGCATTATTGTTAAAAAAAACTAAAATTAATGTAATTTTATATGAAATGTAGTACAACTTGATAGTGACTTCATATAGATTTTAATTAAATACATGTTTTTGTTAATACTAGAAGTACTTAAAATAATGTGTTTAAAAGTATTTATTTCAAACTTTAGAAATAATTGTATAATTAATTAAGTTACAGATATTATAAATGATAATACATGTTTTACATATTTTAATATTGTTTGTACATTAAGCGACTAAATATTTCTTCATTATGCATAGACAACATGAAAGTTATAATCTCCTCGTTTTATATCTCATAAGAATAATCTTTGCAAATTTATATAATAGTATAAATAGATTTAAATAGTAATTGCATCAATAATAATATATATTTTATTACTTTAATTAATGTATAATATTAAATGTTATTCAAACACTATAGCTTTCTAAAATTTCCAACACTAAAACTTAATGCAAATACATTATTATATAAATATAATTAAATGAATATTGTTCAGTTATTATTGTTATTGTAAGAAAATTTCTTTATCTTTGTATTGGCAATTTTTAATATCGTTATATATGATTTAAGTGTGGATAATAATTAAACGCTTATTTATCTTAATTTTCTGTTCTATTGATGATAATGAGCATGATAACTTTGTTGGTGAAGCGGCAAAAACTTTAGAAAAAAAAAACCTTCCGGTATTTAGTCAAACGGAGTTTATAAAAACCAACTTCCTAAGTTTTCTATAGCTTCGTAGTGATCCTAATTAAATTTGTAACAGTCGCAACTGTTGCGACGAGTGTTACACGCGCGTTAATTGTAATGAAAGTCGAAGCGTGGGTTTAACTCCATGACTATTAATACGAAGATAGTACGCACGAGTTTATCTCTGTTTCACAACACTGGAATGGTATGGATAGCCCGGCACCATAAAAAGACATAACGTGACATTTGAACTACTAATAAACCACTGACCTGTATTTAGAAAACGCTCCCCTGAAGCCCCCTCTGTGAGATTCCATTCAAAAGTTTACGTAATAATGAAAATAAACACCAACAAATACGGTTTATTTCACTTAATGATCATTTAGTTATCACGATTTCTTTATACCTGACACACGCGAGACATCTGCGCCAGCAGCTGAACTGTGGAGTTGCTTAGATTATCAAAAACATGCCAATTTTAAACCACAGATTATATTAAAAGAAATATTAAAGAGTAGTAATATTTTATAATATGATTTATTTATAAAAAAATATACTAAATCTACACTATATTGTTGTTAGAAGTATAGTTATTATATTTTCATACTTTTTTACGATTTTTCGTGCACCTTAATGTTTTTACTTTTTAGTGTGGCACATCACTAGTGTGACAATCACGCACTGTCTAATGGTAACCCTAACTTAGTCTTGTCACTACAAGACACTACATCAATTCACGTCAAATTGAAAATCGATGATTTCGGAATTTTAGTTCCTAGTATCTCGCTTCTGATTAACCTGAACTGTATAATTTTCATAATAAATGAATCGTAATATTTAGTCAAATACCTAGTTGAAATAAGTGCACAATGATTAAAGCTATTTTAGTTTTTAATAACCATGGCAAGCCGAGATTATCAAAATTCTATCAGTACTTTGTAAGTGAAAGCATATAAGCTATATTTAATCACTATTTCTAAACGATATCACGAAAAAATTATCCCTATATTGTATTTGACGTGCTGTAACAACTTTTAATAACGCTTTTGTAATATATTGATATTTGTAAACAGTGATTATAGGTAATTCACTTTCAATTCTAGAATGAAGATATGCAACAACAGATAATAAAAGAAACATTTCAATTAGTGTCCAAAAGAGATGACAATGTGTGCAATTTTCTTGAAGGAGGCAGGTGTGTAAATGATCTCATTATTTTTTATTTAGTGGAATTTATATTGTAAGAGTATTCAGTCATAAAAGAGATATGTTATTAATCAAATTGCAGTCCAAATAAACTATAACTAAATAGAACAAAAACTCTACATATAAATTGTAATATAATGATTATACTGGCATGAGTGTAGGCACTACATTAAGCACTCATAGCTCAAAAAAAACCTTACATCATGTGTAAAAGAACTATCATTCTTACACCTCTGGGCTGATATTAACTGATAATAGCAAAAAAACTACCAGAAAGTGGTCGGCTCTTTAAAGAAGTCACATTAATACTAACTGCTAATAGCATAAAACTACCGGAAGGTAGTCGGCTCTTTAAAAAAGTCACATTAATATTAAATGCTAATAGCAAAAAACTACCAGAAGGTAGTCGGCTCTTTAAAAAGTCACATTGATATTGGCTTATCTATTTTACGAGTTACAATCACACATACATATAGAGAGGAGCTTGTATTGTTGAGGTGAGCGTTTAATGCGTTAGATAAGGCCCCTTAAACCTACACCTGGGTCACAAGTCCCAGTCACTGTTGAAGCTCCTCTCACTACAACGATGGACCCGACACACACACAGTGAATACATGGAATGATGAGAGGATTCATCACTATGACAAATTAATAACACTCTTTTTGTATCAGAGTCTAAATAGTCAGACAATATTATTAAACAAATACTTGAAAATATTTTAAACACATGTTACTTTATTTTCAGTCTCATCGGTGGTTCAGACTACAAATTAATATACCGTCACTATGCGACACTATATTTTGTGTTTTGTGTCGATTCATCGGAGAGTGAGCTCGGAATATTGGATCTGATACAGGTTTGTATAGAATATTGATTGCAAATAGTTCTGATTGTGTTTAGTTGATGTATTTATATTATATGGTTAATGCATCCATAGTTATAATATATTATTATTAAAACTTTTGATGTTTGACTAGGGCTATTTTAATATTTTTGTGCTTACATTTTGGTTAAAGTGGTATTGAATATTCAATCTTGTATAAATATACTGTAATAGATCTAATTGTTTAACAAAAATTTCTTATGAATGATTCAAATATTTTATAAGCAATTTTTTTAAACCATATTTAAACACTTATTTAAGCAAATTTCCAGCAACTATTGTAAATATCCAAGGGTTATGTATAAATTATCACATATTGTCCCTTATATCGACATTGTCAAATATATCATATATACACCAGTTGGTACTTGTGACCCAGGTGTAGGTTTAAGGAACCCCTATCTAAAATTTAATGCTCACCTCCCCCATAAAAGCTCCTATATATACCTAATATGTCATTATTATAAACCGTAGGTGTTTGTTGAGACCCTGGACAAATGTTTTGAGAATGTCTGCGAGTTAGATCTCATCTTCCACGCGGATGCTGCACACCAAGTACTAGATGAGCTTGTGATGGGAGGAATGGTGCTTCAAACTAATATGGCAGATATATTGTGCAGGCTCGCTGAACAAAACAAGATGCAGAAAGCAGAGGTATGTTACATATACATTATACTATATAATTTAACTATAGCTTTGGTTTCAGACTCAGTATATAAATAAATGTTATTTTTATACATATAACACACTTTTTATCCTAAAGCTATGTATAAAATTGTGTAATGTAGTAAGAAAAAACAAATTTTGTATTTATATTTGTTAAATTGATTTATTTGAGTCATATTTATTGATTTTCACTCAACATTTTTAGAAATAATATAAATAATTTTATCTACGTACTTTGGTAATTAGTGATTCATATACATATTGTCAGGGGATTCTCAAAATACTCAAATCATGTGTACACCACAGGAATAAGCAAAACATTATAAGTTTTATTATAATGTAAAAGATTATCATGTTGTATACTACTATTTTTCTGCAACTTGGTCTAATGGGACATCACAATTAGTTATAAAGTGTGTAAAGTTAAAACATTACATATATAAACTACACAACAACGCCATATATATACTAGATGGAGTAACTTTACACCCTGTGATAATTACAAGGAATTTGGTTATATAATATAGTCAAAGTCCTATTGTGATTTCTAATGCCCGCCATACACGCTACGGTCTACTGGAGAGATAACACAGGTCTTTTTGTAAACTGCACAGGTCTATTCACACACATAATCCGGTCCGCCAGTAGACCGTAGTATGTGTGGTCGGCATAAGTTATATCACTGTAAAGTTTAATCAAAACTCGTTTAGAAGTTTCTGTATCAAAGAGAAACAATAAATACATACATTTTTATATACATGTATGTCTTAGAATTTTATATTAATATCATAATAACCTCTTGAACGTCATAAAAGATCTTAAGAAGACTTATATTACTTTATAATTAATTAATCATTCCCAAAGAGTGTGGATGTCAGGCAGGCGGTCGGTCCTAAAAACGATTAGCCAAAACTATTCACAACATGTAAGGCAGACCCTGGCTAAAGCTGGGAAATTGCCAGGTAGAAGAAGAAGATATTTCTTTATAATTAATTATATCCATTAAAATTACTACTTTAATGGTTTCATAATATATATTGAAGTATTAAATATTATTATATGTCAGGTAGCTCCGTTTTCTCACTCTATTTATCTAATTACATATAATCCTGTTAACATGACCACGAAGTGTGTCGTTAAACCTATTAAAATGTTAAAGTTCAAATGACTTTGACAGCTATGTGAAAGAGTCCTTTATAATCTATATTAATAGAATATAGTGTATGATTGTACTACAGTCAATCTGGGTAACTTTGACAGGTAAGGGTGATATTTTATACTATATTTTAAAAAATTAAACCTATCACTCGGGTGTTTTTATTTTATCAGTGCTCTCGTATTACTCTCCGTCTCTAGACATCCACAGAAAGTTTATAGAACATACCAATATAGTATAAAATCTAAATTTTGTGTGTGTCAAAGTTACCCTCCTAAGATGGGTAACTTTGACACACACAGAGCCAAGCATAAAAATGTAGTAATAAGTATTATTTTTATCAATCTGGGTAACATTGGGGTATATATTTATTAACTAATGGATGCATGTGACACAATAAAACGAATATTTTGCAATTTTGTCTTATATTAAAAAAAATATGAAGAATCAGTCTACAACATTTGGCAATGTTACACACATTGTTTAACACCATCAAAAACGCTTAAAAAACTCCTTTAATTTAACATTTTTATTCAAATTATAAAGAAAACAAGCAAAAATAATTTTAACAAACAAACATTTTGTAAAATCTGGAGCATAACTTGTCTATTCTCCCCACTCCATATAGAGCAAATCGTCAATAATACTTGTGTAGAGCCCAGGCTGCTTTATACTGATTTTACTGTTATCTACTGGAGATACAACATCATCTTATCTAATTTTACTAATTTCTCTTTTATCTGGCCATTTCCAACCACCTTGTGTTGATCTACTCATTACAACAAGTGTATGATACGGGAATGTGTAACTTGTCACTTTTCCTGGAAACAGTGTGCCTTCTGCTTTAAATATAACTGTTGTTCTAGGTGAGAACTCAATATTTTTTGATGTGCATGTTGCAAAACTCCATCTTTAACAACAAATTCTTCAATCACCTCTTCTACCACCTCTTCCGCCACCATTGTATTTCCTATGTAAGGGTAACTTTGACAGTGTCAAAGTTACCCAGTTACTGTTCAAAATACGTATTTTCATATTTATGCATGAAATTTCAAAATAAGATTTAATTATATGCAATTTTTTCATGAAAATGCGGTAGTACAAATGGCTCTGAATAACATCTCACTTACCTTATCAACAACCAAAATCACAAAATATTCAAAAAGTTATTCACCCTAAAGTAAACTTAAATTCGCGCGATATATTCAGAAACGAAGTTATGACTTTTTTTTACTTTCACAACTTACTTTTTTTTAAAGTGCATTTAGGAAGCTTATTTAATATCGCAAATCTAAAATAAACATATATGAATAATGTTGGTTTCATGCGAAAAAATAATCGAAACTAGTTCATGGTCCCACTGTCAAAGTTACCCGATGAATCAAAGTTACCCAGATTGACTGTATTAAAAAGTATAAAATTTTAATTTTTTTTATAAGTACCTATCAATAAAATATTTAAAATTCGTAAATAATATAGAAATACCTTATACTTTTGATTAACACTTACGAGAACATAAGTCATGAGATCTAAGACTTACGAGAATCCATTTTAATTAAACTAATGTTTCGTATTACTACGCCTTTTATTATTTTAACTAAATACACCCGAAGTTTTAGTCACTTTGCAAGCAACTGTGACTACATGCAGACAAGACTATAAGTGATAACTTTTACTACTTAATAACTGTAATGGAACAATTTTACTATATCTTAGTTAATTAATAATACTTTTATTTCCAGGCTGGAATATCAGCTGCTCCGGCCAGGGCAGTATCTGCGGTCAAGAGCATGAATTTGCCACAACAATTAAGAGATATGAGGCTTCCCGACCTTCCACAAGCTATTAAGGTATGAGAAAGAGTTTGATTTCTTTTTATGTGAAAGGTGGCAAACGAGCAGACGGCCTACTTGGTGTAAGATAGTACCGTCGCCCATAGACATCCGCAACATCTTTGTTACGGATGCGTTGCCAACCTTGTTTTTTAGGGATAGGGAGGGGTGGGTGGGTGGATAGGGAAATTGTAGGAAAGGGTAAGAAATAGGGAAAGGGCAACCGGCTCTTTCACTCATCGGATGAAACGCAGTCATTACTGACTGCTTCACGCCGATCTTCTGTGAGGGTGGTACTTCCCCAGTCGAGCCAGCCCATGTTCGAGCTGTAGTAACTGACCACAGCTAGGGTCTACCACCTATAAATTTACGAACAAAGAGTTTATGGTAGAATCAAATTATTAGGCTGGAGAAGGATTTTGATAGAGTTATATAATATTTGGGACAGATTAGAGTTGAGAGTGAGATTTATTTAAGAATTGTTGAGTGTCTTAGTTGAAAGGTGTTAGAGAATTTGAATGTTTGTGGATCATATGTAAGGAGAGTAGTTGAATTATTTGAATGTTATGTAAAGGTTAAAAGTTGTTTGATAGAAATAAAACTGAAATGGGAGCATATAGACAGAGTTTGATTAAGTTGAGAAAGGAATTACATCTTTTTATGAGTGAGGTTGAGTGAAGACAATGTTTGGGTCTGTTTTGTAAAATATTGAGAGGAAATTATACCTAATAAGGTTTAGGAAAAAGCAAAATAATTGTAGGTAATTACAAAGAACATATATTTCCTTTACTGTGACTATAATGAGTAATTTCTTATTTTATTTTTCAGGATCTGAAGTTCTGACCTACACATCAGGCGTATCCCGCCTCAGTAACAATAGCCAGTAACATATTCAACTCGATATACACCAATGACAAATATCAGAACATACAAAGAGACAACATCACTAACAAGTTCTTCGGCTCGGAATCACTCAGTCATAAGTTCTCGGAGACATTCACAGAGAATTATCAACAAACTGACGGAATAAACTTCCTAAATTATGAAACTAGTTATGATAGGGAGAGATCTGTGTACCAAGATCTTACTGGAACAGTTGAGAATAAACATAAAGATAAGAAGAGGAAAAAAAAGAATAAGTGATGTTAATGAAACATACTTATAAAATATAATGTCTTAATATATCATCCCTACTAATATTATAAATGCGAAAGTAACTCTGTCTTTCTGTCTGTTAAGCTTTCACGCCTAAACCACTGAAATGATTTTAATGAAATTTGGTACAGACATAGAGTTGACCTTGAGAAAGAACATAGTTTATATGACAGACTTTTGAAAGGTTCTCTTGGAAACGCGATATAACCGAACTCCACTCGGGCGAAGCTGCGGGCGGAAAGCTAGTAAAATATAAATTCTTTATATATCATTTCAATATAAGTCTTATTATGATAGAAATGTACTGTATTTCTTCTAATATAAGATTTTCATAATAAAATGTTAGTTATTTTAATTATAAGAAAATGGAAAGGAATTTATCAATATTGAGTTAACTTTTTTGATACACAAAATAATGTAGCTAAGTCCCTACCACAGGTTTGTGTGTTAATATGAGATTTATGAATTAAAAACTGTTAAAGTTTCGTATGTAGTGTGGCAATGTTACGCGTGGTAAGGGGTTGTAGTCATAGTATATATTATCTAATTGATAATTATTACTACTACAAACACTAATAGTACCGTTTAAATTAATTAGTATAAAATATGAATATATATGTTAATTTGTATGGTCATAAAATCAGTCGAATAATTTAATGAAAATGAATTAAATCAAAAATATCTGATTCATAGGCGTATTTGTTACATTCCATTATTATTCATGCTTGTTAATATCACAAGGTTATGAGAAATATATTTTATATTAAAAATTGTAGTTTTATTTTAATTTCTGTTATAAATAAACATGTTTTTGGACTGTGATCAAACTTTATATTGAAATGGACACGTTGAATTTTAACTACGAATGCGGATTGTAGAATTAAGCTTCTAAATCTTACATTAGATGGCGCTATTGTACTAGCGCCATCTGTCTTTTATTTTGGAGATTAAATACAACGCTATCTTACAAGTAGTTAAATACTACCTGCTACTCGTTAATAGATGGCGTTAAATGATGTTTAATACTCGCGATAACAGATGACGCTGCACGACATGTATTTTATCTATCATCTTTTTATTAAGATCTTAATTTCAATTATTTCATTACAAAAAGATTGATAAAAATATATTACCAGCGAATCTGTTTTATCTATTTATTAGCATGTGCAGTTTCCAATACTTAATATATTAAAAACACGATATATTACTGAATTTGATGTTTATGCTGCCGTTCGACTTTTTTACGTGATTATAATGTAAATAATTAATGCAATAGTTGTAAAAAAATTAACTACGCAAAAGTATAATTTATTGTTGTAATAAATATTCATTTATGCTTAGCACAAGTCTCTATCGTTGCTACACACGTATTTTCTCCTGTTTCATTCAATAACACGTTAATACTGTAATGTATGAAGATATTAATGAAATACTGTTAGCAATTTGAACTTAAAAGGCTGAAAGTATAAAGCCAATGATGAAGATTGTACTGTATGGGGTTGATAGTGGCGAGATTCACAGTCGAACTTCAACTTTTAACTAAGTAAAGCCTTTTATTTATTGTTTTTAGATAGAGTGAGGAAGATGGGTCTATCTATCTATAAGTAGATAACTATAGGGGGCAAAATGAAACGTCTAAAAGACTGTACAATATTGAAATACTTTTCGTTGATATAAATTAAAATGTTGGTGTATGGCTAACAGTAAAGTAATGCTTATCTGACTCTGCACTGGATGTAAAACTTGTTTAATGTCAATATTAATAAAGATATCTTCTATAGTATGTTATAGAGCAAAAATATTATTTATTAGTCCATTTTTCTACATGCAAGTTAAAAATAATTATATTTGATACATGTTTTAGCACATAAAAATCTACGTATTAATAAAACCCTCTTCATCTTGATCTCACTAAGATATAATAAAGAAGTTAAAACACAGTCTGAATAGTTTAAAAAGTTATGTTACATTAAAATTGATCAGTTTTTAAGCAGAAAGTAAATCAGAAACACCTTCTTCATCATCAGACGACCTCCAAAACAAATACAGACATCATTGAAAAGTAATTTCTCTGATAAAAATTCAAGACACAAGCGGATCATGGTCGACATAGAAGAAAACGTGATCCATAATCATGAGGATAATAATATTTTTCACCTTTCATAGCTTTTAATAACCTTGGTGTATTATATTTACATTTTAATCATTTGCTTTGTAAATATAATTTCGCTTATTAATTATACATCACTCGGTTGATGTTTGAGTAATGGTGGTAAAATAGTTTAACAGAGATCTATCAAACATTTGGTTCATCATCTTCATTTCGTAAAGTAAATCAATCATTTTTTAGACCATATTCAATGAATCCACCTTGTAAAAGGTATATGATTGTGGTCACTATTTCTCAATTCTTACATTCAAAAGCTATTACCATTTTACTGTATTATTTCTCCTTAATTTTCAGTTCTGCAAGAAAACTATAATCCTAATTTCTCATTTTCTTTGACAGTGAGTTTCTTCTGAGATCCATCGAAGGTCACGTTTAAAACTCGTTATTTCATAGCAATAATAAATGACCAGTAATATATAAAGTAGGTGAAATACACTTGATTTGAACAACATTGGGTTTGTTTACTACTCTACAAATGTAATAATTTTAACGATACCTACTTCCTTTCTTAAGAGTAAAGATGCTGTTACTGCAAACACATACATTCTTACTTTACAGAACAACTACCTTAATTCTTTGAGTATTGAATCAAGAATTGCTCAGATTTCAAACAATAAGCTTACATTTATTTTATCACAAACGTCAGCAATATATCCTGGTCTATTTGATGTTCTTCAATATCGAAAAGACTCTGCTGAATTAGATACTTACATAGTTTTATTATATTATTTGAATAAAATTGCTTAATATATCTTAATACGTCCTATTTATAAAAATATCTCCAGTATATGTTTTCTAAACTATTTCAAATATAAATACAAGTATTATAAATTTTATTATTAAAATGATTAATAGATTATTGTTATCTCCAAATATTATTGAAATTCTATAATACAAAGCATTGTTTGTTTTACTAGACTATTATGCGGGTAGTTGTAACTTGTAGAGTTGTAACACAGTACTCTGTACTTACATATTTCTTCTTCTACCTGGCAATTTCCCAGCTTAAACCAAGGTCTGCTTTACATATAAATAGTTTTGTCTAATTATTTTCACGACCGGCCGCCTGCCTGACATCACCCTCTTTGTGCATCAATATTTCCACATATAATATATATATATGTTAATGTATTCGTGTAACAATAACATAATAATGTCATTGACATATAACGCACTTGTTTTTGTCGGTTAATGCGTGAGTGAGTTACGTTTGATGTGAAAATTATGCTAACTTATATTCTTACTGTGTTCCGTACCTGTTTTTTCATTATTTTAATTATTTATTCCCTTCTGAACGGGATTTATTAACTCCCACGGGACTGTCTGTGTGTCTGGAGTGGTTTTTTATTCAATCAAAATTTTAAACATAATGAAGCTTGATTTGATATGTAATTAGTATGGAAAATATGGGTTAGTAAATGACGTGTATGTATGTGTATATTATAATTATTAAATTTCGACTGTCAATATGTAACATTAAAGAATTTATACTACATATTTTATATAATTATCAAAATTTAATACATTTCATTTGACTATATACATGTATATATGTTTTTGGAATTGTCAATATTTATTAATTAGTTAGGTACATTTGACAGAAAGAATTTTGATTTAAGATAAAAATAATATTAGAATTGAAAAATTATTTTTGTAAGTAATTGATAAGTTGAATAAATTTGTTAAACAACAGATGTATCATACAAAGGACATACAAATATTATAATAACAATCTGTTTTGACCAAAATGATATCTTTCACAAATAACCCATAACGGGTTAAAACCACAAACTGACCAATATATTGATAGTGGAGTATTAAATGGGTCTTATTGTTAATGTACAACGATTTCACTTTGAACTAACTGTTTCCTGTGACTTCGTTTAACTGGCATATGAGATTAAAATTATATGTATAACTTTTGATTACAGTACCTAATACCTACTATTCTTGGAACGTATTTCCAAGTCTTAGTAGGTTCGTTTTAAATTAGGTAGAGAGAGGAGCTTGTACGGTGGAGGTGAGCGTTTAACGTTAGATAAGGTCCCTTAAACCTACACCTGGGTCACAAGTCCCAGTCACTGTTGAAGCTCCTCTCACTACAACGATGGACCCGACACACGCACCGTGAATACATGGAATGATGAGAGGTTTCGTCTCTCTATATATATTAAACCTACACCTGGGTCACAAGTCCCAGTCACTGTTGAAGCTCCTCTCACTACAACGATGGACCCGACACACGCACCGTGAATACATGGAATGATGAGAGGTTTCGTCTCTCTATATATATTAAACCTACACCTGGGTCACAAGTCCCAGTCACTGTTGAAGCTCCTCTCACTACAACGATGGACCCGACACACGCACCGTGAATACATGGAATGATGAGAGGTTTCGTCTCTCTATATATATTAAACCTACACCTGGGTCACAAGTCCCAGTCACTGTTGAAGCTCCTCTCACTACAACGATGGACCCGACACACGCACCGTGAATACATGGAATGATGAGAGGTTTCGTCTCTCTATATATATTAAACCTACACCTGGGTCACAAGTCCCAGTCACTGTTGAAGCTCCTCTCACTACAACGATGGACCCGACACACGCACCGTGAATACATGGAATGATGAGAGGTTTCGTCTCTCTATATATATTAAACCTACACCTGGGTCACAAGTCCCAGTCACTGTTGAAGCTCCTCTCACTACAACGATGGACCCGACACACGCACCGTGAATACATGGAATGATGAGAGGTTTCGTCTCTCTATATATATTAAACCTACACCTGGGTCACAAGTCCCAGTCACTGTTGAAGCTCCTCTCACTACAACGATGGACCCGACACACGCACCGTGAATACATGGAATGATGAGAGGTTTCGTCTCTCTATATATATTAAACCTACACCTGGGTCACAAGTCCCAGTCACTGTTGAAGCTCCTCTCACTACAACGATGGACCCGACACACGCACCGTGAATACATGGAATGACGAGAGGTTTCGTCTCATTATCAACGTATATGAATGACAGATTTTTAGTCAGTGGTGTCCTAGTGGTTAAAAGGTCCGCCTCTCATACATGAGGGCGCGGGTTCGATCCTGGCCCTGGCAAGTACCAATGTGATTTTTCCGAGTCATATGTACTTTCTATCGTATTTAGACATCACTGATTAATGCATTCCCAAAGAGGGTTGATGTCAGGCGGCCGGTAAAAACAATTAGCCAAAACTATTCACAACATGTAAGGCAGACCCTGGCTAAAGCTGGGAAAATTGCCATGTAGAAGATGAATGACAGACTTACGCTGTGTTTAGTTTGTGTTAAAACTTATAGTAAGGTATATAATTAATATATATAATACTTATTGCTTTATTTCCTTATGTATAATCATTATTATGTATATATTCTCAAGACAATGGATCGTTGAGTTAATAACGTAGACATGTTCATGCAAATTTTTCTAATAACTTTCAAATTAATCTTTCGCAACTTATTATTTTCTTTATTTATTGTTTTTTTTGTTTCTCTACATCACGCTGACCGCAGACATATGACGCATGTCTTCCGGTCAGACGCGGTTTTACTGAGAAGTAACTGAATACTTGGTTTGGTTAAATTTTGACTGAACTAAATATTGGTTTTTTTAATGGTCAGTTATATGTAATTTGGTTAATTCTGTTGTTTAGAGAGGTCAATTATATATACAAATATATTGATATGTTTGTTTGTTGCAACAAATATTCGGTTTCTATTAATATTGACAACTTACTTTTTTTCTGTTTTCATTTGTATGTTTGTTCCAGTTAATCTCTTTAACGGCTGTAACTATTATGAATGTACTTTCATTAACATATAGGTAATGTGGTAGAGTAACATAGTGTATTTTTTTAAATGTTTATATTTATAAGTATAAACATTTGCGAGCAGAGATAGAGTTTAATATGTTTTGAAGTAATTATATATTATTACCTGCCTTAAATTCGTTTGTTCATGATATATCTATATAATACAGTATTTTCAAGATTAAATATTTACATTATGTTTTTTTAGTTATAAATGAAACTAAGTTTTTCGGATACTACTCATTTCTTTTTATTATTTTATAACATTATTCCGACGTTTCGGTTCCTTTACTAAAATCATCACGGAAAGACTTAAATTACTTTAAAATAATCATCATTGTCAGACGAGAAGAAAGTTATAAAAGATCACGATTTTGAAGATGAAGAATGATTTAAAACACGTTATATGTAAAAAACTTAGTTTAATTTAAATATGTAAGCCACAATCATAGATATCATTGTTTGTTTACTGTTTTGCATTCAAATATCGGCGCGGGTTCGAATCCTGGCAAGTACCAATGTGATTTTTCCGAGTCATATGTACATACTTATTAAGAGTATTTAGACATCACTGACAGACGGTGAAGGAAAACATCGTGAGGAAACCTGGACTTATAATCAAATTATAAGTTTGAAATCACTAACCCGTCTTGAGCAAGCGTGATGATTAATGGTCTAACCTTCTCCATGTGAGAAGAGGCCTTTGCTCAGCAGTGGGCTCTGATAGGATGATGATGATATAGATGTATATTTTCTTCTGATAGTTTTATGTTCTCCTGTTTCTTTCACTAATAACAATATAAGCATTTATCAGAAGTATGTAACACTATAATAACTAAAACTCAATACTCTAACTACCTAATATAATATACTCAAATTAAGTATCTCTACTAATATTATAAATGCGAAAGTAACTCTGTCTGTCTGTCTGTTACGCTTTCACGTAGGTATAAACCAATGAACTGATTTAAATGAAATTTGGTACAGAGATAGAGTTGTCCTTGAAAAAGTACGTAGGATAGTTTTTATCCTAGACTTTTGAAAGGTTCTCTTGGAAACGCGATATAACTCCACGCGGGCGAAGCTGTTGCTGAAAGCTAGTAATTTATATATTTTCATGTAACAAACAAACAGATATTCATCTCATATATATATGCTTATAAAAGGCCCACTTTGTGTGACCGATTCCTTTGTAACTCAAACCTCCAACAATTACAATATGTTTTGACATTTCCATTTGTCCGTTAAGTTTAAATTTATGGTTGTCGGTGTGATTGTGGCTTTTTTTAACCATCGGTGTATCGGTGTATGGGTGGTCCGTGGAAAAAAGAACTCAATAGATTGTGTATTTATATATCAATTATTTAATATACATATAAAAAAAAGTATTAATTTTGTTTAAGAATCCACAAATACATATGCACACACACGCACGTACACGCATGCACACATATTTTCATTTACCTATAATAATTATAGTATCAAGAATCGTATCCGCGACTTTAAATTTCATTACAGACATCGTAATATTTGAGCTACAACGTCCTTAAGATAAGTATCAATACATCCAAAATAACTTCATTATTATGGATAATTAATTTCAGCATATATATTTTTAATAATCTTGATACATTTAAAAATCTAATTATTGAACACAAAGCTTTACTTTGTGTTAAATATTTTTAGACCATCTTAATCATTTATCTCATTAATGTATAATAATTAATATTATACGTGTGAAAGAAAAAAATGATTTATCCCCATACCACTCTATGACCATAAATAAGGCGGTACAATAAATAAGCATAGATAATATAGAGTCATCGTGGCCATAGATTATATAGAGTCATCCTGAGATTAGTTGTTATTAAAAAACGATTCAAGATGGCCGCTAGATGAGAGGTGAACACAATATGGATACTGTTAGAATGAGACTAGAATATATATATGTATATATATTTAATAAATATTATATGAATTTGTGTTTAATTTTGAAAAAAGGTCCGATATAAGTTCAAACTTTTTTTTGATTTAAATTTATATTTTAATAATGAAACATATATATTTTTTTAGTTTTTAAAACTAAACAAATTAATATATTCTGATACTAACTTTAAATGAGATAATTAATTTTAAATAAATTCATTATATTATATTTAATTTTATATATCAAGAATTATCAAAATTCCCGTACTACGTAAAACGCCATCCTCATTCCCAAATTATGGACACACTACCAAAAAATAGAAATATAAAAAAAACCTAAAGATAATTATTATTTTCCGCGCCAACTAAATTACATGTTCTATTTAAGACCAGAATATATTGATCTTAAGCCACATATATGTTAAGTTAATCTTGAGGTCAAGTTAATGTGGTTATATTATTAATAATCGAGTCTGTGTGCGAAAGAGACAGATATAGCTATCCATTATATGTGTGAGAGAGATGGATGTGTTGTTCTATGATTGCTTATATTTGGTAGCCATTTTGATGAGTACCGAAATTTTTTTAATTTAATACGATTTAATATATGTAGCTGTGTTTATTTAAATTGTTATTTATTTTTTTTTTTTTTTTTTTTTTTTTTTTTTTTTTTTTGATGACGTAGTGGAAACTCTTTTTACGAGCCGTCCAACCGGCCTTGGTGGGGCCGGAAGGGATGTGTGAGGCTCGGCCTGGGCAGGCCCCTACTCACTAAAACCACTGCGAAAGCCATCGGCCGCTATGTCGGTGTACCCCGGATCTGTCAGCGACAGGGCACACCAGCGACTGGCCGGTCCTGGCAAAGACCGGACTTACTCCCTCGGAGAATGGGGGCGATCCCGGCAATTAGGACCACCCCGACGACGCCGGGCTTTCAAAAGGGCCGGGTTACCACGCCGACCCCAGCCCGGAACACAGGGGTGCTATTGGAGGCGTAGGAATTGCCTCCGACGCACCCCCGTACGTCGCCTGCGGGGGGAGGGAGCATCAGCCGCCCTCTCCCTTTCCCGCTGAGATGCCTCCTTCGTGGACATGACCGTCTCACAGAAGGAGGACACCGCCAACCAGGACCCATCACTCTCGAGCATCTTCTCCACGACACTCGAAAGCGACAGGTCCACTCCGCCGAGAGCCGCCACAAGGTCTTGGCGCTGCGCAGCCCATCTCGGGCACACCTCGAGGGTGTGCTGGGCCGAGTCCACCGCAGCGCCGCACTCATGGCAGCCTTCTCCCGGCTCTCTCCTGGCCGTCCGACACAGGTAGTAACCAAAGCACCCGTGCCCGGTTAAGACCTGCGTCAGACGGAAAGTGAGGGGTTTGCGTTTCCGCCTCATCCAACGCTCTAGGACCGGGCGAAGCGCTGCCGTTGTACGTCTACCGTACGGCTGCTCCGCCAAGTCCTCCCCCCACTCCCGCATAAGGCGCTCCTCCCCCTGCCGACGAACCGCTCGGATCTCCTCCGACGAAGGGTTCTCGCCGAGTGTCCTCCTACCCGAGACATAGGAGAACAACTCGGCTCGAACCGACGCCACGAGATCCCAAGGCGGATCGCCGGCAAGGGCAGTCGCTGCGGCCCAGGAGACCGTACGGTACCCCCTAATCACCCTCACCGCAGGAGCCCTTTGCGCAGAGCGCAGCAGGGCTTTGGTCCTGCGGCTCATTGGGCGATCAGCCCAAACGGGAGCACCGTACAGGGCTATACTCCGACAGACCCCAGAGTATAGCCGCCTGCAAGCTGCGCTGGGTCCTCCGAGGTTCGGGAGGAATTTTCCCAGCGCACCTGCCGTCCTCACGACCTTCGGCCCCAGTTCCTTGAAATGAGGCACGAAGGTCCACCCTCCGTCAAGAGTGAGCCCCAGATATTTCATGGTGGGACTCACCCTGACCCTCCCTCCTCCAATGAGGAGGGTGGCACCCGGCGGGGGTCCTTTCCGCCCAGTCCCGCGGAAGAGGAGGGCTTCGGTCTTGTCTATTCTCACCCGAAGCCCCAACCTCTCTATGCGGCTGATCACGAGGTCAGTTCCGACCTCGGCCAGCCGCGCCGCCTCCCTGTAGTTTCGTCCCCGGGATAAGACGAGGGTGTCATCGGCGTAGCAGATGACACCCATCCCGGGGAGGAGACGACTCCGCAGGACCCAGTCGTATCCGACGTTCCACAGGACCGGTCCCAGGACCGACCCCTGTGGCACGCCGTTTTCGACTGTCCACCACTCTATGGACCCCCTCCGGCTCTCGACTGCCACCCTCCTCTGGGAGAGGTAGCTGTTTATCAGCCTCCTCAGATACAGGGGCACTCCGAAATACTCGAGTGCCACCTGTATCGCGCTGTGTGGGAGGCTGTTAAACGCGTTTGCGATGTCCAACGACACCGCAACCACTACCTCTCCTCTGCGTTCCGCCTCTTCCGTCACCGCCCTCAGGCGTTTGAGAGCATCGACGGTCGACCGATGGGCTCGGAACCCGAACTGGAACTCTGACAGTCCCGGGCCCGAGCCTTCCTCCAGATGCCGAACGAGACGGGTGGCCATTATTTTCTCCAGGGCCTTCCCCGCCTCGTTCAGCACAACCACCGGTCGCCACGCCGAAGCCGAGTCCGGAGGCCGGTTGCCTTTTGGAAGAAGGCAAAGCCGGCCTTCCTTCCAGGCCCTCGGGAACTGCCCGGACCTCAGACAGAGGTCGAACAGCTCCTTGAGGGCTCCACCGAGGTGCACCAGGGAGAGAGCGAGAACTCTCCCGTGCACCCCATCCGGACCCGGTGCGCTCTTCTTACTTTGGAGGCGAGCCAGAATCGCCTCCATTTCAGACTCCGTGACGGTGGGCGGAACGCGGTCGCCCTCTTCCAGCGTCAGCCGGGCCATTCTGGGGGGAGTAAATTCCGCTGGAGCGTCGGGGAAGAGTTCCCCGACGATCCCCCTCAGAGCAGCCGGCTGGAGCACCTCCGTGATGGGGGCCGACTGGGCGCAGAGTTTGTTCCGCGCCCGCTTGTACGGTCGGCCCCAAGGGTCTCGATCGAGACCCTCCACCAGCTCCAGCCAGGCTGCCTCCTTGGCCCGGCGGATGGCCTGCTGCAGGATCAACTTCTTCTCCACATAGACCCTGTACAGCCGACCATCTCGCTCCTCGTCCTGGGGGCGGCGTCGCCTACTCCGGGTGTATGCCCTCCTGGCCCCGTTGCAGGCGACCCGGAGGTCTGAGATATTCTCAGACCACCAGTATACCGCTCCCCGCGGAGGGGGACGTCCTACGGGGGGCATCGCCGCTCGGCAGACGTTTTGAAGAACGTCCCCAAAGCGGCTAGCCCCTTCATCCACCCCTAACTCCGCACCCTCCGGGAGACTCCAGCGACCGACGACGGCCGCTTCTTTAGCCAGTTCCCGGTTGAGCTTTGACAGCGCCCAACGCGGGAACCGACTTCTCTCCCGAGGCGACGAGGAATTCGACACTGGACTCCGGCGACCGGCAGGAGTAGGAGACACTTCGAACCGTATGTAGCGGTGGTCCGAAAGCGTCTCCACTCCTGCCTCAACCCTCCATCCCTCCACTCTGCGTGCGATGGTCGGAGTGGCGAACGAGACGTCCACCACTGAACCTCCCAACCGTCGCACGCACGTCTGGACCGTCCCCGAGTTGAGAAGGGACAGTCCGGCAGTCAGCGCCCATGCCTCCAGCTCCCTCCCTTTCGGTGTTGTGCGGGGGTTTCCCCACGCCGTGGACTTGGCGTTGAGGTCCCCCAGCACAAACACCTGAAGAGGCGCTAACTGCCCTACCACCGGCCCGAGAGAGTCGAGAAATCTCTCGAAGGCCGGCAGGTCGCGGTTCGGGGAGAAATATACCCCGACGATGGCAACCTCCCCCCGAACCGCCGCCACATACCCGTGGCCCCTCGCTTTGACGGCGAGGGGGGGCCCGGCTCCCGGCCGCGTGACGATCGCAACTAAGCCGTCCACGTCTCCCGCCCAATGAGGTTGGGCAGGGACACAGTACGGCTCCGCTATGACCGCCACGTCTACGGCCCACTCCGCCATGGACTGCAGGAAAAGATCCTGAGCCCCGGCGCAGTGGTTTCCGTTGGCCTGCAGGAACCTGAGATGTCCGGCCATTATTCGGACATCTCAGCTCCTGACGCCTGCCTCGAAACCCCCGGCCTTTTAGGCTGGTCGGGGAGTTTCCCACGGGTGGATGGAGGACGGCACGAATGGCCCCCCATCACATTAAATTGTTATTTATTACTTTATTAGTATATAACTTTGATATTTCTTTAATAACTTCATATATGATGTAAATATTAAAATAAGTATATAGTTATGTTCACGTTAATTATATAACTATATATACAGTAGTATATGTTCCTAACACGAAAAAAACTTTATGAAAACACAGACGAAGTCGCGAGTAGTTCTTAGTATGTATAATATACCATTATAAATATAATTTGAACATTTTCGTATACATTCGGTAAACACTTTATCTGTATCGCCACCTTAAATTATACAACATACATTATGTCTTTGTTTTTATTTGGACAGCGAATGTATGGAGTCGAATTAATCAATATTTGTATTAATATTTAAATTACTTCAGAATATAAATAAATATTATTGAAACAAACATTAATTAGGTTTTTTATATTCAATGCAGGCATAGTTTTTTTATTATCTTTTATAACACGATTTTGTTTCATCACAGCAATTGTTCTTATAATGATAATTGAATGTATCGTAATATATAATAATCATATTATTATATATCTATTGTTTTATTCATATTTTTAATATGGTTGTGAAGGCCGATGTTATTTAATTATACATATTTAATACGTAAAGTTACTTGGTACTGATTATTTTTTCAGTGTTTTTTGATGTATTCAATAAGTTTGATATCCGATACTTATTATTTAGGAAATAAGTCTTATATATATTTTTTTCAATAAATGTGAATAAAACTGATATTCACATTATATTTATTATGTTAGTTATAAATAATACTCTATAATTGAGTGTTTATTGCAATTTTATTTTTATTTGAGTTATTTAAGGTTGAAGCAGAATGAAAAATCCCGGAAATCTTTGAAATTACAGTTCAAGTGAAAAATTCATCTAAAACATTTAAGTATATTGTAAAAAAGTTTTTAATATTAAAATTGAGAGTTTTACTTTTCACATAGTAAAATAGTGAAACAAATTAAAAATCTAATAACACATTATACCTACCTAGTAGATGAGAATAAAATGCTAAACGGTTAACTAATACTTCCACTTTACCTCACCTGTCATCTAACCGTAACATGCGATAGTGGGGACAGATATTATTATTTAGTGTTTAATTTATTACTAATTGTGAAAAAAATTACCTTAAAAGTCGTTTATTTAGAAAATATTTCAGCTTAAACTTTCTTCTGATAATCTGCTTCCACTGGTAGCTACGCGGATTTGCACTATCCCCGACGATATACTGAAAATATAGAGAAAAAAAATTATTATTAACAACAACATCTCCACGACGTCTCTGTCCAAACACAGTTCGAATTTCAAAATCCGGTAGATCATGCACGTATCGATTTTTCATTGGACATTTTTGAAAAAGGAACACATTATTATGTTTTTTTTTGGGAGCATTAATGCAACGATTGTCAGTCGCCGGCTTATTTAGATACGGGACAAATAAATTGTTTGCTTTAATCATATTATGATATATATGAAGTTGTTTGTCTGTCCCTCTGTCTGAATAATTTAGGCGAGTATGAATAAAATAATATATTTTTTATATTTAAACATTATTTGTGTATGACCTTTATAGTAAAAATTATTTTGCTTATATGAAAAACACAATAATTTGAAGTAAATACATACAAATAGATATCTCTATAGCCTATATAATATAGTTATTAGATGAATTGATAGTATATAACAGAACAATTTCATCAAGAAAATCTCAATACGATCAAAGAACATAGACGTTAGAAGGCAACGGTTCAAAACATACAGCCAAAATGCAATTAAAATAAAACATTTCCGGATATTAGAGCCGGTTATAAAAACGCATTAGACCGGCTGAACCCGGAGCCGGTTGGCGTCAAGTGACATCCGTAAAAATTGCCGTAATTAAACATGAAGACTTAAATGTTAAAAAAATTCCTCACGAAGACAATGGCCCATTAGGAGACGGGAGATAACTATCAGATACAATTGTACCTCCTTTTATGAATTTTGGAACGAGTCCACGCGTTAGGGCGGTTATACACTGGGCGATTAATAAACTATACATATTATAAGTCTTAGTTAGTCTAACTCGTTATAATAAAAGAAATATATCATTAAAATTATATTTGAAGAATATTATAGTAAGTAAATGAAAGGATAATAAAATTATTATTTATATTTATTTAACAAACGGGTAGTAATTAATTATGAATATATATATATATATATAAAATAGGTATGTAATAGGTATATAGAAAAAGATTTATATGTTTTTATCATTATAGCCGAAAACATCATATAGGGGAGAGTCGGATATATCGTACCACTTTTCACTTTAACTCAAATATTTCGACTATAAAGACGTGTTATACAAGTTTTTCTCAATATTGGAATTATTTTGATCTCAATAAAATTTCTTCTTTTGTTCGAATAAAATAAAGTTTGCAACATTACTGATACCGAAAACTTATTTATAATTATTTCTGTATACTAATATTATATTTGAGTATATTTTTTATGAAGAAAATATTTATTTTAAATATCAATATAAAATAATCAATTATAATATTTAAATGAAACCAATATTATTCGGATTACAGTAAAGTAACTGAAACTATAGGAGTATATAGTTAAAATAAAAAAAATCGTAGTAATACAAATACTATATAAAAAAATAAAGTTTAAAAATCCGTCCAGTGTGTAGTTCGCCTGTCACGCTCGGGTCGTGGTGTCGATTTTTGCGGCTAACGATTTGGAAATGTTACCGACATACCAATTACAGATTGAATTCCGTATAATACATTCAAATCGAGTGATCTTATGAAATTTAATTATTATTATAATACGTTTGAAACATTTAATATGCAAACATATATAAGAACATCGCAAAAACTTACAAAAATCATTTAAAAATGCGACCTCCTTTCTGAGAATTCGTCGAGTGAGAGGCATAGAGAATTTAAAAAAGTAAAGTTTTGAATTTCGAATGCCGTTTAGGCGCGAAACGACCGCACACGTCGCGAATTCACACAAGCATTTAAAACGTGGCGCGTACGAAAATGTCATCCAATTGTTATAGCTATTATTTTTAATTGATTCTTATATATTTTTTTCGGGTCAAATCGACACTTTAAATTCAGTTTTCTTTGAATTTTTATTATTTATTTGTATCTACCGTTAATACTTAATTAGGTATTAAAATGTTTAACCATGATTTCTCGTTAGTATTTAAATAAAATCACTACATATCTGTCACAGTTGTAATGCATTTTTTAATCCTTATCGCAAAAACCCGAGCCAGCATGCCCGTCAATAAAAAAAGCAGATTAATTGCGCCATTACATACTAATGTCAGTGTGACAGCAGTTTTGGCGGGAAACGGGCATAGATAGGAATTAAATCTTTTGTTCGATAACAGAAGGCATTAGGGTTGAAATAGTTTTTAATACGACGATTTCTATTCCAGTCACATTTCGATAGCGGAAGTCGAGTTTTTTCTTAATAATGTTGACATCCGGTTTCACGCTCCAATGCATCTATTACATGATGTAAGTTTACAAGTTTTTTGTTACATTTTATTGTTTATCAATACAATCATCTGGTATGTACATATTTATGTTACTGTGTACGCACGAGATATATGTTTTAATACTAGTTATGGCTTTGTCTAAATATTTTATTTATGATAATAAGAATATATATAATAATAGGTAAGAATTGATTTAATTGTTCGTTATTATATCAAATATGGAAAGGAGAAAATCACGTCAAAATCGGTGCAGCTTTTTCAGAGATTCGAAAAAAAATAGGCAGACAAAAATTATTATATGCTTTTAGTAAATATGAGTTACTTTTATATTATACACAAACAGTTTTATTGAATTGTGTGATTAGGTTAATGTAAAAAAATATGCCTGTAATATATATGTATATTCTATAATAGAATTCTATAAAAAGTATCATCTTTCAATAGGAATTATTTATATAAATAAAATAATTTGTTTCATAAAGGTGTAGCGACATCGATCACAATAACCCACCGCCGCCATTTAACGTCAACGCAAAATTACACGATTCAATGCAAAATTTATTATCTGTGTAACTAAATACAATATAGTACAATCTCGAGTCATCCAGGCGGCTGAGCAAAAAAGTATCAAGCTGTGATAAAAAAAACTCTTAATACCTCTGTGAAGATCCAAATCGACTTACGGCTATGCAAAATCTGTTTTGACAATCACCCGTCTCGCTCTAACGTTAGAGTGCGAGCGAGAGGTCCGATGTTGACGTTTAGTGTAGCGCGGTGTTAGCAAAGAAATGCCCCCGGCGTCGAATGTTCTTATTTTGAAAATATTTTGACATTAATAGCCGCTTTTGTGAGTGGCCAGTGACGTTGTGACGTTGTGTGATGTTTTTTTTTTTTTTTTTTTTCCGTGTTGTTGTAATCCATTGTGCCAGCATCAAAGACATCGGCTGTATGGAGTTAAGTTAACTAGATTAGTTTTATAATACAGGTATGTACCTATGTGTGATTTATTGTATACTTTTTGTGTCGCATGCACGAATGTGTCGAGGACGTAAATGTAAATCCGTGATAACTTTAATGTAAATTAAATTACTTTATGCTTACATTTTAATTATTTATAAAGAATTGAGCTTCGTGCGGCTATAGATTATACGTGCTATCGCGGCGTCGCAATAAAACTTCCAGTCGCTTTTTTTTCAACCTTAACTAGAATTACTTGACCGCAAATATTTGACTTTGAGAGTTGCGTGTTAACATACAGAAGCTATATTACACCTGGAAACAGCAAAAACTTATTTATTTCGCAACACGTGTCCAAACAGTTTGTACAACACCACACAAAAGCTTTACAAAGGAAATGTTTGACCGCTGCCGAGTAAAAAAAAAATAAAAGAAAAACGACATCTGTCATTTTTCGCGCCGAAACAAAAAGTTACAAGTAAAAGAATATAAACAAATGGGGTATCAGCTGTCGACCGCAGAGTGACCAGCGTAATGACAGTAACACAATACCTTTTGTGTGTCCGTCTTGTCCACTTTGTTCGGAAACGAAAACTATATTCTCAAGACGTACTCACTAATATGACAATATATATATACTAGAAGACCCGGCGAACTTCGTATCGCCCTATTATAAAGAAATATCTATTACGTTTTTTTATTTATATTTTTGGAGTTTACCTGTAAGCCATAAATCTCCGTGTTTTGAAGTGCGACATAATGATATTAGTTAGTGTCAAAAAAACGTTTGTATTAACAACTACTAATAAATTAAAAAATTATTAAAAAAACATTGTCCAGCGGACAAAATTGTGACTTTAAACAATTCCTAGATCCCCTTGAACACACACAAAAAAATTCATCAAATTCGGTCCAGTCGTTTGAGAGAAGTTCAGTGACATACACACTCACAGAAGAATTATATATATACTAGCTTTCCGCCCGCAGCTTCGCCCGCGTGGAGTTCGGTTATATCGCGTTTCCAAGAGAACCTTTCAAAATTCTGGGATAAAAACTATCCTATGTTCTTTCTCAAGGTCAACTCTATCTCTGTACCAAATTTCATTAAAATCAGTTCAGTGGTTTAGGCGTGAAAGCGTAACAGACAGACAGACAGACAGACAGACAGACAGACAGACAGAGTTACTTTCGCATTTATAATATTAGTAGGGATGTGGTCTGTTAAACAGAAACATCATTAATACAGATAATATAAAAATTGCTCTCAAATTGATACCCAAATATTATATCACCCGCACCCTTTGGTACGCCAATAAAACAATTATGGTACAGATAATATTAAGAGGATTACGGCCCCTCGTAACTTGTTTACAATTGTGTTATTATAGCTATAAATATATTACACAGATTATACACACGGTATTATGAGTTACAGATTATATAATAGTAATTATTGAAGTTTAGAAACGTTTCGTGTTTGACAGATGACAGTTGTTAATCCTTGACATAAAATAAATAGTGAATATGACAATTAATTTTATTAAATTTGTAGAATATTTTCATATTAAAGAAAAAAACAAAAATTGGTATCTTTGCAATATTGAATATTATCAAGAGATTTAAAAATTTCGTTTAAAAATATGATATGTATAAATAAAAAAAATTAATTATTATGGATATTTTATTTAATGTACATATCAAATTAATAACTACTATTATTCTGAATTACGAGACGATAATTTTTTATAAAAAAATCTTATTTAAGTCTTCATCATAATATATTTCTATATATAATAAAGATATCATTAAATTCATAGTTTTAAAGTAATCCAATATTATTTTTATTGTCCAAACAATGATAAGTATTTTCTTATAAATTATACATTTGTTGGTGAGCGTCACAATTCACAGTTCTTAAGTAATTACTCGCGAATACAAACACCTCTTAACATAACGTCGAGGGGAGATTTCCACGGATCCTAATGGATTTCCCGTTTGTGGTCCAATTTAATAGATTATAGCGTTTATTTTAATGTATTACATGTTTGTTTGTTTGTTACGTTTATGACGAGAACGTTGATGTGAAAGAAATGACTGGTGTCTTGAATAATTTCATTTGTTTAATTGAAATAAGCTTGGAGGAGCTTGGACAGTGGAGGTGAATGTTTAATGCGCGTTAGATAGTAGCCCCTTAAACCTACACCTGGGTCACAAGTCACAGTCACTGTTGAAGCTCCTCTCACTACAACGATGGACCCGACACACGCACCGTGAATATATGGAATAATGAGAGGTTTCGTCTCTCTATATATATTAAACCTACACCTGGGTCACAAGTCCCAGTCACTGTTGAAGCTCCTCTCACTACAACGATGGACCCGACACACGCACCGTGAATATATGGAATAATGAGAGGTTTCGTCTCTCTATATATATTAAACCTACACCTGGGTCACAAGTCCCAGTCACTGTTGAAGCTCCTCTCACTACAACGATGGACCCGACACACGCACCGTGAATACATGGAATGATGAGAGGTTTCGTCTCTCTATATATATTAAACCTACACCTGGGTCACAAGTCCCAGTCACTGTTGAAGCTCCTCTCACTACAACGATGGACCCGACACACGCACCGTGAATACATGGAATGATGAGAGGTTTCGTCTCTCTATATATATTAAACCTACACCTGGGTCACAAGTCCCAGTCACTGTTGAAGCTCCTCTCACTACAACGATGGACCCGACACACGCACCGTGAATACATGGAATGATGAGAGGTTTCGTCTCTCTATATATATTAAACCTAAACCTGGGTCACAAGTCCCAGTCACTGTTGAAGCTCCTCTCACTACAACGATGGACCCGACACACGCACCGTGAATACATGGAATGATGAGAGGTTTCGTCTCTCTATATATATTAAACCTACACCTGGGTCACAAGTCCCAGTCACTGTTGAAGCTCCTCTCACTACAACGATGGACCCGACACACGCACCGTGAATACATTGAATGATGAGAGGTTTCGTCTCTCTATATATATTAAACCTACACCTGGGTCACAAGTCCCAGTCACTGTTGAAGCTCCTCTCACTACAACGATGGACCCGACACACGCACCGTGAATACATGGAATGATGAGAGGTTTCGTCTCTCTATATATATTAAACCTACACCTGGGTCACAAGTCCCAGTCACTGTTGAAGCTCCTCTCACTACAACGATGGACCCGACACACGCACCGTGAATACATGGAATGATGAGAGGTTTCGTCTCTCTATATATATTAAACCTACACCTGGGTCACAAGTCCCAGTCACTGTTGAAGCTCCTCTCACTACAACGATGGACCCGACACACGCACCGTGAATACATGGAATGATGAGAGGTTTCGTCTCTCTATATATATTAAACCTAAACCTGGGTCACAAGTCCCAGTCACTGTTGAAGCTCCTCTCACTACAACGATGGACCCGACACACGCACCGTGAATACATGGAATGATGAGAGGTTTCGTCTCTCTATATATATTAAACCTACACCTGGGTCACAAGTCCCAGTCACTGTTGAAGCTCCTCTCACTACAACGATGGACCCGACACACGCACCGTGAATACATTGAATGATGAGAGGTTTCGTCTCTCTATATATATTAAACCTACACCTGGGTCACAAGTCCCAGTCACTGTTGAAGCTCCTCTCACTACAACGATGGACCCGACACACGCACCGTGAATACATAGAATGATGAGAGGTTTCATCTCTCTTCACTGAATTCGGCATTTCCAGCGATTATACACTAATCTGTGATAACAGTTTTTTTTTATCACCGATAATTGAGTACTTTTGTTATGTTAAGAATTTAATTTTCTGATATTATGAAGTATGCCGTAAATTAATATAAGAAAAAAAGTTCTTAATTAATCAATTATTTTGTTGTGTGAATGAGAATTGGGTTATTTTCTTTATAATATTCAAATTCTTTAAGAAATTCATTCGGTTTTAAAATTCTATTATGTCAATTTCTAATATGTCTTAAGATTATATTACTTACATAAAATATTTTCGTGCAATTAATTAAATTTAGTGCAATTAATATTATTAATTTTTTTTTATTAACATTGTTTTAAATTAAAAATTCAATTAGACAAGTAAACAGATGACAAAAATAGTATTTTACTTCAAATATAAATTTAACTATATTATATAGCCAATGATTAATAAAAAGACTAAGTTAATGCAAATCAATCTTATCAACAAATTTCAATCTTTCTAAAACCATAACAACAATTTCCAATCACTAAACGTAAAACTGCGAAAACTCTACATATGTATGTATGTTTGTCATCCCTCAATAAGTACTAAACCAAATTAAATGAAATTTCGCTCCACATTTATTACTAAGCACTGCACCTTATACGCTATGAGATATTAAATCGCTGTCGCTCATGACTCGCACCACTCGTGTATGTTAAGCAGCTTCCTATAACTGTTACCAGTCGTACGATTGCTGCTGAGTCACTTAAAGAAGACGGGCTTTGAAAAATATACTTACACCCTGTGTTGTATTAAGGGAGGGTTTGTTTGTTTGTGTGTGTGAGTTGAGGTAGTGTGTGTGTATGTACGTGTGAGCTTTAATCACATCAATGCTGTTAAAAATAGTTATTAATTCACCTATATTGAATACTAGCTTTGGCCAGCGACTTTGTCAGCATTAGTTTTATAATTAGAAAAATATATGCAGATTTTGGATTTTATTTGCAATTGTTTTTTGTCGAACGAATTCAAAAGTATAGTATGTCCGTCTCCTGATTCCAATCTGCTTACCCACAAATTTCCAGCCCTACCCATACAGCCATTCTTGAGTTATAAATCGTGTAACTAACACAACTTTCATATATATATTGTCACTAACTTTCCGCACGCAGCTTCGCCCGCGTGGAGTTCGGTTATATCGCATTTCCAAGAGAACCTTTCAAAAGTGTGGGATAAAAACTATCCTATGTTCTTTTTCCAGTTCAGTTCAGTGGTTTAGGTGTGAAAGCGTAACAGACAGACAGACAGAGTTACTTTCGCATTTATAATATTAGTTGGGATGGTGCTAATTATTATTCTCGGTTACTTTTCCCTTGAGATCCATGTTGATCTGACTAAAGAAACGCCAGATAACTAGTCTTTTTTTTACGTTTCATATATTGACTCTTACAGCATGTACATCCTGTACATAGTCATTTTACTGTAATGTTATGTTGAAATTTTAATTAGCCTTCATTTTGATATCTAAGACTTACGAGTATTCATTTAAATTAAACTAATATTATTTGGTTTATTATATCATGATGAACAAAAAGATCAAGACAGACATTCACATCTAGTCTTTATTATAACGGTTGCTGAAAAGTACTCAAAACGTATGGAGTATGTTGCCATCATTTTTCTATATAACAATATCCTTTTAATATTAAAAAAGTGAAAACTAATGTGGATATTTATTGTTCTTTTACGTGAAAACTACTTTACCAATTATGATGTAACATTATGGTAGGTACTATAGTTTAAACATTGGAATACTCCGTGTAGTTCTTTATCAAGCAGGACTTAGTATTTTGTATGAATTATGAAATATACGATATATTTACTTCTGAATTCAATTCCAATATAATATAGACGAAGTAACGGTCAAAAACTAGTCAATGATATCCAAATGATGCTTTTAAAGTCATGTTTAGTTGATGTAATTTATACATTATTTGATAACTTGATAATTATTATAAATGTATGTCGAATTATAAAAACAGTTAAAATCTATTTTAATAGTTGTAAAAAATAATAGTAAGACTATTACAGTTAACAATTTGAAATATTAACATTTGTATGATTTTATAATTTAATCAGGACATATTTAAAACTCTTTTAAGGCAATATTAATTCTAAATATGTATATGTATTATTTTTTATTTATTAATCATGAAACAAATATATATTTGAATATAAAATTAATTAATTAATATTAAGAATTTTAATTAATCTTCATCTAAAATTGGAGACTAAATATTCTTTTACAAACTTTTTAAAGTAATACGTATAATATATTTTTTATGTCTCTTTATATAAACTATCATAGTAAAAAAGTAGGATATTCAGCCAAAATGAGACGAAACCTCTCATCATTCCATGTATTCACGGTGCGTGTGTCGGGTCCATCGTTGTAGTGAGAGGAGCTTCAACAGTGACTGGGACTTGTGACCCAGGTGTAGGTTTAATATATATAGAGAGACGAAACCTCTCATCATTCCATGTATTCACGGTGCGTGTGTCGGGTCCATCGTTGTAGTGAGAGGAGCTTCAACAGTGACTGGGACTTGTGACCCAGGTGTAGGTTTAATATATATAGAGAGACGAAACCTCTCATCATTCCATGTATTCACGGTGCGTGTGTCTGGTCCATCGTTGTAGTGAGAGGAGCTTCAACAGTGACTGGGACTTGTGACCCAGGTGTAGGTTTAATATATATAGAGAGACGAAACCTCTCATCATTCCATGTATTCACGGTGCGTGTGTCTGGTCCATCGTTGTAGTGAGAGGAGCTTCAACAGTGACTGGGACTTGTGACCCAGGTGTAGGTTTAATATATATAGAGAGACGAAACCTCTCATCATTCCATGTATTCACGGTGCGTGTGTCTGGTCCATCGTTGTAGTGAGAGGAGCTTCAACAGTGACTGGGACTTGTGACCCAGGTGTAGGTTTAATATATATAGAGAGACGAAACCTCTCATCATTCCATGTATTCACGGTGCGTGTGTCGGGTCCATCGTTGTAGTGAGAGGAGCTTCAACAGTGACTGGGACTTGTGACCCAGGTGTAGGTTTAATATATATAGAGAGACGAAACCTCTCATCATTCCATGTATTCACGGTGCGTGTGTCTGGTCCATCGTTGTAGTGAGAGGAGCTTCAACAGTGACTGGGACTTGTGACCCAGGTGTAGGTTTAATATATATAGAGAGACGAAACCTCTCATCATTCCATGTATTCACGGTGCGTGTGTCTGGTCCATCGTTGTAGTGAGAGGAGCTTCAACAGTGACTGGGACTTGTGACCCAGGTGTAGGTTTAATATATATAGAGAGACGAAACCTCTCATCATTCCATGTATTCACGGTGCGTGTGTCTGGTCCATCGTTGTAGTGAGAGGAGCTTCAACAGTGACTGGGACTTGTGACCCAGGTGTAGGTTTAATATATATAGAGAGACGAAACCTCTCATCATTCCATGTATTCACGGTGCGTGTGTCGGGTCCATCGTTGTAGTGAGAGGAGCTTCAACAGTGACTGGGACTTGTGACCCAGGTGCAGGTTTAAGGGATCCCTGTCTAACGCGTTAAACGCTCACCTCCACCGTACAAGCTCTCCCTACCAAATTTGAAAAGAACCTACTAGGACTGCCTTCGATGTACGTTCCAAGAATGCATTAATGTGAGTTCTGGACAAGCCCAAGTCCTTTAGTAGGTTGTAGAGAGATTTCGCTGTTATACCTCTCGCTCCCACCTCTACCGCGTACAAATCAACGACGAACCTATTTCGAGTGAGTTCGTTTGTGAGCTCGTAATATTTATTGACCTTGATGGTATGGTCTTTGGGGATGTTGATTTCCCAAGGAACCGTAAGCTCTATCATTACTACGCGCTTTAAAATTCGCGATAACAATAATATAGCTGGTCTGGAGGCCGACGCACAAATATCCTCAGGGATACAATAATTTTTTTTACGTAAATAACTTAAAAATCCAAACAACACATTCTCTATCATAAATAGAAAACACTTGCACACAAATTGTAAAACCGAAACCAATTTTCCGATACATTAAAACACAATACCGCGATCAGATTAAGTAAAAAAAAAAAAAAAAAACAATTTTGGCGGGAACGAAAAAAAAAACATGGCGACGAAAAACGTTTGTTTTGTAAGCGTGAACGTCTTGTTAGTGAAATGTATTTATAAATATAAATAAGCCTGGATATACTTATAATACAATGGTGGACAACAAATGTTGCTTGTCAGTTTTTCTATGTAAATGTTTGTGTAATTTGTGAATCGGTCGACCCGCGTCGTGACAACTGAAAGGAGATTCGTTCTCGAGGTCTGTGTAACAGTTTTAATCGTATATTCCTTTTGTGCGGCTTAAATCTTAATAGAATGCTTGCGTGCGAGTTGGTTTTTATATTTATTTAAAACTGAAGCTTTTTTCATACAAATAAAAATTGCATGTATAAGGAATTTAATATACCTATATGAATGTAAAAATTTCGTCAACTCTGTTGGCTTATCTTATACATATTATATAATATTCTCAAATCGCGTTGTTAGACAGAGATCTCCTCCGAAACCGCTGGACTGATTTTGATGAAATTTTGAGAATCGGCGAACATATATTTTTCATCCCTTTAAGTCATAAGAGTTGTTCACCCTTAATTATTATTTTTTTTTTGAACGAAGTTTTTTGTTTTTATTTTTTTATAATTTAGCTTTCAAAAATACATACAACCCAATTTTTTTTAATTACCAACACGTATTTTTTATATGACAAAAAAACGTTTGCTGGATTAACTACAACACATATGTACATATGTCTTTTTTTTAAAGTAATAACTTTGTATACATAAAAATACCGTGGGTAGACCGCAATAAGTCTATCCCTATACTAAAACTGCTACCTTAGCAAATCACGTCAATATATCAGAAGGTGTCAAATTTTGAACCATAGACAATTCCGAGTCCAATAACCGGATGTAATACTATGAAACAATATGGCCGCAGATGTTATCAAATATTTAATATAACACTCTGGACTCTCCTTGTGTTATTACGTTTTACGAGCCATCTTATGTTCGAGTTATTTGTTTTATGTCATATATTGATAATATTATAATTAATGAGTATTCATTTATATGAAACTAATATTTGAATTACTAGGCGTATTGTATTATTTTAAAACTACATACTCCCGACGTTTAAATTACTTTACAGCAACTGTGATTAAAAAGACGAGATGTGATTCAAATAGTAGTAATCAGAATAATATTATAATTAATTTATTTATATTTATATTTCAAAATAAATATTTTCTTCATAAAAAATATACTCAAATATAACATTAGTATACAAAAATTATTATAAATAAGTTATCATTATCAGTAATGTTGAAATCTTTAATTTTACTGACCACTACCTAAAGAAAAAAAGAAAGTAATTTTATTGAGATGAAAATAATCAAAATAATTCAAATACTGAGAAAAAACTTGTATAATCAGTCAAATGAATTCAATATATACATATATAAGTTTTATATTACAATTTACAGTATGAAATGTTGACTCGTATTACGCGTGAGAAAACTTTATACAGAACTTTTCTATGTCAATGGTAATCAGGTAATCACTAGATACATAGCATCTATAGGTAATATATATAGGTAATATACTAGTCTGCCAGTTATCAGATAATTTGAAGATTTTTATATGAGTTGATATATTAGATTTTGTCAATATTCCTTTAGTCTTAAGTCCTATAATAATAATACTCCTAAAACAGCTGGAACTAGGGACTTAATATGAATGGAGATTTTATTCATCATATTGATAACTTGCTTATTGGTTAGATTTTTTTATCTACGTAATGTAATAACATTAAAATTTTAATTTTATCATTTAGATAAAATTAAAATTTATTTTTGATGGAACTCTTAATATTGTATGACCTTAATTGTCAAGAAATATGAATAATTAAAAAAAATAGAAAAACCATAGCAATTTACGATGAAGTAGAATTAAAAAATTATAAAAATTTTATTTCGAAAACCACTATAGAAAATTATGCAAAAAGCGATATTTCATTCAGTAGGACAAATTAATTATTTTGATATAGATTTTAATATTTAATATTGCTTGTCTGCGTATCGATTGTTACAATAATATCCGTAAATGAAAACATAATGAGTCTAAGTTATAATTTATATTGAGATGCATTTGATTATCTAGTTCTGGGTTCGAATCCTTGAAACTTTTCATAAAGCACATTACAAAGATACAAAATACTAAAACGATTTTAAGATTTATTTTTGATTCCATAATTATTTTTATCTATCTGACAGTTAAAATATCATCAAAATTCGTCAATCCCTATTGGAGATTAGGTGTAACAAAAAGACAAATAAATAGTAATTGTTACTGAACCATTCGTAATGATATTCTTCATGCAGAAATAGTCCATACCTATGAAAAAGACGAAATATTCAATTAAAACCAAATAACAAATACATAAATAACCAATTCCGGTATAATAATCGAGATGAAACAAAATCCCATTATAAATAACAATAACATGAAAAAAACCTAACCCTCATCCCATACCTAATATTTGAGGACCCCACCACAATAAAAACACCCAATAACATGCGTTAATGTTGGCTGAAGACACGCAGCTGTTGCGGTAACGTTAAAAAAAAAAAAAAACAAAATGGCGGACGAAATGGCGGGAACATTAACAGCATCTGTCACTTATTGTCTATGCTGTATGTATGTGAAAAAGTGCTATAAAGGAGCTTTAGTGTTGATATCAATATCTTGTTTTATTGGTAGATATAAAGATGTAGGAATGTTATGTATATACATATATATGTATAATGGTCCAAGGGTAATAAATTCTAATTAATAATTAATTAGCTAATAATTATTTTACTAATTATTCAATGTTATCAGATTAGTTTAAACGGTCCATTGATTTTTATGTATTTTTTCGTTTGAAGGTGTTACTTAGTTAACTTTTAATGAAAAACATCATTTGAAAAATATTAACTTTTTATATAAACTATACTAGTTTATGCGAATTTAGGTTCATATTGAAATTAAAAATGAAATTATATTTCAATGAAATTGATGTGTGATGAAATAAAATACATCATTAATGTTTTTCTGTTATCTAAAATAGGACTTAGAATTTTTTAATAGATTATAACACATACTTATATACATATATAGATGTTCGTGTGTCCAAATTATGTTAAGTAGTTATTGAATGAAAGACACACATAAATCTAATCAAATAATTTTTTACATTAACAATTTCAGTACGATACACATAGGTAAAGTATTTATTTCGCCAAAGTCCACGTACACATAATAATATAATTAATATTTTTCACTTACCTAATTATATTTTTATATAAAAAAGTTAATCGAAATATTTTTAAAATTCTTTCGAAAGTAATTGACTTAAATTTAATTAAATTTTGTACTGAAAGCCATAATATTATGTATAGGAACATAATATACATATATAGGTATGTGGTTATTTATATATTTAATAATTTTATTATATGTGAACGTTTACGTATATTTAACATTAATTCATAAGCAGAAACGTTCAATATATTTAAACTATTTAATAATTATATAAAGAGTTGATTATAATAAAACTACTTTTTTATTAAACATCAATTGTATGACAATATATTTCTTCTCGTTATGGCATAAGAAATATTTTTCAAGCAACAGTATATGTAATTTTTTTTTCTGGGAATTCTGGGATAAAAACTATCCTATGTTCTTTCTCAAGGTGAACTGTATCTCTGTACCAAATTTCATTAAAATCAGTTCAGTGGTTTAGTCGTGAAAGCGTAACAGACAGACAGAGTTACTTTCGCATTTATAATAATAGTAGGGATTATTATTATTACTTAATTATATTTTAATATAAGTACACTATATTTAATTTAAAACTTCTCAATGATCTCGTAATATTTCATATCTGTTTTATTAAAGGGAGCGTCAGGTGTACGTGTTCTATCTCAGTTGGTTGACAAATACAATTTCTATGTTAATGCAGCTCACAAAATGGCCGTGCGTACATTATACTTACTATCAGTGCCTATCGTCACTACACACGTATCGTTAACAGTATGTCATTATTATCTTCATACATTATAGTATTAACATAGTATTGAGTGAAACGGGAGACGATACGTGTGTAGTGTGAGACTTGTAGTAATCTTACTACGTACGGAGAGTTAATAGTGTCATGTAAATTTTGAATGAAAACCTGTAGTTTATACGTATGTACTATAACGCAGACTTGTGGTAAGTGTATGAAGCTCACGTTGAATAATTATGTTGTACTACATGTTTTATATGTAACTTAAATATACGAGGTCATATCTGTATATGACCTCGTATATATACCTCGTATAGTCACCCTGTGGTGACTGGTGAATTACTATCAATATTTAAGGAGAATACTCGGTACATGATTCTCATTCGAATTATGTAAAAAAAATAGGTACTTAATTTTTTACCAAATTTCCGTATAAATAAATAAAGTGTGGACACGTACATATACATATATAAGAAAAAAACTTTTATAATTATTCTAATATATCTCTTGTATATTCTATTATTAGGTAAAATATTAGTACATTACGTAATTATAATATTAATTTGAATTCGACTTTCAAGATTTCTTGATATATTTCAAAAATAAAAAAATATTTTTTTTCTCAACTAGATCTTACCTGTTTTTTTACGCGTATTAAAATCCATTTTGAGATTTACATCATTATCCTTATTCCATTGGTCTTCTCGACATCTTTTCATCAGGTACTAAATTTGTGAAATGGGTTTTAGACGAAAAATTATAATTTTGGTAATCAGCCCTTAATCGAAGGAGATATAGAATGATTAAGATAATCCTATTGAAAAATTCCTCTTTTTTAAAGTCGGCTAAAAGCTGAAGTATTATAATATTACCTGACCACTAGTGAAAGTTTTCTCAAAATTAGTCCAGTCTTTCCAGATATTATTCAGAACAAACAGACAGACAAATATTACAACAATAACTTTTTTGTTACGTATCGTATTTACTTTCGTATGAATTAAATGAAACTCTACTAATTTATAATTACAAACAGACAAATCAATTTATATATTAACCTAAATACTGTTATTTTTATACATCGTCATCAGCCTATCAGAGCCCATTGCTGATCTAAGCCTCTTCTCACATGGAGAAGGTTTGAGCATTAATCACCACGCTTACTTAAGACGGGTTGGCGATTTTAAACTTATAATTGTAAATTGTAAGCCCAGTAATCCTCACGATGTTTTCCTTCATCTGTCAGTGATGTCTAAATACTCTTAGAAAATACATATGACTCGGAAAAATTACATTGGTACTTGCCAGGATCGAACCTGCGCCCTCGTGCACGAGGGGAAGACCTTTAACCACTATGCCACCACGACATTTTCATTTGAGAATAACTATATCCCTACTAATATAATAAATGCGAAAGCAACTCTGTCTGTTACGCTTTCACGCCTAAACTGCTGAACTGATTTTAATGTAATTTGGAACAGAGATAGAGTTGACCTTGAGAAAGAACAAAGGATAGTTTTTATCCCAGACTTTTGGAAGGTTCTCTTGGAAACGCGATATAACCGAACTCCACGCGGGCGAAGCTGCGGGCGGAAAGCTAGTATACTATAATACTACGGTTTGACCTTCATCGTATTTTTAATATAGGTCAATAACTTTGAGCGTTTTTTTTCATTATAACCGTTGATATAATCTAAATCACATGTAAAATAGTGTTGTTTATAATTGAATACTTTGTAACTTGTGACCGAAATACCGTTGGCGTGCTCAAAGACAGTTTGTCTTCAACAAAATAACTCATAAAGAACTGAAATTAATGAACCCACATCGGGTTGGCTGTAGTTTTATATATGAAAATATTTGTCCGTATGTATTTATATTAATATATATAAAAAAATATATAGGCAGACCCTGGCTAAAGCTGGAAAATTTCCAGGTAGAAAAGGAGATATATAAAAATCTGTTCTATGACACTTATTATGTATTTTTATTTAAGTATATTTTATATGTTTTTTAATTTTCTCCCGTAAAGCTCTGGATACTTTGTGATTGGTGCTTATTACGAGTTACACACTCAAAACTTACAGTTATGAAGTTATCTTCGGTCCTATATCTATACCGTTTTATTGTTTTATACTACATAATCCCGAGGTTTAAGTTACTTTACATCAACCGTGATCACTACCAATCGAGATGTAAGTGTCTGTCTATAATTCTTCTTATTTATCATCTGCCTCAAAATACTTCTTAATTTCCTCTCGTACTGTACTGGATGCTCATAGAATGTGAATGCATCTTGTTTTCAGAGTGACCAGGAACATGGGATTGTATGTTATTGAGGAAGTACATCTTCTGTGAGGGAAGTACTTCCCCGGTCGAGCCAGCCCATGTTCGAGCTGTAGTAACTTGACCACAGCTAGGCTCTACCACCTTCAAAAGCACCACTTTAAACAAGTTTTTTTTTTTAATTACAATATCCTCTTAATCTTCAATCGATTTGTGGTTTATCAAACCTGATAGTGGGTTTTCGTTTAAACACTATACTGATTTTGTTTTAAATTAATCCCTACTAATATTATAAATGCGAAAGTAACTCTGTCTGTTTGTGTGTCTGTCTGTTACGCTATTACGCCTAAACCACTGAACTGATTTTAATGAAATTTGGTACAGAGGTAGAGTTGACCTTGAGAAAGAACATAGGATAGTTTATATCCCAGACTTTTGAAAGGTTCTCTTGGAAACGCGATATAACTGAACTACACGCGGGCGAAGCTGCGGGCGGAAAGCTCGTCTTCTATAAATTTTTATTACTTTCAATGTTATTTTTCATACTTTTCTATAATAATATTTTATATAGGTCAATTATAATTTATTATTGCGTCCATGTAAGAACATAACTCCACTAATTTTTACACACAGTTTGTGTATGAATAATTTATAAATGAACAGGCGAATCCACAGTATATCATTAGTTGCGGCCTCGCTAAATATAACATAAATCTTATTAAGGACTTCTTTTCGTGTAAAACTGATTTAATAATTTAACGTTATTTTCTTTATTACATAAATTAACTATGTAGTTGTAAGTCTTGACTTCGTTCATATATTGTGTTTTGAAAAACTCGATTTAATTAACGAAAATAATTCTATATACCTATATAGCTACATACATGAATTTTTTTATATGTTGTCAGTAATTAGTATACAATATGTACATAGTTTAGATGTGTTGGAAGTCAGTGGTGTCCTAGTGGTTAAAAGGCCTGCCTCTCATGCATGAGAGCGCGGGTTCTATCCAGGCAAGTACCAATGTGATTTGTACGAGTCATATGTACTTTATAAGAGTATTTAGACATCACTGATAGGTGAAGGAAAACATCGTGAGGAAACATGAACTTATATCAAATTATAAGTTTGAAATCACCAACCCGTCTTGAGCAAGCGTGGTGATTAATGCTCTAACCTCCTCCATGTGAGAAGAGACTCAGCAGTGGGCTCTGATAGGCTGATGATGATGACGATATGTAAGAAGATTTTTATTTTACGTACGATAGTACACAATATCAGTAAGAATTTTGACGTTCAGAGATAATAATATAGGCTTTAAGTTAGTTTTTACATATTTTTCTCTTATACATATATGTATATTAATTTTAAATATTGTAATATACAGTGTAAACTCTATATAACGACACTGAAGGGACCGTGCATTTTAGTGCGTTATAGAGAGTTGCCGTTAAATAGAAAGAAGAAAAATCAGAATTAGAAAAAGACAAAGTTTATTTCAGACTAGTGTTAGAACTTATGTACATAAAAAAGAATGTTATTCGAACGCTATTGTGTATAGTCAATTATTTTTGTTTGACGTCTTTTGCTGCACCAGTACTGTTGGTGTATTTTTTTTAGTTATTTTATTAATATCTTGCGATATTGAGGCATCTTGGTGATAAAATAAATAATTTCGAGTAGTTTAGCTGCTTCAAGAGCTTCTTTAATGCTCGGCGGAGGCTCAGGCTCATCTGTCTCATCTTCTTTATCTCCTTGCTGTTGATCCTCAGTTTTTCTCACTGAATCTAAAGTTTCCTCGTCTGTGAGTGAAGCCGTTGTAAGGAGGCAGTCATCTATCTCCATGTATGTTTGAAAATTTATCGTATTTCCTGCCATGTTAAACTGTTGAATCCACTCAGTTAATGGAAGTTCGTCGTCACTATCAAACTCAGGTTCCGTTTCCAACTCATCACTCGTAGAATTGGTACAAAGTCCAGCATGTCGAAGAGAGTGCTGTATAGTTGTGGGTGTCACTTCTTCCCAGGCTTTAGATAAAAAATTTACTGCATGCAGCATATTAACAGTAGTTTTACCCTCAGATTCGACTAGCTCCATCAATAATTTCTTTCTGTAGTGACCCTTGAGGCTTTTGATCACACTCTGATTATTTTTCCATATTGTAGACACGGTAGAGCGACTAAATCCAAAGCGTTTGCCAACATCGCTTATCTTCTCTCCAGTTTCTATTGCGCGTATCAGTAAAACTTTTCGTCAACACACAGTGATTTTCTTTTACTAGCCATGTTTACAGTTTGAGATTTTGTGATCAACTGAGAATATGATAACGAATGGGTAATACAAGACTCCTACTTATGGTCAAAAACCGTCGACACGTGTAAGCAATTTGTAATTGTAAACAAAAGAACGAATTTCTTAGAAAGTTCGGTATGCATGATAGGGACAGTCGAGTTTATTGCGGGCTAGGATAACAAAGCGACAAAGGAACGTACACAGCTGCACAGTTTTTACTAATTTTAGCAACTTAAAAGGTACTTTTTATTACTTAATTGTTGTCGTTATTGAGAGTGTGTGTGCCGCTATGTAGAGTGTATCATTGTATGGTAGACAAGCTAAACCAACCAAAGTCGAATGATTTCGACGCTTTAGAGAGTTTGTCGTTAAATCGAGTGTCGTTATATAGAGTTTACACTGTATATATTTATTGTTGAATGTTACCTAAACGAAACAAGATATGAAGACAAGTTCTTCCAATACAGATCACATATCAAAGGAAGGGTCGCCTTAACCCATCAGTATGGAAAACAGTTTATTGAAAGTCCCTGTGTTTATAAAACACATTATTATTATGTGAAAGTGAGGATTTATATTTGTTGTTAAGAAAAATACTGAACAAGTTTTGAAATTATATAATAGATTACTTATTGTCGCTTCAATATTGAGTAATTGTGTGATATTAAAATTTTGTGAAGAATCAGAGTCTTGACTGCATCATATACAGTAAGGATAGTTTTACTCAAATGCAAGAACAAGATGAGACTTGGTCAGTCTTGATCTAGCAAGAATGCAAGAACAAGACCAAGTCTGCAAGGATAAGACAGATTTTGGGCAACACTAAGTACGGAGAGAAATATAAAATTTATAATACTATACAGTTAGTTAATACAAATGTTGTATTTAATTATTGATAGAAACAATGAGACCATTTGTGATAGTGACAGAAAAAGATCCGACAAACGTAGTGTTGATATGAAATAAGTCGATTGAGGAAAGTAAAAAAATGAAGAAATCCTCTCCAGAAACAAAAGACTTTTTTCAGGAGAGATGAAGGCAGTGTTAAACAATATATAGCGTATTTCAAAACTGATGATTTAAAAAAATAAAAGATGGAAAAGGCTTAACAATTATTTGAGTACAGTAATACCCCGCTTAACGCGAGGGATACGTTCCGAAGAAAATCGCGTTAACTGAAATTCGCGTATATCGAGGTTTATGATTAAACACAGTCAAAATTTAATACACAAATATAAAAATCATTTTAATCAATCACTTTAATTCTAAGAACACTATACAATACATAGGTACTCCTATTTTTTACGAAAAAATACATGTACCTATTGTTTTTGGGTAGCGTTTTGTTTACGTTCTTGTAATATACGTTCATAACACCAAACACTGTTTTTAATTATTTGACACACTTTGTCATCATTATTATCTATACCCTGCAATATGTCCAAATCTGAATAATTTTTTGAAATTCGCGTTATAATGAAACCGCGCATAACGGGGTCGCGCTAAGCGGGGTATTACTGTAGTACGTAAAGAGGTCATTTTATTATTAAGGAATGATAATATAATTACAAATGAATTATATTATACCAAAAAAATCGTATTTATATGAAGTTTCTCAAGTCAACAGAATAAAAGCCCATTATATAAAAATAGCTATAGTTTTGAGTGAGTGAGCCATATCTTTGTGAAAAGATATTAAAGCATCAGCATAATTTTATCAAGATAGCATTCTTGAGGTATTACAAGCCATTACAAGACCATGTTCAATAATGAAGTATCAAGATCGAGTGAGTAATGAAATTAACATATTTTCTATATAATTATAATATTTTATATATTAATTTTAACAAATAGCATCCATTAAACCGTCACGTGCGTGTAATGTAAGCGAGGATCCTTCATAGTATTATCACATACAGTCGATGTATTACAAGTGACGCGCGCGTGTGTGTGTGTGTGTGTGTGTGTGTGTGTGTGTGTGTGTGTGTGTGTGAGTCGTTACATCCAACTAATGTACTGACCACCTCCTCCACATCTGTACATTATACAACACTCATCATCACAATCAATGTGGACTTCTTCACGCGTCATTACGTCACTCGGACATCATCATGTTTGAACACATTCCGTGTGTGTGTGTCCTTAGTACGTGTCGTATAATAAACTCGACACTGTCAGTGTGATGGTGTACCTATGTATCAGTTCCTCCCCCTCTCAGCTGGAGCCCGTCCTCGTGACCTGCAGCCTCCAGCTGTCCTCATACAAGTCATGAGTCCAGCTCATCTGAGAGACTCGCTACAAGGACCTGTTCCTCTGACCTCTGTGTTCATATAACTGTTTTTTATGAATGTTTTAAACTAACTCTCTCTCATTATTATATAAGTATATGTATATATGTATTGACTTTATATCAACACACTTCATACATTTCTCTGAGAATAATTCCGTAGATCATTCATACGAGGTCACGGTCAAGAGTTAGTTCAGATATAAATATAGTCGTTTTGATACAACCATTATAATTTATTTAGATAATAAATCGATATTTTTGTATGGTTGTTTGATTTTAGCATATCATAAACTTTTATAATATGAAATTTTTTAACCTTTAATAAAGAATTGATTGTATCAAGAATATTATTGATTAATTACGATTATTATTTCTTAAGTTTAAAAGATAAATGTCTATTTAAAGACCAACATATTTATTACTTCTCCTTATTAAATAATTGGGAAAACTATTCTGTTTTATCATTTATGTACACACTTTTCTACTCTTACTTAGGGGATTTAAGATTTTCGATTATTCATTTAAATGAAACTAATATTTTTCAAATTATATTACGCGACTTGTTTTTTGTCATAAACTATATATTCACGACGTTTAAAATATTTTATGAAATAACAAGACCAACTGAAAGACATTCATATCTTGTCTTTATGATCACGGTTGCTGTGAAGTAACCGAAACGTCGGGAGTATGTAGTTTATAATCCCTACTAATACATATTATAAATGCGAAAGTAACTCTGTCTGTCTGTCTGTTACGCTTTCACGCCTAATCCACTGAACTGATTTTATTGAAATTTGGTACAGAGATGGAGTTGACCTTGAGAAAGAACATAGGATAGTTTTTATACTAAAATTTTGAAAGGTTCTCTTGAAAACGCGATATAACCAAAATCCACGCGGACGAAGCTGCGGGCGGAAAGATAGTTATTAAATAATTGGGAAAAGTATTAAACATTTTGTTTTAAATAAAATACTCTTCCTAAGTCATTATCTGAATTAAGATAAAACTGATATATTTATATTTATGTTAGTGGGTGCACCATCATAATTAATAATTCCTCTCATAGATTATGGTGTTATATGGTAAGTAAGTCGCTCCCCTCATCCCATGGGACTATTATCACGCCTCACCATGACCCGTGATAAACACACCAGATTATATTAACCACACAATGGCATGGAAATGTATGGATTTTGTTTGGATTGTTTAAATATATATTTATATGTATATAGTTTTACAGTTAAGGTAAAGTATTGTGCGAGAATACAGACGTGGATATTAACAGATAAAATTTATATACATAGAGTAGAAATTTGCAAATATATTAGTTTATATGAAATGTATTGAATTATAAAAAAATATTTATTACACACACACTATTATGACTTACACACACACATGTATATTATAATACCTACATCAATACGTGAAGTTCCTTCAATGTGTGTGTGTGTGTGTATCACTGACTGTTAAACATTAAGACATTTCTATTCTACTATTCAAGTTGAAATAATCAATTAATTATGATCGTTTGTCGCTATATCTTAATTATTATAAATAAAACTCAATTTCACACTTATATTATTGTTTAAAATATCCTTATTAATAAGCGAGGTACGTAACAGAGAATTTACTTTACAATATCAAATATTTTTCATGAATTCTATTAAAGCCAGATTAAGTAAGTTTGAGAGACAGGGTTCTGGGGAGGAAATCTTAGTATATTTCAGTAAGTAAACTCAGTTAGTAATCGCCGACAATATTATTTAAATAAGACTAATATTTTCGGATGTATGTACTTTTATTTTATTATTTTTAAACTACATGCATTCGACTTTCGATCATTTTCTAGATGAAAAAGTCTATTTGTGAGTATTAGTTTTATTTAACACTAGTTAATAGTACTGCCTCATAAATAAATAATTTTTAATCTATATTTTTGAAGTTTACCTATTAAAGCCATAAATCTCCGTGTTCTGAAGTGCGACAAAATGATTGACATATTAGTTAGTTGTCAAATCTAATGTCAAAAAAACGTTTGTATGGGAAATAGAAAAGGGCTGTTTTTTGGGTTTTCCCAGAAATGAATAATTTTTTTTCAGCTTTTAAACCTTCACAAACATTTCAAGACTAAAATAAGATAAATCCGTTCAGCCGTTCTCGAGTTTTAGTGAGACTAACGAACAGCAATTCATTTTTATATATTTATGTAGATTATTTTTTACATAGATTCGAATTATTTTAGCGTAAAAAATGATTGAAATTAAATTTAGTGCCTCAAAGACTTAGTCATGTTTTTTAAGGAAATTCTCATAAATGACTTTATTATAATTACAGTTGTTTTGATGTGTTTATAACTATTAAGAACCAGAGTTTATGGAAACCAGTATAATATGATTTCAAGATATTTTTAATATAAATTTTGGTAATGAATTAAAAGACAACCTCTATCAGTTTAATAAACTCATTAAGACGATCGGACCTGAAACACGATATAGCAAGAAAATTATGATTTTATAACTAAAAGAAATAAAAAGCAAACTAACTCCATTTATATATTTATTTTTTCTTTATTCAAATGAATTGAATTTAAAAATCTTATGAGTAATTTTTTTATCGAAATATATTTATGAATTTACAGCTTTAGTTTTTAAACATATATTTGTAAATTTTAATCAGAATATTATACAGTTATAACGGAATGACAAACTGGTATATAAGTAAGTATATATATTTTATTTATATAATATTATAATATTTATTTTATTATATCTTACTACTTACCTACATATTGTTTGTTAATGTTAATGTTTTTAACATCATATGGTTAACTAACTGTTTGCTTAAATAAATATCTCAATTTCAGAACATATATAGGTATATTTAAATACCAAAAAATATTAATTTACCTACCCTTTATTTTAATTTTTAAATATTTTATCGCCGAAATAAAACAAGTAGACAGCGGTAACATCGCTCGCCGACGGCATAACTTATAAAGATTAATATTTCAGACATTTTATAATTCCCCGAACGAAGCCGAATAAAACATATCAACAACTAAATAACACAAAAAAAAATCATCAATTATATATTATAAAGTAAGAGACATTTAAATATTCAATCCCCACCTTTATCTGGTAATCAAGAAAATTCCCACCGAAAAAGGATTATTCCACGAACGAACCTCCTTTGCCGATAACGTAAAAAAAAAAAAATAATACCTACTTTATAGCTGGCCGATAACAAACTAATCTTCAAAGGCTTTAAGAGGATATTTAAAAAACTATAAAAACTAAGCTACACCGCCGGTGGATCAGAAGCGGTAATAAAACAGTCTAATTTATAAAGGTCCGATCGCCACACTATAATACGACCACAACAACATTATTCGCTTGGGGATTTTTTTTAACAGCGGAGGGCGTGTAAGGACGGCTTCAAAAAAACCATTGATGAGGCAACGAACGCGCGGTTGGTGAGTTCCTTTTTTGAAATACTCACCGCGCTTCGTGTGTGGTCCCCTATACACTAACCACATATTATTATCAACTCTACTCCCATAGTAATAAGTCTTAATATCGCCTGTATCTATATTTGTATATTTCCCGCATTGTCGTTGTAATTTCGCGCTAATTGGTAGAAAAATTAATTATAATTGTTGATTTAATTAATATAATGTTTACATATAGCTGGTGTTTAATTATTATTCGTATGTTTCATATAAAACACTGAACATTGTTTAATTAGTGCAGACAGAGATATAAAATTACTATTTATTACTTTAATTTTCATTATATACATACGTTAAACATGTGTTGAGGTATTTAGAGCTAATTGGTCTGGAAGATATAAAATAATTCTATTTATAGACTACTTTAAATGGAGATTATCGATTTAATTATATAGATTGTATATTTAATTCAGAAAAAGAATTTTAAAGATAAGCTTTTGTTACATTAATTTAAAATTTTAAGCTTCATCTGTCGCATGTCGCATTACAGTCAACAGCGGAGTAGGGTTAAAGAGAAATTCAGTCGAAAAGACTACCAAGGCCAGTATGAAGAGAAAGAAAAGAAATGTAAATACTCCGCGGTGTATGTGTTTAGATAAATTATTTAAATATATTAAAAACAATTTTTTTGTCATATTCCAATGAATTTAATTAATTCATGTATTATATTATCATAACCAACACGTTTATTAATAGATATTGTTAGAGATTCTTTCTACTATTGATTCATATTTCAATTAAGTTGAAATTATGTCGAAAATAATTTGAAAATTTTCAGTGATCTGCCTAACCAAAAGAATTATAAGTTTCCATCTTGGGTTTATAGAACCATCAAACTACATATACGGCTCCTTTAAATATATAAGTTCGTAAAAAATATTTTAAAATTATATAACGGTTTTAACTGATTGACATTGACAAAGAGATTTTTACTAAGATGAAAGAAGCATAGTATTTTTATTATTATTATAACAATAACAAAAAACGTTAGGTATAGATTTATCGTGTAAATAAAATATAATGGTTCTATCAAAACGACTATATTTATATCTGAACTAACTCTTGACCGTGACCTCGTATGGATGGTCTACGGAATTATTCTCAGAGATATGTATGAAGTGTGTTGATATAAAGTGTGGTTATAAATAGTGTTACAATTAAGAACTATATATATAATAATGAGAGAGAGTTAGTTTAACACATTCATAAAGAACAGTTATATGAACACAGAGGTCAGTGGAACAGGTCCTTGTAGCGAGTGTCTCTCACAGACGAGCTGGACTCATGACTTGTATGAGGACAGCTGGAGGCTTCGGGTCACGAGGACAGGCTTCAGCTGTGATGAACAGACCCGGCGCAGGCTGGGAGACTCATGACGAGAGGGGACGCACCATCACACTGGCAGTGTCGAGTTTATTATACGACACGTACTAAGGACACACACACACGGAATGTGTTCACACATGATGATGTCCGAGTGACGTCATGACGCGTGGAGAAGTCCACATTGGTTGTGATGATGAGTGTTGTATAATGTACATAGGTGGAGGAGGTGATCAGTACATTAGGTGGATGTAACGTGTCACACACACACACACACACACACACACACACACACGCGCCACTTGGAATACATCGACTCTGTGTGATAATACTATGAAGGATCCTCACTTACATTACATGCACGTGACGGCTTAATGGATGCAATTTGTTAGAATTAATATATTTTTAAATTATTCATTATACGTCGAATTAAGATCTACCTAGATAAAAAATATCATACACGTAATAAACATATTATTTTCTATAATATCGAACAACTAAAAAAACCTCTAAAGTATGTGCCAACACATTATCTATTCAATTTTCGAAAAACATCAAATAAACGCTATCCAGACTCCTTGCTCAACCTTGGATGAATCTTCAAAAATCGCGTTCGAACTTTTAAAAAAAAAAATGTAAAGAAATATTTTGACAGCTAACACAATGGCTGTTTAGACCACATGCCGGCAGTTACAGGTGAGTTGTGTAGTTTACCGCGCTTTTTAATAAAAACATTGATAGTTACGTTTATCTTCTTTATATCTATAAAATATTATATAATATAGAATAATCATATTATGGTATTTTAATATACAATTATATATACTACATTCAAATATTACGATTAGTTTCTCTTGGATTTATAAATTAATATATAAAAAATAAAGATATTAATTAATTTAAATGTGTAAGAAAATAATGCTATAAATAATAATAAATAGTCGATAAAAAGCGTTTTTATTACATCGTATACAATAGAACATAAACAAAATTCCAATTTAGTTATAAATTAACGAACAAACGGCAATTTTTTAATATATAATAAATCGCTCCCGCTTCCGCCCATCACTATATCCTCAGCCCATCCACCTTACCTCTGTTATTCCGTTTGGTGTAATTATATACATGATTTTTATTTCGTTTTATCACAGCTGGTTATAAACAGATCGTTTTAATGCACGCGTAAGAAATAATAACATAACAGCTATAAAAATATATTAAACATTTTAATATCAATAACTTTATGTTATAATATTATTATTATTTGTATTATTTTATGTTATATAACGAATATTAATGGGTTATTTCATTCCATATATATTACTCTCGTATATGAGACGAAATCTCTCATCATTAGTAAGAGGAGCTTCAACAGTGACTGGTACTTGTGGCATCTACGAGTATCTAACGCGTATTTTTACGCGCGTATTCAACTACGCGCGCGTAGTATTTGATATATAATTTCGTAATTCAATTATTGCTTTATATAAAAACTAAGTTAATTTCTTTAAAATTGAGATGTTTGCTTCGATATTTTATTATTGTCAAGTCGAAAACATTTTGTTGTATAACAATATAGTGAAACGCGGGAACTGTAACTTAATTCTTATACTTTACCTTCAACAAGGGCTCGCACCAGGACATCCGATTTCACGTCGACCATGAAGCAAAACATTCGTACACAAATACCTGAGTTACACTACACCACACCTGAATCACGATAATCAATTTGCCACAAACACAACAATACCAAAACAAATTCGGCACCAAACGACGCACCATATTTTAAACGTTCTAAGAAAGATTTAAATCCGATTCATTAGACCGACCGTAACGAACTCAGTAAGGATATATTACACCTTATTCCGTGTCCGTAAAGATTTAGAATTGTTGTAAAACTAAATATTTAACCTTATTTAACAAGAGTAGAGTTTTGTAAAAGTTTCCGACAGCGTCGCTAATCGCGCCAAAATATTGACATACAGTTTGACAGCTCGCAGGCACAGAGTACAATGTAACTCACCTGGGTATTGGGCATAGACAAAGGGTTGTTTATGGCGTCGCGAAATTAGGTTTTTTTTTATTCCTTAATATTTTTATTCTTTTGTATGTATTTGTTTAATAGTTCTGGTTCTACTGTTTTACGCGTGCCGTTGGTTTGGAATTAATGGAAAATATTTGCTTATTCAAATTCAGTGTTTTCAAATTAAGTTAAACTGTTATGCTCTGTTATTAAATATTTAGCATTTTATTTTGCTAGTAGATCTATTATTTTTACATTAAATAAAAATACAACTGTTTGTATCTATACATATATGTATGGTACATACTCGTAGATACTTATCTCTATGAGAATAATATGTAAGAATTATTAAAATAAACATTTATGATTATATATTTTTTTAAATAACTTAGAAAAAACAGTAAATACTTTGTTTAGAATATAGGACAAAAATAAAATCGCTTTTATTATATTTACATATTATAACAAAACAAATTAAACTTTTAATCCCATTCTTTTTATACTAAATTTTGATTTGATTATTTCTAAATGTTAAGATAAAAATGTATGTTATAAAATATAATGTTATAATACCTAATGAAAACCGCTTCATATCTGATCAATAGTTTCTAAGAAAATTGCTAACAAACAAACACATGCATATATAAAGAACTGTATGATGTTGGTCATAAAGACACGATAAAAAAAATAAAGACTTATTTACCGTTGTTGTATATAGGTAGGTATATGTAAAGTTTAAAAAAAACTTATAGAAGATATATAGGAGTAAGATACAAAAATAAAGTGATAATAATATTGTATTATATTTCATTGACCTATTCTTATTGTTTTATTTCTTTGATGGTTTCTTCGAAGATATACAATTAATGAGAAACTAACAAACTGGTAGTATTGAGTTACATTGGTAATTCGAATTAAGGTTTCTTAATAAAGGAACATGGTAACAACTGAATACTATTTTTAAAATCGCCAATTCGTTAATAATAATATTTAATATTTTTGCCTGTACTCATTTAAATAAGACTTTCATCTCGTCTCTACTTTCACGGTTGTATTTAAGTAATCGAAACGTCGGGAGAAGATATGAAATAAAACACGTAGTATTAGAAAATTTTAATTAATTTAAACTTGAGATATTTAATTATACTTAAAATAAATAAACGGGTTTGGATGACAATTAGTGGAGAGATAGTTTAGACCATAGAAGGGACATGGGATACTTTATATACGATTGAAAAAGAAAAAATAATACCTAAGTTGATCATCATCATTCTTCAGAGAATTTCTTTAATGAGAATTACTAATTCTGACACTAACGCAGACGAAGTCGCTAAACTAAACTAGTATATAATACAAATTATTTCAATTTTTTCTTTTAACTCGGTTTTCTCAGATATAATTATATTAATTATTTTGTAATAAAAATAATCTATCTTATAAATATGGTATATTTAATACATTAGCAGATATTATTTGTCGTGATTGTATCTATTAATTTAATATTTTTCATATCTGTCTTCCGTGTACCTATATATATTTTAATACTAAAACTATTGATTGGAACATTTTTAATGTACTGATAATTTACTACACTTTTACATTTTTTTAGTACCTACTTAATAAATAAATCGTATAGATCTTCACTTTATCTTCATTTGTGTTTTACAAGCGAAATAATATTTTTTTAAATATTATTCATAAAATTATCTACTATTTATTTTTATTAAATACCTACTTCCCATTCGAAGCAAAATCTTGTATAAATTTAATTTTTATATCAAAACAAAGAAATATTTTTTAATCAGTTGTAATGTATATTGTTCTATAACATTAACTGTTTAATATCAAAAGTTATTTTTAAATTCTTCCAGCCATTTTACAGAGCATGAACCAAATATATTATTAAAAATTTAAGACTAATTTAAGACCACCAAATTAAAAGTGGCGGGAACTGTCAGGTTTCTTAGCGATAGAAGAATGCCGATAATAATTAAAGGAAAGGCATACAAAACCATCTTTCACACTTGTTCACAATGCATGCTGGCCTGAAGAAAACTCATAATAAAAATGCACTACAGAAATGAGAATGATGAGATTTGCAGAAGTCACTCTTGTAGATAAAGTGAAAAACAAAGTGTAAACTCTATATAACGACACTGAAGGGACTGTGCTTTTTATGGCGTTATGGAGAGTTGCCGTTAATAGAGTGACGTTATATGGAGTTTACAATGTATATCCGTATGAGTTTTAAGATCAGCTCAATAGAAAACAAAGCGAAGGATCGCGTTTGAGGTGGTACGGCCCGAAGACAATATGACAAGTCCTAGGCTTAGATACTGGGCTAAGAAGTTAGGGAGACCATTGTAAATTGGATGTCACTCATACACAAGGACGTAAAGTAAGCCCAACTTGATGCCTCGACCATACAAGATAGAACCCCAAGTGAAATAGGCTAGCCACAAAGAGAAATTTAAGACTAATATTTCTTTTCATTATAAACATACAAGTATTCTTCTTCTACTTGGCAATTTCCCATCTATAGCCAGGGTCTGCCTTACATGTTGTGAATAGTTTTGACTAATTGTTTTTACGACCGGCCGCCTGCCTGACATCAACCCTCTTGGGGATTGCATTAATCAGTGATGTCTAAATACTCTTGAAAGTACATATGACTCGGAAAAATCACATTGGTACTTGCTCGAGCCAGTTTCGAACCGGCGCCTTCGTGCATGAAAGGCGAGCCTTTTAACCACTAGGCCAACTCTGACTTACAAGTACCTATTAGGTATTCTAATTTTAATGACCTAAAAATTTTGCGGCAAATTCGTAATTAAAAATCTATTTACTAAAAGTGACAACTGTCATTGTCATAAAAACAAGTAATGAAATAAATTATTCATCTTTGATTTAAATAATAAATAGGTATATTTAATTTATAATATTTAATTTAACAAAATCATTTAGGTATAAGTATATATTAAACTGACAGTAATACAAACAATTATTAAAGTTATTTCAACTCATTCGTAAAATAACACAAATTAAAATTATTATCACCATTTATTTTTTATCCGCCGCCATTTTGTGACAGCTTTTGTAATTGTTTATAAATACATGATGTTCAAGGCTCACTTGTAATTGTTTTCTTGAAGTCTTGAAGTTAAATTTATTTCTTAATTCCGTATCTACTTAATAACATTTTATGGGCATATTTAAACATGTTTGTCGGTGGATAAATAGCACATAATACTAATGTCTCGCGTGGTTTTCCTTGTATATTTTTTTTATCATTAAACATTGTATAATTCTATATGGAGTTGTTTTATGTCAATGAAACGTTGTTTAGGTTAAAAAAAATGTTTTAATTTGAATAGTATAACATTTATTATTCTGCTAGTTTTTGCTAGAGACTTCGTCCGCGATAATTTCGGAATTAGTTTTATATGTATAGCTGACCGGGAGAACTCTATTCCGATCTAGAGGCCGTAAATAACCAGATATTGGAGTTTATTAAGAGTTTCTTTTCGATCGAACAGTATGTAAAGTATCCTATGTCCTTTCTACGATCTAATCTATCTCTCCACCAATCTTCATCTAAACCCGTACAGCCGTTAGAGTTATAAATAGTGTAACTAACACGACTTTCTTTTATACTATTAAACATATATAAAAATTTACTTATTGCCGTATATATTTTTATTTTTATCACTAATTTCGTATATATATATATATATTGTTGGAATGTACATCTGTCTTCGTGTCGCCGTTGGCGTTATAATTAACGCTTTAAAACCTAGTTTTTAGTTTCACCGGCTATTTATTGAGTACTAAAAATATTTTACCGCAATTATTAGCTTATTGAGGAATTTTTTTCTATTATATCGCAGTACACGTTAAATGTTGGATTATTTATAAAGTGTCTAGTTTATAACCGGTATTAATGTTGCAGTTCATTAATCATTAAAACTGGATATTACAAATTTTTACTATATTTATCTCTTCATAACTGTTATATAAAAATTATGTAGTAGTTTAATAAACACTCAAATATTTAATAAAAATACTAACTGACCCGGCAAACGTTTTTTTACCATGTAAAAAATAGATGAAGGCCGATTCTCAATTCAATTCAATATGCTCACAGAATTTCATCAAAATTATTCCAGCCGTTTCGTAGGAGTTCTCTGTCTAACACCGCGACACGAGAATTTTATATATAAGATATAAACAATATATTCTTCTGTTTTAAATTACTTTCATTCATTTAGAATATAAAGCTATAAAGTAATTTATTATTTAACGAAATTTTTTAATTTACTAGCTCATATAAAACATTAATTGTCTGTAATTACAGAATTAATTGTTATAATGCCTTTTAAAATTCTTTAAACGTGATGTCAATACATTCATTAAATTTTTTTATATTTAATGTCTGTTTCAGGCGAATTAGAAATTTTTCTCATAAAAAGTAAATAATGAGGCAACACTAAAATTCAATTGTAAATATTTTACATATATGTAGTACCTATATATTTATATATTATTCCTACTAATATTATAAATGCGAAAGTAACTCTGTCTGTCTGTCTGTCTGTTACGCTTTCACGCCTAAACCACTGAACTGATTTTAATGAAATTTGGTACAGAGATGGAGTTGACCTTAAGAAAGAACGTAGGATAGTTTTTATCCCCGACTTTTGAAAGGTTCTCTTGGAAACGCGATATAACAGAACTCCACGCGGGCGAAGCTGCGGGCGGAAAGCTAGTTTTGTTATAAATTTTAAATTTTATGTTTGGTCAAACGGTCATTTCAAATTTATAGGATAATATGAAATTTTAATACGCACTATAGGAAAAAAATGATAGGGGAGCGGGGGGCACGTTGTTACAATTTTTAGATAATTATTAATATCACAAAAGCTACCAAAAAATGTATACATTTGATTGCTTTTACCATTAGTGTGTCTATTCAGCTAGTAGAATAGAATTGGAAAAATATTAAAATTTACGTAATTTTTCCCAAAATAGAGAATTAATGAAATAAGTCGATTGCAACAACTTACCCCTGACTTGGGGCTAGTTGTTACACCTTCGGGGCACGATGTTACAGTAGGTAAATAAACAAAATGAACAATAAAAAATCATTTATTTTTTATTATTTCAAAACGTTATGAATAAAAAAACTATTTTGATCAGTCTTATAACATTTACGAGCAATTATAATATCTATATCGTAATTTTCCAACTTTTTAACAGTAATAATCACATAACTTTTGGCAGGAACTTTCTTAAATCTTATATATCGTTTATTTTAGTTATTTTGGTTTATCGGTTAATACAGCGGACTTACGTTTACGACGGTTATGGATGGATGGTTTTCGAGCCTCTGCCTTGGGAAAGGACCTTATCTTTGAAGGCGAAAAATTTTCAAATGTACTTTGTATACCAGATGAACCTGGTATCGCTAATTCAATTTTATTTTTAAAACTTGACGAATCTGCACTCGGTAATGTTGTTAAACATTCTATATCTTGCGAACAAGCTGGATTTGGAGAAGGTGAAACAGTAATATTGTTAATAGTGTCAGGTAATAGATTGGTTGCTGTTTCTATTGCCTGTATGATTTCATTTGTATGATTTCATTTTTTCACTTTCCATTTATTCTAATTTTTAAGTACAGCGTAGTAATTTCTAAATGATAGTCAATGAGATGAACGGTAATACAAGATCTGAGGCAAGTTGTAACATGTAACAACCTACCCCGAAAAACTGTAACAACCTGCCCCATGGTGTGTTTTTTAATTAAAATTAAAGCCGCCATTAATGGATATCAATAGCAGAATAAAACGCTATTACAAATTAAAACTCGATACATTATGAACGTTCGAGGCGAAAAGAATTTAGAGAATAACAAATATAGACAGCAGGAATCAAAAATTTCGTAAAAGATTTTGTTACGAACTTGATAGAAATCGAGACACGTGCACACAACCTAACAGTTAGCCGCTTGCCGGGTCGCTGATTGTTTTTTTGCAACGCACGATGTTATAAGAAAACAAATGAGTCCACTTACGTCTACCAAAGAGTTAAAAATCCCGGTAAAATATGCGTGTAACTTCTTACCCCTGTAACAACTGGCCCCCCGCTCCCCTACAATATAAATTGATAACTATAAGAATACTTATATCAATATTCCGTTCTGAGCTTCTTCTTATTCTGTCTAGTTTTGGATTCACTTACTGAAGAAATGCAAGGTAAAGCAGCATGGAATTATTTACGCGATGATATAGCCTTTACGGAAAGCCGCACTGAGTTACAGAAAACACTTTTGTCATGGGAACAACAGTTATATACCAGTGGCCTAGTTTTGAGTGCCAAAGACCTTTTTTATGACCTTTAAAAACCAAGACCCTGTTCCCATTCAACGGACAATATTCACCAAGTGCGATTAATACAGATATCTGGCTAATATGATGCACCATTCTAGAAATGTGGAGTGTAACATTCACCGAATAGCTGCAGCATGGCCGAAATGGCTAGAAGTAATTAGAGTAACTTGTGACAAAATGGGTCAAACTGAAAGACTGACTTATGACCAGTAATGTATCAGTGAAACATTCGGTCACTAAGAACGTTCATACTATCCAAGTGATTAGATGAAATTACTAAGGTGGATGTGTTGCATCACTAGGCTCTATAAAATCCGTAACGAGTATATACGTGGCAGCCTGGGAGTCGGAGGTAGTATGGCCATGTGAAGAAAATGCCGGTATACTATGTAGGAAACCTGGTACTTTAACTAGCCATCCCCGGTCAAAGATTCAGAGGCACAAGACAAGATGGAAAGATGTAGTGGTAAAGATCATGGAACAGAGCAAAATCTCCGAAGACGACGTAATAGAGCAAAGTGGAGGAGTCATACAAAGAAGCCTAACCCTACTACTATGTGGTTTTCATAGCCAGGAAGAGAGAGAACTATAGATATGCAATTATAACTTCATATAAAAATAATATATTTCAATCTTTCAAAATAAAATCGTGCCACATTTATTTATTCTATACCTATATAATTTTTATTTCGATTCAGAACTATATCGATGTCTCATAAAATAAAATACTCCATAACGTATAAAGAACATAAAACTAAATTCCAATCAACAATCACGAAGTCAGTTACATCGAAAACAATCAATAATTTCTAATCCGCATAAAACTATACATTACAAGAAACATTAAAACGTATAAACACTGAAAATAACATTCGTATGGCAAACAAATAAAAATATGGCGACCGTGGCGAGACCACACACGTTGGTCATTAAAGCTGAATTCATAACAATCATTACAGGGCTTATTATTTCGCGCTCAAAAAAAAAAACATAACCTTATTAATCTGTCAACAACTCAATTTATGGCGGGAACACGACGGTGACGCCCTCTTTGACGCAACTATCGACCAATCACGGCTGCTGTTCTAAATTTGAATAGCTACAGAGCATCTATCTATCTCTGTCTGTCGTTATGGATTTGTGTGACATCTTCCCTCTCGCTCGCACTCAGGTGTAAGCGTCGCCAGTTTTCCCTTATCAATATTGGTGTGCGTTTAAATTGATTTCGTTTGTTATTTTAAATTGGCTTGACATTTTTTACGTCGGCTCCTGATTACTTATTGATAATTCCGGTGACGCGAGTGTTAAGTAGACATAATATAATATTATTATATATATGTTCTTAATATTAAATATTAATATAATAATATTTATATTATAGTTGTATTTTCAGGTTTTTAATAATCAAATTTCAAAGTGTTATAAAACAGCCGTCATTACTTTTAAATGTCGGTATTTCGGGAATCAAAATAAAACAGTATTAAATCACTCCCAAGCCTTACCTTTCCCGCTTTAAGCTGTAATTATCGCGCCAAACAAAAAATAATACGGCCGCCATTTTGTGCCGGATTGGTTGGGTTTAAAAACTTAATTTTATACGTCGTTAGCGGGAATCATTTTTGTTAAGATATAGTAATCAGGAGATACAAGCGTCGACGCGCGGCTACGTCCGTTTTAATATTTTATTTTCAAATATTTCATACAGAATAATTAATACTAATATTTGTAGTACTTACTCCCGGGTCGATTATCCTATTCTCATCTTGAGCTATAAATTTACTTTCTCGAAATCGATTCTGTAACCCAAAAAAAAAAAATGCCGGTACCTCAAAAATATGTTATAAACCGAGAAGTTTTTATACAATTACAGAAGAAAAAAATAATAATACATAGCCATCCTAAAATATAATTTACCTTAACATAAACAACATATTCAGCAAAATTACGACCCGATTAATACATTCATAATGTCTTCCGTCTCGCTCGCACTCACACACGACGATCAGCCGTCTCGCTCTAATGTCATTTTGAAAATGGAACACCGCATGAGCGCATGAAATTAGCCGCTTTTTCATCTCCAGCCGCGCCCGATTTGAATTTGGAAGCTTTTTATTTTTTATCGAAGGACGTTGAAAGCGGCCATGTTGTTATTTTTTTTTAATTATCAAAGCTCAGGCGAAGATACTTAAGGTACGGTTTTTTTTTCGGATGAGAAATTTATATTTTTCGGTAGAATGTCATTTGGGTGGATTGCGTCGTTTCAGTTGTTATGTACAGGGTGTACAATGTACACTAAAACTTTTCGTATAAACAAAATTAACATTAAAATTAAGCTCTATGTAGTGTTTATATTTAATAATACTAATAATATTATTATAATTTAATTAAAATAACACATTCTAATCACCATGTATACATATTTTTTTCTAATTCCACAGCAAAGATTACACCGCGCTGTTCCCTAACAGCTGGTGTTTTAATAATTATCTTTACATAATGGCGCCTTTACGATAATAAAAAACTTTATATAATTACCTCTACAACGATAGAGATCTTATAAATTAATTATTAAGTTTTTTTGATACAGATTATAAAGTCAAAGATGACATTATGTGACAATCGTTTTGGAAATTAGACGCACTTTGACATATGACAGTTACGATTGCAATTAATGTTGATTACAAAAAAGTATACATACCTATATGTATATAAAAATATATAAATAGGGGAGAGTCGGATATATCGTACCACTTTTCACTTTAACTCAAATATTTCGACTATAACACGTCTTATAATAATTAATACATATGTAAAATAAACTTTCATATTTTAGATTCCTAAGAAGAAGAGAACAGATCCTTGCGATTGTTCTAACATTGTTAAAAATGCTTTTTTATAGAGTTAAATCTTAACGTATTAAATTAATATCAAAGATAATTATTAATTTCTCTATACAGTTTTTGTATATTAAATATATTATGAATGAAGATACCTATGTTATTTTAATTCTTCTTATATGAGTATTTGTTATATTATAAATATTGTAGGGTAGGCGTGATTCAAGTCAATAAATACAAGGGATGTATATAGAGGGTGCGGTGAATTAGTGAACAGGGTACACCTGGACCGACCTGCGACCATGACGCGAGGAGACACGGGACAAAACATGTATATATATATACTAGTTAAATTATATGAATGAGATATGTTGTAAGAATATATCTTAAGATTTATGCCGTTCATATGTATAATAGGTTACATTGGTAGCTGTAATAAGTCAGTTTAAATATTGTATACATATAAAATATTATATGTGGAGATGTATCTGTATGTTTGTTAGTGTTTCATAGAATAATTATTAAGTGGATTTTAGTTTGAATAGGTTATACTTAATCTATTAGTTTTTCTTTATTCTTAAGTTAAAACATCATTAATATGAAGTTATATGTCAAACGATAAATGTCGTTGTAACCTTAGCCCAAAAATTTTATGAAATTAATTCTATGAATCTATATAAAATATATTTAATAAAGTTAATATGTTATAAATTTATTATCATTGAATTAAAAACTAAACTTAAAATCCTTTTTATTAATTTCTTTTCTACTCATGAAATAAAAATGTCCCTACGAGAACATAATGGATAAAGTATTTAAGGATTGATGCAGGTCACGTCAATCTATATTTAGAGTATCTCATTTAACACCATCTAATAGTTTGTAATACGACATGCAATAGACGGACTAAAAAATGCAACGTAATGTTAATTTAAATAAAACATATTTCTTTTTTAAGATGCTCCATTACATTCGGATACTATAAATATTTAAAAAATGCTGATAATGAAATAATTATTTAATGTATTTCCCTATAGATATTAAACAATTCTATAATATTTTATATCGTGGTCACTCTACACAAACCCCAAACAATATTTCAAAAGCCAAAACATTATTCTTAATCTGTTTCGGAGGTGCACACACACACACACACACACAAATAATAAATACAGACAGAAAAACCCACACATGCTTACAGACACACACAAATATTATTAGATGTAAATGGATTTAGTGATAGAAAGCTTATATTTTCAGGAAACTTAAATTTAAGAGAGGTTTGATGTTTTAGAGAATTAGTTTTATAAATAAAATGTGATGGACCGATTATGATGGAATTCTTTTTGAGTTTTGATGATCATTAGGAGTGTTGTGTGATCGTAATTAAGTATTGTTATATACTATGAATGTGGTTTAAATTTTAATTATATGATATTATTAAATAAAAATAATACTGCTTTATAACTAAAATAAGTAATGAAGTTAATATTTAACATATTGAAAACAGATAAAAACCATTACAAAAAAAAAGTCTGTAATAATATGTTAAAATAGCTGCGATGTAAAAGATTTAATTATTTCAATATTAATGTGAATTAAATCACAACCTTTTTACTTATAACTGGGTTAATTGAAGTAAGTTATGATTAAAAAATTAAAATTTTCACACAAGCAAAGATTATTGAAATGTTCACATATATTAATATCATTCAAATAATTTAATTCCAAAAATGATCTCAATTTAATACATTATTAATTAATTTTAAAATAAATACGCAGCTTAAAACATTGACTGATAATAAAAATCATTTCAAACAAATGATAATATATAGGTAACCATCTACATATTAAGTCAGTGGTGGTCCAGTGGTTAAAAAGCCCGTCTCTCATGTACGAGGGCTCGGGTTCGATCTTGGCAAGTACATAGGTACCAATGTGTTTTTTCCGAGTCATATGTACTTTCTAAGAGTATTTAAACATCACTGATTAATGCATTGCCAAAGAGGGTTGATGTCTACGGCGGCCGATAAAAACAATTAGCCAAAACTATTTACATGTAAGCCAGACCCTGGCTATAGTTGGGAAATTGGCAGGTAGAAGAAGAATATATAAGTCCTTTATAAATGTGTATCCATTATATATATAATTCATGAATTATAATCGGTAAATGTATATCTAATCCATTATAGGGCAGAGCGTCCCTCAAATATTTGTTAATGCTCGCTCCGTAATGGCGGGCGCGGGAAACTTGACAACTGACGCCGACAGATAATATGGAGATTGAAAAATAACATTACTATTAATATTATATTTTAATAAAAGTTTCGTTTTAATTATATACATTTTAATTATTCTGATTATTATATTTTGTTAGAATTTAATTTTACTTTTGTTTGTGTCTTTTTAAAGTCGTAAATCAATAAGCGAAGTTCGGAATTGATTATGATTTCAATTTTCGAAATAAATTGAAGACGATTAAAATTTATTAATTAGTATAAAAGAAATAATAGTTGATAAAATTTTAGTTTACAACAGACTTTTAAATTAATTTTTCTATCAAATCAAATAGTATCAGAATTAATTCATTACTATATGTATCTACTCTAAATAAATGAGATATGAGTAGGTATTAATAGATTGTTTTCTACATAACCGACTTATAAAATAGAGGTAGTTCTCAATTTACTTGTTTTATTGATTAACTCTAAAAACATATACAAAAAGAAATGAAAGATAATTCATAAATACATATTTTGATGATTTAAACTCCGTACAATAAATTTGTTAGTGGAAATTAATAAATTATTTATTTCTATTTTGTCTATATACTTCTTGACTGTCATTGCGATATTTGGAAGATGAAAAATTAAAATTATAATTACAAATAAGAAACGTACTATCTCAGTGAAAGACTGTCAACTAGTCTTAAAGATACACAAGTTATAATTTGAAGAAGACATACAAACACACATATACCTATTATTATATATTATACACCTATATTTATAAGTAAAGAATATTAAAAAAAAACCACATAGGTAATATTATATCGTCATCAGCCTATCAGCGCCCACTGCTGAGCAAGGCCTCTTTCTCACATGGAGAAGGTTTGAGCATTAATCACCACGCTTGCTCAAGACGGGTTGGTGATTTCAAACTTATAATTGTGAAACTATAAGTCCAGGTTTACCCACGATGTTTTCCTTCACCGTATGTCAGTGATGTCTAAATAATCTCAGAAAGTACATATGACTTCGAAAAATCACATTGGTACTTGCCAGGTTTGAACCCGCGCCCTCGGCAACGAGAGGCGGACCCTTTAACCACTAGGCCACCACTGACTTAATATTATATATCCACTATGTACCTTCAAATAACGCGAAGTTTTCTTTCATATATTTTCTCAAATTCAAATATTCTAATACATATATATACATATCATATAATGTACATATAATATATAGTATATATATATATATATATTATATAATATATTATACCCACAGTAACAGTGTCGTATTATTCAGTGACTATAACATGTCATCAGTGAGTCAGTACAGTGTGATGAGTGAGGTACAGACTACGATCAACATGAAGAAAATATAATGTGGGATTAATTATAATTAAATTAAATATATATTGTATGAAAGAGATCGAGTTTTATTCGTTTAAATGAAACCAATATTTTTCGGATTATACTACGCGTGGTTTATTTGATAAAAAACTATACCTATACTCGCGACGTTTCGGCTAGTTTTCAGTTTTCAGCAACTGTGACCATAAAGACGAGATGATTATATGAAATAAATATAATCAACTATTTTTTGATTATTATTTCTTTTCAATCGTATGTAAAGTATCCCATGTCCTTTCTATGTTCTAATCTATCTCTCCACCATACTTCATTCAAACCCGTACAGCCGATAGAGTTATAAATAGTGTAACCAACACGACTTACTTTTATATATAAAAGTTTTTATTTAAGTATGTCTATTTTGCAATAAAGAAATGTATAAAAAAAATATTTCTCAAAGTTTCAAAGACACAATAATTAATGTGTTTTGAAAAACTAAATTATAACTCTTGTACTAAAAGAAAATAAATTTTCTTAATTTAAACTATTTCTAATAATTTTTATCTTATCTCTGTATAAACTTTTATTAAATAATAAACAAGGTGTTTATTAAATTTAACTTCATTAGAACATAAAAATTATATAAAATTATCAACTAGCTTTCCTCCCGCAGCTTCGCCCGCGTGGAGTTCGGTTATATCGCGTTTTCAAGAGAACCTTTCAAAAGTCTGGGATAAAAACTATCCTATGTTCCTTCTCAAGGTCATCTCTATCTCTGTACTAAATTTCATTAAAATCAGTTCAGTGGTTTAGGCGTGAAAGCGTTACAGACAGAGTTACTTTCGCATTTATAATATTAGTTGGGATACGAAAGAATTCGACTTATTTTTAATACATACCTCTATTATACCTTCACCATCAAACTGACAGTTTCACGTTTAAATAAAAACCCGTAGTAATTTCATTTCATATTATGGTCACAGTATTTTCCTCACACAACATAATATTACGATTTACGACTCAATCGTTAAACAATTATTTATTTTATGGAGAATGATTTTGTTAATTGTATTATAATTATTATATATATGTACATACATAAGGTGTAGTTACAGCTAACGAGACAAATTAACGTGCGGAGCCGCGGTACAGAACTATATTTAGTGTTTACGACTGCTATAAAGTGGAGTGCACACATACAAGACGTAATATATATTATTATATCTTTGTGATTGATTATAACGATTTTGATTGAACTTTTATTGATTTTTCAATCATTGAAATGCTTATTTTATTTTAAATTATACAAATAAATACATATTAAACTCAATTATTGTTATATAATATTGTCGTGATACAAATATAACGCTTGTATTCTATTCATAATATTCAAAGGTAACATATTTAGGTGAGGGTAGGTTATACCTAATATAATACAGAAGGCGCTAGTTAACTATCAAAATAGTTCAAATTAAATCATAAAACACTTAACATTGTGTAAAACATGCTAAGGCTCTAATTATAAATTATAAAATCAATTGTTAAGTATTTGGACATCTAAATTACTGTATAGAAATATTATAAACATTAATATACACTATTAAACCGAATACACAGATGGCGCTAGTGGACTGTTATAAGAATTCCCAATAAATATTAGAATATAAATAACGTGAAGCTTAGAATTGTGAAGTAGACAAATATTTAAATCGTTATAAATAATTATTACTAACAGTAAACGTATATCATATATATATATATATATACACATAAATGTATGGTGTATGTCTGTATTCTCCTTTATCCGTTCCGCGGTAACTCATAAACGGACCACACACGAACAGGGAACACCACTCTGACTCTACAAGATGAAACGAATTCTTATTGTTATGAACTATTGATATTATATATAATATAAAATATAATTAAAGACATTAATATTATTTTAACCAACTTACAAAACGATACAAGTTTCATATGTAGATTTTTTTTAAATAACAAACATACATGACATATGCTCTTTATTTGCTTTAGAATGAAAGGTTTATTATAAAATTTAAATATCATTAAATAAAAATTTCGACATTGGCAAAATATAACACAACTTCAGTGTGAATGAAGACTTACCATATAAAAAAAAATATAGCGAAATTATTTCTTTATTCTCAATTATTATTATAAAAAGAAAATCATAATTTAATTTGAATCTCCATACATATCATAATACAAACAAATAATGTAATGTAAGCATAATAAATATAACAATGGCACAAGTAAACAATACAATTATCAACAACAATGGCGGCCGTGACTGACACTTGACAGCTGTTTAGGCGGGAAACAAGTGACAGCTTGTTAGAGACGCCATGTTGATACAACAATATTAAATGGAGTTTATTAATATTGAATATATTAAAACATTTATTTATATGAATTGATTATGATAGATTTTATATGAAGATAATATTAAAACTAACATTATAATGTTGCGTTTAACGTTTCAAATATATCATCATCATCAGCCTATCAGAGCCCACTGCTGAGTCTCTTCTCACATGGAGAAGGTTTGAGCATTAATCACCACGCGTACCCAAGAAGGGTTGGTGATTTCAAACTTATAATTTGATATAAGTCCAGGTTTCCACACGATGTTTTCCTTCATCAGTCAGTGATGTCTAAATACTCCTATAAAGTACATATGACTCGGAAAAATCACATTGGTACTTGCCTGGATCGAACCCGCGATCTCGTGTATAAGAGGCGGTCCTTTAACCACTAAGCCACCACTGACATTTTTCAATCATATAGTAAGGCTAAAATAATTATCAATATATACCTACCTAATATTAAAATATTGTTATTGATAGGAATTCGTTACCTTACTTTATATGGTAAATTATGTTATAGTTATGTACCTACTTATTGAATATTTTAACACGTTACTTACATACATAAACATATATATATATATATATATATATATATAATATGTTAATTATTCGTTTGTCTGTCTGTTATACATACAATAACTAATGAACTGATTTTAAATAAAAATTAAATAGGATAATTTTCATTAAATAAAGTAGAAGAAACAAAATATTTGTATATTTAAATAAATAACTAGAGTTTTTTCTCGTGTAAACATATCATTATTAATAAAATTTAATTTTTTTGATAACTATGTAGGTATAAGTAAAATTAATTCTAAATTATTCATATATAACAGAAAAACACTTATTTTCTTATTTTAGTTAATATGTAGAAGTGTTGTAACATCGGAGACGTACTTTCATAAAATAATATTTTTTTTACTAACTTTATAAGAAACAAAGTTACCGACGGAAGAAATTTTTTATGTAAAACTACATATGATTATAGAAGAAATATTTAATATATTAATAATAATATTAAATTGATAAAAATATACCTACTTATTATAATAAAAGAATTTTATATAGAAAGAATCAATATTCCCATTTTTATTTATTTCTTTTTCGTTTAATTATACATAAATAATATTTGAATAAAAATAATATAATGAAATAATAAAAAAAAACTAATATTTAATGATTATTAAAAATATTAATTATTTTTATTTATTTAACTGTAAACGGAACCGAATGAACATATTAGTCTCATTCAATACCTCTTCTTATATAGTTATATAGGTATGTATGTATGTATTTTAATTTTCCAATTACACAGAAACTCCTAAACTCGTCTAAATTATAATTTATATTTACTGGAAAGAAAGAATTAAATTTTTATTGGAAATGAAAAAAAACGTGCAAAATCCGGTTGTATTACTAGTCATAATTAAGATAAATAAGATAAGATATAATATTAGTTAAGAATAGAACAATACATATATCTAGACTAAATAGATGATCTAGATATGTAGATTATAGATGATAGATATAGATATAGATGTCTAATTAATAACAAACATAGTTATATTATGTGTACATCATTATTGTATAATTTGTAGAACGTGCCGGCTTTAGCTGACCGACATATTGATACATTACGAGGTGGCGTAAAACATACAAGTGACTTGGATCAAGCGAGGATTGTATGATGATGCGTCTCGCTCACACATCAGGAAGACTTCATAAGATAGAGAGGGATAGGTGGTGTTAGTTTGAGAGACTTCGTTGGATGATGAAGGCACCTCCTTCAATAGAAGGGGAGCTTGGGGCGTGACAGCTGACCGAGATCAGTCGCGCTCCGGACGTCGTACCGGCAGCATCTCCAGCATGGCGTACGAGGACACCTGCGGCGGAGACATCACGCAGGTCAACCACACGCAGTACACATGCACCGTCAACCCTCGGAACATTAAGATACAACCGACCTCACCCGCACCCAGCCCCGAGTACTACCGACCGGAGACACCAGACGTTAAACCTATTATAGATGATGAAAAACGGAATCTAGCCTTCTCAATCAATAACATACTACGGCCAGAATTCGGTGTGAACGCTTTAAGGAACTCCAAGAAGATAGAAGGACCAAAACCATTGGGACCGAACCACAGCATCCTATACAAGCCGTACGACATAAATAAAGATATAACCAAATACGGTTACGATTATGTTAAGACGAAAGAAGATTTTAACTTACCGCCGCTTGGAGGGTTGAAACAGACCGTATCTAACATCGGAGAGAGAGAAAAAGATAAGGATACGAAGGTTCTAGAACAGAAAAGACCAGATTCTGCCAGTTCGATAGTATCATCAACTTCAAGTGGAGCCATCTCCTGCGGCAGTACAGATAACTCACAAAGTTCACAACTATGGCCAGCTTGGGTCTATTGTACGAGATACAGTGACAGACCTAGTTCAGGTAAATTTTCATTATAAAACATATAAAAGTATTTAAATTTTAATATGAATATTATCTATATATACTCAATCAAATTAATAAGGTTTTTTTGTATGAAAAACTATGAATTTAAACACAGTATCGTCTTAGACGCCGTCGGTTAATTTCTACATAAGTTAGTACCTACTTATGTTGTTTTATTTCTTTATTTAGTTTTTAATTGCAAATAATAATAGATTTACGTGAAAAATTTCAATGTTAGGCGACTCTAGAATATATAGAAAATAATATTTTATATATATATGTTCTAAATAATATGATTTTCCTTATTTTTAATATATAAAGATATTTTTTTTTTATCTCGTGTACGTCGTCTCATTTTGAATGTATTCGGTAACAAACAGTGATGTTATTCGTATTATACATTCAGTTGGTCGGACGGGTCGTTTTATAAATTATACATTTTAAATATTGTATAATGTATAATTCATTGGAATAATTATATCTCAATCTCGGCCTCAACAACGTTTTTGAGTTCCTTTAACCGACCTCCGCTGGGTGGTGTTATGTTTTAATTTACAACTTTTATTGTTTATTGTTTAACAGGATAATCTCATGATTTTTTTATTATAAATTATTTAATATTTAGAAAGTTTTGTCATAAGTTTAAGAACTAACAAATCACCTAAATCCTAATCATGTTACTTTTTTATTGTTTAATTGACAAACAGTTGGTGGTTATTATTGAATAGGTACTTTTTTATTATAAAAGAAATGAATATGATTAAATAATAACACTATTTTATATCCGGGGTTTCGTCTGCATTAACATGAAGAGTAGGTATAACACTATGTTAAAAGATATTAATTTATAATATACCTTTGCACCTATAAATATATTAATATTTGATTTTTCTTGTCATTTGAATAATTTAAACAGACATTGACAGCTTTCTTTTTATATATCTATATATTAAATATATTTTGAAGATTGTTTTCTCCTTTAACTTCTTCTTCAACCTGGCAATTTCCCAGCTTTTAGACAGGGTCTGCCTTACATGTTGAGAATAGTTTTGGCTAGTTGTTTTTACGACCGGCCGCTTCCTGACATCAACCCTCTTAGGGAATAAACTTCTTATTATTTTTATATATCTCAAAGTAGGTACCTATATATGATAATTCATTAAATTATTCTACGTTAACTGGGAATCGAATCTGCTAACTATATTTTATTAATCAAAATAGAAATTAGTTTTAAAATAACATTACGTTAATCATAAATAGTTAAATATTTTAACTTATATTGGGTATACACATACCTATAATTTTACTTAAAGTATGCTTTTTATATAATATTTTTAATGTGATTTTTCAAATATATAGATAATAGAAGGCTGAACAGTTTTAAATAAAAAACGAAAAAACAGACATGCATACTTGTATGGTAAATTCAGAATGTAGATGTTTTAAAAATTTAAATTATTTCATATATTTACGAGTAGATGTATTTTCTTTCTTATTTACACAAACATACATACGTACAAATTTTATTGTAATGTTACTATTAATAATTATTTGATATATGATATATATTATCAAAAATCCTGGTTTTACTTAACACAAAGATTTACTACAAGTGTTACACTACACACGTGTCGTCTCCCGTTTCACTCAATACCACGTTAATACTATAATGTATGAAGATAATAATGAAATACTGTTAACGATACGTATGGAGTGACGATAATGGAAACTTGTCGTAAGGACCAACGCATTCTTCTTCCTGGCAATTTCCCAGCTTTAGCCAGGGTCTGCCAATTGGACTAAAACTTTATCCTGTTTTAATAACATGCATAAACAAACATACATTTTAATATATTTATACCTTTCTATATATAATTAATTAATTATTATATAAATGACTACTATATTAGTTACATATACTTTGACGAAACCGTATCTCCTAACCAGTAACTATTAACGTCAAACTTACAGTTCGAACGTCATCAGTATATAAGGATAACTGTTTTATAAAACGTCATTTTTTTTATTCTTGTAACAATGTTGCTGCTACAATTACTTTGAAGATGTCTAGTGATGTACATAATTAATATCGATATAAAATAATAATTTTATCGATTCGATAAAAATATACATCTTAATTCCTTGAAAAAATATCTAATAATTTCTAAACTGTGATATTTATAATATTATTTTCAAGAAAAGTTACATCAATCTATGTGAAGGATTGCTATTATAATACAATGAGAATTATCGATGAAAAAAAATATATTTTCTATACAAAAAACCTATTAAATTAAGAAACCATAAATTAATTACTTAACTTAGTATGTATAAAATTAATTATCAAAGTATTTATCCAAATATGGCTCGTTTTAATATTATTTCAAATATTTACTAATAACTAGTATTCACTATTAAAATTAATGACTACCATTTATAAACTGTATAATTATGTGTGAATATATGTTTATTTATTTGTTGAGTTTCCGCTTTTTTTGATGTCGGTTAGCGAGTGGAATGCAGGGAATGTCCTTCTCCTAGATCCGATCTATGTTTGCGTTAAGTTTTAATGCAAACGGTTTAGTAATTAATTGGCTACAAATATAAATAATTATGAATTAATAATATAAGTGTAATTTCATAATAAGGGTCGAAATTTAATTAATTTTTTTGTTTTTTATGTATTTTTGTTAGAAATATATGCGTTATAATAATATTTTTCTATTTATCGATATATACATCACTAGCCCTCGTTTCCCAACACTATATACCGGGAACAAAGAGCCGTCCCGCGGTGTAGCTTTTTGTTGCAAAGAATGTTTTAAGAAGAGACCCCTTTTTCTAAATATATATCAAAAACTTTCTGTTCCTAAATTCGCTGTTAGTTTGTCTGTCTTTATTTAACTCAAGAACTATGTTTTTTTTTTAAATAACTTATGTAAAACTCCATTCCACTGAAACACCAAAATACCGAATAACAATAAAATCAGAACCTCACCCCACGGTCTTATGTAAATTTCCTTAAAAAATCAATTCTTTTAAGTGATACCGTATCCATAAAAAACGGGGGTCAATTTTGTATATCATTGGTGCTTTAATATCTTTAAGCGAAATCCTACCTTATTTTTGTTAGATAAGGTCGTTTTCAGATTGTGTTATTTTAATGTTTCTTACACGAACTGAATACGTAATGAGAGAATGGATGCGGCATTCTAATTGATTTTTGTTTTGAAATATATTTATTGTATATATACATATATATATATATTTATAGTAACTTAATTATTTTTTATTTCTTTATAACATATTCATAACAAGTAGCTGTTTCAGATCCAGTTATTTGTAAATAAATTTATTCTTTATTTTTTTATCAAAACATAATGTCTTAATTTATTTCGTATTACTATAATATTATTGTTAATTTTCACTTATTCAAATTCTTGTTAGAAATACATATAAAAACTAGTATTGATTCCTCAAAGAATACTACGAGTAGTGTAGTTAACGCATAACTGTAAGTAACGCCTTATTTACTAGTACTAAGGTATTCGTTTGTATAATAAATCAATATTGATACATATGTATGAATAATAATATATTTTATAGCCTCACAGATATGTCCCGCGGACTGTTAGTGGTCGCGCAAAAACGACAGACGGACAATTATACAACTTTATATATTAACATTCCACAGAGTCGTTAGAACGTAATTTATTATAGGGGATGTGTTCATTTGTTACACCATAACTCCTTAACCCTTAAATATAATGATCTGCTTTATTTATTGTTATCTGTGAAAAAATATATAAATACTAATTAATCAAACAAAACTAATTAATTATTAAACATCTCTCGACATCGGCTGTATACACAAAGAAAGCACATTAACACAAAACTGTTGCCTACATACGTCCAATAAAAAAACAATTAAAAACTAGTAAAACGCTTGTGTGTAAGGAACGCTCTGGTAGCAATATTTTTCTGTTCCGTTCAGTACATTACCGCTCGTTACTGAAAATCCTCTATTTCAACTCGAGTTTGTTTAATTAAAAACCTCCAATAAAAAAAATACCGGCTGTTTTTATCGGGTGATAAACTGCTCTCGGATCGTTACATACAAATATAAACTTTATTAACATAGCAATAAAACGCATTTTTAAATCCATCCCGATGTTCCATTTTTCAAACGCCGTAAGGTTTGTGTTTATACCATTTCCTGTTCTATTCTTAAAGCGATAAAACTCAGTATTCATTGAGGATAAAATTCTCGATTCGTAAATTTTCAGCTCAAGCGAATTCAGAATATAATTCACTTAAAATAAAATTCAAATTATCAAATACATGTTCCACTGTAATAGTCGAATAGATGATTCAAATAATTCCAACGTCATGGATATTTAAATCTTATTATTTAGTACATAAAGTTTATAATTGCTTGCAATCTAAAAGCTTTTCCGAAATAGCCGCATTTCAAATTTGGAATAATTCACAATTAATCATAATATAAGCAAAATATTTAAAACGCCACAGTCTATAAAATATAGGTGTAATAAAAAAAGATAAATACGTGAATTCGGTTAGTATTTTCTTTATCTGTGTGTACAGGAAGGCGGGAAAGTGTTTATAGCCGTGATAGGGGTGAGAGATTTATTACGGAGTACAGTCGCACGCTAAACTGGTCAGATCCGCGGCGCAGATTATACGGAATTATATTAAGCCGGTATTACACGCATGGCTTGGAATAAAAAAAACATTTAAGCTGGTACTACACGATTATAATATATATAATATATTTTCAGTTTTAAATGTTAATTATAAATAAAAGGTTTAATTAATTCGCGATAACAATCAGTACCAGTTAATATAAACGTCATGTTATTTTATAATATTTATTTGACAGTCGCGTGTTATAATAGTTTTGAGGCGATAAACACACTGGTACAACTTTATTGTGATATTAATTATTAATGAGGTTTTATTGTATGAGTAATTTAAATGTTTATTTGTTACCAGGTCCTAGGAGTAGACGCGTGAAGAAGAAGGCCAGCCCTGAGGAGAAAAGACCAAGAACTGCTTTTAGTGCTTCTCAATTGACGAGATTAAAGGTATTATATATAGACTAGTTTTTGTTTGCGACTCTGTCTGTTTTAGTTTTAGAATTAGTAATGTATATATTAGTCGAATTCTATTCCTCATTAAAGACAGTAGATAAGAAGATTTTTGATTTGTATTTATTAACTTAACAACTTATTATGTACAACCGGTCTAGAGTTATAAATAGTGTAACTAAGACGACTTTCTTTCTTATATTATACAATTATCTAAATCAGTTTCCTCAGTAGTCAGTACTCAAGTGTGGGTTTGGCTGAAAATTGGTGGAGAGATAGATTAGAACATAGAAAGGACATAGGATACTTTACATATTATTGAAAAAGAAATCCTAAATCTTCTTATCTACCGTCTTTAATATGGAGTACAGTTCGCTCGGCCTATATATTAATAATAGTGTAACTGATATGTCTTTCTTATATATACATATATACAATGAGTAGTGTGTGTGTGTGTGTGTTTAATGCGTGTCGTATGTGTGTGTGTGCAGCACGAGTTCGCCGAGAACCGCTACCTGACTGAGAGGAGGAGGCAGGCCCTGGCTGCGGAGCTGGGCCTGGCTGAGGCGCAGATCAAGATCTGGTTCCAGAACAAGCGGGCCAAGATCAAGAAGGCCTCGGGCCAGAGGAACCCGCTGGCGCTGCAACTCATGGCGCAGGGGTTGTACAACCACGCGACGGTCACTGAGAGCGAGGATGAAGAAATTAGCGTTACATAAATATTACAATATTAGTATTAATAAAGAAGTTCCTGTTTATAATAATAAATTATTTAATTTAGTCGAATGATGCGTTTTAACCAAGTATTTAGCTTGTATATATTACTACGTGTTTTATAACAAATACGTACACGGTAGAGTTTATAGTTTGTAAATAGTATTTAGATGTGATAAACTATTTACTATGTTTAGTGTGGATGGAAACCGATGGTAAGGTATGCAAAGGATGTAAATATTGTAAATATTAAAATATATTTTTCGTTATCATACTTAGTTCTCGTGTATATTATATTATTGTTATATTAGATCACACAATAAATTATATCGGGTTTTAATGATTTGTTTTATTTTATTATATATATGCTTAGAGAGGAACTTATACCCAAAGATTTTTAGATAAAGAATTATAGATATATTCCCAAAGAGGGTTGATGTCAGGCAGGCGGCCGGTCGTGAAAACAATTAGCTAAAACTATTCACATGTAAGGCAGACCCTGGCTATAGCTGGGAAATTATCAAGTAGAAGAAGGAGAAGAGAGGAGCTTGTACGGTGTAGGTGATCGTTTAACGTTAGATAGGGTCCCTTAAACCTACACCTGGGTCACAAGTCCCAGTCACTGTTGAAGCTCCTCTCACTACAACCATGGACCCGACACACGCACCGTGAATACATTGAATTTTTCGTACATTACAGTATTAACGTAGATTATTGAATGAAATTCGAAAAAAATATTTTGTAGAGTGATGTCAACTTATAGGTATTAAGCAAAACTTTTTGTTATTATTTTTTAAATTTCCAATGCCTCCTTCATCAGCGTTTCGTCTTGAATATAACTATCATCTGAAATTATTTACTGATTCTCTAACGAAATTTCTTATAATATAATTATGTTTTGAACATCAATACAGTATAAAACTAAAATTTAGATTTATACAGAGAATACCTATATGTAATGATATGTAAGACTTTCGTGAATATTAATTTAAATAAAACTAATATTTTCGTATGAATTCCCCTTTTTTATTACTTTAAACTACATACTCACGACGTTTCGTATTTTCATCTCATTATTTTTCAATATTTTTGTTATAGGATATTTACTTATAATAAAACTGAGAAATATCTTGAAGTTCAGTGTTGGGCTAATGATTTGATAGATATAGAAAGATACATAGATATTTTTGCCGGAATATAGATTTCTAGATAGAATCACATTTCGTCTTTCTAATCACGGTTGCTGAAAAGTAACCGAAACGTCGGGAGTATGTAAGTAGTTAAAATAATAAAATACACAAAATAATATGAAAATATTAGCATCGTATATACAATATACCTAACTATGTTTATAACCTGTCTTCATATCTTTTTATATTAACATCTAATGATTTCCAATAAAATTAATGATGGGTCCTAATGTAATATTAAGAGATTTTAACCTTAACTGACGATGGAGTAAAACTAGTGGAAGATTAGTCCTAATAATTAGTATTTTAAGTCAAAAATCAAAACTTGAAAGAGATTCAATATTAAAAAATATATTTGTGTATAACAAAATAATCATTTTAACTAATACAACAGACAGATCTTTTAATATATATAAATAGTTAAATTAATTTGAATGCTAACATACATTACATGCGACATGCGATAGATAATATATTTTTCATTACATCAAATTGTACCGTTTATATATAATATAAATAATTTATTAAATCATTCACTATTATATATAAACATATGTTTTATAAAGAAAATTTATTTAATATGAAATAAGAAAAAAAATGTATGAAAATTTATATAAATAATGTTTTATATAAAAAGAGATTTCTTTTTCACTATTTTTATCGTCTTTAATACCTATCTGTTTGAAATTAGATAAATTAAGATACTATTGTATATATAATTATATTAAATTATAAGAAAATATACTAAAAACAACTTATTTCTATCCAAACTCCTATCTATATTTGGAAGAAATTCCATTAAAATCGGTCTAGACTCTAGTGTTTCAAAATGTCAAAAAGGCAAAATCAAAAATCATTAAATTAGTAGAAGGGAATAATGAAAATAATATCTATATATATGTTAGTATTGTCTGTACGTCCGGAGATGATTTATATATAGGTATACAGGATGTTGTGATTATAAAAATTATTCAATATTATATACATATATAAAATACATTTATTAATTGTATATTATTTCCACGAGATTTATAATCATTTGATTCTAATATTGCCTGAATTTATTTAAAATCATAAAAAAAATATAAATTTTTCGTTGTTTCGACTAAAATGTATCTACATATAAGTGTTAATCAAATGTTTTCAAAAAATACGATTCATATAAATAGTTCAAAATATATAAAATAACATATACATAGAATATAAATTTAGAAGATAATTTGTTATTTATTTCAATTTAATAAAAAAAAGTCATTTATTCATTCAAAAATCTATTTAAAACATATTTTTCTAATATATTCCTACGTCTATTTCTCTATACTGTGTCGTGAACACCCTGTATAGTCGTATATCTCAGTGACACATATAATTCCCGGCCAATTAGCGGGTGCCATGCATCATGAGCTGACTGAAGACACCAATTAAACTTGTTCTGTTTTAACAACAACTATTATTACAACTAGAATGTTCAATATTTTTTAATATACACAAACTTACTACTAGTTTACTACTACAGATGAGACGTAACGCGTTTTTTAAAACTATTATATAGTAATCAAGTACCAATGTGATTTTTCCGAGTCATATGTACTTTCTAAGAGTATTTAGACTTCACTGATTAATGCATTCCCAAAGAGGGTTGATGTCTACGGCGGCCGATAAAAACAATTAGCCAAAACTATTCACTTGTAAGGCAGACCCTGGCTATAGCTGGGATATTGCCAGGTAGAAGAAAAAGAATAATTATAACAATACTATTAAAATATATGTATTTATAAATATAATATATATATCAACAAAACCAAACAAACACTTAAAATACTATTTAATTTCCATTATAGTTTAAAAGCTGTAAGATATGAGTGATGACGCGGGGGAGATAAATCTGTCGGATGCTGCGTTAAATCATCTTACAACTTATATATAGAAAATAAATATTTATATTAGAAAACATTACTATATTAATAAACTTAACATATATAAAATAAGTTAATGATTACTGAACCTGGGACTTTATTATGATTTCAGCCACTTTTACATTTGAGCTATAGTGTCATACATTATAATCAATTTATATAACTAGCTTTCCGCCCACAGCTTCGTCCGCGTGGAGTTCGGTTACATCGCGTTTCCAAGAGAACCTTTCAAAAGTCTTGGATAAAAACTATCCTATGTTCTTTCTCAAGATCAACTCTATGTCTGTACCAAATTTCATTAAAATCAGTTCAGTGGTGTAGACGTGAAAGCGTAACAGACAGACAGATAGAGTTACTTTCGCAATTATAATATTAGTAGGGATTTTATATACCTACTATAATTATTATTTTAACATACTAATGGTAACAAATAAGTTAAATTTGAACTGTTAAAACAATAAAGGTTTCAGTTGCCTCTTAGTAATGAGCAAATATGTATTTAATTAACAGTTCCTGATGTACTAACGATGTTAATATAACGTGCAGACATACACGATGCTCTTGTTGAAAGACGAATATGGCAAAGAAATACTGAACTGATTTTGATGAAATTGATAGATTTGTGTAGACGATGATTTGGAATTTGGATGTATTATTAAGTTTATTTATAGGTAAATTATGTGAAATTCGATAAAATAATAATGTCCTAATATATGTATACCTATTAATGCATTCCCAAAGAGGGTTGATGTCAGGCAGGCGCCGGTCATATAAACGATTAGACAAAACTATTTACATGTAAGGCAGACCCTGGCTAAAGCTGGGAAATTGCCAGGAAGAAGTTCTAAAATATATATGATTGTGATTTTTAAGATATATATGTATATATTTGATCAGTTTATGAGTTACAATGAGACAGACAAACAATCGCTAAGTACCCTACTGTTACAGTTTAAACATTTTCGGTTCAAAATTACTTAGTTAAACCTTGGTTTAAACAATTAACTGACTCAAAAATACAGTCCAGTTAAAATGGTTTTCGAGTTAAATTAGATAGATCATATTTCTCGTTGTAATTAATTAAGATTTTAATGTTTGTTTGTGTGTTACAAGGAAGCTAATAAAATTGTATTTTTTAATGTTGAAGCTATGAAAGAAACTTTTGAATTTCTAACGAGAATTTTTGTAAATTTTGTTTTAAATTATATATTAGGTATTCATTTTTTGTATTTGTAAAAATTAGGGTTATGTTTTTAATATTGATAAAGAATTATTTTTATAAATAAACAGTTTGACATATTGAAAAATATTACTTACATAATAATAAATAAGCAACTGTATAGGTATAATAATAAATTAAATATTATATAATTCTATTTAATATACTTATAATAAAAAAAATATTTCTTATGAAGTAAAAAATTAAATATATATATTTTGATTATTTTTATATTAAAATCAGTGTCTGGGATCGAACCCACGACCCGTAGTAACATCACTCCTTAACTTACATATATCTACTGAAGTGTGCACACGAGAAACACACGGACGGAAAAAACATACACACATATATTAATATATACATATATAACAATATTATATTTACATTTCTAAGTGTTTAAAGAATATGTTATTTATTTAATTATTTCTTTCTATGAACGTATTTTATATCGCGACGGTTTTATTCGTGTTTTATGTCCGTGTGTTTACAACACAAGTACAATCGTCAGATCGAAAAACATGATGTACTGCGATTACATTACTTTGATACTTGAACAAGTTACAACGAATGAGTTGAATGTTCATGATTAGAAAAATATATTAAATATTTTTTCTTCATATTTGTAATTACGATAATATAACGAAATACTTTTTTTTGTTTGGATATACAAAAGTAAGAAATATCTAAAATATTTAGATTCCTAGCCATAGTCAATTAGCGGGCATTTTTATTCTCTTATAAATTTCAGAATATCAACAACCTGAGCGAAGAGCCATTTTAATTTAAATAAAAAATATCAAAAAACAATAAAAAATTCAAAGTATCAAGACTGACAAATCAAAGAGCATTAATACCGCGTTTCAACTTGGGTGGTCCCTTCGCCTTTCTCTTTCACACTTACGACTTTCGTTATATCCGACTCTTTCTCGCCATCAAATTGTCAAAGATTAAACATGGAGACAGAGAATATGTTTTTGATTAACTTTGAATAAAATTTAATCTTCTAAATTCCTATTTGTACCATTTTCGGATAAATGAAATTAACATATTTTTTTTTTCTTGAAGAGTACATATTTCGATGTTTTGTCCCTAGTTCAACAATATTAAAACATTAAGCGAATGTAATCTTCTATAATGTACAGTATAAATGTGTTAAAGTGCCTCATTCAAGAACTAAATCTCATAAGCCTAATTTCTTTTGTCACTTCTGCGTTATTAGTCTCTGCATTTCACCTTTTATCCTTAGTCCTTTTTAATCTATTTATCACTCTCTCACCTTCAAATTTCGCATAATCCGTCTCGCTCGCTCATTTGCACTCGTGACGTCACCGCTACCCCCATCCCTGTCTAACATAGGCGAGGCTATCTCTATCCCTCTCTAGTATGGCATAATTTTTTAGTTCTTATTTCAAACTCATTACAAACTTTTAATTTCTTCTGCGGCCATTGTTATTGAGCTCAGAATTCCATCAACAAAATGTCTTAATGTTCGTTCAATTATAATAATTAAGAGTAAAGAATGTCGTGCTATTAAATAAAACGTACACATACCTTATATCTAATAAGGATATTATTGGAATCGACTTGATGTATGTGATTTATCCCAAACTTGGAATATAACTCGAGGTATGATGTTCGTTATTACTTATAATGAAGTTTTTATTCACCTTTACGTAAGAAAAATACTTAATTCTAATTTTAAAAAAATCAGTTTAGCCAGTAATCGTCAACATTTTCTAATTGCGAAGTTATTATTTTATTTAATATATATTTATTTTCAAATAAAAACAAATTAACGTATAACATTTTTTTAATCGAAAAATAATTCCACCCGGACGCGTTTCTAAATCAGGCGACGAAGAAAAATTTATGGCTTTCCATATCCAACTAATATAATATGTGAGACTATGTGAGGCATATTTTCTTGCACGCATCGTATTTTTTCACGCTACTTACTAATACATTCCATTAATATAATTATATATACATATAAATAAATAAAATATATATTTCATACCTTTCCGAAGGATCCCAAGACTTGTATTGACTCATGTTACCTATGACCTACACTTGATCTTGACTATAATCAGCATCTTGTGTTTGATCAATTAGTCGATAACGTCGCCATCTTGACAGCTCCATTTTGACATTTTGACAGGTGTCGTGACAGCCAGCGAGTTTAAAAAATATTAAATATAATATTATTATTTACATATAAATGAATATTTTGATATTTTAATTATTATAATGAATAATTTCTTAATTTTTGTTATGGTATATTTAATGTTTTAGTTATGTAAATTATATTAATTTTTAATAGGTCTGGTCCATCTAAATATTACTTCATCTCGGTCATTGTACTGATGCGATATAAACTTGATCTGTTATCATGAGATACAAAAATCGGTCATTTATATAGAAATATATTAATAATTATCCTGAAATACAAATATAATAACTAACAACATTTAGCTAGTTGTAAACACAATAATAATCATTATAAATAATCTAAATTTTCAACAGCACGCGAATTTCTACGTCTCAATTTAATCACAATACATTTTAATGGTAGTATAATTTGTTAAAGTCATTAATTCAATACAAAATGCTTTAGCTCGCGGCCGTCCGCTAAACTGTTGTGTAATTTGGTGATTCACAGGGAATCGAACCGGCGACCTCAACGCGATAATCATACCGCTCGTACCTACAAATAACACATCCATAAATAAATTAAGTTGAAATTAATTCACATATAGTGATTCATTATTGACTTTACAATTATTAGAACTTCTTAATAGTTATTTGTTTTTCCTTTCGACAACGTATCTTAGCCATATTTTAACATATAAAAGCTTAAATACTTATATAATTGACGTATACAGCATAAATCATTTAATTTCTCATCAATAGTATAGTTATTATAATTGATTAATGAATTAATTATAACAAAACGCTCGCACTCGCCAGCCAGAGCTCCAATATGACATTGTCATTTGATCCGCGCCCGCCAATTTACCGTATCGATGCCGTTAATAATTAATATTATTTATAAATTAAATGTAAATTGATATATTAAGTCCGGGCCACCCAGGTCGGCGTGTTTGTTTTTATTTGCGTGTGATAGATTGCGCGCGCGCATCGCCCGGATTGGTCGGCTGTAGGGCTGACCGCGTGGCGTCGGATTTATAATATTTATTAAAATAATAATATAATTTAATTGATATTATAAAGTACTATTTATAATATTTGAAGCATAAAATTATTTTGTTATTATCCAAAAACTAATAATCAGTTATTATTGAAAATCTAATTGTTATTTGAAGTGTTATTAATTATTAGTTTTCAATTTACCCGTGTTTATTACCGTGCTTAAAACATACCTATGGTTGAATTTTTAATTGAATAATTAAATATAGCATTTGTTTCGTTACATTCAAACATAAAATAATATATATAATTGTTTGCTTGTTTGTTATTTAATGATATAAACTACTGAACCGATTTCAATGTTGTTGTTTCCTTAGATAGTTCTAAGCAACGAGTAAGCCCGTAGGAAGCGACTAGTTCACTCAAGCGAAATATTCAAATGAATTCTCGTATTTGTTAATTGAGCGATCATATAAAAAAGTCAAAACACAAACTATAAATATTCACAAAACACGAAATAATTACTCATAATTATATATGGCTTAATAAACGTACTCCCAAGTAATTGCATAGTTTTAGAACTGGTTTTGTTTAATTTATTGTTTATGATAGTAATAATGTTACAATTTTATGTACCCCCGCGTTTAATGAACGGCCTAATGGATTCAAATCGATTATTGCGGTCTCGGAATGCTAGGAATAAAATATTTTAATAAAAAGATACATACCTATTATATATTTAATTTAATAAAAAAAGGTTTGTCATCTCTGTGTTCGCGAATTCCGCCTCCAAGCGCGCCGTCCGCGTCCCCGACGCATTCTATTTTCAAAAATTCCTTCTTGTATTGATCGCGTTCGATTGCTTTGAAGTAATTACAAAATTGTTTGTTTCGTCTCTAAAACTATATAACAGGCGATAAGCGTTTCTATTTATATTGTAATAAGGTTCATTGTTATCATAAAAGATTTCTCGCTAATTGGTATCCAGATGTTTATTTTTTTTATTTGAATTATTGACATGGCGCCATAATTTTGTTTGTTATTTTTTTTTTACGGAAGTTCGAAAAGTGTTATGACTATGAACCTCTTTGGTGCGATTAATAATTACGAATTCCTTAGAGTACGGACGAAACGGAATTATAAATATAACTAATGGATAATAAATCTTTAGTGAAGTGAAATGTTTGTGGTCGAAACCTATTTAGTGTTGGCTGTGTGTGGCCTAGGCAGTAGGCACCCTACATTTGTGTACTAAACTAATGATCCAATTTATTATGACCTCGGGGATAGTGTGAGGTATTAGAAATAACAGTTCATTTGTAACTGGTTGGGGATTCCATTTTTAAAAGGCCTTGCATTTTAAATCGTTCCCTAGTCGCCAGCGGTCAATATAAACTGGTCATCGTCTCACAGCGTCGTGGGTGGTCAGCCATTTTTATTTAACCGTCAAAAGGTCCCTAACCCCGATAACTTTCGTCACACCTGTTTAGGTTTTTTTTTTATTATTTTTACAGTTGGCCAGTATGTAATTTAAATGTTATATTGTTTCATGTTTCAATTGTGTAACATTTTATAATGATTTTAACATGACATTGGCTGAATGTAATCGAACATATTGGTGATTTTGAATTCGTTCTAAATTTGAATTTTGACTTTCTTACGTTTTCATAAAGCTTAGTAAAAATCTTTTCTTTCTTTTGTTTTGTAATTGTAACTTAAAATATTCCAATATTTATTTTTGTATTTTTATTATCATGTTTATACAAGTCATATATCTATCTGTTCAATAGAAACTGGATATGTATTTTAATGGCTCCATGAATAATAATAAATATATTATGATAATTCTTATTAGTTTTTGATATACACACAGAATGCTCGAGAAGTCTAAAAGCTATTTTCGTTTTCCGAATGAATTTTATCTATTTTTTTGAGAGTTACATCCAAATAGGTTCAGTGTATTAAGTATTTTTTATATTGTATTTAATGATTGATACGTGAATTTTGGTTACAGAAGTACTTAGTAGCAAATTATCATTATTTACTTTTTTGTTTAGAAACTTAATATAAGCATTAAAAAACTATTCAATAAATAATATTTGTATACATAAAACATATTCAAGTACCTATTTATTTTGTAAACATTACCCTTTATTTCCAAGTCGGTTGAGTATTTTTTTAAGGCACTTCAAACAGAACAGTGTTGTACATTAATAGTATCTGTGTTCTTTAAATCGTAACACGTGCTAAGGGACTTCCCCCCGACATAAAGGATAGTCGCGGAATACCGGGGAACTACAGGCTTACATGACGACCACATAATATATATATACTAGAAGACCCGGCGACCTTCGTATCGCCCTATAATCAAGAAATATCTGTTACGTTTTTTTATTTATATTATTGGAGTTTACCTATTAAAGCCATAAATCTCCGTGTTTTGAAGTGCGACAGAATGATTGACATATTAGTTAGTTGTCAAATCTCATGTCAAAAAAACGTTTGTATCAACAACTACTAATAAATTAAAAATTAATTAAAAAAACATTGTCCAGCGGACAAAATTGTGAATCTAAACAATTCCCAGATTCATTTGAACACACAAAAAAAATTATCAAAATCGGTCCAGTCGTTTGAGAGAAGTTCGGTGACATACACACGCACAGAAGAATTATATATATGAAGATATAGAAGTCGTGGTGGCCTAGTGGTTAAAAGCCCGCTTATGCATGACGGCGCGGGTTCGATCCTGGCAAGTAACAATGTGATTTTTCCGAGTCATATGTACCTACTTTCTAAGAGTATTTAGAGTAGGTATTTAGACACCACTGACTGTGAAGGAAAACATCGTGAGGAAACATGGACTTATATCAAATTATAAGTTTGACATCACCAACCCGTGTTGAGCAAGCGTGGTGATTAATGCTCAAACCTTCTCCATTTGAGAAAGAGGCCTTGCTCAGCAGTGGGCACTGATAGGATGATGATGATGTTATGTACATTTATATATTTGATTTTCATAAAAATTATGATATAAAATTACATTTTTATTTAGTAAATATAATACATTTAAAGGAATATATCTATTAATAAATATGTTATATTTGCTCGTCGTCATGTAAGCCGCGTCTTATATCTGGCACGCGAGCCTCCCCCGGATTCAAATTAACTGTTTTTTGAACAATTTCACTAACATCAAACCGTGACCCCCTTTTTATTGATATACTTTATTTCAATCTATCAATGTATTTATTTTTTTCAATTTAATATAGGTAATATTTAGTTTATTTTTCCTAGTAATTTTAAATCGTTATAAAGAAATACCGATTAATTTAAAATTAAAAATATTATGTACTTGGATTTATTATAAATATTTGTCAATAAAAATTTAATTTTCTTTATATTTCATTATAAATTTAAAATATTTATTTGCTTTTTTTAAATAAGTTAAAAAATTCCTATTAAACTTACCCCCGTAAGAAAAGATTCCGGATTCGCGACGCTCAGAAAAATTCCAATAAAAATCTTACCCCGGGGTAACTCGGAACTTGTCAAGGGGTAACTTGATAGTTTGGTTAAAAAAAAAATACCTATTTCTATTTTAAATGAAACTCATATATTTTTCTAATTCATTTTTATTCTTTCTAATTCAATGCTTACCATTAGTTTCACGAAATACGAACAGTTTCGAGTCTATCTTCTGTATATAAATGAAAAAAACGTCATTCTATCCGTATCGAGTAATCAAACTCGTGGTAAGTCATTAACAATACTTTCAAGTTGATAGTTTCCTCAAAAACATCGTTTTAAATACAGCTACATTGCACAATAAATAACTTAACTAACTTAAAATATATACAATATTATTATACATTAAATGGCAAGATCACTTATTAATTATACAAAAAAAAAACACGCGTATTATACATTCATTGGAAAATATCAAGCGGATCGCTATCAGAATATTTACAGTATAGCCTCGAACAAAGTTACATCGATTTAGGTCCAGTCGATGTTATATATATAATATATTTAATTATACGTCCGTCTATATATATGTACTTTGTTTCATTAATTTTAAGTGCGGACTGCTATTGATATCTTTGTTGTAATCTTCCTCCAAATTCCTCCGAATTCCTCTCAATTCCTCTGCTCCCTTTCCCGTGCTTTCATCTCAAGTTCCTCTTCCTCCTTCGTCAGAGGTATAGTGCTGTGGTTGTACAACCCCTGCGCCATGAGCTGCAGCGCGAGCGGGTTCCTCTGGCCCGAGGCCTTCTTGATCTTGGCCCGCTTGTTCTGGAACCAGATCTTGATCTGCGCCTCAGCCAGGCCCAGCTCCGCAGCCAGGGCCTGCCTCCTCCTCTCAGTCAGGTAGCGGTTCTCGGCGAACTCGTGCTGCACGGACACACATACCACACGTATTAAACACACACACACACACTACTCATTGTATATATATATATAGATGAAAGACGCGTTAGTAACACTATTATTAATATATAGGCCGAGCGAACTGTACTCCTCATTAAAGACGGTAAATAAGATGATTTAGGATTTACTTTTTCAATCTTATGAAAACTATTTGTTTGGTTTAGATGAAAATTGGTGGAGAGATAGATTAGAACATGGAAAGAACTTAGGATACTTTACATACGATTGAAAAAGAAATACAAAATCTTCTTATCTAATGTCTTTAATGAGGAGTACAGTTCGCTCGATATATATATTAATAATAGTGTAACTAACAAGACTGTTCTATATAATAGGTGTATGTATACCTTAAGTCTAGCAAGTTGTGGACCAGAGAAGGCTGTTCTTGGTCTCTTCTCATCAGATGAGCATCCTTCCCCAGGAGGCTTTTTGGGACGCCTCGTACGTGGACCTGGTTCAAAAGTAGGATAAATAATAACAAAAACCTAAAAATATTACATAGTGCTAAAGAAAAGATCAATTTAATAGTATTATATGTAGTTTCTTTTAATATAAAGAAAACTGTATCAGTCTAAAGAGAATTGTCTGAATTATTTTGGTTTTAAAACATATATATATTACACACACTAGCATGACTTATACACACTCATATACAGGGTGACTGGTGAATTACTATCAATATTTAAGGAGAATACTCGGTACATGATTCTCATTCGAATTATGTAAAAAAAATAGGTACTTAATTTTTGACAAAATTTCCGTATAAATAAATAAAGTGTTGACACGTTCCAAGTGTTCCAAGTGTGGACGCGTGCGGCGGCGTGCTGATACAAAACCACGCCCCCGCCGCGTGTGTGTGTGTGTGTGTATACCTAATCTGTAGGGTGTTCATACGATGCGTAGTTAATTTCATAACTTTTGGTTAACTTTACTTAGAAGTTTATTAATATTTATGTTATATTAATTTTTATTTTGTCATATATGATCGTCAAATATCACGTCCTCAAGTATCGATAGTAATTCACCAGTCACCCTGTATATAAAACATGAATACGTGAACTACCCTCAATGTGTGTGTGTGAATATTAAACATACCTAATGTCATTTGTATTGTACTATTGAAGTTGAAATAATTAATTACCTAATTATGATCTTGTATAAATTGATGTAATATTTAAAAGTAGTTATTATAATTTAGTGTTCAGTTTAAATCTTTTCAAACACCAAAAACAGTTTATTATATCTATATATAAAAACAAATGAATAACATTATTTGTGTCCGCTATTGCAAAATATAGATGTACCTACCTATTGCAAAACAAAAAAATCCTTATTTGGTTTCTTAACGATACATTAAATGTGGGTTCACGCAAGCAACACGATTATATATAAATTAAGATTAATCATAACAAAAAACAGGCGGAAACAAACAAAAATAAGCAGAAATATATAAAAAAACATCACGCTGGTAGTCCCTTGAAGCGGAAGATGCAATATCTTAACCAATTCACAATATAATTAACTTTTTAAAATTGGTCAAAATATGACACCGATCGCCTCAAGGCCACGCCGGCCGAACCCTGGAAATAAAACTAGTCTAACACACAATACTATACATATATAAGTTCATTCACATTCAACAAAAAAAGCGTTAGAAAGTACACAAAAAACCTCGTTAATTAGAACAAAATTGTCACAAAAACGTGTTTTTTGTCACAAAAAATAATCCCCAAGCGTGACTGGAGGAATGATTCAGTTCATCGACTTGACGAAAACAAAAAAAACGAGATAAAACAAAAAAAATTGTTAAATAAGATGTTGTATGTGTGAACCCTCATTGTAATGATTTTTACATGTGTGTGTGTATTGTTTTTAATCTGTTAAATATATTGTCTCTCACTTTGCTGCCCAGACCTTGACCCGTACTTACTTCGTCCTGAAACAAACGAAAAATAATCATTAATACAAAAAAAAACAATATATATGCATTATGAAAGACCCGATACAATTTTAAAATCGGGTCTCTCATAATGACGATTACGTAATGAAACATTTTAAATTCCTTTAAATCCTTATAAATATTAAAGTCTCAGTGTATTTTAAATACAGTTTTATAAACAGTCGGGTCTTTTTACAAGTCGTTGCCCACCAACGAAGCTGTTTAATGAAGACATTTTCTTCCAATACAACTAATATCTGTTTATATGATAAAGAACTTAATGTTCCACTCAGGCTGGAATCAACTCTATTACGTATATATAAAGTCTATTTTTACATGCATTTTGTATGGAATGAACAAATTAATTTTACAACGTCTTATTTCGAATTTCTTAACTCTTCCATCGATCTTTACAACTGATATTTATCTTTATATTTATGATCAATAAAGTTTAATTTTCATTGTGATGTAAAATTGTTTTTTAATACCGTGACGTCGACCGGACAGTGCAAATGAAGCTTAATTACATAAAAAATAAAATCGAAAATCGTTCGATGATTTTATGTTAATTAAAAATTACAAGTTAAATGAACATTTAGTTGTATTTATGACTATGCCAGCGACGGAAGCCGGCGTCTTTCCGGTCAAATGTCGGTCGCGAATTTTATTGTTATTATAAAACAATTAAGTTTTATAAATCGCTTTATAATACCTCTGTTATTATTAAGATATTTATAATATTTTTTATAATAAACTAATAATATATGATAACAAATTTATTTAGAGCTCTGTTGTAATATAATTTTAGTGGTTGCGTAGTTTTATTTAAACTGGTTTTACTAATAGTTGAATTTTAATATCTATGGTATGGCGGTATGCAAATAATTTGACAACTTCCACCGACCATAAACAACTGTGACGTTTATATCTTTATTATCTATGCTCATTAGACTCGTTCGTAAATTAGAAATTTTCTGTGGGTGAATAAATTGTAATTTTATTAACATTTTTTTATATAAATCACTATAAATTATAATTAGATTAAATGTCTAATTAGTGATACCTGCTCTCTATGTTTAATGAGCGGCCATTTTTCGGTGACAGTTAAATAGGAAATGACGTCATATATTATAAATTGGATTTCAGTAACGTATATTTTACTTTTTTTATTAATAAGTATATATTTATAGTAATAAAATATTTGTGTCTATATTAAAATCAGGATAATTTTAAAAATATGTCATATAAAATATTCTGGCATTTATTGTAACAGATAGACGGACATACATATATGAAGTAACGTATTACGTTCTTACTATCAGTATTGATTTCAGCCTCGTACTTAAAAATATATTATATTTTCCAGTATTATAACTATTTGTATACAAAAATCGCATCCGAAACTAAATATTCGTTCAAAATCAATAATTTAAAATGTCATATTTATAAATGTCTTTCTATCTATCACTAGATAAAACATATAATACAATTTCACTCATAATATATATGTATTAAATTCCTTAATTGTATATATTATAATTATATGTATATGTTGCTTAAATTTGAAACTACCCTATTTTTAATTCGCTAATAATCACACTGATGTTGTATAGATTTTCTTATATATACATATATGTATATATTTATATGTTTTTGCATTGATTTATTTGTGTGTGTATATATGTATGTATGTATTTATTTGTGTGTGTGTGTGTGTGTGTATGTATGTGTTGTACCGACGGCGCCTAATTCATATTACCCCGGGTGGTCCGGCCACCCAGGAGTTAGTGAGAGGAGTGCCCGGGAATATATTTGGATTACAGATATAGGAGAAAATATATTTAAAAATACATATATAAATATATTTATAGATTTTTTTATTTAGTAAATGGAGTATAAATTACGGTTAGGATTTGATTAAAATAATGAATTAAGTTATAATAAAAATTATTATTTTTTTATATTTTTTTAATTTCTTATTGGAATGATATTGGATTTTTTTAAAAAAGAATTTTTTTTAAATAATTTAAATGTCCAGTGATCATAATTTTCCGATGTTATTTTTGATATTTCTATTAATTTCATACATATTAATAATTAATTTTATTTATTTATATTTTTTTTATAACTGTTCGTCTCCATACCATTTATAACGCGGCTTACTTCATGTCACCAAAACATTTCAAGTTGAGCCACAACTTCGAAGAAAAGTTACCAATGAAATATCGACTCTCTGTATTAAATTATAAGGTCTAAATTTACATATATGTTCAAACTGAACATTCCAATACATCCGTCATATCTTCAATAGAATTTAAACTTTATTACATACAATTAAAGTTTATTATCCATTGTATGGAAATCAGAATTCAAAAATTTCATAAAAGGAATCCATTTCACCGTTCCCATATAAATTTTGAATGCACTCTATTAGATTGCAATAAGGTCTAATATCGCTTATCAGTGATGGGTGATTATATAATAAAAACGCCTTTATTACAATGGTATAGAGCATAATAATAATAGGAGATTCCGAATGTTATTTTGTCGTTACTGAGAGGAATTCCTATCAGATTTCCTAAGATCAATTAGAGCTTTATTTTGATGTGTTAAAGCTCATTATTGCTTGGCAAATCTGAGTTTATTTAAGGAACATTTGTGTGAAGTAATTGAGTTGTTTCCCGTCCATACATATTTTTTTTTGTATGTCCGTCTGTTGATCCCGTGTTTAGTATTAATGATTTTTTTGGATCTTTACGCGGATGTTGATCCTTACTTTGTATATCTGGATCTTTTTACTTAAATAATCTAAACCAATAATTTCTATTCAAATTCGAACCTAACAATGCATTCAATGTCAAATGTACAGATATAATTTTGAATTTCGAACGTCACTAATGAGTTCCAAAATCAGTCGAAGGTCCTCCATATTCAGCCGCAGCCATACATCTTTTATTAGAGTGGAATCTTTTTAATCTGTATTTTTTAAGTTAATCTGTCACTTGTAAGAGCTACCATGACTCATAATGCCACCCAGGCGCGTCTGTTGCCGTCCCTCTCGCACGTATAGCGCTGTCTCGCTCTAATTTTTTTTATCTCCATTGAAGTTTGCTGTCAAAATAAGGATTATAAGAGCGCGCGGATCGCTTTATGTAATACGATGTTTTATTATTGTACATCAATTAATTAAAAAAATGAATTTATTACTATATTTTTTGTCATTTTCAAGTAAACTAATTTTCATATAATTGAATTTAATTTTGGTTTTAGCTTGTAAATACTTCTAAATATAATAATTTCATTTTGATTTAATTTTTTCTTTAATATGAATCGTATTTTATTATAATATGTTTTGCATAATATCATCCAGTTTGGTATTAAAAAAAAATAAAACTATTCTTTTTGAGTGATGACTTAATTTTTGGATCCACCGCAGACAGTATACACACAGGGGATTATGTATCATAAAATATAATACTAAGTTATTGATTTATTATAATGATTAATGTATACAAATGTGTTCGTTATATCGGCTGAACAAAGATCGATGTGACTCTAAAATGACACAGATTTTATTAATTTTCAGATATAACATGAAAATTCAAACAGAGTTATAGGTTGGTTATAAGAATTAAAGAAAATATTTTCTTCAAAACAAATATTTATTTTAATAGACTAGCGGTGATTTTAAACAATACTAATATTATCTTGCAATTATGCTCAAAATAAACAAAATTTCTATACAAATCATATCCTATATCCTATTCTGATATTCCACCTACATTACTGTAAAGTTTCACCAAAATCTGTGCAGCAGTTTTTGTGTTAAAGAGTAACAAACATGTTCATATATTCTCCATACATATTCCCCTGCGTCTATACTCCGTGTCTTATGGTGTCACAATACCGACTCATCTGTAAGGTTGTGTGTGTTTTTTTAACATGTAATCTATACGATTATATAAATATAAAATTAAAATGGTTTCACTTTCATATATTTTCACTTTTAATTTATAAAAAATTATAAGTATGAAATAATCGTATATTATGGAAAATCGACATTTTGCAAATTTTATATATTATTGCGTATTCAAGTAAAATAAAAGAAAATATCAAAAAAACATCAAAATTAATATGAAATTACTCAATATTTTCGGATTTACTACGCGATTTTTTCGACAATAAACTAAGCACATACTCCGGAAATATTATTAAATATTAAATTTCGTATATTACAAATTATATCAAAATATTAGTTTCATTTAAATGAGCACTCGCGAAAATCTTAATCTCATTACTATAATTAAAATTCATAATATGTAAAATATTTTAAATCTCCATCCCTACTAATACGAGTATTATAAATGCGAAAGTAACTCTGTCTGTCTGTCTGTTACGCTGTCACGCCTAAACCACTGAACTGATTTTAATATACTTTGGTACATATAGAGTTGACCTTGAGGAAGAACATAGGATAGTTTTATCCCAGACTTTTGAAAGGTTCTCTTGGAAACGCGATATAACCGAACTCCACGCGGGCAGAAAGCTAGTGATATAAATAGTTTTCATATATTAAGAACGAAATTATTTTTTAATGGCGTCCACAAATAACCATACACAAACAGCCATTTAATTTGAGTCTATCAATTAGTGATATAAAAAAACAAATTTGTCTACAGTCTAATGGCCCGATATTAGCGAGAGAAGCAGGAGTATATTAATAGCTACATAAATACGTTAGCGACGCCATTAGTTCCAACTAATCATATATTATATTAAAATTTACTCCAATTGACAGCTGCTGTTGGCGCCAAAATCGCTGTCACTGTGACAGTTAGTGTGATTTAAATAAAAGAACTTTCATAATAAAAGTTTATTAGCTATAATTAAATATGGTTTTATTATATTTAAGACGGATTTAGTTTTGTGTTATTTTGTCATATTCTTTTTAATTAATCGTGGATAGTTTTTTTTTATAACCATCAATTGTGTACTGAATTTAAAGTCATTCAGCCTTGATGAAAAATTAATTCTTTATATATATATTTGATTGATATAAAACATTATATATTTCCGGGATATTATTAATTTTAACGTCGTTCGTTATTATAATTAATTATGCACATTTTTTTTTTAAACATTATTATGTTACTAATATATTTGGTTGTCATTTTTGAAGGGTTATTAATTTTATATATATAAATAATGCTTAGTTAAATAGTATTAAATTTATATATATAGTTAATAGTTATTTATTATATATAGGGAATAATATATATAAGATGATTTAGATTTTTCCTCTTATATAGTTTCTGCAAAGAGTTGGTACTAATAAATACATGCAGTTTTTAATTAATATTTTTTTCCTGGCAATTTCCCAGCTTTAGCCAGGATCTGCCTTACATGTAAATAGTTTTGGCGAATTGTTTTTACGACCGGCCGCCTGCCTGACATCAACCCTCTTTGGGAATCATATATACATATATATTTCAAAAACGTCATACTGTAGTACTAAGTTAAAAAATCTATATAACCTCAACCAAATCTACTATTATTTAATTTCATATAATAATTATATTATATATACGGAACCACAATATTTAAACCGTTTCGTTTCTAGCCGCGGTGTCACATAACATGTAGGTATTTTTTGTTCACCCCGTGTGTGAAATCTATCGCGGTGTTAAGTTTTATTATAATTGATTATATTTTAGTTAAATATTAAGTTACTAATATATATGTTGATCCGTCTGTCTGTTAACGAGCATTATTAAACTAACAGACAGATTTTAACTTGTTGTTTTAACTAGTCGTTGTTAAATTCGTCCTAATTATTTTAACTATTTTTTTTTTAAATATATTTTAGTTTAGGATTTAAGACGCATATGACGAAAAAAATTGTAATATATGATCTATATTGGAGAAGAAACATTTATGTTTTCTTCATCACTAACTATAAAACACGTACAACTCAGTCAAAATGTGTTCAGCATTTAGTTCGTATGACATACATATATTATAAATGACCCGCTTTATTACAAGTCAAAATCAATTAATATGAATATCTGTATATATTAATATGTAAAAGAAAGTCGTGTTAGTTACACTATTTGCAACTCTAACGACTGTACGGGTTTGGATGAAGATTGGTGGAGAGATAGATTAGAACACAGAAAGGACATAGGATACTTTACATATGATTGAAAAATAAAATAATAAGCTGATCAAATACAAAATCTTCTTATCTACTGTCTTTAATGAGGAACAGAGTTCGTTACATAGGTACATTACTACCTAATTCTGAAACTAAAACAGACAAAGTCGCGAACAAAAACTAGTCTCATAAAATAGGTACCTATTAAATTTTACATACTATGGATATTTCTTTTTATTTTTTTCCCGTCGTGTTTAATTACGATAGATCTTAAATATCAGTTTAGTAGATAGATCAGAACATACATACATATATAAATATATATGTACTCATATTCAGTCAGTGGTGTCCTAGTGGTTAAAAGGCCCGCCTCTTATGCATGCGCGGGTTCGATCCTGGCAAGTACCAATGTGATTTTTCCGAGTCATATGTACTTTATAAGAGTATGTAGACTTCACTGATTAATGCATTCCCAAAGATGGTTGATGTCTACGGCGACCGATAAAAACAATTAGCCATAACTATTCCCATGTAAGGCAGACCCTGGCTAAAGCTGAGAAATTGCCAGATAGAAGAATATATGTACTTATATTATTAATAGTTAATTAATTTATTAATTTTATTAATATTTGTATCCAACATCAATCTATTCGAACTCTGCTGTGTTTTGACAAATTCATTTTACGTCCGCCATGTTTGTAATTATTGTCAGGGTTGGCGATTACATGAAAAATATATAACGTTATAAATAATTATTTTATATTTAAATAAGTTTTACTATGGTTATTTTCATATAATATTCATGTAACAAATAGAAAAAATAAATATATATTATATGAAAAAATATTTCGCTAACAACAAATATATACAAGGAATATATTACAAAAAAATTAAAATAAATTTAGAATATGAATTGTATAAGTATTATAACATATATATTATATTATATTATAGTTGGCAACCCTAATCCGCCGGCTGGGTGGCCCGCGCTTGATATCCACAAAACAACCAACAACGGACGTGACGTCACCGCTATGACGTCATCACACGGAATACAACTCTGACACAATCCCATAAAGCTCATATTAGTATACCTCAAGATTCTTGTAATACCCCATCAAGCAGAAATGTACTTTATAACTTTATAGATAAGGTATATATTAGTATGTTAGTTATAATGAATTTAATTGCACTTTTTCATATATATATATTGGTCTCGTCTGATATATGTCAATTGTAAGCAATAAATGTCAAGGTGCTTATACGGGATCGAACCCGGGACCTCGCTAGCGCGGGCATTACAACCACTGAGCTATGACGCCCATACTAAAAATAATATAAAATCGTAACTACCATTGTATAATTCCACGTTTATAATCTACATTGGAAGCAGATCAGAAGAAAGTTTAATATGAAATATTTTCTATATCAATGATTTTTAAGGTAATTTTTTCACAATAACTATTTGCTGTTTAATTTATTACATAATATATGAATATATGATGACCAATACTTTGGCAGACCCTGGCTAAAGCTGGGAGGTTGTCAGGAAAAAGATGACCAATATTTTATCATCATTATCACTTCTACCTCAATACTATAACATAAGTACAGACGAGTTTACAATTCACTTTAAATATATACAATAATTTATAAATACATATAGTACAAAACCGATATCTACTAACATTTCCTTTTTATGGTCTAACATTTCGATTGAGTTACATCAAAATCTTTCTATATAAATACTAACATGACTCAAATATAATTTGATTATCCACAACTCCAATCAAAACCAAATTTCTTGATCAATATATCATACAATATAACTATATTGATTACTTAATATCAATAAATAAAAACTTAACACATACCAATACTGTCAGCCATATTGTGAGTTCTCGTTGTAAAACGTCGTTTACACAAAATTAATTCAGTGGAGTGTTGCATTGATTAAACACTGCTGTTGTGAGATAAACCAAATTCTGTCCGGACCATTAGTCACCCCCAACAGGGGTGAGTGGAAGATATTTTTAAGGAACTCTCGCTTTGATATACGTACTTCGCTGTCTGGCTGGTAAAAAACATTTACAATCCCTACTAATATTATAAATGCGATAGTATAATGTCTGTTTGTTTCGCGTTCACGCCTAAACTATTGAACTGATTTTAATTATATTTGGTACAGACATAGAGTTGACTTTGAGAAAGAACATGGGATAGTTTTTATATCAAACTTTTGAAAGGTTCTCTTGGAAACGCGATATAACCAAACTCCACGCGGGCGGAAAGCTAGTTTATTATAAAGACAAACTAAGTCATTATTCCTAAATAACAATCCATTACATACTATTAATGAAACTAATTAAATATCTTGTTATATTAAAATGGATATATTTTAATCTATACACAAAATGACGTTGAACTAAGGAGCTGATAAGTAATTACGTCTTAACTAAAACGCGGGAAACTTGTAAACGTCAAACTGACAGCCCGCCATCTTGGAATGTTCTCGAGTCAATAGTAGATAATTACAAGAACAATTAGTCAAGCTGTTTACACTTTGTTATTTGTTTTATATACCTACATATAGATAGATATATAAGAAAATTAAATTAAAATATTATTAATATTAAAAATAAACTTAATTTAGACGTTAATTTAATAAGAAAACTAAAATAAAAAAAAACGTATAAATGAAATATTTTTTTTCGTTTTTATATAAAACTCCATACATTTAAATAAAGCATACATATTTATTATTAAAAATACATACATACATACACTTTTAACTAACAAACAAAACTAATTAAAGTAACGGCAGTCGGTTAACGGAATTAAAGCGATGCAAATTAACTAAACGTTTAGTTAACAAGGTGTTAACTGAAAAATTAACTGACTCACTAACTGGGAGATCACTTAGTACTCAGTAATGGTAATAAATGTATGGTGTAGGTACTACGTAATAATAATAGTTTAGTTAAAAATAAACCTATAAAAATTTTGATAATTATTTTATATATAATATTCTCGTGTCGCGGTGTTAGACAGAGAACTCCTCCGAAACGACTGGACCGATTTTGATAAAATTTTGTGAGCATATTGACTAGGTTTGAGAATTGGCCAACATCTATTTTTCATACCCTTAAGTCATAAGGGTTCCACCTTTAATTGTTTTTATAATGTACCATCAAAAGTACATACAACCCAAAATTTTTACCATTTTATCACCAACCCCTATTTTTTTATGGCAAAATAACGTTTGCCGAATCTAGTATATATATAAAATTATTATCTACTTCAAGAACACACACACACACACACAGAATAACAATTCAATTAATAATAAAAAGAAACATCAAATCAATTATAATAACACCATTTAATTAAAAATAATAAAATAAAAACTGTTCTATCACAGCTTCATCGACACAGCATTCGACACACATTAATACGAGTATTAATAAATCTTTAATGTATGGAACTAAATATAAAATACTATTGTTCACGGGGATACGGAATTTATTACTACCGGTCTACAGACTACATACTGACAGTATTCACGTGTACACTCTAACTTGGAAGTAATCGTATTTATGTTTAATTAATTGAAGCTAAAATGATTATTTAAAACTCAATCGTGTTTTATATATCTAGGTTTGTTTCTGAATTCGTTAATAAATTTAATATTTGAATGGATTTACATCGATGTACAGACAGACTTGGCTCAAGTTATAAGCTTTAATTATATATATATCTTTATCTATATAATTCTTCTGTGAGTGTGTATGTCACTGAACTTCTCTCAAACGACTGGACAGATTTTAATGACATTTTTTGTGTGTGTTCAAGGGGATCTGGGAATGGATAAAATTCACAATTTTGTCCGCTGGACAATGTTTTTTTAATTATTTGTTAATTTATTAGTAGTTGTTGATACAAACTTTTTTTGACATTAGATTTGACAACTAACTAATATGTCAATCATTCTGTCGCACTTCAAAACACGGAGATTTATGGCTTTAATAGGTAAACTCCAAAAATATAAATAAAAAAACGTAACAGATATTTCCTGATTATAGGGCGATACGAAGTTCGCCGGGTCTTCTAGTATATAGGTATATATGTATGAGAGTTCTTGGATTTGATATGAAATCGTTATCGATATAGCAAATTAAAAAATATTTATATCATTAGTGACATTGACGTAATTATTGTACTTAGCCTGTGAATATCGATATAATAAAAAATATATCAAATATATATGTAAAAAAGATTCTAGACCCCAATAGCTTTGTATATATGTATATATCTATGTATTATACATTAGTATGTAATAGTTTAATAATATTCTCTCTAGTATTGGACCTACCGCAATAATATTTATACATTATAATAATTTCCTTGATAAACTTGTATGTAAACTTAAATTATTGAAATTAATTTATTTTATACTATTGGTTATTGAAAATTATCAATTTTATATAAATACCGTAATTATATATGGGTTGACATCCTTATTGGAATTTACTTATCTTGTATGAATTATCGTTTTACTAAAACATTTTAAACATAAATAAATTAATATAATTCTAAAATAAATTCATACAATTAAACAATTATAAATGAACGACAAAAAAACCGCTCGTTTCTTGAAATATGCGTCCAAAAAAACGCTCAATTAATATATGGTGCTCGAGACGAATCGCGAACCGGATTCGGGCGAGATTAAACAATTATCTACTTAGTTATAGATAATTGTATCTATACTGACTACGAGCCGCGGATTTGTCTAATAAAATAATATTATTATTATAGAATAGAGTATATATGGAAATATAATTTAGATACTTTAAAATATAATTTGAAAAAACGCGACGATTTTTTTCTCCTAATATTTTTTTGATATATTTAATTGCGTTTATTAAAAAAATTTACGAATTCAATTATTTTAATTTTGTTTTTCATCTTGATTTTCAAGTTACAACGATTTCTAAATATTGAAATTTATTATATAAAAACGATACCAAAAATCTTTTTAACATATAAATTGAAATATATATATTAAATATATGTTCATATATATATATATATATATATATATAACTATGTCTAAATCACTCTGTCACATCAATAAAATACTTGCCAGATAGCTAGCTGACGTTTGACTGACTTTTAATTGGTAAACTTAGCGGCAATTGAAATTTCGGGACGGAGGGGAGAAATCCAGGGGCTGTAGGGCTTCGGAGACTACCCCACATATATATAACATATAATATTATATTAAAATATAGATTTGAATAAAAAAAAACATATATTTTTTTCATGTGTACTTAGTTTCTAAAAGTATTTAGACACCACTGATAGATGAAGGAAAACATCGTGAGGAAACATGGACTTATATCAAACTAGCTTTCCGCCTGCAGCTTCGCCCGCTTGGAGTTCAGTTATATTGCATTTCTAAGAGAACCTTTCACAAGTCTGGGATAAAAACTATTCTATGTTCTTTATCAGGGTCAACTCTTTGTATGTACCAAATCTTATTAAAATCAGTTCAGTGGTTTAGGCGTGAAAGCGAACAGACAGACAGAGAGCCAGACAAACAGACACAGCTACTTTCGCATTTATAATATTAATAGTAGGGATATAAGTTTGAAGTCACCAACCCGTCTTGAGCAAGCGTGGAGATTAATGCTCAAACCTTCTCCATGTGAGAAGAGGCAGCTCAGCAGTGGGCTCTGATAGGCTGATGATGATGATGAATATTTTTGTATTACTACGCGTTTTTTATTTTAAACACTTTGAAATTTGGTACAGACATAGAGTTGACCTTGAGAAAGAATATAGCATAGTTTTTATCCCAGAATTTTGAAAGGTTCTCTTGGTAACGCGATATAACCGAACTCCACGCGGGCGAAGCTGCGGGCGGAAAACTAGTACATATACACAAAGTCAAATAATCAATTATTTACAATTACACAAAACAAACCTTACTTTACGTACAGACGGTAGTTACTGAGTATTTATTAAGGAGAAGTAGCTCGCGTTAATTATATATTATTACAAACAAACTAACACCAAATTTAATTACACAGTTACCTCTTATAATTATATGTTACATATAAGGACGCGTAGCTGGCATTTTACGTAATTAATATCAAAATTTTGGTACAAAAAACATAGATTCTTGTATATAATTAAGTAAATTAACTATTGTTTTTTAATTAACAGGTAAAGTTACGTGTTAAATAATGTTGTATTATTCTTCTTCTTCTACCTGGCAATTTCCCAGCTTTAGCCAGGGTCTGTCTTACATGTTGTGAATAATTTTGACTAATTGTTTTTACGATAGACCGCCTGCCTGACATCAACCCTCTTTGGGAATGCATTAATCAGTGATTTCTAAATACTCTTAAAAAGTACGTATGACTCGGAAAAATCACATTGGTACTTGCCAGGATCGAACCCGCGCCCTCGTGCATGAGAGGCGGGCCTTTAACCACTAGGACACCACTGACTTTATAAATGTCGTATTATAGGTGTTAAAGGAATTTTCATCTATATGAAAAAGTTATCATCATCATCAGCCTATCAGAGCCCGCTGAGCAGCCTCTTCTCACATGGAGAAGAAATGAAATATTCACCATCGAACTGACAGTGTGACAGTAAACAAAATCAGTTTAAACCAGCAAATAATAAAAACTAATCAAGGGGAATAAAAACACTTGTCATTGGTTTTATAGTGAGGGGTGAGCGTCGATAAAATAAGAAACATTATAACGATGTTTGTTCGTGTGTAACTTAATAACTACTGTATCGATTTTGATGAAACTTTAGAATAACATAGCTCATATATTATTGTAGGATATAGGATATAATATATATGTCTAATTTCTTTAGTTTAGTTAAAAAGTTACTACTATTTACACTTGATTTACTTGTACATTATATTAGATACTATTCAATTTTCTCTGGATACTACAAAGTCACAAACTGAAGTTAGTATAATAATAAAATGAAAAAAGAATATCAATGTTATATTAATTTATTATTAATATATAAACAAATTAAAGTAAAAATCTACATTTCTTTACTATTGTATAGTTTTATTACGCCTACTAAGGGTTTGATTTGTACTATCACCACATCCATTAACCTAAAAACGAACAGTTACATAGTTTGTCATTCAAAAACTGTTAAATCTTTCGCATAGGTAAGTATCTAAACTTATAGTAAGGCTATTAATATATGAAAATACTTTAAAACTATCCGTTTTCGTGTTAACTATAAGCTCGTAGTTATGGCATCCAAGAATAAATAAGAACAGAAATTAATAATTAATTAATTACAAGAATTATTTAATTGTTGAATTAAATTTTAATTCTTATTAATTTATTTGAATTAATATAATTGGAATAATTACATTAAAATCAAAAATTATAATAAGCAATTAATTTGATGGAGAATATTCAGAGAAGTTATATTAAAATGCGAAGGCTTAGGAATTATATAAAGATGAAACCTCTCATCACTCCATGTATTCACGGTGCGTGTGTCGGGTCCATCGTTGTAGTGAGAGGAGCTTCAACAGTGACTGGGACTTGTGACCCAGGTGTAGGTTTAATATATATAGAGAGACGAAACCTCTCATCATTCCATGTATTCACGGTGCGTGTGTCGGGTCCATCGTTGTAGTGAGAGGAGCTTCAACAGTGACTGTGACTTGCGACCCAGGTGTAGGTTTAAGGGACCCTATATAACGCGTTAAACGCTTACCTCTACTGTACAAGCTCCTCACTCTACCAAATTTCAAACGAACTACTTATCCCATTTTGATGCAACTACTTTGGTATTTTTAATCATTTTTTCTTATATCTCAAATCCAAAGTTATTACCATGATTACCAAGTATTACAAGTACGAAACGAAGCGAATAGTATGAAGTGTATACTAGTAGTAAGTGCACTATCAAAACAGATTGACAAAGCTATGTATTCTTTAATATCATATAAGTTATAACTTTTAACGGTCATACTATCAGTACGTACGTAACACACGTACTAAGGTATTACCGATCCTCTAGTTTTGGCATAACGAGGACAAGATCAGGTATTGAGTTCCCTCCTGTGGGATTTATACTTTTTATGTCACAAGACGCCACTAATTACGTTTCTTAAAACCAATTCATATGTGTGTATGTATGTGTTATTCTTTGATGCTAAACAACTTGTTAGCTTGTAAAATTAATGTTTTTGTCCGTCTGTTCTTATAACCTAATCTAATTAACGGCTGGACCTATTTTGATAAGACGCTGTCAAACGGATAGATGATCTAAAAAGTGTAGTATAGTGCTTTATTTTATTTTTTTTGTATGAATTATAACAAGTACAACTTATTTGAATTCTCTTTGATAGATGATTATAGTATGTTGCTTAGGCTTTTATTTCAGTTTTTTATATAAATTATTATCCCTGCTAGTAACAAGTACAACATATTTGAATTGAAACGCCATTAAACACCAGAATTCATGAATAAAATAATGTTTAGCATTAAAAATGAAGTTGCTTTTATAGAAATAATGAAATAATTGAAATATATTAAATGAAAATACACACACACACACACACACACACACACAAACACACACACATTAATATATGCTTACCACAAGTGTCACACTACACACGTATCGTCTCTCGTTTAATTCAATACAACGTTAATACTGTAATGTGTGAAGATGTTAATGAAATACTGTTAACGATACGTGTAGTGACGATACGGACTAATAGTAAGTACAGATCGATGCTTTTATATCGATAAATTAAACAATCGATAAAAGTAACATCACTCAAGTATCACGTCCCCTCACTACCAGCCACCCTTCTTAAACTATTTATAAGTTTCTGTTTAATTCCATTAGTGCTGTTTATTTGTTTTTATTGAGTGATAATTTATTGATGCTAAAGAAATTATACGTTTAATTGTATAGTATAATTAATATTATACAATTATATTATACAAAAACGTATATAAAGTGTTTCAACGGAATCTTTTAATACTTCGTAAACCAAAAATATTATTGAATTTAGCCATTTTTTTCTTGCTTTAAACACTTCATAATACTGTTTTCTAAAACATCCATTTAATAAAATGCGTATTTGTTGGTGAAAAGACTTAGTTTTAGGCAGTAAAAAGCATAAGTAACTTAACTAGAAGGTTTACAAAACAGTTTATCAATCTTAAATATCGTACATGTATGTCATAGTTGCTGTACAAAGTTTCAAAAGCATCAGTTGTATGTACAAGATATATTGAAATCAAACAAAAACGTCTCTACTGAAAAATTGACATTGCACATTGACCCTTATATATATAAACAAATCATTAGTTTTCGTGCACAAAACTGTTAAACTATCAGTTTTACGTCCAAACTTATAGTAACACGTGTACTACGAAAACTTTGTTGGTTTCAATAAAACATAAAACTTGTTATAAGTTTACTTGTAATATCTTTTGTTAACACGCCTTAAAGTTACACCCTAGCTCGGAAATGTATCTGGGAGGTAGTCTGGAAAGGGGAGGATTTTCAAACGAAATCACAACTTATTACTATATGATAAGGTAGATATTTGATTGTGAAGTATCAAGCAGTAACATCAAATTCACCATTTATAAAGAGCCTTATCAAATATATGAGTGTTTCTATTACACGGGTCACTGACTCTGGTTTATTATGATTTTCGATGTATTTAAGGGTAATATTTTGTTATTTTTTAGTAATACACTTTATCAGTATATTTACAATGAATATTTGGTAGTTATTTAACATTAAAAATTTATATATATATATATTATATATATATATATATATATATATATATATATATATATATATATATATATATAAATATATATATGTATATATAGGTATATATAAAAATTATGCTCCTATAAAATTTTATCTAAAACAAGTTAATTTTGTTGTATAGCTAATATATTAATAAGAATTAACCGACAGTTATTTATTTAACTAATTTAGTTATCATGAAAATAACTTCAAGTGTGAATCTATAACCTTAATACAAATATCGTTTTACTATATATAAAGAGTTTAAACTATAGTTACTTAGTAATAATAAATGAAAAACCAAATACGCCGCGTATTTAGTATTTACGTAACAAAATATATATTCAAATCAATATTCATTTAGAAACACGTTTAATTTAAATGCTACTAATACTTTTTCTATATATTACGTGACTTTATTTTTTATAAACTACATACTCCCGACGTTTCGGTTACTTTACAGCAACCGTGATCATTAAGACAAGATGTGATAACGGTTGTAAAATAACCGAAACGTCGGTAGTATGTAGTTTACAAAAATAAAGTCTCGTAGTATATATGAAAAATATTAGTTTCATTTAAATGAATACTTAATAGTCTTAGATCTCATTACTTTGTGTTTTACTACCAAGCGCCGGTGCGTATTTTAAGTCACTAAAACACGTATTTTCCCAAAATTTTAATGTATTTTTCGTGGTTGCAAAATCTTAGATAATAAGTTTAATTTTTCTAACTCACCGGAACTCGGTCTGTCGCTGTATCTGGTGCAGTAGACCCAGGCTGGCCACACCATTGGACCTTCACTAGTCGTACCTATAAAGATAAGATAAGATAAAAATAAGAAAAAGATAAAGATACATACATACATGCAACTAAAATAACGTCATAATTACGTTCAATTATTTAATTTAAATAAAAATACTGTATTTTTCTCCTACCTGGCAATTTCCCAGCTATAGCCAGGGTCTGCCTTATATGTTGTGAATAGTTTTGGTTAATTGTTTTTACTGGCCGCCTGGCTGACATCAATCCTCTTTGGGAATGCTTGAATCAGTGATGTCTAAATACTCATAGAAAGTACATATGACTCGGAAAAATCACATTGGTACTTGCCAGGATCGAACCCGCGCCCTCATGCACGAGAGAGGGGCCTTTTAACCACTGGGACACTACTGATTTATAAAAGTACTGTATTCATTTAAATGAAAGTAATATTTTTGTATTACTGCGCGTTTTTTATTGTTTCTTCTATATGTAACGACGTTGGATACTTTGCAATCGTGATTAGATGAAAATCTTTGTATACAGATTGCGAAAGCGAAATCAGAATTATTTTAATAACTACTTAATAAATATATGAAAATCCGTTTAGTGGTTCTGGAGATATAAAATAATGAAGAATAGTACATACATACATACAAAATAAAAACTGCTAAAACATAACCCTCCTGGCAGCAGTCGGGTAAAAAAAGGTGAAAACTGAATATATTCTATTGGTTTATGCTTGTAATAGCTTACCGGGAGTTGATGAAGCATTGCTTCCACTATCATCAGCTTTGGACAGATCTATCGCTCCTTTATCAATTGGTTTTACTTCCGGGACCCTCGCCTCAACTTCCTTGACTGACGTCACTTCCTTTAACGGGCTGGTCTTCTCATACCTTGCTTTCGAAGGTTTCCGTTTTGTTAGTGGATCTGTGATCCGTCTGCCGAAATCCGCTTTCAATATATTGTCTATACTGAATTTGAGACTCTGGTTAATGAAGTCTCTCTCCGATTCGTTATCTGGAGATTTTGGGGAGAAATTCTGGTTATTTAGTCGGTTTTCGTCGCTTTTGTGGCTTTTTGAACCAAAATTTATGTTGAATTGGCTCATGTTTAGGCTGTTCTGTGGTATTTGCATTCTTGGGACATTGGCTTTGAGCTCGTGGTTGATTAATGGGTTCTGGAACATCATGGGTTGGTTGAGGAACATTAATGGGTTTGGTGCTATTGGGTTCGGTCGAAGAAGTATCGGCTGATTCATGGTTAAGTTCTGGCTTAGTTGGGAAATAGCGTTTAGGTGGGTCTGGATGTGTTTGAAAGTGGTTATTCCTTGGGTTTCCGGTGATTTACACACAGGAGCCTCATTTCCAACTGATAGCACAGTATCATCACTGCAGCATGAATCGTCAACACTTATATCCGCTCTTTCGTCATCCAATCTTGGACTAATACTGGAATTTCTGGAACCTTCCTCGAAGTTTGGCGTGTTCTGCAGTAATTTCTCAGTTGAGAACACATTCTCGGGGCTGTCTCTTTCTTTCTTAAGCACATTGTGTATGGAGAAAGAGGATGAATGTACTTGTCTGTCCTTCTCCTCGTATTCCGGGCTGGTTGTGTCTCTGGTGTTCGGTGAGTACGGCTCTTGATCCTCGTCGCTAGGAACCTGAATCTTTATCTGATCCAGATGAGCGGTGACGGCCGCCATTTTGTTTGGATATTTACGCCATCTGATGATCAAAGAGAAGAACAAAATATTAATATAATTTTAATTTATTCTTCATAAAGTATATATGTTAGTGTTTCTAAGAGCAGTCCTAGCTTCTAATTAGCGTTAGGCCTAATCTAAATCTTGACCTATAGATATTTAGTCACCCATCCAAAATTTGACTGCTGTTAACGTTACTTAACCAATAAAACCAATGAAAGTTATAAACATACATACAGTTCTGTAGAGAAAGCTATAGGATACAACTAGTATGAAATAAATGAATAGTAATAAAATTAATCTAACTAGTAACTCCGATACATATTTATTGACCGTGATTAAGACGAGTACAGTTAAAACCTTTTGATAAATAATCATAATGATGGTCGACTTTAAAATATAGAAGTTAAACCGAAAGGGAAACATAAAATATATCATTTAATATTGTTTATGTGATAACTAACCGCGTCGCAACCACAGCGATGTAGCTACAAAACGAGTTACACGAACCATGTATGCTCTACTTGGACATATAAAACCTCCGTGCTACATACTTCATGATAGAAAATGATTTATTTAATAAAAAAAATATTCAGCCGGTGACCTTATTAAAACATTGTTTTTATTATAAATATTTGAATAATTGTTAATTTCGTTATGTTTACACATTAATTTATTTTTCCGCTCCCATAACCTATTTCATCAGACTATTTGTATTGGAACAAAAAAAGTTAAACATGATTTAATAAGTAAAGCATACTTCCGATGTTGTCGACCACACACGATGCCCACGCGCCTTTAGCATTTCTCACTAATCACCGCATACGAAATTCAACTCTAATGCCTAAAGAATAAAGCCGTTTTCATTTATATAATATCTCGTCGTTAACAACAAATTACTGCATACATATGTCAACCTTAAGACACATCAAAATAAGGTTGTTTTTCAGATGTTCATAATAAATTATCGTTGTAGACTTATTTGATTCGCATTCGAAATACGAATTTATAGAACAGCAATACAGATGTTCGAGAACGCAAATTTAAAGTTGTTAAACACGTACATTGTACTCGATACAAGCGATTCTCGACCTTATTTTATATACAATAAAGCATTTATAAGACGCGTATAAGAATGTTTCAAGTGAATTGGATAATTGCACGGCTAAAAGTGAACTTTACGTCTGCGGTTATAAGGTTGTATTTAATTACTTTTTATTTTTATTTTCAATACCGCTCTGCAATTTTCAGGTGTTGGCGATTTTACATAGTGAGCTCTGGGCCTCTGTAATTGCGCTATTAATATAATAAAAATGTCCGAACAAAACGGTTTTTAAATTGATATTTTTGTGGCTATCTCGTTTTTGATTAAACGCTACAATAAATCATAACAATTCCAGTCTTAGTTATTATTTAAAAAAATCCAAGTTGGCTGAATGATCATGATCCTTCGTGCGGAATATTTTTTTGACATTTCTAATAAAAAAAAATCACATGCGTTAAACGTCTATATATTAATGATTATTATTTGTGTGTGTTAAACTGTGACGGCAGTACTGTATGGTATAAAAAATATTCATAAACTTATATAGATATAGTTTTTATTCAGTCAACCCTAACATGGTGTGACAACGTATAGCCATTAACTTGTGTTTGAATCACATTATAAATAAAACTGTCATAATGACACTTAGTTTCCCGCCAGGAATGGCGCGGACAAATGTCAAGATGACAAGTCATATTTTTTTTTATTTCGTTTATAGAAGCGATCTTTTTAAGGTATTTTATAGGCGAGTTATATTAATGTTATTATTTATTTACGCACAATTACTATTTCATACTTGCTTCCGTTCATAATTTTTATAACTGCGAAGGTGTGTTTGTTATTTCATGTAGGTAATTTCATTAATGTTGCCAGTTTAGAAAAAACTACCCGACGCTTGGGAAATATAAATAAAGTTTTATTGTTGTCTGTGATTGAATAATGATCGTTTTTAATGCTCATTGTTATTCATGGACGAAAACTTAAGGGCGGGTTATATAAATATAGGAAATGAATAATTGAAGAACCGAAATAAATTAAATAATAATAAATATATAGATATTAATATTTTTTTTTGACACATAACATTCAATTAACACATTTATTCGTATATATTCACCTAATGACGCCGCGTTAACTTGAAACGCATTTCATAAACAATGCAACAGCCAGTTGAATATAAAAGATTATTTTTTATCTGTATTCATTACAATACAACATCTGATAGTACGAATTAATTATATTTTATGTATTTAAATCACCCATTTCTACCTTATAAGTGCCTTCAACGACTATTAACACCTTTGGTGCGGTTAAAAAAAATAAATTAATTCAGTATGCTACTCGCTACTGTATTTTATTAGTCTGTGGCGAGTCAAATTAGACTCTATATTAAACTGGCAACATTCAATTTCCTTTAAATAATATAATAATACAAAGAATGTGTAAAATACAGACTATATATATATTTCTCAACATTTTTCCGCCATACGAAATGTCAAATTTACGACAATGACATCTGTCAGTGAAAATCAAAGAAAAGAAGAGGTTTTAATGTTTGTTTTTTAATTTGTTATTGAATGTTAAACACACATCATAAAAAGTTAGACACGGTTAAATAAAACACGCTAACCACTGATGAGAAAATGCGTTACTTTATTGCTGATTTATTCATTGTAAATGTTTTTTTTAGTTTCCCTGTAACTTCTGTTGCATTGTATAACTTTAAAACAATGTACTTTAATACAAATGTTTTATTAAATAATCTTATACCTGGCAATTTCCCAGCTTTAGCCAGGGTCTGCCTTACATGTGAATAGTTTTCACGACCGGCCGCTTGCCTGACATCAAACCTCTTTGGGAATAACAATTTTTATTAACAAATTATTTTTACCGGATTTTTATATAAAAATGGTAAAATAAATAGGTTTTTCCCATGTTTATTATATTGAATTAGTTCTTCAACTCGTATAAAATCTATGAATTGATAGAAATATCATTATAAATGAATCTTTTATTTTTTCTTAATAAAATTCCATAACTAATTCCGTATCAGGTATTTAATGGTCAATAAAATTATTTATGGTCTCCCATAAAGCAGAAAACTATATAGTTACTATAAAACTATATATATATATATATATATATATATATATATATATATATATATATATATATATATATATATATGTATTTTTATCTTAATAACCTTATATGTTTGTCGCCATTTTTACTCACACGATAAAATAATTTGACAGATGTCAACTATGACATACCTACTTTAAATTTAATATGAAAAATATTAATTTATTATATATAATAAAATATATATTACTTAATTATAATGACATTACAATTAGTTTTAACAGTAATTTAGATGAATTAAAAAGGTAATAAATATTAGTCTTGTAGTGTTGGCTTTTTAGTAGAACAAATCGGTAAAAAATTAAAAATATATTTATATTTTTTTCGGTTTTTTACTTCTATTTTTATATATAAATAAGTTTAATTAAATTCTTTATTTTATCCATTCTACGTATTCTATTAAAAGCTTGTGTATTGTGTACCTAAGTAATAAAAACTAATGTCAATATATTATTAATGTTATTCAAACTGACAATTTAAATTAAAACGTGATATATATGATAATAACTTAATACATAATATGTTATACGGCTTACAAGTAATATGGACACATGATAGAGCTGTGACCACTCAGAGAACCGGTTACCGAAAACCGATAACAAAATTATAGCTTTATCGATAAAATTATATTATATACGGCGTGAAAAAATCTATTATTCATTGAATTATATGAATGCTAAAATATATATATATATATATTAATAAAAATATTTTCTTAAGAATGACGCGTTATATCAATAAATGCAAAATGGCGGCGTTAATAGACAAGTTATGTCATTTTTATACAATTATTATTAATAATGAATCCGACGGGGGTTCTGGATCCAACCCGCATCAATCAGGGCAATCAAACGCCCCTAATTCAATAATAATCAACAAAAATTGATGTCCCCTTATAAACGGGAGCTTTGTCACTATGGGTGGCGATAAATTTGAGATCGACTAAAGAACCCACTGACAGCGCCATCTGTTGATAAATAGTGACACTAATGTATCGACTACTGGAAATAAGCAGATTTATTTAAATATATAATCTTTATATATATAATTTTTCTGTGAGTGTGTATGTCACTGAACTTCTCTCAAACGACTGGACCGATTTTGATGAAATTTTTTGTGTGTGTAATGTTTTTTTAATTAATTTTTAATTTATTAGCAGTTAAATACAAACGTTTTTTTGACATTAGATTTGACAACTAACTAATATGTCAATCATTCTGTCGCACTTCAAAACACGGAGATTTATGGCTTTAATAGGTAAACTCCAAAAATATAAATAAAAAAACGTAATAGATATTTCTTGATTATAGGGTGATACGAAGTTCGCCGGGTCTTGTATATATATGTATAATGTTCTTTATAACAATATTTAAATTTACCTAACTATTTTTAATTAAAATTCACCCTAATAATAAATACTTCAAAATAATTAGCCGTCTAAGTTATGTTATAAATACAAAAATATATGTTTTTTCAATACATAATTATATCCAATTAAAATATCTGGACATTCATTATGTTCATTATTATAGACTTTAATTTTTTATATTTAATTGTTAGTTTTTGTTACTGTGTACTAATTATAGTTGCTTTTACGTTTAAATTCAAAGTATTATCCTTAGTTTGAGTATAGTTAACTGTGTAATGTACGTATTTTGTATTTATACATTTTATTGAATAATACTTTGTCATCATCATCATCCTATCAGAGCCCACTGCTGAGCCTCTTCTCACATGGAGAAGGTTTGTGCATTAAACACCACGCTTGCTCAAGACGGGTTGGTGATTTTAAACTTATAATTGTGAAATTATAAGTCGAGGTTTCCTAACGATGTTTTCCTTCATCTGTCAGTGATGTCTAAATACTCTTAGAAAGTACATATGACTCGGAAAAATCACATTGGTACTTGCCTGGATAGAACCCGCGCCCTCATGCATGAGAGGCGGGTCTTTTAACTACTAGGCCACCAATAACTTACTTTGTATTTGTAAGTATTTCATCTTTTCGTGATCACGGTTGTGATGAAGTATTCAAAACGTCGGAACTAGATATCAAATCATAAAAAACGCATAGTATCCAAAAATATTAATTAATTTAAACTTGTTGATATTATACTAGAAATGAAATTAAAAACATTTATTCCGTGGACTACAATACAAAAAGCTTTCTTGTAGGAACCTATATTACAATTAATAACTATAAGTTTTAAAAAAATCACTTTATTATTTCTTTATCATAGTTGTATAGAATTCTTTGTTAGTTATGTACATTTAAAAATCTTTATATATTACATATAAGATTGAACCTAAGTACGCGTTATTCTCCTCTCTAAAGTACCAATATTATTTTATCATAGTTTAAACTATCAGTATTGATTACGATAAGAATGACAGTTTTATTTAACAAATTATTAGTTTTATATATAATATATAGTCATATATCCTTACTAATGTTATAAGTGCGAAAGTAACTCTGTCTGTCTGTTACGCTTTCACGCCTAAACAACTGAACTGATTTTAATGAAATTTGGTACAGAGATAGAGTCGACCTTACGAAAGAACATAGGATAGTTTTTATCCCAGACTTTTGAAAGGTTTTCTTGGAAACGCGATATAACCGAACTCCACGCGAGCGAAGCTGCGGGCGGAAAGCTAGTATGTTATATCTGAAATAATTTCGTACAACTGTAATTATATATATAAGCTATATATATATATATACTAAAATTACACTTAAACATGATTTAAGAACGAACTATTGTTAACGCGTAAGTTACAGAAAAATTAAGTTTTGCTTTTTTTAATTATTATTATTATTTTATACTAATTAAGTATCGAAAACTTAAAGTTTAATGAGTATTAATACTTACTAATATTCATTTAAATGAAATTAATATTTTTGCATTACTATGCGTATTTTGTTACAAACTATATACTCCCGACGTTTCGGCTACTTTACAGCAACCGTGATCCCGGGATATTTTCAGTTTTTAAGTAAACTCACTCTTTTATTTATTCATTAATAAAATTAATAATTTCTATGTAATTAGTTAATATTATATATATGTATATAAATTTTATTATTTCTATGATCTTGTTGGTACAAATTATCTTTTAAACAAACTTTCTGTGTATTAAACTAATATTTTTCTGATTATACTACGTTTACATAGTTTTTATTTTTTTGTCTAAATAAATTAATTGGTGTTACTAATTTAATGATTAAAGAAATTTCCAAGTTGCTGTAAAGTAGCCGAAACGTCGGGAGTATGTAGTTTTTTACAATGAGACTAAACCTCTCATCATTCCATGTATTCACGGTGCGTGTGTCGGGTCCATCGTTGTAGTGAGAGCAGCTTCAACAGTGACTGTGACTTGTGACCCAGGTGTAGGTTTAATATATATAGAGAGACGAAACCTCTCATCATTCCATGTATTCACGGTGCGTGTGTCGGGTCCATCGTTGTAGTGAGAGGAGCTTCAACAGTGACTGGGACTTGTGACCCAGGTGTAGGTTTAATATATATAGAGAGACGAAACCTCTCATCATTCAATGTATTCACGGTGCGTGTGTCGGGTCCATCGTTGTAGTGAGAGGAGCTTCAACAGTGACTGGGACTTGTGACCCAGGTGTAGGTTTAATATATATAGAGAGACGAAACCTCTCATCATTCAATGTATTCACGGTGCGTGTGTCGGGTCCATCGTTGTAGTGAGAGGAGCTTCAACAGTGACTGGGACTTGTGACCCAGGTGTAGGTTTAATATATATAGAGAGACGAAACCTCTCATCATTCCATGTATTCACGGTGCGTGTGTCGGGTCCATCGTTGTAGTGAGAGGAGCTTCAACAGTGACTGGGACTTGTGACCCAGGTGTAGGTTTAATATATATAGAGAGACGAAACCTCTCATCATTCCATGTATTCACGGTGCGTGTGTCGGGTCCATCGTTGTAGTGAGAGGAGCTTCAACAGTGACTGGGACTTGTGACCCAGGTGTAGGTTTAATATATATAGAGAGACGAAACCTCTCATCATTCCATGTATTCACGGTGCGTGTGTCGGGTCCATCGTTGTAGTGAGAGGAGCTTCAACAGTGACTGGGACTTGTGACCCAGGTGTAGGTTTAAGGGACCCTATCTAACGCGTTATACGCACACCTCCACCGTACAAGCTCCTCTCTCTACCAAATTTGAAAAGAACCTATTAGAGCTGCCTTGTAAGAATGAATGAACAGGCTATAAAGCATGTGTTGTATATCAGAAAAATATTAGTTTCATTTAAATGAATACTTAATAGTCTTAGATCTCATTACTTTGTGTTTAACTGCCAAGCGCCGGTGCGTATTTTCCGCCACTAAAAGACGTATTTTCCCAAATTTTAATGTATTTTTCGTGGTTGTATTATCGTTTTGAATCCATCGTTTTGGTTTAACGACTTAAAGATAATTGCTAACCGATTTGGAAGAAATCGTATTATGTTCTACCAAAAAATCGACTAAATACAATTTTTAACATAAGCACATATTAGTAGGATACAGTATGCTTACAATGAGATTGCAGTCAGTGGTGGCCTAGTGGTTAAAAGGCCTGCCTCTCATGCATGAGGGCGCGGGTTCGATCCTGGCACTGGCAATGTGATTTTTCCGAGTCATATGTACTTTATAAGAGTATTTAGACATCACTGATTAATGCATTCCCAAAGAGGGTTGATGTCAGGCAGGCGGCCGGTCGTAAAAATAATTAGCCAGAACTATTCACAACATGTAAGGCAGACCCTGGCTATAGCTGGGAAAAATTGCCAGGTAGAAGAAGAAGAGTACTTACAATAAGTTTTTATACACTACACACGTATCGTGTTCCGTTTCATTCAATACCACGTTAATACTATAATGTATGAAGATATTAATGACATACTGTTGACTATACGTGTGGAGTGTTTATTTAAACATATAGTAAACATAATGAGCCTTTCATTTAAATAGTTAAAACATTTTTTCTTTCACTACAATAAATACAAGCCAACACAAAATAATCTTTAATTGCAATCGGTTAAGATTGAAAATCTTCCTATATTATGACTAACGAATAAGAAGAGACCCATCAAAATCATTCCATTATATATAAAAGAAAGTCGTGTTAGTTACACTATTTATAACTAACCGCTGTATGGGTTTGGATGAAGTTGGTGGAGAGATAGATTAGAACATAGATAGAACATAGGATACTTTACATATTATTGAAAAAGAAATCCAAAAACTTCTTATCAACTGTCTTTAATGAGGAACAGAGTTTGCCCGCTATACATTATTAATTCTGATGCTAACGTAGACGAAGCAGCTGGCAAAAACTAGTTATAAATAACTATAGAAATAAGCGAATCCGGAGGTAGATACTAGTTAATTAAATTATAATCCCGTTCTTAACAGAACCGATGACCTTTTCAAAATAACTGATCATAATAATTAATTGGTACCACGAGTTTCTGACACATCGCCTAGGATCATCTTTAATATTGACCGACATACAAAAAAGAAGTATACGTGTTTAACTTGAATAAATAATCTAGATTTTATCTAGTATCGGATATCAGTGATGAAACCTCTCATCATTCCTTCATCACAGTGCGTGTGTCCGGTCCATCATTGTAGTGAGAGGAGCTTCAACAGTGACTATATCTTTATGTATATTCCGTAGATTGTTCGTAACACAAAAGACATACATTGACATAAAAGCCTTTAAATTAATTGATTTACACAGCTGTATATAAATTACATGTTAATCCCTACTAATATTATTAATGCGAAAATAACTCTGTCTGTCTGCTGTTACGCTTTCACGCCTAAACCATTAAACTGATTTTAATAAAATTTTGTACAGAGATAGAGTTGACCTTGAGAAAGAACATAGGATAGTTTTTATCCCAGACTTTTGAAAGGTTCTCTTGGAAACGCGATATAACCGAACTCCACGCGGGCGAAGCTGCGGGCGGAAAGCTAGTAATGAATAAATATAAGAAATTGATTTTACTGAATTTTATTAACTCGCTCACGCTTCCGCCACCGCTTATACTATGTAAACATGACTCTAATGAGAGCATTGTAAGCTATTAAGACGATTAATTACGATAATACATGTTTGAACAAATAATTTATTATGTGATAGTCAATTAAATATTATTTTATATACCTACATGTATGTATGTACTTTCTTTTATTTGTTTTGGATTTGAGAATAGGCGGGTAAAAATTACCCCCGGGTAATAATTACCCTGGGGTAAGATGTTATACAGGGGGAGGGTCAATTATTAATAAAAGACTATTATATAGTAAATTATATAATATTGTTACTTCAAAGGTAGCTCTAGTAGGTTCTTTTCAAATTTGGTAGAGAGAGGAGCTTGTACAGTGGAGGTGAGCGTTTAACGTTAGATAGGGACCCTTAAACCTACACCTGGGTCACAAGTCCCAGTCACTGTTGAAGCTCCTCTCACTACAACGATGGACCCGACACACGCACCGTGAATACATGGAATGATGAGAGGTTTCGTCTCTCTATATATATTAAACCTACACCTGGGTCACAAGTCCCAGTCACTGTTGAAGCTCCTCTCACTACAACGATGGACCCGACACACGCACCGTGAATACATGGAATGATGAGAGGTTTCGTCTCTCTATATATATTAAACCTACACCTGGGTCACAAGTCCCAGTCACTGTTGAAGCTCCTCTCACTACAACGATGGACCCGACACACGCACCGTGAATACATGGAATGATGAGAGGATTCGTCTCTCTATATATATTAAACCTACACCTGGGTCACAAGTCCCAGTCACTGTTGAAGCTCCTCTCACTACAACGATGGACCCGACACACGCACCGTGAATACATGGAATGATGAGAGGTTTCGTCTCTCTATATATATTAAACCTACACCTGGGTCACAAGTCACAGTCACTGTTGAAGCTCCTCTCACTACAACGATGGACCCGACACACGCACCGTGAATACATGGAATGATGAGAGGTTTAGTCTAATATCTTACTTTGTATGAAAACATTTATAGATAAAAAAATTGTAGCTATAAAATTGGATATAGTTCTTCTATACTTCTATGTTTTTCTTGTAATTAGTGGTATTAATGTAAAGATTAAGTTTTCATTATATATCGGTATATATGTATATATTAAGCTATATTTCCTTAAAGTTAAATAATCGATACAGTAGTTATGATTATAAGGAAATTAGAGTACAATTATGAGCTTTTATTATTCGTTTTATTTAAGAAATTTAAATTTTATTTAGTCAGTGGTGGCCTAGTGGTTAAAGGCCCGCCTCTCATGCATGAGGGCGTGGGTTCTATCCTGGCAAGTACCAATGTGATGTTCCCGAGTCATATGTACTTTATAAGAGTATTTAGATATCACTGACAGATGAAGGAAAACATAACGAGGAAATTTGGACTTACAATATTAAATTATAAGTTTGAAATCACCAACCCGTCTTAAGCAAGCGTGGTGATTAATGCTCAAACCTTCTCCATGTGAGAAGAGACTCAGCAGTGGGCTCTGATAGACGTAAAAGATTTAAGAAATAAATTATATTATACATAAAAATATTAATTACCAGTTCTTCTTTAAACACAGTTATAAATTATCATAGTTTTAAACAGTTGTTCAAATTTAAACAATAAGTAATAATTAATTTTCATTAAATTATTTTATTATATATCAACATTAGAATATAATATTGAATTTGAATACATTTTTAGTGACGTAGTCCGGTAATTAATCACGATATAAAATAATATTTGTACTTTTGTCAAAATTATATGAAAAATGAAGCTGTTTTTCAGAAACTCAAGAAAAAATATTAGTTGCTTTTCATTTATTTGTATTAGTATTGATATTATTTATTATACTTTTTGGGTAATAATATATATATTTGTTTTATATATAGTGCCTTGTTTCAATTTCGTTTCTCCGTATTTCTAGGAATTCAAAGCATAAAGCTAGATTCTTATAAAAATAACATAAATGCTTACATTTTTGGTTCGTATTAGAATTATCTGGGAAGATCTAAAAATAAAGAATTATATGTACATACCTATATCTTAAACTATATTAAAGTTATGATCCCTGTTATTTATATGTATGTGTAATAATAACAAATTAAGATAAAGTAAATATTACTATAAAAACAATATTTATGTCAATCATCTCTAAAATTACGTTGATCTACAAAAAAAATACTGTTTTTTTAACAAAAACAACTCATTTGGTCAGACATACATACACTCTTAGATAATACCAAAATTTAGGATTTTTGTTATAGATTTATATATATTCATAAAAAATTAAAATCCTATATATATTATTAATTACTTATATAAACAAAGTTTTATTTCATTAGTTACGCAAAACAATAATTACGAAAATAATTCCTTAAGAAAAAGAGCAAAGAAATATATTTATTTTGATCAAATATATATATATATATATATGTATGTATGTATCATTATTTATATAATTGCTTATATAAAATTCTTATGTACAGTGTGTGGTATGTTGTTATATACAGCCATTTACATATATTAGCACTTTTAACGTTTTAATTATTACCTCTATATATATAATACGCACTTAAATAAATGGAAGATATATGAATTCCTTGTCAATTATAATATATTATATTGCTTATAATTAACTATTTCTACCTGGCAATTACCCAAATTTAGCCAGTGTCTGCCTTACATGTAAATAGTTTTGGCTAATTGTTTTTACGACCGGCCGCCTGCCTGACGTCAACCCTCTTTGGGAATGCATTAATCAGTGATGTCTAAATACTCTAGAAAGTACATATGACTCGGAAAAATCACATTGGTACTTGCCAGGATCGAACCCGCGCCCTCGTGCCTGAGAGGCGGGCCTTTTAACCACTAGGACACCACTGACTTTATACCTATATATATACTAGAAGACCCGGCGAACTTTGTATCGCCCTATAATCAAGAAATATCTGTTACGTTTTTTTATTTATATTTTTGGAGTTTACCTATTAAAGCCATAAATCACCGTGTTTTGAAGTGCGACAGAATGATGACATAATAGTTAGTTGTCAAATCTAATGTCAAAAAAAAAGTTTGTATCAACAACTTCTAATAAACAAAATTGTGAACCTAAACCATTCCCAGGTTCCCTTGAACACACACAAAAAAATTCATCAAAATCGGTCCAGTCTTTTGAGAGAAGTTCAGTGACATACATGCCCACAGAAGAATTATATATATAAAGATTACATAACTAATTAATTATTTTCTCATAAATTGTCGAGTGTTTGATTTAAAAAGTTTCTTTAACTGTATGTGTGATTTCAAATAGATTTTTGTTATATGTAATAAAGTCTTGATTTATAGGTATATACCTATAATATAACAGGAATAAGTTATTTTTTAAAACTTATGTATATATAAACGTTTATTTTAGAAACGGCTGGGCTGATTTTCATGAAATTTTGCTAACATTTAGATTAGAACAAAGATTATTTGACATATAAAATAACTATTTATTCTTATATATGCCTATATTTTTTCTTTTATAGAGAATCATTTTTAGTTTTGGAAATTTATTTAAAAACTGATAATATATTTTAAATATTAATTGTTACATCTGTGTTCGAAAAACCTTGATTTCTAGTTTTGTAATAAATTTGTATTTATAATTAAAAGTAATTATATTATTATAAAAGAAAATAAGTTGAATATCACAGAAGTTTTAACGATTACGCGGGATTGGTTAAAAGTTTTTAAGTATTTACGTGAAAAATTACGTAAAACATTAAAATTTTTGTTAGTTTGACAAAATTTTGATAAAGTACTAATTAACGTATATATTTTAGTTAGTTATATATAAAAATGTCTTCTATGTATGAATTTTTCTTCAAATAAAATTCGTATAGGTACGCGGAACACGGAAAGAAAGAAAATACCTATAGTATAAAGTGGAATTAGAATTATTTTCTTGTTTTTATTATTCGCGAATTTAAATTTCCTCTCCATAGCTATAACATCACACGGGATAAAATATTTTTATAATTAATATCTTTTTATTAAAATAAGAAAAATAATGCAGAAAACGTAAAATTATTCCATATTTATAAAACGAAATCATCATAACAGTTTCCTATAATTATAAATTTTACAACCTGATAATATATAATAATTAATAAATAAAACATGTTTTTATTAAAATCTATAATATATACAAATATATTGGCATAATAAAACCTACCTTAAATTAAAATCCAGATAAACATAAAACCTCTTTTAACTTAAACTTCACGATCACTGACACTGACGCATTGTGAGCAAAAAAAAAAAAAACGAAAACAAATTCCCGCCAAAATAATGAAACTAATGTCAATATTTTTATTGTTTTTTTATATATTGTTTTAGTGTTAATATTATTTTTCGTGTCCAGACTATGTCCGTTAGCCGTGGTAGCTGGTATGAACTGGCGAATGTGAGTTCCATTCCCCTCTACTTAGGCGTGGCGTACAAACTGTATGTAGGCGGGGTCCCGAGTTTTTTTCTTCCCTATTTATATTAGTGATCACTCAGCCGGTTTTTATTTTTTCGGTTTTTTTCTTTATTATATTGTAATTTCTGTTTGTTCTGTTTAATAGTAAAGTTGTCATTTCGTCGAGACGTCACTTGTATCGGATTTAATTGACTGAGTTATTTTTTTTTGTGTCTGTCAACGAAACGTAATGTTTGTTTTTGTTTATAATATTTTTTTTTGTGGAGAAGAAAATTTAAGTATATAATATAATAATTCTTGTTGAATTATGTAAGTGATTGAAATATATTTATTGTAAAGAATAATAGAAGTTTAGGTACGATAATTTGAATACATTGAATTATATTATAATCTATTGTAATAAACAAAGTTTCGTTTAGATATTAACTAGGTATTAGTTATAAGAAAATTAATTATTCTCTTTTAATTAAATTTCTTATAAAAATTTAAAGACAAATTAAATCTTAAATACGTAAATTAAGTACAACCACGATATCTTTAAAGACAGTTAAATAAAAATCGTAAAAAATCTCTCGTTATATGATAAAATTGACTTAAATAAAATGCTTTTTTTATAAAATTGAAACTTAAAATCATATTCAGATATTTCATACAAAAATTTAAATAAATTTCATTATTTTATAACTACATAGGAATATCAGAATTATCATATATATGTATATGCTAGAATCCTTTCTTCTTTAAACTTCTCAAACTTGTTCGGGATCGTTTCCTCGATGTACCAGGATTAATGACATTTCCAATTCGTCACTTCCTCCGCATTCCCGGGGGCAATTACAACCAGGGGGAGATTTTAATTAGTTAGATGCTGTGTTTGAACTAACCAGTACACTTGACCGAATAATACATACATACATACATCTCGTCTTAATGATCACGGTTGCTGTAAAGTAACCGAAACGTCGGGAGTATGTAGTTCACAAAAATAAAGCACGCGTAGTAAATATGAAAAATATTAGTTTCATTCAAATAGTTATTTCATATTTTTAAACTATTATTTTTTCGTATTGAAAAACAAGTGATTGAAAGCATATATTTGTTTCACATAATAAGCACATTATTTATACAGGGTGACTGGTGAATTACTATCGATATTTGAGGACGTGATATTTGACGATCATATATGACAAAATAAAAATTAATATAACATAAATATTAATAAACTTCTAAGTAAAGTTAACCAAAAGTTGTGTAATTAATTACGCATCGTATGAACACCCTACAGATTAGGTATACACACACACACACACTCGCGCGCGGCGGCGTGTTGTTGTATCAGCACGCCGCCGCACGCGTCCACACTTGGAACACTTGGAACGTGTACACACTTCATTTATTTATACGGAAATTTGGTCAAAATTTAAGTACCTATTTTTTTTACATAATTCGAATGAGAATCATGTACCGAGTATGCTCCTTAAATATTGATAGTAATTCACCAGTCACCCTGTATACAGGGTGACTGGTGAATTACTATCAATATTTGAGGACGTGATATTTGACGATCATATATGACAAAATAAAAAATTAATATAACATAAATATTAATAAACTTCTAAGTAAAGTTAACCAAAAGTTATGTAATTAATTACGCATCGTGTGAACACCCTACAGATTAGGTATACACTGACACTCACACATACGCATGTCGTGACGTGGTGTTGTATCAACACGTCGCCGCACGCGTTCACACTTGAACACTTGGAACGTGTCAACACTTTACTTATTTATACGGAAATTTTGTCAAAAATTAAGTGCCTATTTTTTTTACATAATTCGAATGAGAATCATGTACCGAGTATGCTCCTTAAATATTGATAGTAATTCACCAGTCACCCTGTATAAATCAAATGAAAATTACATATTTTTTGTGTTTTAATTATATCAACAAGTTCAGTCAAGTAGACTAAACGGAGCATCGCACACTTTGTGAAAAAAAAAAATGCTCTAAAAACAATGAGATCGTAATTCTTTGAGTAAAAAAACTCAAAAGGCAGTTTTTTCTTTTAATTAAAACTTCCATACAAGTCACTCCTGTAACATAACACGCTGATGAAATGTTACTTTGACTAAACATAATTATCATATAATTTAATATATAGGTATATCAGAAAATAAGTATCTATTATTTTATTAAAAGTAATATAAACATACATATGTATTATGATTATTTTATTTTCAATTATAATTAAAGTTATAACAATATACCTCATACATTCTTATTATTTTCAATGTTTTTAATCAATTGATAATTTTAATAACTACATTTCTTTCTTTAAGTAATGGCTTAATAAATTTGGCAAGTGAAATATGTAAGTGACGCCATCTATCGTGGAGTAGATGAACTAAATTAATAAATTAATTTTACTCTAAGAAAATATAATACCAAAGTTGAAGAAATAAATAATTTTTATTGAAATAATTACGTAGGTACTTATTAATAATTTAATTTGTTGTTTTATCTGTATTTATAATAAGAGCCCTCTATTAATGAATAGCACAAAGTACTAGTACTAGTACTAGTAGTAGCGACATCTATTGTTCAGCTTGTACACTGATTAACCAACTTAAGACCCAGTTTCACCAATCTACGTCAAATAAGTAACATCGTGTTAAGGCGTTTGATGCTCTGTTAGATGTATCGAGCGTCCCACCGCGCACAAATGTCCGTTTAAATGTCTTAACCAGCCACTAATATTCATTCCTGCTCTGGAGCTCCGTCTAATGGCTAACAGAATGTTCATACATTGTCAAAACTCAATTGTCCAATCACAGCCCTGATTTCTTGTAACCATAGTAACGTCATCTGTTTTGTCAGTTTTGATTATTTCCTTGTTATTATTAATAAAGTGAATTAAAATTTCATTTAGTATGATGATTTTGCCTCCAGCTTTTCTATAACATTGAAAATTGAGTTTTCTATTTATTTCTTATAATTTGAACACAATTTATGTCTATATTTTTAACAAAATTTATTGACAACACGATTTTGACAATTACACCTAATAAATTGAAAAGAAAGCTTTTTGTGTGTTAAATGTATGCAACCAACGATATATAAAATTTGGTCGCATTAGCTTACAAGTGACGTATCGAGGGATATATACGATCAAAGTATAAAGTGGTGCATCGTGGCAAACGTGTCGTATTAAACGCTATAGTTTCCATTTGGTCGTCTTATAACAAGAACGAATAATTTGGTAGTCGGTCATTTGATATGACGTTTAATAATGCGTTGTTAATTTGTCATCGTGGGACGTAAATATTTTAATAAACATTTATAATTTTGAAGGTTGGTTAGTAAATGCTGTGATTAGACTAAACAAACACTGATTGGTGAAACTGTGTCTAAGTTCTCCCATCTGTGACTCTCGTATATAAAATGTACTAATGATGATAGCAACGAAGTATTATTGACAAATTTTAAATTGTTATTAGTCTATCAGAGCCCACAGCTTAGCAAAGGCCTCTTTCTCACATGGAGAAGGTTTTGAGCATTAATCAACACGCTTGCTCAAGACGGGTTGGTGATTTCAAACTTATAATTGTGAAACTATAAGTCCATGTTTCCTCACGAAGTTTTCCTTCACCATTTGTCAGTGGTATCTAAATACTCTTAGAAAGTACTTATGAATCCGAAAAATCACATTGGTACTTGCCAGGTTTTTAACCCGCGCCCTCGAGCACGAGAGGCGGGCCCTTTAACCACTAGGCCACCACTGACTTTAAATATTTCTAATATATATTTTTTATATTACTATGCCATTTTTCTTTCTTTATAAATAACAAATGAAATAAAAATAAAAACCTTTTTATTTCCTACTAATGAGTTTTTAAATGTGTTTATTTTTAAGTTTTCTTATTTTTATAATCTTAATTTATATGTTTGATGAATTTTAAAACTAAATTAATTTATTTAAGCCAACTATATTTTTACCAACCAACCAAGTATTTTTATTTAAGTAGAATTTATTCATTTGACTTTAATATACAGGGTGACTGGTGAATTACTATCAATATTTAAGGAGAATACTCGGTACATGATTCTCATTCGAATTATGTAAAAAAAATAGGCACTCAATTTTTGACAAAATTTCCGTATAAATAAATAAAGTGTTGACACGTTCCAAGTGTTCCAAGTGTGGACGCGTACGGCGGCGTGCTGATACAACACCACGCCGCCGCACGTGTATATGTGTGTTTGTGTATACCTAATCTGTAGGGTGTGCACACGATGCGTAATTAATTACATAACTTTTGTTTAACTTAACTTAGAAGTTTATTAATATTTATGTTATATTAATTTTTATTTTGTCAGATGTGATCGTCAAATATCACGTCCTCAAATATCGATAGTAATTCACCAGTCACTCTGTATACTTCGTTTATAAAATATTATTAATATAAATAATAAGGATCCAATTATTTGGTAAAAGGCTCTTCCAAATCTGCTAATAACTATTCAAATTCCTTTTATTAAAACAACGAGTAATGTTATTTTAGCACATGCACATCGCCTCCACAGTGGAATGACTTTCTCACAGAAGTAAGCCAATGCCTCCGCAGTAGTATGAATAGTAAGTAGTAATAGTAGAATGAAACCCATTAGGAAAGGAGAGGAATATTATAAAATTTAAAGGAAAGATAATTTACGGGCGATCTGAGGTCTGGAAGGGTATAGGGATGGGTATTTAAGGGTAAAAAATGGGTTTTCTCGATTTCCGGAAAAACTAAAAGTCCTACGGAAAAATGTTATACGGCAAAGTTGTAGGTAATAAATAGATCCAAAACTTTTGTACTAACATTTTTTCACATAACCTGAAAATTTGTGATAAATTCGAAAAACCAAGTTTTTGGTTTTTTATTTTTATCTCTTATAAAAAACAATTTTTTGTTACGAAATTTTGTCAAGACTTTCCTTTTGATGTTACAAATGCACTGTAATTTATTTGATTAGAAATATTATTTTTTTTCAGCTTATTTTGAATAAAAACCGAAAAATCAGACTCATTTTCAATCGAAAAATCACCCGTCAAAATATCAGCTATTTTCAAAAGTTTGGTATGTTTTCAATTTGTTGAAAACTCTATTTTCAGATGGTAAAAAAATAATATAAATTTCTTACTTGCAGTACCATTTTTGGATAAAATAATCATGTCCCTTTTAATGAAATGACACTCGATAATGTTTGGAAAATGCTCTTTCAATTTATTTTTAATAGTTTTAGTAGCTTAATGTAAATTTTCTGTAAATTTCCTAAAAGAGGGACTATCTGGAGAACTTCCAGAGTACACAACTGAGTGAGTGAAAGGTGGCAAACGAGCAGACGGCCCACTTGATGGAAGAGATATAGCAGATGCGTTGCCAACCTTGGTTTTTAGGGATAGGGAGGGATGGGAATAAGGAAATGGTAGGAAAGGGTGGGAACAGGGAAAGGGCAACCGGCTCTCCCACTCATCGGACGAAACGCAGTCATTACTGACTACTTCACACCGATCTTCTGTGAGAGGGTGGTACATCCCCGGTCGAGCCAGCACATTCGAGCTGCAGTAACTGAACACAGCTAGGCTCTACCACCTAAAAAAAATGGTTTTTCTTTATGAAATTCTGGTTTTAACTAAATCACTTTAATTATTTGAATTTCTTTTTATTATTGATGAAGAATCAAACAAGTTCATTGTAACAATTGTAAGTACACACACCAGAAGTCGTATTGAATATGCAAGTTTTTACAAGTAACAGACGCTGAATTTCTTAAATAATTTGACAATAATGATAGCAGTTACTTCAACTTTTTAGTTATTCCCTATCAAAATTTAAAACTAAAGTAATTTTCATGGACCCCCGCTTACAATTGTGTACCCCAATTATCTGTCACGCTGAGCGTCGACCTTTGACAATCTCTGGGGGTCACTGGGAGTCACTTTGAGAATCACTGAATTAGACCAAACTAAAGAGCATTTATTAATTATTAATTCACATAGTTTTATTACGTGTATGAACAAATAAGTACCCGTACACATAAAGATATATTGGTTGACGAATATTTCTAGGGATAGTTACTAAAAAATATTTCATAAAAATATTATTAATAAATACGTTTTGTCTAATTATAAAGGATGGCAACCGGAGGTTCCAGGAAAACTACGAAACATATTAAAATATGAATTACATGTTAAAACTTAGAACTTACACCTAAGACTACATGATTGACCCGATGTTAGGATAGCAATACCATTCCATAGCTTGTGTGTATCAGGAATCTTCTGGTTCACACGACTTGGTGTTCGTTCCGTAGAGTCAGCGGCGTCACTCGTTATATAATATTTTACCGATACAAAGATGTCGCCCCGGCGATGTTCATTTTTTTCCTTCATATTATGCAGCGCGTACGTAACAGTCTTTTTGATGTCTATATACATGCAGACATAAATAAAGTGACAGATTTAATTAACGTCTATAAAATATATATAATTTTTCATAGCATATTCCGTTGTGAATATTTTTTTAGATCAATTATTGGCTCATAATATTAATAGTTATGAAATGTTAACTTCGTTTTTGCAAATCATTCTATATATTCATATCTTAATCTTTATGTAATTTATTGAATCCGATAACATTGGTGCTTAGTACGAGATTTCATCGCTCACTCAAAACTGACAGTTAGGAAGTATTTATTCCTTTTCTTTGATTATAAAAAGTATCGAAGATAATGACTGCGAAGTAGTTTTCACGCATTTAAATTTTTTTATCATATTTTTTATATTATTTTGATACAATATGATTTTTTCTTTATAGGAGTGTCAATTTTAATAAACTCACAGTCAAGTGTCGAATTAATTTCATTAAATTATTTATTCAGTCTTAAATTTTATGTGCAATATTCATTCACTCATTCCTGAATGAATACAAGTCTCAATCCACCGACCAAATGACAAACGTCATTCATCGTTATAAAAGTAGTTTAAAACTTTAATAATTTTAAATATTTCGCAATGTTGTCTTCTACAATATAATTTCAGGAACGGATGCGGCTATGGCCTATATTATTAAAATTTTGTATTATTATAATTAAACTAATATTCGCGATAGGTCCACAAAAAATTATTTGCATCTTGTACTACAACAAAATTATATTGGTTCACGAATATTCTAGGTGTTGTTATTATTATTTTGTTAAAATATTATTATTGACAATTATTAATTACCTAATATGTTTTGTTTTTCGTTGGCTTAATACATACAGACATAAATAAAGTGACAGATTTATTTATTTATTACATATGTAACTTTTCATAGCATTTTCATTGTGAATATTTTTTCAGATGAGTTATTGGTTCATAATTTTAATTATTATGAAATGTTAACATCGTTTGTGTCAAATCATTCTAAACATGCATATCTTAATCTGAACTAAAATTGATGTGTCAGAGAGATTGGTGCTTAGTACGAGTTACAATCGTAGACTCGAAACTTACAGTTATGAAGTTATCTTTGGTTCTATATCTATACTGTTTTATTGTTTTATTTATACATATTCCCGACGTTTCTGTTCCTTTCCATCAACCGTGATCAGTACAAGACGTGATGAAAGCGTCTGTCTATAATTATTCTTATTTATCATCTGCCTACAAAGATTATTAATTTGCTCTCCCACCGCTTTGGATGCCCGCAGAATGCTCTAACTGCATCTTGATGTCTTACAGTGTGATCATGGACATGGGATTGTATTGAAAGGATCATAGGTATCAGATAGTAACCTCTAGTTCTCTATTGAAATTAGAAAGTTTTTTAAATTTAATATCCTCAGAGATAGTCTCTCTATGTATGTAAGTCAATGGTGTCCTAGTGGTTAAAACGCCCGCCTTTCATGCAAGAGGCGCGGGTTCGATCCTGGCCCGGGCAATTGATTGTGATTTTTCCGACACATATGTACTTTCTAAGAGTATTTAGACATCACTGATTAATGCATTCCCAAAGAGGGTTGATGTCAGGCAGGCGGCCGGTCGTAAAAACAATTAGCCAAAACTATTTACAACATGTTCTGTGGAAGAGAAGAACATGTTTTGCCGACTCTACATGAAGTGGGATCAGGGCAGGAAAAAAGTCTCTGTATGTACCTATCTTTACAACAAAGTTCTTTACAACAAAGTTCAGAACGTAGTCTGTTCCTTGTATTTTCCATTGTGTGTTCATACACTACACGCCTATTTTTAATGTCCAAGACCTATTCTTTAACCCTTATACCGATGCTCCTCTTTGTCCTTCCAGCGTATGACAAGCCACAGTCACAATTAAGTATGTATACACAAGCCTATTGTGAAATTTAAACCTTAATTGGTCTTGAAAATTGGCTTATTTTCTTGTGTGGTTTGTCAATCTTAATCAAAACCTTCTTCAAGATGTTGCCTTTTCTATCAGTAGCTCCCGTAATATATTGTAAAATAACAGGTTGTCGTTAAACTGTGGGTGGCTTCTATTGGTTCTTGCGATGTATAATAGTTACGAGCAGGTTGTTGGTGGAGAGAGGAGACTCAAAATCCTTTGCGATAGTTGAAGATAACCATACTCACTGATAGACACTTTCATCTGTCTGTCCATGATATCGGGTGCAGTAAAGTAACTGAACTGAAAAGTATTAAAATAAAGACGGTTAGTCATATACGAAAAACATGGATTGATTTTTATGTGTACTCGCGAAAATATTACAATTTGTTAATGTAAATAAATATATCTATAGCTCTTCCGTTTTATTTTTAATACAATCAATATGTTATACATTTGATACATTTATTTTTTATCTAAACTGAGATAAACTATACCATAGTCCATATGTCTATATTTCCAATGTTGCTTCTTTGGTCCAGTAAATGTTACGTGTACTCGCAGGCCACTTTCTTGATTAGGTCTCTCACCAGCGATTAGTGGAGTATTCACGGGCAGACCCTGGTTAAACCTGGAAAATTGCGAGAAAGAAGAAGAAGTGAAGTATTGACGTCAATAATTAGAGCATAGTGTTACAATGTTGTAACTGTATTCCTAGTACCGACATGTATCGTTAGGTCTGTACACTGATTAATTAAGTTAGTTCTTCTGTGGTTATCAATTATTTATAAAAAGTACCGATATAATGAATAAGATCTTATTGTGTCGAATTTTAAATATTAATCATATATTTTATATATGGTGTCCTATTAATTTCATTTAAACATTCATTCACTCTTAAATTTATGTTCAAAATTCATTCCTCATTCCTGAATGAATACAAATCTCAATCCACCGACCAAATGATAATCATTCATCCTTATAAAAGAGTTTTTTTCACGTCAAATGTTTAGTATCACAAGAGATAGTCACAGCAACATGTCGGCAGCTAATTTGAAGGTTAGTGTATATTTAATTCAACAACTTTAATATTTTAGAACCTGCCGTAACATTGTCTTTTGTATAATATCTATCAAACAAACAAAAGTAATATTCACGATCGCTTCACAAAGTTATTTACATCTTGGACTACCACTAGCTTAAATTAATTAACAAATATTTTAAAAATAGTTATTATTTCGTTAAAATATTATTAATTTTTATTCGTTTTTTTCTTGAATGCTCAAATACATACAGAGAAAGACAGATTTAATGAATGTTAAGTGTTGTAAATATTTTTAAAATCAATTACTGGCTTATTTTAATTATAATGCAATGTTAACTTCGTTTGTGCAAATCATTCTAAGCATTCATATCTTAATCTGAACTAAAATTACTATCCGATAAGATTGGTGTTTAATACGAGTTTTCATCGCACACTAAAAACTTACAGTTATGAAGTTTGGTTTTGTCCTTTATTTACTTCGTTTCATTTTTTTATTTCTAAATGTTCCCGAAGTTTCGGTTACTTTCTACTAACAGTGTTCACTGCCAGGGGAGGAGAAAATATCCGACAGACAGACATTTTCGTTTCCGAAAATATGAGTTTTTTAAACAAATCAATGACTTAACCACCAGTTTTATATAATATATAGTATAGATATGGATTGTTTAACAAATAAATGTGTTTAAATAAAAGTATTATATCTACTAGTATATAAAGGAACTCGTAATAAAAATGTATTTTTGATAAAAAATAAAATTCAGGTTCCATCTGTTACAATTATAGTAAAGCTTTGTTACAAAAAAAATTTGTAATTGTAATTTCTATTTTCGTCTGTTATCAATATAATCTGAATTATATGTAGATGAAGTATTCTTATTTGTAATATTATTATATATATATATATATTATTTATTATAAAATTTTAAATTATATTTTTAAGGTAAACATCCCGACATTCACACTCAGCAATGGTGTGAAGATGCCTGCTGTTGGATACGGCACGTGGATTGGTGAAGATGAGAACGTAAGAAATAATATACATATACAGGGTGACTGGTGAATTACTATCAATATTTAAGGAGAATACTCGGTACATGATTCTCATTCGAATTATGTAAAAAAAATAGGTATTTAATTTTTGAAAAAATTTCCGTATAAATAAATAAAGTGTGGACACGTTCCAAGAGTTACAAGTGTGGACGCGTGCGGCGGCGTGCTGATACAACACCATTCCGCCGCACGCGTGTGTGTGTGTGTGTATACCTAATCTGTAGGGTGTTCACACGATGCGTAATTAATTACATAATTTTTGGTTAACTTTACTTAGAAGTTTATTAATATTTATGTTATATTAATTTTTATTTTGTCATATATGATCGTCAAATATCACGTCCTCAAGTATCGATAGTAATTCACCAGTCACCCTGTATATATGAAAAAAAAAGAAATCTTTTGAGTTTCTAATATATATTTTTCTTTGTTTTAAAACATTAGAACCACCTTCTAGTCAAAGACAAGCAGAAATTTCTTGAGGCTATGTCTTACGCCATTGACGTGGGCTACAGACATTTGGATACCGCACACTTTTACCAGATGGAACCGGAAGTAGGCTGGGTTGTACGGAAGAAGATACAGGAAGGAATTATCACGAGGGAGCAGGTGTTTATTACTACGAAGGTTAGTATATTACTTAAAACATAACTTGTGAGTCAACATAATTTTTAAGTTAACTGATATTTCCAGTATATTAATACTGCTAAATTAAATTTAACGAAATGATTATCAACGTAGATCGTCCATCGTGTTACCACGGATCTAATAATGCTCGGGACTAGCAAGTCTTAGGAGCGAATAGTGTCGTGTCCGCTTAAATATTGAAGAATGTTCTCAATATTGAGTGGCAGTTCTGTCTCGTGACGACAAATTCCATTGTATAAAACCTAATAACAAAATCACTTCTCCATAAACTTACATATTATGTTAGTGATAAGAACTGTATAATATCAATCTACCCTAATTTAATTCTCCCCGTATATATAATGTTATCAGGTATGGCAGCACAATCACAGGGCGGAAGATGTGGAGGCCTCGGTCCGAGGATCACTTGAGAGGATGGGTCTGGATTATGTTGATCTCGTGCTTATGCACTGGCCTATGTCTATATCGGTAAGAAATACACACTCATACATATGTATGTATATGTGATAACTAGCTGTACCCCACGGTGTTACCCGCGGATTTCCGGGATGTAAAGTAGCCTATATGTAATTCCTGGATGTTAGCTTCCCGTATACAAAATTTTATCAAAATCGGTTCAGCCATTTGAGCGTGAAGAAGTAACAAAGATACACACACACACTCACAAACTTTCGCAATTATAATATTAGTAGGATAATGACACATTACAGTTTTGTCACGTTAAAATCATTTACATTTCAGGCCGAGGGTGTGGATGAAAAAATAGATTACATTGAATCCTGGCGCGGGTTCGAATCCGTTTTTGACAAAGGTCTGGCAAAATCTGTAGGCATCTCAAACTTAAATGTGCAACAGATAGATAGGTTGTTGAAGAACTGTCGAGTCAAACCGGTGGTGAACCAAGTTGAGGTATACAGGAACTATAAGAAATAAATAAATATCATTATGTCGTTAAATTAATTAAAATTGTTTAAAAATACAGAATGACATTATTATATGTACCGTTCCAGCATGAGTCTAAAATCATTTAATTGTAAAATCGGATTCAGACAACAATATACAAGGTGACTGGTGAATTACTATCGATATTTGAGGACGTGATATTTGACGATCATATATGACAAAATAAAAATTAATATAACATAAATATTAATAAACTTCTAAATAAAGTTAACCAAAAGTTGTGTAATTAATTACGCATCGTATGAACACCCTACAGATTAGGTATACACATACACTCACACACACGCGGCGGGGGCGTGGTTTTGTATCAGCCCGCCGCCGCACGCTTCCACACTTGGAACACTTGGAACGTGTCAACACTTTATTTATTTATTCGGAAATTTGGTCGAAAATTAAGTACCTATTTTTTTTACATAATTCGAATGAGAATCATGTACCGAGTATGCTCCTTAAATATTGATAGTAATTCACCAGTCACCCTGTATATTACATTGTAGCGAGAATTTTAAATAATTATTATTTTAAATTGTTCTCATTGTTGGCAAATCTCGCCCACGGTTCATAGAAGAATGAAATAAGGCTGAAAACATAAACATTCGCCTTATTTTCCATGGGTACATGTTCGAAATCTCAAAACTGCGTGTTATTGCCACAATGAGAACTACCAAGTCCTGCAAAAAAGCGCCAAAGAAGGCTTATCTCAATAGTATTAATCATTATGCTCGCTTTTTTTTATATTTCTGCTCGATCCCGTCTTCGCCAAAAATTCACGTCTTCAAAGCAGGAATCGTACAATCCATTATGTCAATAGTCCGCATTTCCACCTTCAATGCGTGGAATGATAGTCAAGCACTGTCCAGTAGAATTAAAAAAATATTGCAAATAATTTGTTTTGTAAATGCGATGAGGAAACTGCTATTTAGGGCAACAGAGTTAATCTTGCAATGTTTACAATAGAATAAATTTTAAATAAAACAGTGCCATTATAGTGCTATATATCGTTAATTATTCAATTATAATTTTAAATGAGGATTTTTTTCTATTCCAGTTAAACATTAACCTGGCCCAAAATGATTTGGTGTCTTATTGTCATACGCATGGCATTCAATGTGTCGCGTATACGCCATTCGGTAGTATGCTGCCAGGTAGAGAAGACCCAAATAATCAAGGGACAAAGGTCGATGACCCCCGGCTTGTAGCCATCGCCAAAAAACACGGAAAAACTGTTGGACAAATAGCACTCAGATATTTGGTGAGCTTTAATACACACTTAACAAAAGAATAGACGATTATCCCTACTAATATTTTAAATGCGAAAGTAACTCTGTCTGTCTATCTGTTACGCTTTTTTGGCACATTTGGTAAATTTGGTACAGGTGGTGGTGGTAAATTTGGTACAGACATAAAGTTGACCTTGAGAAAGAATATAGAATAGTTTTTATCCCCTACTTTTGAAAAGTTTCCTTAGAAACGCGATATAACCGAACTCCACGCGGGCGAAGCTGCGGGCGGAAAGCTAGTTGTTCATAAATACTTAACGAAATGATTTTGGGACATTTAATAGTGGGAGTCATTTCAGTTTCACTTCACACATGTAAGAAATTTATCTATAGTGGACACATGAATTATTTAATAACAACTCTTAATACTATAACTTGTATTTTCAGTATGAACGCGGTCTGGTCTCTATACCGAAAACTATAACGAAGTCTCGCGTCGTGGAAAACGCTTCAATTTTTGACTTCAATCTCGATGCCAGTGACGTAAAGACGCTGGACTCTCTAGATAACGGCTATCGAACAGTTCGTCCGTTATACTGGCAGGAATATGAAAACTATCCGTTTGATCGTATCGACGGCCCGATACCCAAGATACCGGACCTCTACCTTAAATGGGACGATGGCGGGAAAATTGACATTTGACAGATTTACATGTGACATATTGACAATCGTTGAGAATAATAAAAATATTTTATAATGCATCATTATTTCATTTATTCGTTTTATCGTTTATTAAGTGCTAAAATCTGATTATTTTTAAAAAAATTGTCAATTTTTTAATTAAAACCAAATACATAGCCACTGATATTTTTACTATCAATACTGTGACGATTTGATACTAAATTTTAAGATTCAGGCGGATTTCTTAATGGCAATTCTCAAACAGACGTCTAGCCAAACTACCAACTGTCGCACTTTATTTTTGTTTCGAATTGACTGTAGCTGGTAGCCCTAATCGCTTGGTCTTGCATTTTTGCAAGACCAAGCATTGCATTCTTGCATAATGCAACACCTCCTACTAATGATAACTATATTTTATTTACAGATTACACAGATCCTGTAAGTATCCAGGAAAGTTTACAAATTGTCAAAATAATGAGGATAATATTAAAGTCCAAACGATTAAATATTATAATACTCACAAAAAAAAATATTTGAATATATGTTCTGCTTTTAATTTTACTTATTTTTTAATTGTGCTAAATAAATATTATGTAAATAGAGGCGAAAACACTAGAAATTGGAATTTAATTTTGAACCTATGCACATTATTTATTGTATTTGCATTTTCCCTATTAAATTTGAATAACATTAAGCGCCATCTAGTGGTAGCACGTCCTGTTCCGTTCTGTTCGAATTTCGGGAATTCCGTGTGTAGAATTTCACCCCCACGGTGGTAAAAATAGCAAACGATTTTAAATTTCAAAAACGCTAGAACAAATGTTAAATATGTCTTATCACTTGCTTAAATAAAAATCTTCATGGTTATATCTTTTAAAATTAAGAAATCCCATACAAACTTTCAACCTCTTCATCCCCTTTTTCGCACTAAAGGGTAGCCTATGTTTTTCTCAGGGTCTAAAGATTGTTTGTCTGTGCCAAATTTCATCAAAATCGGTTGAGAGGTTAAAGCGTGATAGCGTAACAGACAGACAGACAGACTTACTTTCGCATTTATAATATTAGTTGGGATTGACTCCCCCCCCCCCTACCCCAGTGACGCTTACATGGAGCCTACATCGCATGCTGGCTAGCTGAGCGCGGTGAGCGGCAACCACGCAACTTTTTTTTAATACTTGCATTTTTAAACTTGTGATATCTTTCGAATGAAATGTCGGAATTGAATAATTCAAAAACTTATAAAAAGGTATTGAAGCCGTCTTGAATATAAAGTAATTTATTTTGATAAGGATTAATACCAAGGTACAAATAAAGAGCCTTTTCAAGCGGCGGCATATAAATTAAATTTTTAGAATAAAAAACCGCTTACTGTGACATAACTATAATATTTAGACATATGCTGTCGCGACACTTTTTGTAGATAATGATGAGTTCTGCAAAGTCGTAGTAAATGATTTGGTTCTATCATCAATAGTTTTCGCAGCGCACGCGACGTAAGGAATTTTTCAGATCATTTTTTTACACCTTTGGTTACATTATTGGAGTTTTAGTAAGGATCCCTAATTTTTATTTAAATATAATATAGCTTATATTACTCGGGAATAATGTAGCTTTCCAAAGGTGAAAGAATTTTTGAAATCGGTTCAGTAGTTTCGGAGCCTATTCATAACAAATAAACAAACAAATCTTTCCTCTTTATTAATATAGATTATCTCTATTACCTAGTGCTTATTAATTATCTTGAGTTTAAGGAGCCCATAGCTTTTCACATATTTATCCTTAGAATAATTTTGTTTATTTATCCTTAGAAAAACGTTTAATAATTTTATTTATCCTTAGACACGTTAACGAGTTTTTGGTTTCTAAGTTTTGCTGCATTTCCTTTTCCTGCCTTTCCCTGCCCTAAATATTTTGAATATCAAAGTTTTTGGTATTTAAGTTAAAAGTAACATCGTCTCAATTTTTCACTATTTCATGTACAAAAGTAATGATTTTCTTTCACTCAGTTTTAGATTGATGGCGACGGATTTTCAAGACATTTTAAGGTTTTGTTATCACTGGCAACTATGTGACTTTAGAAATACGCTAAACTACATCAGAGACCGATCCTCAGACTGAGAAAATCTGAATCTAAATGTCATTCTGAGAGTTCTTTAGTGGAGAGTATTTTGTCTTATATGTTGCAATTTTATGGTATACTAAATTCAAAATATATTTTCACATATAGAAGTCACTTTCCTATTGCACTTATCATTTGTAGTTTCGTGAATACCATGAAGAGGTCGATGGATAATCTTTGGTTAAAATCATATGGTTGAAATAAGAAAAAAAAAATTAATTTCAAAAACCAAATTTATTTGAAAGCAAACAACAAAACAGACAAAAATCTCAAGATTTTTACATGACTAGATTAAATCAAATAAAACTAGACGAATCACATTAAGAAATGGTATTTATGTTTTAAGGAACTTATACAATAAAATAATTATTTAACGTCCGCTACTCTTTATCCATCAACTCCTTATAATTTACAATATTATTTATTATTATATACTTTACTTCGCCCAACAGTTTTCGAAGTAAAACTTAGGTTTAAACTAGTCCAAAAATGTAAAAATAATCAGAGAATTATATTGGTAACTGAGATTTTTACTTTAATAAATAGAACTGTTCAACAATGGATTTTAATCTAGAAATTAAAATGTTAAATTGACATAGAAAAGCATATTAAATTATTAAAGACTGAACTAATCAACAAAAAATATATTTCTAAACGGTTTTACAAATTCACAAAATTATGATTAATACCTAAAAAATATGTGAAAACATTCTAAGATGTAAGCTAGATGTACATATATAATGCGAGAAGACGATCAAATACAACATTTTCACAAACCACTTTTCATTGTTACTTAAACATTATGCAATGAAGTTCCAAATATATGATGTAGATGGCGTTAATAATAATTTCAGATTAACATCATAAACATGAATTAAAGATTACTATAAAATTAAAAATGTTGAAATTACTAATATGAAAAAAAATATAATAGAAAACAAAAAGAGTATTAAGAAAAATTTTGATATCTTATAAATAACACCAAAACAAAAACAACATATTCTAAGAACGGATAAATTGAAAAAATATTTGGTCAACTTTTGTACATATTACAATAAAAACTGATTATTATTTTACCTAGTTATTATATTAATACTAATAATTATGAGAGAGTTAAATATACAAATAAAACTAACGTTACAGGTAGCTCAGGAACACTAACACATCTCCTCGCTATAAACAACTTGAACTGAATACATACCGAGTATAAACATATCTTCATTGATACTAAAACAATAGTTTGTGCCAATTATATAATATAATATATAAGGAAAGACATGTGTATTAACAATCACAGTAGAACATTGTATTCACCTACAGAACCACATACATTGATGTACTATTATATTATTATATACAGGGTGTATGAAAAACTATGTCAACCCTCTTAACTACGTTATCAGTATCGAAAATGTAACACAATAAAACAACTAACATTTACAAACTCTTCAATAAAAATAATAAAATTTAATATTAAATGATTATTATATGTAGAGCAACAAAATGTTTGTAAGCCCTGGTATAACACGATGACACGCAATGACGTCATCACAGCTGCTGCGCTACTAGTGACGACCTCGATGTTACTTTCACATTATTGAAAATATCGATATTTAAAAAATCATAACAATAAATAAATATTTAATATTCATATTATTTCAATACTTATTTTGATATATCACACATTAGTATTATTTTTGATTGTAAAACACCATAAATAGCAGAAGTAGATTAACGATTTATCATATAATACAACATAGTTAATTTATCTGAAAAAGTTCCAAATTATAATATTTATTATTAATAAAAGTAATTTTAAATGAAATTATTTTAATGTGAAAAGTACAACTACTTATAGCAATATTGAAAATGTCGATAGAATATTTATCGATAAACCTAATTGTTAAAATTGCAAATTTATATTCGAAACACTAACAATAGACGAGTGCGCCACGCCGGCGGCCGGCGCCTGCGATCAAAGGCCGCGCATGCGTCGGCGCGACTGTACGGGGCCTTGACCTTGTATTGGTCAGATGTTTGGAACATTTTTCAAATAATATCGATTTAAAACTTATTTAGACTATGCACTGAAACTGACCTCTGCTTGATATTTTTTAAGTTATACAATTTTTTATAATAAGGTTATACTTATATGTATACATGCCTTCAAGGGTTGACACAGTTTTTCATACACCCTGTTTATAGTTGTTTTGATGTATAATAATTATAAAACATATCCGTATAATGTTTCATTTCAATAATATATATCGTTAATGTCTATTGGTTACAGAAGCAGTACATGTTGAGGTGAGGGTGAGTGGCGCTTATACAGCTCGGCTCGTTGTTGTAACTGTGCATTATGTAAAATACATTATTAGTATATTATCTTGTATTATACATTATTTTAAAACATAACCGTTTTCGTGTTAATAATACTGATACTTACGCGTTAGTTCTTGATATATCTCTTGAATTTATCTCAAATCTGTCCTACTACTACTACTACTGCTACTACTCTGGTCCTACTGCGATCTGAAATCATAAACATATAACTTTCAGCCTTTCAGTCATTTAGACTTCAACCACTAATGACTATCACTAGTTATCACTTAAATTATCTACTATATGTAAGGTCCGTAAAATCAATGAAACTTTACCTAAATTTATTTTACGTTATATATATACATATTTATGGCACCCCATGTCCGACCTGCAGTAATTTGACCACAGCTAGGCTCTACCACCTTACATAATCCAGACATAATCTAAAGTATGTCTAGTAATATTTGTTACAATTCGACCTATCGGATGTAACAACGCTGCTAATATTTGGAAAGGGGCTATCAAATGCATGCAGAAAACTATTTAAATAGTAAATAACTTCAGGTCTTTTACTTCTTCCTACCTTAAGCTGATAGTTCTCCCTGGTCTGTTTCACTCTGATCCGTCTTGATCGCGAGCCTCCACGAACGTTAATACGCCGCTGTTGGGCCTCGCTCGCATCACCCACGATACTGACTTGAGGGAACGGACCGCACACACCGACCTGGAGATAAACGTACATTATAACATTAAATTTATATTTTCAAATTTGGTTTGGTAGAGTGAGCAGCTTGGACGGTGGAGGTGAGCCTTTAACGCGCGTTAGATAGGGCCCCCTTAAACAAGGGTCGCAAGTCATAGACACTGTTGAAGATCCTCTCCCTGTAACGCCATGGACCCGGCACCTGCACAGTGCATTCATTGAATGCTAAGAGGTTTCCTCTCATAATACACGGAACCACTTTCCTTCAAACCCTATTTAAGTTAAGTAAGTGCCTTAACAATAATTGTTTTTGTTCTCCTATTATATATACGGACCGTTTCTCCTCAGTGAGATCATTAATAAAGTCCACGAGCGCGGCGGCCGTCCTCCTGAACATGACGTCATCGTGCGTCACGTTCTGCCACGACAGACACGAACACCAGTGAGCCTCCACACCCGCCTCGCTACACGATCAGTTCTTTGGTATCTGGAGAAATTATAAAAAGAATCAGATCAAAAATAATATTAATATTTGAAATTTCGATGTTTTAATAATACGAACTATAGAATAAATCTTCATTGGCATGGACTAAGTAGGACTCGAACCTGCAACCGAAATATCGCTTTACAATTGTTTTCTGAACTAAACTATTGTGTGAGTCGAATATTATAATGTACTGACCGGTTCCAACCGAGTGAGTCCCATGTTCAGATCGGCTCCTTTAACTCTATATGTGTTAGTGAACTGCCTCAGGTCCAGTACATCTAACACCGTCTCGTATACGTCGTGAGGAGTCGTCAATACTTCCACGTTCTCCTTAAGATTCTTCTCCGCCTCTGTTCTCCTCTTCTTCAGTTTGTCTGGAAGTCTGATCGCCACGAGAGGTAATCTCTCTTCCAGTTTCCCTTGGAGAGTATCTCGAACGTTTGCGAACCTTATTTTATGGTAAAAACATTGTGTGACAAGCTTATTTATTGATAATTCTTGGGGATCTCTTTTACGAGTCAAGTTTTAATTTATTTTTAGGTTTATCAGTTTAGTTGCTAAATCGTATTATATTATTAGCAAACAAATTAAATCAAAATTATATATCAAAGAATGAATGGCAATATTAAAACATATGATATTTTCTTGAATAAATCTCTTAAACATTAACCCATAACGAAAAAATGAAAGGTAGAGGCAATTCGATGATTATTATTTATGAGTACTACAATTAATACAATTGTAAAAAATTAAATATAATAACATTACATATATCATTTGCTTTTTGTTTATTTGATTTAATTATAATATTTACCTCGTTCCATGGTCCCCCATGACAATTATCAAGGTGTCCTCTCTACATCGGTCATGGAATCTTGTAAGATACTCCGCAGTGTCTTCATCAGCTATAGATATCACGTTGAAGTCATCATGGGATATGTCAACTATAAACGTGAACGCAAAACGTTTTCCATCCAGACGGAAAAACTGAAAAGAAGACGAATGAAAACATAAAACAGGAAAATAATATTTGACTTGTAAAACTAAGCACCGTCAGAATAATTGAGTTATTATATCAGATAAAATCCAAAACGTATAATTGTAGTAAGTATTTCAATATTCTATATACTTAATTGAAAAATTATGATGAACCAATCAAAAATATACCTTATTAAATAAAACTTAAAGAATAATTTCCTTGCACCTCATCAGTAATATCCAACATGAGTTTATACTGCGGAGTATCTCCCACGCAGTATTTGTTCAAGCTGCTCGTCCACCATTTCTTACCACCGTTTGACTCCTCCATATAAAACGATAGCAAGTAATGATCCGCGGGTTGATTCTTGAAACCATTGAATCTGTTCTGGAATGTTCCTATCCAGGGCATGTCTTCGAAGAACGCTGTTCGGTAACTGAAATCATACGTATTATGCTTACATCAAACAGATCTTTAAGCATCAGTAAGTTTGTGATGCATTTTGCTCGTTTGTAGCTAAAAATAATTTGCACAAGTCATATGGAATAAAGCTATAGATTAATTAATTGTCAAGAAACGAATTACAAAATAAAGAAGATTTAATGTATGATTAAGTAAATAATATCATTTTGAAAATCCAAAATCATTTAAATTTCTCTTAATAATATCTGTCTTAATTTTTCTTAGTATTGAAAATGAACATTATCATTTTTGAAGTGATTCATGAAGAGTGAATGATTACATTAAAATAAAGATTAAAAAGACTGACGCTTATTATATTTCCCCAAAATTAAGTACACCCTATCCACAAAGTCTCACCCTTCATCCTTCAGCTTATAGAATATGAAGGGCATGTCGTCCAAGGTTCTGTTGTTCTTCATCTTCTTCCTCCCGTCAGGCAGTTCCAACTCCGTCTTCGCCGTCAGGATCGGGAACAGGGCGGCGGGCGTCCCATCGCCTACTATGTACCTTGTACCTATCATAAAATATTATTGAAATTTTCTAATATTACTAAGACTATTGGGGTCGGTATTTAGATTAGAATTCCTCAAGAGAAACATAAAGTAACGAAATGTAAAGTTGTTTACCATTTTAGATATTGTTTTCTTATAAAGTTTCTCATTAAAAAGATGCAGATAAATTTAACAAAAACAACAAAGAAAACTTACCCCGTAATATATCATTCAAAATATAATGTTGGTTGTTACATACCCATTCAAAATCGTAGCGCCCAGTGTTTCCTTTAAAACTTTATAACTCTTCGGCATTTTTCGTATGAATCCGTTTTTGGAGGTGGAGTCGAATCCCAGGATGAGCACGTTCAAGGAGTCACCTCTTCCTTTCGGATTGAGTTTTGCAAGAACAGTGGAACGGAAGCCAAGAGAGTGGCCGATCCATTTGGATGGGAGTATACTGGAAAAACTTGAATACATTAGAAACATTTTGTTCAGATTTCCATTAGTAACAATTAATCAAAATTGTAACGTGACATCTATACTAGGGAAAATAATCAAGACTGTTAAAAATATGAGTAGCAAGTAACATATATGAAAAATTACTAATCAAAAAAAACTTGACCACAGTGAAAGATCTCAAGAAACAGCAGTAATAGATTATAAAAACTAAGACTAATCGATAATCTTTCTAAATTTATATGAATACATAGAATATATGTTATCTTTCGTGTTTAATATCAGGGTTTATTACAAAAGCAGTATCCAAATCAAATTAACTCACATAACATTTAACCCAATCCGTTCCCAAACACATAGCCTCGGGTATGTCCTTATCAAACTGCGTGACTTCTTTAGAGAATGGATCCAACCGGGGTATCTCACACCCGGAGCATTTGTCCTGTTTCAGAGATTGTTCTAATAGTCTTTCCATGGACCTGGATTAGAAATATCAAACGGTTTCTTCGAATTAAATCATAAATTCAAAATATTTACGAATAAAATATAGGATTTTACACTAGAAAATAATCAAGATTTATTTATGTATTTAGTATATATTATAATAAAATAAAACAGAGATATCTGTTATAGGTATAGGTGATAACCTAACCGATATTCATAAAATTATGTTCATCGCTGCATGAAATTCTAATTTTATTAACACCTCCCCATGTATGTAAAAAGTTTTATAACTATACAATACAAATAAAAAGTATATTGAACGCTACAGAAATACGTCAAAATAAATAGGTCTACTTACCCAATAACAGGCTGCCTGAAATATATATGATTTATCAATCACCAACATAATAAAAACAAAGATTCAAATAATAGAAAATATAATACGAACAGCGTCATTATTAACTTATTTAATGGAATAAAATATGAATGGTAGATTATTAAAACTAACTACAAGTTAGGACCGTTTATACGGCTGTTATTACAAATCCATTTGTTGTTTGTAAAATTAAAGTAACCCATTTTTTTTTTCTAACATAAAGTATCTATGACGTAGAATCAGAATCTTTTTCGTTTCTTTAATTACAAGGTGATTAAATATATTCCGGCACACGGGTAGATGAAGCACACATGTTGGTTTTTAGTCAGTAGGAGTCTGACAGTCCCCTCCGTCCTTCCCCGAGGGCGGCGGGGCTCCATGAGGATTTTCCAACCCCGACACCAAAAAAAAAAAAAAAGGTGATTAAATATACATATATTCAGGATAGCTACAGTCGAGAAATTCTGTCACAATTGCTTGAATAACCCTTTAATAATCCAAGAAGCTTCTAAAACTATGTACATACCTCCTGGTAATATCGAGTTTGTGCTCCTTTTGTAAGCTAGCAGAGAGACTTATGTAGTATATTATAGAGGCGGCTAAGAAAACTATAATAACGATTTGGTTCCTTCTCGACCGATACCATCGTTTAGGCATTGTGACAGACATCTGGAACAAATATATATACATACATTAGGCTACAGTTACACATACTTTAAACAAGCATACCTGGCAGCCGTTTATATTTGCGGGCAATAAGCAATCTTAAAACAAACTTTCCAGATACATATGATTTTTTAAAGCATACTTTTCTCGCTCTCTGTCCGTTCAAACAAAGATAAGACCATCCATTTGCTGGCTATGCAATGCGGTCAGAAGCTTAAATTAAATATCGAGAACACAGGACTTGGGATCAAGTGCTAATTTACTTACAGAAATACGAGGAGGCGACGTTTCATCTGTTGTAATTAACTGTAATTAACAAACACGTTTGCTTATTAAGCATGCTAGTAGCATGCTTAATAAGCAAACGTGTTTAGACGTGCTTAAAGCATCCACCCTTGCACCCTTGCACCCGCGCCGCTAGTAGCATGCTTAAAAATGATACGCCTGTCGATTTTAAAGCATGCTCTAATTAAGCATGCTTATTTTAAGCAACAATGAATACACGTTTTAGCTACTTTTCAGCAACCGTGATCACGGGCAGACGAGATGTGACTGTCTGTCAGTCGGTCTTGTTATTTTATTACAATAAAATACTAGTAAAGTAATAAAATACTAGTAGAAAATCCGTAAATATTAGTTTCATTTAAATGAGTACTCGCAATAATTTTAGATCTCAGCAAATGCTCAATTAAAGCATGCTTTCGTGATTGAAATAAGCATGTGTAACAGTAGCCTCACAATGCTCACTAATTCGGACATACGATTATACTAAGTCAGTGGTGGCCTAGTGGTTAAAGGGTCCGCCTCTCATTGTCGAGGGCGCGGGTTCAAACCTGGCAAGTACCAATGTGATTTTTCGGAGTCATATGTACTTTCTAAGAGTATTTAGACACCACTGACATACGGTGCACGAAAACATCGTGTGGAAACCTGGACTTATAGTTTCACAATTATAAGTTTGAAAAAAGCGTGGTGATTAATGCTCAAACCTTCTCCATGTGAGAAAGAGGCCTTTGCTCAGCTGTGGGCTCTGATAGGCTGATATTTCGATATATGAGCCGCACATATTATGCTAAAATAGCATTTTTTCTAAAACCTACCTGTTTGTTTCGCTTATTCTCAGAAACGACTTGATTTATTTTGAAGTGACTGAAGTAATTTGCAATTTATAATATCTGTTAACGAAAACTGCACCATCATATTTAAATTATCCTAAAAGTAACTTAAGTTACCTAGAGAGAATAAATATATTTTTCAATTATTTCGTTTTACAACGAGCTAACAGAATCTTTTACAAATGTAGTACATAAATTCTTGTTTTAGATATTTTTTATTGTTATTGCAAATTAATATTCCTTCAAACACAAATAACAACATGTTTTAACATTTTACATAGAACCGATATGTAATGGTCTTAGTGATATTTTTAGTTGACTACTCTATTGAACTGTATTTATAAACTACTTAAAGACTTGGGCCTGTCCAGAACTCACATTAATTCATTCTTGAAACGTCCTTCGACTTCAGCCCTAGTACGAACTTTTCCAATTTGGTTAGGTATAGAGAGGAGCTTGGATAGTGGAGGTGAACGTTTAATGCGTTAAGAGTGTTCTGTAGAAAACACATTTTTGTGCTTCTTAAGAACTAATACTCGAAAATCTGATTAATTATTTAAGTTACATTAGATGTAACCTGTGACAATATTTATTGTAATGGATATATAATAATAATAAAACAAGAATTATATGAAAATATGTATTATGAACACTACTCAAAATAAATAAAGGGAAAGCGACCGTAATAATTGTTAATATTGAGTATGATAAAAAATAACTGAAATTCTTGCAGATAATTCCATTTATAAAAAAGTTTATAAAGAGCCGACTACTGGCAGACCCTGGCTAAAGCTGGGAAATTGCCAGGAAGAAGAGAAGAAAGAGCCGACTAGTAAAGTACTTATAGAAACCAATATCTTAATAAATAAAGATGTTAAAAATATATATTTAGATATCAAATCATTCATACTATCGTGTATAAAACCATTAAAATTGTATTAGTTACCCAAAGGCCATAAAAAAGAATTAACTATTGCCCTATTAATTTACTGACTCTTAATCTGGCTAAATTTCTTTAAAATATATTATCACCAGTCGGCACTCCGTGGTCACTAACAATTATTTGTTAGGGATTCCTATCACTTTGTCAATGATATAAAACATGTAAAATTTAGAAACAATAACATAATGGTAAGTTTTGATTTAAAGTCATTATTTCCTAGTTTCTATGTTCTTGACTGCATTGAGATTGTAGGAGGTGAGTTAAAGGATAACAATATGCCTGTAAAATATATTGAGCTCATTAAAAATATAAAATCCCATGTCCGTGAAGACCTTGAGAAACAGTTTGCGCACTCTGCAGGCCTTCAGACACATATTTATGCATCTCGTCTGCTTGGGATCATGGTTGCTGCAAAGTAACCAAAAGTCGGGATTAAGTATGTCGTTAAAAATAATTATAAACGCCTAGTAAAGCCCAAAAATATTTGTTTATTTCAATAAATACTCGCGAAAGTCCTAGATTTCATTATAACATATAAGTTGACAACGTTTTGACTAGTTAAAAATATTTACTGTCGACTTTTAACGGAAAAGAAAAAAGAATTTTGACGTCACAATTTTTATTATTTTTGATCATATATATTTCTGAATATTCAAACATATTTGCGCAAGAATATTGTTTATTTTACAGTATCCGTTGTTAATATGTGATATGATCCGTGACCAATAATTTATAGTAAATGATTTCCAGCGAGATATTTCTGTCTTAAATATAATTTACATCGAAGATTTACTGGAACTTGACTTGATATTTTAATTCAGTAATACCTATTTCTTCAGTATTAATGAGTCCGTCTCGAACATTATGTTTAGAGTGAAGTTGTTATTATATCATATTATTTCAGATTAAAAACATTTGGAGCTAAATTGAAATGCTTGAATATAATATGTTCTATTAATAATAAGAATACTTTTTTTTAAATCTATACTAATATTATAAAGCTGAAGAGTTTGTTTGTTTGTTTGTTTGAAAGCGCTAATCTCCGAAACTACTGGTTTGAATTGAATAATTCTTTTTGTGTTGGATAGTCCAGTTATCGAGGAAGGCTTTAGGCTATATAACATCACGCTACGACTAATAGGAGCAAAGATATAGTGGTAAATGTGTAAAAAACGGGAGAAATTATTTCATCTTTGAAGCCTTCCGTTGGGTGCGCCGTGAAAACGGTTCAAGATACACAAAAAATATGTATTAAAGAATAATAGCTCTTTTAATGATCTAAAAAACAGTCCGCGACAGTATATGTCTATCTTTTAAGATTAACTCATAAAAACCGTTTTTATGGTACCTAATTTGGTCGAAATAATTTGTGTTGGATCAACATAATAATATTAATCTTTATTCAAATAAACAAATAAATATGTTGTTGGTTAGGAGTACTTCATTGTGAATAAAAAAAACATAGGTTTTATCCTGAAAATTCTACGGGAACTCGACCATTCCGAAAACCCCACAAGAACGGGAACTATGTGGGAAGAACCAAAAATCTGCCGTAAGTCACTATTCCACGCGGACGGAGTCGCGGCAAAAGCTAGTTTATTTATATACGGTCGCTTCTTAACAACAAGGTCATTAACGATCACAGTTATACAATTTAAATTAATTTATACAATTTTATCATTTTAAGAAACTTTAAAGTACATTTACATCCATGTATACTATTAAGACAATCTTTTAAATTGGTGGGTACATCACAAATTTGTTTTTCATTATTATAAGCGGTACAACTTTCGAAAAGATGAGACACTGTCAAGTTTAAGCCACATTTACATTTAGTTCTATTATTTTTTGTAATTAAATGAATACGAGTCATATTTGTATGACCAATACGTAACCTTGTGATAACAACTTGGTCTTTTCTACAAGTGAATGAAGCAGGGGATTTATCAAAGATACTATTTCGGATACCGAAGAGTTTCGATGTGTTATCTGTTTTCCAGCTTATATTCCAGCTTTGTTTTATTTTGAACTTGAAAAATTTTCGTAAATCTGTTGGATTTGCTTTAGATCCATCGAATTCCTTATCAGATATAGCTAATAAGAATATTCTTTGTTTACTTAAATAGGAAAGAGATATTTTCATATAAAATTTTGCTAATAGGCACTAAGTGAACATATTGTGTACTTCCCTTATCTGTCTTAAAGCGTTCAAGTTTCTTAACTTACTTGTTAATGATGATACAGGTTTTCAATTCGCTACATTTGTGCCATTAAATTATTTTAACCTATATGGCAGCTGTTTAAAGCTCTTTTAAGTATTTAGATTGCATTATTTTTAATTAATGTTAGAAAACTGAATAACAGAGACAAATTAATAGGAATATATTTGGACACCTTATTGATTAAGGGCAGTATTGTATTCATAAATCTTCCATAATTATTTGTAATGACTAAGTTTATTAACAAAAGTACAAGGAAACTCCTCGTATATTACATGATGATGGAAAATTGAAATACCATGTATGAATATTGATGAGGTGAATGTATATAAGTCGATGGTGGCCTAGTGGTTAAAGGGCCCGCCTCTCATTGCCGAGGGCGCGGGTTCGATACTGACCCGGGCAAGTACCAGTGTGATTTTTCCGAGTTATATGTACTTTCTAAGAGTATTTAGACACCACTGACATAAGGTGAAGGAAAACATCGTAAGGAAACCTGGATTTATAATTTTACAATTATAAGTTTGAATTCGCCAACCCGTCTTGAGCAAGCGTGGCGATTAATGCTCAAACCTTCTTTACGTGAGACAAAGGCCTTTGCTCAGCAGTGGGCTCTGATAGGCTGATGATGATGATGATGATGAATGTGAATTTGAAGCGTCAACGTATTTTTACGGCATTTATAACGGACGAAAAATAGGCAGGGGCTCCTCCCCTGCCTATTTTACTTAATATATGAGGGACAAAAACTGATATTTTTTTTAAATAGAAAATTAAAGTAATTTGAGAGTTTTTTTACATATTCATTATTGTTAATTATACTGTTTTTTGTAATAAATAACGCTTAGATTTTAAATGAATTAGTAATATGTTAAATTTGGAAGAGTTTGTTACAGAATAGTAAAGAGACAGGCCAGGGTAGATATTTTTTCTAGGTCAACATGAAATTATAGCTAAACTAAGTTAATTCAGATACTGTAATTCATTTTTAAAAAAGTATGCTTTATTTATTATTAAATATGACTGAGGATTTCCGCGAATTTTCAAATTATGTATGATTTTTTCATGTAGCCGTCGATAGTACCTCTTAACGTAGAACTATCCGTATATAAAACGCTCAGTGAATCCGGAAACTGTCGTTTAAAAAAATACCAATCCATACATATGTATAATAAGATTGTAGAAAAGTGCTGTCTGCACATTGAAAATAAAAATAAAAAAAACAGCAAGGGGTTATTGATATGTATTTCTTTTTGTCTGTTTGTCTGTTCGCGCTAATCTCAGAAACGGCTGATCCGAGTTGGATGCGTTTTTCACGAATATATTGTGGTATGCTTCAGTTATGCTTTAGTGTCTGTTTCATGTCAATCGGTTCATAAATAAAAAAGTTATGTCAAATTAAAGAAACATGTAATTTAATATGTATTACGTTTAATATTGTATATAGAGAAGCATTACAGTAACGTAGGTTTTTTAGCTACCCAAAATGACTGTGATTATGATCCAAAATAAAAATAAGTATATATTTAAAAAAAAACGCTGCTCATAGAATGAAAAAATATTAGTTTCATTTAAATGAAGACTCGCGAAAATCTTTGATCTCATTAATACTAATATTACCTGCATGGATTTTATTTTATATGTGAATTAAATATATTTTGCAATCGATAATAGTAAATGTATCATTGAATGAAGACTAAATTATAATCACATTATTTTATCGTAATACAAATAATACTGTGCAATACTTTATAAAAAAATGCATTTTGTCACAAAGTCCATTCGTTAATTTTATTACTCTTCAAACTGTACAATTTATGTATATCAAATTAGTTATTTTGAAGAATATTGAATTATAGCTTGAATAATTTATTCCCAGTGACAGTTATATCCCATTGGTTACTAAAAATATGGCCAAAAATATATATCCGGCATGAAATTACTTTGATCTCATTGATTGCATGGGTTCATATTCTAAAACTGTTTGATCTCCGTCAAAGTCTTCAATCTTGTAATCAATATTTTATGTTCCTTCCTTTACTTCCAAATAATTTATTATTATTTAGAGTAAACCTCCAGACGAAAATCTTTTCTCTACATTAACTGCGCGTCTCATTTATTCGCATTCAATATTACTAAGAGATTTTAAAAATGCTATAAAAAAACAAATACTTTACAGTGATTCGTATTCATGAATTTACATTTGTAAATAGTAGTTGTAGGTACAACAGTGTTTATATATACAGTATGTTATGTAACACAGGTTCCGTTGAACTCGTTAATATATCACTAATAGATAAAAATAAATATATCAGCATAGAAAAATAAGCATAAAATAATATGAATTAAAAAAAAATAATTAATTCCCAATAAATTTGAAAGCTGTGCAAAATCAAAATAATGGCGTGGAATAGTAGGTAGGAATCTAGCGTAGTAACATTGCCCAAACTGGCAACTTCTCAATACGCACGACTTTTATAATGGCGGCATATTGAATTATAAAGACACGTAGTCGGATTGTTATCAGTAAAAATAAACATTTTAAATGTACCTATGTTTAGTTTTGTTTTTTTAATTGATTAATTATTATATTTTAACAATTTATGTATTATTAATTTTTTATTAACAATCTATGTATTATTTTTTAAATGAGTCATTGTTACTAAATAATAATAATAATATTTATTTGCTCCGAATGCAGGTACAGAATATAGGTGTATATAATAGAATCTAGTATAAGTTCCAGTACATTCTACCTTAAGGCATGCAAATGTTAGGCTTAAATAATAAATTCAAATTAACCATTAAATTAAAATTAGAAATTAAAATTAAACAATGCAATTAATTATAAATTCATATTAATCAAAATTAACAATGATAGATAGATACATGATTAAGTTGTATATTTTATTTATTTTTTATTCATCAATTTATTACAATATTATGTTTCGTCCATTAGGTAATCATTTATTGAGTAATAACGTTTAACATTAACTTGAAAATAGAAATAAATAAATAAGTTAGCAATAACACTTAACCCGTCTCAAATGTATCGCTTACAAAGAAACGTGTCCCTGAGGTACCTATTCGCAAACAGTAATTTAAAAAAAAAACTAAATTCATGTAACTACATATCTAAGCCACGTTTCAATAACATTTCAATTAAAATACAGAGAATTTGACAGCCCGGGCCAAGTATTGAATGCGGGGTGGTGGGGCGGCAGCGCCTTTGAGTTCTGCCGACATGTCGCGACACTATGGCGACGCATCGCCGTTTTCGCGCGCTCGTGGTCACAAAATAAACAAATACTAGTTAATACAGAAGTTCTACTCACGGAAACCTGGGCTCCTCCTCAAAATGCCTTAGCACATTCTCTTCCTGCCGCACTGAAATCACGGGTCGCGGGCCACCAGAACGACGCGGCACTACCGGCTCATTGTTACGCATACGCACCAGGGCACTCACAATTACATTAGAATTCCGCGGTTGGTGTGCATCTGAGAGGTATCTCAGCATACATCCTCAGAGCACGTGCGCCGTCATAATTACACTCAGCAGAAATAAACATTTACATACTCCTGCGCACTAAACTGATAACGCGGCATCTTTCACACGAGGAGGACGCAATATGTAGTAATGCGAAAATAATGGACGTCAAATCCCGGTCAGCGCGTGAGATTACTACCGAATATAATTACCTATGCGGACGTTCGGGGGAAGGGGGCGGGGGGCGGGGCGACACTTTAATATTGTAGATCAATCGATCAATACTCATTCATAAATAAATTGCGACGATGCTGTTCGTCAACTATGCGTGTACGGGTGTTCCTTTTACGTGTCAATTTTACATTTATATTGTTTTCTTTTAATTAAAAAAATAAAAAAAACATTTTGTTTTCGATTGGAAATATATTTTTTAGCATGTATGGATGTTATATTATTGCGGATTAACGGAAACGCACTCTGTGAGTTAACATACTCTGTAATCTGTATATATATTTATATATATATATATATATTAAAGTGTATTAATTTCATGCGTATTGGTATTATGAATAGTATTATATACATGTATTTCTATTCTGATGAAGTAAGTATATCCCAAAAGAGAATAGATGTATATTTCTTAAAAGCATATTCTACAAGGTCAGAAATCAGTGTGAACCTTTATATTACAATGATACAGATGAAAAAATATGTTTTAATATTATTAACAACCAAACCTTTTTATTTTTTTGAACAATTTAAAGCATTACCTTAAGATACGACCTCAAGAATAACTTCGTAAAAGCTAAAAAAGTTGTCTTTCAAATATAATTTTATCATGCAACTTAAATAAATGCATGTTCTTATAATAGTTATAATTTAATAAATTATATGTCACGAAAACAAAGTAATACAAATAAAAATAACTAAAAAATATTCTAATTTAGAAGGAAAGGAGATCAAAAGTATGTCATACAATTCTGGGCCCTAAATGTAAAGACATGAAAAAAAGAGTTACTTCATTGAAAATTCTATAGAAATTGACAATCAAATCGCTGAGTTATTGGAGGTTTAGTAAAAGTGAGGTTATATTGCATTATCTTTAAGAGTTAGATGAATACACTTAAAAGTATGTGAAAAATAATAATTTTATTTAGAAGAGAATACCTGATAAGTTATAACAAGGCAAGAAAGACTCAAAGACATACAAATAAAGGTAACAAGTATGGAATTCTACGAGGAACAGGAGTAGTGAACTATGTGATAAAAGTCATAAAATAAAACAATTTTAATGGAATATGTATTTTATTCCCTTCAATAATAATTACAATATCGTCTAGGAACTATGCAGGGGGTACAATGTTACTAGTTGCTATCCCACAATTCACACAGCGACCAATCGTTTCAGTAATATCCAATCCACAAGCCGGCGAAATAATCCAAATTAACAATTCCAAGTCAAACGTGCAGGCGATCGTCGGTGTCCAATGTGAAAGCAAGGGTCGTAAAACGTAGGCGGGTTCGGAGTCTGTAAAAAACAAAGCAGTGGTCGTTGAAAACGTAAAATGATCGGGAAAGCACTCGAAACTTATCAAAAAACACGAAACAAGTCGGACTCAGATCACTTAGATAACAATGCATCTTGCATGGTAATTATTAAGTGTCAATGTCATGTTGCCAAAGACTATATACTGAATGATTTCGATCGATATGGAATCGATAATCGAAAAGAATCTTTTAAAATAATATTTAATATTATTATTATATTAATACACGTTATTAAAAGTTATTTTTATTGAATTATAGACATATATGGTGTAGTTTAAATGAAGTTACTATAAGTTTAAAACTAGGAGTAAAGTTTTTATTTTGTAGTTATTAACAATCGAATAATCGTTTTTATTTAATTAATCGTTAATCGATTGCTTCATTCGTGCATCCTAAAAACAGTTATTTGCATATTTCTCCGCTTGTAGATTCAGAATTTATTCAGATTTTTGGAATTTCATACAAAAAAAAAATTAAATCAATTTTGAACTCATTACATTTTGGGCCCACCAGTTTCCATCTCCTTTAATTATATTTGTTTAATTATTGCTTAAAATTTATTTAATTTTTTTTATTTCTTGCAAGTTGCGACGGACAAACTTCTTATTAAATTGCATACATCGAGTATGCGCGCTGCGTCTATTGTTTGCGTCGTCCCCGCACCTGTAGCCCCGCTGCACCCCGCTAGTCGCCGCTGGTCAGCTGAGCGGACACTGCACCTCAGGCCTCGGCCTCGAATTTTGCGGGCAGCGGAGCGGGAGCGGCAGGATCTTACGCGTATAATCAAATGCACCGACCCTCGAATACAGCGGTGCCCGCTGCCCGCTATTTTGGAGGAATGTATGCGTTTTCGTGCCGCCGCCGCTGCCGCTCCGCTGCCCGCAAAATTCGAGGCCGAGGTCTCAGTGTTGCCAGATGAGGCTATTTAGCGCCAATAGGGTTCCCCTTACCGAGCTGCGATATGATTATATTCGCTAATATTTAATTAAAAAATAATTTTTATGCAGAAAAAAAAAGAATTTCAACACTCAGTTTCAATCAGTTTTATGTATATGGGATAGCATTTATTTTAAAACGTTAACTGTCTCGCAATATATATATGTATACTAGTAAACCTGGCGAACTCCGTTTCGCCACCAGAAGGCTTTTATATAACATTTCGTTCGGTGATTAAAAAATGAAGAAAGTTTTTTTGTTTTATATTTGAAAAGGAAAATTTTTATTTCATTTCACAACAGTAATGAATTCATTTCGATTACAAAAATGAAGTGTTATTTAGTTGAACTTCTCTAAGTAAATGAAAGTGAATCTAAAGTATCCAAAGTATAATTATCCGTTTCATTGAAGTGCTCCTTTGTAAACCACATTTTTTTTGTTTTTGGTCTAACGTTAACACAAATAAAGCGGATGGTTTCCCAACACACACAAACTGTAACTGCCCATGTGAAAAACAATGATTTTCTAAATTTATCCCGCAAATACTAAATTACATATCTGTCATTATACGTCAATTGCATAGCTGTCAATTGTATTTCGTTATTCCACGTTTTATAGTGACTGACGTTTCATGTCAAGTCCCATGGGAATGCTGTTGAACGGAATAAAAAGTATCCTATTGCAATTTCCTGGCTCTAAACTACCTCCCCGCCAATTTTCAGCGAAATCGGTTCAGCCGTTCTTGAGTTATAAGTGAAGTCACTAACACGACTTTCTTTTATATATATAGATATAGGTACATAATTTTATATCAAATCCTAGTGGCTTCACTACTAATGTGGGTTCGATGGTATGTTATTGTGTACTGGAAAAGGACCGGCTTACCTTTGTTCCTGTTGATTGTAATTTTTAATTTAATTTTGATTGTAATTACCTTATCGTATTCTTACAAAATAAGAAAATGGGTACTTATTACTTCTAAATTAAGTATTTTAACCTATTTTAGTATGTTAATTTTTTTTTAACTCAGTTCTATCAAAGGTTTATTTATTTAAAAATATGTATTAAAGAATATTTAAATACTCTTATTTTATAGTACTTATAAGGATAATATTTTTTGTTAAAATTAATAATACTCATAATAATACTTATAATAAATATTTATATTAATAATACTTTTTAAAACAAAGTGCAATCAATAAAAAGAAAAAAATCTTGATTCGAAAAAAAATAATTCTGGTAACACTGCTACGCCGTGCACTTCAGTAACTGACGAGTGACGGTCAGTCCGCATAAACTTTAGCTGTGTAATGCTTTTCCGCACGCGCACTCTCGCTTACGAAAATTTTAAATTAATCTCCTTCTGTATTAATAGCTTGTAAGTAGTTTAAATTGTTAAACCGTAATTCGCTAAACACATGATACCATTTGTGTTATATATTGTATATCTTAATAATATCTTTAATAGTGACAAGTATATTATAATTAGTCTGCCGACTTTATTAGTTTAATAGCTCCGAAAAAGACTTACTGACTTGACGAAGGTAAAATTTACAATAAAATAATTATTTATTATTCGTTTGTAAAATGAGGTATATCTAATTAATATATAATATTTCTTAGTAAGTATACATTCGTATTAAAAAAAGAAGATAGTAATATTAATAATTATGACTTAAAATAATGAATTCCAAAGATTTTTCTTGCAAGGATACACTTTTGTAGGATTATATATATGTATGTAGATAGATACTTATAAAAGTTATGTCCGTTTTATTATTGTCAATAGGAAATATTTTATTGCATTTCATTTGTTATTTTCTATAATATAATAAATTGTCTAGTGGTTCGACATGGAAATCGAGCAAGGCATACGTTAACGACGAACTGGCGGCAGGCTGCGAACAGACGGCAAGGAAGTGGACGAAAGGTCTAACAAGGGGGTAAAACAGAGATTTGAGGTAAAGAAGAAGTCATTGTCAAGTGATACTTTACAGAAGACACAAGCTGGAATTGAAATTTTGCAATGGATAGAAATAATTAAGATGAAAAACAATACTTGGAGAAGGCCAGTGTCTAAAATCTAAATTATTAAATGTTTAAGAGACCAATTCATACTTATTTCTTTTCAGTTTAAGAATTAGCGATTGTTAATTAGCTATAAGTTTTACTCTAGAATAAAAGTCTTGTTTTCTTCACAGGAGCTTCTTGCCTCTTCAACACACCTTAGAGAATTTAACGAAGTATTCCTTCGTGGCAGAATATCATGGTCTTTCAATTACCGGTATAAAGTTCCCGATGATTTATTAAAAAAAGTACAAGACGCTTGAGTGAAAATTATCACTGAAATTTGTTTGTCCGTTCCTACCTAATTTTCGAGGCTGTTAAGTTATTATTTAAGCATATATTTAAATTTTAATACTTGTTTTCTTCACTTAAAGGATCGATGATATCCAGGACAACTCTTTAGTTCGTCGAGGAAAACCAGCAGCACATTTGGTCTACGGTGTTCCCTTGACCATCTACTCTGCTGTTCAAGTAATGGTGGAGTCAATGAAAATAGACCTCGAGCTAGCACCAGATGCTTCGGTCTGATTATAACTATTTATTGATGTAACGTAGAATTAACAGAAGTAACTTAAAATACAAATTGTAGAACGAAATCCTTTCATAAAGTGTAGTTGAAAACTGTAGAAATTTTTTATGATACAATAAAGTAGACTAAGTACGTATAATAATTATATGAATAAGATATATATTTTTTACAGAAAGTCAAGGGATTCGCGGATCAAATACACGAAATGTGGCAGGGACAAGGCACTGAGATTTATTGGGAACAATACTTTGCCCCACTGAGGATCAATACAAAAAGGTGACACGTATGAGTAATCTAAGACTTATTTATACATTTTTCTAACCTCTACGTTTTTACAAATCTGTTCTATATACATATCGTTACTATCAGATGAACGAACATCTCACTCACAGTATAATACATACATTAAACAGACTTTATATTTACAACAAATTTTAAATTTATCATAACAGTTTTAGAGAAATTTAATTTAAATGTGAATGTTTTTCCAATTAACTATCATTATATTTTTTACTTTGTTTTTAATAATTGTTTATTATATGAATTTAGTCAAACCTTAAACGGTAATCGGTAGAAACGAGAATATACATAAAAAATATTGAAAAAAACCTTTTTCCTTAGAAACCGCTACAATTATAATACTTGGAGTCAGATTACTACAAGTGGCCAGTGATATGACGATCTAGTGCGACTTCTGGGACACTAAGCTTCGAGATGACTATTGTAATCTTCATGTGAAGGAGGTTGGTTTTGTATTCCTAATATAATTATTTTATATGATCTTCGAAAAAAATATTATATTATATTTATTATGTGTTTTACTATTCCAGTTAAACAGCAATGGCAGTTTCTGTGAAGATTTATCAGACGGAAAGTTCACGTTACCCATCATACATGCATCCAAAACATCAGTGGGAAGCGAAGTTTTACGTGAGTACACTAAACCTCAGTTACTATTTGTATATATACGAGAACGTATTTGTGTTGGTCAAACATAGTAGTTTTTACTATAACTCTTCGATAAATACGGAATCATTATCCCTACTAATATTATAAATGCGAAAGTAACTCTGTCTGTTACGCTTACACGCCTGAACCACTGAACTGATTTTAATTAAATTTGGTACAGACATAGAGTTGACTTTGAGAAAGAACATAGAATAGTTTTCATCCCGGACTTTTGAAAGGTTCTTTTGGAAACGCGATATAACCGAACTCGACGCGGGCGAAGCTGCGGGCGGAGAGTTAGTTCTTCATAATTACATCAGGTTATTTCATAAACTTGATGAGTTACATATCAATTTAAAATTTAGAGTTTAAAGAACTTCGTGTGTTTTTTTACTCGTTTCATGAGATCAGGTCCGCTTACGAAGTTGCTTCCTTGATCCTCTGTTTCCAATAAAGATTGGTGTTAATTTTTGGCATTATTTTTGGTGTTTGGTAAATAAATATAAACATAACTAAATTCTAGTTCAGTGATAGTAAAGTATTTCGTGATTATATTTTTATTATTTTCAGGTATCTTACGGCAGCGTACTCATGATATTGACCTGAAGAAATACTGTATGTGTTTGTTGTAGAAGGCGGGCAGCATACAGTACACGAGAAACAGACTCAGTGAACTTGATCGAGAAGCTCGGGCTGAGGTGAATCAAGTATTCTTAGGTTCAAGGTTTCTTACAGTTCGCCCGTTTAGGAGGAAACCCACTACTGGAAAAATGTTTGGATGATCTCAGTAGCTGGAAAGATGAAATAATTATCAAATAATTGTTACTTTATTTTGTTACACGGGACACTGTTAGCCAATAATATTTAAAAGGTGTGGGGTACAAATACTCGCAAGTCTTTAAAATATATTTTTGTTACATTGTTTATCCGATATTATAAAACATGAATATAAAATATTTTTTGTGTGTTATCTGTTATAATAAACTAGCTTTTGCCGCGACTCCGTCCGCGTGGAATAATGACTTCCGGCAGATTTTTGGTTCTTCCCACATAGTTCCCGTTCCTGTGGGGTTTTCGGAATGGTCGAGTTCCCGTAGAATTTTCAGAATAAAACCTATGTTTTTTTTAATTCACAATGTAGTACTCTAAACCAACAACATATTTTATTTGTTTATTTGAATAAAGATTAATATTTTTATGTTGATACAACTTAAACAAATTATTTCGACCAAATTAGGTACCATAAAAACGGTTTTTGTGAGTTAATCTTAAAAGATAGACATATACTGTTGCGGAGTATTTTTTAGATCATTAAAAGAGCTATTATTCTTTAATACATATTTTTTGTGTATCTTGAACCGTTTTCACGGCGCACTCAACGGAATGCTTCAAAGATGAAATACTTTCTCCCGTTTTTTACACATTTACCACTATATCTTTGCTCCTATTGGTCGTAGCTTGATGTTATATACCCTAAAGCCTTTCTCGATAACTGGACTATCCAACACAAAAAGAATTATTCAATTCGAACCAGAAGCTTCGGAGATTAGCGCTTTCAAACAAACAAACAAACTCTTCAGCTTTATAATATTAGTAATAAATAATTTAAATTATTCATGCTTATTAGTTCCTTTTAACAATAAGCCAATATTCGATTAAAAAGATGTAGATAAATAACTTTTCTTCTTTTCACTTTATTCTTAAAAACTGAAACAAAAACGATAAAGGGTCACGTTCGTTATTTCTAGCAGGACTTGAGAAATATAAAAATATTAGTAATTATTATAAATTTTATACCAAAATAAAATTAAAAAGAAAAATTACATTATAGTAAGAGGTCCTTATTTTAGTACTGTAATTAGCTTGGTACAAATTGTAAGAACATATATCAACCGTGGCGATTCGTAGGTGAAAGTAGTGGTCAAAGTAATGCGTAGTTTTACGAGTATAGAGGGTCCTATAATGAAACGAAAACGTTTAATTAAGTCGTGTAATTTAAAAACAGCCGCGTGAGCTTTTAGATTCGTTAATAAGGGACTGTCCTGGTCCGGTGAAAAATTGTATTTTTGGATTAAACGGAAATTATTTTGCTAGAATTCATCTAGTTCAAGACAAAGGTAAAGTTAAAAAGACTATATCTATTACTTTTAGTAGACTAGAGACGTATGTTGTATGTTTGTGAAATAATACTATGTTCTATATAATTTTGTTTGTATGTTCGTGATGTACAAAATCTATAATACACTTTCCTATATCAACGAATGTAAATATATAACATTTGATAAGATTGTTTTTGTTTTATATAAGGATTATTCTAATCTTTTCTTTTTAATACCATACTAGAACTCTTAAATTTTAATTGTCTTTTTAATTTAACGTTGTGTTCATTATTCTAGTAAATTTTGCTGATATACCAGACGACAGTCTATAAAAAAAAACATTTTTTTTAGTGCGTTCAAAGTTATTATCCTGAATTATTCTAATTTTTTCACTGAAAATAAAACATTTGCTTCCTATGGAAAAAAGTCTTAGAATTTATTATGTGTCATTCACACTCTTTCGAACTCCAACACTATGTAAAGTTTGCTTACCCATTTATTCTTTTATTAAAATTTAATTTTCCTTACCTCATATTATATGCCTTAAATTGTATTCCTTACAAAAAGTGGGTGTTACAATATTGGTGTCTATGTGTCTGTATGTTTGTTTATCTATTGGCATCTAATCTCTTAAACAGATCGACCAATTTCGATGCGGTTCTTTTCATTTGACACTATCGGATTTTTACCAAAATTATTTTACATGGATTTGAATTAATGAGTTGAAAATATCAAATTGTTAAGGAAAAAATCAAATAAACTGCTATTAAATACTTCTAAAAGCGAAAAGTGTAATAAACAGAACCCAAGATAGATTGTTCCATTGTAATTTCACATTTTAAAAATATTCTCTGGCAGCCTTCAAATCTCTTTGTACTTCAAAACTTTTTCTTTTGTAAAAATTCTCTGAAGTCATAAAAGCCATCTTCTATATATATAAAAATGGATTGCTGTTCCTTAGTCTCGCTAAAACTCGAGAACAGCTGAACGGATTTGGCTAATTTTAGTCTTGAAATACTCCTCGAAGTCCAGGGAAGGGTTAAAAGGTGAGAAAAATTGGAATAATTGCCGGGAAAACCCTAAAAACAGCCCTTTTCTATTTCCCATACAGACGTTTTTTTGACATTAGATTTGACAACTAACTAATATGTCAATCATTCTGTTCGATTGAAACAGGAGAAACCTGATTATTAATGGCCTCTAAAACGGAATAGAGTGCGCCCGGTCAGCTATACATATATTACTAATAACGAAACTAACGCGGACGAAGTCGCGGGCAAAAACTAGTATAAAATATTTTTTTAATTTACCATTCATAAAACATTAACATGAGAGTCTGATACTAGACGAATAGATTTGGTGTTCAGTGTTTTATTTTACATAATATGTCATTAAATCTATATTATAACCCTGCTCACTAACTTAAATATATTAAATATCAAATTATCTTTTACACTAAAAGAATTAAACAAAAGTTTGAGAAAATAACACAGTAGAACAAACTAGAGTGGCGACTCCAAAAGGTTGTTCAGTTCAGTTGTTCTTATTCTGGTATTAATATGACAGTTTATTAATCATATTATAATTATTTGATTACAATTAAGATGGCACGAAGTGCTGTTTCATAAGAATATTGCTTTTAAATAGAAATGAAAACTTTTATGGAACCTAAAAAATGTAATTAAATGTGTTGCATGCGTTCAGATACTTGGCGGAACAACGTGTGTCGGGTTCGCTAGTATTACATAAAAACGATAGGTATCTAACAGATTATGGCTATAATGTTTTGCTTGAGAAGCTTAACTCTAGCAATATCAATCATTATTTTATGTTTCTTGGCACTTTCAGAAAAAAATAATGTACCAAAATGATGAAACTTGTATAACTTCTATATCTTGGATCCTACAACTTTTGCGCCATATTAACTATTGTTCCAAATGGTTAGTTCTATAAATATGTACCTTTTTTTTTTGTTGGCCGGCACTTTCAAAAAAGGCCCAAAAATGTATGAAGCCTGAATGATCTCCTTTGCGATCGATTTATATGAACGATCTTAACGAATATTTGATTAAAGTTTCATTTAACACAAAATATAATCAACTTGAAAAATAACAATAATTAAGAGCATCAGTCTTTTACGTACGCACGTACACAAACTTGATTGTAATTCTAAAATATTATAGTATGAACAAAGTGGAGTGCAACAGATGAAATCGGATGAGGCAGACAGAGATATCGGATGATATAGACGGAATTTAAGTTGGTATCAAATTCATTTTCGTATAATTCACGAGCACACAGCTCAAAGTTATAATTCTCCATAAATCGATAGGGTTGGGAGAAGCTGCGTTTCCTAGCACGATGTTTGACTTTACGTGTTTGTATGAAGAAAACGCTGATTTTTCTGATTGTAGTTCTGATTACGGTCACACTAACTGGAGGTTACTGCTTACTTGATTATAAATCAAATTAAAAAATAAAACTATGAATACTTCTTCGATGACGAGAAGTAAGACTTACGAATAGACGTTCAATCCGCGTCCTCGTGATCATGGTTACTGGTAAATTGTTGAAACGGTGCTTTAATAATGGAAAAATAGACATATTCTATTTAATCAAACCGAAGGTTGAACTACATAGTTGTTATATATATCAGGAGTATTAACACTTCTAATCTACTGTTTGTTTCAAGTGTTCAGACGGACAACTGTCATTGTGTACGAGTATTGTGTTTCTGAGTCTTTCTATTCTACACGACTGGTTATCACTGAGCTCAAAAGTGTAGTAAAGAATATCATCGGGATCATTACAATTATAAGGTGATATGACAGAGCCTTTGTTTATAATGGCATCTTTTTAGAAACTTACATAAAATTGAAAAGCAAGAAACATTATTGTAAGGATTACATATTATTTTAATGTTCAGGAAAAAATTGCTTCATAGACCTTCGACTGATTATTACAGATCCGAGGTTCGCGGTTCAATAATTTTAATAAAACTTTTTTCACTTCCTTCGGGAGTCTTATCTTCAAAGGCAATAATTTGAAGTCAGTTAATGATGAAAACATCTCGCCTTATTTGTAAGGGAAAAAAATGTACATTTTGTTTGAGCTAATACAGTCATTTAATGAAAAATATTTACCCTATATTTGTGTAAATTATATTTATTCAATACACAATGTTTATAGTATTGTAGAACTAAATATTAAAATATACTTTAAACAGCATAAAAAACATCCATGAACATTCGTGTTAATAAACTCTTTGTATAATATATCAGTTAAAAACTGCAAGTTAATCAAACACTTCAACCTTCTACATACAGTAGATTCATCAACCAACTTCAATGTTTTTTTCTTCTTACACTGTCTTTGTAATGTTACTAGCGTTACTTGTTATACTCATGTCACTGAAATTTAAATCCGAAGTGCACTATTAATAAAAGCATTTATTTTAAAATAATCTTAATTATATTTTGCTTATGATAATAATATAAACAGTCAGTTCACGTACACATGAAACTTTATAAGAGTGAAGGAGTGACATTAAGATAGTAATACCTTTTGTTGAACACATCTTAGAAGGAGGTCATACGTACATACGTACAGTCATCAGTAATGTGAACAGAATAACGGAACTATGCTACATAATCTGTAACTGCTTTCATATCTTGTATCGACAAACGGACCAATGTAATTTATTAAAAGATCATTCCTATGGATACGAAACAAAATGTTGAGTTGTATTTCATGAATATCTATGAAGCCCTATTGTTGTCCCAACTGATGCCAAATGACATTTATAAAAATTTTCTTCTATTCCAGTGAAAGTGTTTTAAATTCAATATCTACGGCTTTATTATATCCTGTTATAATACACTAGCTTTTGCCGCTGCTTCGTCCGCGTGGAATAGTTACTTCCGACAGATTTTTTGGTTCTTCCCACATAGTACCCGTTCTTGCGGGGTTTTCGGAATGGTCGAGTTCCCGTAGAACTTTCAGGATGTAACCTATACTTTTTTTTTATTAATAATGAAGTACTCTTAACCAACAACATATTTATTTGTTTATATGAATAAAGATTAATATTATTATTTTGATACAACTTAAACAAATTATTTCGACAAAATTAGGTACCATAAAAACGGTTTTTGTGAGTTAATCTTAAAAGATAGACATATACTGTCCAGGACTGTTTTTTAGATCATTAAAAGAGCTACATATTATTCTTTACTACATATTTTTTGTGTATCTTGAACCGTTTTGACGGCGCACGCAGCGGAAGGCTTCAAAGATGAAATAATTTCTCCCGTTTTTTACACATTTACCACTATATCTTAGCTCCTATTGGTCGTAGCGTGATGTTATATAGCCTACAGCCTTCCTCGATAGTCGGACTATCCAACACAAAAAGAACTATTCAATTCGAACTAGTAGTTTCGGAGATTAGCGCTTTCAAACAAACAAACAAACTCTTCAGCTTTATAATATTAGTATAGATAAGAGGTAGATATATACTGTTTTTATTTCACTCACAGAACTAACTGAAAACATTAAATTCATAAATTTCTTCAGGGCGAGGTCGACACGATCAGTAAATGAATGAATCATGAATAATAACACATAACACATAAAAAATAAAGGTTTCCAGTCTTTAAAAAATATTCGTGAATGTTCCGAGAATTTCATTTAATTTCGTTCTCGATAGACCAATCGTACTCACCGTATTGACCACTACAGTTTAAATCAAAGTGTCCACTACAAGGAACTGTGACCCCTATGACAGTTTGTTAAACATTGAGGAAATAAAAAAGTCGTTTAGTTTTAAAGCCGAATGTTCAACGAGTTTAAATATAATAATCATTCGATAGGAACGTACCTTCAGGAAATTATTCATTTTACGTATAGTGTAAAACTTTCAAAATCAAATATGTATTATTGTAAATTAAATAGTGATTTACTGAAGGTCTCCGATGCAGCAAACTAAGAGTAAAACAGACGATAGGTACCTATATATTACAACGATGTCATGGTTAAAGTTGCTCCAAGTATTCACTGAATTATCATGCACTCGTATATTAATGTGACTTCAGAACACTGACGTTAAATGCAATATTAAATAGATATTTTAGTGCATCAGAAACAAGTTAAAAATCCAGCACAAAATTTATTTAAAGTCTGCCAGAATTTATGTAGCACTTTGTCCTTCGCTGCTCTGTAAAACGCCTTATTCATCAACCGTCTGCATCAATAAAAAAATTAAAGTAGAAATAATGAAAGTTTTTAATAAAATAATACACATATTTAATTTAAAAGCTGATGCTTCATTTAGGTATAATTGGTATAATAACAATTATGTTGCTTAATGACATCTAAGACTTTCGCGAGTATTCATTTAAATGAAATTAATATTATTCGGATTACTTCTCGTTTTTTATTATTTTATATCTACATACTCCCGACGTTCCGGATACTTTGCAGCAACCGTGATCAAGTGCAGATGAGATGTCAATGTGAATTATATTTAATCAACATAATTCTTAACTTAATAGCTTGGTGAATTCAAAAAAAGGTTTGTTATTTCCATATTAATTGATAATCACCTGTGCCCTTTATAGACAACTGATCAATTGTTTATTTATTTTAGAGTAGCAGGTTTATCATGTCCATGGCTATTCTACTATTATTAATAAATGTAAACAATGAAATTTTTGTCCATTTGAGGATTACTTTATGTAAAACGTTAAAGTAACTTGTTCGTTTAAGCAATAAGATACCAAATATGATTGAAATGGAAAAGGTAAAGTGAAAAATAATCCAAATAAAATGTACTTACATATTTAAAAAATACATGACTTGAAATTACTAAAAGCAAAAAAAATCTCTATGATGATAAGAAGGATAAAGAAGTTGATTAGATATACAAGTTGAATAATTTTATACATATATCGGATTTATTACAAATTTGTTGTTTTTTAAAGAGAGCCTCGCTGACGTTACTAATGTTACTTCTTCTTGTACGTTCCATGATATTTTAAAATGAAACTTCAATTATTCTCAATGCTCTTGTATTTCTCGAAGGTTCTTCATAATTACATACTTCAATGATACGCACTCACTGAACTCTTAATTCTGCCGTCGTGCGTCCAGACGTCATATTTATACCAATATTTAAACAGTATTTATTATATATTTTAACAGTACATAGTTCTATTCTCTTTTTAAACAATCTTTGATTTCGTTTTACTTTTAACAATAATCATAAATACTAATGGGTTTTAATAAGAATAGATGACAGCCTCAAATTTTTTTCATTTCGCATCCGTTATTAAAGTTGATAGCGCCGATATATATAATGGTAGATTAATAGACTTGTTAGGTAATAGATTAATAGAAAGCTAGGTGTTTCGGTTTACATTAAATAGTATTCAAACAGCCTTTGTCTACTAATTAATATCAATAATTTTTAAATAATCTCTTTCTCAACATTTTACTGTTACAAATAAAGCTTGTTCATTTGCTCATTATTGAGATAATCCGAAAGTATGAAACTCCCATATTTTGTTAAAATCTTTTTGTGTTTTGTTTGCAGTCATTTAGAAAGTTTTGTTACATTATGTTCATACCTATTACATATTTTCAATACTATTTTATTGCAAATTTTCAAAAATTTAATTTTAAATATTTTGTTAGACCAAATAACAACTTAATTTCATTTTATAAATTATATACAGATCAAAGAAGACATACAACTTTTTAACTGGATCGTCAATTAACGGTATAAAATTATATGAAACAAAGGTTTTTAAACAACTTTATCTTAAGATAGGCGCAATAGTTTTGTAATAACTTTTCGATAAATATTTTTGATTATTCTGATTATTTTTAGAAGAAAATTAACCTTTTCAAATATTAAAATAAAATTACAAATATACAAATGTTAATTTCGATTAATTTTCTTTCATGTTTTAACCTTTTTATTTTATGTTTTCATTTTTACATTTCCTACTGTATTTGGATATTTTTTTATCCTTGGTGAAATTGTATAAGTGGATTTAAATGAAGATCTACTCCATTACGTTTTTTTTAATATTCTTTTCACTTTTATCGTCTCTCAGGAAGCAGCGCCAGTCGATCAGCTAGCTGCTCCAACGCCACCTGCCGCGCGGCAACGCTCCTCGATCTCCTGGAAATAATTAGTATTAAATAGTGAGATTAATGAACCAGAATTACCTGTGGTTATACATATCAGAATATATTTATCTCATGAGATATACTTTCGCGGGTAGTCATTGAAATGTAACTAGTATTTTTTGTTTTTACTATCTCGTGATGCACGTGCAATATCGATAGTACGTTATAAAAAAATAACTATAAACACTTATTGTTCCAGTGTGTACTAACCGCTGAGCTGGGACGTTCCTCATCCAGTAACCTCTGCGCCCTGGCCAGTACGTCCTTGAAACAGTCGTCGCGCGCCTCTTTCTCCGTCCTCAGCTGTTGCTGAGCCTGCGGCAGCTGGGGATGACATCTCGCTGCGGAGGGATGACGACCACGAGATGACGTCACGGAGCTGGGGAACGATATTCATGATATATATAACTTATATATAAAATTCTCGTGTCACAATGTTCGTTTCCGTACTCCTCCGAAACGGCTTGACCGATTCTCATGAAATTTTGTAAGCATATTGAGTAGGTCTGAGGCTCTGAGAATCGGCCAATACCTATTTTTCATAATCTAAGTAATAGGGGCTGTTCACCCCTAAATTTTGTTTTGATTTGGACGAAAGGTTTTGTTTTTATTTTTTTATCAAGTGTCATAAGAAAATACATAAAATCCTAAATATTTTTTTTATCACCAACCCCTACTTTTGATATGACAAAACAACGTTTGCGGGGCAGATAGTATATATTAAATAATAAATAATCAAAACTAAGACAACCATTAAATTAGTGCCTAATATAGAAAAATATCTCTTAATTAAACGTTATTTCATTTAATATTTGTTACAAGTGCGATGTCGAACTGTATATTCATAAATGTTTTTGTTATAAGTGTAATTCTCATATAAGTGATAATAATGTCTTAATGGAAATAAAATATCATAAAGGACCCATTATTTATAGGCGTAAAATCGTTAATAATTAATTAGTATATAAAGAAAATATATATAAATTAGATAGATTAATCAAATGTAGCAATATATTAAAACACTATCAGATCATAAAGGTTTTGTATAATAGTGAAATCCCACAGTAATACCTCGGATAGGAAGGTCTGTAATTCCAGTTATTGGTGCAGCAGTTTACTCCTAAGGTCTGCAGCACTTCGCAGTGACCGCCACGCCTCACTGAGCGCCTGCTGTCTCAGCGCTATCTGCTGGGAGTTACCGCCGGGGCATAACCGCTGGAGGCGAGATCCTTCCTCCTGGAGCACCTGGAAATAGATTTAATATCACTACAACTATCTCTTCTACCTGGCAACTTCCCAGCTTTAGCCAGGGTCTACCTTACATGTTGTGAATAGTTTTGGCTAATTGTTTTTACGACCGACCGCCTGCCTGACATCAACCCTCATTGGGAATGCATTAATAAGTGATGTCTAAATATTCTTAGAAAGTACATATGACTCGGAAAAATCACATTGGTACTTGCCCGGGCTAGGAAGTATATTACTACAACTATAAAATACTGCAAAAATCAGTTAAAATCTTATTTAGGCAGAATTAGGCTACATTAAATGAGGAGCTATGATATTATGAAATAGATTTTGACAAGTATTCATTTAAATGAAACTAATATTTATAAACTAAACTAAACTAAACGTCGGAAATATGTATTTTTTTATCAAAACGTTCATCCAAGAAATATTAGTTTCATTTAAATGAATACTCGCGAAAATCTTAGATTTCATTATAAGTCAATCTTAATAGTTACTCTGTGTCTATGATGCTTTTCTTATCACTGTTTTGTACACAATTATTGTTGCTTTGAGGGTGTATATTTTAAATTTCATGGTTAATTTATTGTAAGAATATGTTAAACTACCTAGTGATACATTTATTATGATTGTCGAAGTTTTAATTTAAAATACATAATATGTTTAAAGTCATAATTTTCTCAAGTCTGCGCGTCTATAGCGACCATATCGTTCTCGGCTGCGTCATGGTCCCTCAAGCGCGGCGGCGCGCAGGTCGCGGGGCGCGGGGGACGGGGCGAGGCGTGCCCGGCGCTCCCCGGCCCGCGCCAGCAGGTCCCCGGCGTCGCGGTGGAAGCGGTGGATCTCGCCAGCAGCAGCCAGGCGTTGGCTGCGGGACTGGATCTGTTCTAACAGACGCTGCCAGGACTCGCTGGAATATATGAATTGTATTTGAGTTGTGGATTATGTAAATAAGATCTTATAAATATGTAATTAAAATTCATTTTGCCTTGTTTTAAATGACATGTGGAATTTTTGAATTAGATCTTATGTGTATGTTATTATGTCTCATTTTTCTTTGTCTAAATTAAATTCCATATCTAGTTATTAAGTCTTATTTTAACTTGTACAAATTTATTTGCATTTGTGGAATGTCTTATTTAGATTCTATACCTGTATACATGTCATTAAGTCTCAATATTCTTTGGTATAAATTTGATTCGAACATGTTGAGTATCTATATTAGATCCTATATCTATGTTATTAAGGGTCATTTTCCAAGTTCCCCTCACCCGAGCACTTCCTGTCTCTTTTCAATGTCAGCGATGTAGGGGCTGTCTGAGGCGACCAGCTACTTGGCCCGCTCCTCACACTAGTTGAACCTCTCCGCCCCACTCTCTACACGGTGACAGAGCTCTTCAAACTTGGACCTAAGGATCTGTGGTTGGGGAAATATGATGTCTTAGATTATAGATATAATTAAATGGTTTTGGAGGATATTTTAATGAAGCTGTAAAACTTTAGGTATATTTAATATTATGACATGCTAATCTTTGCACATCCTTGTGAGATACAAAAAATAAACACTAAATTACGTTCTAAAACCTCAAATTGACTTAAATTTCAACGAAATTTAGCATTCATTCGTTAGTTTCTAAAAATAGGATTGCTGAACGGATTTCCGTGAAGTTTCAAAGCTTAATATTTGAAGATATAACTGAATAATGTCTCCATCAACAAGTGTGATGGCTGGAGTACCCTCTCATCATCATCATCATCATCATCTACATATCGTTACTAACCAGTAAGTGTTCATAGTCTTGTCCGTAGTCTTCACTGGAGGCGGCTACTTGCTGCTCCGCAACCCATTCCTCCAACTCAGCGCTCTCAGCCACATATTCATGTCTAAGGATAGACATAAGACACACAAATTTTTAGAGGATATCCTATTTATATATTCCTATAACACACATATACTAGTCTTTGTCAGCAACTTCTTCATAATCAACTTCAGGAATAGAAAGGCGTTACTGTGTAACGCTTAAGAAGCAGTAAATAACAAGTCTTTGTTAAGTAGTTATTTATTTAAATTTCGACCTCGCTTAATGATAAGTATGCTACGTCAGTCTCCTGTTTCTAAACTACCTCGAAACAAATTTACAAATTCTTATAGCCCTTCTTGATTATAAGTAGTGCGGCGAATATGATATGTATATATATATATATATATAGTATCTCTCACCTGCACACACTCTCCATGAGCGCGGCCTGCCTGCTCGCTGCCAGTCTCTGCAGCCTAGCCAGACTGCCAGCCAGCTGGTCATGTCTGGTGACCAGCGCCGCTCCCTCAGGATGACCACCGGAAGCCATGGATTGCGCCACGTGACCCATTTCCGCTATGATCGCCGCGTATGTGTCCAACTCGAGTTCTACGGCCTGTTGGTAGGTTAAAGAGGAATTGTAAGTTAATGCTGAATATACTCTGTATTATTATATTTCTGTTAATTGAAAGTGTTAGAAATTTAAATAATGACCACTTCTTCTGATTTAAGTCCATATATGTATATACAGGGTGACTGGTGAATTACTATCGATACTTGAGCACGTGATATTTGATGATCATATATGACAAAATAAAAGTTAATATAACATAAATATTAATGAACTTCTAAGTAAAGTTAACCAAAAGTTATGTAATTAATTACGCATCGTTTGAACACCCTACAGATTAGGTATACACACACACACACACACACGCGTCGGCGGCGTGGTGTTGTATCAGCACGCCGCCGCACGCGTCCACACTTGGAACGCTTGGAACGTGTCCACCCTTTATTTATTTATACGGAAATTTGGTAAAAAATTAAGTACCTATTTTTTTTACATAATTCGAATGAGAATCATGTACCGAGTATGCTCCGTAAATATTGATAGTAATTCACCAGTCACCCTGTATATGTTAGATGTCATACTCCTGCCAAACGGCTTAACCGATTTTTATGAAACTTTATATGCATATTCAATAATTTTAACAATTGGCTACTATCTATATTTCATACCCCTAAGTATAAGGGCGGCCCACTTTTAACACCTGATTTAATTTTTTTCGGACAACCTTTCATAATGTGGCTTTATAAAATACATACAACCCTAAATTATCACTCTTCTATCACCAACCCCTATTTTTAATATATGTTTTAAAAATATTTGATCCTACTCAATGACTGATAAATTTTCACTTCATAAGTCACTTGATGACTTACATATATATACAGGGTGACTGGTGAATTACTATCAATATTTAAGGAGTATACTCGGTACATGATTCTCATTCGAATTATGTAAAAAAAATAGGTACTTAATTTTTGACCAAATTTCCGTATAAATAAATAAAGTGTTGACACGTTCCAAGTGTTCCAAGTGTGGACGCGTGCGGCGGCGTGCTGATACAACACTACGCCGCCGCCGCGTCTGTGTGAGTGTGTGTGTATACCTAATCTGTAGGGTGTTCATACGATGCGTAATTAATTACATAATTTTTGGTTAACTTTACTTAGAAGTTTATTAATATTTATGTTATATTAATTTTTATTTTGTCATATATGATCGTCAAATATCACGTCCTCAAATATCGATAGTAATTCACCAGTCACCCTGTATATATATATATAGTGATTTATCATACATTTCTTGTAGTTCAAAAATTGTGTGATATGACGAAAATCTAATTCCTAGATATGTATATATATGTATATTACCTTTTGCCGCGTGAGTAGTTGCGTCGCTCTATGCCTATCATTGCCGACGTCACCGGAAGCCAGTGCGGCAGCCCTGTCAGCCAGACAGGTGTCGACTTCCGCTGCGTCATGCAGGAACTACTGGGCCTTGAGCGCCGCCTCCAGCCGGGCCGCGCCCTCCTCCGCCGCTGATGACACAGAGGAGTACGCCTCTTCAAGCTCCTGGCATAGCTGCTTGATCTGGAATGTGATCGTTATAGTTTAGTGAGTGGAGTAGGGAAATAAATTATATGTATATGCATAAACTAATCTTCTTCTTCCTAACAATTTCCCAGCCTTTAGCCAGGGTCTGCCAAAGATGTGTGAATAGTTTTGCCTAATTGTTTTTACGACCGGGCGCCTGCCTGACATCAACCCTGTTTTGGAATGCATTAATCAGTGATGTCTAAACACTCTTATAAAGTACATATGACTCGGAAAAATCACATTGGTATTTGCCAGGACCGAACCTGCGCCCTCATGCATGAGAGGCGGGACTTTTAACCACTACGCCACAACTGACTAAGGAAATGAATTATATGTATATACATAAATTAATAATATATAATATAAATTGGTGTTTCAGTTAATGTCACGTTCACACTGTTTACTTCGCTGTAAGCAACAGTACTATGCACATGTGCTTGGAATCTACTCTCAATCTCTCTCCTACTTTCTACATTTGTATATCTTTTTATCCCTACGTTGAACCTTTAACGCAACCTTGTTTGTAGTCGCATAAGAAGTTTCACTTCAAGAATTCACTCAGAAAATATAAAAAAAATCAATTATTAGCCGAACTTTTTCCAAGAATAATTTAATTATGCATGCTGTATATAATATTTCAGATGAACCAAGGTATGGTGTTCAGTTCTGCACTATCGAACGGACGCGCGTTTCTCTCTTAGAAATAAATACCTACATATAATCACTACAAATACAATGGGACATATAACTATATAACATTACTATGTAATACATGAGAATGTGAGTTATATATATATATAGTCCACCTTCCCAGCCTGTGGATGCGTGTCCAGCTCCTTGCCCCGCTGGAGCACCCCCTCCACGACAGGCCTCCGCCCCTCGAGCTCCGCCCTCAGCTTGGCGTGTTTCTTCTGCGCGTGGCAGATGAAGCGGCGGCCTGGCGCTCCCAAGCTAGCTCTCCTGAAACCTCGGCAGCGAACTTGTGTAGTCTGTGGAGGATTTGGATGAATAAAATTAGTCCTCAAATTGATTATGTACTATTACTATCCTACTAATATTATAATTGCGAAAGTTTGTGAGTGTGTATGTTTTTTTTTATTTATTTAGGCACACAACAGAATATAAGCCGGAGTACATATTAGTTACAGTCTAAAATTATTTTTAGTTTGATTATATTCTTAAGTATGTGTACACGGCATAATCATTACAAAAACAATATTTTTGTCAGGTGCTACATTATTTAGGTACAATTTAAGACTAACGAATAAACAAGAAAATGTACGTTTGTTACTTCTTTACGCTCAAACGGCTGAACCGATTTTGATAAAATTTTGTGTAAAGGAAGCTGACGTCCAGGAATAACACATAGGCTACTTTACATCCCGGAAATCTCGGAAATCCGCGGGTAAAATCTCGGGGCGCAGCTAATATGGTATAAATTATAAAACAGTTGCTTTTCTTGTCCCTAATCCGTATGCATTCTTAATAACTTAAAACTACGCAGTGGATTTTGGTGCAGTTTTTTTTGAAAAATAGATTGTTTGAAGAGGAAGGTTTGTATGTATAATGATATCTATAAATAAGTGGAGAATCCTTATCCAGTTAAATAACTTTAATACATTTTTGATTTAAAATAGATCTACGTCCCGGCTCAATTGTATATATGTATTACATACATATATACATATATTGTTCCGTCAACCGTTAATCATTTCTTATATAATATTGTATTGAATCATATTTTATTTTAGTTATATCGTATACTGACTGTAGACTAGTTTCCAGCGCCTGTCTCCTCTCGGCTGCTCGAGGGCGGAGCGCCCGGGCGGTCTGCAGCAGCGCAGCGGAGTCTCTCTCGATGGCCGCGCCGTCGAAGTGACCACTGGAGACCAGGTCGGAGCCCTGGGCTGCAAGGGACTCCGCTCGTTGTTCGCATTGACTCAACTCTTGTTCCAGAGCCTGTAGACATTTATGTTACCTACTATTGAATATTATATAAATATAGATATATTATGTTCTAGTAAATACAACAAGGACGAAATCGCATTTTTCTGTAAACAATAATTGTTTTTATCAATACACATTTCTAAACAATATAATTCTACTTGTTTTACTTTAAAACAAATTGTTTTCTCATCTGAGGAGCCCTTAGTTTAAATCTAGTTATTAAAGCACCAGCAAGTAGCTCTTTACACTTTGATTTTATAAAAATAATCTTAGCAAAAAAAGAAATCTTTAAAACCACATCATCAGTCTCACACTGACAGTTACCACAAATTATATCAGTTAGCTGGCATAACTACGACAGATAATAATTTGAAAAGCAATACTATATACATGTAATTATATAGTATATCTAGTAGGTATGTATGGATATATGTTGGTCTTACAAGTAAATTATCCTAACTGATTTTGATAAAACTCTTCTATAAAGCAATTTAGACCTCACAATGACATCCATTATATTAGATACACATTAATCACCATCTGAGTAATTCCTAATACACGCATGAAGTCGCAGTAAACAGCTAGTATGTGATGTAACCACCTGGTGTAGTAGCAGCAGTCTCGTGCAGGATCTCAAGTCTGAACCCAGCTCGGTGATGTTCAGAGCTCGCTACACCTCCGCCAACCTCGCTTTGGCCTCTTCCACCGACCTGGGAAATCATAATTATATGAATATATTCAATGCATATTCATAATATAGGAGATTATATGAGATGTTTCCATCATCATCATCCTATTAGAGCCCACTGCTGAGCCTCTTCTCACATGGAGAAGGTTTGAGCATTAATCACCACGCTCGCTCAAGAAGGGTTGGTGATGTCAAACTTATTATACAGCCACGGGCAAAAGTATTAGGCACCCTACAGTAAGACAAGTTTTAGGGTGTTTTAGTATAGCGAGTGTAAATAAAACTGCATTTATGATTACAATGGTTTATTTTAAGAAAATAATTAATATTTTGTAGGGCCACCTTTTGACTTAATAACCGCAGCCACTCTTTTTGGCATTGACTCTACCAGCCTGAAACATTCTTCTCTTGATATATTTTTCCATTCCTGCTGTAACGCGGCCAATAGAGCTTGTTTATTGCTAATCGAGTGCCTGCGGATATTTTTATTTAAAATGGACCAAATATACTCAATCGGGTTGAGGTCTGGTGATTGTGGTGGCCAGTCCAAAAGATCAATATGATTTTCAGCAAACCACTTCATGGTATGCGCGGACTTGTGGCAAGTGGCATTGTCTTGCTGAAATTTCAGGCCATCGGTGTTTGTATCACCGAAAATTTGCGTTATCGACGTTGCTAGTGCTGTTTCCAGAACTTCAGTGTATTTAACACTAGTCATTCGTCCCTCACACAACACCATCTCGCCCACTCCGTCGGCAGCCATGCAGCCCCAGATCATTAATGAGCCTCCACCATGCTTAACAGTGGGAACCACACATTCAGGGTTGTATTCTTCGCCAACCCTTCGCCTAACATAAGTAACACCGGGTGTTCCAAACACCTATGCCAAACGAAAAAAAAAACATTTATTTTCAAAGTTATTATTTTTCTTGCAGTACATTATTTTAAAATCATTTATGTGTTTTAATATTGTACATAAAATAAATAACAATACCTCAAAGTTAGATTCGTCTGACCACAGTATGTTGGACCAATCTTTCACTGAACAATCTCTATGTTTGAGTGCCCACTCCAACCGATTTTTCTTATTGTGTTCTGACAGCCACGGCTTCTTCCTTGCTTTACATCCTTTTAATCCAGCTTTAAGAAGTCTTCTTCTCACAGTATAAACACTCACTGAGCTGCCTTTTGCCTCAGATAATGCTGCAGCGAGCTCTAAAGCACTTTTTTTCCTGTTTTGTAGAGACTGCCTAATCAACAATCGATCTTCTTGTTCAGTAGTAATTTTTCTTCTGCATGTTCTTGGTCTATTTTCATGGGTGCCAGTCTCTTTGAAGCGATTTATAGCATATTGAACTGCACATCGCGAGCACTTCACTTCTCGGGCTATTTTAACCTGAGACATGCCTTGTTCATGTAAAATCTTAATTCTTAGACGCTGTTCAGCACTAAGTTCAGATTTTTTCGGCATGATTAACACGTTAAATGTAAGTCTTTAGAATTGTGAAAGGAATAGTTGCGTAGAAGACGTGTATGTTCACTGCAAGCACTGATAGCACACTATAACCCGAAACGCAAAAAAAGCAAATTCGAAGAAACACCGCTTAGGAGCACACCTGGATGTCATTAATATTTTCTTTTATCTTAATTTGGTTAAAAATTGCCGCTAATACAATAGCTAAACCATAAAACACACACTTGACCGCTATCTAATGAGATAGTGACTAACAATAGGGGTGCCTAATACTTTTGCACGCAGCTGTATGATATTATTGAATGGTGTAACCACGCTAAGGGTGGTAGATGTATCACATATATTTAATAAGATAAGAACTTACAATCTGTACATAAAGCGGTCCAGATTTTATGTTTTACTGAGAGATCATAAAGTATTTAGTGCAAGTTCGCGCTTGGGTTGCTACGAAATTAAATTCAGAAATTTATTATCAACATGTGCCTAAATATATTTTATATCATACACTTCTCGTCTGCCCGTCATGACTGTTTCTTATATATACAATGAATGCAAAAACTTTTACAAGTTATTATTTTACTAGCAATGTATGTATGTTATTTTATTTTAGGAAAACAAACAATAAAATAAACTTATGGGATATAATTATACAAAATTACATATATCAGCTAATTTTCCACTGGTAATTAGACACATATTATTAAAATTAAAAAAAGACCAATAAACATTAAAAACGTATACTGACGAATTTCTTCGGCAGTTATGAATAAAATCTAACATAAATATAATTAAACGAATCAAATTAAAAAAAAAGTAACAAAACACATAAAATTAAAGGCATTAATGGCTACATCGGTTAGTTAAATTACAGACAAAACATTTATATACGTCAAAACAAACTATGAATTGATACATAAATTAATCTCATTAACTTTATTTTTAAAAGAATACATTTTTCAAATAATATATCAATATCTTATTAAACTTTATTATAATTTTGGCAGCTACGATATAAGAAGATATTATTAGTACTTTTCGTCTTACAAATCGGCACATTAAATAATGGTTTATATCTTGAATTTATTAGTTGACAATTAAATTCAATATTAGACAATAGGAAAGGTGAATCTACGAAACTGTTAATTATTTTAATTAATGAAAGATACACTTTGTTTAAAGTTTGCAATTTCGTCTTTTAATCGTTTGAGTTGCGCAGAAATTATATCGGTTATAGTATTTTCCAATTTAAGCCACAATTTGTCGAACTCTTTGGATACAATATTTTGAACTTTCTCACCAGAGACTGGTATTACATTTGTATCCACTTTGGATGAAGCAATGTGGGCTCGTACACCTCTACGATTTTTAATATTATCAACCATGGTTTTTTTACAAATTAATTATGTGTAATCTCAATACGAGGAAAAAAAATAAAAATAAAATAAAATGAAATCAATCTTTCACACATGCGATGCCCGGGATCGAACTCTCGCTTCACGCGTACAACGCTTAGTAAACACCTTTCGGCCAGTTTGTTTCCGCTACCAATGGTGAAAAAGATGATTTACTTAAAACAGCTGGGTTTTATCATTTGATTCTTGACCAATCAGGAGTGAGGACGCAATGCTCTTGAGAGTTTGAATAAAAATACTGGTTTTTAGCTTTTACCTTAAAAATTTTAAAAAACACTTAATCACCTTCTCAAAGTTAATGCACTGAATGTTTTAAGCACTATTGACAGCAATAAAACTAAAAAAACACTTATTATTCTAAAGTTTAAACAAAAATTCTATTCCGATATACACTATTAGGTTAATATTATGAAGATAACAATTTGACGTCAAACACCCAAAATCACCAAGTTAACCGCCTACAAACGGTAATAGCGAATAATTGTACAATAATTTGACCGATAATCACTTGATAGTGGCAAGAAAACAAATATTTACAATTTTATTGACTTTTATGTACGGAGCCAATGTTTACGCTACCGGTAGCGACACCTAATTGATATTCTAACCTAATTTATGTTCATTTAAAAATTACATATTATGTATGAAAATTTATATTTTCATTTTATTGTTTTGAAATGCTAATCACTACTGGATCTGTATATGTAATGGACATCGCTATTATCTGGTATTTAGAGATCACCAGCTGGAAAGATTTATTAACCACAGAGGTCATTTCAATGGAATATATAATTTAAATATAATATCAAACTAATTGTAATAGATCTGCGGGCAATTATCATATATGGTCATACAATTAATTATAAAGAGAATATCTGAGAAGTTAGAACAAAGCAAGAAAGACTCAAAGATATACAAATATCGGTAACAAGTATGGAATTTTACGAGGAACAGGAGTAGTGAACTATGTGATAAAAGTCATAACATAAACAAATAATTATAATGGAATATGTATTTTATTCCTCTTCAATAATAATTACAATATCGTCTAGGAACTATGCATGGGGTACAATGTTACTAGTTGCTATCAAACAATTCACACAGCGATGCATCGTTTCAGTAATATCCAATCCATAAGCCGGCGAAATAATCCAAATTAACAATTCCAAGTCAAACGTGCAGGTGATCGTCGGTGTCCAATGTGAAAGCAAGGGTCGTAAAACGTTAGGCGGGTTCAGAGTCCGTAAAAAACAAAGCAGTGGTCGTTGAAAACGTAAAACGATAGGGAAAGCACTCGAAACGTATCAAAAAACACGAAACAAGTGAGACTCATAACAATGCATCTGGCATCAGGCATGGTAATTGTTAAGTGTCAATGTTATGTTGCCATAGACTATATACTGAATGATTTCGATCGATATGGAATCTATAATCGAAAAGGATGTTTTAAAATAATATTTAATATTATTTTTATATTAATACACCACCTTATTGAAAGTTATTTTTATTGAATTGTAGACATATATGGTGTAGTTTAAATGAAGTTACTATAAGTTGAAAACTAGGAATGAACTTTTCATTTTAAGTAAATAATCGAATAATCATTTTTATTTAATTAATCGTTAATCGATTGCTTCATAAAAACAGTTATTTGCATATTTCTCCGCTTGTATATTGAGAATTTATGCAGATTCTTGATATTTCATACAAAAAAATAAATAAATCAATTTTGAACTCATAACATTTTGGGAAAACTAGTTTCCATCTAATTTAATTATATTTGTTTAATTATTGCTTAAAACTTATTTCATATTTTTCTTTCTTGCGACGGACAAATTTCTTATTAAATTGTATATATCGAGGATGTGCAATGTCGCCGCTAGCCAGCTGAGCGGACACTGAGCCTCAGTTTTGTTAGACGGGGCTATCTCCCTTACCGAGCTGCGATATTATTTTATTCGCTCGCTAAAGGTAGCCGACTTGGCTATATATATTTTTTTTGAAATATTTAATTAATAAATCATTTTTATGCAGAAAAAAAAGAATATCAACATTCAACACTCAATTTCAATAAGTTTTATGTATATGGTATAGCATGGATTTTAAAAAGGAAACTATCTCGCAATATATACAATATGTGTATACAGGGTTACTGGTGAATTACTATCAATATTTAAGGAGAATACTCGGTACATGATTCTTATTCGAATTATGTAAAAAAAATAGGTACTTAAATTTTTACAAAATTTCCGTATAAATAAATAAAGTGTGGACACGTTCCAAGTGTTCCAAGTGTGGACGCGTGCGGCGGCGTGATGATACAACACGACGCCGCCGACGTGTGTGTGTGTGTGTGTGTGTGTATACCTAATCTGTAGGGTGTTCACACGATGCGTAATTAATTACATAACTTTTGGTTAACTTTACTTAGAAGTTTATTAATATTTATGTTATATTAATTTTTATTTTGTCATATATGATCGTCAAATATCACGTCCTCAAGTATCGATAGTAATTCACCAGTCACCCTGTATATACTCCAGCCAAATTCGATGTGGAATGTTTAATAACAAAGCGTTGCTTAGCAACCAACGTCAGGCATATTCTCAAAATATTTTAAGAAATACATATTTAAAAAAATATTTAAATTCTTATTTTATAGTACTTATTAAGATAATATTTTATAAACTTAGTTTTTTAATAAAACTTTTTAAAACAAAAAGCAATCAATAAGAAGAAAAAAATCTTGATTCGAAAAAAAATATTCTGGTAACACTGCTACGCCGGGCACGTCACTCGTCACTCGTCAGTGACTGACGGTCAGTCCGCTTAGACTATAGTTGTGTGACGTTTGTCCTTTATCGCTACGGCGACACTCGCACGCGCACTCTCGCTTACGAAAATTAATCTCCTGTATTAATAGATTGTAAGTAGTTTAAATTGTTAATACTTGCTTAATTCGCTAAACACATAATACAATAAAATAATGATTTACAATAAAATGAATGATTCGTTGCTAAAATAAGGTATAGTTATAATATTTCTTTTAATATTTGGTCTACGGTGTTTCCTTGACCATAAACTCCGCTGTTCAAGTAATGGTGGAGTCAATGAAAATAGACCTCGAGTTAGCACCAGATGCTTCGGTCTTATTATAACTATTAATTAATGTAATTAATAATTAACAGAAGTAACTTAAAATATAAATTGTAGAACGAATTCCTTTCATAAAGTGTAGTTGAAAACTATAAAAAAAATGATACAATAATGTAGACTATGTATAGTAATTTAGTGAATAAGATATATTTTTTTTACAGAAAGTCATTGGATTCGCAGATCAAATACACGAAATTTGGCAGGGACAAGCCACTGAGATTTATTGGGAGCAAAACTTCACTTGTCCCACTGAGGATCAATACAAAAAGAGTGACACCTAATAGCGACATATATGAGTAATATATAACTTATACATCTTTCTAACCTCTACGTTTTAACAAATCTGTCCTATATAAATAAATATCGTTACTATCAAATGAACAAATATCTCACTGATAATATTATACATTAAACAGACTTTCTATTTCCAACAAATTTAAATTTATAATAACAGTTTTAGAGAAATTTTATTGAAATGTGAATGTTTTTCCAATTAACGATGATCATTATATTTTTTATTCAGCTTCGACATGACTATTGTAATCTTCGTGCGAAGGAGGTTGTTTTTGTGTTCCTAATATAATTTATTTATATATATCATTTTCGAAAAAAAATTATATCATACAAGCTTTCCCCCCGCAGCTCCGCTCGCGTGGAGTTCGGTTAAATCACGTTTATAAGAGAACCTTTCAAAAGTCTAGGATAAAAAGTATCCTATGTTCTTTCTCAAGGACAACTCTGTATCTGTACCAAATTTCATGAAAATCAGTTCAGTGGTTAAGGCGTAAAAGCGTAATAGACCAACAGACAGACAGAGTTACTTTCGCATTTATAATATTAGTAGGGAATCATGTGTATTACTATTCCAGTTAAACAGCAATGGCAGTTTCTGTGAAGATTTATCACAAGGAAAGACTACGTTACCCATCATACATGCATCCAAAACTCAGTGGGAAGCGAAGTTTTACGTGAGTACACTAAACCTCAGTTACTTATTGTATACATACGAGAACGTATTTATGTGGATCAAACATTACAGTTTTATGTAACCCTTCGATAAATATGCAATCATTATTCTTCATAATTGCATCAAGTTATTTCATAAACTTGATGAGTTATATATAAATTTAAAGTTAAGAGTTTTGAGAACTTCGTGTAATTTTTTTACTCTTTTCATGAGATCAGGTCCGCCTAGGAAGTCTCTTCCTTGATCCTCTGTTCCTAATACTTTATTGATGTTAATTTTTGTCATTATTTTTGGTGTTTAGGAAATAAGTATAAACATAACTAAATGGTAATTCAGTAATAGTAAAGTATTTCGTGATTATATTTTTATTATTTTCAGGTATCATATGACAGCGTACCCGTGATATTGACTTGAAGAAATACTGTATGTGTTTGTTGGAGAAACAGACTCAGTGAACTTGATCGAGAAGCTCGGGCTGAGGTGAATCAAATATTTTAACATAGTATTCATTGAAGTGTGATTGTTTTAAATTGAAGTATACAACCTAGGTTTCTTACAGGTCACCCGTTTAGGTGGAACCCACTACTGGAAAAATGTTTGAATGATCTCAGTAGCTGGAAGGATGACGTAATGATCAAATAATTATTACACTATTTTGTTACACGGGACACTATTAACCAATAATATTTAAAAGGTGTGGAGTACAAAGACTCGCAAGTCTTTAAAATATATTTTTGTTATATTGTTTATCCGATATTTTAAGACATGAATATAAAAGCATTTTTTGTGTTTTTTCTATTTCAACAAATTATTTTAATTTCTTCACGCTTTGTTCATGTATAAGGTTACAATTCTTCCTAAATTTCATGTATAAAAAGATCTTTACCAATTTATAAAATATAATTTATGAATGTTCTTGTTACAATAATAATCAAAGTGTTATAGATAAGAATTATATAGATAAGAATTTAATGTAACACAAAAATACATTATTTTTTAAACAATTTAGTCAAACATTTCACTTTTGTTAACAAAGTCCATAATTTTTAAATATGTACTATCATATTAAGAATAGAGATAATGTTACCATTTTATATCATGAGTCTCAATATCCTAAGAAATTAATAAGTGAGTGTCTTATAACTTTAGAATCATAGTGAGTGTTCACTTTTAGTCAAAATATATGAATTAGCTCTACGTTTTTCTTTTAATCGTTTATATTATTTTTACCGTGTATATGTTTAAATTTTATTCTAGTTAGTCCTTTCAGTGTGATATGTAATATTTGTTTTTTGTATGGTAGAAATTGTTATACATGTATTGAAATTGTTATGTATGTAATTGTACAATGAAGTTTACTTAGTGATGGTCAACCAAAATCGTATCTGACTAGGATCATAGTATAGAACAATATCCCGAAATAATTTTTTTAAATCAAATTATAAAAATTTCGTTTAGAATCACATTTTGGAATTAGTTATATTAAAACGCGTGCTATTTTTTGTTTACTGGAGCAAAACTTTTATTGAAATAGGAATAATAAAAAAGTTTTCAACAACATTCTGTTTTAAAAAGTAACGAACAAATATCTGAGTAAAACATAACAACATTTATGTTTTTCAAATGGATATGAGTTACAACATGTTTATGAGAAAACATTTGCATTATTTGAAGTCGTTCTGGTTTGAAACAGAAATTGCGACTGATTATAATTTTCTATATGGATCTTAGCTAAAATATAAATTATTGAACATTTTTCCTAACAATTCGAGAACCATGTTACTCATATTTTTGTAAACATATTTTACTTTGCTAAGTATGTAATGCAGACAAATTGATACACATAATGAAACAGTAACCGATAATCACAATAGATATTATCTGACATGTAAAAACAATAATGAAAATACATAGTTTGAATAGTAGAGACGGAGTTTGAAAAGCCCTGTCAAAAATATACCTCTAGGTACATTGCATATTTTTTTGGCATTCAAAGTACAAAAGGTCAGAAATAATATAATTGTAGCGTGGGTCATCCTTGTACAATGATATTTGCTACACACATAAACGATGAATGTTTTGATAATCAAGAAATATTTTATAATAGGTATTTATGATTGCTTTATTCATTATTGCTGTCAATTGTCATATTTTTCCAGTTAATAAGTTTATACAATATAAATTTATAATTAAAATTATATTTTATATATACTAGTATATAATTTATAATTATGTCTATGTATTAAGCTGTAGTCCATTTCCTCCGAATTCTTAAATTCTGGTCACGTCCCCTGCATACTGACGCTGACAAGAGAAAAGTTTCAATTATTATATAAAAGAAGAATGACATCGAAGGACAGATATTCTCTTTGAGCTATTTTGACGTGTTTCTTATTGAATGAAATATTTCTTTTCTTTTACATAACTTATTATAATTATTTTACTTCGCGTTTTTCTTTATTTAAATAGGAACATAAATTGTGTTGTTAAATCTTTTAATTTATAAATTCTGTAAAGTTCTATTAGTTAGTTTAACTTCAATAATAAAAATAAAATTACTTAGAAGCTTTTAATATATCTTAAGTAATTTTAAATATTAATCAGATTGACGTTTTAATATAAAATATTGTAACAACAAATAACAACAGGAGTATAGCTAATTTTAGTGACTTTATGTCTACTTACGGTAAAAGAAATGCCATCAAAAATAAAAGTTGTGAATAAAAACCGAGTCTCGCTACACAGTTTTTCTACTGGTAAAAGTTGTGAGATGTATGTAATACCATAACAATTATTAGATAATCTATTAACATCTTATTTATGAGTGACAGTATTCATTAGAAATTATTTACAATGTTCCCTAGAACATACGTAAAATCAGACCTTAGAATATGAATAAAGTGAGGAGAACTTTTACTTACATGAGGCACCTGGTACCTGGAAATTGGTCAAGGGTATAAGCTAGTATATATGTACACACTAAGTATGTAAGTTTAGTGTACACACCAAGGTAGGATTCAAAAATTTATTCTTTATATTAGTCCTAGGAATCTAATATTTAGTTTGATCTTATTTCCGCGACAGTTTGTATATTGTGATCAGCGAACTAGAGAATGTAATTTAAAGTTGGTCGACGGCGCGTGATGCTGTCAGCTGTGATGGACACTGAGACATGATGTGTTACCGGAGTTATATGAAGTATATATTAAATACTATGTGTTATAAGTGACTTTATTTAAAAGAGATTATATACTAAGTACAAACATTAATCTAAATATAATAATTAACAAATAAATATTAACGATAAATAGATGTTATTTTATCATTGTCTTGAGTAAAAAAAACTTTTAATTAAAAAAAGTCTTATAGTAGAAATAAAATTATCAGTTATTAAAATGTTTCAAACATATTTACTGGTAACCGTTTGTAATAAATGAATTTAATATGTTGTAAGTTTAGTTCGCTAAATGCAAATAATATGTGATTATTTATAACTCATGACATATATTCCAACATTATGAAGTATCCTTAAAAAAAGTGAATTAACCTTTTTTATAGGTATAATGTTTGAATCATACATTCGTTTGGTCAACTTAAAGTTATGTTAAGGATAGTTCCATTCTGTTCAGAACATTTTATGCTTTTTATGGACACAAAATTAGTTTTCTTAGCTGCTTTATGTATATTTTATTATTATTCAATTTGGTTTTGAATGTATGTTGTAGAAGAGCACTTAAAACCGGCAATAAGCTGGAGATGATTTAAGTAATATGTGTCTTTGTCTTGAAACCAATGTACTGTAGATACTTACTTTATAGCAATCATTCGATTAACGCTTCTACATAATATATTACTAACCACTGTAACAAACAAGAAACTATAGAAAATACGTTTCCATTTATCAATATGGAACTATAGAAGGCTTCTGCATTTTTTTGTTAGAAAATGATAAAAAGTCATAGCATCTATTAAAAATAGTTTAAGCCAACGAAGACTCAAATAATTTCTCAAACAAACAAGACTCAAACAAAATAGTTTGTTAATGGGAATATACAGGGTGACTGGTGAATTACTATCGATATTTGAAGACGTGATATTTGACGATCATATATGACAAAATAAAAATTAATATAACATAAATATTAATAAACTTCTAAGTAAAGTTAACCAAAAGTTATGTAATTAATTACGCATCGTGTGAACACCCTACATATTAGGTATACACACACACTCACACAGACGCGGCGGCGGCGTAGTGTTGTATCAGCACGCCGCCGCACGCGCCCACACTCGGAACACTTGGAACGTGTACACACTTTATTTATTTATACGGAAATTTGGTCAAAAATTAAGTACCTATTTTTTTTACATAATTCGAATGAGAATCATGTACCGAGTATGCTCCTTAAATATTGATAGTAATTCACCAGTCACCCTGTAGATAAGAATCATTATTATTTAAGGAACAAACCATCACACTTCCTTATGCACAATAACAGCTATCAATATTTGTAAATAGTCTTCTTTTGATTTTTGTATTTTTAATGAATAAAACATAACATTTTCATATCTTAAAGCTAAACATAATACAATATTGCGACATCATTGTTATGATAATATTGCAAAAAATACGTGGCATCCTTTATACTGAGTAAAATGCGGACATGATAAACATTAAACATGTAAGTAACTAAAGGAGTTTCAAAAATTATGGAGTAGTATGAACATTCGGTTAGTAATCTTAAACAGGGAGAATTTATTAGTTTATAAGACATTTAACTAATTAATGCATTTTTTTCCTTTTACATTAAACATAAACATGTAAGTAACATTTAGCACGAATGTATTGTAAATGTAACATATTACTATAATATGTTGCTACAACATATTGTGAGAATATTTTCTATCAACACCACTTTCTATTTCATCGTTAACTTATTTAACTTTAAGTACTGTATGGACAACTAGAAGGAAATATATTTCATCATCATCATCATTTAGCCTATTGCAGTCCACTGCTGGACATAGGCCTCTCCCAACACGCGCCATAACACTCGGTCCTCTGCCTTCCGCATCCAGTGAGACCCAGCGACCTTTTTAAGGTCATCGGTCCACCTAGCTGGGGGGCGTCCTACTCTACGTTTGCCGAGACGCGGTCTCCACTCAAGGACACGCTTGCTCCACCGTGCGTCGGTCCTTCTGCAGATGTGACCAGCCCACTGCCACTTCAGCTGGCTTATTCTACGAGCTATGTCGGTAACCTTAGTTCTTCGTCGGATTTCTTCGTTTCGAAGTTTGTCCTTCAAAGAAACGCCGAGCATAGCTCGTTCCATAGCCCGCTGAGCGACTTTGAGTTTGTGGACTAGTCCTACAGTGAGTGTCCACGTCTCAGCCCCGTAGGTCATAACCGGTAGGAAGCATTGGTCGAAGACTTTGGTCTTCAAGCATTGCGGTAAAGGCGAGGAGAAAACCCGACGTAATATATTTAATTAAAGATAATTTATTAAAGATTTCTGTTTTATGAAAATTGAAAAACATCAAAACCTAAGCCCTTATCAAACATTAAACTGGAAATGGAAATAATTTTTAAAAAACATTCTTTATAATAGTTAACATACAAACATGTATAAATGCAGCATTGTGTTATACACGTATTAAAATATGTTATCTTTATGTCTTTTAGTGGAAGTTTTCATTCAAAAATAATATTCTATCCAAAAAAATATATGTAATATAAATATTTTTGTTTTGTCAGCAATTGTCTTATAACCATTACTTTACCCTGTAAGCAGTTTGAATACTGTACATGTCTAGTGACTGTTCAGATAGTATAAACGTCTTAATGAAAGCTCACTAGAAAAAAATATCACATGCAATTGTTGTAATAAAAATATTTTATTATTTGTAATTTAAGTTAATAAGTTTATTATTTAGAGAAGTAATCAACCTAGTAATCAGATTTAATGACCATTGTTACTTTCCTCTACGCAAAAATTTACATTTACAAGTTTGACATTGATGTTTCTTTCCTCTCGGTGTAAGTGTTTTTGTTATAAGTATTGTGTAGGGTATCCCTCTACATTGGACCCTCATACATTTGGTAAAACATCCTGTTCACGTAAACAAGCACCATTTTGTAAATACAATTATGTTAGTTAGTCTCAGCTACTCGTAGCCACAAATATTTAAAGTCCTACCAGTACATTCTTATTACAAAATGTCAAGGAACCACACATGTAATGAGTTACTAACCGTAATTAATCATCCAATAATATCTTCACCTGTACCAGTTCGGATTTTGTTACTATAAAGTTTAAATAAGAGTCACGCGTTGAAGCAATTTATTTAATGTAATTTTCGTATCTGCTCTTCGAAAGATAACTCCAAATTTCTACATCCTTACGTTTAATGACAAGAAATAAAACATATATACGAAAGTGCACTTGACATTTAAATGAAATATGAAATTTTTTTCTGTTTGTTGCTGTCTGGTTTTGTCAAAACTTTATCTCTCAAATAATGGTTAGCGTTAAAAAGATTTTATTTGTCGAGTTATTTTATCTGTGGAAAAGCTATTGCAAGGTTGTCAAGGAATCGAGATAAATGTGCCTAAGAGAATTGACGTTTCTATTTTCATATAGCAAAAACTACAAATGAACTTACCAGCGAATGATCTCCGAAACTGTTTGTTGATTCAACATAAACTGAACTATAAACCCATCAGTTTTTTTCCAATTTGGTCATTTATTTTAATCATATTTTTAATTTTTTTATCAATAGGTACTAATACTTCCACAAAAATAATACAAGAATTACTTACTAATCACGTAAAAGGAAATTATAAAAGCAGTTATTATTTTCATATAAATTTCAGATCTTTTTGTTATAATTTTCATAACATTTCCTTATATGTTTGGATTGTAACTTATCTATAAAAACCGACACAATTGTGAAAAAAAAAGTTAATTCTATTGTAAATAATAAATATACAAAATAAATTATGTAAACTCACATAAAATTTGTAGAAATAATTAGCTTGCATTTGATGAATGAAAAAAATGGGTGTTTTTTCACTTTAAGTGAAGTGTTATCGTTAATTAGTTTCAGTAGAAAAGTGGTGGCTTGTATTAATTAAAAAGAAATAAAAGAAAGGAAGTTACTAAATATTTTAAATAACAGTTTTCCAAACAGTTTAAAACAAAATAGTCATTTTTAGTCAAACGACTCCTATACATAACTTCTTACCAAAATATTATTCGCTTGACGTCTATCCTGATAGAAGGAAAAGCGTTTGTAACATCGATTTTGAGATACTTTTTTCATAGCGCTTAAAACTGTGAAATTAATTGAGACGGTTAATAAATTTTCAAGGTGGTAGAGCCTAGTTCAAGGTGGTAGAGCCTAGCTGTGGTTAAGTTACTACAGTTCGAACATGGGCTGGCTCGACCGGGGAAGTACCACCCTCTCACAGAAGATCGGCGTGAAGTAGTCAGTAATGACTGCGTTTCGTCCGATGAGTGAGAGAGCCGGTTGCCCTTTCGCTGTTCCCATCCTTTCCTTGTATTTCCTTATTCCCACCCCTCCCGCTTCCTCTACAACTAAGGTGTGCAACGCATCCGCAACATCTATGTTGTGGATGTCCATGGGCGACGGTTACTACTGACCATCAAGTGGGCCGTCTGCTCGTTTGCCACTTTTTACATAAAAAAAAAAAAAAAAGACGGCTTTGTACAGGTTAAATACTTTGTAAAGTTTAAATACTTTATAGGTGATACAAAGATAATAAATCGCTTGATACTGAAATGGCAAGCGATGAGAAAATTGTCTTTCACCACGTCTTAGGAACTGTTAGAGTAAAAAGAATTTATATCTGAAAATACAAAATTAATTAGTTGTTTAACACAAGAAAGGTGTACATTATATTTTGATTTCCGATATTTGTCATGTTATTATTCTTTTTATGTCAAGAACAAGTGGTTGCTATATATGTAAACTAGTATAAATTGGGAAGAGAATAATCTTCAAATTTTTTTTGTAAACCGTTATCTACTGCTATTTTTGTAGAACACATTAATGATGAAACTCAGTCTGTAATTAAATTCCATCATTGAAACGATGTCGTGTTGGTGTTCAACCGAGTATTTCCTCCTAAAGCGAACACTAATAGAACTGATATGTAACTTTATGGTCAGTTTGTGTAATTGATAATCCAAGTGTTTCAGGTCAGAGTAATTTACGTTTTGTTAGAAGTTGACAAATGTTTTATAAATTACTACTGATACTTTACTTTAGTAATGAAACATTTAAGCAATGTTTATAACATCGCGGATTATTTTGTGGTCCAATATCATGACAAAGTATTATTCTTTCACAATATTATTATTATTTAAAAAAAATACTCTTGAAAATTATTCGATATGATCTTTCTTATCTGCATATAAATGGTATATTACAATACGTTTGTATATTACTTCCAGAAAATTTCCTAATACAATTTTTCCAACTTAATTTTCTATTTTGACTTATAATAATATACATTGACGTAGTATCTCAAAATAAAAGAGTACATTTAAAGTAAAACTTAGTTAAGGCATGTTTACACTAGAATAGCTTAGTAACTAATTCTACGCTCCTTTAATGTTTGTTATCTTAATCTGTCAGTCTTCCTGTATTACAAGAGAACTGGCAATTCTAATTATTAATACATAGGACATAGATGTTACAGCTTTGTACTACACTACGATTTATGTAGTTATTGTTCTTTTGTCACATAGTGGTTTGATAAACAAAAAGGGAGTATAAAATATGGCTCTTAGACAGTATGTTATATGGAAACGGGAAAAACCTATTATAATATAATTATAAAAATTTATTGATCTTTATTATATAAACTATTTGTATTTCATATACCTTGTTCCCTTTTACTTGATAAGAGTTATCAATAATCCAATTTCTTATTTGTAAAAACTCCTAGATGGACATATTTATAAATACTTAAACAAGTTTTAATTTATATGATATTAAGTAAATATTTTCCTTCAAATTATGTAATACTTCAGAAAATAGCTTACAACGCTTATTGTTATTTTTAAAAGTGTTTATCTTAAAAGTAACAAAATTTATGTTTTTAGCATCAGAAGTGACGCTAATTTAAAATTTATCTCTTGTGACATAAGTACGTTGAATATTTACAAAAACAGTCAAACCTTACAGCTCTTGATCAGTACCGCCTCCACTAACGACTAGCGACCATTTGATATCAAAAGACATTAATCACAAGCTCCTTATTACTAGTGGATTTTTATATATATTTGTGTTCACCGTTTCTTAAGATGTGATGGTTTACCAGGGAACCTCAAGTGATTGAGAAATAGTCCTTGACATTTAATAATACGTAAATCGCACTCGAGAACCTAGAAAATGACGTCCAAGTTTAATATGTGTTAAGTAGAGATATACGCAATAGACCTCCTAATCTAAAAACACAGACACAGATTAACTAGTCCAATACATTTTTCGTGTTTAGTTTATATTCTAGGAAGATGTAAAATGAGTAGATGGGTCGAACCTCTAATTAAATATTCTAGGAAAGTATTTTAACGTGAAGTCGTAAAGAACTTTAAGTGATATTATTTTCTTAATATTCTTTGTTTTTAAACAACAGGACTCACTCACTTTAAAGAGAAATTTCCGAAAACCTAATGAACTATTCAAATGGCATTAAACTTTAAATCATAACTAAATATCGGTATACAAAAAAATATTTTCAATATCAATCATGACGACTCAACTAAAAAAATTCGGTCCCTGTTAAACACACTCCCCCTTTCACCTTGAAGTTGTATTTGTCCTGTCTTATGAATCACTTTTAGTTTTTAGTTTTTAGTTTAATTTTTTCATTCAGTATTTCATTTTTTATTCTATTTTGTAAGTTTACCTTTTATTATTTTATTTCTTTTTTATATTTTTATTAAAATTTATTGGTTTTGTTTTTACTGCGGCTCGCGCTGGGAGGAATATTAAGCATGATGTATCTACCTGTAAATGTTTGTGACACCTAGTTTTAAGTTATGTGTATTGTGTATTTTAAGTATGTGATGATGTGTACAAATGTTGGTAGATGAAATTAATAAATAAATAAATAAGCTTTTTTATAATTAACACTTTTCATGTTGTATTTAAAGTTCTTACATTATATTCCTCAGCTTTATATCTAATTCTACAAAGGAACAAAAATTTAATATAAAATACTGAGTCAGTCATCAGCCTATCAGAGCCCACTGCTGAGCAAGGGCCTCTTTCTCACATGGAGAAGGTTTGAGCATTAATGGTGATTAAGCGTGGTGAGGCTTGCTCAAGATGGGTTGGTGATTTCAAACTTATAATTGAGAAACTATAAGTCCAGGTTTCCTCACGATGTTTTCCTTCACCGTATGTCAGTGGTGTCTAAATACTCCCAGAAAGTACATATGACTCCGAAAAATCACATTGGTACTTGCCAGGTTTGAACCCGTGCCCTCAGCAACGAGAGGCGGGCAATTTAACCACTGGGCCACCACCGACTAAAATACTGAATATGTTCCTTTTTCTTTTCAAGTAAAAAAGTTCATATTATCCGAAAACACATTATAAAGTTTTTTCCTAGCAATGAGACAGTTTATCCAGCAAAATAAGCAACGAAATCCTTAAACTTTTTTAACATCTCCAATTAAGCTTACACAAAACAAATTATTGTAACAAGTTTAAGTTTAAATGGTTATCTTAAATCTTCTTAGTTTGTATTTATACTCCTTATTTTATTTCGGTATTATTTTTGTTGTGCATGTATTACGTCTGGAAAATGTTATTGCAATCGAAATAGGCTGGTAATGACGTTTATCACTCAAAGAATATATAATAAAAAAAATAGTTTATTTTAAAGTGAATTTTGTAATATTTAAGATTTCCTGCTTTGAAAACTGATAAATTCTAATATAGGTAAACAGTTACCAGATATCTGAGTGTACTCCAGGAAGAAATCGTTCTAAAGATGTTATAAAAACTGTGCTCTGTTCGTAATTATTATACACGCAAATAGTTCTCATAAATAGTGTAACAGGTAAGTAAGAGTTTATAATGAGAGTATAAAATGATAGAACATTTTGAAAATATCTAATTTATTACATAAAAGTTCAAAAAAAAACAGCAATATTTTTCCATTTTATTAAATATTTGAAATATCAAATTGAAAGAATTTGTATGTATTAAATTGTATTTAACTAATATAGTATAATGCCAATTCTTTCTTGGCCATATTTTAAAATAATATGAATTTTTTTTGTTAAATTAAGTGATTCGGAAGTCATTTCTCGCCGTGATGCTTCTACATAAAAATTTAATGTAGCCCGCATCGGCTTTTATAGATCAATCTGTAACCAAATATTCCGTGACGTCGAACACTTCGCGTTACTTGTTACAATACAGTAAGAATATTTGAATTTACAAAACAATATAACCGATTATCATTAAAATTTACATTTTGTGGATAATAATTGTGAAGTTCATGATGAAACAATAAATATATGAATTTGTATGAAATTATAATGACGCTAGTACAGTTACATGACAGGCTAATAGTATCTGTTTTAATTTTATAAGTAGCGGTGAATGTTTAATAAGGAAAAATTAATTAATTTAACAGCATAGTAAGTACATTGAATCGCTTGCCTTAAAACTATAATGTGTGATAATTTATGAATAAAAAACTCTTAATACTTCGTATGTATAGTGGTGCTCTCAGGCTTAAGTAAGGATGCTAATGAATAAAATGAAAATATTCAATAAGATTTGTATGTATAATAAATATCAATGCTGTAATTTTTTATTATCTTGTTTTCATCCGACCATAGTTCATTGATATGATTCAATGTTAATGACGTCAATAAACGACAGAAACGAAACACAGACATAGGCAATTACATTATAACGTACTGGACTATAATCCTTAACTAGGAATTCATTAATACGATAACTTATGATAACAAAATAAAAACCGTCATGTAATAATGACATAAATAATAAAAAAGGCTCGAGGGTAGCTCTCAGGTTAGTTCTTATCACAAACAACTCGTCACCACTCACTCTGTCTAATGTCTATGACGGTTTAAATACTATGTCTGTCTGAGGTTGAATAGTTTTCATAAAATGAAGAACTTAAATTTGATATAAACTTATAAATAGAATAGTTTTAATGCAGTAGAACTTTTAAATCTTGAAGATGTTTTAAGTTTAAGTTTAGGTATATTAAGACATCTCTATTCTATCTGGTCTATTATTTCTATATTTGTGTTACAATGTTAATAAGTAATTATATTTATTTTACTTTTATTGAGTATACAGATATATGAAGTAAAATACTTTTATGGATAGATCCTACTTTCCTAACGGCACTGACCCAAAGTGACAAAAGAATTGGGAGACAACGTCAGATACGTTACATACTTGCAACTACATAATCTTGGTCTTTACTTTTAACAATCAATATTTATAAGAGCAATAGTAGAAAACGGAATACAGTCCTGTTCCCGTCTCTCTGTAGTACAACTGTTATGACTGGGTTTTCTATAAGTAGTCAATAGAATATTGAGTCATGGAAAACTTCTCATTCAACTAAGTAAGTAACTGTCTTATCTCGTATTAACTATTGTCATATGTTATATGTTTTGTTGTCCATAGTAGGAATAGAAAGTTTCGTGTGTATTAAGTAATATATATACATATGGAACAAAAGTTTGTTCGTAATGTAAATCTGATTAAGAAAGTAATTAAAAGAACCTTGCTCCGAAGTATTCTAGATTTTTTCGCCACTCTGGCGCTAATTAATTTTCACATGGTAGCGGTAAAATAATTTGTGATTGCATCGAAAGTATTGTAAGAAAATAATCAGTTGCACTATTAAGACAACATGTAATCAACTGTTTAAAAGTTCCCTGCTTGAAGCTATTAATCGAGTAAATAAAAGTATCAAATGTCGTAAATAATTTTGTTAAAAACTGATTCTCTTACTCCATTGTGTAACTAATTATCAAGCTTAAAAACACCGCAAGCAAGCTGGCTATCAAATGTGGAATACGTATTGAAATCAATCAATCCGTTTATGAACTGGGATACAACAGACAGACATACACATACAAATGTACACGTTAAAATTATAAATCTCTTATTTTAGGTCAGAGGAAAAAAAAGTTTATTTTATTTTATTACATATGTATGTCAGTTTTTTAAGGTTTCTTAAATAATATATTCCTTTAATAAGAAGGGCAGTTTCTTTGATCATTTTTTAAATATTGTAGCTTTATATCACATGATACTATTTTACTTAACAACAAAAGTTATTTAGAAGTACCACTGTCACAACGAAGATTGGCTTGAAGCAGTCTTAAATGGCTGCATTTCAACCAATGAGTGAGAGAGCCGGATACCCTTTCCCTTTTCCCATTCTATCCTCTTCCTCCTCCACAACCAGCGTTGACAACACATCCACTACCGTCCATCAAGTAGACCGTCTGTTCTTTTCCCAGCTTTGATATAAGATTAAATAATCTTACATCTATTTCCGTTTTCTTGTTCTATAAAAACATATATACCTAAATACATATGTAAAGACAAACAGAAACAGCAGACACCATAAGTATATTAGTTAAATTAGAACGTTTAAACACCTATTTGTTAAAAAAGGAAAGAATAATGTCGCTCTTCATTACGTAAAGTAAATTTCTAATTTGTAAATTATGGTGTAAATACGTAATAATCACTGTTAAGGAAGTCTTGTATTTTTTTTGGAAGCTTGTTTTTTAAAGAACCAAAGCCAGCACATTTGATTAGGTAACATTTTACATAATAATAGGATGAAGTTTTAAGGAGTATTGGTTTACTTCTGTTAGAATAAGCAAGCCTTTGGGATAAATTAAATTACTTTCTGTACGAGTCGCGCTGTTGTGTGAATTTCCGAATGTTATTACAATTAAACGAATGAAAATAGGAACGGATTTTAAAATAATATTACATTCTTTTTAAATGCAGGATTGAACGTAACAATTTTACTGTCTGGGTTTTTGGTTATACTTCATTCTTCATTAATATAGTTGTCTTTACCTGTATTTTATTGTCTACTAGCAACGCGCCCCGGCTTCGCACGCGTTCAATGCTTATATTTAATACACTGCACAAAAACTGTGACATTGTATATTATATTATGATGCATTCAGTTGCAGAACTGTACGTGCGTCGCGACCATTTTTTTCACGCACGTGCAGGATGTGGAATGATCTTCCGCCCGAGGCTTTTCCAGTGAGCTACAACATGGGGTCTTTCAAACATCACGTGTTCAGGTGGCTCCTTTTCAAACAAGGCCGGCAACGCATCAACAACACCCCTTGTGTTGCAGATGTCCATGGGCGACGGTAACTACTTACCATCAGGTAGGCCGTCTGCTCGCTTGCCCCTTTGGGACATAAAAAAAAAATAAAGTAATAGTCATAGTCACTTGAAATAAAAAGTTATTATTATTATAAACATAGCGACCCGCTCCGGTTTCGCACGAGCTTAAATCTACTCGTATAGTGTAAAGAGCCATAGGTATAGATCTATATTGAATCAACAATGTATTTAAGTACTTAATTGAATAAAGATTGATGCTGTATTGGTTAAAGTCGCTTAGAAGATTTGCCATTGTTTGTGGTAAATAGTAAATGACAATATATATATATATAATTATACCATTTGCGAGATACACATATACCAGTTTTCAATGTGTGCAATACTTAGTGCATTTTTATGATCATTCTCGTAGGGTTCAGCCTGCATTTGTAATGTAAGCGCAAATAAATATTAGTATAAAAAACTAAAAAACACGCTTTTATAACAAACCGAACGTAACTTAAAAATAATTTTTAATAACAAATAGTTTATATTATCGTAGCAGATGGTTAAACAATCAATCATAGTTAATTACTTCAAAATAAAATTATAATGAAATTTAAGTTCCAAACAGAATTATTAAATTCAGAGTGAAAAGCGGGGTGTGCATTTTATTATATTTTCATAACTCTCATATATAGTTGCCAATAGAATGATTGTATAACCTTAAATATGTCAAGCAAGTTTATTATTTAGCACTAGAAGACCTGACGAACTTCGTATCGCCCTATAATCAAGAAATATCTATTACCTTTTTTTTATATTTTTGGAGTTTACCTGTAAGCCATAATCTCCCTGTTTTGAAGTGCGACAGAATGATTGACATATTAGTTAGTTGTCAAATCTAATGTCAAAAAAAACGTTTGTATGGGAAATAGAAAAGGGCTGTTTTTATGGTTTTCCCAGTAATGAATCAATTTTTTTCAGCTTTTATACCTTCCCTGAACCTCCACGAACATTTCAAGACTAAGATAAGATAAATCCGTTTAGCTGTTCTCGAGTTTTAGCGAGACTAAGGAACAGCAATCCATTTTTATATATATAGAAGATAGAAGATAGAAGATTATGACTCTTGAATTTTATGTGGGGACCTCGCGGAACTGTCTCTTTAATTTAGCTTTATTGAAATACAATTACAATAAAACTTTAAAATCATTGTTTTTCGCGATAACATTCATTGGATATTTCAGATCCATGTCCATCTAAGTGAAATATATAAAATAGAAATAGTAAGTGACTATACAAATAGTTTTGTTATATTATTTATACTTATAAAAAGAAGAAAAATGTAATGAATGAAATGAAATGAAAATGTAATGCATTTTGTTATCAATATTTACCTAAAAGATCACTTTTTAGTTATACACAGATTGATGAAGATCCTTCTCTCCTTTAACAGTCTAGAAGACTCCAAATATCTCTGAAATTTTAAAAGGTGATACTCATAAAATGCCAATAACAATTTATAAACCGTCCCTAGATACCACATGTCCCCTATGAGTGAGTCTCTTACCACAACCTCTGTCAGAATAAAGACTAACCTTTCAGAACCGTAGTATCGTATTTCTAAAAGGTTAAATAGGCAGTTGATCAAAATCTTGTGAAAAATAGTTAGTCAATATTAAGATTACATTTACAATAGTAAATAAAATTCAAAAGTGTTGTTGTACTTTAATGTAAGCCAGTCTTTAAAGTCTTTTGTAAATCTAAGGTATAATCATTATATTAAGGTCCGATCAAGGTTTAACTGATTGAAAGTTCAGTACGTTAAGTGATGCTCGGCTTGTGGACGGATTCTATTTCTTTATTTCATACGTAATAGCTTGCGGCATGTTTTTATTCACTAAAGGAAGCAAGTATAGAAGACTGTAGCATTTTTATCTTATTTATAATGCAGCTGTGATTTCTAAGTAGGAACTTATAATGTTACCATGAGAATATATTTTCGTGTACTAAACAAATTAACACGAATTAATTATAATCTATACATAGTATATTTTATTAAGCTTTTAATTAAGTTTCACCAAATGTTACGTACCATATTTAGCTAGTCAACAGCTACTAAATTTAGGAAGCGCTATGACAATAACGTTTTCTATTGTTCACCAACTCTTAATGTTTACACTAGTACTCGTATATATATATTATAGAAAAACTTACAAAAAAAACTGTGATTACATTAAATACTTATATCATATTCATTTGTTAGTTCGTTTTTTAGATATATTTTTTTCATATAAATATAATAAATTAATAAAAGAACTCAAAAATATCCAGACCAGGCCATCTATATAATACATTTTAAAGATGCAATATGACGTTGTTATACTCTGACAATATGTAATGAACTTTCAAATTAAAAAGGGTCATTGAAAAACTTTAGAACAAAAAATAAAATACGAGTTAAACTAATGTTCTCAAATGTATATTTAATTCGTATTGTGTAATATACATTAAATGTACAGCGTCCGCCTCCAGCCTCCCCTCGGCCCCTTCGGTCTCTCTTACCCGAACCTCTCTCTCAACTCGGGCGAGGACTCAGTTATGTGGTTTGATATAGTAAAATAATTGAATATGGTGCTATGTAATATGCAATATAAATTATATCAATCAGCGTTATTATTAGTGTGTCATGTATATTTTTTAATTTTCAAAAATGATCTGGCCTCACATAAGCACTTATTAACTATGATCTAAAATATAAGAACTAAATAAAAGTATATATTTACTTCATAAAACATATGATCCAGATCCAGTGCTAATAAATACTTGTGGAAATTGCATGTCGTAGATTTTCATGGTAGAGACGTTGTTTGTTTCATTCTAAATTTCACCGAATTGCCGAAAATAAAAGTTTTTCTTTTGTCTTCTTCAATAAATTACTGCCATGCACTCCTATATAAACGAAAAAGAGATATTTTATACTGTTTGATAAATTAACTTTTAAAATTTGCTGTAAAATTTTAGTTTAATTGTTAGTATTTAAATTATTCTCTTTATACCCCTTACACACATATTGTAGAGGAAACATAAAATATCTGACAATTAATTTTGGTATCGTTATATATCGTGTTTTAAAAATAAAACCATGTTACTAAAATCTTTCCATTAATTTATGTGTAAGTGTAATTAGTAAAAGTAATTCCAAAATATTGTTTTATTGTAAAAGGTACAATAAAACAATATTTTGGAATTTGAGGAGCGGGGAACATATCGGATAAATATTTCTTCGAGCTGGAAATTTTTTAAACACGAACTATACTGATATTTATATGTAATTTCACCATTCCAATGGAGTTTAAATGTAATCCAATTATTATTTAATTTAGTAATAATATTTTAATAACTATATACATGTTTATTAAATGAATACAAAATTTTTCATACGATTATTTTTTTATTTTTGATCTTCCATAGCACAAAATTTATGAGAGGATTTTCGATATTAAATTTGATAAGACTACATTACAGACGTTTCAGTGTTAAAAAGCAATGAATAATTGAACGGATCAACTTACTTTGCTTATAAAAGCAAATTTTATTTATAATTATTCCTTACATGTGTAGTATCACAGGTAATGAAGCCGTAATTACCAAAATATCTCAAAGCTGAAATAAAGAGAAATATTAAAAGAAAATCTTTGAAAATTCCAGATACATTTATGAAGAAAAGGAGGCTGCGACTGAAAACAAGCAAATAGGAATATTACTAGTTTGACGTCACTAGACGCTTCGATTGGTAACTAAAACTAAAATTTATTATAGAATGAGAATAATACATTTAAAACACTGTGACTATTACATTATAAATATTCTAGAATAAATATATAAAAAATAAGATATATAACACTTTTATTTGTGTTGTTACAAATCCTTAAAAATTATAGTCTTGAAAATAAAAGTTTTTTCATATTTAAAATAAAATTATTATTAAAGCTTTTTACCTTGATTCCGACAGTTAACTAAATTTACGATTTGTTCAGATCTACATGTTTAATAGTGTCAGAAAAAGATTAAGAATATAAGACGAGCATAAAAATAGGAATTAAAAACAAATACATACTTATTTTAAATATATTTCAGTAATATTCTCCAATCCACTATAAGAGTCCATCAATTTCACTGTTTTGGTGTTCACCTGGACTTAAATACGAAAGTTAAGTTACGATGTTAAAACTCCCCAAATAAAGTAAAGGTGTTTAAGAATATTTTTAAATCTACTAACTTTAATACAATATTCAGTACCCAAGTTCAATATTAGCATCGCCTCAGAGACCGCTCGTTAAAAATAATATTGTTGATGTTGTGGCGGTTGTACTATCACTGGATAATGTATTATCACTGGAGTGATGACACCACATATACATGTAGATGTATGTATTATGTATGGAAGATACATCTCCCACCATATGGTCGACTGAGGAGATTGTTGGCGGGAACAGCTACTGGCTGATCTTGGTTGAAGTTAACTACAGTTAAAAGTTTGAAACTATGTTAAGTATTGTTTCATAACTCTGTAATTTATAAGTTGTTTTTGGAATTTAAAAATTCGAAAATTTTGTTGTACTTTTTTTCCGTACATTTAGTCGGTAATTATTGTAAAAGCTATACTAAATAAACGTGGTATAAAAATAAAACGAAGAATAATTAATTATTCATGAACAGTAGTTGTGACTTTTTCTACAGGTGTCCCTCCTACCCAGTAAACAGCACGGAGTAGGGATGAGAACGAAGCCGGTCTTCTGTTTCTCTCACACAATTAGACTTCTCTCACTCCCTACACAGTTGTCGGCCATCGTTATTGTTTGTGCATCAAGTGTAGTAGTAACGTTGACAATTATTATTTTGCTAGCTCAGTGTAACTCTCATATTAACTATTAATCATTCCTAATCACTTCAAAACACGGAGATTTATGGCTTTAATAGGTAAACTCCAAAAATATAAATAAAAAAACGTAACAGATATTTCTTGATTATAGGGCGAAACGAAGTTCGCCGGGTCTTCTAGTTAAAATATAAAATCTACCGTTCACTAAACGTGTCAGTCATTAAATATTATAATATTATGTGTCGCCATTGACTTTTTCATCGTCTAACAAACTCAACATACAATTACTTCCCTACATAATAATTAGTACAAACATATTTTAATTTTACCTAACACCCAATATTAATCGTAATATTCAGACTTTTATGTTATATTTAGTAAGATTTATATAATTTTTAAATATAATTCCTTCATAATATTCAAGTTTTTAGAGAGACGCCAGCCTCGCTGACGTTACTCATGTCACTTCTTCTAGAGCGTTCCATAATATTTTAAAATGAAACTTCAATTGTTCTTAATGCTCCATTGTTTCTCGAAGGTTCTTCTTAATCACATACTTCAATGATACGCACTCACTGAACTCTGAATTCTGCCGTCGTGCGTCCAGACGTCATATTTTTAACAAGATTCAAACATAGTTCTATTCTCCTTTTAAACAATCGTTGATTTCGTTTTACTTTTTACAATAATCATAAATACTAATGAGTTTTAATAAGAATTGATGACAGCCTCAAATTATTTTCACAACGCATCCGTCATTAAAGCTGATAGCGCCGATATATACAGGGTGACTGGTGAATTACTATCAATATTTTAGGAGCATACTCGGTACATTCGGTACATTCTCATTCGAATTATGTAAAAAAAATAGGTACTTAAATTTTGACCAAATTTCCGTATAAATAAATAAAGTGTGTACAAGTGTGTACACGATGAGCTCTCAGTTGATATTGAATAAAAATATTTTAATAACAAAGAATGACAGGTTTGTGACATTAAGTTAATTAATATAAATATAATAAGTAAACGTATGTATTATACATATATGTATATATAAAATTATCTTATAGTAATGTGTTAGTTAAAATATTATGGGAAAATAGAATATAATTTAGAATTGTGTCGTGGGACATACTAGATATGCAATATTTCTCATAAAGTCTTTGTATTTGTGTAACTTTATCATTACATATCTTTAATGTAAATTTTCAGTAACGAATATATCGTAGTTCATATTTAATATTCATAGACTGCCATGAATATTAATTAATTATTTAATTTATTAACTATTTTTAATATAAGAAGTATTAACAAAAGGTTACCAATTATTAATAAGATTTTATGGCAACGTTTTCCTTTTAAAAACAAACGAATGTGATAGTGGGAAATCTTGGATGAAAAGTAGCAAAAGAAAGGCTACCTGATGCGATTAAAAATGAAATTATTTAATGAACATGTATTCAGCTTAATTTTATTTAAAAAAAGACAAAATAGACAAAATTTTGTTTCTTGGTTTGAAATTGATTAATTTATTAAAACTGTATTTGGCTTATTCCGGGAAAAAAGCTTAAGCCTTTATGAAATACAAAAGCCGTTTACAGTTACAACAATGAGCCGAGCTGTATAAGCGCCACCCGCCCTCACCTCAACATGTACTGCTACTGTAACCAATAGACATTAACAATATATGTACATATAGTATGGAAATGAAACATTATACGCATATGTTTTATATTATATATGAAAAGAATTATATATACAATAATATAATACAACATCAATATATGTTATTCTGTAGGTGAATATAATGTACTACTGTGATTGTTAATACACATGTCTTTCCTTATATATTATATTATATAATTGGCACAAACTATTGTTTTAGTACCTATAAATGAAGATATGTTTATACTCGGTATGTATTCAGTTCAAGTTGTTTGTAGCGGGGAGATGTGTTAGTGTTCCTGAGTTACCTGTAACGTTAGTATTATCTGTATATTTAACCCTCTCATAATAATTATTAATATGAATATAATAACTCGGTGATAATAATTAGTTTTTATTTTTATTATGCACAAAAGACATAACAAACATTATAATATTTTTTGTAATCTACTTTGATTTTTAACTTTCTACTTTTATATGTTATCTTTTACTTTTGAGATAATTTATTGCTTGATTGTTATAATCTTAAAAAAATCGTTTTTCTGTAATACTAAGTACATTTTTTATTTTAAAATACATAAAAACTTATGTTTCCACTACAATTTTGATATTTCCACATTTTAAATGTCATTCTATAGGCATTACTAAGTACAAATGAAAATAGGGTATTTGGATACTGTGAGTTCCTCTTTATTTTATTACTACATACTCGTAATACCCAAGCTACGGATCCTTTGCATTAACCGTGATCACGGGCACACGAGATAAAAGTGTCTGTCAGTTAGTCTTTTTATTTGTCACTATGTCTCCTAAGGTATTCTGGTATGATTACGGACATAATATTTTATATTTTTTTAATTAAGGGGTCCCAGGTGTTAAATAAATTCCAGCCTTCTCTAATGAAATTCAAAAAACATCCGCTTTTCAATACAGAAAATGACTGGACTGGTAAGGGGCTGAAACGTCTGAATTGTTTAGTTGAAAAATAATAAAAAAAAGAACGTTGCAGTATCCGAAAACCTTAGTTTCATATAAATGAATACACTCGAAAATAGTACATATTATGTTTAAGTAATATACAAAATGAAACATTGATATGTACATATTTTTATTAAGATCTAGATTGTTATGACTTTTTTAAATATTAATATTACAAGTACGGAAAAATAGATTTATTATTAAATATTAATTTTAGTCTAATAAAGAAGTACCGTATAATAAAGTTCCTTAGTAGGGGTTCATCTTTTTCATTTCATTACATCTAGTCAAGTAAGAGTTCATAAATATATTATGATCAGGAATAAACAATGAACTTGATTTACGAAATGAAATTGAATATAAGTTTATAAAGAAATCTTTTTCTGTTATATTTCTGATACTCCGTTGTGATATTGGTCATAAACTTGAAATTATAAAATGGAGAAAACTTGAAATTATAGAATGGACACGAGCTTTGTTTTTATTTGATTTCTCTACCAGAAACCGATTGTATTTCGGTATAACAAACTTATACAGGAGAATGCTTGTAGGATTCTTACACCGAGATCTGAGTCGTCGTTTCTTTGATTCCCTTTGAAGCAATGCCAATGAAATATAGTATACAAATACTCAGAAGGGACTCAGACCAAAACAGGACATTAAATCACTGCACTTTATATAATCTATAAAAAAAATGTTTGGACAAACAAAAAAGGCAATGACTTAAAAAAATTAGTATTGAAAATATACTTCTACTACAACAAAAAAAAAAACTAGGAGATTCTAAAATGTACTTAACGAAAAAATTGTAATTAAAAATGAATTTGTGAATAGGTATTCACACTGAGATAAACTAAAAATAAATGCTTCTAGACAAAACAGGATTTAATCAACATACAACGTTTTGATTTCCTTAAATGGCTTAAAAACACGAAGAGCTAACTTTTATTTACTTTTGATGTTAATATAATAAAAAAAAATTAATAAATGTCACTTCAATCAAAAGATATACATATTTTTGACAATTTTGTCATGTAAACGACATCACTAGCTTTTAAATTATTATTATATAATACTAGCTGCTACCCGCGGTGTTACCCGTGGATTTCCGGGATGTAAAGTAGCCTTTACGTTATTCCTGGACGTCAGCTTCCCGTATACAAAACTGTATCAAAATCGGTTCAGCCGTTTGAAGAAGTAACAAACATACACACACACTCACAAACTTTCGCAATTATAATATTAGTAGTAAATTACATGAACTGTTAGCGAGCTTATTTATTATTGAAAAAGTTATTTATAATAACTCTTAATTGTTATAACGAAAAAGTTTGAATTTTTTCATACTAATTTATTTACGAAAATACATTACCCAATCCTTAAAAAAAATAAAGACTGTAACATAGAAATATTTTGATATATAACTGGGACTCCTAAAAGTCTTCTAAATATAAATTAATGTATTCACATGCGGTTATAAGAGTTTTCATTGTAACATTTAAATACAGCCCCACATAATACTGTATATTTTGTATAAATAAAATAAAATCGATGAGTTATATATACATATATGAAATATATTTGAGATCAGAAAAAAAATTGATTTCCTTGTAGTAACGTTTATTTACAAAAAACATTACGCAATCTTTAACAATAATAAAGACAGTAACAAAGAACTATTTTGGTACCTTTAACTGGACTCCACCAAATCCTTAAAAGTAAGGCACAGATAGAACTGAAATTAAATATACACATACTCGGTGTCCATTAACATTGCTTGTCGTCATTTAGAATCAGGACTATTTACAGATCAGTTAGAGGAAGGGAAGAAGATCCTTCTCTCTATCAAATAAAGATAAACAATCATCTTAAACAAGCCTTCTTTATATTAAGTCTTTTTATAAGGTCCGTTGTTTTAATCGTTGTTGTAATCCGCTTGTCTGTTACTGTCGTAGCCTGATCCGGCGCCGACGTCCTCGTATGAGATTGTGGGCTTGAAACCGTCCTGGTCGGCTTCATATTCAACGGTCTGGTGACAAATATTTCATTTCATAAGTCATCCTCATGGTCTCTATTGTGTTCATAACAACATCCCACCCTCCCACTATATATTACCTGTTTCCTTCCATCAGGTAAGACGAATTAGTAGATGTTAAAATTAGTTGCTTCATGTTTTTATTACTTTACTCAGTTAATATTTTATTACTTTTACTAGGTTAATATTTTATATTATTTATTCCAATAACAAATGTCGACAAAACAAAAGAGTCATAAAGACAGTGCTAAATAAGTTTTTTTACTTTTACTTACAGGCAAACATATTTTCATGTCATGTTGAAAGTCACCTGAACATGTTCCACATATTATATATACTCTTTATTGCACTGAATAATTAACAAAGGTTATTTTATATTATCTCTATTACCTAGTGCTTATTAATTATCTTGAGTTTAAGGAGCCCATAGCTTTTCACATATTTATCCTTAGAATAATTTTGTTTTTTATCCTTAGAAAAACGTTTAATAATTTTATTTATCCTTAGACATGTTAACGAGTTTTTGGTTTCTAAGTTTTTGCTGCATTTCCTTTTCCTGCCATTCCCTGCCCTGAATATTTTGAATATCGAAGTTTTTGGTATTTAAGTAACATCGTCTCAATTTTTCACTATTTCATGTACAAAAGTAATGATTTTTTTTTGTCAGTTTTAGATTGATGGCGACGGATTTTCAAGAAATTTTAAGGCGTTGTTATCACTGGCGACTATGTGACTTTAGAAATACGCTAGACTACATCAGAGACCGATCCTCAGACTGAGAAAATCTGAATCACAATGTCATTCTGAGAGTACTTTAGTGGAGAGTATTTTGTCTTTATATATGTTGCAATTTTATGGTATACTAAATTCAAAATATATTTTCACATATAGAAGTCACTTTCCTATTGCACTTGTCTTTTGTAGTTTCGTGAATACCATGAAGAGGTCGGTGGATAATCTTTGGTTAAAATTATCAATCATATGGTTGAAATAAGAAAACAAAATTTAATTTCAAAAACCAAATTTATTTGAAAGCAAACAACAAAACAGACAAAAATCTCTAGATTTTTACTTGACTAGATTTAATCAAATAAAACTAGACGAATCACATTAAGAAACGGTATTTATGCTTTAAGGAACTTATACATTAAAATAATTATTTAATGACCGCTACTCTTTATCCATCAACTCCTTATAATTTACAATATTATTTTATTATTATATACTTTATTTCACCCAACAGTTTTCGAAGTAAAACTTAGGTTTAAACTAGTCCAAAAATGTAAAAATAATCAGAGAAATATATTGCTAACTGAGATTTTTACTTTAATAAATAGAACTGTTCAACAATGGATTTTAATTAAGAAATTAAAATGTAAAATTGACATAGAAAAGCATATTATTAAAGACTGAATTAATCAACAAAAAATATATTTCTAAAGTATTTTACCAATTCACAAATTTACAATTAGTACCTAAAAAATATGTGAAAACACATAAGTTCTAAGATGTAAGCTAGATATACATATACAGGGTGACTGGTGAATTACTATCAATACTTAAGGAGAATACTCGGTACATGATTCTCATTCGAATTATGTAAAAAAAATAGGTACTTAATTTTTGACCAAATTTCCGTATAAATAAATAAAGTGTGTACACGTTCCAAGTGTTCCAAGTGTGGACGCGTGCGGCGGCGTGCTGATACAACAACACGCCGCCGCACGTGTGTGTGTGTGTGTGTGTGTGTGTGTATACCTAATCTGTAGGGTGTTCATACGATGCGTAATTAATTACTTAACTTTTGGTTGACTTTACATAGAAGTTTATTAATATTTATGTTATATTAATTTTTATTTTGTCATATATGATCGTCAAATATCACATCCTCAAATATCAATAGTAATTCACCAGTCACCCTGTATAATGCGAGAAGACGATCAAATACAACATTTTCACAAATCACTTTTCATTGTTCGTACTTAAACATTACGCAATGAATTTCCAAATATATGATGTAGATGGCGTTAATAATAATTTCAGATTAACATCATAAACATGAATTAAAGATTACTATAATATTAAAAATGTTGAAATTACTAATATGAAAGAAAATATAATAGAAAACAAAAAGAGTATTAAGAAAAATTTTGATATCTTATAAATAACACCAAACATAAAAACAACATATTCTAAGAGCGGATAAATTAAAAAAATATTTGGTTAACTTTTGTACATATTACAATAAAAACTGATTATTATTTTACCTAGTTATTATATTACTACTAATAATTATGAGAGAGTTAAATATGCAAATAAAACTAACGTTATAGGTAGCTCAGGAACACTAACACATCTCCCCGCTATAAACAACTTGAACTGAACACATACTGAGTATAAACATATCTTCATTGATACTAAAACAATAGTTTGTGCCAATTATATAATATAATATATAAGGAAAGACATGTGTATTAACAATCACAGTAGAACATTATATTCACCAACAGAACCACATCCATTGATGTACTATTATATTATTATATATATAGTTGTTTTGATGTATAATATAAAACATATCCGTATAATGTTTCATTTCCATACTATATGTACATTGTTAATGTCTATTGGTTACAGTAGCAGTGCATGTTGAGGCGAGGGTGGGTGGCGCTTATACAGCTCGGCTCGTTGTTGTAACTGTAATATGTATAATATATTATTAGTATATTATCTTGTATTATACATTATTTTAAAACATAACTGTTTTCGTGTTAATAATACTGATACTTACGCGTTAGTTCTTGATATATCTCTTGAATTTATCTCAAATCTGTCCTACTACTACTACTACTACTACTACTACTCTGGTGCTATTGCGATCTGAAATTATAAACATATAACTTTTAGCCTTTCAGTCATTTAGACTTCAACCACTAATGACTATCACTAGTTATCATTTAAATTATCTACTATATGTAAGGTCCGTAAAATCAATGAAACTTTACCTAAATTTATTTTACGTTATATGTATACATATTTATGGCACCCCATGTCCGACCTGCAGTAATTTGACCACAGCTAGGCTCTACCACCTTACATAATCCAGACATAATCTAAAGTATGTCTAGTAATATTTGTTACAATTCGACCTATCGGATGTAACAACGCTGCTAATATTTGGAAAGGGGCTATCAAATGCATGCAAAAACTATTTTAATAGTAAATAACTTCAGGTCTTTTACTTCTTCCTACCTTAAGCTGATAGTTCTCCCTGGTCTGTTTCACTCTGTTACCAAACCGTCCAATGAATCCGTCTTGAACGCGAGCCCCCACGAACGTTTATCCGCCGCTGTTGGGCCTCGCTCGCATCACCCACGACACTGACTTGAGGGAGCGGACCGCACACACCGACCTGGAGATAAACGTACATTATAACATTAAATTTATATTTTCAAATTTGGTTTGGTAGAGTGAGCAGCTTGGACGGTGGAGGTGAGCCTTTAACGCGCGTTAGATAGGGCCCCCTTAAACAAGGGTCGCAAGTCATAGACACTGTTGAAGATCCTCTCCCTGTATCGATGTGGACCCGGCACCTGCACCGTGCATCCATTCTATGCTAAAAGGTTTTGGCTCATAAAACACAAAACCACTCCTTTTCAAACCCTATAGTTAAGTAAGTGCTATATCAATAAGTGTTATTGTTCTCCTATTATATATACGGACCGCTTCTCCTCAGTGAGATAATTAATAAAGTCCACGAGCGCGGCGGCCGTCCTCCTGAACATGACGTCATCGTGCGTCACGTTCTGCCACGACAGACACGAACACCAGTGAGCCTCCACACCCGCCTCGCTACACGATCTGTTCTTTGGTATCTGGAGAAATTATAAAAAGAATCAGATCAAAAATAATATTAATATTTGTAATTTCGATGTTTAAATAATACGAACTATAGAATAAATCTTCATTGGCATGGACTAAGTAGGACTCGAACCTGCAACCGAAATATCGCTTTACAATTGTTTTCTGAACTAAACTATTGTGTGAGTCGAATATTATATTGTACTGACCGGTTCTAAAAGACTAAGTCCTCTCGTCAGATCAGCTTCTTTAACTCTATATGTGTTAGTGAGCTGCCTCAGGTCCAGTACATCTAACACCGTCTCGTATATGTCGTGAGGTGTCGTCAATACTTCCACGTTCTCCTTCAGATTCTTCTCCGCCTCTGTTCTCCTCTTCTTCAGTTTGTCTGGAAGTCTGATCGCCATGAGAGGTAATCTCTCTTCCAGTTTCCCTTGGAGAGTATCTCGAACGTTTGCGCACCCTATTTTATGGTAAAAACATTGTGTGACAAGCTTATTTATTGATAATTCTTGAGGATCTCTTTTACGAGTCAAGTTTTAATTTATTTTTAGTTTAGTTGCTAAATCGTATTATATTATTAGCAAACAAATTAAATTAAAATTATATATCAAAGAATGAATGGCAATATTAAAACATATGATCCTTTTTGAATAAATCTCTTAAACATTAACCCATAACGAAAAATTAAAGGTAGAGGCAATTCGATGATTATTTATGAGTACTACAATTAATACAATTATTGTAAAATATTAAATATAATAACATTACATACATATATCATTTGCTTTTTGTTTATTTGATTTAATTATAATATTAACCTCGTTCCATGGTCCCCCATGACAATTATCAAGGTGTCCTCTTTATATCGGGCATGGAATCTTGTAAGATACTCCGCAGTGTCTTAGGTTAAAGTCATCATGGGATATGTCACCTATAAACGTGAACGCAAAACGTTTTCCGTCCAGACGGAGAAACTGAAAAGAAGACAAATCAAAAGATAAGACAGGAAAATAATATTTGACTTATAAAACTAAGCACCGTCAGAACAACTGAGCTATTGTATGAAATAAAATCTAAAACGTATAATTGTAGAAAGTATTTCAATATTCTATATACTTAATTGAAACATTATGATCGGTTCAATCAAAAATGTGCCTTATTTAAGAAAACTTAAAGAATAATTTCCTTGCACCTGATCAGTAATATCCAACATGAGTTACTGCGGAGTATCTCCCACGCAGTATTTGTTCAAGCTGCTCGTCCACCATTTCTTGCCACCGTTTGACTCCTCCATATAAAACGATAACAAGTAATGATCCACGGGTTGCTTCTTGAAACCATTGAATCTGTACTGGAATGTTCCTATCCAGGGCATGTCTTCGAAGAACGCTGTTCGGTAACTGAAATCATACATATTATGTTGACATCAAACAGATCTTTAAGCATCAGTAAGTTTGTGATGCATTTTGCTCGTTTGTAGCTAAAAATAATTTGCACAAGTCATATGGAATAAAGGTATAGATTAATTAATTGTCAAGAAACGAACTACAAATAAAGAAGATTTAATGTATGATTAAGTAAATAATATCATTTTGAAAATCCAAAGTCATTTAAATTTCTCTTAATAATATCTGTCTTAATTTTTCTTAGTATTAATGTTCATTTTTGAAGTGATTCATGAAGAGTGAATGATTACATTAAAATAAAGATTAAAAATACTAGGACGTTAATTATATTTCCCCAAAATTAAGTCCACCCTATCCACCAAGTCTCACCCTTCATCCTTCAGCTTATAGAATATGAAGGGCATGTCGTCCAAGGTTCTGTTGTTCTTCATCTTCTTCCTCACGTCAGGCAGTTCCAACTCCGTCTTCTCTGTGAGGATCGGGAACAGGGCGGCGGACGTCCCATCGCCTCCTATGTTGTACCTTTGTTTATGATATTTTTGAAATTTTCTAGTATTACTAAGACTATTGTGGTCGGTATTTGGATTAGAATTCCTCAAGAGAAACATAAGGTAACAAAGTGGAAAGTTTTTTACCATTTTAGATTTTGTTTTCTTATAAAATTTCTCATCAAAAAGATGCAGATAAATTTAAGAACAAAGAAAATTTACCCCGTAATATGTCATTCAAAATATCATGTTGGTTGTTACATACCCATTCAAAATCGTAGCGCCCAATGTTTCCTTTAAAACTTTATAACTCTTCGGCATTTTTCGTATGAATCCGTTTTTGGAGGTGGAGTCGAATCCCAGGATGAGCACGTTCAAGGAGTCACCTCTTCCTTTCGGAGAGAGTTTTGCAAGAACAGTGGAACGGAAACCAAGAGAGTGGCCGATCCATTTGGATGGGAGTATACTGGAAAAACATGAATACATTAGAAACATTTTGTTCAGATTACCATTAGTAACAATTATTCAAAATTGTAACGTGACGTCTATACTAGGGAAAATAATTAAGACAGTTAAAAAAATATGAATAGCAAGTAACATATCTGAAAAATAACTAATCAAAAGAATATATAACTTGACCACAGTGAAAGATCTCAAGAAACAGCAGTGATAGATTATAAAAACTAAAAATAAACTATAGTCTTTCCGTTATCATGATTATTGAAAAGTATTTTTCACTGCACTTTCTATTGCCTTTAACACATCATCTCACCTGTCCCTATGTTTCCCTGAACACTTATTCTTTACATGATCGCTCTTAGTGAGGACATACTCGTTATCACCTCTGACCTCTGTGGGAGGATCGATTGTATATTTTTGATCACTCTCATATATTATGTCTTGGTATGAACATACTGTGTTGTCGGTGGTATTTAATATTTTAGGAACTACCCTACATTTAGAATGCTGAAAAAAACTATATTAATACATACAATATAATATGTTATCTTTCCTATTTAATATCAAAGTTTATTATAAAACCAGTATCCAAATCATATTAACTCACATAACATTTAACCCAATCCGTTCCCAAGCACATAACCTTGGGTATGTCCTTATCAAACTGCGTGACTTCTTTAGAGAATGGATCCAACCGGGGTATCTCACACCCGGAGCCTTTGTCCTGTTTCAGAGATTGTTCTAATAGTCTTTCCATGGACATGGATTAAAAATATAAAACGGTTTGTCTTCCTAAGTTAATAATTCAGACTATTTAATAATAAAACTAACTTTAATAATATAAGATTTTACCCCATATTATTATCAAGGTTAATCAAGAATTAACCGATATTGATAAAATTATGTACAACGCTGTTCTGAAATTACAATTTCAGTACGAATCCTCATGTATATTAAAAAAATTATAACTATACACTATAAATATAAACTTTATTATAAACTAAAATAGAAATACGTCAAACTAGACAGTTCTACTTTCTCAATAACAGGTTGCCTGAAATATATGTAATTTATCAGTCATCAACATTGTAAAAACAACGATTCAAATAATTTGTGGAAACAAAAAATCTAAGCCTTTATATTTGTGATGCTGAAGCTCTTGATGATAGAAAATATAATACGAACAGCATCATAATAAACTTATTTAATAGTATTAAATATGAATGGTATAGAATATTAAAACTAATTACAAATTAGGACGTTTATACAGTTGTTATTACAAATCTATTTGTTGTTTGTGGAATTGAAAAGTGCCTATGTCGTAGTATCAGAATCTTGGTGATTTCCTTTAAATAAGTCGAAGTAAGTAGACAAGGAAACGAAAGATATATTCAGGATAGCTACAATCGAGAAATTCTGTCACAATAATTTTAAGGCTTTGATAACCCTTTAATAAGCCAAAAAGCTGTTAAAACTATGTACATACCTCCTGGTAATATCAAGTTTCTGTTCCCTCTGTAAACTAACAGAAAGAATTATGTAGTATATCATAGAGGCGGTTATGAAAACTATAATAACGATTTGGTTCTTTCTCGACCGATACCATCGTTTAGGCATTGTGACAGACATCTGGAACAAATATATACATACATTAGGCTACAGTTACACATGCTTTAAACAAGCATGCTTGTTGTAAGCATGCTTCTGAATAAGCATGCTTAAAGCAAACGTTCTAGATACATATGATTTTTGAAAGCATACTTTTCTCGCTCTCTGTCCGTTCAAACAAAGATAAGACCATCCATTTGCTGGCTATGCAATGCATCCAGAAGCTTAAATTAAATTAAATATCGAGAAGACAGGACTTGGGATAAATTGCGAAATTACTTACAGAAATACGAGGAGACGACGTTTCATCAGTTGTAATTGACTGATCGGTGCTAGCATGCTTAATAAGCAAACGTGTTTAGACGTGCTTAAAGCATCCACCCTTGGACCCGCGCCGCTAGTAGCATGCTTAAAAATGACACGCCTGTCGATAACGGTTTTCTGTTTATGTTAAATGAAATGATAGTATTTTCTATACTTATAAGATAATGATAAATCTCTTTAGTTATGAATGATAAACTACAGCCCCGCGTTACACACGTGACGAGGTGACAGCTAATCTCCCAATTCACATTTACACAAAACGAAAGAAAGGTCTTGTTTCCAAGTCCCGACTTAAAAGAGTATCTAAAAGTGCACAATTGTTGCAGGAAACTCCTGGTACTTAATCTCTTCCTCCTATCAACCCTAACGCAAGACATAACACTTGAGAGTATGCACATTTAGCTCAAATACTTTTAATTATAACCAATAATGTAGATTCCGTTTCCCATTAACTATATACCTAAAGTTCAAAACGTATGAGGTTTTATTAAACTGTCCACCGTGCACCATGCGATCTTAAATTTGGAAACTATGAACTCTCTTATTAGTAATGTTAGTAACCTATATGGCAGTCAGAAGGTGTTAGATTTAGATATTAGGGAATACTTTGATATAATTAAGATAGGTTCTTCTTACGTAGGAACTAAGATAGTAATAGTTTATAAAAACTCTATAGTTCTTCCTTATACTTATGATATGTATAAACAATCTATTATACCTAACCTCAATCAAGGAGTCCTTATTCCGCCATTACCTTACCTAACCTTGTATGAGAAAGATTTCATGTACATAGAGGCAGAATGCCCTAAGTCCGGTAAATCGTATCTTTGCGAGGACAAACGCCATCTTCAAAGCCAGGAAACCGAAGACTGTATCCAGCATCTCATCATAACTCAGCAACGAGCATCATCCTGCAAACCTATCACCGTATTATTGAAGAAGGCAGCTTTTGAGAAACTCGAGAACACTACAGCATCAGTTTCCCAACTCCGACTAAAAGTCATTTATCCTGTGGACAAGATTCATATCGCACACTACACGGCAGCTATCTCGTTACAATTCCTCAATCATGTTATATTGAAACACCGCAATTTACTTTAACAAACGCCGATAACCGGGTACAAGGACAAGCGGTGAGAATAATGGACCTGCCCAGCTACAGCGTCACCACAGCCTCAGCACCTAAAATCAACCTAAACTCTATCAGTTTGAAGCACCTACATGAAATTGACACTAAGGTCGGCTTACAACCATTGCTGACTCTAGACCAGAACCCAAATTATAAACTTTATCACACCACCATCCCTCTCTACGTGGTACTGATAGGTATAGGCGCACGAGCCGCCGCTCTGTTATATCGCAAGTATTTCTACAAGCGCATATTACCTTCCGGAGATAACCCTGAAGACAACCAGATGGAATTGCAAGCAGTCTACACCATCCCCACACCTACCAGCAGGGTCGACCTCAATCAACCCCCAGCTCTATTCACAACTAAAGTTCCTCATATTCGCTGATCTTCAGGAGGGAGGTGTTATGTGACGGTGTTGTAAGTGGTCGTTTAATTAAAATATAATTATCTTTATACGGTGTAATCAAAGGACGCCTTTAGCTTCTGGTAAACTCGCCTATTCTACACGGGTCTGACTCAGCAGTTCCGTGTGAAGACAGTTTTTGGTTTTACACTTCTTTTATGTTTTTAGATTATAATATTTCTTTTAAGAATTTCATTAGATTTAATATCACTATTTGTTCAACCTTAGTGCAACATAGTCGCAAACCTAGTTGTAACTTACTTCATAATTAATTTTAAGTCATAATTTTGGTTTCATTGCATCCACCGACCGTCGAAATCATAATTCATGTTCAACAACAGTTTACTAAATAGTTGTATATGTTTAATTAGAATGAAAAGATTCTAATTCTCAATTTCTTTGTTTAAGGGAATTTAAAATTAAGTGAGTTAACGTATGATAAAGACAAAAGTTAGTTATTTTTAAGAGAAAAATTATGAGTGTTAATTTAGTAATACCTTTAAATAGCGATGCAAAGAGATAATTTTACACAGAAACAGTTACAGTCAGAAGTGATGGGATATTCAATTCAAGACTATGAGTACCTATCAACGTTAAAAAAGTAGTTGACTGTGCACTGTTAAACCTTTTTATATTGTTGCAACCTGTTCATTCACTATCAACCCGGGTTCAAAGTTAAACCCATAAGGAACTGCTTCAGGACTTCGAATTTTCATTGAAAGAAAACAGTTTTATAGATTTTACTTCGAAAGACTCATTTAGTAACAGTACGGTCAACAACAATACCGGTAATTTTATGAAATAAGTGTAATAATACTCTTTTGGGGACGCTGGGGCTGACAAATTTTGTGACTTAGTCCTATATGTTCGATAAACGGTCCTATATATGTTGATTATTATATATTATGCATTAACTTCACCTCTCAAGAATCCCATATACTAAGAAGCCCTAATTATAAATCAAATAGTCCCATAGGACTCGTTACTTTAGCCTTAGTTTGCAAACCTTTGACAAGATCCTTTGAGACATGTACTACGAACATATTATTATCAAACGACTAAACGTCTCGTGTGCAAGTCATGAGTTATACAAATAGTATATAAGTAGTTTAAAAACAATATTAGGTAGTAATCTATTAAGTGAGTAATAATTTATTACGAGGGGAGGTCAATAAGTTCGCGGAATGGAGGGGATGGAGGGGTTTGATTTACTCGTCCAGGTAGTAACTTGTTCAACACCTCATTAATAGTACATATACCAAGTTTGAACCAAATCGGGTCATTAACTTTTGAGTTGTTGACCTGCAAACGAGTGAATCGGGAAGAAGTCAGTGAGTATGGAGAAAATTGAACACCGCGCCGTTATTAAGTTCCTCACCAAGCAAGGAAAATCCGCTCAGACGATTTTTGACGACGGAAGAGATTAAGTACCAAGAGTTTCCTGCAACAATTGTGCACTTTTAGATACTCTTTTAAGTCGGGACTTGGAAATAAGACCTTTCTTTCGTCTTGTGTAAATGTCAATTGGGAGATTAGCTGTCACCTCGTCACGTGTGTAACGCGGGGCTAACTTTTGACGTGAGGCAATTGGGTTTTTAATGAATTTGGGTTGGTCAGGCGAATAAAGAACTTCAGGCTCACGATCCTTGTTACGTCCTGTCATTATATTAGTTCGTTCCTCAATACCTAGCTCATGAATCGTGTTATATACTATAGTCATTTTAGCTTTATGATCGATCATATATTGTTGTAATAACTGTGCCGAAATATCTATATTAAAAGGATCACGGGGGTCGAAATGTCCTGTAACAAGGTCTAGAGGTTTACACTTAGTAAAACTATGAATACTACTGTTGTAAGCTAGAATTGCGTAAGGCATAATGTTAATTACTGAATCTGATTTTTGGCTTAATTTAAGTATGCGTAAATGTTCTAATATAGTAGAATGAAATCTTTCCACTATTCCATTTTCATTCGGTGTATGTGGGGCAACCCTATGATGGTTAATTTTATGAAATTTAACAAATTCTGCCATAAGCTGGTTAGTAAATTCAATTCCATTATCTGTTACAATAGTAATCGGTACGCCATGGTTAATGCAAAAGTTAAGTAAACCCTGTAAAACGCTAACTGCAGTTCCATCTCTCAAGTGATAAGTCTGTCCAAATTTTGAAAATGCATCTACAATAGTTAAGTATTTTTCACTCTGAATAGTCAAGAGGTCTAAGTGTACTAATTCAAATGGCCTTGTGGCAGGTGTTAAAACTTTAAACTGCTGTCTGATAGGGTTGCGGTCATATTTTGCTTGACCACATATAATACATTCATTTATACATTTAGTTATATGGTTCTTCATTTTAGGCCAAAAATATCTATGAGAGAGAGAAAGGTAGCATTCATTTATGCCTCTATGGTTAGTTTTCCCATTGTGGTATTTATTAATGATGTCCTGTTGCCTGTTATTAACTACTTTAGTTAGACATTCAGAAATTATGCAATTACATATACATTGATTCTCTACTATTACATCACCGTCCTTCGTATTAATGGGTAATCTAACTAATTTAGAAGAATTAGCGGGTACAATCTCTTCGTAAAGATTGACGTTCTTGGAATCATACATGTGTATGGGAATATCTGTACTACGAGTTTTCAGGATTCTGTTTTTCAGATCAATATTACAGTCAAAAGAACTCAATAAATCTAAACCTATGAGTCCATCGAAATAATTATGGAATTTATATATGAATAATGTCATGTCGCCTTGCTCTTTAAATTCAGGGAAATAAGGTAAAGTAATGGAATAATTATTTGTACTGGTTGCGTGCACATTAGTTACCTCAAACGCATCATAATTAAGTGGTACATGATTAAAGTATTTTTCAACGGATTCCGGACTAATAAATGACTGGTTTGCGCCTGTATCTATTAATAACTTAAGTGGAGATTCTGCAATTTGAATGTAACCTAATTGCCTCTGTATGTGGAAATTAAGCTCTATTTTGGCTTTTCTGGCTTTAAAACTTCCTGAAAATTTTCATCCTTAGTATCTTTACAGGTGGAAATAGGTTCATCTACGTTATATGAAAAAGAGGGTTCTTCGGAAATATAATATGGTTCATAATGTTCAGTATATTGATCATAATCATAGGAGTATTGATCATAATCGGGATAGTATTCATACTCATTATAGTTATAATCATCGTACAATTCGTTGAAATTTAGCTCTCGGGTTTTGAAATAATTACTAGGAGGTGGATTGCCGAATTTACGCCAATCATGTCCTGAAGGAGGTAAATTTCTAAGTACAAAGTGACTTACACCACTCATTGGGCGTGATTTGAAGGGTTGTTGCGGTTGCTGAGGTTTATTAGGCAATCTAAAAAGATTACTTTGAGGGTTATAATTCTGTGGTAAAGCGCGCATGATTTGTTGAGTCCTGGAGGGGCCATGAGGTGGTTGCATCTGTGGTGGCTGGCTAGGGCGCCATCCTTGGTTATTTGGTGAAGCGAATGGCCTTGAAGGGCCAGGCATGTTCTGGTGCCTGAAGGGCATACTAAGCGGTACGAAATTGTTATTAGATTTTGAATGAGTTTGATGAGGATCTTTAGAGCCATGATGAGGATTTTTAGAGCCACCTTCGTTTCTTTGTTGTAAATAGAGAGTATTAAGTTCATCTTGAACGAATTGAATGGCCTTTTCAATTGATTCTGGTCGCATGCAACGGATCCTACAACCTATGGGATCTTTCAAACCTCGCAAGTATGCTTGAAGAGTAAGCTTTTTATATAAATCTCGTTTAGCCTCTATAGTGGTTGGGACAGATTCATGTAAAGAGATATACGTCATAATGGTACTGTATAAATTCTGGCATCTTTCATAAAATTCTTGAGGTGTACTGTTACCCTGCGTTTGTAATGAGAGGTCACTATAAAGAGCGGTCTCGTCGCGGTGGTCTGCGAAATTGTTCACTAACGCACTCCTAATACCTATCCAATTTTCTGGTATTCCATTGGAATTAATTAATCTAGCTGCGGGTCCAGAAATTTTATTTAATATTCCATTAATTAATGCTAAATTAGACAATTCGTGCCCAGGACCCGGTTTGAAATATTGTAATACTAATTGATCGCATAAATTAATGAAACGGGTTAAAACGTGGGTGTTTCCGTCAAAATCGGGTAACAATCTTAATGATTTATAGATATTGTCAATGTCAGCCATTTTTCCGTCTAAATCTCTATTCTCGTCTATAATACTAAACTTATTATTCTTATCTAACCTATTCTTTGATCTCGAGTTACGATATTCGAGTGGATGAAAAATCTTGATTGATTAAAATGACACACAAAATTTAAAATAATACACAATTAAAATTCTAAAACTTTAAATAACCGAAATAAATGCACATTAAATGTAATAAAATTCACACTAATTGATTTGAGAGTCAGGTGAAAATGTAGGCCTATTAAAAACTACTATCCGTATTACTACTAATTATTTTAATTAATTTTAAACAAAATTAATAATGAAATAAATTGATTTTATTAAGTAAAGATTAGAAATATTTAAATCGAATGAATTAATTAAAATAATTCACCTATATCTATTAATAAAATTAATTAATATATTTCGGAACCCTAAAAAAGGTATATGCGAATAATTAATTAATAATATAGTTACATATAGTTTAAATAAAATAAGGATATGAACTAGGAAAGTAAGGACTGAGATAGATTCAAAGTACTTACAGCATATCTGAATTTTGGTATCAATTGCGGAATCGATTTTCAGATCTCCCCCGAACCGTTCGAACCGAATAGGTTTCGGATACTCGAAAACGGTGCTTAGCCACCCGGGTAGCTCGCGAACGCGGTATCGATGTTTGATAGATCACGAACTATCCTCGAGTATCCTACCGACTGCGCCAATTACGTTTGGTGGCAGCGAAGGATGCAAGAAAAATCCGTTTTACTTACAAAATATATTCAATTACCAATTAAGACTTAAAATTAACTACTAGCTAGGGCGGGGTCTTTAAGTCAGCGATTGACTTAAGACCCATTCTATAATTAAGTCTTATAACTAACTACATACTAAAGAGGTGTCTGTAAGTCAGCGGTTGACTCCAGACTGAATATATGTAAAAATCCCATTCTTCATTCTCACCGATGGTGCAAGGCGTGTGGTGTCCACTTCACTTTCCCAGTCCCACCGATGGCTCAGAGTCAGCATTCCGAACTTTACACCATTGTTATACCGAAAACTTAATATCGGGTTATGCTTACGTAACAAGTGTAACAATGTGTATAAACTTTATTTTTGTACAAATTCCCAACATTGCGTGTATACAACTCGAACTGAAATTTTATTTATTCATAAAAAAGTATACAATCTAATTTCAGTAAAATTATGTTATTTTTAAATTAAAAACAACATAATTCGCTTTTTCTATGTTGTCTTTGAAAAATTTCGAGTTTTTTTTCATATCAAACTTTTTGTATATTGTTGAAATGAAGACTATTAAAATGAAGCAGATTTTAAGGTCATGATTTTTTTTTCAAACAATACACTACTATACCGCGTTCTCATAGGCTTGTTGTAATATTTCTCACAATGGATTTATTAGGGCATACATGAAATAATTTCATATTTAAATAATGTTACATATTAATAAAATGAAAGTACTATTGTAACTGTGTATCGGATTACAAGAATTTCTTTTATCTGTTGAAATCTTATTATAATAGAAAAACAGAGACTTGTTTGAAAAAATCTTCTTGCAAGATTCGGTTTCTCGGAATGTATTGAGATTCGATTTGAGTCTTAAAATGGTACTGTATATATTATTTTCTACTTCTAATTAATTCGTATTATATAATTATTACAATTGATAGTTTTGAACAGCTAATTCGTAACTATTATTGGTTTAACGTTAAAGCAAAACTGAAACTTTACACTGAAGTCTGAAACTAGATAAAATACTTTGTAAATGTAGATGAGGGAGTTAACGGCATCTTGGTCTTAAACCTAGTTAGAAATTCAGGTTCATTCTCAACTTGTTACTCCTGAAATATAATATCCCAGTAAGACCACTGAAGCGTTAAGTTTTAAAACTTCCCGCATTACTCATTTATATCAAAATCTTCTTGATTGATGCTTTAAATTTTTTTCATTCGCAATATCTTCGTTCTTTTAAATAAAATATCCAACTAAAATGCAATGCAAGCTGTCCTAGTGTCACTTAAATTAACTCTGAATGCAATTCACGTAATAAACAAAGTTGTTGATTTGTGTCCACACTCCAACAAAGTTTCAATCAATCCTTCGGGGCCACGCTCGTAATAATTGTTTGAGAAGCGATGATTGTAACTGAATAATTCAAATATCTACTTTCCTCACTTCAAATTCTGTAATCCCATGGTATTTTCAATACATTTCTTTTTATTGTTGCGGTTGCTTTGAAAAAAATTTACTTCAACTAAAATTATAAGTATTTATTTTAATTTTGAGTGATAGTCAGTTCATCAGTCGCCGCGTGCATACGCAGCGGATCGGTCGATGTTGTGTTGTGTGTCAAAATGTCTGAGAATTTAATTAAATGTGCGAACTGTAATGTGGTTATTTCGGAAGTATTGGCGTTTATACGCAATAAACACGATGTTATGGACAATGAGAGTCTCGTAAGGATTTGTCAGTCGGCTTTTTCTGAAGAGGAGATTGATGAGGCGAAGAAGAAATTATTTACATCCGTTAAGACTAAACAAAAGTGTATGTCGAGACGTAAACAAAAGAAGCAAAAGGATCTCGATGATATTATTGCTGTGTTTAAGACGATAGATCCTGAACAAATACCTGTGTTTGTGGCCTACGATCTACACAAATTACCGCCTATTTCTTTCGATCACGTAGATGTCACGAAGATATTAAAAGATTTACTAATCTTACAAGCCGAAGTTAATCATATCAAAAACAATTATGTCCCTACAGATTTACCGGAAGATTTGAAACAAAATTTTCAAAGGGTTAGGTCACCGTTATCTTTATTTAGCGATGATAAAATTAATATTCGAAGAGGAGGGTATTTTAGAAACAGCGGACCGATAGGACCACCGCACGTGACGTCGGAGCTTACAGCTGACGCGAACGGCCGCACGACGTGTGACGTCACAGCAGCGTCTCACGGCAATAACAATATTATGAGTGCACCTACTAACAATCAAAACAATGATTTATTTAACAAACCAGCGTATAGTGCTCTGTTCCACTCTCCGGCAATTAATAAAGTTGTTCCGGCTGCACCTGTGAGATCGCCTGTGCTGTGTAGTGAGGGCATTTAGACGAATAATTATAGTAACTTAATCGATAAAGATAAAAAGCAAATCTCCGTCGGTAATATGATACTAACAAAAGATACATGTATTGAAAATAAACGCAGTGAAGGTTGGACTTTAGTCCAGCGACGTAAGACACAAAATCGATTGACTAGCAAAACTGGAAAGGCAGTTTCATCGCCCTCGGGAAAATTTAAAGCGGCGGAGACAAAAATTCCCTTACTTATATCAAATGTTAGTAAACAGACGACTGAACAGGATATAGTTGAATATATTGAGAGTAAAACCCAGGAGCATGTAAACTTAGAAAAAATCAGTATGAAACGCGATAAGCCTTATAATGCGTTTAAGTTATTTGTAACTAAAAGTAAGTTGCACATATATCTTAATGACAATCTATGGCCAGAAGGTATAACGTTTCGACGTTTTGTTTTCTTTAAAAAACACTTGGATACAGACAACTCTGCGATTATTGAAGATAAATTACAATCATAATGGATAAAGTGGACAAAAAGAAAATTATTATTTCATCTTTTAATTGTAAATCGATTGTAAGATCGACGGAGTGTGTACGGCGATTTTGAATAAATGGGTACAACTACATACTAGGCCTAATAGTGCCTAGTGTGTTAGTTTTAATTTTAATTTTATAGTACTAACATTAGATTTTAAGATTTTGTTACTAACACTTAGCTTTAAATGAATTTTAATATGGATATAATTTGTCTGAAAATAAAAATATTATTATTATTATTATTATTATAAACAACATATAAAATAAAAATATTGTATTAATAATTAATTACAAATCCTATATGTTTATAATAGTTTCTTTTATCAACAGTACGACCTCTATGGGTAAGGCTTTTAGGAGGTAAGCGACCTCTAGTGGCGGGGCAGAGTACTGAATTAGTCTGCCAAGCGGTTGGCGCGAGACCAAAACCTAACATGTCATGGTGGAAAGGAAGCACAAGATTGAAGAATGTTAGAGAAACAGTAAGCTTACTTCAAGTACTTAAGCTGAAAAATTTGTATTTAGACATTAGACGGTATACTAAATAAGACAGCATATATATCTCATTTAAAGGAAGTCGTTATTTCCTAGAGATTAAAGGTAAGTCTCTCATGCATGAGGGTGCAAAATCGAAACCTGGCATGTACCAATGTGATTTTTCTCGAGGTATATGTAACTATTTTCTTAGAGAATTTAGACACCATCGACAGACGGTGAAGGAAAATGTTATGAACCTGAACTTATAATTACAACATATAAGTTTGAAATCGCTATTCCAATTTGAGCAAGCGTGGTGATTAATGCTCTAACCTTCTCCATGTGAGAAGAGATCTCAGAAGTGATCACCGATTGGCTGATGATGTCATTATATAAATATTAATTAGTTCTGCTTTTAAATTAACTTTAAATGAAGAGGTTTCATCACTGTGGAATCTTAATAGTCCATGTGCGATCAACCCACGGTTTATTAAACTCTGAAACTTGCTAATTGCTTTTGAGATTAAAAGAACTCTTAATTGTGTCTCCTTAATTAATCCAATTGAACTTGAGTAAACTTCTCCCTTTCTGTCTGAACAGTATAATATTGAGTGTTTTTATATTTCGTCTCTTCTTACATATTAAACTTTATCCGTCGATATTACGAATTACTTTCATGCTTGTATCTGGAATAAGTGAAATTAATTCATTTGCGATGGTAATTATAATTTTTTAAATTACTGACGTATTGTTTTTCTGATGTTTGAATTGTGGTACTTAATTAAACTAAGAAAATGCTTAAGAATTCTCTTATTTGAATTATATTAATTTTTTATATCAAAATGAGGCCCAATTTTAATTGTATAAAGTATAACTATAGGGCTATGATACTATTATTGCAAGTAGCTTTTCTCTCATATTTTTAAGTTTACAATAATAAAATTATTCTATATGAAGTTCTAAATTGACGTAGTGAGAAATTTGTGCGTACAAAATGTTATTGTTGATAGACTTTGAAATTTTCAAACGGAATGTAAAGTGTTGCAGTTTAAAAATTCAAAAAGTCCAAAGTTAACTAGAATTCTGTTGAGATTGTAAACTATTTGGATTGGAAGTAACACGGATGCATTTGCACATTTTTCTGTAACGAATTTTTTTCCAAATCTTTGGAGTGATGATACGTGTGTTCAAATTTCGAGGTTGTGAATATGGCAATTGTTTCTGTTGTGTCTTTAATTTAATCTCATTTTGATATTATATGTTTTACGGAATATTTAAAGAATGTCGATATTATACAATTGGTCTACATTTTAATAAGTTTGATGGAATTATTTGACTTTACTTTTCTCCGACTAGATTTCATCTGATGGAAATGTCACCAGCAGTATTCTGACTTTTGTACCCTCAATCGATGATGCTGGACGGGTTTTATCATGCAGAGCCATACAACCACGTTTACCACACTCTATTCACGAAGATGGATGGAAACTAGAAATACAACGTAAGATAATTAGACATTTTAAAGCTACAATACATTGTTTCCCATGTATGTGTTTGAATGAATTATTAACATTATTTTTTCAAGTCACGGTACTAAGTATGACTGAAATTATTGATAAAATATGTACTTGTCACTACTCTTAATTTTAATATGACGTGATGTAATTTAGTATGTACTAATATAACAATTTTTTTTTTTTCATTACACTTAGAAGTTTTTAAATGATAAAACATTTTACAGATTTGCCTGTGGTCAATTTGGAACTAGGTGCTAACTTAGACGCAGATAAAGTGATAGAAGGTTCTGATGTGTATTTAGATTGTATGGTCCGAGCAAACCCGTGGCACAGTCATGTGTATTTCACTCATAATGTAAGTATACATTAATTACACGGAATTTTATTTGGGGTATTTCTTTTTAATTCAACCTAATCAGTAATTTTTACACTTCGCTGAAATTCGATACTGGTTTTAATTCCATTTACAGTACAAAATATATAAAGGGAATATTTATTTGTAATGTTCATACATATATTAATTGAAAAATAATCACGATTTTTATAAATATAATATATTTTAATGTTATATATTCAAATCTATCTATCTAATCTAATCTATCGATCTATCTAATCTAATATAAATTTATGTCTTTAAAATAAATTAAAAACAATTTTAAATGTTTTAGAACCTTTATACCAAACTTAAAGTAAAAATTAATTTTTACTTTATTTCTTACTTAATTTAACTTTTTAAACAATTTCGAAGGTTCTTCCAGTTATAAGAGACTGATATTAATACAAAGAAAAAAGTATAAAATACGTATTTAGAACCCGACTATTTTTTATTTTTATAGAATTTATTTCAATGTTAAAATCTCTTTTTGATAATAGTTAAAAATTAAAATAATTGAAGAAGTATTCTATTATAAATAGAATTTTGTATTTAGATAAAAAGTGCTCTTAAATTGAGCATGTAAATAAACTGATAAAGTCTTTTAGACCTTATAAGTAATAGGATAATATTTTTGTAGGGTGCAATAATAAAACCCGGTCCAGGAGTTGTTTTGGCCAATCAAAGCCTAGTTCTTCAGCGTATGTCAAGAAAAGCCACGGGCGGTTATGTTTGTGTCGCAAGAAATTCGCTTGGAGAAGGTTATAGTGACCCATTGGTTTTAGAAGTGAAATGTAAGTAATGGAAGTGAAATTTTCATGTGCTTTGGAACACAAATTGATTTATGTACCTTTGTATCTCTCTATATAAATTTAGGTAATTCAACTAAGATATCATGATCATCTATGTGACGAAAAGTTTTTTTTTTATTTTTATAAACTGATTTTTTCTGTAATGTTGAGTACAAATATTATTTGTTATGAGTCTTAGGTTCAGACAAATTAAACATATTCTTTAAGTATACAATAAAAATTTTGAAATCCTATTTTTTTTCATTATCGCTTTCAAAATCGATAATCTCGTAAGTATCTATGAGATCTTGAAATAAAAGATTTTTTTTGCTTTAATCTCTACGATAGATCCTCCTACATGTAAGTCTCATCAAGCCACTATCATCAGAGCAGCTCGTGGTGAGGTCGTCGATATTATGTGTGAAATTGACGCCAATCCCATGGTACGTATTATTACTATAACACAACAAAATCACGCGACCATGGTTACTGCAAAGTAACCGAAACGTCGGGAGTATGTATTTAAAATAATAGAAACGCTTCGTAAACCAAAAATACAGATTTATTTAAAAAAATAATCGAATAAGTCTTAAAAGAAAATTATTTTGGGATATAAATCATTAATTTTATTATTCAAGCAGATTAAAGTCGTAAAATCTTTAAAACTTTCTCCGTGTAAATAGGGCCTTATTTCTAAACTTGGTAAAATTTTGGAAGAGAAACATTGCATATAAAATGATTATAGGTTTTTTATAAGACGACAATTTATATTAGATGTAAATCATAATATCAAAATTTTGACATTCACATCTCGTCTGTCATGGTGGCTGAAAAGTAGCCGAAACGTCGGGAGTAGTTAGTTTTTTTACAAAAATAAAGTCGCGTAGTATCCAAAAAATATTAGTTTCATTTAAATGAAAAAAACTTAAGAAAATCTTAGATCTCATTAAAGATATAATTTCTGTTCACAGGAACCGATGACATATCAGTGGTGGTTTAATAGCAGTACGCAAACTAAATTAGAACTCAATACATTTTCAACAAATTCACAGAATAATCTTGGTAAGTCGTAGTCGTAAATACGAAATTAGTTAGTCAAATAAATTCCTATATTTACTTATATTTCATTTAATAAGCAATTTATATACAAAAAATAACTTTAAATGCATATCTAAACAAAACACATTTAAACATTTATAAATGTTTTTTTAAAACATTATTTAGGATTAATTGGCAGAGTAATTTGATTTAAACAAAAACTATCTTCGTTAATAAATTTTGAAATTTAATTCAGCCAAATATATTATACAGTAAATTAAATTCTGTATTATTACAAGATAATATTTAGCTTATAAATGTATATATCTCCACAGGAAGGTATTTGTATACAGTAAACACTTCATCTGACTACGGCTGGGTTCAATGCACTGGTACGAATTCTGTAGGAAGACAGAACACTCCTTGCCTGTTTCACATACTACCCGCTGGTAAATATAGATTTTTTTAATACTAGAATTTAATGTGACTCCACTTGCGTTGATTTCGGCTAGGTATTTTCAAGACAATAACATTTTTTGAAGGAAATCGGATCAAGGGTTGAAGGCTTCACCAACTGTTCACCTAAAATAATCACACTGAGTATAGCAAACACATCAAAATTAAATTCTTTTTTTATGTATATAAAGCCAATTTTCTATCACAAATCTAAGTTATTTTTTTAATCACATCATAATGGACCAATCTTTCGCTGCCCAATATTTTTCTTTGGAAACCCTTTTCAGTTTATTTTCTTAAAGGATTTTGACAAAAAACATTTCATATTTAAAATCGTATAATCAGATTATTCGGTTTGAATAAAGAAGCTACAATTTCCTTAAGAGCTTAGTAATTATCTTAAAAATAGATAATAAAATTCTTGAATAAAATCTCGACTCGCTCGACTTATTTTTCTGAGATGCTGTACGAAATGTAATTAAGATCTTTCCTCCCGTGCAGTTTGTCTCACAGTTAGACACCAATTAAGTGTATCTTAAGTTTTACGCCAAGATACACGTTTACTACTTTTTATGTAAAATTCACTAGTTTAAATATGTAAAACTGTCTCTTCGGACGTGATTATTCGTTTTTTATGTTAATTTGTATTTAAAAACTTAACAGAATTTATTTATCGTTAAGTTCACTACCTTAAATATTATTCTTCAAAATTATTTATTTTATAAATAATTTTTATTTAAAATTAATTTTAGCAACGTAAATTTGTTATAGTTTTTTATTATTAAAAAATAAAGATCCTATTTCATCAAATGAGTGACATTAGAAGCTTCCAAGAATTATGCTTAAAGAATTTTCCTCTATATAATCATTTTCTTCTATAGAAAAACCATCGTCGGTGAAAAACTGTGAAATCACAAACATGACGTATGACTCTCTAACGCTTGGATGTTCACCGGGACACGACGGAGGCATGAAACAATCGTTTCTATTACAAGTGAGAATTAATTTTAATATATAATTCAATAAAAACAAACAAAAATTCCATATTAAAGACTCTATTACTTTTCCAAGAAAATATACAATCATACAAGCTTACATAAATGATGACTGAGTATCAATATCTAAGACAAAAAAAATGAAGCATTGCTTAATATTTCTTGTATAATACACATAAGTGTGTTTATATATTCATAGTTATATGACATATCAACTGGTATTTTACTTCGTAATATAACAAGCGAGGAACCTCAATTCATAGTGTGGAGTGTATCGGGAAGTACAGCAGTTGGTATATCCGTTAGAGCCTTCAATAAGAAAGGCTTAGGCGAGCCCTTTACGCTTACTTCAAACTTATTAAAACATCCACAACGACATACAGGTCAGTATTTAATTTTAATTTTTTACTATCAATAATGTGATGTAAATTTCTATTATCTAGTAAAGAATGTAACTTCACCCTTAAGACGAGTTTGTTTCGTCAAACTACTCACATATATGGTAGTAGTATTTACTCATAAACTTACATCAATATTAGTGTTCTAAGTTTCATTAATAAAAAACTAGAATTTATTCGTATTTGACGGTTCAAACTCGTATTACTACGAATATACATGAAGACAATAGACCAGTAAGCATAGCTTCAAATGTATTAGGTATTATTATATACTAGCAACATATTTATTTATTTATTTGAATAAAGATTAATATTATTATGTTGATACAACTTAAACAAATTATTTCGACTAAATTAGGTACCATAAAAACGGTTTTTGTGAGTTATTCTTTAATACATATTTTTTGTGTATCTTGAACCGTTTTCACGGCGCACGCAACGGAAGGCTTCAAAGATGAAATAATTTCTCTCGTTTTTACACATTTACCACTATATCTTTGCTCCTATTGGTCGTAGCGTGATGTTATATAGCCCACAGCCTTCCTCCATAACTGGACTACCCAACACAAAAAGAATTATTCAATTCGAACCAGTAGTTTCGGAGATTAGCGCTTTCAAACAAACAAACTCTTCAGCTTTATAATATTAGTATAGATACAAGTTAAAATCTGTGAGTTATATGAAAATTTATACTTGAATGAATGGAAAAAATATTCATAGACCATTAAAGGGTCTAAGTGACCTCGTGGGTACGAGACGGTTTTACAACACCCTCAGCGATAAACGGGTTATCGTTGCATGTAATGCGAGCGTTACTTTGATTTATTCAAGTTATCTCAGCCGTTAGAACGATTAGTATGATAATTTTATTAACCGGTAAATTTGATGTGCAATAATTTTATATTTACATCCGAATTTATTTTCGGTACATTTATAAGTTTGTATTAAAAAATATATGAATTTTTATGGAGGTTTGGAAAATTATTTCTAGGAATGAGATGAAAAGCTATTTAAATATTTAATTTGCTTCGTTGTAATTTGAAAATAAAATTAAAGTGAAAATGACGTTGAAATCAAATTCAAATCAAATACATAAAAAAAATTGCATATTGTCCTTTTATTTTAACATTATTTAGATATATTTAGATATTAGAGGGATAGATACATAGATATTAGAGAGAAAACTAGGTCATTAAAACCTCTCTAAACATATCCAAAGATTTTAACTAGTCCACATTTTTACCTATATTATTATGCCAATGTACGATAAACATATCCATTGTACTGGTGAAATATTTTTCATATACTTTCATTCTGTTTTGTTTTAAATATTACTATGAAATCATTTTATTTTTTTTGTACGTAACCTCAAATTTAGTATAGCGAAAAAAGGCCATATATTTTATACTTACACCAACGTTTGTAATAATGAAGTAAATATCTCTATTACCCAAACGCTACGACTTGTGAAGGTCTTTTTAGTTCACAATTATATTATTAGTTAAGTTTTAAAGCAGTCTGTTTGTTAATTCGCTTCTAGCCAATGTCCCGGTTCGTGTGGAACTAACAACTGTATTGGTGAGCGTGCTAGTGGCTGTCGCTGTTATTCCAATACTTACAGCAATATCTGCTGTCATTTTCTGTTGGAAATACTGTAATAAAGATGGTGAGTTGTATATAGTTTGGTTGTAAGTTTGAGTTGTTTGTTGGTTATTGTATTATTAATATAAAAAAGTACGACTTTTTAATTATTTCTTATAATTAAGGGTAGGATGTAAGAAGAGAGAATGACGTATATTACATTTTTAACGTATTTAAATTAGATTTTTAATGAAAATAACAAATAAATCGTTTTTCTGTGTTACATTAACAAATGTTTTTATTCACGATGTCTGAAATAAATGAAATATTTAGGGATACATGTTCGATTTTATTGTATTTCATCAAACATACATATATTGCATGAATTTAATCTAGATTCAATGAAATGAAAAAATCTGTTTCAATAGAACTTTAAATTTAGAATAAATAAATTACTTAAATTATATTATTTTACCAACATAGATAACTTAGTTTAAAGAAGTGGATTACATTAATTAATTATTGTTTTAATTTTTTTATGTGCAGACAAAAATCAACAACAGAATCGAAAACAGGATGAGATATCAAATATACCATTAACCGGTACTAACGAGTGTGAGAGCGTTGATAGCTTGGGTACGTATAAAGAAACCATTAGAATTTTTATACATTTCATATACTATAATATAAGTATTATAATTTCCATAGATAAAAATCCAGACTTAATACCTATCGAGGTAAAAATAAGCGATAACTGTTCAAACAAATCCTACCGATTACAGTTCTATTAGACCGTTGTTATCAAAATCGGTCGACAAATACGATCATAATCCGTCCGATCGGCATTACAATCACGGCGATCCGTGTAGCCAATATGTTCAAGTCCGACCATTAGACTTCCGAGTACACCAATATCAGCGTGGCTTACAAATGGCCAACGTGGGCCAACCTGTGCCAGGGATTGGAATGCATATGCCAAATATTGGACCAAACGAATGCCGGCCTTACGATAAGGTTAATGAGAATTGGCTGAAGTACAAGAATTCCTTACCGCTAAATACTAGCGGCTTGGTAAGTTATAATCTATCTTAAGAAATATATTATTTTGTTCAGTACTTTTTTAATTATCTCGAATATTTTTAAGTATATTGTTTATGAATATTTAAATGATGATTGGATTTAGTCTTTTTATATTATTTATACTTTGTATTTCAAATGTTTCAATTTACTTTTAATATAAAATAATCCATTTAGTCCAATATAAATTAAAAACATTTATTCCATTAAAAAACTGCTTCTTACTCCAAAATAATAGTTTTTTTTTTTACAGGATTTCCGGAATGTAAAGTAGCCTATATGTGCCTGGACGTCAGCTTCCTGTATACAAAATTTTATCAAAATCGGTTCAGCCGTTTGAGCGTGAAAAAGTAACAAACATAACACACACACAACTTAACACACACTCACAAACTATCGCAATTATAATATTAGTAGGATATATATGTACATATGTATGTATCTTTTAAGCTGCCAGTTGAACAGCTGATGCCACCGGAACTCTACACTCCATCGATATACACAACCTCGAGCCGGAACCCTCTCAACCTGTCTCAGACGCCGGGACTAGAGCCCTTCAGTGACAGAAGGTCACCCCCAGTGAGGGTAAACGCGGATAATAATAGCGCCTACTATAATGTTGACAGACATACACACACATTGCCTTTAAGACGACCTGGTAAGTCATACGAGTAGACCTTGGTCATATGTTATATATATACAGCTGTTTAATGATGAATAGATTGTTAAAGACAGTGGTGGGTTCATTGAGATGTAATTATTATCAGGACTGATATTCCATTGTAAGTAAGAACGGAGCAATCTTGGTTATATGCTTTATTTACAAAATAGACAACTTCTATTGAAATGGACTATACATGCTTAAAGAAAAATTCTCAGTGTGATACCTTTCCGTCCGTGTGATGGAAATGTTTATATATTATTTTAAGATATAATCATCCTTCATAAAATAATCTGTAAGTAAGACGTGATTAAATATGAGTATTAATCTTATACATATTTGGTCAGGCGGGATTGATCTTTAGACCCAGTTTCACCAATCAATGTTTATTAAATCTAAACAAGGCATTTCCTAACAAACCTTCAAAACTATAAATGTCTGTTAAAATATCTAAATTATTAAACATCACATTAAATGACCGACTTCCAAATTATTCGTTCTTGTTATAAGATGAGCAAATGGAAACTATAGCGTTTAATACGGCACGTTTGTCACGATGCACCGCTTTATACTTTGATCGTATATATTCCTCGATACGTCACTTGCTAGCTAATGCGACCAAATTTTATATATCGTTGATTGCATACATTTGGCACACAAAAAGCTTTCTTTGCAATTTACTAGGTATAACTTGTCAAAATCGTGCTGTCAATAAATTGTATTATATATTATTGTGTTATAAATATAGGCATAAATTGTGTTCAAATTATAAGAGATAAAAAGAAAATTTAATTTGCAATTTCATAGAAAATCTGGAGGCAAAATCATCATACTAAATGAAATTTTAATTCACTTTATTAATAATAACAAGGAAATAGTCGAAACTGACAAAACAGATGACGTTACTATGGTTACAAGAAATCAGGGCTGTGATTGGACAATTGAGTTTTGACAATGCCATTAACATTCGGTTAGCCATTAGACGGAGCTCCAGAGCAGGAATTGATATTAGTGGCTGGTTAAGACATTTAAACGAAATTTGTGCGTGGTGGGACGCTCGATACATCTAACAGAGCATCAAACGCCTTAACACGATTTTACTTATTTAACATTGATTGGTGAAACTGGGTCTAAGACTAGACATTGTCCACGGATCGTTAATGAGTACTGGTCACTTATTTAACGCGTATTAAACGTGTAAAAGAAAGTTTGAGTAATAAGACGCGATCATATCATAATTTAGTGAAAATGATCTGAAACTATAAAAATAATATTCGTTATGTAATCTCCGACCCAAAAAGCGGGCTGTTATAAGATTGATGTATGTAGATGCTGCGTGTGTGTCTGTATGTGGAATGGTAGCTCTCAAAGGGATCATCCAATTTCAATGTTTTTTTAATCTGAAAGCCAATTACTCTGCAGTAGTTCTTATCTATGTTTGGCTAATATCGATCAAACGTAGGAGCGCTTTTTCAAAATGATGCAACTTATTTTTTCTATGATTACGTGATCTTGAAATGACAATTGATGTGTGTTCTATTTTTTATTAAATAAATTTTTCAGTTATTTATATTTTGGCAACTATTTTATTAGGTTTATATAAAACTTTAAATCCTGTTTCCCATATCTAATTACAGAAAATGAAATTACCACGCAGCTTGATACTGAGTGATTCATGGCGATTCATACTACGAGTACAAGACTTGGCTGTTTTGCTCCGATACGTTTTTCATCAAATGGAACTGGTTGCTTACTTCCACGTTGTTTCAAAATTTTTAATATCATCGCCGTTACAATAATTGGTTAGTTAATACTGTTATTAAAATATTTTTCAAGTCACAAAATGAATCCTGGGGGTGTTTAGTAAGATCATTGGAAACCTGTTCTTATTCAAAGGATACTGTATACATATACTATGTATAGTCACATTAATTTTAGTAAAGACGAGTATTATATTATGCACAAATACATATAATATTATGAGGCAATGTATTTTAAAAATGAAGTGATAAAATCTTTGAACATCTATAACGATCAGTACAGCATAATAAATATTTGTAATAGAATAAATTATTTTATTTAAATGCTGCATATTTAAGGTTAAAAACAAAAACAAAAACATATTATTGATACATAAAATTATTTCAATAAAACACTACAAGGACATTAAACCATATACGAATACTTTCATGTGTAATTGAAACTTTGGAAATAATATACAAATGAGGAATTATAAATGGTCTATTTTATCTTATTTATTAATTTTCAAAATATAATACTTATATGTATTTACATTTTAGGACTGTTTCTGTCATACAGAGTTTACTATTTCCTAACAATTAGCACGGACAGTGTTTACCAAAGAATATTCTTATTTTATAGCGTTCAAACAATGTTAAATATGACAATATTTCTTTATGGAGCTTTCAAGAATGAAGTGAGGATTAAAAACTATCTGATGTATGAAAGTAAAATATATAAGGTATGGTATTTACTTTCAAGAATTGTTAAATGACTATCTATTAATATATCAAAAATAATTTCAGACAATAAGATGCTTAAGCACAGGTAAAGAAATGCCAAAATTAGGATGGCAATTTCATCTGGACTCATGTTTTTGAGGCATTCTCGGAATGTTTGATGATGTTCCCGTTAATGAGATTTTTGTTATAATGTGTAACCATTTATTATGGCATCATTATTCAATTTACACTGATTGACTGACAGTGGATTGTTAGTTTTTACTTGATCGTTATATTTCAAACAAACAATTTATATATTAAGTATTGTATTGTTAATTTCATGGACTTTTAAGTTTGCATCAAAAGAATTTACGTTCACTAAAAACATTATAATTTCTGTTTCAGGGATTGAAATATAACTTTGGAATCAATCAATGCTGCCATTGATAGGAACGGTGCAGTCGACAACACACCTCAGAGTACGTTAATACGAATATTGTCTCATTAATACATAATTAAGTTTTATGTTATATATTCGACACATATTTATTATTTTTTTTGATGACAACAGTTTTAAAAGGCAGTTAACAGCGCAGAGGATCAGTCAAATCAAAAAGTCCTTCGTTCAAACATGTGATGTTTTAAAGGATTTCAATACCTCAGATAACTTTTTGTTATTTTTGTTACTTGTGTCGTTTATTTTCAATATTGCTTTGACGAAATATAGAATTCTTCTTACACTAGAAGGTATCAATTTAAAATTGAACAAAATTTTGTATTATAATTTTTTATTTCAATGATGACCAGAATTTAGTTATCTTTCATGAACCGGGCAAGTATGTTATTAAAGGATAAAAAAAGAATGTTTTAATTTTGATTAAAATTATGTTTAAATATTTTTTAAAATAAAATTTTATTTGTAAATGTTCTGTTCTTGCCTATCAGCCTATCAGAAGCTCACTGCATATGTTCTTATATAAATATACAGGGTGACTGGTGAATTACTATCGATACTTGAGGACGTGATATTTGAAGATCATATATGACAAAATAAAAATTAATATAACATAAATATAAATAAACTTCTAAGTAAAGTTAACCAAAAGTTATGTAATTAATTACGCATCGTATGAACACCCTACAGATTAGGTATACACACACACACTCGCGCGCGGCGGCGTGTTGTTGTATCAGCACGCCGCCCCACGCGTCCACACTTGGAACACTTGGAACGTGTAGACACTTTATTTATTTATACGGAAATTTGGTCAAAAATTAAGTACCTATTTTTTTTACTTAATTCGAATGAGAATCATGTACCGAGTATGCTCCTTAAATATTGATAGTAATTCACCAGTCACCCTGTATTTATTTTCTGTTACTTTAATGGCACGATTCAATTCAAATAATGACCACTGTTGCACTTTGAGAACCTAAGAAAAAAATATTTTAGCTACAAAACTCTACGGATCGTTTTGCACTTCTATTAATGTTAAACCTAAAACTTTATATTATTGGATTGTAAGAAAATGTTACTGCTGCAAGTATTTGACCTTATATAAAAAAATATAAGGTATAGCCTTAAGAATCGTTATTGAAATACATGTCTTTAAAATACACGAAACACTGATAAACATATTTGTTATATAATTTTTTATATACATATTAGTCTTTGTATTTAAAATAAAGCATATTATTTGTTATGTGAAGATGATAGCATACATACAGCGTTCATTTTTTTGTCAAGTATCTTAATCAAATTTTTTTGTTTTTAAACCCTATATCCCAAATTAAGAGATTGGCGCTATCATAAATAATTAATTAATACTTTTGAAGATTCCTCGTTGAAGGACGATAATTTAAATTGAGTCAAAACAAGTCTAAATTCAGGACAACTGATTTTAATTCAAATTCTTTTTAACTGTATCAAATTAAGTTGATGTAGCAACTTGAGTGACCTCAAGGTAAAGTTGAGAGTAGTACTCCAAGCGGGGACAATTCTATACTTTGTAAAATAAGAACAAGTGCAGTGATGTAAAGTGCTGCGTTGACTTAATCTAATAGAACAGGGGTCTCTCCAATTTTGATTGAAACTTTTATAGCTTTATTTTCTACATACATTCAAATAGAACAAAATTTATTTGCTCTATATATAATAATTTAACTCGTATTGTTCTGAAACAATTTTTGTGATAATTCATACAGATTAATTCATTCAATACATTAATTTTGTGATAATTCATACAGAAATAAAGATCTTAAAACTTGAATACCAAGTGTATATAGACAAAATCTTCAACAAACAAACAAACAGTACAACAGTTACAAACAGTATTTAAATTCTATCTAGATAGTATAATTCTATCTAGATATACATGATTATGGATTAAAGATAATTTCTTTCAATAAAGGAGTAATGAAGGTATCACAGAAACTTGAATACTAAGACTTTTTAAATTTATAATTTTTATTTATACATTTGTTTATGTAAAATTTCAGGTTTGAAATAAAAATGTGCAATGATTTATTATTTATAATATTTTAACGTTTTAAGAGAAGGAACAATGGAGTCTAATCATTCATTCCGAATGTAATTTCATGTATTCACATGGCATCTATTGCATTGAGTCATTTATATTCAACATTTGGTAAACCACTCGGTGATGAAACACGATGTACATATGTAAATTTGATTACTTCTAAATAAAGAGGAATTCCTATATTTATAATTTAATAATAGGTACTTTTGTAAAACTATAATTTAACTGATTATTAGAATTATTTATAATCTTGTGGAATTTTAAGAAGCTGTAGAGAACTTATATAATATATTTTTAACTTCAAAATATCAAATATACTTCAAGTACTTACAATGTCCTTATGTATAGTTTCTGTACTTTACTTTTAAATGTCCACAAAGGAGATGGAAACTGGTGGGCCCAAAATGTAATGAGTTCAAAGTTGATTAAAAAAATTACTTTTTTTGGTATGAAATACCAAAAATCTGCATGAATTCTCAATCTACAAGCGGAGAAATATGTAAATAACTGTTTTTATGAAGCAATCGATTAACGATTAATTAAATAAAAAATTATTATTCTATTATTTAACTACAAAATAAAAACTTCACTCCTAGTTTTAAACTTATAGTGACTTCATTTAAACTACAATATAAATGTCTATAATTCAATAAAAATAACTTTTAATAACGTGTTTTAATATAATAATAATATTAAATATTATTTCAAAACGTCCTTTTCGATTAATTATCGATTCCATTTCGATCGAAATCATTCAGTATATAGTCTATGGCAACATGACATTGACACTTAACCATTACTATGCCAGATGTATTGTTATCTGAGTCTTACTTGTTTCGTGTTTTTCGATGCGTTTCGAGTACTTTCCCGATCATTTTACGTTTTCAACGACCACTGCTTTGTTTTTTACGGACTCCGAACCCGCCTAACGTTTTACGACCCTTGCTTACAAATCGGACACCGACGATCGCCTACACGTTGACTTGGAATTGTTAATTTGGATTATTTCGCCGGCTTATAGATTGGATATTACTGAAACGATGCATCGCTGTGGGAATTGTGCGATAGCAACTAGTAACATTGTACCCCCTGCATAGTTCCTAGACGATATTGTAATTATTATTGAAGAGGAATAAAATACAATATATTCCATTAAAATTATTTGTTTTATTTTATGACTTTTATCACATAGTTCACTCCTCCTGTTCCTCGTAAAATTTCATACTTGTTACCGATATTTGTATATCTTTGACTCTTTCTTGCCTTGTTATTACTTATCAGATATTCTAAATAAAATTATTATTTTTCACATACTTTTAAGTGTATTCATCTAACTCTTAAAGATATTAATGCAATATAACTTCACTTTTACTGAACCTCCAATAACTCAGCTATCTGATTGCCAATTTCTATAGAATTTTCAATGAAGAAACTCTTAATTTTGAACCTTTTAATTAATACTATTTTCATGTTTTTACATTGTGGGCCCAGAATTGTATGAAATACTTTCGATCTCCTTTTAATTTGCAATTCATACAAAATTTTCATTACATTATTGTTCAATTGGATATCGTTTACTATATGGCATGAAGAGACGAAACTTCCAAGAATACTAAGATATTATAATGCTTCTTCTAGCATATTACCAACTTCTTATTTATATTTCTTTATAACAATACACATAGCTCTATGGACCTTGGAATAAATTCAACTTTTGATTAACTTAAAAACGGAGTAGGTTATAAATTTTGCTGTACTTTTTTCAGAGTAGTAGATGTTTTCTATAATTTATATTGTATATATGTGTAAGAAATTGTAAGTTTCAATTGAAGTCTGATTCCTTCAGTGAAATTACGTCACGTCACAATAAACTTTATATATAGAGATAATAAAAAATGTCACATATCAAAACAATGTTATTAAATCATTTTTAATCTCTTCATATGAAATGGTTATTTTAGTTACTCGACAGAAATCAGTTGATTATCAGAATATCAAACATATTTTACCAAAAGTAATTAATAATATTGTGCAGATTACAATCGCTTTTCAGACCAAAATAATACCCTGTTTAATAATTGGGGTCTAAATGTTCTTTAATTTAAAAGAAATAAAGCAATGTAAAATTATTTTTTCCTAGTTTTTGCCCGCGACTTCGTCCGCGTTAATTTCGTCATTAGTAATATAGGTATAGCTGAACGGGCAAACTCTATTCCGTCTTCAATAACCCGGTATTGGTATTTATTAAATTTCTACTACTTCAATCGAACAGAATGATTGACATATTAGTTAGTTGTCAAGTCTAATGTCAAAAAATCGTTTGTATGGGAAATAGAAAAGGGCTGTTTTTAGGGTTTTTCCGGCAATTTTTCCAATTTTTCTCACCTTTCAAACCTTTCCTGGAATTCCAGGAGTATTTCAAGACTAAAATTAGCCAAATTGGTTCAGCCGTTCTCGAGTTTTAGCGAGACTAAGGAACAGCAATTCATTTTTATATACAGGGTGACTGGTGAATTACTATCAATATTTAAGGAGCATACTCGGTACATGATTCTCATTCGAATTATGTAAAAAAAATAGGTGCTTAATTTTTGACCAAATTTCCGTATAAATAAATAAAGTGTGTACACGTTCCAAGTGTACCAAGTGTGGACGCGTGCGGCGGCGTGCTGATACAACACTACGCCGCCGCCGCGTCTGTGTGAGTGTGTGTGTATACCTAATCTGTAGGGTGTTCATACGATGCGTAATTAATTACATAACTTTTGGTTAACTTTACTTAGAAGTTTATTAATATTTATGTTATATTAATTTTTATTTCGTCATATATGATCGTCAAATATCACGTCCTTAAATATCGATAGTAATTCACCAGTCACCCTGTATATAGAAGATAACTGTATTTGACGTGAAATTAATTTCTATAACATATTTATTTAATGAATTTTCTTCATAAAAATTTATTTTGTAAACAATATTTCTATGATAATTAATTTTCAATTACTTTGTATAAGTTTTGATTGAGGTTAAATATTTCTACTATTACAAAATTCATGGAAATGTAAAGATTGAAATTGGTAAAAATATAAACGTTATTTAATATTTTATAATATTTTGTTTCCTATGGAAGTTTCACTTTTTACATGTGTTCCGGCCTCTGGGTAAAGAGACACTTTATTCATTTTTTATTGTCTAAAATCTTTCACAGTTTCTATTTAACTACATATATTTAAATTATATATTCCATTGAAATGACCTCTGTGGTTAATAAATCTTTCCAGCTGGTGATCTCTAAAGACCAGATAATAGCAATGTTCATTACATATACAGACCCAGTAGTGATTAGCATTTCAAAACAATAAAATGAAAATATAAATTTTCATACATAAGTATGTAAATCTTAATATGTAATTTTTAAGTGAATATTAGGTTTCAAGAGTATAAATTAGGTTAGAATATCAATTAGGTGTCGCTACCGGTAGCGTAAACATTAGCTCCGTACATAAAAATCAATAAAATTGTAAATATTTGTTTTCTTGCCACTATCAAGTGATTATCGGTCAAATTATTGTACAATTATTCGCTATTACCGTTTGTAGTCGGTTAACTTGGTGATTTTGGGTGTTTGACGTCAAATTGTTATCTTCATAATATTAACCTAATAGTGTATATCGGAATAGTATTTTTTGTTTAAACTTTATTGCTGTCAATAGTGCTTAAAACATTCAGTGCATTAACTTTGAGCAGGCGATTAAGTGTTTTTTAAAATTTGTAAGGTAAAAACTAAAAACCAGTATTTTTATTCAAACGCTCAAGAGCATTGCGTCCTTACTCCTGATTGGTCAAGAATCAAATGATAAAACCCAGCTGTTTTAAATCATCTTTTTCACTACTGACTCTAGGAACAAACTGGCCGAAAGGTGTTTACTAAGCATTGTACACGTGAAGCGAGAGTTCTATCCCGGGCATCGCATGTGAGAAAGATTGATTTTATTTAATTTTATTTTTTTTCCTCGTTTTGAGATTACACATATGTAATTATTTTGTAAAAAAAACCATGGATGATAATATTAACAATCGTAGAGGTGTACGAGCCCACATTGCTTCTTCCAAAGTGGATACAAATGTAATACCAGTCCCTGGTGAGGAAGTTCAAAATATTGTATCCAAAGAGTTCGACAAATTGTGGCTTAAATTAGAAATACTATAACCGATATAATCTCTGCGCAACTCAAACGGTTAAAGGACGAAATTGCAAACTTTCAACAAAGTGTATCTTTCATTAATTAAAATAATTAACTTAGATTCAACTTTCCTATTGTCTAATATTGAATTTAATTGTCAACGAATAAATTCTAGATATAAACCATTATTTAATGTGCCGATTTGTAAGACGAAAAGTACATATAATATCTTCTTATATTATCGTAGCTGCCAAAATTATAATAAAGTTTATTAAGATATTGATGTATTAGTTGAAAAATGTATTCCTTTAAAAATAAAATAAATGAGATTAATTTATGTATCAATTCATAGTTTGTTTTGACGTGTATAAATGTTTTGCCTGTAATTTAACTAACCGATGTAGCCATTAATGCCTTAAATTTTATGTGTTTTGTTCCTTCTTTTTTTTTTAAATTTGTTTCGTTTAATTATATTAATGTTAGATTTTATTTATAACTGCCGAAGAAATTCGTCAGTATACGTTTTTAATGTTTATTAGTCTTTTTTTAATTTTAATAATATGTGTCTAATTACCAGTGGAAACTTAGCTGATATTTATAATTTTGTATAATTAATAATTATATCCCATAAGTTCCTCTTATTGTTTGTTTCCCTAAAATAAAATAAAATAACATACATACATTGCAAATGAAATAATAACTTGTAAAAGTTTTTGCATTCATTGTATATATAAGAAACAGTCATGACGGGCAGACGAGAAGTGTATGATATAAAATATATTTAGGCACATATTGATAATAAATTTCTGAATTTAATTTCGTAGCAACTCAAGTGCGAACTTGCACTAAATACTTTATGATCTCTCAGTAAAACATAAAATCTGGACCGCGTTATGTACAGATTGTAAGTTCTAATCTTATTAAATGTATGTGATACATCTATCACCCTTAGCGTGGTTATACATTCAATAATATCATATAATAAGTTTGACATCACCAACCCGTCTTGAGCGAGCGTGGTGATTAATGCTCAAACCTTCTCCATGTGAGAAGAGGCTCAGCAGTGGGCTCTGATAGGCTGATGATGATGGAAACATCTCATGTAATCTCCTATATTATGAATATGCATTGAATATATTCATATAATTATGATTTCCCAGGTCGGTGGAAGAGGCCAAAGCGAGGTTGGCGGAGGTGTAGCGAGCTCTGAACAGCTCCGAGCTGGGTTCAGACTTGAGATCCTGCACGAGACTGCTGCTACTACACCAGGTGGTTACATCACATACTAGCTGTTTACTGCGGCTTCATGCGTGTATTAGGAATTACTCAGATGGTGATTAATGTGTATCTAATATAATGGATGTCATTGTGAGGTCTAAATTGCTTTATAGGAGAGTTTTATCAAAATCAGTTAGGATAATTTACTTGTAAGACCAACATATATCCATACATACCTACTAGATATACTATATAAGTACATGTATATAGTATTGCTTTTCAAATTATTATCTGTCGTAGTTATGCCAGCTAACTGATATAATTTGTGGTAACTGTCAGTGTGAGAGTAGTGATGTGGTTTTAAAGATTTCTTTTTTTGCTAAGATTATTTTTATAAAATCAAAGTGTAAAGAGCTAATTGCTGGTGCTTTAATAACTAGATTTAAACTAAGGGCTCCTCAGATGAGAAAACAATTTGTTTTAAAGTAAAACAAGTAGAATTATATTGTTTAGAAATGATATAATTTGTGGTAACTGTCAGTGTGAGAGTAGTGATGTGGTTTTAAAGATTTCTTTTTTTGCTAAGATTATTTTTATAAAATCAAAGTGTAAAGAGCTAATTGCTGGTGCTTTAATAACTAGATTTAAACTAAGGGCTCCTCAGATGAGAAAACAATTTGTTTTAAAGTAAAACAAGTAGAATTATATTGTTTAGAAATGCGTATTGATAAAAACAATTATTGTTTACAGAAAAATGCGATTTCGTCCTTGTTGTATTTACTAGAACATATCTATATTTATATAATATTCAATATTAACATAAATGTCTACAGGCTCTGGAACAAGAGTTGAGTCAATGCGAACAACGAGCGGAGTCCCTTGCAGCCCAGGGCTCCGACCTGGTCTCCAGTGGTCACTTCGACGGCGCGGCCATCGAGAGAGACTCCGCTGCGCTGCTGCAGACCGCCCGGGCGCTTCGCCCTCGAGCAGCCGAGAGGAGACAGGCGCTGGAAACTAGTCTACAGTCAGTATACGATATAACTAAAATAAAATATGATTCAATAGACAATACAATATTATATAAGAAATGATTAACGGTTGACGGAACAATATACAGGGTGACTGGTGAATTACTATCAATATTTAAGGAGAATACTCGGTACATGATTCTCATTCGAATTATGTAAAAAAAATAGGTACTTAATTTTTGACCAAATTTCCGTATAAATAAATAAAGTGTGGACACGTTCCAAGTGTGGACGCGTGCGGCGGCGTGCTGATACAACACCACGCCGCCGCACGCGTGTGTGTGTGTGTATACTTAATCTGTAGGGTGTTCACACGATGCGTAATTAATTACATAACTTTTGGTTAACTTTACTTAGAAGTTTATTAATATTTGTGTTATATTAATTTTTATTTTTCATATATGATCGTCAAATATCACGTCCTCAAGTATCGATAGTAATTCACCAGTCACCCTGTATATGTATGTAATACATATATACAATTGAGCCGGGACGGGTATAAAGATTAAAATATTTACTGTAAAGGGCCATAGATCTATTTTAAATCAAAAATGTATTAAAGTTATTTAACGCGATAAGGATTCTCCACTTATTTATGGATATCATTATACATACAAACCTTCCTCTTCAAACAATCTATTTTTCAAAAAAAACTGCACCAAAATCCACTGCGTAGTTTTAAATTATTAAGAATGCATACGGATATAGGGACAAGAAAAGCAACTGTTTTATAATTTATACCATATTAGCTGCGCCCCGCGATTTTACCCGCTTTTTTCCTAGATTTCCGGGATGTAAAGTAGCCTATGTGTTATTCCTGGACGTCAGCTTCCTGTACACAAAATTTTATCAAAATCGGTTCAGCCGTTTGAGCGTAAAGAAGTAACAAACATACATTTTCCTGTTTATTCATTAGTCTTAAATTGTACCTAAATAATGTAGCTAAATAATGTAGCACCTGACAAAAATATTGTTTTTGTAATGATTATGCCGTATACACATACTTAAGAATATAATCAAACTAAAAATAATTTTATACTGTAACTCATATGTACTCCGGCTTATATTCTGTTGTGTGCCTAAATAAATAAAAAAATACATACACACTCACAGACTTTCGCAATTATAATATTAGTAGGATAGTAATAGTACATAATCAATTTGATGACTAATTTTATTCATCCAAATCCTCCACAGACCATACAAGTTCGCTGCCGAGGTTTCAGGAGAGCTACTCGTAGCTTGGGTGTCGGAGCGCCACGCCCCCGCTTCATCTGCCACGCGCAGAAGAAACACGAAATGTTGAGGGCGGAGCTTGAGGGGCGGAGGCCTGTCGTGGAGAGGGTGCTCCAGCGGGGCAAGGAGCTGGACACGCATCCACAGGCTCGGAAGGTGGACTATATATGTATAACTCACATTCTCATGTATTACATAGTAATGTTTTATAGTTATATGTCCCATTGTATTTGTAGTGATTATATGTAGGTATTTATTTCTAAGATAGAAACACGCGTCCGTTCGATAGAGCAAAACTGACGCATAGTAAAAAATGTCCATCTTACCAACGTCATATTATGATAGTTAAATTCATTCTGGATCTCCACACCATACCTTGGTTCATCTGAAATATTATATACAGCATGCATAATTAAATTATTCTTGGACAAAGTTCGGTTAATAATTGATTTTTTTTATATTTTATGAGTGAATTCTTGAAGTGAAACTTCTTATGCGACTACCAACAAGGTTGCGTAAAAGGTTCAACGTAGGGATAGAAAGATATACAAATGTAGAAAGTAGGAGAGAAATTTAGAGTAGATTCCAAGCACATGTGCATAGTACTGTTGCTTACAGCGAAGTAAACAGTGTGAACGCGACATTAACTGAAACACCAATTTGTATTATATTAATTTATGTATATACATATAATTCATTTCCTTAGTCAGTTGTGGCCTAGTGGTTAAAAGTCCCGCCTCTCATGCATGAGGGCACAGGTTCGGTCCTGGCAAATACGAATGTGATTTTTTCGAGTCATATGTACTTTATAAGAGTATTTAGACATCACTGATTAATGCATTCCAAAACAGGGTTGATATCAGGCAGGCGCCCGGTCGTAAAAACAATGAGGCAAAACTATTCACACATCTTAGGCAGACCCTGGCTAAAAGCTGGGAAATTGTCAGGAAGAAGAAGATTAGTTTATGCATATACATATAATTTATTTCCCTACTCCACCCACTAAACTATAACGATCACATTCCAGATCAAGCAGCTGTGCCAGGAGCTTGAAGAGGCGTACTCCTCTGAATCATCGGCGGCGGAGGAGCGCGTGGCCCGGCTGGAGGTGGCGCTCAAGGCCTAGTAGTTCCTGCATGACGCAGCGGAAGTCGACACCTGTCTAGCTGACAGGGCTGCCGCACTGGCTTCCGGTGTCGTCGGCAATGATAGGCATAGAGCGACGCAACTACTCACACGGCAAAAGGTAATATACATATATATACATAGCTAGGAATTAGATTTTCGTCATATCACACAATTTTTGAGCTACAAGAAATGTATGATAAATCACTATATATATATGTAAGTCATCAAGTGACTTATGAAGTGAAAATTTATCAGTCATTGAGTAGGATCAAATATTTATAAAACATATATTAAAAATAGGGGTTGGTGATAGAAGAGTGATAATTTAGGGTTGTATGTATTTTATAAAGCCACATTATGAAAGGTTGTCCGAAAAAAATTAAATCAGGTGTTAAAAGTGGGCCGCCCTTATACATAGGGGTATGAAATATAGATAGTAGCCAATTGTTAAAATTATTGAATATGCATATAAAGTTTCATAAAAATCGGTTAAGCCGTTTGGCAGGAGTATGACATCTAACATATACAGGGTGACTGGTGAATCACTATCAATATTTACGGAGCATACTCGGTACATGATTCTCATTCGAATTATGTAAAAAAAATAGGTACTTAATTTTTGACCAAATTTCCGTATAAATAAATAAAGGGTGGACACGTTCCAAGCGTTCCAAGTGTGGACGCGTGCGGCGGCGTGCTGATACAACACCACGCCGCCGACGCGTGTGTGTGTGTGTGTGTGTGTGTGTGTATACCTAATCTGTAGGGTGTTCAAACGATGCGTAATTAATTACATAACTTTTGGTTAACTTTACTTAGAAGTTCATTAATATTTATGTTATATTAACTTTTATTTTGTCATATATGATCGTCAAATATCACGTGCTCAAGTATCGATAGTAATTCTCCAGTCACCCTGTATATAGATATATGGACTTAAATCAGAAGAAGTTGTCATTATTTAAATTTCTAACACTTTCAATTAACAGAAATATAATAATACAGAGTATATTCAGCATTATCTTACAATTCCTCTTTAACCTACCAACAGGCCGTAGAACTCGAGTTGGACACATACGCGGCGATCATAGCGGAAATGGGTCACGTGGCGCAATCCATGGCTTCCGGTGGTCATCCTGAGGGCGCCGCGCTGGTCACCAGACATGACCAGCTGGCTGGCAGTCTGGCTAGGCTGCAGAGACTGGCAGCGAGCAGGCAGGCCGCGCTCGTGGAGAGTGTGTGCAGGTGAGAGATACTATATATATACATATCATATTCGCCGCACTACTTATAATCAAGAAGGGCTATAAGAATTTGTAAATTTGTTTCGAGGTAGTTTAGAAACAGGAGACTTACGTAGCATACTTATCATTAAGCGAGGTCGAAATTTAAAGAAATAACTACTTAACAAAGACTTGTTATTTACTGCTTCTTAAGCGTTACACAGTAACCCCTTTCTATTCCTGAAGTTGATTATGAAGAAGTTGCTGACAAAGACTAGTATATGTGTGTTATAGGAATATATAAATAGGATATCCTCTAAAAATATGTGTGTCTATCCTTAGACTTGAATATGAGAGCGCTGAGAGCGCTGAGAGCGCTGAGTTGGAGGAATGGGTTGCGGAGCAGCAAGCAGCCGCCTCCAGTGAAGACTACGGACAGGACTATGAACACTTACTGGTGAGTAACGATATGTAGATGATGATGAGAGGGTACTCCAGCCATCACACTTGGTGATGGAGACATTATTCAGTTATATCTTCAAATACTAAGCTTTGAAACTTCACGGAAATCCGTTCAGCAATCCTATTTTTAGAAACTAACGAATGAATGCTAAATTTCGTTGAAATTTAAGTCAATTTGAGCATTTAGTAAGTAATTTAGTGTTTTTTTTTTATTTCTTGTATCTCACAAGGATGTGCAAAGATTAGCATGTCATAATATTAAATATACCTAAAGTTTTACAGCTTCATTAAAATATCCTCCAAAACCATTTAATTATATCTATAATCTAAGACATCATATTTCCCCAACCACAGATCCTTAGGTCCAAGTTCGAAGAGCTCCGTCACCGTGTAGAGAGTGGGGCGGAGAGGTTCAACTAGTGTGAGGAGCTGGCCAAGAAGCTGGTCGCCTCAGACAGCCCCTACATCGCTGACATTGAAAAGAGACAGGAAATGCTCGGGTGAGGGGAACTCGGAAAATGACCCTTAATTACATAACATATAGGATCTTATTCAGATATCCAATATGTCCACATAAACTTATACCAAACAAAATTAGTTTTAACCATACATACAGATATAGAATCTAAATAAGACATACCACAAATGCAAATAAATTTGTACAAGTTAAAATGACACTTAATGACTAGATATAGAATTTAATTTAGACAAAGAAAAATGAGACTTAATTACATACACATAGAATCTAATTAACAAATTCCACATGTCGTTTAAAACAAGGCAAAATGAATTTTAATAATATATTTATAAGATCTAAATTACATAATCCACAACTCAAATACAATTCATACATTCCAGCGAGTCCTGGCAGCGTCTGGTCAGCATAGAACAGATCCAGTCCTGCAGCCAGAACCTGGTTGCTGCTGGCGAGATACACCGCTTCCACCGCGACGCCGGGGACCTGCTGGCGCGGGCCGGGGAGCGCCGGGCACGCCTTCTTGCGGGACCACGACCCAGGCGAGAACGATATGGTCGCTATAGACGCGCAGATGCAGGTACTACAAAACAATTATTATGGTTAAAGATACTTTATTTTTCTCAAAAAGAAATTACATTTCACTTACTTGAGAAAATTATGACGATAAACATATTATGTATTTTAAATTAAAACTTCGACAATCATAATAAATGTATCACTAGGTAGTTTAACATATTCTTACAATAAATTTTGCTTTAAATATGAAATTTAAAATATACACCCTCAAAGCAACAATAATTGTGTACAAAACAGTGATAAGAAATGCAAACTCAAAGACACAGAATGACTATTACGATTGACTTATAATGAAATTTAAGATTTTAAACTGAAACTAATATTTTTTGGATGAACGTTTTGATAAAAATTATTATTTCCGACGTTTCGTTTACTTTACAGTATCATGATCACGGGCAGACGACATGATAAATATTAGTTTCATTTAAATGAATACTTGTCAAAATCTATTTCATAATATCATAGCTCCTCATTTAATGTAGCCTAATTCTGCCTAAATAAGATTTTAACTGATTTTTGCAGTATTTTATAGTTGTAGTAATATACTTCCTGGCCCGGGCAAGTACCAATGTGATTTTTCCGAGTCATATGTACTTTCTAAGAATATTTAGACATCACTGATTAATGCATTCCCAAAGAGGGTTGATGTCAGGCAGGCGGCCTGTCGTAAAAACAATTAGCCAAAACTATTCACAACATGTAAGGTAGACCCTGGCTAAAGCTGGGAAGTTTCCAGGTAGAAGAGATAGTTGTAGTGATATTAAATCTATTTCCAGGTGCTCCAGGAGGAAGGATCTCGCCTCCAGCGGTTATGCCCCGGCGGTAACTCCTAGCCGATAGCGCTGAGCTGCAGATCTTAGGAGGAAACTGCTGCACCAACACCTGGAATTACAGACCTTCCTATCCATCCATACAGACGGTATTACTGTGGGATTTCACTATTATACAAAACCTTTATGATCTGATAGTGTTTTAATATATTGCTACATTTGATTAATCTATCTAATTTATATATATTTTTTCTTTATATACTAATTAATTATTAACGATTTTACGCCTATAAATAATGTATCCTTTATGATATTTTATTTCCATTAAGACATTATTATCACTTTTATGAGAATTACACTTATAACAAAAAAAATTATGGATATACAGTTCGACATCGCACTTGTAACAAAAATTAAATGAAATAAAGTTTAATTAAGAGATATTTTTCTATATTAAGCACTAATTTAATGGTTGTCTTAGTTTTGATTATTTATTATTTAATATATACTATCTGCACCGCAAACGTTGTTTTGTCATATTAAAAGTAGGGGTTGGTGATAAAAAAATTAATATTTAGGATTTTATGTATTTCTTTTGCCACTTGATAAAAAAATAAAAACAAAACCTTTCGTCCAAATCAAAACAAAAATTAGGGGTGAACAGCCCCTATTACTTAGGGTATGAAAAATTGGTATTGGCCGATTCTCAGAGCCTCAGACCTACTCAATATGCTTACAAAATTTGATGAGAATCGGTCAAGCCGTTTCGGAGGAGTACGGGAACGAACATTGTGACACGAGAATTTTATATATAAGTTATATATATCATGAATATCGTTCCCCAGCTCCGTGACGTCATCTCGTGATCGCCGTCCCTAGCTGCCGCACGCTCAGCACCAGCGGCACGGGTTCAAGGACGTACTGGCCAGGGGGCAGAGGTTACTGGATGACCAACATCCCAGCTCAGCGGTTAGTACACACTGGAACAATATTATAATATGAAAGACATCTTAGCAATAGTATCTTCTTCTACCTGGCAATTTCCCAGCTTTAGCCAGGGTCTGCCTTGCATGATGTGAATAGTGTTGGTTAACTGTTTTTATGACCGGCCGCCTGCTTGACATCAACCCTCTTTGGGAAGAAAAGTAATATTTTTTGTATTTACTTTACTAAGTGTTTATAGTTATTTTTTTTATAACGTACTACCGATATTTTACATGCATCACGAGTAGACATCATAGTGAATACAAAAAATATTAGTTACATTTCAATGATTACCCGCGAAAGTATATCTCATGAGATAAATCTTTTCTGATATGTATAACCACAGGTAATTCTGGTTCATTAATCTCACTAGTTAATACTAATTATTTCCAGGGCCGCGCGCCAGGTGGCGTTGGAGCAGCTGATCGACTGGCACTGCTTCCTGAGAGACGCCAAGCAGATGCATGCTCTGTGTGCGAAGCAGGAGGCAGCACTCGGTTAGTTATATACGGCTCACGAGATAAGGGAGCGAATACAAACATATAGATATAATTTGAAACTTTAACTCGGCTTATAAAGTGGAACTAAAGTATAAATATATTTTATTAGTAAGTTTGATGAATTATTAACAAAGTAAAACATGTATTTGTTATTAGTTATATAAGAATACTAGAAGACCCGGCGAACTTCGTATCGGCCTATAATCAACAAATATCTGTTACGTTTTTTTATTTATATTTTTGGAGTTTCCCTATTAAAGCCATAAATCTCCGTGTTTTGAAGTGCGACAGAATGATTGACATATTAGTTAGTTGTCAAATCTAATGTCAAAAAAAAACGTTTGTTTCAACAACTACTAATAAATAAAAAAATAATTAAAAAAACATTGTCCAGCGGACAAAATTGTGAATCTAAACCATTCCCAGATCCCCTTGAACTCACACAAAAAAATTCATCATACTCGGTCCAGAGAGAAGTTCAGTGACATACACAATCACAGAAGAATTTATATATAAGATATATATCATGAATATCGTTCCCCAGCTCCGTGACGTCATCTCGTGGTCGTCATCCCCAGCTACCGCACGCTCAGAGGGCGCACCACGACGCGCTGAGGGCGGAGATAGCGGTTAGTACACATTGGAACAATATTATACTATGAAAAACATGTTAGCAATAGTATATTCGATTAAAAGTAATATTTTTTGTATTTAATAAGTGTGTATAGTAATTTTTTATAACTTAAATTTTTCAGGTAAAGTTTTACAGTTTCTTTCAATACTAATGTATATTTGTTTTTTTTAATCATTCGAATATAACTTATAGCACGGCTTAAGTGTTTTTCATAATGAATCTAAAACAATTTTAAGAAAATGCTACATCACAATTCAAAGAAATTAATTTAAGATTAGATTAACTCTTAAATATTCCAAATATGTATGATATATCCGTTTTATGTACATAATATATTAAAAAAATGTGATAATAATTTTGTCTAGGCTAATTGGCTGTATTTTTATTCAGTAGACATCAAAATCTATTTTAATGAAATTTATTGCGTTAGATGTTAACTCGAACCTACATATGTGTAGATACCTTTTTAGTGTGACTTCTGACCTCACGATATATATATTTTTAAATGTAAATTACAGAATTGCCATTTGTCTCCATCATGGATGCCAGTCTTGGAGTTAAATGTGGAGCAAATAGTCCCAGAAGTAGTTCATAAGGACTTTCGGCTGTGACTCACATCAACACCTTCACCCTTCTTTCCTGTGGCATTATTACAGAACGGTATTTTAAATATTATTTGTATATAAAGTAAATTATAACCATACAACAAACAAGTATTTAAGTTATACCTTATTTTCTTAAAGTTGTAAATATAAATAATACGTACAATTCTAATTATAATAATAATTATATATTATTATCATATTTAATTATACATCAAGGTTTTAAAAATATATATGAATTTTTCAGGATATAAAATGACAGTGGGACCACCTAGAGGAATTAAAGCGAACTTTTTAAAAGCATATATGAATCAAGTCCCTGATTTTCTTGAATAATTTAATTCATAGACAGCAAAGTTTCTAATTTTAAGGTTCTCCATATTATTTATATTAAGAAAAACAAGTATAAAATGTTTATCTGTTTATTAAATTTGTTATATGACTTCGAAACAAAGACATGTTATTTTCTCAGTTGACTTTATGAAGAAGCTATTTTATTTCATTTCTTCAGGTTTTAGGACTGTTGAATTATTAGTAACAAAACTTTTGTAATTTTCAGTGGCTACTATTTTCACTATGCCTATTCCATGGTGTAGTTCTAGAAAGACGGAAGTTTGGGCTTCTTGGTTTTAATATACCATACGAATTCACAGACGGTGATCTTCGTACTTGTATTTCTCAACTTCGCGTGTCTGACTGAATAACATGAAGTTCCATTGCGGGTTTGTTAATTAATTTTACGGTAAATTAATACCTTTACTTTGTAAAAGACTGCTTTTTATTAACTAGTTAACATGAAAGAACCTATGGGTTTGTTAAAATTAGTAGTAGATTACTATGTAACTGATATAATTTGTGTTCTTGGGTTGTATGATATTCTGGGAGAACAATAGGACTGACGTTGAGGTTCGTTACTAAGTCTCTAATTGAAATAGGGTTCACGAAAGCAATAACTTAAACAATACTTGCATTATGGACAAGATTTAGTTGGAATATTATTATAATAGATAGGATACATTTTAATGTTTACATACTTGTAATTGGTATTTTAAATCAGTTTGTTCAGATGTTAACGTATACAGCGGGTCATATTAACTAAGGTGGACGAGTCACTGATGATTGGGATCGTCGGTGTCTGTTGTGTTTGTTGGCTGATTACTACACACCTGCTGTACTCAATGACAGATGGATATTCGATGAGAGTGGTGCTTATAAACAGGTATATAAATTCCTTATGATGTATTATGATTTATAAACTAGGAGAACGCACCGTTAATATCATTCAATTCAGGCACCAATGATTTCTCTTCATACTTCTAGACTGTTTTATTGTATAATTTGTTTGAAGTTATAATAACTGTTTTAACAGCAACAATCTTCATCGCTTGATCGTTATATACGCACCTTACCGCTGAGCTATGACCCGTCGTTATTCGGATTGCACGCTAATGCCAACATCAGTTACGCTATGTGTGAGACTAGCTCTTGTATAAGTATGTAAGTCATATGTAATTTTAAATATGAATATCACTAATGGATAGGCTGTTTATATATATTTACTAAGTTAATTTAATATATTTTTTTATCCTAACAGCTACCCTGTGTTTTAGAAAGAGTCCCTAAATACAGTACTTATTCAAGAAGTCAGACGATATAATAAGCTTTTGGCCGTTATGAGCAGTTCTCTTCAGTCAGTGTATTAATCAAATGGCAATTAACAGTTCATTCTTTTACTAATATTTTATTTGATTAATATTTTAATAGCTGTTTAGCGATAAGGCCGCCTGTTGCACAACATACATTAGTAATATATGTATAACGATAATGTATTTTTTAGTTTTAGTATGTTGTACAATAAAGTATAAATAAATAATAAATAAATAAATATTTCTGCTAGTGACCTACAAAAAGCACTCAAAGGTTTAGTTGTTATGTCGGAAGCCCTAGAAAGTATGTCCGGAAGTTTGGCTAAAAACGCTGTTCCAAATATGTGGAGCGCTAAGGCGTATCCTTCGCTTAAACAACTTGGTATTGGACTTTTAATACCAAAAAAAAACATGGCAAAAAATAGGCTGCATAATAAATTTAGAAAGGGTTCATTTCTTATTTTTGTCTTTTTACCAGCGGCTTGGGTGAAAGATTTATGTCTCCGAGTACAATTAATGTAGCAGTGGGCTGATGGTGGGATTGTGTTTTGGATTTCTGGGTTCTACTTCCCCCAGGCATTTCTTACTGGTGAATTACAAAACTATGCTAGAAAACATGTTATTGCAATTGATACCGTGGCTTACGCTTTTGAGGTAAGACAAAGAACGTAATAACGATAATGGTACAGTTTAAATTAAAAGAATTTGTATAAGTTTCCACAGTTTCGCTTGCTAATATATCATTAGTAATAGGAATTGGAAAAGAGAATAAAAACAAATTATTTTCATATAATTCTATAAGTAATTAATCCTCGGGATCCGAAACTCTCGCAGACCGCCCGAAACAGTCTCCGAAATCTTTATTCTAAATATATATTATTCAATGCCAAATCAGTTAAAAAATTTATACCAGAATAGATGTGAAAAAATATAAATGCATATTCTATTATAAACTAAGTTATATTTCCAGGCTCTTAACGCTCCGCCAGCGAAGAAACCAGATGATGGTTGCTGTGTCCGAGGCCTATTTTTAGAAGATGCTAGATTTAATACTGGTGATATGACATTAGAAGAAAGCAGGCCAAAGGAACTACATACCGGTTGGTATTTGAAAACTTCACTACTTTATCAGTAGTTCATTTTAATGAGGTGATAAAAACTAAAATATTTAAAATATTAAATTCCAGAATTGGCAATCATATATATGAAACCGGAACAAAATCATCGTCTAGCGCAGGGTTTATACGAATGTCCGACATACAAGACACTCGTAAGAGCCGGGACACTCTCGACCACTGGACACTCGACCAACTATGTAATGACTATTGAACTGGCGACTCATAAGCCACAATCTCACAGGATAAAGCGTGGCGTCGCTTTGTGCTATGCTTTGGATTATTGAAGGATTTGGCATATGCCGACGTTTCGGCATATTGCACTATCCCTAATCACCCTAATCCGCAGGACTACCATTGGATAATTTCGATGAAATATTTTCCAAATAAACGAATTTTAAAATAATTTTTTCACGATTAGTACATAATTATTTAGTGTTCAATTTATTTCTAATTGTGAAAAAATCACCTTAAAAGTTAATTTAGTTAATATTTAACAGCTTAACAGCCTTAATTTCTTCTGATAATAATCTGCTTCCCATTGGAATTATCCAATGATAGTTGCGGGGATTCGCACTATCCCCGACGATATCATTTTTTCATCTTGACTTATTTAATCATCGTTTGATAATTTTGTTATTGTTACACTGTCTTTGATTATAATTATTTTATGTTACATAAGTTTTAATTAATTATGGAATAAAGTTTTCAAATTTATATTCTTTTTCTTTGTATTTAGATGAGTGAAGGATAAATATTTGTAGTTTCTTTTAATCGTCTCGAAAATTTTGTAGTTGGTGCTCCATTAAGATCTGTTTTTTATATGTAAATATATCATAGTATAACTATATAAACTAATAACATGGACACTACACATATAATATACAATACATAATTGAAATTAAAAGAAATTCTTTTATTTAATCTATATTACTGTCTAGGCTGTTGTACCTTAAAAATATTACTTAATACTTATTTACATTGATTTTGGAATACTGAGAAGTTTCATCTTATCAATATATTTATTTTTTTTTTGTTTCTTCTTTGTATCTTATTTAGCAAGTAACTATTTCTGAAAAGTCCGTGAGATATCAATAAAGTACTTCTGACAGTAAGCTTTAAACAATCGGATTTTAATTACAGGGCTCCAGCGTAAAAATCTAGGAACTAGAAATCTTATTTTTAACTTCATTTTCGTTAGAATCTTGTTAGTATTCACTCCTTGCATTTGGCTTTGTTACTGAGTTTGATATTGAAACGAAGTGATACATAATAAAATCTTAAATGTCTACCTTAAATGTAATGAAAAAGTTTTTTTCATATTAGAAATAAGTGGTTATCACTTCACTTCATTTATTTCGTTATAAAGTTTCCTAAAGCATCTTAAAGTAGAAAACAGGAACTTTGAGTTGTACATCACAATAATTATATGTATGTGTGAAGAGGTTATCAAAAACAGCTTTCAAAAAAAGTCACACAAAAACCAAATACATAAGTTACAATTTCGGCATCTCTATTCTGACTATGACAAACATTAGACTAGATCACTTAGTCTGTTCCTGATTAAGCTGTTTCAGGTCACTTTTATACATTGCGTACAAAGGTAGGGTACTTTAATCATCACTCTAGCTGGACATTCCACTACGACTGGATGAAATATCGACCTCTCTCATCCACATTATAATATCTACTAAATTAATGGATCATATATGTAAGACAATATCATAATACCTTGTTGTACTTAAGCAAGAAGTATGTCTATAAAAACTTAACTGCACAAAGCAGAATGGTGATTGGTCATTTTTGTAGTTTTTTATACCAGTTGTTAAAATCTTAACAGGGAAATACCAATTTTTTATATTACCCATTTATTAATGAGAACAGAGAAGTATTTGTACAAAAGATCGGTGAAATAATAAAATCCTTTTTTCTTATACGTTAATGAAAAAAACAATACTTCATGTACCATATTATTATTTTTTGCTTCTAATATCCTTCACTAGCTAACAATTTCTACGACAAATAATGTATTCATTATGTTTGCTTTTAATGATCATGTGTTGTATGGTATGTTATTTATCCAAAAAAATGGATTGGACTATCCTTAACCCGGATTATGTGAATATTTTATTGTAATTTTTAAATTAAATCCTTAATTTATTCCAAGCGCAATGGCTAGTTGAATATGTTCTCATTTTAAAACGTTTGGTTTTCATCTAAAAATATTATTTTATATTCATATGAAAAATATAATTAATAAAAATCTTAAAGAGATACCTTTACAAGCATTACTTATTCTGGGTTGTGTCTTTTCTATGACATACTTTATATCAAATAAAGTAGAAACAATGGCAGTATTAAGTAATGGTCTAATCTAAATCGGCAAGAATTAATTAAATTCCTTATATTTTAAATACTTAAATATCTTGAAAGTTAAATCAAGTAATAAAATGTTTCTGTGATCTTAAAACTATTTTCAAAAACTGATTTAATAAGAAAGTTCTGGAAACTGTAAGTTTCGTCATTCATTCCTCGAAAGAAATCCGTCCTATTATTACTTTCAGAAAAATTTAGATCAACGAAAACTGAATCTGTGTTTACAATGCATCAAGGACAAAGCTTTCCTCTATTGGCTCGCGAAGGAATTAAAGTGAAATCTAATCTAAACCTATCCATAAATTCGACCACGCTCTTACTTGACTGACTGTAGATTTGTTTCTTTCATATTTGTTAACAAATTGAAACGTAAATGCGTGTATGCCTAAGCGAACTTGAATAAAGAGGAAACAATTTTAGATAGAGTGGAGAAATTAAAGCATAATTTATATTTATGGAAGTGAATGCTAAATCCACCATTGATGTATTGTGGGTATGTTTCATTGTAAATTCTAAATTTATGCTCATTTACTAATTCTTGGAATAAGGTACCTTTGATATTAGAATGCCTTTATTCTTTAATTGAATATTAAGTTAGTTAAATTACGGTATAATCGAACACCAGCTAATATATAGGTATACCATTTGAAAAGACAGTTTATAAGTAATAATGTTTAAAATACATACACATAAATAATTGTGTAGTCAAGTGGACAATCTATTTTTTTATTCATGACAATGGCAAACAATCATACGGCTTTTCTGACTTTAAGTGGTTAATATGTGCGCATTATTAACCTTTCAGATACTCGTATCAATTCAGTCCTCTCTTGAAGAATTTCTTATTTCTTTCGATAAACTCATTATGGTGTTAATTTCATAGCACCAGTTCGGGGAAGAAAAATCCTCTGAAACCTTATTGTGCGCGATCTTATATAATTTTTTTTGGAGGTTTTTTTTTGTGGAGGTTTGGAATTACAATAATAAAAAAATCTCAAATTTACCAATATGTAATTCATAACATTTCCAGAATACTTACTTAAAAATTCGATTTATGATCCATCGTATGTGCCTCGAACAACGTTGCAACTACTATTTGTTTCAAATACTGCAAGCTAGTTTATTTGTAAGATAAATAGAACACTCAAAACACTTGAACACGGGAAAGTTATGGACAAAATTTAATTGGAATATTATATATTACTTATTATTACTTATTTCTAATATGCAAATTACTTTATGTGTGTATAACTGAAGAGTTTGGAAACGAAACGATGGGTAAGATCCGTTAAGCAAAACTATTAAACCAACAAAGTCCAAAAAAAAATAACTAATTGGGTATGCACCGTCTAAATAAGTTAAGTAATCAAGTGCAGAACCACTTATCAATCAGACAAAATATGTAAAGTATACTGGATGATATAGATACATTATACATCTGACCTCCGTAAGGTTTGGTATGTACCTTACATATATAAACTGAACTGAACTTATATATATATATATATATATATATATATATATATATATATATATATATATATATACAGGGTGACTGGTGAATTACTATCGATACTTGAGGACGTGATATTTGACGATCATATATGACAAAATCAAAATTAATATAACATAAATATTATTAAACTTCTAAGTAAAGTTAACCAAAGGTTATGTAATTAATTTCACATCGTGTGAACACCCTACAGATTAGGTATACACACACACACGCGTGCGGCGGCGTGGTGTTGTATCAGCACGCCGCCGCACGCGTCCACACTTGGAACACTTGGAACGTGTCCACACTGTATTTATTTATACGGAAATTTGGTCAAAAATTATCTACCTATTTTTTTTACATAATTCGAATGAGAATCATGTACCGAGTATTCTCCTTAAATATTGATAGTAATTCACCAGTCAACCTGTATATACTATACATATATTCCCTGCAACAGTGTTTTTGTAACTTAAAAAAATTGCCATTATAAATCTTCTTCAGTTGATAAAATGTGTAAAATCGTTTATTTGTTTAGGGCCTTGGAGTTTTACACAATCAATGTGTTTTACGTAAAAATGTTAATAATAGTTGAATATTACTTATTTTAAAATTAAAAGATATTTTTAATTAACATACGTCTTTGGAATAAAAAATGCCAATAGACCTCCGTGCACTTCAGAAATCGCTTATTAAAATAAAATAAAAGACGGTTGGACAGGTATTATAAATGTATCAATAATTATAGTCACAGTGTCGGCAACTAAGTGCTTTTAAGTCAACTGATAGTATCAATTCATAGAGTGTCAATTAAGTCCTATTTTGTTTAATGACAACAGCATCGATACAAGAAATGGTGTCAATAAAGTAAGGTTATAAGGAGGAATCATTAGTCAAAGCTTAATTTTGTCCATCAATACACTCACTCACTCTCTTGTAATAAACTTAAAAATTTATCGAATAATGTAATTTTTTTTCTAAAATTATACTAGTTGTAGATTTAACGAGATATTTGCTAAATTATAATCTACAGTATGTCTTTCTCGCTTTTGATAACTGATAAACTGTTCCATTTCTTTAAAATTTATCTACATATTATAAGAGTTAACTGTATACGTGAAGTAAATAAGATCGATCACATTTAACGTTATAGTAAAAACAGAATTTCAACTCAATGTTTCAATGACTTTTTTATATAATCTTAATTTTTATTTGAATTTTTCCTAATAATAGGAAATATTAAATTTAAATGCATTTGCTGCAAGGCTCATGATTTCTAATACGAGACCCATTATACACTTACGTAGGAAATTTTTTCGTGTCATGCTTGATTGCTAATGCTACATACTTTAATATTATATTTACCCAGACATTGTATTTGTAGATTAAAACATTTGATTACCGTTAATGGTAAAAATTCGATAAAAATAAAGATATGGTCATCTATGTATTTATGTTAAAATCTTTCTCTGACTCTCGGATTTCCTGTAAACTATCCAAGTCATTTTTTATTGTTTTTAGTGCCCCTAAAATTTCCTCCATGTTCGTTAGATTATATGGTTTTGATACTCGTAGTGCCCTCTTGTAGTTGTTGGTGAAATTACTTGGTTAGTTAGTTTGTTTGTTGAATCCGATGATCGATTTGTACTAAGCATCTGACGACTTGTTTTAGACAGTGGCCGTGAGATGGCGATTTTTGGTAAAATTATAATCAAACGCGACTTAACGTATTGTGGATTTCTTTCTTTTCAGGTTATGTCGGAATCAATAATTTATTAAAGTAGAAAAGGCACAATTAGTGGAATGCAGAATTAAAAACTTAGGTTTCACTTCACTGTTAGTTATTGAGTCTCCTAGTTAATACTGAGAAAGTCGGTAATTTTTGATGTAATTTGGTTTCGTATTATTGTTGTTTTAAAGCACTTTTTGTTAGTTTTTCATTGAAGCTTCAAAATATTTATATATTTCTTTGACTTTTTGTACTTTTATTTTCACTCAATATTTGTTTAATTAGCGGAAATAGTTAATACATTGACATTATACACGGAGTCGATGTTAACCTTCAACCGATACACAAAAATAATCGTTATACTCGTAGCATGAGACTGTATGATGACTTATTATTTCATGTATAACTTTGGTGTTTCTACACCGATTTACATGATTCTTTTTTATGGAATAGGTAATAATGTTAACTTTTTTTAATAAGGAATGAGTGATAGTCTAAACGTTAGAGTAGACAAATACAATCAGAAATCTCCGAAATGCTAAGCTATCGGAAGTTTCAAGTGGTATTGTGAGTCAACCATAAAGGATAGACATATGCTGTCCAGGAATACTTTTTATATAATTTTAAGGAGAATTTTTCCGTCATACATGATTTCTAAGTAGCTTTAACCTATAAGAATGCACACGCGACGGAAACTTAAAAAATGGAGTAACTTCTCCCGTTTTTCCAATATTTCCATTCACTGCTCTGCTCCTATTGACCGTACGATAATGAAAGTAAACTATAACCTGCCCAAGAGTATGAAGAATAATTGTGCCAAATGTCGTTAAAATTCGCCAAGAAGTTTTTGTTTCTATAACGAACATACAGACCGACAGACGGACAAAAATTTTACTGAATGCATTTTTGGCATCAGTAGCGATCCCTAACCACCCCTTGATAGTTATTTTTTTAATATATTTTATGTACAGAATTGACCTCTCTACAGATTTATTATAAGTATAGATAAAGAAGATCGATATTAAATACTAAAATGAAGTATTTAAGTTTTATAACTGCATTTCTTTCAATAATAATAAAACTGATTGTTCTACCTTTTGTCCTGACCCTGCTGAATTTCTTATGAATAAGTTGGTTCGTTTGAATGATTATATGTATTTGGTTTCGTAAAATTGTCACAAATGCTTTCTTGACTGTTTTTAAACTTAAAAACAATAATGATGACGAGAAAGATTATAAACAGAGAATATTCGTTATTACGACCTCATTGGTAGAATGATATTATGGCGGATAAAACATTGTACTTGTGTGTGAAATTTCTTGTCTAAGAAAAGGTGATTTCATTGAAAAAATTTATTTGTAATTTAATAAAAGTAAAGTACAATTTCGCTTAAAACCAAGCGTATATGCATTTAAAGTAATCAGATATATCGATCACTTTGCCGGTTAATTAAGTAATTAAAATGGATTCAATTAAATATATATTTAATTGAATGTTTGTTCATATATATACAGGGTGACTGGTGAATTACTATCGATACTTGAGGACGTGATATTTGACGATCATATATGACAAAATAACATTACAAAGTTGATCAACGATTGCTACAATATGAGTAATTTACCTTCAAGTCATTAATGTGAGGATTTATATAAGTCGAGTTATGTTATAATAAATTCCTATTGACCATAAAACTGAAATAATGGCAATATGATTCTTGTTATTAGAAAGATTATAATTAAATAACAGTTTGTCTACAAGCATATTACAATTTAAGTACAGTATAACTGTTTAAATTTTTTTTTTAATTATCGTAATAATACAGTAAATAATTTAACAAAGAGCGGCACACAGACAATCGAACCTTACATGATTTGATGGCTATTCCCGGCGAGTGGGAGTGAGTATAAAAAAGCTTCGTTTCAAAAAATATTAGACGATATTATTTTTGAATAGCACAAATATCGAGTTTATGTTGTTCTTTACAATTATATATGTGGGTTAGAATATAAAATTAGAGGTACTTTTTTATAATTTCAACAATACTGAAATCAACGCACAGTTTTAGATTAGTTTTCATTAGCTGAAAAACAACAATTTCTGCTAAAATTCCAAAAATTAGACAGTCTGCAATAAATGCACTGATAGAGAACATATTTCTCATCCCAGTCCTCACGATGACAATATGTAGGTAATTTGAAGGACGCGGTAATTAATATGGTTTCTAATGTAGCTTTCACAATCGTAAAATTATTCAGAATAACAAGAAAACAAAGTGTACAATGAATAACACACAACTGAACAAATAAAAAAATATTTATAATTGAAGCGACGTTAAAGTAAACAGGAATGTATATTATTTAATTATTGTTATTTAAATAATCAAATAAAGATAAAAAGGAAATTAAAACACGAATGTGTAAAATAAAACGTGATGTTGATTAGCTTTCAAAAGAATTTAATACCAATTAAGAATCATATGATTACTTTAAAACTGAATACTGAGTGGATTGTGGGAAAATCTTTACCTCTGAACATAATTTCTAAGATAATATTTGAGCTGAGAAACTAGTGGACGCCTTGCTTAATTTTTAATTGACTTCTTGAAGTTAAGAATAAGCAAAAAACTTTATAAAAACAAACTTTTCTTGTAGTTATTCCCAGTAAGACTACTTTAAGAGTGTCTTATCATTTATGGCATTTACTATCCTAAACATACATGTAACGTACATATGTTGCAAAATTGTTCTTTGCATGTTTAAATCCTTAAGCAAGTACATAACCAAATAATTGAAATGTAAAGTTAAAGATTTCTTTCTGAGTTATTTTGCTTCAAGAGAACATTAAAGATGCTTCTTTTATATTTTTTTTTTTTTTTTTTTTTTTTTTTATGGTAAAGGTGGCCACCGAGCAGACGGCCCACTTGATGGGAGGTGGTTACCGTCGCCCATGGACATCCGCAACGTGTTTGTTGCGGATGCGTTGCCAACCTAGTTTTTTGGGGATAGGGAAGGGTGGGAATAAGGAAATGAAAGGAAAGGATAGGAATAGGGAAAGGGCAACCGGCTCTCTCACTCATCAGACGAAACGCAGCCAGTAAAGGCTACTTCACGCCGATCTTCTGTGAGAGGGTGGTACTTCCCCGGTCGAGCCAGCCCATGTTCGAGCTGTAGTAACTCACCACAGCTAGGCTCTACCACCTATAAAATTATAGATGTTAGCGTTTCACAAATGCAACGTAATCTCATTATTTTTTCATCCCACATAAATAAAAGCAGTTACAAATCGAAAATCGTATTACGATGGAGGAGGATAAGCTTTTATTTATATTTTTGATTCGATTTACAAGTTATTAAATTTTGAGGGAAACGTTAATCAATCATTTATTATTATTTATTTTTAATGTTGTATTTTATCCATCAAAAAATTAAAGTGATATTTAATATTGACTTAATAAATTATAATTTAAGAAATCCAATTCCAATTTGTACAGGAAACACTGTGTCTTATTATAAAAATGATTTTGAAATGCTCTAATTTAGTATCATTTTTTTCCTGTAAGATATTAATATAAATCTTGACAATATTACTCGTACGAAATACGTATGACATAGAAATGGCAAAAGTTATTAGTACTTATTAGATATGGAGAGACTGGTGTTCACTATAATTAAGAACTTGCAGGAACCATATAGATGACTAAGGTTTTTTTTTATGTCAAAGGTGTCAAACGAGGAGACGGCCTACTTGGTGTAAGGTAGTACCGCCGCCCATGGACATCCGCAACATGTTTGTTGCGAATACGTTGCCAACCTTGTTTTTTTAGGAATAAGGAAATGGTAGGAAAGGGTGGGAAATAGGAAAAGGGCAACCGGCTCTCTCACTCATCGGACAAAACGCAGCCACTAAAGGCTACTTCACGCCGATCTTCTGTGAGAGGGTGGTACTTCAAAGGTCGAGCCAGCCCATGTTCGAGCTGTAGTAACTTACCACAGCTAGGCTCTACCACCTAAGGTTATTGGCAAAGTGAATTATCAATATTGTTTTTTAATTATTAATACTTAGATATCATAAATGTATTGAGAATATCTTGTGATCCATACAATATTATGAGTATAAGTACTCTTTGTTATAATAATTTGAATTATATATATGTGTTTTTTTTTTTAAACTAGGCCTTATTCGCACTGAAATCTTGGAATATTTTGGCAATATAACCGTTTTTTTTTTGTTGGACTTATTATAATCTCGAGTACATACTGTAATGACATTCATTGACATTCATTGAAATTCGAACTATGAAATCTTGTATATATGTACCTATCTTGTAATGAAAACTTCAAATTCAAAAAGATAGGATACAACTAACCTGTTTTATAAAAAAAATAAGAGTTAATCTTGCCATTCGATTCAGAGTAATAAAGTTATCCAATTATAGAATATACGTCATGATATACAATATTTTCTCGAATACACATTTAAAATGTGAGAACATATTACTTGATTATACACTTTTATTTTTACATTCTCCCATCAATTCGATTACTTACCATTATCACAACAATCCCAATCACGGTCCAACGAGTTGAAAGTGTCTGGAAGTAATAACAGGAGCATTAAAAGCGGTGAATAGTTTTCTTCATATAATTTCATACTTTTAAAAATCAAATGTTTTGCTGAAACTAGACTAATTTTTGTTTAATAAACATTTATTACAATAGATTACTATTACAATATTTCAACAGAAGATTACACGAATCTAATTGATATTCCATTATATCTTAAGTAACCAAAATATGTTAGTGTTAGCTCAAAGTGAACAGACGTATTTCAGAGACTTGGATATTACTCGTATATACCAACTTAAGTAATTAGATACAAACAATATGGTTTTTCGATGATTCCACTTTGATTAGGTAAGTTAATTGAATGTTATCTCTTGAACAAGGCAGTCTGTTTATTATTATATTGTATTTTATATACTAAAAAAATATATATTTATATAAAAACTAGCGGCCCGGTACGTGCTTCGCTACGTATAAATAAAATAAACAAATCGGAACATCAAATTCATTTATTTAATTCAAAAAATATTTTATTTAAAATCGAAATCAATTGCTAGCTATTTACAACACACTTAATCCAAAACATTTGGATAAACAATATTTTTTGTTTTTCCATTTTGAGCATAAATAAACAAACGGCTGGGGGTACCGACTCTGGAACAGGCAACATATAACTGGCCATGTGAAAAACAATGTTCCTCCAAATTCACACCACAAACGTGAAGTGTTTGACCTTGGGCCTTGTTGATGGTCATCGCAAATGATAAACGCACAGGATATTGTAAACGTTTGAACTCAAAAGGCATATCAGTTGGAATCATAGGTATACGCGGTATCAAAACAACTTCTCCTTTTGATTTACCAGTTAAGATCGTAGCTTCAATCAAATTTGGCAATAACTTTTTCACTGCCAATCTGGTTCCGTTACACAGTTTTGGTGGATTAATATTTCGCAATAATATAATCGAAGAACCAACTTTCAGATTCAAGCAATGCGGTGGCATACCAGCCGGCTCCAATGAATTTAAAAATTCAATTGGATAATTCATTGCCTCATCTTGATTCATAACACTGTCAATTGATTTATATTTCGTGACTACGCCTGGCAGTTTCGCTTGAATTTGAAAATTAATTGCATTCACATGAATGTTTTTCGGTGCTAAAATGGCGCGTTCTGTCAACAATCATGATTTCTGTAATTCTGAACAATATTCGGAAAAACACATTCAATCAATTCATCTATCGATTGCGCAATTGTACAAAAATTGTTCGGTACAGCGATCAATCCGTTGGTTCTGTCGATTTGTATTTTGCCGTCACCAATTTCTAACAATTGTTTTGAGAACTCATGGGCAGCTGGATCATTTTGTAGGTGAACACGCATATTAATGTTTAGTGTCAATTTTTGTAGATATCTCCAAAGAACTGATGACTTCAAGCAGGCATTTATTTCATCAGCAGGAGTTGATCGAGGAATGACAGGCAATGTTTGACGAAAATCCCCTGAAAGTAATATCAAAGCACCACCAAAAAGCTGTTGATTATCACGTAAATCTTGCATTGTTCGATTGAATGCTTCTAGTGATTTTTTATTCGCCATTGTACACTCATCCCATAAAATAATTGACGTTAATCGCAGAACTTTTGCCATAGCAGAATTTCTCGATATATTGCAAGTTGGAGTTTCAATCACCTGTACATTCAATGGCAATTTTAATGCAGAGTGTGCGGTCCGACCACCTTCTAATAATGTAGCAGCAATTCCCGAAGATGCAAGTGCTAGTGCAATTTTCTGATCTGATCGAATAGTCGCTAAAATCAATGATATAACGAACGTTTTACCTGTGCCACCAGGTGCATCCAAAAAATATAATCCACCTGCATTATTGGAAACGGCTTGCATGATTGTATCATATACATGTTTTTGCTGAATATTTAATTTGGTTATATTCGATTGTACAAATAAACGCAAATCATTACAGTTGAATTCCTGCTCACGTTGCAATTCACGATCAAACAAATCATGCATGGGACGATTTGGTGCGGTCATACCCAATTGTACTAATGCTTTATTTGCAATCGTTAGACATATATCTTCAATTATTATCAAAGCTTCGTTGCACATTTCCAAGGTAATCAACAAATCAGGATTTCTTGCATGATGACGCATACGAATTAAAATATCTTCTGCCATATAATTTTTATATTTGTTCCATAATTCAAGTGGATTTGATGGCATACATGTCGATAATATAATGGCAAATAGCATTCGTATTTGTTGTGGATGAGCTGACGTAGATGCATCATTAAGTGTTGAATCCCAATGTGCATCATCCTCCAACAAATGCAAGAGTTGACATGCTTCACGATATGTTTGACACAAATGACCGTCGACTGTTCTTAATTCTTGAAATGATTTTGGGCCATTGACGTTAACTAATAGCAATCGCAAATAAAAACACTCAGCATTGTTTGGATGTACTGTATACATTCTCCCAATTGCATCTGTTTTGAAAATGCCTGAATGCCCATCGACTGCTGTTCCTTGTTTACGTCTTTGAAATTTTTTTGAAGACACATTCCATGTATAGTACACTTCGGAATATAACAAATTTCTAGCAAATGTATCAGTTTCGCATAATTTGAAAAAAGCTGTCAACGTAGTCGCTGGTGGGTGTGCTGCTCTTTCCAATGCATTTGCTTCATTAAAATAAATACGTTGGCCATTCTCAAGATGCACAGCTAAGTGAACAACCACAGGATGTCTTTCGTGCATTGGAAACGACAGAATCCTCCAGACAGCTTCATTACTACTAATATAGCGCCCCAGTTGATACTGAGTAATTTCATCATTTCTGTTATCACCAGCTACACCAAAAACAGCCATATCGCTCCCTTTATTTACATACTTGCAAATATATTTAATGGATTTGACTGAATTACAATACTCCACATTTATATGAGCCTTGAATATTTTCGATAATAATGGACAATACGGAACCACCCAACGATTATCAACTTCATCGTCCTGGTTACGCATTCTAATGTTTGCCGTTTTGCCATTATCATTAGGTGATCTACGTCTATACAACGGATATCCGTCATTGCCCGTTATTGTGTCTGAAGTCAATTGTCTTGGGTATCGTTTCGAACACTTTCCATCAATCATACATGGCGAATTCATATTTAGTTCACCGCACGGACCATGTATCATGTTTTTAACGACAACATCAAATAACTCAGGATCAACAGTTTGATCAGGAATTTCACCTGATATAACGTTATCGATTTGATCCGGAGTTATTTTATTTACCAGCCAAATTAATATATGTGCGTGCGGCAATCCCCTTTTTTGCCATTCGATTGAGTACATATGGCAACGCACCTCTCCAAATACACTTAATTTCACAATTAAATCCATAAGTGCTGTCAATTTTCGCCGAAAAAAACACGTGCTGTAATGTCATGACGATCAGTTGTCGACTGGCCTTCAAATAAATTGTTCTTGATGTCATCCCACTGCGGATTACATGTAAATGTAATGAACAGATCCGGTCGACCGTATTTTCGTACATAAGACATTGCGTCTTGTGCATATTCGTTCATATGCCGTGGGGTACCAATATACGAAGATGGCAATATAGTTAAACGTCCGATGTCATTAACATTAGCATCATTCGCTATCGCATCTTGCAAATGAATATATTCTTCGGATCTTAATTTTGCTTGGTTGAAACGAATAAAATTAAGACGTTCAGTCTCTATTAAACTTCACATAAACCATCTACTAAATATGCCGACCAAATCCTAAGCATTTGGTTTGGATAGGTGAGCCCGTTCTTGAGTTATGGAATTACAACGAAAAGTGGCATTGATTTTTATATATACAGGGTGACTGGTGAATTACTATCGATATTTGAGGACGTGATATTTGACGATCATATATGACGAAATAAAAATTAATATAACATAAATATTAATAAACTTCTAAGTAAAGTTAACCAAAAGTTGTGTAATTAATTACGCATCGTATGAACACCCTACAGATTACTCTACACTACACACTCACACATACGCGCGCGGCGGCGTGTTGTTGTTTCAGCACGCCGCCGCACGCGTCCACACTAGGAACACTTGGAACGTGTACACACTTTATTTATTTATACGGAAATTTGGTCAAAAATTAAGTATCTATTTTTTTTACATAATTCGAATAAGAATCATGTACCGAGTATGCTCCTTAAATATTGATAGTAATTCACCAGTCACCCTGTATAGATGGGAAGAATACAGGAATGCAACGAATTCACTTTATGAAAAAATTGAAATAAATAATATTGCTTGTAAACGTGAAAAGTCTTTACCGTCAATTATTATTATTATTTTAAAGGACAAAACAAAATGGAATTTCAATAAAGTTTTTGAGTACGCACGTTCTCAAATTTAGCAATTCTAAAGCTATTGTCAATTTATATATTTTTTTAGTGACAAATGAATTTCAATATTGTGTACTCAAATGTTATTACTCATGAAACAACTCACTAATACTGTAACTATTACTTTGTTGTAAATCTATAAGAAACTTAGATCACGTCATTCCGCTAAAGTGTAGGTATTGAATTATTTTCATGTTTTTTTTAAATTAAAACGGTTGGAAGTGCTAAAACTGTGACAGATAACAATAAACATAATTGATTATTCTAGCAGTATATATTTATTTAAAACTATAAAAATCGAACCCATGATAACTATGTACTTGGTAGATTAAGTAAATGGGATAAGGGTTAAAATTAACTAAAATAAATGACTCGAATACAACCCATAATATTGTTTTTTTATATATACATATATATAAATAAATGAAATAGTAGAATTGCTTAATATAAGTCAATTAGGTAACGTCGAGCGTAGCAATTAATTTCCAATATTCGTTAATGTATATTGTCCGATTTTAATTTGCCTATTTAAGAATTCATATTTGAATTCTAAAATAATATTCGATCATCAATTTGTTAAGTAGTTTCGTTGCCAGTAATTTGGAACATTGGTTTTGCTGAAACAAAATATTATATTTACCAGTTTCACCACTCGAAATATATATTTTTTTCCCCTTTTGTTTATTATTTGTGATATAATACTAAAGTAATATTATAATGTACATAAAATAAACATCTTATTATTATATAACTTGAAATTTTCAAGTAATTTTCAAAGATTACTTTATTGTTTATTTATAAATGAACTGAGATGTATATTGTGTATCAACTGCAGCGTGTGTCTGAAACACATCGTACATATTATGATGATTTACAATATTCTATCTTATTTTGGCAAGCTGTAGTAGATGGGTATCATTTTTTAATGAAGATGATAAATCCTGTTACAGGTAAATAAACATTTTAAGTTTTTAATGTCTAGCATAGCTTTAAATAATTTATATAATTTTCTCATAAAATAATGTTTTTAGGTTCTGAAACTAACAATAAAGTTAGTTCAATGAATTATAATTTATACAGGCTTATGCTTGAAGAAGTTGAGGTCAATCACATCTAAAAATGTTGGCGTTTCTTTTACCAATATGTATGTAAGAGTAGAAACTGAGTGATTAACGTTTATCAGGTTGAACAAGGCAAAACTCTGTTCAGAGGAATAAGGAAAATAACTTCATTCAGTTAAAAACGTAACAGATATTTCTTGATTATATATAGGGCGATACGAATTTCGCCGGGTCATCTTGTATATATATATTTATCGAATTAAGCAAGTATTTGCTTTTATTTCTATTTCTAATTTAATGTTTAAAAACGATAATTTTATTTGAAGAGGTTCGAACGTCCCAAAATATCTTTATCAAAAAGTTATTGAATACCTATTGCGCTTATCCCTACAATAGAGTTGATAACAACTTTCGTTTCATGTAATTTTATACCGTTAATTAACAATTCTGTTGCAAAGTTAATTCCCAAATTACTGTGATCTAATATATAAATTAATATGATAATTATATTAGAGGCAATCTTAACCCAACTTGCTCTTAAACCTACTGTTGCTATATGTTATAACATTATAAAAATGAAATTCGTTATTATTGAAATAAGTAATGATGTTTTGAAATACTTTGTTGATGCGTTCATCTTTTAATGAGATAAAGTTACAGATATTCGTAGGAAATTAAATCAATCCGCTCAATTCGTCGACAGGTACTCGATTAACACCAATAGTCAGCAATTGTTCAGAGAAATCTTCAGCAGATTTATCGGTCAGCATTGCATCTCTCGTGTTCGTTGCCAGTTGAAGGTTCTTAACATAGCGCCATAGATTTGATGATTTGAGGCAACCGTTTATTTCGTAGGCATCAATAGCTGTGAGAATTACTTGCAATGTTTATCGGAAAAATTATATAAGTATTTGTGCCACAAATTAAATGGTTCGATGGAAAACATGTCGAAATAATGATAACATATAATGCACGTATCTGACTTGGAGATGCGGAGATAATTGATTCAACGATTTTATGTTGCTTATACTGTATGTAACATACCATCAGTATACCGATGAAAAAAATAACTATACTTATAAATTAAATTGAGACGTTAACAACAAAATTTCAAATGATATTTCTTAGGTTTTAAAAATTATGGTATTGGAGTACCTAGAAAATAGAAATATAAGACTTGGATGATGCAGAAAGTTTCAAATGACTATTATGATGACTATTATTAACAAAAATAAATGACCACATCTTTATTTTCATCGAATTTTTATCATTAACGGTAATCAAATGTTTTAATCTACAAATAAAATACAATACTCGGGTAAATATAATATTAAAGTAGGGGAGAGTCGGATATATCGTACCACTTTTCACTTTAACTCAAATATAACACGTTACAAGTAACAAGACTTATTGTTAAAAATGCTTTTTTATAGAGGCTTGCCATCGGTACGATTTAGCCGACTAGTCGTTTTAATCGTACCACTAAGTCTTTAAATCGTACCATGGGTGTTTAAGTCGTACCACTGAATGAAAGACATTAAAATTCTCAATCAAATTATTTATTTTTAACTGTTAGGTAAGTAATAAAACAACATTATTTATATCTTTTAGGTAATAGAAACATAATTTTTAACTCTTAGGTTATATAAAGGAACTACATATAAGCTTCCTCAGTAAAATAACATGATTTTACTATGATAATGAGATCAATCAACATAACTAATTAAAATGAGACAAAAAAAAAACAGTAAACTAACAATAAAGTAACAGTTAACAAGAATGTTATTTATAATATAATTATTGTGCATATTTCTTAATGGAAACAATCATGACAAATGTCTGGATTCGAAGTAGGTACATGTCTCATGTAGCCACCGTTTACAGCGAACGCATTGAATCCAATCAACTTTTGGACCCTTCTTATCGTAGTAAGAACAATTGCACTTTCGACATATATTTTCAAGATAATTATCGCTGTCATCATCATCATCTAGTTCTACAACAAGTGTCTCTCCTGAATCATCGCTACTGGTTATGGAATGAGATCGTTTCCTCTTATAACTTTTGTTCTTGGCCTTGGGTAGTACTTAATATACGTACTTGCGGTAGTACTATAGGTAATTGCGGTTGGTAGTCGGGTAAATCGTACCAGTACAACTTAACCAACTGCAAGTGGTACGATTAAACCAACTAAGGCATTTCTAAAACAAAAGCAAATATCCGGCATAAACTCAAAACTTAGACACGCAACAAAAACCCCCAATAATCTAGTATACAATTGTGGAATAATAAAAAAAACTGAATAACTATAGCTCACCTTGATTACGAGTTATCTCCTTACGAATGTACGATAATATTTATATTAATTCCTACTAAAAATGTTTTTCTTTTATTACGTGCACAGTTGTTAACTCGCGTCGATTTAAACTAGTGGGTGAAGAGGGATGCTGCAGGGCCACGATTTGGCGTTGTCAGTGTAGAAAAAAATATTCATTAAATGGGAAATTTAGAAATGGTGCGATTTAAATGCTAGTACGATATAACCAACTCTCCCCTATATAGCATTAAAAATCAAGCATGACACGAAAAAAATTCCTACGTATTAGAAATAAAGACCCTTGCAGCAAATGCATTTGTACTTAATATTCCCTATTATAAGGAAAAATTCAAATAAAAATTAAGATTATATAAAAAAGTCATTGATACATTGAGTTGAAATTCTGTTTTTACTATAACGTTAAATGTGATCGATCGTATTTACTTCATGTATACAGTTAACTCTTATAATATGTAGATAAATTTTAAAGAAATGGTACAGTTTATCAGTAATCAAAAGCGAGAAAGACATACTGTAGATTATAATTTAGCAAATATCTCGTGAAACCTACAACTAGTATAATTGAGAAAAGAAATTTCAGTATTCGGTTAACCTTTTAAGTTTATTACAAGAGAGTGAGCAAGGTATTGATGGACAAAATTAAGTTTTGACTAATGATTCCTGCTTGTATCCTTACAAATTTGTTGACACCATTACTTGAATCATTGCTATTGTCATTAAACAAAATAATTGAGATTATATTTATTTTTTTTTTTTTTATTTTATTATTCTTTATTTATATAACATATTACAAATTTCTTTTACGGTGTTACAAAATCCCTGTCGGGTTTATCCGTACACCGGCATTCATCGAGTACACTCAAAACTTTTAATACATAAATATACTACCTATTACACTATTAACTACATAAGATTTTGAATAACTGATGTTAGTTTAATTATAACTCATATGTGAGGGTATACGTTAAAAGATTTTTAAATTATGTTAATAATACAATAGGTACTTACGATGCACTACTCGGCCGGTCGGTCATTAAAGCCGGTTTTGCGATAATGCATTTGAAAGAAATAACTTGTAGACAGTGCAAATACAGGTGCTCCGTTTCCCTTTATGAGATATTACTTAAATTTATTTTATTAGTATTTTATTTTATTTTATTTTTATTTTATTTATTTTTATTTTTATATATTTTTTTTTAATCACCACGCTTGCTCAAGACGAGTTGGTGATTTCAAACTTATAATTGTGAAACTATAAGTCCAGGTTTCCTCACGATGTTTTCCTTCACCGTATGTCAGTGATGTCTAAATACTGTCAAAAAGTACATATGACTCCGAAAAAGCACATTGGTACTTGCCAGGTTTGAACCCGCGCCCTCGGCAGCGAGAGGCGAGCCCTTTAACCACTAGGCCACCACTGACTTGTTAAGGATTAATACCAAGGTACAAATAAAGAGCCTTTTCAAGCGGCGGCATATAAATTAAATTTTAGGAATAAAAAACCGCTTACTGTGACATAACTATAATATTTAGACATATGCTGTCGCGACACTTTTTGTAGATGATGAATTTTTCAGGTCATTTTTTTACACCTTGGGTTACATTATTGGAGTTTTAGTAAGGATCCATATTTTTTAAAATATAATATAGAGCATGTTACTTGGGAATAATGTAGCTTTCCAAAGGCGAAACAATTTTTGAAATCGGTCCAGTAGTTTCGGAGCCTATTCATTACAAATAAACAAACAAGTCTTTCCTCTTTATTAATATAGATAATGTTACAAAATAATTAAAGCGTTCATAAAAACTCATAATTATAAATAAAGTAAACCATAACTTTAAATGTTAAATTAAAATGTGAAAATAAATTAAAACCTAAGTATGTAAGTTACTAAGAATTAATATTTAAAATAACACGTATGTTTAAACTACCAAAGGTAGTGAATTAATAAATTCAAATATATTATTATATTATTTTTATATTTCCTTCAACATGATCAGTTCTATTATCTTAAAACACAATTTTCATATAATTTTAACACTAAACTATACCGAGAGTTTGTTGGTTCAACACAAGTTAAAACACACATTCAGTTTGTGAAACAGAGAATTAAGTTAAAAGTACTCCTACTAGTATCATGCTCTGTTGATTTAACTTAATTGACAGAAAGTTACTATGTATTTTTAGATTTAAAATAGCGATAAAATAAAGAAATATAAAATTGGAATTAAATACCAAGTGTATATAAAATAGGACAGACATTTCAACCTCCTTTGAGGATTTATACGTTTTGAGAAATAAATGGAGACAGTTGTTTCAATTCCATATTTATAACTAGACAACTCAACACAGAATTCCCAGTTCAGTATTTCCTTTTATAGTATTCAGTGTTACAAGATTAAGTGCATGATAAGTTACAATATCATACAAAGGTCGTAAGTTGTTCCTCATAAGAGTTACCAAAACATAATAATAGATTACAATGAATAATTTCAATATTTTAGTATTTGGGCATTTAAAATATATAAAGAAATATTATATTAACAATTATTACCATTACTTTTCAGTATTATAACTAATATACAGATGACGCTAGTACACTATTATAAAGTACATATTTAATAATTACCATTATTTTTAAGTATTTATTGTTATGACTATTAAAATTTCAAAAGTGATGTAGACATTTCTATTTATAGTGAGTATCTATGACTGACTATTTTGTGTTTATTAGAAACACAAGATACTAGTGGTGCTCTGCAAAATAAACAATAACACATGAAAACATTTCTATATAAAATTAATATTAAAATAATCAAATGTTCTTAACGATGGGTTGCAAGTTTCAGTCATGAGATTGATTTATGTAAGTTAATACAGACTTATTAAAAATAATTATCATTTAGATAAATGCAAGTCAAATACTAATATGTGTATTAGTTCGAGAACAGACCGAGCGGTAACAAGTGACGAACCTGTTATAAACAACTCTTTTTATAATTTATATAAAGTCTTTTGAACCACAGTATTATATATTCGGCTTTGAAAATATTTCACAATTTATATAAATTCCCAGGACGAATGTTTCTTCTGATTTATACAATGATTCTGATTTATATAAGATCTTTACAAGCACTTGAACCTCGGTGGAAAATTATGATTTCTCAGCAGAGAGAAAGTATAGTCAAGAAAATAAGAAACGATTCAGTTTAGTAAATTTATTATTTGTAGAAAACATTTAGTTATACGTATCTAAGATATCTCTAGTATTTCTGTACATATGTATGTAGTATGTTAAGTGATCTTCAGTTTAAAGTTTTACTTGAGTATAGTTTTCCCTTTGCCAACATTTAGATGACGGAGAGGCTTCAATAAGGTTTACAATTGAGCAGAGTTTAAAACCGACAGTGTACTCCTGTCTTATTTTATTAACTAAACTATTTAGACGAAATAATTACAATATTAAAATAATATTCTGACACGATATCACGATGACTTAGTATAACTGTACTATCCTAATTGTTAAGTATTCTTTCTTTGATTGATTGAAAATTGAAAATTCAATTTAAGTACAAGATGGCTTGAGTGTTAATGTCGTGATCAAAATATGTTAATATAGTAGGCGAATTACGATGTTTATTAAATGCAATGAACTTATGGAATATTGATCAGTATTTTAATAAGAAAATCAAATAGATGCCACCTCAGCTCCGTCCACATATTGAAGGTCACAGGTTCAAACCCTACTCGTTTATTTTTATTCTATATTTTTTATTTCAATATTAATTATATAACCGATAATAATATGTTGTTGACTGTTGTTAGTTACGTTTGTCCTCATCAATAATATTGTTATAATAATCCAAATATAAAGGATTACTGAACAAACAGCTGGCAACATCTTAAGGAAAGATATTACATATATAGTTCTGAGGAAACGAATTAGTTAAAAACCAAATACAAACCTTTTTAAATATTTAATGAGCTTCTAGAAAAAAATAAGAATTTAAACTCATTCAGTGTCTCAATAAACATAATGAGAGGTCACCGTTTACTAAAAGACGCAACTATTATTTAGTTAATATATATTTTGTTACTGCCAGGTATACGATACACTGTTTCATTATGACCCGACCAGTAAAACAAACTCGAAACATTATTCATTATTGTTAGTAAATTGTTAATTTCCTAAATTTATTTCGTTCGCAACCATATTGCAACATCTTTCTTTGTCATATAATATACGTAGCTGATTGTAAACAAAGCAGGTACGTATGAGTTGAAACATGTTCATTGAATACATTTCATTTGTGAAGGGACTCGAGGTATTATCAGTTATTTTTCTGTCTCACATGTGACTACTATGAACTGAGGAACTTAGTACTAAGAAGGTAATGGATTTAATGAAATGTTTCTTGAAGAGACATGCTCTGGTCGGAGACTACAGTGTGGAGGCATAGTTGATGCTTTTGTTAGAAAATAGTAATCACACAATTTAAAGTGAATTCATCATTGGACTTGTCTGAATGAACCGCGTGTTTCTTAACATACATATAAAACTCTTTAATCCTGTAACTGACACATTATATTTGTTCTGTCATACATGTGAGGGTCGACGTGTGTCTCGGCTCCTCTCTAACACGATACAACCCTCCAGAGAAATGAACACACAACAGAATCAAATAACAGATTTGATCACTTTATATCACTTGTTTTCAAACCGTTAAAACAAATATGTGAAATATTAACCTGCGCTTTAAGAAAAATAAATAATATTTTCACATTATAGATATAACCTCAATGTGAATTGTAAGTACCTATATTATATTGCGTCCAGTTTTCAAACTCTTCCATAGAATTGTTTATGTAAAATTCACGTATTTTTCATTTGATTCGTATTTTCTTATTCACATTTACATTTTATATTTCTCAAGGTTCATAAAACCTTTTATACATTATTGTTACCATGGTTCATTATTGTCACCACGTTGTGGTAGAACTTACATTATATATTACGACAAAACTATTCCACTTCAATATATTATTTATTTAAGTCAGTGGTGGCCTAGTGGTTAAGGGGCCCGCCTCTCGTTGCGGAGATCGCGGGTTCAAACCTTGGCAAGTACCAATGTGATTTTTCGGAGTCATATGTACTTTCTGAGAGTATTTAGACACCACTGACATACGGTGAAGGAAAACATCGTGAGGAAACCTGGACTTATAGTTTCACAATTATAAGTTTGAAATCACCAACCCGTCTTGAGCAAGCGTGGTGATTAATGCTCAAACCTTTCTCCATGTGAGAAAGAGGCCTTGCTCAGCAGTGGGCTCTGATAGGCTGATGACATGACATGACATGACATATTATTTATTTTACAGTCTTGTAAATTATTCTTTTTGTTCAAATGGAGCTAGGTATATATGTTTAAAGCAGTGTTTCTTTTTTATTTCGCTTCATATTCACGATCTCATATTAAACATAATATTCTAAACAATATATAGACCACTACAAACTGTTCACAGTAATCCGATAATGGACGCTCCTCTTTCTTTTCTGCATTTATTTGTCTTGGTACGATGAATAAATTCTATATCGAAATAGCGGGAACAGTGATTTATAAGTTAGATTTATTAATTTTTGTGTTTCATATTATATGTCAACACTCAAACAATTCTGGTATGTTTTGTTTGAGTTCAGGAAATAAAAACAAAACTTCAACTATCCTTAAATATTGAGGATTTTAATGAAAAACTTAGAAAAACAGCAGCTCTGAATAATAAGGATCAATGAATCGATGTCACTATCAACCGACAACTTAACCTAAGAATGTTTCATCTGTAACGTGTGTGTTGTAACTATAAGTCATACGTCTCGTTGTTCACTGTAAGTACACGAGAACTCCTAGCGACCTGTTACAACAATCCTTTCAATCCTACATCTTATAATTCTTCATCCTTTGTTGCTCTTTCCTTTCTCTCGAGTCTATTGTGGACGTGTGATCTATAGCTACAGTGAAGAACACGGAATAAACTCTGTTTAATATTTCTCCTGTATTGTGTAACCCAGTAATACATTGATGTATTTATAAATATTTAGGGCAGCTTTTTTTCACGTTTAATTATTTTTGCATAAGCTGTTTTGTAAAGAAAAAAACAACTTTACTAATGCAACAGTTACTGAAAAACGGATAAAATTAATTATCACTCGTTGTTGCAACATTCTGTTGACAATAAAGAAAAAAGAATTTAAAAAAGTTACCTTACATTATAAACGCAATAGAATTATTTACCATTTTTAAATATAGTAATCCAAAATAAAACTGAAGCAAACTGAATGACACTAGATGTTGCCCACGACTCTGTCCGTTGGTTCTGAAGCTACGTTTTTCTATTAAGTTATTTTTGTATTTTAGTGAATAAAAATCTTTCATCACTCTGAGCATCATGTGACTCCAACAATCTTTCGTATTGTTTTTTTTTCTTATAACTTTCAGTAATTTGGATGTGAAGAAGGTTTGGCTGACTACTGAAAACTGTATAATTTTTACAAGTTTATGCGATAAACCTATTTTTATTTATAATCCAAATTATATAATCAAAATAAATTATAAAACATGTTTAAAGTATTAAGAACATCATTATAGTTTTATCTTTTTATTCTGAGTCAAACATTGTTCGATGTTATTTAAAATTTATGAATTTGGTTTTTGGTCACGTTTTAAGTATATTTTAAATTATTTTATGGCTCAATATCTGAGCTATGATTGAAGTTGCCAACAATGTTCGCTCATTATAATGTTTATCACATTATGGGGCCCTCGTTCTTACCGCTACTAATCTATCACGAGCTCACAGAGGAATGTTTTTATTACTGGAAATAAATAAACTTTATGTTTCTGTAAACTTTATCAAAGACGTCTTTTTAATATTCTACTAAACATATTCCAAGCTATTAAAAGTTGTTTTAATATTTACTGTAGAACTATGTAGCTGCATTAATTAATAAACAGCAGTCCGAGTCGTTTTAACTCATACAAATCAGATCTCTGTGCACATAAAGTGGTAAATTTATTTGCATAAATTAAAACGTTTTGAATCGCTAATATAATTTTTTATAACTTTTAGATTAATTATTTAATATCTGTGTATGACGTTGTTATCCTAAGCTAATTATTTCATCTCCGTGTCCTCATAACACTAATTTCCCTTGAGTTTTCTTGAGCTACATTCAGTTATTCCTCATTGTTCAATATTAACAATAACCACATCTTTAAGTAACATAAAACTTTTTATTGAACTCTGAAGGAGTAGTAGACTCTATTATCTTATTAAAGTTATATTCTAGTCTGTAGTCTGTATAATTTTTATTTAAATTATTTTATATATGTTTTTTTTAACGTGAACCGTTTTCAAACTTCAAGTGTCATACTTTTACTGTTTATTACTATATTAAATGCCTGTAAAGTTTTTGTAGTATTTTTTGGTACAACGAACATCTCTCAAATCAGCAATTCAACGCCTTTAATGAATCCATACATTTCTTAACTTTATTCTACTTATAAAGTAGGTATAAATGTAAAAAGTCTCGAGTCTTCTATGCTTGAAGAGAATAATTCTTATGAAACATTTTGTTTTTACACAGCCTGAGTGACCTCAGAGTATTTTATCCGGATCGTTCATTTGAAACTTATTCTCATTAATTATAATATTCAGGTTTTTGTCTCGTATTTCGTTTCAGTACTCCACGTAGTTCTCGTTCTATTATTTACAGACCATTTGTTCTCCAAAACGCGTTCTATTTATGATTGTTTCATTTGCATTAGAAGGTTCATTTCAAAAACTGAATTTATTAATCGTGGTCAAAATAAAACTCATTAGTTTATGTTCATGGACGCTTTCCCAAGTGACTCAAATAATCAGACCCGAGTCTGTCTGGGACACAGCATAATTTTATGAAATAATATAAAAAATAATTTTGTACAACTCCTATAAGTCGTTGCTTTTGGTGAAAATGTATTTAATATAATTTCGAAATAAAATATATCATTAATTGGCTATTCTGTTGCTGATTTTCCGTTAGTATATTTTTAAGTTTTTCAAGTCTTAAGTTAATATAATAACGATTTATTCAGTACGTAGGTAATATAAGAATACATCGTCATAATGAAAAGGTCAGTACAAAATAGTTTAATAACCAACCATAACCAAAACCGAACTAATGAACTGTTTACATGATAGAAGCCGCGGGTCAAAAGGAAGTTGAATACACTGTATTACTAAATATGCATACACAGTTCTTATTCATATACACATATAAACAACATATACAATATGACATAAATAAATTAAATTCATAATGTGAGTAGTAATGCTTGCGTGTAACAAAAGCTGAATTTTCTGACTGAATCAAAAAGTAAAGTAAAGTAAATATTTCTCCCTGAATAATATAATTATATATTATTCAGGGAGAAATATTTACTTCCCTGTAATATAAAGATGATAATTATTATTTTTATTTCAAAGGTGTCAAACGAACAGACGGGTTACTTGATTGCAGGTAGTCACCGTCGCCCGTGGACCTGTACAACATAAAGGATGTTACAGATGCGGCTCCAGCCTTAGTTGTTGGAGAGAGAGAGAGGGAGGAGTAAGATAAGAAAAACACAACTGGCTCTCTCACTCGTCGAACTAAGTGCAAAAATTAAAAACTACTTCACGCCGATCTTCTGTGAGAGAGCGGTACTTTCCCGGTCAAGCCAGCCCATATTAGAGCTGTAGTAACTTGACCACAGCTAGGATCTACCTGTAAATTAACGCCGAGGTTGGCAATGAATCTTTGTAAATATTAAACGAGTTTCATATAATATTCAGACTAAAAATATGACTTTATTTGGTTCAGACATTTATTTCGATGTATTCAGTTTGGTTCATGGGATTTTGTATAGATTTTTTTCTTCTCATCAGAACAGCATTACTAATCAGAAGTAGCGTCCCTTACGCACCCACTTACATTACAGTTTTTTATTTTTGCAATTCAATAATAAAAATTACGTTTTATATGAATATTCTTATCAAAATATAAAAGATGTTCGATACTATTGTAAATAAGTACTATATTAAGTAGTTACAAATGAGTCAACAACCAACATAATTCATGTTTATAATGTTTCTGTCAGCGACATGTGTCATTAACTAACTGTAGTTCAGTTTGTTCTTTTTGTAATATGTTTGTTATTTCAGATCTTAATAATGTTTCCTCTCTAGTGATGCTGGCGAGGATCATCGTTAACTTAATCTCAGATGACGAGGTCTTGGTAATACGTCATTTTCTATCCTTACAGGAGTGTTTGTGAATCGTTTTATTATGCATACTTTAAACGGTTACAATTACTTTTACTACTCACTCATAACCACAAGTTTGAAGACATTCGACATTCGAAAGACTTATTGGAAAATCTGTGACCTACTAGAGGTCATTGTGTGGCGTCAGTTGACTCTTAGATGTAGTTTCATTATAAAAAATGTTTTTTTGTCTCAGACTTTGGAACATTTTCTGAATTATTGTACGACAAGATTTCAGATATAGCGATTTACTCACTCAATATTATATTAATGATAATTCTAATTTAATCAAAGTCCATGTCGTGTATTAATTATAAGTTCTCTGATAAGTTTACAAGTTCCTCGAGCCTATCTTTGGTCGCCTTATTTATTAACAGGATATATTTTTCCCGGACATGCTTACAAACATAAATCAACTAAAAGTGTCGAGTGGATTCTTAAAAGTTTAAGTAAAAATTAGAATAAGTTGTAAGTAAAGAAGATAAAGAAATGAAAACAACATTAACATATGAGAAAAACATTAATCGCGTGGTGTGTTGGTATAACGGTTACAGTAAACAAAGTAAAATAGTTTCACCAAAATTTTTTAACTTGTAAGCGTGTTGCAGAGCATTATTTACGTGCGTTATATATATAAAATAATAAAAAATAAAATTTGTTTATTTCTGTAACTTATACATTTACAACACATTCAGCTAGGGAACTCCTTTTATTATATATATATATATATATATATATATATATATATATATATATATATATATATATATATATATATATAATAGTTATATATATATATATAATAGTTATATATATATATATATATATATATATATATATATATAATAGTTATAGAATTAACTTGTGTTAGGAGTCCCCGCTCTTCCACAAACGGAATCAAGTACATCAAGGTAAACACAATGAAAAGGTAACATTATTATACAAATTATTAAGAAACGTTTTAAACACTTACTGTTCTAAATAATTAGATCTAAGTTTTTAAATAATTATGTAATTATTTCCATTAAGTTTTCAGTTTCATAGTAATCCAATTTTTTTAACCAGTCTCTTAACGTTTTTTTTGCAATTATATGTGTTCATACCATAGATGTTCACTTTACGGTTTATTTTAGTATATTGATAAGTAGGTAGCTTGTCTTCTAAATTATTTTCTAGTAAAATTAGTTTTTGCCGGGGGAAATGTGCACGGTAATTTAATATCCTTACGTCTTTTAGTTGATACTTTAGGGTCAAATTTAATATTTATAATTTATAATATTAATACATTATTAATTTAAAAATATGTGAGTTAATCATTCTATAAAATAAGACAAATAGATATGACAATTCGCTCAAAGGTTATTTTTTCTATTTCTTTCGATACTTATCACACAGCATTAGAAACGATCAAGTTTGTTCCCTCTCTGTCGCCGCTAAAGTCATATTTTTCTTGAACCCTAGTAGTGCGTAATTGATACATATTTATCGTTTATAAATTTTTGTTGTTTTCTTCTTCATGTATATCATCATGTTATGGATTTGTGAAGGTTTTAGAAAACTTTAAACTATTTGAAAAAAAAATGTCCCACACGACGTACTTCATGACCGTTTGAACTAGAGACATCAAATATCAGAGAATTAATTATTAATGTAATTAATGATCTTCTAAACTTCAAGAATTAATATATAATGTAGTGTTATCGTTACTTAGGATTTCATGGAGCAACGAATTATACAATCTTAGCATTATATACATAATTTATATGTATATAAATACATTCAAATTTGTATAAAACCGTGGATGGAAACTCACGAATATACAAATTCGAATATTTGTAAGTGAAAAGAACTTGAAAAACGACATCAAACGACCGTCTCTCTGAATATATATATTAATATCAAATATAATATTTACGGCACGGAGATGATGCCTTGTATGTATAAGGGAGGAGCGATACAGAATAAATGTGTATGTTGTAGTCATATTTCCAACATTCATGAAAATTACCACCTCCATGGAAGTAATATAATCTTGAATGTTTAATCTCAACACTATAATCATTACTAAGTTTGTTACATAATACTTTATTGGCTTTTGCAACAATGTTGTTTTTCTTACATCAATATTGTGTGTATGTATGTGTGTGTGTGTGTGTGTTTGTTGCTTTTGACAGCACAAGAATACGTGCTTTAGGGTTTGTTAATGTAAGAGTCACTACTAACGAGAGCGTCCAAAATCTTATATCTTGCTTGAAGTTCTATATTAAGTTACTTGAGCGACTCGTTTTCCATCCAGTAAGTATGTAGTTAATTCATCAACATCAGCATCTTCACTTGTATCAGACTGAGTTTTTGATTGTTTTAGAGACATGTTATTGCATTACTCAATGCCTAGTTAGTTTAGGTCGTTCTGATAGTGAGTGGGCATTATATATCGAAGATATCATTTTATAACAACCTTTTGTATATTCATTAAAATTCATAAAAAATAGCAGTCTCATAATAAAACATGTTTGACCTCAAAACCCAAGATAGGGTGCTATTGACTACTTGTATTTATCACAAAATAATTTATTTGAGATTTAATAATAAATCGGTAAACATTCATGTCTATTAATGTCCATGTATTCCTCTACATTTGTATGTCGTTCTGTTTTGTTGTTGTTTGTGTTATGAACAATATAAATGTCTCATTATTTGTTTTTTTTTTTTCGGAACTCCGATGTCGGCTCGATTTTAATTTAAGAGAGACATAAGCACTCTTTGGAAGGCTCGACGAAAAAAATATTTTTTAATTCAACTATGAAGCGAACATTTCTGTTAGCTTAAAATAAATAAAAATTTTAAAGATATCCTCGGAAATTCATTGATAAATTAAATTTGAACGCGTTCAAATGAATATAAATACAGAATGTCTAAATTATAACTTAACGAACGGAATTATTGTTTACTTGTAATATAGTTTATTATATATTACAAGTAAACAATAATTCCGTTCCGTTAAAGTATTATGTAACAAACTTAGTAATGATTATAGTGTTGAGATTAAACATTCAAGATTATATTACTTCCATGGAGGTGGTAATTTTCATGAATGTTGGAAATATGACTACAACATACACATTTATTATATTTTATAAGCTTTCAATTAGTAAAGAGTTAATGAAATACTTGGAATAATATTTGTAATACACTTTATATAAAGTGTACTGCTTTGTAATAAAAATAGTACTTCACAATAAAAAAATATAAGTTTTCCAGAAGCAATGGATTAATTCATTTAAACTCGTTGTCTTCAATCGCACTACTAACTACCATACTCAAAGTTAGAACAGAAGTCTATTTCAGTGGAAGGTTCTCCAACAAACTTAATCTTTAAGACGTTACCGATGAGATTCGTTAGTCTTCCAGGACGAATGATATGTCTTTAAGTGTATATGATACGTCATAACTCGTATGTTTATCTCTTAGTTCTAAACAGAAAATATTAAGAGGAATAAACCAAAAGATGGTCATATTATATGGTGATCATTAAACTCGCTCACTTTATACAATATTTATTAAATAAACAGAAGAAAGCAAGTCATGATTATTAGTAAAAGTGTTGTAAGTGTTAACAATACTATAAATATTGTGTTAATACGGAAGAGAAGTTAAAACAACATGTTCATGTCAGGATTTGTCAAATACTATTAGATATGCGTATGTTTTTCTATTGTATAAACCTTCAGTGAGATTTTAACTTTAATGTAATACAGTTGTTTAATGTTTTTCTGTAAAAATCTCGTGAAATAGAGTTTACCCATCGTATACACATGAATGTAGACATGACTTGGCACTCTCGCTCCTCTCAAGAGCGGTATGATGTCAGTCGTTAATGAAATGTTGCCGAGAGATACTTGATGGAGAGAATAAGTAATGTCTCAGAGTTAATGAAGCTCTACCACCATGGGAGCTCGTTTCATTCATAACACTAAATAGAATAATTATCTTTATCGTTATTCTCAGCTTCTATAGAGAATATTCTGAAGAATCGCAAGATTTCAAATAAGACTCATACAACATACTTTACGGAAGTAAAAAAAAACACACAAAGACAGCTCCTAATGATGTATATATTAGAACGTAGTTTTTGGAAGAACGTTTCTTAAAATATGTAATATTTTGGATATTGGATTATTTTCATTAAATCTATTTTTTTTGATATATGTATTTTGTTAACAAAGTTACGTCACCCTCTCTTCAAGGCTGTCAGTTACTGTCATCTTAAGTGAGTTTAATTCTCTCAAATCACTTTTTATTTGGAGGTTTTAGTTTAGTTTAGTTTTAGTTTAGTTTTAATTTAGTGTTATGACATGAATATCTAAATGTATTGCAGTTAAAGGGGAGGGACATGAGTTACTTGTTATGATGTGAGCACTTGTCTTGGAGTGAATCAGACACTCTATATTAGAGGTTGAGGTCTCTGGGTCTGGGATAACTTTGTCTTGGAGTGCGTTGGATCGGTTGTCCCAGAAGAGACCCTGGGCTCGGGATATTGGGATGCTTTACAACCACTTTGTGAGGGCTATGTTTATTTAACTGAGTGAAATCAAAAATCGAAAACATTTCTGCCGTTATATTTCTCAATTTCAGACGCAGCCAATGAAGGAGATGACTTATCTCATGACTCCAACCTGCCTCCTGGTGTTGACCAGCCTATGGAAGACAATGAGCCACAAGCAGGCCCATCTAGGATGACAAGACATACAGAACTGAATACTTCTACTACCAACGAAGAGAATTTCATGTCCTCTCTGCCAATAGGGCAGTTGTATTGAATATTATTTTTACTAGATTCAATTCTGTTCTTGTTTTTGAGAATATGTATATTATGTTTACTTTTCAGAGTCCTTTAAATATTTCCACTGTTAATATTATTTAATAACTGTTATATATTTATGTACGTGATTTTATTTTACAATTTTACATGTTAATTTTTTACACTATTCTTTGTACTTATATTATTTTGTTAAATTTGTTTGAAAGTAGTTTGTAATGTCTTTGTAAAATATATTTCGTTTCTATGATATTTATCTATTTCTGTATATTAAAAGTAATTTTGATGTACAAGTTAATGGAAAAAACTATCTTTTTTTAAATATTAAATGTATTATGAAACAATTCTAACTCAATTATAATTTAACATTTAGGTATGGTAGTTAAATGAAATAATTATATCTTTATAGGTACAACTTTAATGAATGATCTTTAAAGTAATATTTGTAACAGAACATATAAAAGTTTTTGCGAGTGATAGTGGAGTAGCTCCCTAACAAGTAATATACAAACTACAGTAAATGTAACAATTCATTTAACCCACAGTTTCTGCACAACGACAGCTCCATTTAAACAGAACTTTTCACTAATATATATTTTTATTTAAATTTAAAGATGCATAATGTTTAATTTTAAACCTAACTTTCAATGTTAACAATAAATTACATTATAATACTAGATAGAATAGATTAATAGATGTTTTAATTCGATGTATTCCTTAAGTCATGTAAATGTAAAAATATATCATAATTTTTGTAATTTCTCGTTCAACGTTCATTATCATATATATGTAGTTAGGTAAACTAGTAAATAAAGACTGTATAAGGAAAATTACTGCACTTTTATATGTTTGACTAAATGGCAGAAACTTTAATATCGTCTGTCCGTGACCCCAGCGCCATCTAACGATACAACTTACGGTGGCTCTTTTGAGAACATAAACAAGTATCGGATGTCAAATAGTTATTAAAAATAAAATCAACTTCATTTTTTATTTCAATGTGAAATGTGATGTATTAAATGTAATAAATAATCCGTGGGTCAGCTAAAAACAGTAAGTAAAGTAAATATAATAACTAAAACAAGTCTCAACAAGTGAACATAACTTTTATGTCCCCCACTACGCCTTACGCACCCAGCGAATACGTAGGGTAATCGAAACGTCTATGAATATATAAAGTAATATAATATTATGTTGTACCTAAATCCAAGTCTTAATTTCGATTAAAGAGAACTAAACAACCATTGGTTAAGTACGCCATCTATTTACGAAATTCTTCGTAGTCTAAATATTTTGTATAAATATTTAGAAGACACATTCATACAGTAAGATATTAAGATAAATGATATTAAGATCATATTTTTACAAATTGAGATATTAATTTCAAGCTTTGTCTTCTATTTTTATATTCCTTATATGTATTATACACGATAATAACTTCATCAGTATTTGTATAAAGTCAAGTAAAACATATTATAGATAGTGTTGACGGCTGTTTATCATGTACATTTTTAAATCAAACATTATTTTTTCTCCGTCTATCTCAGTCAAAAAATAATAAACAGATTTTTATAAGTTAAACTGACTTTTTTTGCAAACCTTCGCTGACACTAAACAACATTTATGATCGTGAAGATGTCTTCATATAAATACATTATACATACAGATGAAGGGATACACATCTATCTTCCATCAACAGAACTATTAACTAAAGACATTACCTGCTGCTTGAAGGTGAGAACCGATGTAGTAGGACCCGCTTGAACTACATGTGTAGGTGTATTTGATACTTGGATATTGCTCATGAATAACGAGTATAGAAGAGAGGAGAAGAAGAAGAATTGAGACACGCGCGCCCTTAGTGAGCGGGGAAACAGAGATACTCGATACATGAAAGAGAGATTAGACCCGTATGATGTACACGAACATGGCCGACACGTTTAGTTCTAACGGCTTGTCTATCGACTTTGACGAATGGTTTCTGTAAACTGTATTTATAATTTGGATTCCTCCTTGAGCTACAAAATACTACTTTAGTTTTAATTTAATAAGCCTCATAGTTACTCGGACTAAAGTGGAATTTTAAATTTAGATCTAGCACAATTTCCATATGTTCAGAATAACTATGTAAGTAATTATGTTTTCATTATTAGTAACCGTTTTTGTTTTAAAACAATTGCTTATTTTAATATTGTTTTGTTTTTATTCTATTTATTAATTACGACTGAACGCAAATTATTATAAACCCTGATTGTGCTCTTTATGAGTTACAGAACATATTATTTTATTGCGACTTGATTATACATAAATCCATCGATTACAAAGTTTCCTTCAGATTTATTTGGTAAATTAGTAAGTACTTATAAATAAATTACAAAATATTTATATACCAAACCTTAGTCTTTAATATTGATGAAATGAAAAATATTTACTTAGTTTAATGATTGTAGTAAAAAGTAAACACTAATTATTTAGGGCGGCAACCAGAGGTACCAGGAAAACTACGAAACTTATTTTTATGTATATTATAATGAGAATTACATATTAAAACTCTAGTCGTTAGATTCTCTGCACCTTGACTGAATCCCTAACACCATCTGAAAATTAAGAAATTGTTGTTAATTGACACTTTAACTATTATAAAATAATATTTATAATAGGTTGGCAACTAAGTCATTGCCGTTTTTGTTGATAGATTCACTCTACACTTTTTTTTGTTTTGTTAACGTGGCCAGAGCATCTAACCTATATTTTTTTCTTACTGTATGGACTTCTACGTTTAATTAGTAAAAATTTTTTTTTGATTAGTTCTCTAGTTTTGTTTTTATACCAATTTAAAAATGAAAGAACAGGACGTGCACTTCCGACACATTTTAGTGCATTACTTCCAAAAAGGCAAGAACGCATCGCAAGCACAAAAGAAGTTATGTGCCGTATATGGAGATAAAGCCTTAAAAGTAAGGCATTGCCGAAATTGGTTTGAAAGATTTCGTTCCGGTGATTTTTCACTAAAATATTCACAAAGATCTGGCCGCCTAGTCGACGTGGATGAAGCCCATATCAAGGCCATTATCGATTCAAATCGTCACAGAACAACACGAGATATCGCAGAGAAGCTGAATGTGTCACATACATGCATTAAAAAAAAAAAAACCCTTGGTTATGTCAAGAAACTTGATTTATGGATCCTTCACCAGTTAAAGGAAATTCATTTGACGCAACGGATTAGCATCTGTGATTCGCTACTGAAACGCAATAAGAATGATCCATTTCTGAAGAACCTAGTTACTAGCGACGAAAAGTGGATAGTTTATAACAATGTTACTCGCAAGAGATCATGGGTGAAGCAAGATCAACCAGCCCAAACAGTATCAAAAGCAGAGATTCACCAAAAAAAGATTATGCTGTCGGTCTGGTGGGATCACAAAGGAATTTTGTATTTTGAACTCATGCCGCAGAACCAAACGATAAATTCAAATGTGTATGTGGAACAACTCGAAAAACTGAAGGATGCAATTGAAGAAAACCGGCCGGCATTATCAAATCGGAAGTGTATTGTTTTCCATCATGATAACGCAAGGCCCCACACATCTTTGGTTACTCGGCAAAAATTATTGGAACTGGGTTGGGATGTTTTGTCACACTCACCATATAGCCCTGACCTTGAGCCTTCGGATTACCATTTGTTTCGTTCCATGCAAAACTCTTTAAATGGTAAAATTTTTAACAACGCGGATGATGTCGGATCGGATGTCTAATTCAGTTTTTTAATAGCAAAGACCAGACATTTTACGAACGGGGAATTTTTACTCTGCCAGAACGATGGAAAAAGGTCATCGACAAGAACGGCCAATATATAATTGCATAAAGTTATACTTTTAAACAAAAATTCCGAATTTGCCTTCTTATTTGAAATCGGCAATGACTTAGTTGCCAACCCAATAATAATATGTAACAACAGTAAGTTAACAATCTTAACAGCTAACAGCCTCTGTTAGTGAACTCATCAGAAGCTACTGAAACAATGATTCTTAACATGAAGCAAGTCCCGCAGGAGCTACATACAAATGTATGGATAAAGCTTGTATTAAAAGACATTGACTGTTTGAGCCGCTGCAACACTACACCTTCAACACTACACTTGATACTTCAAGTCTTTTACATTCTAATATGTTTAAATCTCAGTCACTTCCCTCTCCATATAATGTGTAGCTCATTGTCTTTAATATATTGTGTCTAGTGTAATCACACAATCATGTTTCATTAATAGCTACCTGGTTCATTGTTAGTTTTCATCTAACACTTGATGATCAGCCGTCATCTCCTGATGGATGAATCTCAAGTACAGTCCAATAACACCATCTGTAATACATAATACAATATATTAATACTGTTCACAAACAATATTGTTCATATATAAAGACATACAGAGACAGTTACATCAAGGATTGTTTGAAAATAAAAACATAATATTTTATATTAATCTTAAAATATCCACAAATAAATTACACTTCATATCACTAGGAAGGTTTATTATTCAAATAAAACAATTCTTTATATATCAGTCTAGTAAGTATCATCGTTACTAACATACTATATAATGTATGGAATTATTACTTTAATTATATATCTAAATATATTAACTTACCCTTCAATTAAAATTGCCATGATATTTTACGGCTAAATTAATATTCAAGTACATTCTTTGTTAAAACCTAAGTGGAATTATCTTAATCTGATAATTGCATTAAGCGATTATTCTATCAATATTAAATTATCACTATTTATATGTCTTTGCTGTATACATTAATAATTAATTCTTATGTTATTTATTTCGTGTGTAAATTTAGAAACATTATTTTATTAAACGACCTTACTTTAGTAGATATATCGCTGGCCTCTACTACTACCTCAAAACTTAATGAAAGGGTCTTGTTAAAGGGATAATATTTCCCAATAATCTAGCAATGATAAAAATTTAAACTAAATGAAAGCACAAAACAAATTTTAAATCCGAACCTTCTTGTTTACGTAAGTGCTACATATTAATATAATAAATAAACATCGCTGGGGCAACATCGTTAATTAAGAATTTACGATACTATCGGCAAAATTTAAGAGTATAATTTTATATTTTAATTTTGTACTACTATTTCGATAAATAAAACAAGGACAAAAATTTGGATATTCTCATTTTGTTCGCGGCTTTCACCATATTCGTTTTTAGGCTATAAATTATTGCAAGGGATTTTGTATCTTGGAGAATATAACCACCGCCGCGGCGGGCAGGTCCTTACGTTACTTATCATAGCTAGAACTACGGTAACTACAGGTCTGACCCAACCCCCGTGTAGTAATCCTATCCATGTAGGTCCCGTTAATCCCAGAGTAATTCTTCTGTCAAGTTCTTTTCAGATATGAAATATTTTAAAGGTGCTTTGAATTATCGTACTCACTAAAATCACTTCAATTAAATCTCGCATTATATATTTATTTTTTCTATCCAATACCAACGCGGATTTAATGAACATTGAAAAGTTGACTTATATTAAAAATATATATGTATTTATTTCTCCAATGTTTATTTTAGTATATAACAAATTAGTATACAATCCTGTATGTACGAGTATCTACTGCATACTGGGTTAGTACTGGAAAACATTTATATTATACTTGTGTGAATTAGTGCACCTGTTAATAAATTTTTTTGCATTCAAATACACAAAATATATCAAAATTTATTTAAATTATATCTAATTCTTAAGATTTTTTATCGTTAGTATAATCCATGACACATCGTTATAAGATGTTTTATCATAATAGTTATAATAGACTGTCGAAGCCTCAAACACTAAATGAATTTTACAACCGAGAGCTGTTTCGAATGACTTTCTTTACCAGAAATATAGTTTTTCTTAGTAAAGTACGATCGATTATGCGATTTGTTATACTAAAGTTTACCCTGTTGACTATTTTGCTTAAAGAGAAGACACTTTCATCCGAAAACCAAAGTTTTAATTGTTCTTTGGAGTTGTTAACGGAAAAGCCCTCATTTAAAAACCAAACTTTACCAATATAATATTCCAACAACTATCCGTTTTAATCGAAACATTTGAGTTCTATGAGTTAATGTTTTAACAACCAACATTTTATACTCCTATTCTAGGAAGAAGCGGCAATTAATTTTTATGGCTTTAAAAAAGTCACGAAAATACATACGTAAGTATAATTTGAATATTATTCGCAAATTTGGAGTACAAAAATGTCGATCTATTTACAATCATATCTCAATTTTCATATTAACAATGTTTCCTCACTCTATGTATGGATGTGACGCGTTTGATATTTAAATTAATTTAAATTTTTTTTAGAATTTTCTGTTCAAATATAAATTATGTTTATTTTATTGTAAGTACATATATGTACGTTTATATGACATTTTATATTATATCTCATAAGTATTTTAAGTTCCTAGATATTAATATAAATAATTTACATAAATTTGTAACATAATGTACAAATAATAATCTTAATCTATCAAAAGTCATTACTTGTAGGCTGTCACGTAGTGCATGTAATCTCGCTCGAGGTATCACGAGGGCTGGCGGCGGGGGAGGGGAGTGTCCGGGAGGCTCCAGGGCCTGCTTACTGTGTGATGTACACCGGGACTACAATAGAATAGAATACAACTAAAACATACATACATATAGAATACACACTTCATGAACAACGAGCATGAAGTGTGTTCAACATTGAAGTTACACAAGAAGCTTCACATGAAACATTAATTAGTTTAAATTGTATTTGTAATAAATATAAGATTTACTCTCTGTCTAAGATATGGAGGATGAAAATGTTGTCTAATTAAGTGAGGTCATAAATCATGAGTGTTTTTAAAAACAACTGGGAGCTAAAAAATATTGTGTTAGAATGCTTGTGGTGACTATTGAATATTTAATTCAATTGAATTTTTCTTACTTTTGATGGTACATCAGGCAGTGAAGCATTCTGTATGCTACAAGTCTGCTTCATTTCTTTCAGCAATCAATGCTTGTCTATCAGCTCTTTGCTTTGATGGAACATTACCCTGGAAGAAAAATTTCTATTGAATTTATACTATAACTGATGATCTCTTAGAAAGTACATATGACTCGGAAAAATCACATTGGTACTTGCCAGGACCAGGATCGAATCCGCGTCCTCGTGCATGAGAGGCGGGCCTTTTAACCACTTTTATCTGACAATATTGTTTAGAAATTTAGTACATATAGCTACTATAATTTTTGCAAAATGTTTTGTATTACATTATAGATAAATTACCTGATGTAAACTTGGCATTCCCTGCATGCAACCAATAACAAACATTTGATTCGTAGGATTCTTCTGACTGCAGCATCTTTTCGAGGCCCAGATGGTCACCACTATGATAATCAGAGCTCCTACTACGGTCAATGTTATTAATACAGCTGAAAATGAAACATATTTGATATAAGTTTTATGTTAAATTACATGACATTTGACATAAAAAACCATACTGATCTGAATGCTGGCGTTGATCAAGTTATTCCTTTATTGATAGGTAATATTATAATCGTCATATTTTTTAAAATAAGCAACACTTTTAACAGATGTGAATAGTAGTAGTTCTGTATATATGGATATATTGAACCCTGTGGTATACTTTATAGTGTAGTCGTTCCAGATTACTCAAGTCTCATAAGTCTCTATTTACCTTTCAGATTGACTTGACAACTTCGTCCCGCGTACCATTTAAAACATTCACATATCATCGCGTTCTCACGATCGAACCAGGTACCATGATAGTTGCAGCCCGCACAGCCTATTGCGTCAGCTGAAAGTTTTTATTAAAAATTACAATTTAAAACATAATAGTGTCATTTTTTGTACAATTTTATTATCATTGGAAATCTTACAACGCTTTCAAAGTCAAATTATATATAAGGGTGATGTTTTGATGTCTAAAATACCCCATATATTTCGTGCGACAGAGTAGCATTAATGAAATCGACTTACCCTTTGAGTGTTGACGCTAAGGTCTGCAAAACCTTCTAAACAACTACAAGTGTAAGTTCCACGAAGGTTGAAACAGCGTGAGTGTTCGGAACAGTTATTGAACTGACTACTTGTGCATTCGTCGAAATCTGAAAAAATTCAAATGCTTCTTAGATTTTTATAGTAGGTATATAAGTAACAGTGGCGTGCACGATAAAATACGAGAAGTAATCAGAAAATATTAATTTAAATTAAATATTGCTAAAATTCGCTCAAAATGGTAGGGACAGCAGTCCGATCAGAACGAACATCTATATTATACTTTATGAACCTCTCAACCACCTCTGAGCCACGAAAGTACCTTAAAACGATTACGATCTGTTCACCACAGCTTTCTAAAAGTTGTTTAAATAAGGAATATCCAAAACAATAACATATTATTACCTTTGAAAATAAGAAACAAGGCAAACAAAATAACTTATTTGTGTGTACACAACCTGCTAACTAATTAAAACAATAACATTACCTTTCTTTTAGATCAAACTCAACTGGTCACACACCTTGACTTTACTCTTATTTTAATTTTATTGCCAAAAGGCCAATATTGAAAACCTACTCGTAACTAATTTCAATAAACACATATCACCAGCACAGAGCTCACAGCTATAATTTTACACAATTCGTTAATAAATTAATCCACTGTTTACTAATTAAAACTTATTCACTTGCGCTTAGAAAGACAAATAACAATATTCAAAAATAATAAAATGGCAAAAAATATATGAACAGTTTACCGACCAATCAGAGCGTCCCGTTTCATTTGACAATTAACGAACGATCGAAGTTTCGTTTTAACATTGATAGATGGCACTTATTAACAAATCATAAATCAAAATATATCGTTTTAAATATCAGTTAACATTTGTAATTCGTAATGTATGATTAAAAATATGTAAGTAAGAATTTAAAAATATAGGTTTAGTTGTTATATGCGTAGGGATATACAGTGCCTATTTTGCATCTATGTTTTGCACGCCACTGAGTAATAAGACGGCCAAAATTGTGGTTGTTGTAAATGTTCTTTATTTATAATTAACTGACTTGAGAGTGTTCACTTACCACTAACATTAAGGCTCTCAATAAATTCTTCAGATGCATAAATTTCTGTTCCACCAAGACTATAATTATTATTCCGTAGATATTTCTCTATAACTTCCTTCAGTCTGCTTTCATGAGCGTTATCGGAAAGCTAAAGAAAAATTCGTTTAAGTTAAGCTGCAAACAACATATTTCAAGTCTTTACTGAATGGTTACCTGAACGTAGAAACCATTGATAACTCCCTCATATGCACCGTCTTTTGTTCTTATCTCAATAGGATGGAATCCTGTTATGTGGACTCCGTGATAAACATCCCGTAAGTCTGATTGCATTATCATTCAATTTATTCCTTCATGACTAGCCAATGACAAACTCTCATATTTTTTAGTAGAATTGTCCGATAAATTCTTATGGAATTTGAGCACCTTATTGTTTCTAGATCCTAATCTTACTGAGTACGTGTATGTTGCTAAAATTGAGCACATTTAAAATATTATGTTGAAATAGTTAAAATACTAACTGGTTGTGTATTTTTCGTATAATAGAAAATAGTAATATCTTACGTTTACACGGTCGATCTGGGAACATTCTAGCGAAACCTGGTCTACACACGCACTTCATAACACTATCGATCCTCTGGCATCTTTCATTTCTCGAAGCTTTACAATCTGGTTGACATTCTTTACCATAAGTATGTGTGTATGTATGTGAGAAAGCGTGTGTGTGTGTGTGTGTGTGAGTGTGTGTGTATGTATTAGTGGGAGCGCCTCGCTATAATAAGTTATGCAATTAGAGTCATAATCCATCACTGTTGAAGGATAGGGCTATAAATTGAAAATTAAAAGATTTTCAGTATCTTCATAGTCCAATGTTTTTAACCATTCGTCTACTTTTTGTTTGCAAGCCGATTTATTTAATGAATATATTCGTAAATTTTTATTTAACCTATTATAAAGAACGCTACCCAGAAAACAATAAAATCTGTTGGAAAGCTTTAAGTGGAAGGTTTCAGTTTGACAGACATTGCCTTTCCTATATTTATCCTTATCTAATATTCGTTGATAAACTGTTTGTGAGTGTTTTTTTAGAATTATGTTCAGTATAAAAGTTTGTCTAATGGTCAAAATGTCCCAGGTTTTATATAAAGTTTTTGTTGGTAGAAGAAATGAAGTCCAGCAGCAACCTTTAAAAGACATCTTTGCGCTCTTTCTGCTTCAATAAGGTGACTTTTATATGCGCCACCCCAAGATCTAATGCAGTAGCTTATTAATGAATGGCCGACAGCATAATACTTAGTTTTGATTATACGTCGATTTGCAACATGCTTTAAATATTGGAAAATATATATTAATTTCCCAAGTCTGGTTACGAGCATTTCAACGTGAGGCTTGAAAGTATGAGTTGGAGTAACAATTACACCCAGATATCTTATGGTTTCTGTTCGTTCTATTATTATATTAAGTAATTTACGATTCCTTTTCTCAAATTAATTTAAAACGTTTACACTATCATGTTTTTTTTAATATGGCAACACTCGTTTGTGTATTGCTAAATACGTGTCTTAATTATATCTATTTGTAGTTAATCATTGCTTTTCTAGCTAAAAAGTTTTTACAAAACATAGAATTTATATAAACTAACAGCTACTATTAAGAAAAATAAGAAATTAAAAGAAAACTACAATTACAACGATCCCACCATTTCTTTTTACTTAAGATACAAAGTCCTCTCAGATTAAACCAGTGAATAAGGAGTCACTATAGTTTGTACATCCATTCTTCCCAATAACTGGTCCGAAAGTGGTGAATCTTGTGCTTAGAATCGTTTGTTCTCAAATTTTGTTACATGAGCCATACAACTAATGTTTGCTACTTTGAAAGCTTTCTTATATATACATATATCGTCGGGGATAACGCAAATCTGCGTAACTAGCATTGGATAATTCCGCGTATCCACATTGGATGCGGATTATCCGAAGAAAGTTTGAGCTGAAACATTTTCTATATTAATGACTTTTAAGGATTTTTTTTTCACAACTAGTAACACATTAAACACTAAATAATTACTATTATATATATGTGTTCACAGAGGAGCCGGACCGTCCGTGCCGCGTGGCGTGTCAAGACGAGCGTGTGTCTCATCGCTTCTACCTGGCACCTCGTGCGGCGGGAACAACACGTACTGCGTCAGGGGGAAGAGTCTGGTAAGATATATATGGGGAATACCGAATAAATTATGGTCTATTCTGACCATTTCTTTCCAAATTCCCTTCTAAGCCATTTTATTATAAGCGTGTTCGTGTTTCTCAACGGTAGGGCACCTTTAGTAAATTGTATAAAAAAAGTTTTTTAAAAAGAGATTAATACTAAAACTGTCAAATATTAACATTTCTTATAATAGAGACATGAAAACTACAACCAAGTGATCCTTTCAATGTAAATCCTAACACAGCGCAATCCATCTTCGGCTAGATCACGACTTCAGAGTTTTAATAACATTTTAAATTCAATCCGTATCATTATTGTATATCGTACACACACTGTATAATAACTTCGTATGACATTGGCATAATATTCCACAACTACAGTGCAAATGCAGCCATAGCTTAAAAAAACTCTGTATATATATATAGTTAATAGGTATATGTTCTATAGGAATTCGGTTCGGATCTAACTCCTTTATCCGAGACGGTGTTCACTCTACCTCTCTTGAACCGCGGCTCCATCCGTCATCGTGGCAGTCTTTATCGTGATCGGCTCACAGTCAGAACGACCCTAGACAGACAACACCTGGAGGATATCATAGCTAGGCTCAACTTAACTGGTAACTATATAACATTGACTATTAATACGAGTATTACAAGTTTACATCGTCCAACAAACTTTGAACTTTTACAGTTATGAATAAGTCTTAGAACAGTATCAATTACAAAATAGGAACTCTAACGTATTTATTTGGTTTTATTATGCATTTTGCTATACCTTTAAATGAATGGGCACATTTTAATAGGATCATTAAAATATACAAAATTCAGAAGATTTATTATGTAATTCGTAAATGATTCCTAATTCCTTTATTAGTCTTTTATGTAACTATTACAATGATTTGGTTTGACATTATTTTAGTGACATCTTGTGAATTAAATATAGCGGGCTGTCAAAAATGAGGGGGGAAATTATAAAATAAATATCTTGGTTGATAAATATCTAATTATAACAATTCAATACTTTTCAGATAACACAAGAGGGAGCGCATACTTTCAAACTATCCCAGAGAATATAGAAATTGATTTTACAAATCCGATACACATATCACCGGAAGACACTCTGCTTAGGAAAAAACCAAGACCGACGTGGGACTGAAAATTTGTATAAAAAATACAAAAAAACTGTACTCTAAGGATATTTTAAGTAATGAAGAACCTTTTTACCTATTTTATAATATTTTAAACGCTGCTTCACTGAGGTTGTACTATCTATAGTCATTTTTATATTTTTTGACTGTATCAATGTGATGTATGTACCATAAGATTATATTCCTATACTTATATTATTGAATAAATTATAATTAAATTATGTTCAATTTGTATCTTTATTTTGAAATTCTCAAGAAAGAAAAACAACTCTATACTTAATGAAACTTCTAATTGAAAATGGTATTTAACACCAAATTTATTTTTTGTTTTAAGATATCTATAATAAGATTAAGTTGTGTTAGTTACACTATTTATAACTCAAGAACGGCTGTACGGATATAGTTTGAAATTGGCAGGAAGATAGTGCAGAAAAAGGAGATGGACATAGGATATTGAATTTTATTAATTTTTAAGGAAAAAGAAAAAATAATAATAAATTCCAATGTGGTTATTTACAGCCTCTATGGCTGAATAGAGTTTCCCCAGTCAGCTATACATATATTACTAATTCCGAAATTTACGCGGACGAAGTCGCGAGCTAAAACTAGGAATAAAAAAAATATAATAATGATTAAACAAATACAGAATACTAAATAAATTACAACAATAATCAAAAATATTTATTATATATATTAATTATATATTATATTATAATAGATTATTCATCCTCTTATATTCTTGATAGCTGCTAACAGTTTTGACTGGTCTGTAAGAAACCATTGCCACAACTTCCTCATATTATGTTTGACGTTTTTCTGAAAATATTAATTATAATTTAAATATTTCAAATTAATATCTATAATTTTTTGTTAAATATATCAATTTAATTGCTTTTAAAATGCAAAAAATATTTTATATAATGAGATCGAAGACTTTCGCGGATATTCATTTAATAAAAACTAAACATTTTCTGATTACTACATACGCGTTATTATATTATTTTTAAAAACCACATTCTCCCGACGTTACTGTTACTTTTCACCAACCGTGATAACGGTAAACATCTTTTCGACCATTAAAAATAATAAAATACTCGTAGTAATCGGAAAAATAGTAGTCTCATTCAAATATTATTATAAAATTCACAATGTGATCACTTTATGACACCATAATCTTAATATATTGATAGTAAATACTAATTACCTAAGTAACTATCTAATTTACTAGAAGTTACGTAAGTATCTTTCATTACCTTAATATCATTGAACATAACGCTTGTTTCAACGATCCTTTCATCCACAACATCTCTGTCTTGTATCAGTTGGTGTCTCATGGCTGAAATGACTGTGTTGTTGCAGTTTGGTTGTTTTGTACAACCATCATATATGTAGGGTCTTAGGTGGGCCGATGAATTTTTACTGAAAATTTATTGTATATAATATGAAGGAAACTTTGGAGTAACAGTTTTAGTAGCTATTAATATTATATTTTAATGAATGCCAAGTCAGTATGTTGAGTGTTAATACATAAGTTCATTCATTTAATTGGTTCGGCCTAAAGAACTGAGCTGTTAAGGAATTTTTGACCTTTAAAGAAGTGTATGACAGAGACGAATATAATTTATGAATTTCAAACTATGTTTACAATTTTGGAAAATTAATTGTTGTATTATAATTGAAGTTCGACATTTCTGTTACTCTATCGCATGTCACATTACAGCCCGCAACATAGCAGGGATAGAAGTATAATTTTTTTTTTATTTGTACTCAAACGATGATTGAACATGAAATTTACGGTATTTTGTATTTAGAGGAGTATTTCTGTCAACTACATATTAATTTGCATCTATTACTCCATTTAAAATTATTAATTTGAGATTATTAAAAAACTATTTTACAAGCCCAAATGATTATCAAAAAATGTTCTTTTTGTGATTATACAAAAGAGTTATAGTATTTTTCAATAACTTTTCTAAAATCGTCTCGTTAAATGATTGTTATATTGGTAAATATGTAGTTTTACCTAGATTAATTCCTAAGACACAAAAAATATACATTTATATAAATTACACTCAAATCATACTTACTATTGCATCAATTCATTTTCCTTTCTTTTATATTCCTCAGTTACATTTTCTTTCAACTGGCTACCTCTACTCATCAATTCATTATAAGTCTTAACATATAACAACACATCTGTACTATTTACTCCAAGTATTGAAGACAAACTTTGTAATAAAATGTTTGATTTTTGTAGATTTCTTTCAACATTTTCCTGTTCTTTGCATATATCCGTCATTAATTTCTGAAAAATTATAAATTACATATATGTCAAAAAAATAAATATGTATAAAATTAATTGCATCAGAATTATTAAAAAAACTTCAAAACAAATCAGAAACTTAAATAAAGTAGGTCAGAATAAAATTATAATGCTTTTAATTAATTAAAAAAAATAAAATCTATACATATTTTACTATATGTGTTTAAGTTTAACTAGATGGCAGCACTAAACCGTTTTAGTTCTATCCTAAAACAAATTCTATCTATGCCTTTATACGATAATCCTTATTTAAAAGTAAAGTTTTTATCCAAATAATAAATTTGGGTGTATATCAATTAATCACAAACACAATACAAACTATATAGAGACGAAACCTCTTAGCATTCAATGTATTCACCGTGCGGGTGCCGGGTCCATTCATTGTAGAGAGGAGCTTCAACAGTGTCTGTGATTTGCGACCCAGGTGTAGGTTTAAGGCCCTATCTAACGCGCATTAAACGCTCACCTCCACTGTCCAAGCTCCTCCCTCTACCAAATTTGAAAATAACCTACAAGGACTGACTCTGAAGTATGTTCCAGGAATGAGTTAATGTGAGTTCTGGACAGGCTAAAGTCATTTAATAGGTTGTATTCCTAGTAGTAGCATTATAAAAAGCATATACTCACGATCCTATCAGCAACTATTTCACTCTCCTGTATCATATACAAGCGTAGATGAGCCGCGAACTGCATGAAATCTTCCATAGTACGTAGCTCCCTTTTTAATGCGTAGTACACGAGACGATCTAACATTACAGCCTGCTGACATACATCCACTAGGTATGACAGGTCTTTGTAGATTTCTCTGGAAAATAAATACAAAATTCATTACTAATTTTATTCATTACTGTTGTGTTTTTAATCCCCGACGCAAAAACGACAGGATTATAATTTTGACGGGTCTATGTGTCTGTGTGTGTGTATGTGTCTGTCTGATGTAACGTAGCTCCCAAACGGATGATCTGATTTTAATGCGGTTTTTTTGTTTGAAAGGTTGAGTGTTCTTAGCTATGTTTTTTAGAAATCGATTCAGGTCTTTAAGGCCATCAGGGCGTTTGTTAGGCGTGATAGGAATATTACACGCACAGTTTGCTTGCAATCATATGTGGGAGCGGACATTTAAAACACTAATGTCTTCTGGAACCACTGAGCTGGTCTGCTTTGTCGTTATTGTTAAAATTATGATGTCAAACACAATATACTTAGATCACTTTATTATATGTTCCGTCTTTGAATCTTCCTCCAACAATACAAAAATCACGAATTTAATATATTTTTATTATATAATATATCGGCGCTATCAGCTTTAATAACGGATGCGACATGAAAATAATTTGAGGCTGTCATCGATTCTTATTAAAACTCATTAGTATTCAGAATTATTGTTAAAAGTAAAACGAAATCAACGATTGTTTTAAAGGAGAATAGAACTATGTTTAAATCTTGGTATAAATATGACGTCTGGACGCACGACGGCAGAATTGAGAATTCAGAGTTCAGTGAGTGCGTATCATTAAATTATGTGATTATGAAGAACCTTCCAGAAATACAGGAACATTAAGAACAACTGAAGTTTCATTTTAAAATATAATGGAACCTTCTAGAAGAAGTGACATTTGTTACGTCAACGAGGCTGGCGTCTCTCTCTTTAAAAACAACGAATGTGTAATAATTCCGATATATACTAGAGTAATTTAATTCTTTACAAATTAATAAATACATAAACAATGATAGACAATATAAAAAATATCAATGTATTAAAATTTCAAACAAATAGACCGACATTTAGAGACTCTAAATCATTAATTCCTTCCTGGTTCATTTTCATATATGTGATGTAACTTCACCAATTTATACTGACTTCCTCATCATTATAGCGGAGGTAGTTCTTGTGGACACAGCCAGCCTGCTCCGGGCCTCGCTGTACTGTTTGACTGTGGACAGTAACTGTTGCTCCAATATACACTCCTCTTGTTCCAGTAAACTGATGGCACTTTGAGCCTCCAATGAACAAACCCTGGAAATATAAGTTAGTAATAAATTTATTGAGTGAAACAAGAAAACTGCTATACTCTGGTCATTCATGGATATAATTTCAGCAACTTAATGTCCGATCTCGTCAGGAATTTTGAGATAGCTTAGTTGTTTGGTGTGGTGTTTAACTTTTATCAAAAATTATTTTGATTGGACCATCAGTTTCAATTAGGGTCGGAAAACGAAACCCATGTTCAAAAAAAATTGTTCTCTACCAAAATCTAAGGATTCACTAAACTAGTGACCAGAGCTTTTCTCGGAGAAAGCAAAAAAAATTGGTGAAGGTGCGTCTCCAAGTAATTAGAAAGAACATTAAGAAGAAGATTCTATACATTTTAACATTTATTTTTTTTATGAATTTTAACTACAATATCTATATGCGTTATCATATTACGTAAATATTGAATGAAATTTATTAACTAACCATATCATTTATATACATACGTAATTACTAATTTCACTTGAATGTACATGACTATAGTTAGACACAAGCATCAACTTGGCAAGCTCCCCGATCAGCTCGGCTTTGGATTCTATGTATGTACAGACGGCATCAGAGAGACTGAAACATAGAATGAGAATTTTTATTATTCATATTGAAGAACTTGGGTGACTGATTGTATAGTTACTTGTTGCTATTTCACAAGATAGACTGGGAAATCTTTTATTTCTAGATTCATTTGTTTAAACATAAGAATAAGATATATTATGAGATTTGCAAATAGTCCCAAAAAAGTATAAATGTTTGTAAGGGTATATACATAGATTTCTAATACTCTTTAACACAAAAACTTACTGCTTAGATATTGATAAAACTATACAGTTATATGTATATCTAAAATTTAATAAGATATCAATAAAAAAGTAGGTCACTTAAAACATACACATACCTACTTTTAATATTATATGCCCAATTCCTAGCTCAAACTAAAGGGAAAATCTAATCTATACTAATATTATAAAGCTGAAGAGTTTGTTTGTTTGTTTGAAAGCGCTAATCTCCGAAACTACTGGTTCGAATTGAATAATTCTTTTTGTGTTGGATAGTCCAGTTATCGAGGAAGGCTGTGGGCTCTATAACATCACGCTACGACCAATAGGAGCAAAGATATAGTGGTAAATGTGTAAAAAACGGGAGAAATTATTTCATCTTTGAAGCCTTCCGTTGCGTGCGCCGTGAAAACGGTTCAAGATACACAAAAAATATGTACTAAAGAATAATAGCTCTTTTAATGATCTAAAAAACACTCCGCGACAGTATATGTCTATCTTTTAAGATTAACTCACAAAAACCGTTTTTATGGCACCTAATTTGGTCGAAATAATTTGTTTAAGTTGGATCAACATAATAATATTAATCTTTATTCAAATAAACAAATAAATATGTTGTTGGTTAAGAGTATTTCATTGTGAATAAAAAAAACATAGGTTTTATCCTGAAAATTCTACGGGAACTCAACCATTCCGAAAACCCCACAAGAACAGGAACTATGTGGGAAGAACCAATAATCTGCCGTAAGTCACTGTTCCACGCGGACGGAGTCGCGGCAAAAGCTAGTAATCTATATATATAAAATATCATATAGTCTATTATAAGAAAACCTTACTGTTCCTCCATATCCTTAGCTACAATGAGGGCTGTTCGTAAATCATCCTCATTCACATCTGTTTGGAGGTCGTTGAACTTCTTATTGGTGTACAAATCAAAATGAGACTTAAACAGTGACTGTGTCTGTCGATATGATTCTAGAGGACCAAATGTAAAGAACTGTTTTGATAATTCCTGGAATATATGTTGAATAACATTATATGATACAATTTCATACTTTGATAACATAATTATGACTTTAACACAAGTTAAGTGTAGCAATATAAATGTATTTATGTATAAAGACATAATAAACTTGTAAAATAGAAGAAAGTTCACTGTCATGTAAAAGAGTTATTAGAACAAAGCTTTGTATAGTTAAGTGATAGTTAATAAAATAAAGTAGGCCAAAACTTTTGGTCATTCAACTAAGAATTACCAAGTCTTAACTTACAAAGATACTTAATGTATGCTTTTAAATATAAGCTATACTTATATGGTCACCTTAATAGTTATTCTAGTTATTTTTTTACTAATGATTTCTTAAGTATACTATTGCAAATAATCATCAATAGCATTAAACATACTTTATCATTGATGCTGGAGCCATAAACATTCAAAACCTCTGTAATATTGTTCATAACACTACTGGTAATGTTTTCAACTTTTTCAGCCAATTGCAAGCATTGCTCGCTAGCTGTAGTGACATCCAGATTATATAGTTTCTGTACTGTTTCTAACAATATCTAGTGTGAGGACCTCTTTAGTAGACCTAAAAATGTATATAAATATTGATTACGTGTTTTTAATAATTAATGTTAAATATTTCTGAGAACCTTAGGATCCTTATTCATATATAATTTTAAATTAAACAACAATTTAAATGCTTCCACTATGTTAAATATCATAAAATGTATACAGCTGATGATAATGACTTACTCTTCTTGAGCGATCATTTCATTAAGCATTTCTTCATGAATTTGTAACATTGCAAGCTTCTCTTTCTGCCTTTTAATATCAAGTTTAGCGTCCTCTAAAGAATCTAAACCCCAGCTAGGACTAAACCTTCGAAATCATCTTGTATTGATTGGATTTGTGTTTATAAGTTTTCAGGTGACAATAATTTTCCTTTCTTTTCTAACTCTGCATGTCTGTTAATGATAAAGATTAAAATGTTTAAATTAAAAATTAAATTATATACTACTAGCTATTTGTTTTAGTACAGTTATAGAACTCATAACTAAGTGTAGTAACACAATACTTCGTGTCGATTTTACCAAGGCGACTTTTAGAGTTTTGCGTTATCTGAAATACTTAACCTACACTCTTCTCTAGCAGTTAATGCATTATAATGATCCAAATTTTTGTAAATCCACTGCAAAGGACTTCTTATACGTCTCTACACCTAATCCATGAAGAAACGTGATAAAATCCTCATCACGAATGTCGTCACAGTTATCCATCTTGATAAATTCACAATAACATATTAGTAACAAAATAATAAAACAATTTGAACCGACTTTACAGAGCTATACGGTACCGGTGCGCCGTTAAAATTCAAAAACAAACACTTCTCTCATTTGACGTTTGACGTAAGCTCCTTAGACAATAAAGGCAATGATTTCGTTATTGGATTACCATTACAAATAAATATAATTTAATAGACTGTTAAGAAAATATTTTTTACTTCATAATAATTTTATGGTATTTTAACTTACGAAGTCACTAAGTTATTACAAATTTTTTAAATTAAAATACTGTTCAAAATCATTTTACTGTGAAATGTAAAACATAGGTGTCACTACTTGTAACTTAAGCATGGAAGAGTTAGCAATTGTAAAATATATAAACTTATTTATTGCAGTTAATATATCTTTCAAAAGTTAAACTTAATATTAAATAAAACCCAAAACTTTAGTAATTTCCTATTATAAATAAAATCCCGCCCCGCCTTCAGAATGCTTCTTGCCAGTTTATGGCTTTATTGTTTCTACTATAAATGGAATCTAATTGTTATTTGTACATATGTATATAATACTAATTTGTTCGTTTTGTTTATGACATTTGCTTTCAGCTACTTCAGCTATTTTCAGAATTTGACTGGTATATCGATTTTGACAAATTAACTATTGTACTAAAAATGACATTACAAGGACTTGACATTGAAAAAAAACGAAATGTAAAAAAAAAACCAAGAATTTGACAAAAAAAAACTAAAGTCAAGGCTTCGGCCTTAAATTAAAAAAAAATATTTAAGAAGAAAATTAACAGAAGACATAGCTTAGGCCTGATATAAAAACTTGCGTCTAGAATAAAGAGGAGATTAAGTCATTTAAAAATAATTAAAGATACAAAATACAAAAGACATGGCTGTATGGGCTTTGTTCTCTTTGCCTGTTCTGAACGGAACGAACATAACCAAAAAAAAATAACTATTGAGCGGGAAAGTAGTGACGCTATTTGTGTTTTGCAAATCAAATTGAGTTCTTTGAGATTTTCTTGTTCTGTAAGTTAGTTTGTGTTTTGTGTTCAGATAATAATTATTTTAAACTCATTAAGGCACGTTTAACTTAAAGTGTGAAATTTTAGTAAAACATATCGATTTATAAAGTATTGCAGTTATATAGTTTGTCACTTGGTAAGTTCCCCGGGAATTTTGAACCTTTGAAATCTTATGTATTCATGTGTTGTACCGAAATTTAACTTTAAAAACTCGTATCTTTGCGTAAAAAATAAAAAATAACACCCAAAAGAAGGTTTTTGATAATAATTTCTTTCAGATACTGTTTACAAGAAAAACGTATCTATATAAAATAATTGTGGAGATAATTTCGTACAATTTAAGTCTACTTGCTACTTCATTACGATGGAAGTTTAGAATTATCACAAGAAGCAGGACATTTCGTTCAAATAACGGAGCTCACTATCCGTGCTTTTCGACAAGCTTTCTTGCATTTTCAAGTGCTGCGTTGAATTTCATATATGTAGGTATACCTTGATCTACTCGTATAATGTGAATTCAACAATTTTACTTCTATATCATATTTCGTCATTTTATACAAAAGGTCGAAAAATAGTTTGAAGAGCGATATTTACTATGCATATCTCTCTCTCTCTGTCTCACACTCTTTCTATCTCTTTCATTATGTCCTCATGGCTGAGCGAGGTGACCATGTCGCGTTGTTCTAGCCACCACGAGCTTCCAATATACATATGTATACAGGGTGACTGGTGAATTACTATCAATATTTAAGGAGCATACTCGGTACATGATTCTCATTCGAATTATGTTAAAAAAAAAGGTACTTAATTTTTGACCAAATTTCCGTATAAATAAATAAAGTGTTGACACGTTCCAAGTGTTCCAAGTGTGGACGCGTGCGGCGGCGTGCTGATAGAATAACACGCCGCCACACGCGTATGTGTGAGTGTGTGTGTGTATACCTAATCTGTAGGGTGTTCATACGATGCGTAATTAATTACATAAATTTTGGTTAACTTTACTTAAAAGTTTATTAATATTTATGTTATATTAATTTTTATTTTGTCATATATGATTGTCAAATATCACGTCCTCAAATATCGATAGTAATTCACCAGTCACCCTGTATATATCGGATTTATTACATATTCGTTGTTTTTACAAAGAATCTCGCTGACGTTACTAATGTCACTTCTTTCAGTACGTTCCATGATATTTTAAAATGAAACTTCAACTGTTCTTAATGTTCCTGTATTTGTCGAAGGTTCTTCATAATCACATACTTCAATGATACGCACTCTCTGAACTCTCAACCCTGCCGTCGTGTGTCCAGACGTCATATTTATACCAACATTCAAACATAGTTCTATTCTCTGTTAAACAATCTTTGATTTCGTTTTACTTTTAACAATAATCATGAATACTAATGAGGTTTAATAAGAATTGATGACAAATTATTAAGGTTCAAATTATTATTTCCAGACAGTGAGTCGCCGTACTTCTTCTACTGGTGCTTCAAAAGGAATGGTACAGGTATGTACAGCTACTTCTACATATAACAATCTGACCAAGAATGATAAACACTGTTTCTCATATACTATATCATAACATTTAAACAATATACTAGTCTTATTTCCATGCTTTATCTGGCTAAATAAAGTAAAATATGAAATTTAAAAACTAATAGAGCAGAAGAAAAGATAAATATCTTCAAAAATAAGCAATTAAAATATTACGATTTCAAAGAAATATCGTGTTACTACTAATATTATAAATGCGAAAGTAACTTTTTCTGTCTGTCTGTTACGCTTTCACGCCTAAACCACTGAACTGATTTTAATGAAATTTCGTACAGACATAGAGTGGACCTTGAGAAAGAACATAGGATAGTTTTTATCCCAGACTTTTGAAAGGTTCTCCTAGAAACGCGAAATAACCGAACTCCACGCGGGCGAAGCTGCGGGCGGAAAGCTAGTATGAAATAATTATAACTGAAACCATTTTATCGACTTTCATATATTTCATAATCGTTTGGTACATCAGTACGTAGGATGGTGTAGGAGCTAATCACAGACAGCTACACGTACTCTCTCAGGTACACTCACCGTCTATAATATTCATCTTCTTCTTCTTCCTGGCAATTTCCCAGCTTTAGGCAGGGTCTGTCTTACATGTTGTGCATAGTTTTGGCTGATAGTTTTTACGGCCGGCCGCCTGCCTGACATCAACCCTCTTTGGGAATGCAATAATCAGTGAAATCTATTATCTACATACTCTTAGAAAGTACATACGTCTCGGAAAAATCACATTGGTACTAGCCAGGATCGAACCCGCGCCCTCATAAATGAGAGGTGGACCTTTTGACCACTAGGACACCACTGACGTATACTAAAGTATATTGTATGTATTATTAAAAGTAATTTAAGACTCACTAGTGAGAGGGTGAGTGTGATGTATACAGGGTGTTGTAATAGTGCTAGGAAACTTACTTATATGTATATTGTAATAAGAATTATATATTCTATATCTAACACAACATTGATTCACTCGTATAAATCTCTGTGCGAGGTGACTGAAGCGACCTTAGCGTCTTTTACTAAACCGTTTTATTTTGGACATTTGTTATGTTATCCGTCTGTAAAATTTAAATTACTGGTCCGATCTAAATATTTTTTTCATAAAACCACCAAAACAACTGGTCTATTGAACAAAAGAATTTAGTCTAAATCATACATTTAATTGCCAAGATCACCTCAATATAATGGTCTGATTCGCCAGTATAGCGTTCCGTACACTCCACTAATTTTATCTAATAAACCCCCTAGTATTATAAACTTAGTTTAGTGTAATCATTGTAGCTGCATGTTATACATAGAGAAGATTATAGGGTGAGGACGAATCATGCGGATATAGAATAGATATATATTATATGGACGACGACGCCCCAGGAGAAGTAATGACAAGTTCTCTTCTTGGTAACAGTTTCGTTTTATGTTATAAAATTTAAAATGAACCACAGATAACAATATTTGGAGTTTGTCTATGAATAGACAAGAAAAATATATGTAACTAGTTTTTGCCCGCGACTTCGTCCGCGTTAGTTTCGTCATTAGTAATATGTATATGTATTACTAACCGGACGAACTCTATTCCGTTTTAAAGGCCATTAATAATCAGGTTTCTCCTGTTTCAATCGAACAGAATGATTGACATATTAGTTAGTTGTCAAATCTAATCACTAATGTCAAAGAAAACATTTGTATGGGAAATAGAAAAGAGCTGCTTTTAGGGTTCTCCCGGAAATGAATCAATTTTTCTCACCTTTTAAACCTTCCCTGAACCTCCACGAACATTTCAAGACTAAGATAACATAAATCCATTCAGCCGTTCTCGAGTTTTAGCGAGACTAAGGAACAGCAATCCATTTTTATATATATATGTAGAAGATTATATATATATCGGATTTATTACAAATTCGTTGTTTTAAAAGAGAGGTACGCCAGCCTCGCTGACGTTACTTATCTCACTTCTTCTAGTACGTTCCATGATATTTTAAAATGAAACTTCAATTGTTCTTAATGTTCCTGTATTTGTCGAAGGTTCTTCATAATCACATACTTCAATGATACGCACTCTCTGAACTCTCAACCCTGCCGTCGTGTGTCCAGACGTCATATTTATACCAACATTCAAACATAATTCTATTCTCTTTTAAACAACCTTTGATTTCGTTTTACTTTTAACAATAATCATAAATACTAATGAGGTTTAATAAGAATTGATGACAGCCTCAAATTATTTTAATGTCGCATCCGTTATTAAAGCTGGTAGCGCCGATATATGTATATATCCCTACTAATATTATAAATGCGAAAGTAACTCTGTCTGTCTGTCTGTCTGTCTGTCTGTCTGTCTGTCTGTCTGCTACGCTTTCACGCCTAAACCACTGAACTGATTTTAATGAAATTCGGTACAGAGATAGAGTTGACCTTGAGAAAGAACATAGGATAGTTTTTATCCCAGACTTTTGAAAGGTTCTCTTGGAAACGCGATATAACCGAACTCCACGCGGCGAAGCTGCGGGCGGAAAGCTAGTAATATATATTGATATAAATTTTAAAATTATATCTGATTTAAATGACTGCAATAGTGACCACAGTGAGATTAGTTAAGAGTGTATTTTATTGGTACTTGCCAGGTTTGAACCTGCGCACTCGGCAACGAGAGGCGGGCCTCTTAACCACTAGGCCACCACCGACTTTTTAGGAGTCATATGTACTTTCTGAGAGTATTTAGACATCACTGACATACGGTGAAGGAAAACATTGTGAGGAAACCTGAACTTATAGTTTCACAATTATAAGTTTGAAATCACCAACCCGTCTTGAGCAAGCGTGGTGATTAATGCTCAAACCTTCTCCATATGAGAAAGAGGCCTTGCTCAGCAGTTGGCGTCTAATAGGCTGATGATGATGATGTATTTTATTTGTATTATGGTTTATGTTGTAATGAATACAGTTCTTAAATATTATTACATATCAAAGCTTGCTACTTATTAAGTGAAGTTGAATATTTTTAGCAAACTTCTTTTAAGAAATGCACATTGTTTTTTTTTATAAAAATATAATGTTTATTTATAAAGTCATTAATCGGCAACATTATTGAAAACATATGGAACGTTTCAATTATATCGTATACTCATTGATGTTGGAGAGTTTAAAGTTATATAGTTTTGTAACCAGCCTCTATATTTATTTATTAATTTATTCGTTGGTTCGTGTGATCGTTCCTTTGTTCATTTATTCATCAATTCATTCGTTCCTTTCGCTGTGATTTTAAAAGAATTGTTTTTTCATTTGTATTCATGTTTGCGCTTTTTGGGGTTAATAAAATTTTTTCTTTAAATAACTGTAGTTACTGTATATAAATAGTTATTTGACAGGTTTTTGAAAAATGTGATTTAACGAATGAGTGCCGTAAATCAAAATAATATATTCAATTATTATGTAGCTTAAATGCTACCTTAAAAACAAAATATTGCATAAAATATGTTTGAAATACGAACGACTACAATTAATTTTATTGTTCTTAAATAAAGCTTGGGAACAGACTTGAATATTAAAGTTTGTTCAAAAATAATCTCTTTGTTTTAAGACTAAGAGTTGATATTGAATTAAGACTACGTTAAGTATTAAGAATGTTGTCTCCTCACAACATGAAGTGTACATTGAGACAAACTAAACAAAGTTTCACTCATGTGTTTAAACTTTCTGAATTGTTTGAAGTCGAAAGACATTTTGTAAGAATAATGAGATCTAAGATTTTCGCGAATACACATTTAAATGAAACTAATATTTTCGGATTTTTACTTCGCGTTTTATTTTTGATTAGAAACTACATACTCCCGACGTTTCGGCTACTTTTCAGCAACCCTGATCACGGGCAGACGAGATGTGAGTGTCTGTCAGTTGGTCTGGTCATTTTATCTCCTACCGCCATCGATTTCTTAATTGTCTTGCGTACCGCTCTGGTTGCCAGATAAAGCCACCTACAGTTGAGCGACAACCTGCAATTCTACCATATGTAAAGGGAGTTACTGACAGAATAGGCAACATCTTGAAGAAGGTTTCAATTAAGACGAAATAGTAATATATCAATTAAGAAGAAATAGTAATATATATTTTTAATAACTCCATTCAAATTCCGATGTTATAATTACCTATATAGTAGTTCACAATATATTTAGTAAGGTCAGGTGCAGAAGCACATCTGCGAAATATCGTAGAACATAACAAAGAGATGTTTCTTGAGTAATTGGTACATTATACGCACTGACAGGTTCTAATGCGGGTTACTATTTGACTTTGGTGACACGTAAAGGTGATTTACTCTCTGATTGGTAAATTATATTGAAAAATGTTTCTTCCCTTGTCGTTATTATATTAAATATTTAATATATCTGCGTGTAGCAAAAAAATTGCCACAGTGGTGGTAAAGAATGATTTCAATAAAAATAAGAAGCGAATCTGCTGTACTGTATAAAATGAAACTTTGAGATTTTATTATTTTGTTCTTTATATTTAAATTGAAAGACTGAAACCTAAGAATTAACACAAAACTTTGTACATAAAATATAAAAAGATATATCGCATAATGTATTTTTCAGAATATAAGTTAAAAATTAAAATATTTCTGTTGATACTATTCAATTGTAAATTAACCTAGATTTGATATTATAATTAAATAAACGTATTTGTTTCCTTATTATTAAAAGGTTTTATGTACAAAATTCTTGTTATGGAATTATTATTTTAACTTTTCGGGTAAAAATATAACAAAAAATTGACAATACTTATAACTTACACATGTATCTAGGTAAGATGCCATCAACGCTAACCGTTGAATTTTTGAATGGCATTGTAATTAAAATAAAAGATGCCTCCTTTCCTTGGAGAAATACCGATTTGTAAACTAAATAGCAGCATTTTTTTCTTTAGCAGCAATACAGATCCTTATAGACGAAGTACAGAAAAGTATGGTAATGATAGGTTTTTCCCACTTAAAAATTATGTTTTGTTTTTACTATAACTGCTTTTGATGGTCAATAACTATCCGTTATACACAAAATCTTTGAAAATAAGTGTAATTATGTTTTATAAGTCTTAACATTTGTATAGATGACAGCTTGTAATCGTATATTTAATTTGTTCTTAAATTATTTTTTATAATTAAAATTACTCGACCAACTATGTACTAATAGCGACTGTTGGATATATTAAAGAAGTTGTTGTATAAACAAAAGACACATCATTGTACACGTAATATTTATAGAAGTTGTTTTTTATTATCAACTTCATCACTAGTTTAATATTAAATTCCTATAAATAAATAAAATAAAATAAAAATAAAATAAAATAAATTTTATGTAATTAATTAACTGTAAAAATTAGTAAAAACTTTCTAAATTCTGTAACAATTTCCTCTATCATCTTCAAATCTATTTCAATTCAAAAAAGAATAAAATTCAGAACAATATGGAATTATTTGTATTTTCGTTGATAAATTTGATATCATTTTAATTCAATACGGGGATTATTTTTATTTTTCACATATAATTCTTCGAACGGGATAATATGTTTATGAATGAGAAACTGTTAGGGCTCTGTATTTTCATATAAGGTTGATAATTTATGATATAAGATAAGATACTCGATCTATACGTATTATAGAGACGAAACTTCTTAGCATTCAATGGATTCACCGTGCGGGTGCCGGGTCCATCGCGTTGCAGGGAGAGGAGCTTCAACAGTGCCTGGGACTAGCGACCCAGGTGTAGGTTTAAGGGGCCCCTTAACTAACGCGCGTTATACGCTCACCTCCACTGTCCAAGTTACCCATATATACAATAAGTAATAAAAGCAAAATTTTCAATCAACTTGATTGATTGGTTTCTATAGGTTTTTATTGCGTGACGAATATTGGTTCAAGTAGGGGATAAAGTAAAAAAGATTAAGAAGGTTAATTTAGATTTTCTTCGGTTTAACTTACATAATTCAAGAATTATTATCTTGTAATATTTCCAATAATTGTCTCGACTTAAAATAAATTTGTAGATATGCATTTAAGAACTTAAAAAAATGAGGTTCAATTACATGTAGTTCATTAAGTAATAATAAAAAAAGTTCTTAGAATAACTTAGGGTCAAGTCAGAAACATAGAACAATATAAGTACATATGTGAAAATCTTAGAAATAATTGAAAATAAAGTTATTTCATCATCATCAGCCTATCAGACGCCCACTGCTGAGCAAAGGCCTCTTTCTCACATGGAGAAGGTTTGATCATTTATCACCACGCTTGCTCAAGACGTGTTGGTGATTTCAAACTTATAATTGTGAAACTATAAGTCCAGGTTTCCTCACGATGTTTTCCTTCACCGTATGTCAGTGATGTCTAAATACTCTCAGAAAGTACATAAGACTCCGAAAAATCACATTGGTACTTGCCAGGTTTGAACCCGCGCCCTCGGTAACGAGAGGCGGGCCCCTTAACCACTAGGCCACCACTGACTGACTGAAAGTTATTTATAATAAAGTATTTATTTGTAGTCAAGCCATACATTTTTGTGAAAATTATAGTCAAGTTATTAAATAAAAGTAATATTTTTAATGATGATAATGGACGTAGAATTGATTAAAGAACATGCAAAAATTCATTTCTTCTTGTTTATTTTGATTGGTGAAATTTTTGTAGTTGTTTGAAAAATTTGTACATATGTTTTACTAGTATGGTCATAATCGTGGTTTTTGAATTAAACTAAAATTGTGAATTAGTAAGCGTCCTCGCTATAAATATATTTCTATACAATATTTGAGCTCAAAGCTTAAATCTTGTGGTATTAAAATCCCTTTTTTTCATGTAAGAAAAATTTTATGTAATGAAAACATAGATTTTTTTAGTATATAAAAATTATGGCATAAGTTTATAAATTACTTATTATGATAAACTTCAAACGATGAAGAGAATTCAAAAGTAACATCATACAATTTTCAGCCTCTGTTGAACAAAACAACATTGTATTTTGTAAGACACATCGATTACGTCATCTGTAGTTATTAATTTTTAATCGTCACATCGAGTAGATCCATAAAAAATACAATTATATTTTTTTCTGGGCTTATATTAAAAAAAATAAAGTAATTGAAAGTATTTACGTAAGCATGGGGGAGGGGGTTTGCTTATTTTTTTCTGACAAGGGGGTGGGGGGGGGGGGGTAAATAATTGTAATAAATCTGTTTACGTAATACTTGAACGGCCCCATATACATTTATAAAAACTAAGTAAATGTGGAATAAGAAAAATGTTCAGAAAAGACACATTAAAAATATTCACTAAAAGTTAATATTTTAAGAAAACAGATCACCAAATTTTCTAAAGTCTTAAAACATTCAAAATTTATCAATACCTACTGAAATTGGTATAAGCTATATAGTTGGTAACTCTGGTAGAAATCTTTTCTGTTTAAAACCACTTAGATAGGGTTTTATGTGTATTGCGATAGATTGTGTTGTTTTAAGTTTAAGTACATTTTCTCAAAATCTTTACAGTAATATTGTACGTGAATGTAACCAGTCTTAATATAGAAACATAATCCCATACTTTACCAATGATTTTTTTTACTTTTCTTTACATTTTTGTTTACTAGTTCTTAAATAGTCACCCATTAAATAATATTTCTTATTTACGGCCGCCAATTACACATGTTAGTAAAATAAATGTGCAAATGAATACATATTAAGAACACTTTATCATCACCACAAATAAATAAAACTTTGTCACTTCAGAATATTCATAAAACAATGATCTGTAAAATCTTTGTGATCATTGTTCTTTTGTAAGCATAAACGTAATACACTGAAAGTCTTTAGTTTTCATAAAGACCCTGTAAATAAACACTTTTCATTTTTTTGTTTTTATTGTACTTAAAGCGACTTAAATGATGATGCTACAGTTTTCGTGAGTTTGCTGCTTCGAATTTGCTATCATTTTCTAATCCAAAGTGTTGTTTATTACATAGTATAATATATAAGATAATATAAAAGTATATGAAATAAAAATAATGGGGTCATTCATATCTAAAGAGAGGTCAAACAATTTTTCGGTTGACTTGATAAGCATTAGCAAAGTACATAAAATCATATGAAGACTAATTTATTCTAGCATTGTCTAAAAATATTAGCTGATATTATCATTCTCTCTACAACTAAGCAAAGTTCATATCAACAAATATATATTAATTATATTTTTAAAAGCGTTTCTTACGATGCTAGATAAGTTTTTAATAACAACTGGCTAAATATGTGAATTTTAAATTAAATTTATTTTAATTTAAAGAGCCTATGGCAAAAGTTTAATATTCTTGGGATGCTTTCTAAAATATAGCAATGACAAATATCTTGTACAGCAGAGATACATATGTACATATATGAATATTAAATAATCTGTATACATAAAAGAAAGTCGTGTTAGTTACTCCACTTATAACCCAAGAACGGCTGAACCGATTTAGCTAAAAATTGGGCAGGGAAGTAGTTTAGAACCAGGAAATTGCAATAGGATACTTTTTATCCTGTTCGACAGCATTCCCGTGGGACTTGATATGAAACGTCACTATAAAACGTGGAATAACGAAACACAATTGACAGCTATGCAATTGACGTATAATGACAGATATGTAATGACGTATGGAAAACAATTTGATATTTGTAAGAAATCTACTATAAAAAAAAAAAGTCCGGTTTTCCATCCTGACGCTATAACTTCAGAACGAAAGAACCAAGAAAAGGGGGAAAATCTTTTGTCACATACAGCGCCATCATACATAACATGTACTACAAATCAATATTTTAAGTAGATGGTGCCGTCGCATGATACATTGTTTGACAGCTACTCATTGTTTTCTTCTCAGTTAATTTCATGTGACAAACCGGTATTGTGTTTGTAGTTTGAACTCTTAAAACCATTTAGTATTTGCGGGATAAATTTAGAAAATCATTGTTTTTTACATGGGCAGTTATATTTTGCGTGTTCACGAGTTTGGAAACCATACGCTTTATTTGTGTTAAAGTTAGACCAAAAAACAAAAAATGTGGTTTACAAAGGAGCACTTCAATGAAACGGATAATTTGCGGACACGTATAACGCTTCGATTCGGTATCTACTTTGGATTCACTTTCATTTACTTAAGAGAAGTTCAACTAAATAACACTTCATTTTTGTAATAGAAATGAATTCATTACTGTTGTGAAATGAAATAAAAATTTTCCTTTTCAAGTAAAAAACAAAAAAAATTCTTCATCTTTTAATCACCAAACGAAATGTTATATAAAAGCCTTCTGGTGGCGAAACGGAGTTCGCCGGGTTTACTAGTTGTAATATTTAAAAGAGTTCCGACTCCAAATTTATAAATAACAAAAATCTGTGTTCTATTTGTAGTGTTCTTTATTTTTGGCTATTTAGCCAAATATAAAGAACACTACAAATGTATATTATTAATATTTATTAATAATATACAAAAAAAATCGAATACAATACTTCAAAGATAATTTATTTTAACAGCAAGCCAATAGATTTCGTCTATTTCGATCAATGTCACAAACATCTAATAGAATCAGATAATTGTGATTACTCATATTTTTATTTGTAAATAATGAAGAGGACATGCTAATATGGACGTAAACATAACTGTGACTGACTTGTAAGACTTAATTATTGAAACTAAATTAATCAAATGTTCATATTACATTACTTGTCAGAGAGATCTTAACATTAATTTGTAGCCTAAGGCAAGCCAACTCTCTTAGTATGTAATCAGTCAAAGGATTCTTGTGTTTTGTGTGTAAAGTGATATAGTTTATAATATGAATAATAGTAAGTTATTGAACACGCTTTGAAATAATATTGCTTCAAATTAATATCATTATAGAAGACAGTATCCAAATATATATGTACAATATACATACATTTTCGTAAGCAGTAAATAGTTTAATTTAAACGAGTTAATAGATTCACTAAAATATATTGGTTATATAAAATGACCCAAATTGTCATTAGCGTTACCCGGAATAAATAGGTTCATTAAATAATTTTATTATGTTAATAGTTATTTTAACTATTGCCATATAAAACACCGTTTTAATTTTAAATATTGAAATATAATACTATTGTTACATTATATTTATAAACTTTATTTTTTTACTTTAAATATGGTTCTAAATTCATTAAAAATTGTAAAAATTACATTTTCATATACATAAACGTACTAATATGGAGTAAAGAGACATTCGGGTGCTAATGTACATATTTGCGTAATTGATTTACTGTAATTTCTATAACGCTTTAAAGTTCTAATATTTTTATATATTTGATACATGTATTGTAAACTTCTAAGGTTATTAAAATTATTTTGTGCAGTTACAAGATCGAAGCGATTATATAAAAAAGGGAATACATATCGCATTTCTTTTTAAGATTAATTTAATTTATTAACCAACCAACAACCTTATTTTATTGAAGTGATAATAAAACTGTAACGATGATACTTAAAAATAAATAAAAGACTAAAATACATTCTTTACTTTGCCATTAATATCAATTATATGAGAATGTTTTTGTATATACATAGTTATGTATGTATACAACTGTATATATTGTACATATAACTGTATGCAATATATACAGTTGTATATATTATATATCGATTGTTTGTCTTATTGGTAAGATATTAACAATAGTCACTTTAAAATTTTCTGTTTTCAATACCTTTCATTCGACATTTATCTATCATAATTCATAAATTGATTATACTGCTCTATAAATAATATGTAAGGAATATAGGGCATAAGTAAATTATATCATTATTATATACTTAACTTACTACTAATTGCTATTATTTCATTTTATATGGTTTATGGGTGTTTGGAAGTAGCCTTTATTTCAATTTATATTTAATTTTATGTTATTCAAGATAAATAAATTCCATGATTATATTGTAGATCTTTGTTTCAATAGGTTTTATAAACATTGATAATGTTTACAGGGAAATTAATTAAATGTGAGTGTTTGTCTTCGGAGTTTTATCTTTGAGTCTTCTATTTTTTGCCAGATTATAATTTTAAACTATCTTTAAACATATATTCGTAATACGAGTATAAAGGCTCGTATATCACATGAACTAAAAAGCATATGTTATCTTAAACTGAGAGAAGTTTGAAATAGAGTAATACTCTGAGTTCAAAATTCATTCTATGGTTTTAGACAAATACAGAGAAACTTTTCAAACTATCTAAAGCATACTTCAAATTTAATGCTTATATTTGGATAAACGTTTCCGTTTAATTATTTTTTTGCGTCAAAACTCAGCATTTGAACTAGAGATAAATCTCTAATGTGTGTCCTGCAGGTGCTGGTGTCCATCCAGTCGCTCATCCTGGTGCCGGAGCCGTACTTCAAGGAGCCGGGCTACGAGCGGAGTCGCGGCACTCGAGTAGGCAACAGCGCCAGCCTCGAGTACAACTCCAACATATACCAGGCGTGCGCACCAGGTAAGGATAACTACTGTTAATAGTAAAGATTACAAGCTAAAGCTTGTAGTCTTTACGTTTCCATGGACTATTATTTTTATGTGTTTGAATTATTACTTATGAAAAATATTGTACTAAACTAAATATTGTACTTATGAAAAATACGGAGACAATAAATGATAATAATAATATTGAAAAAGGTTTTCTGTCGTTACTTGTCATAACTGTTATTAAAAAACACTACAGATTAAAAGTTAATGTCAGAATAACTTGTTATCTCTTAATGACGATTTTTTTTAACAAATACTATATAACACTAAAAGTTGCAGCAAAGTAAGTACATATTAGCAATAAATTTTGCATTAAATATTTTTTCGGAATCCCAATTAATATTGGTAAAATTTTCTGTACACTTGAAGAATCTTTGTACGTTTAATTAAATGTATAACAATATTATTTTATAACTTCGTTAGAGGAACTTCCTAGTCGTAAAGATCGTGAGAACAGACGGTTTTCAAACTATAAAGTTACTTGACTACTCGCGACCTTTTAATGCTCAATAAAAAGAAATGTTAGTTATCTTTGATCTTAGAACGACCCATAGTTTAGAAAACTAATCTACTTAGTCCTTTTTAGTGTTTAATTACATAAAATATCCTGTAACAAGTTTCGTTCTTATGTATTTTTTGTATATTGAAATTTATTTAAAAGATGCATATAAAAACCATATGTTCGATATAAATGAAAGAAAAAACCTAATAATCAATTATTATTTAGAAATATAATTATTGTTAACTATGCATTTCATTAGAGAAAAATATTAATTTTTGTGTGTGATGAAAAATTGTAGAACATATTTATCGGATATCGTATCTTCATATATGTTTGATACACAGAAGGATTTCCATAATAAACTAACATAAATCAAAGATATAAAAAATATATATCTCTTATGATTAATGAAAGGTTAGCGGAGGATTCCAACTGCCGTTAAATTAAATGAATATCGGTTGTTATAATTAATCATTCACAGAAACGGTCTGCAGCGTTCAGATAAAGTAGAAAGTAACATAAATAATTTTTTCATACAATTAATAAGTCTGAAAATTACAACATTAATGTTGTTATAATATGCAAATATTAAATTTTATTTATTGTATATTCATTGAGATATATGAATAAGAAAATATATTTAGATTGACTTTTTGTTTTGCAATATTTTATCACTGTTTTCTCTATTATCAATCATTATATTTTTTCAAAATAGGAATAGTGTGAAGAACTTTATTTCTTTCATAATAATCAATCTTGACTTCAATTATTTTTTGAAAAGATTATTGTACTAAGATTATTAGTATAACATACCTGAATGCCATATGTACAGTTTTAAACTTCGTTCAAAGTAAAGTGTGCGTATTTTATCGTAAAACTATCCAACCGATAAATTATTTAAACTGTTTATTAAGAGCTCTAGGAAAATTATGCAAGCTTTTTAGAAATAGTATTTAAAATTAAAAATTGTTACTGGAAAAATTAATTAACACTCACAATACGTGCTAACCCGAAGCCGTGGTAAATAAAGAAATAATCATTTTCTCATTAAATAAACTATTGTATCTTTAAAAATAAAACTCCAATATATCCTATAACTGGAAAAAATATAAACGTACAAATATTTTAAGATATATAACAAAATACGATTTTTTTGAACATTACAAAAATATGCTAAGAAACTTAACGTGATTTAGAATAACACACGCTAGAACAACTTTCTCATATTAGTGTCATTTAACCTACCATGAATAAACAAACTCGATACATCTTTAGAATATAATTATTAGAGAAGTAAAAATTATGTGCTACCAATTTTTGACAAATTATAATTAAAATAAAATATCTATTAATTAATACACAACCTATCGGTAATACATATGTGAATATAACACTGTATAAATATTATACAAAGTCATTGTAGTTCTAGTGAAATGTTATAAAAGTTGAATAGTTTTAAAATTGTTTTAAAATTTTAAAATTAGCTTTCAGTTAAATTTTTACTTATTTGCTTTTATTTTATTAACATAATTCTTCTTCTACCTGGCAACTTCCCAGCTTTAGCCAGGGTCGGCCTTACATTTTTGTTAATAGTTTTGGCTAATTGTTTTTACGACCAGGCGCCTGCCTGACATCAACCCTCTTTGGGAATGCATTAATCAGTGATGTCTAAATACTGTTATAAAGTACTTTAAGAGTAGTATATGGAGACTTTAAGAGTTACTACATATCACATGGTGGCGCTGACAGGTGACAAAAAAGAAATTGAATTCAAATAAATTAAAATAAAAACGAATTAAAAAGAATTAGAAAGAATGACGTTGAGTTTGGATGGAATAGGGCTTGCCGTCGCATTAGATAGTATGGATCGGATATAATATAGAAGGTGTTAATGATTTAAAATAAAAATAAAGTAATAAATTGTAAAGCCGTTTCAATTATACATATACAACGATCCCGAAGGCAATGCGAGGCGTTACAATCGTTGATTAAAATGTTTGTTTTGTATTGTTACACTATAATTAGGTACTTGTAATTTCCATGAGCAAGAAAATAGTAATTTCCTCACCGTCTGCGGGCCAATTGCCTAACGACGAATTAAACGATTCTTCTATCGCACATTAAGTCGATAATTTGTAGACAATTGACGTGCCCCACGCTTTTATTTTAGTCTAGTCTGTGCATATGTTTACAATTCCCACGACTGTATCTATTTTATTATTATTTGGTTTTTAGTACATTTATTTTAAACATTGCAATATATGTTTTACGTAAAACCGTTTGCCTGAAAAAGTTATTTGACCTATTTTACTTCTTAGTTTTTGTAAAGTCACATTAATTAAAATCTTGTCGCCATTTTCATCTCGTATGCCCGTGATCACGGTTGCTGCAAAGTAACCGAAACGTCGGGAGTATGTAGTTAAAATAATCGAAATTGCGTGGTAAATCCAAAAATATTAGTTTTTCTTAATCCATGCAAACCCGTAATATTAATGAAAGTTTTTTAGATTTCATTAAGTGAATGCATCATCATAATGACTACAAACCCAAACTCATGATATAAGTACCTAATCGAAAAAAAAATATTAATTTCATTTAATTGAATAGTCGCGAAAGCCTAAGATCTCATTATATGAACCAGTACGGTCTGGAAATCGCCAATTGAAAAATGTTAACGCCGTAATAGAACTTACAAATAATCTATACTTTTAACTGAAATGTTGAATATATTTTATCCTACGATATATACAAAATGATAGTCAATGAAATGAAAAGGGCTCTACAGTAAAAAGTACAATTTAGCAACTTTTTACGTATCTATGTAATGGAATATGACAATTATTTTTGAATAGTTGATATGATTAATTGAAAAAATATTGAGAAACAACAGTGCGACCTAAATATAAATAAGAATGTATATAAAAATTTATAAATACTAAGATAAATATATTTATAGTTATATATTTTTTTAAATAATAGCCGAGTAAATTGAATAACTAAAAATAAAATAAGCCATTGTAAATAAATTACTTCCCAGAACTATGAGCGAAGATAATTACAGTTATAAAATATGTTTAGTAAAAAAAATATTATTAGTAATATTTGTTACAATACGATTTTAATATGTACTTATGTATTAAAAAAAGAATGAAGGCAGAATGGTAGAGTGTACTATGTGGTCATGATTTCTTAATGCGTTATAGGCCACATTGAGATAATTTCTTACTTAATCTTATTTTTGAGATATCATCTAAGCAATCTCTATTCCTAATATCTATCGAGCTACTCATAAAATAAACCTCACAAACTGATGTCCGTAACTGCCTTTATCAAGACAATTGTATTCCCTCATTCCTTGTTTCTTAGGATGCTAAGGAAGAATATTAAATGAAATTAACGATTTTATCGCCTTGAAACTTATGAGCATATGAACCGACTTGTGAACATTTTGAACATATAATTTGATACTTATCTTAGCTGAAAATGTTCCGTACGTTAAAACAAACTTAATGAAATTTTCATAAAGAAAAATTTTATGTAGTAGTAGATTACTGAATTTATTTACAGTTTAAAATATCTCGCAAATTACGTAATTGTTATTAATATTATCGGTAATATAAAAGATTTTTTTCAACAATTTAACAATTTACCATCAGTGCGTGCATTATAAAGTATAATTAACAAGAGCGCGTCGTGTGCGATCTGATTCCTATCAATTCATCTGTAAAGACTTTTAGTAGTTTAACTATTAATTTTATTAATTAATTAAGACCTTAAAAAATAGACGACAACAATAATTATAGTTCAAACAGAAATTAAACTATATTTCTATAAATTACTAGAAGACCCGGCGAACTTCGTTTCGCCCTATAATCAAGAAATATCTGTTACGTTTTTTTATTTATATTTTTGGAGTTTACCTATTAAAGCCATAAATCTCCGTGTTTTGAAGTGATTAGGAATGATTAATAGTTAATATGAGAGTTACACTGAGCTAGCAAAATAATAATTGTCAACGTTACTACTACACTTGATGCACAAACAATAACGATGGCCGACAACTGTGTAGGGAGTGAGAGAAGTCTAATTGTGTGAGAGAAACAGAAGACCGGCTTCGTTCTCATCCCTACTCCGTGCTGTTTACTGGGTCAGAAGTGACACCTGTAGATATCTGGCGGGGATAACTTATTAAATGACGATTGATCAGTTATCGACCGGAGATGAAAAATGATTAAATTACTAAAATAGCTATTAAAAAATAAGGGTTGATCGTAGAAGGGTGAAAATTTAGGATTGTATGTATTTTTGTACGTTGTATCATAAAAAAATAGTAATTAAAAATTTTGTCTAAAAAATAAAAAAAAAAAATTTAGGGGTGGACTACCCCTAACATTTAGGGGGATGAAAAATAGATGTTGGCCGATTCTCATAGCTACCGAATAAGCACAAAAAATTTCATCAAAATCGGTCAGGTTGTTTCGGAGGAGTATGGGCACGAAAACTGTGACACGAGAATTTTATATATTAGATTATTATTATTCTATGGAACATATTGAGTATATGTCAAAGTCCCATGCTCAATAAGACCTGTTAGTTTTATAAGAATATTACGGACATAGGTTATAAAGTGTACAGAAGTCGACTGTTGTCGTTTAAGCTTTCATATTTTTTTATAGTAGTAGCAGTCTTTCTCTATAAGAATATCGGTGGAAACTTTCAATGAAGTGAGTACATAAATATCTTATACACACATTAAACGAATACTTCAATCTATGTAAATAAAGACCATTGTACGTTAGTGTCAGAAAAAGAATTTTTATAGCCAAATAAACTTGCTATATATAGCCAACGGTGCCAAGTAGTTAAAAATAAATATTATAGGAACTGAATAATGGAACTGAGAACATTAAAGCATTAAGAAAAATTGCATTTATTTTGAACTACCACGAGAGATGTTATTTAACTCACTAGCGAATTAACCTAGTTTTAACAATTATTTTTTAGCATAATTCGATGTCTTTGAAATATATATTGAAAGTGTTTATTTCATAGATTATACTTAAAATTTTATTATATTTAGATACACAAAATATTAACATTTACAGATCTTATACATATCTGTTATGGTATAATCCTCCCTATACTGGGACAATCGTGTAGTGTTGAGTATGGGTAATAAGTTCAAATGAATTTAATATTATTCGGATTTCTACGCGTATTTTATTATTTTAAAAAATATATTAAAGAAAATAGTTTTCAATTCCTAATATACAACACACTTTATACTCTATTAACTACTTTATATAACGATATCACGCTGTTATATTTAGCTATTAATAAAACTGATTAATTTTATTTTTCAATTAATTCATCGCGTAAGACTAAAGAGTTTATGTTCTGTTTATAAGACGTTAAGTTTCTGCAATCTTTAAATAACATGTAATGTACATTAGCAACCATACAAAGTTTGATACAACTTTTACACTTTCAAAATTTTCTAAAATGTTAGTCGTATTTAAATAAGTTTAAAAAATATGTTCTAGTTCTTAAAATACCATATAGAAAAAGGTACGATAGTTACATATATATGTACTTCTGTCACTACAACTTAACGATCTTTTCGGGACACCACATATAACACTAGTATCCCAAAAAAACTTATAACAGATCACTTTTTTCCTACATCGGAATGAGGCAATAGTTTTGATAACATAAATTTATATTTTTTTACATTAAAATTAGTTTTAATATTTGGACATCCGAATTTAGATATTGGACTTCCGTATACATTTTTTAGACATTCGTATATGGGTATTCGAAATCGTCATATAACTAAAGAATTTGTAAATAGCTACACTTTACTATTATCGTATTTGATTTTCACTTCGTATTTGGATGCTGGAATCGCAATTTATTGGTATGGGGTAAAAGTAATTAATTAATTTAGTCTTTTAAATAAGCTTTCTTTTCTATATATTTTTAATTATTTTTTGCAAATCATAATGCATATAAAGAGGCATCAAAGCTAGCTCATGTGAAACGGTGTGATTTTGACACAATACTTTACTACAACTCAACGCCACATTACTCGAAAGTTTTTAATATATAAATGTATAAGTATTACAATTTTTTAAGTGCTTATAATCTCTTTAAAACGTCGCTTAATATATACTTATATGTATAATAAATTAATTTATTAAATTAAAACACGTTTGTGCATAATTTATACAGGGTGACTGGTGAATTACTATCAATATTTAAGGAGCATACTCGGTACATGATTCTCATTCGAATTATGTAAAAAAAAATAGGTACTTAATTTTTGACCAAATTTCCGTATAAATAAATAAAGTGTTGACACGTTCCAAGTGTTCCAAGTGTGGACGCGTGGGGCGGCGTGCTGATACAACAAGACGCCGCCGCGCGCGAGTGTGTGTGTGTGAGTGTATACCTAATCTGTAGAGTGTTCATACGATGTGTAATTAATTACATAACTTTTGGTTAACTTTACTTAGAAGTTTATTAATATTTATGTTATATTAATTTTTATTTTATCATATATGATCGTCAAATATCACGTCCTCAAATATCGATAGTAATTCACCAGTCACCCTGTATATGTAACTTTTCAATGTGACTTTAAATTTTCTGATTTTTTTCTCCGGAATTGTTGTATTGTTCAGCAAGCTTTAAGGTATAATTTTATTAATATATTTATATACCTATGAAAACCATATACATAGTTTTAGGAAACTTTTTCCACGGTCTCTTATTATTCTTATAGAAATATGCAGTTTTGATGCAATTTTTACTTTAATTAATAAAATTAAGAATTTCGGATATACTACGCTTTTTTTATTTTGAAAAACATAGTCTAAAAGTTTCAGTGCCTTTGCAGCAACCGTGATCGCGGGCAGACGAAATGAAAACTTTCATCTTAAAATTTTACTTTTATTAAAATGAATACTCGTTAAAATCTTGGATATCATTTTATTCAATCTTATTTCACAAAATCTTGATGACAATTCTTGATAATTTATAGGTTTAGGAACATTATGCAAAAAATACTGTAAAAGAATACATCGCTATGCAACTATAACGTTGACTATTAGATTTTACTATGAAAAAACGGCTCAAACTGTTTTTAATAAGGTTTTTTAGCAAAACTTTAGAAGGTATCTAATGGTATATAAATCAATATGTATATTGCTAATGGGATCGTACTGATGAAATAAAAGTTCAAGTATCATTTTCTATATCAAAATGAAACAATATATTAACAAAGTACCCTGAAATAGATTTTAATTTTAACCATTCTTTTGTCCATCTAATATCATTTTGAATATTAATAAAACTTTGAATTTTATAGTAACGGAAAAACAAGTGTTTGTTTGAGAACATCTTTAATAAATACTTTATTAAATAATTCTCTACAGTTATAATACCGTTCTTTTGCTTGACTAGGGAGATTATTTTAATCCACTAAATATAACTTCCTTTCAGCAGTAAAATAAAATAAATTATGGTAAGTAAGTACGGAGCAAATATTGTTCGAAATTTATTAATATAATGTTTTAGGAGCACATGTTTATATTATTATTTTTTATATTTCTTTATATTTTACCTGCTTTAAAATTTAATTATACCAAATAATTTAATGAGAATAAGTAATTATCTATAATTTTTGTACTGTTTATTTGTTATTTAAGGTCCATACATAATTTGTTTTCTGATAAATTTCATACTCTTTGGTTTATAATATAGTGGTTTACAAAATCCTATAAAAATAATGTTTCCTAACACAGTTGTTTGGTAAATTCTAGTCATTTTCAATTCACCATTAATCCTGCACGTTACACTACAGGCATGTTAACTCGATAATCATACGTTTGCTGGGTCCTTCTCATTATCATTATCAAACATGTGCTATGTTCAATTTAAAATTCAAATATTAAATATGCTATGCAATATACATTGATACGTGCAGAATTCGAAGCTACAACTTAAGCTATTTGCCCTCATTGAATAAGAATATAAGCATTCTATATACTAACCGATTTACTAGGGTGGAGGGACTCAATTTAATTTTAAATCTTGTTTAACGTTTTTCAACTTCATAGCATCAAAAACATATTTTACTTGAGGTCCAATAAATCCTTATAAAGTAAAATAATTAATTTGTGGCCACTTATAGTTTTATTTCAGCAAAGTCATCCAACAAAATGTAGTCGTTAATATTGCAATTTTTTGCTGATCAAGTAATTATGACTGGCATTAAATAAATATTAATATTTTTGTTTGTCCCTCCATAATGTTTTATTCTTTTCAGTTAGTGTATTACTCGTATCAAATAGAAGTTACATTTTTTACAAGTTCTTCCGAAACCTCTGAAGTAAGAAACCATATTATTTTTATGTATTTTATTACATATTTATTAATCACCAGGAATCAAAGATATATTTTTTCTTGTTAATGATACCAATCATTTATGACAAAATATCGTATCATCGTTTGATAATAATTTTAGTTTTTTTCTCAGCATAAAAAATAAATTTGTCTTTTTTGAATATAGAAGTATTCCTGTTGTCCATCAAGTTTTTAGCTTGTACTATGTATATTTAATATTTAAATGCTAATAATTTTTCAAAGAAGAATAAACTATTTCGAAGTCCTTTTAAATGGGATGTTTATGGAGATTCTCTTTAGGAGGTTTAGATAAAAATATCCTACTTATTCACATAACGATATGCAAAATTTTCGTATGTTCACATTTAAAGGAAACTAAGTTTTTCGGATCCTACTCGTTTTTATACTACATATTTTATATCTATATGATACCGACGTTTCAGTTCCTTTATAGCAACCGTGATCACAGACAGACGAAATGAAAAATACTGATACTTACTTTTGTTTTTATGATATAACTTTAAAAAAATTTTAAGTATAGTTTTTATATTTAAAAAATATATATAACTTGTTACTTACGTAATAACCTAAGTGGAACAAATGTAACCCTGATAACACAGTAAATTGCTTTTAATAAAAAAATGTTTCTCATAGTTGACTTGCTACTGTAAAGTGTTTTAAAAGATTACATAATATTACACTGCATTCATCGAATGAAGTTCAGTGTGCACAACGAGAAAACTGTATTCTATAAATAGTTATGAAGTCAGGAAAGAGTACAGATAGTGATTCTCAACATTGTTAGCAGGTTTAGTGGTCATTTATTTTACTATCCCTTTGGATATCGAGTAAAAGGATTTAGGATTCAGAACAATTTTCATTTGTTTTTGATTTAGTTGTTTGAAATTATTGATTTGTTTTATGATTAAATATATTTACAACTAAAAAATCGAATATAAAAAAAGTATTATAAAAATCTGTTTTAACGAATATTGAACAAGAATATCTATTATTTTCTTTTCGATTTGGAAATGTATTTTAAAATTTCTTGTAGCTGAAATTCAAGTTGCCTATGTACACATGTATTACTAATACCCTCGGTAGACGAGTTTTTAGGAGGATATAAATGTAGTGTCTGCCTTTATCGCTGAGGTAGTTATTTTGCTACTTATACAATTTGGTTCTCTCATTTTGCATATACAACTGTTTCCTCTTGTTATCGTTGGTAACTGTAGTCGATATTGTTTATAGAATGACGAAAAAGTAAATATTTATTATATAACCAATTTCATATAAAGAAAATAGAGACTAAAATAGTTTTTCTATAAGTGAACCAAAAAAAAAAAAAGGATTAGGAACTATTTAATTAAAAGAGTTTTTTTAAATAGATATTAATATATATTAACTAGTTTTTTAAAACATGCCAAAACAATTGCCTCTTGTCTTTGTACAATAAATAAAATAAGTTTAAGCATTACAAATAGCAAAGTTTGTGAAACAAATGGCCGTGAGTTAAACGTAGTAATGTGCTGTTTATGTGTTTTTTTTCTACTTAAAAAGATATTTGTTATGTCTAAGAATTCAGACGGCCATTAACCTTTTGTAAATCGTTCGAAATCTCTGATACATTATCTACTTTTAAAAAGCATTTGATCTCTCAAATAGAAATTCAGTAGTCTCTTTTTATTATACCCAAGGACGTCTGATAGAGGTTGCTAGTGAAATAAGACCCTTTAATGCCTTGCATAGTCTTTTATTTCTTTTGTTACTCCTTATACCTTTTAAGTCAATTTTCTATAATTTTAAAGTTGTGACATAATCCACTTCATGTTGATATAAGTATGAATTTTGTGATAAGCTCATAATATAACGAATTAGTGATCTAGTTTAAACCTTGGTTATATAAATGAATACAATGAAATCATGATTTTTTTATATAGTTTTTTCTTAAACTGGCTTTTTAACTAGCATTAGGTTTTAGGGCCCTATATGGTGTAAGTTTCGCTGTTTTAATGTAAGTCCATTGAAAGGTTATATTTGGGTAGCCTTTTTAAGACCCCATTTTATTTTTTTTTATTTTATGTGCAGGGAAGAGTAAGGCTGACTTAAGTTTCCACGTGGCAATCAGGTTTGGAGGAGGAGATCAAGTAGAAAGGAGAATCAAGCACAGTGTATGAAACGAAGGCTCAAATCAAGTTTTCGAGTCATCGAGCCACACATCAGAAAAACATTTGCTTCAAGACTGAAACAGCGGCCGGGTGACGTGGCAATAAGATGCACACCTTCATATCAAGTAGAAAGGCCTATCAAGTAAGATTTTACCTTCTAACTATTTTACCATGTCGCGAGTAGAGAGCTATTTTCGGAGCAGGTTAAGCTTTCATCTGCGATCAAAACGCTTTATATTAACTTTAAAAGATCGCGGCTGTACGAAAGACCCCGGAGTAGATTTGAAGAAGATAAGACTCTTTAGATAACTATTGGACGCAATTTAATCATAATCATCTTCCATAAATAAACAAAAAATGATGATACATGTATTTACATGATAACGTTAATATGTGAGCGTAGTTCGTACAATACGTAATGTTAGTTTAGAATTCAGTTTTTTGTAGTGGGTGATAATGAAACTCAATTTGACATCCTTATTCATAGGTTTTAATCTTTTTAAAATACCCCTTCTTAGTATCACCGTTAGCGAGATAATTTGTCTAAACATCGCGAGGTTTGTGTTAATTTAAATTAGGTCATAAGGAACCACCGCAAATTAAAGAATAATTTAAAATATTATTGAAGATCTAAAAGAAATGAAAATATAAAATATAGCTGTTCTCCTTGCAGTAGCCCTTTATTATTATGTAGTTATGAAAAAGGATGGTAAGGACCGACTTTGTGTTAGTTAGACCCCAGGCAGGTCGTTTGTAGTATTGGTAATAAAATCTTAATTAATGAAAGGTTTAAATTGAGGCACGACTATCGATAATTTTTGAGGCTATATACTTTATTTATTTATGTAATAGTTTAACTTTTTCTTTTATAGGACAAATAGATATAAAAAAAAGTTTAAAAAATCATAAAATCATGATTGTTCATTTTATTTTAAATGACAGCGTATTTCATTTAAATATAATTATTATTTTATATTTTATGTATCTTTTAAATATATTTTATTATTTACTAGAAGACCCGGCGAACTTCGTATCGCTCTATAATCAAGAAATATCTCTTACGTTTTTTTATTTATATTTTTGGAGTGTACCTTTAAGCCATAAATCTTAGTGTTTTGAAGTGCGGCAGAATGATTAACATATTAGATAGTTGTGAAATCTAATGTCAAAAAAATAGTTTGTATGGGAAATTGAAAAGGGCTGTTTTTAGGGTTTTCCCGGAAATGAATATTTTTTTTTAAATTTTTAAACCTTCTCTGAACCTCCACGAACATTTAAAGACTAAGATAAGATAAATCCGTTCAGCCGTTCTCGAGTTTTAGTGAAACTAAAGAACAGCAATTCATTTATATATATATATATATATATATATATATATATATATATATATATATATATATATATATATATATATATATATGTATATGTAGATAAATTTATCATGGAAAGTTTTTGATATCTTTCTTAATACATCGAAGAAGTATTTAATAAGGTAATTTGTAGAGTAACTATTTAAGAAATCAATCAAAATATGAAATTACTACTTTTACTTCATGATAGTAATAAAAGCAAATTAACTCTCAAGAGTCCGATATCGTTAAAATGTTTCTGAATCATAGCGAACATTTACTTTTCTAATGTTATATAACAAATTTACTAACAAAGTTAGCTTCTCTTTAAGTGACATCAATGTAAAAAGTTGTATAGAAACGTTGTTTTCTTTGTATTTGAAAACTTTTTATGGGTTGTTCGAAATAAAAAAATAATATTACATTAAATTCCTTTCAACGTGCTTTTTATAATAGAACTTATATTACAATTTTGACACCTTCTCCTAAATTTTGTTGGATTTATTAAAAAAACATCATTTATTAACACATTCAACTAACCCCTTCTTGATGTTGTTTCTTTTTTTCTATACATGTGGTGTGGATTAATTGAAGTATTCTTTATTTTAATATATTGTTACTAATACTTTCAATTGTGATCGCGATGGAAATGTTGTATTAAATTATAACTTTATAGTGTTAAGGAATTTAAACATATAAGAGGAAATTTATTGGATTATATTTGTATTGTAATTATTATTAATTTACTTATATACTTGGTTTTACTTCCTGTTACCTAAATAATTGAAATGTATTACAACAATGAATTCATTCTTTCGTGATATACTTACAAGTATAACTTACGCGATAGAAGAGGGAACGAGAGGTATAACAGCTAAAGCTCTTTAGAACCTACTAAAAGATTTGGACCTGTCATGAACTCACATTAATATATTTTTGGAACGTACGTGGCGTCGTAGGCAGCCCTAGTAGGTTCTTTTCAAATTTGGTTAGGTAGGAAGAGGAGCTTGGACAGTGGAGGTGAGCGTATAACGCTTGTTAGATAAGGGACTCCTCAAACCTACTCCTGGGTCGTAAGTCCCAGGCACTGTTGAAGCTCCTCTCCCTGCAACGCAATGGACCCGGCACCCGCACCATGAATCCATTGAATGCTAAGAGGTTTCGTCTCATATTCATACATGTTACAATGTCTGTCCCATAAATTAATGGTCCAAGAATTAATTCATTATCTACTCGTATGTTCTTATCAAGTTGAATCTGAATATAGTTGATCCTGGTATCTGGTATGACTATCAACACAATTTTGAACCTCTACTCAGTTATTCAAAGCGTATTATTTACAATTCTTATTGCAATATATAGTATAACATGAAATTAATAATTCCATAATATTCTGGACAGGTAAATACATATATATTCAATATTTTGGTTGTATTAATAAATGAGTGTTAATGTTTTATAACGTTATTTTTTACATGGTATGGCTTCGGTCGTAATGGAATTAGGACAAACTATAATCTTGAGTGTTGGTTAAGTATTAAGGAGTTTACCAAATGGAAAAAAGGCATAAATATAATTATAATAATATTTTTTCCAGCACCTAGAACAGCCTTAAAATGTTATTATCTGGAATTTTTTAGATGACACGTAACACACTTTGATGACTGAAATCCAAAACCATGTGACGTCACTACACTTTAATAAATATAGAAATGAACATTCAAGGAAAATAAACTTTTACTTAACAATGCTTTTTGTAATCCAGCAGCATTAATAAATTAAAAATCAACAAGTCGTATTATGTCGTTATATTAATTACTAGTAGATCTTCGCGACTTCGTCTACAGTTTATTGGATTTATAGTATACTCTTTCATTATAAATAACACGCTCTATTCCAAAATTCAAAATTATTAGTTTAATACGTTCTACATATCTGTATTGGTTATGTTTAATAATTAAAATAGGATTTTATTACCAACGCTTTTGGCCATGTTGGTTTATTTATTATACATATTTTGTTACTTTTTAAGAGATTATCTATATAGACAAGTTAAAGATAAATATTAATGTAAACATTATTGTTAATCATATAAAAGAGTTAAAAGAAACTTACGGAGATGAATTAAAATTAAAATTTATATAAAACGAATTTTAAATAAATTTGAGAAATTATATCACAGTTGAAGTGCAAACGAAATTCGTTACTGCAAAATAATTCCAAAACTTTGAGGTATGACAATATTGAAGAAAAGGTTTAAAAGGTTCGCATGACATTATCCTTTTTCCTATAACCCACATGCTAAACTATAATTTTCAGGGATAAAGAAAATGTTTGAAGAGAATATGTGGACTCTTCAACTTTTTAAAGTTTTATCAGTAGGAAATAAAGTTTGGCTAAAGTTTTTATAAAAAACACAAATAAAATTTATAAAATTATGTTCAAGCTATTGAATATAAATATATTAGTATTAATCGTAAAAAATACACATAAGAGTGATTGTTCATTTTGCATTATAATTTTATATATAAGGATAAGAACATCTTTATTTTTGTACGTAAGTATCTAACTTAAATCTTTAAATAAATAAAATTTAATTTAAAAGTATTAAATACTTTGAATATATAATTTTTATGAGGTTCTGTATGATAAGTAATTATGTTTTATAAATTTTATAAATTATAATTATTAGATCATGATGAAATTAATAAAGATTTTACAATAAAAGTAAGTGATGCAAAACATTAACATCAATAAAAAATTATAAAGTGCAATTTTTTTATTGTTATTGATTGTGTAATTAACTTTCTCATTTAAAATATTATAAATTTTTTTACATGTGTCCGAACCCAGGCACTTGTAGGTATAAAAAGCGTGTAGAACAGAATAACAATAAGAATTCATTGTATGTCCCAATTATGTCAAAGCCATTTCTAAGTTGAGTAAAGGATAGTCGACTCTTTGTAATTCTGAGAATTAGTTTACTTTTCTAATATTGATTTGCACAACTTGATGACGGTTTTTGATTGTTATCACTAGTGGAGTTCAGACTGTTAGACACATTGGACGATTGACGTTATCATGGTTTCTAAAACAGAAATTATTTGAGCCCCTTGTTTATTGGTTCTTAAAGAAAATAACATAACTTGGTTCTTAAAGAAAATAACATATTGGACCTTTAGTTTAAAAATAAAAACACTTTTCGATGATCATACATCGTAATACAAATTCAAAACAGCACCTGTATTATGCTGTGAAGTACTATAAAGATCATTTAATTCTTTTGTAATTAAAACCAATGTTCCTTCTTTGACTTCATCGGTAGAAAGTACTAAGTTTTCTAAGATATATATTATGTATTTCTATTATTTATTAATTAAAAAAATCACAAATAATTGTTGATAAATATAATAATATATTATAATACCTATAGGCAGCATAGTAAAAAATAGATTTCAAATCAATTACTATTGAAAGAGCTTATGTCAATAATATAAAAAAATATATACTCAGCCATATCAAAAAGAATCGCAAATATTGAGTTTCTGCCGGTTACATCTATTAAGTTTTTATTTATTCTTGTTTTTAATTAATTTACATGTATTCAATTGAGACAATTATTTTGACAATTTCGATTGAAACATAAATTGTTGTGTGCGGATACAATTTCAGTTTAGAAATTAAATCATCCCTGCAAAACATTATTAAAGTAATGAGCAGATGTAAACTGCAAAGAGTGTGTAAGACGCACGCACATGTCAATAGGACATGAAAACATTAATAATAATATAAGAAAATAGTATCGTCCAATAACCGTTCGAGAGGTTGTTTATAGTATATGTCTAAACACTAAAACGAATACGTTATTGTATATATGAATGTGTTATTTATACTAATGATGATTATTACTTAGGGTTTTCCTTGAATAGTGTAATATTTGGTACACATTATCAAAACAGGTAATACATCACTAGTTTATGATTACCAAAAGGATACCAAAACTCCATGTAAACTCAAAAGACCCAAGAAATATGTAGAATCAAGTTGGATTGAACTAAATGCTTTTGTCTATGTAATCTTTGTTTTCTTCAACAACGTTTCATAAAATACTTGTAAGGTATGTGCAATATGCGAAAAGCAATCCGCCGGTAAAGTCTGGAATTAAGAAATAACTCTTTTGTTGTATTTTAGTTGTAAAGTAACGATCCTAGATACTTCCACATCATTAACTGCTAAAATTTTTATACCAAAGGAAAATAAAGGTACAGCCACTTATAAAACTAAATAAAAGTATGAAAGTGTAAATAAGAATTAAAATGTTACAATGGAACTCGGAATGCGTGAAATTAAATCATGGTAAGAGTAAAAAAATATTAATGTGTTTTAAGTAATCTTTCTTTTATGTTTCCACAACCCACATATTATATTCTCTTCCCTTATTTTTACTTACTACTTTACTTTTACTTACATATTTGTATTTATATATTCATATATATTATCCTTTACGATACTGTAGGATGTGTAAAAAACTCATAACAATACAAACAATATTGTATTAAATTGTTATGACACAATTCTTTTCATCAGTGTTAAACAGAGAAATATTTTGAATGGTAAAAATCCTCATTACCTATTAATGATTTTTATTAACTTAAAAACAAAAACGTAAAGAATTTTGCAATAAAAAAAATGTTTTATAATGTAAAAACCTATGTAAATACTGGTAATATGAGACAGTTTTTCACTTATGCTATATCGAGTGACAAAGACCCGAACCCGATAATATTTGACAAAACCCTAATCTAATTTGAGGATCCTTTGTAGGGTTGGAGCCAGGTCCCTAAGAGAGGTTATATAAATAATTTTCAGTAACAGGATTCTGTCAAAGGTACAATACGATATAACTAAATTAAACAAGATTTGAAGTGAAACTGCCATTTTGATACAGTTATCGTGTCCGTGAAATGATCAAATAAAAGAGTAATTCAGTTATAAAAAGTTAAAGAGTTTATAAATTGTCGTAATTAATTTGTTATTTTAAGTTCTCTTTAAGTTAAATCACTGATATAATAAAGTTGACATCTTAACATGTTAAAAAGAATAAGTTTAATTTACAAGATGGGGAAATATTTCGAATTCGTACACCTGATGTTTTGTGAATTACTTTTGTCGTAAAAGAAATGATAAGAGTATGTTGAAGAAATAGAATCTGATTAGAATCTAAGCAATATGTAATATTGTTAAATATAAAGGGTTTTTAAACCGTTTAATCGGATTACCAAATATAAAAAAAATGAAAACTACATAAAGCATATAATAATAAGAGTATATAAATAAATAAATAAATGTAAATATGCCATAGAAGAATATACATACATATACGTATACACTCAACTTTTTTGTTTGCTCCGATTTAATTATGTTATAATTTCCTACTTTTTTGAAATGATAGATTCTTTAAGATAAGCTATAAAAAATAACGCTATACAAAACGACAAATAAAAAGAACTCTGTCTTAATCTACACATAACTCATACAGTCAGTGTCAATGAGACTTTTCAATCCAGAACTGATCTACTTAAAATAATATTTTATCCATTATGCATGAACGTTCATGTCAGTAATAAAACATTTTTGTTTCTAGGTGACACGTTTAGGATAACCATTGCAATAACGTGCGGGACGGACTCCATCCACAAGCCAAACAAGGTAAGCTAACTAGAAAATAATTATTCGTATTTAAAGCGATATTTTGTGTGCACGTTAATTTGACTTGTTATATGTATTAACAGTCCTGGATTAAACTAAGCATAGATGCATTTTCTGTGCCATCTAATGAATACAAAACAAAATTAAAATATGTTACATTAAATTTCATTTTGTCACAAAATAAATAAATTGAGATAAAAGTATCATTACTTAAATATTTACTAGATGAAAATAATGAGGATGCGAAGTGAAATTTTAAATATAAAGTTTATACTTGATACCAATTCTAATAATTTAAACGATATTTTTATTATGAAAAAACGAACGTTTTATATATTATATACATATGTACTTATTTAAAATATGGATTAATGTATTAGCGTCATCCGATTACACCGTGAATACCTAGACCACATAATTTTGTTATTATTATATTAAACAAAATATTTATATTATAATTAACAAATACTATTTGGTTATGAAACCGCTTTATTAAAAATAATCACAATGTATAAAATTGTTAAATTAATTAGTTTGTTTGCTAATTTTATAAGGGGAGTTAAACATAATATTTTGTAGCTAATAATATGGAATTATATACAAGCATTTACAAATATGATATTTTAGTCTTTTTCAAATTCATTTTAGTAATATATTTGTATACATAGAAAATTTTTGAAATCTGAATATATATTTATGTTTATAAAGTGCTTTCTTTTAAACGAAATACTCCATAAATTCTACGTAATATAGCAAAACTGTAATAACATGTAACATTCACAGCTTTAAACAGCTAATTACAACGATAAGAGAGTAGTTGCCTCGGTAGAACTTAGCGGCTATGCCGGGAGTGTTCAATAATTTTCTTTTGACATGTCAAAGCTGTTAGCCCTGCGGCTTTGATATTGTCACCGGTTGACGTTATGCTCGGAAATGTATATATTCTTGAATCGTACCTCCAAACCATAGTCACGCTATTATAAAGGTCACATAAACCATGCCATAAGCCTGTTTAGGGTCTCTCTTCTAACAGTATATATTATTTATGAAGACAGAAGAAGAAGTTCAAATTAGTTCTCCTCATCTATTAAAGAAACTTTCTAAACGCGTGTTTAAGTTCTCGATTGACTTCAAATTGCATATACTAGTTGAGCGTACAGTATTTTCTTCAATTTCATATTCCTAAGGACGCGACGGTTCTTTTGTTTTTGCATAGTAAAAATATTCTAATCGAATTAAATAGCTTAATAGTTAGCTTATTACGTGGTCTGTCGTACTTGTCAATATTGGGGGTAAAATTTATAACAACGTATCTATTAATAACACAAACTGATATTTCACTGATACATTACTCAACATATTTATATTTGCATAATAACATATATGAAACACATACTTAAGGTGTAGTTTTAAACATTCATAATCGATGTGCAGCGACGACAACTATCATAACCACTCTTTCAAATTAAATCAGATATTATGATGTAAAAATAATTTTTTATCAAGAATTCTATTATTTATAAATTCTAAACAATATATACAAGATACCGAAGAGAAAAATCATTCCATAACTGATATTTGGTAGTGGAAAATATAGAAAAGGGAATTAAGGGTTTCATGTAGTAAACAGAGAAAGTAACGTAATATCGCAGTGAAAATTAATGTGAATCTGAAAAGCTTGTATTTAATTTTACTAAACAATTTTAATAATAAAACTTTGTATTTAACTTTACTCTCTAAACCACTCCGTCTGTTATCCAAGCCTCAATGAGCATTTTGCAATATAGTTTTAAGTCAGAAGCAGTCTACATTTTTTTTTTCTTTCAAACCCTTTTCATTTTAAATTACAAGTTTTAACAAAGTTGTAAAATATTACAAGTAGCCAGCTATTATGTTTTAATCATCGCAACGGCTTTTTTCTAAAAAAATTCAATATATTATATATATTTTATAAGAATGGAATTCTGTTTAGATAAAGTAAATATTTTGTTGTAGATGGATAAGATACAGGTATATAATAGACACGATAATGACAGTGAAAACTATAGAACATATGACATACATAACTCAAAAAATATTCATTTTGTATGACATTTTATCTACAGGTAACATGATGAGTACTAAATCTTAAAATAGTTATTTTATTTTATGTCATTAAAAATCAACTCGAAAAATTCAATTGTCAATTGTTTACAGATAAAAAATTACAAAAGAATATAATGCTTCCAAAGAGGTCTATACTCGTGCTCAGAATTTCATACAAATCCACCAAACACATTTTGTATTATAACTTTCAGTTATTCTTAACATTTTGTTCAAAAAATACGATTTTGAAAATTTTAACTAACACGGCAAATAAAAATTACTAAACACTCATAATATTTATTCTTTTTTATAAGGTACTTCACAGAGAAGATTTATCGTTTTACTATTTAATTGACGATGTGTTTAAACATCTAAGACATAAACAAAGAAAAACGGTATATAAGAAAATAGCTTAAGATCTAACTCGAGCCTCACACATCCCTTCCGGCCCCACCAAGGCCGGTTGGACGGCTCGTAAAAAGAGTTTCCACTACGTCATCAAAAAAAAAAAAAAAAAAAAAAAAAAAAAAAAAAAAAAGATCTAACTCGTTATACCTTTGAATGTTCGGTGTCGTTTCATGTCAGAGCTTTCAGTAGTCCTAAACGTTTTAACTCAACTATCGCTATCACATATCAATAGACTAATGTTAATAATGCAAAAAAGTGAAGTTATTGAATGATAGTGCGTTACGAGGAAGAATTTTAGTAAATCTAGCACAAAAAGTAACTTACAACATGCGCTTTGTATCAAAATTAAAGAGGTAGAGAAACCATCAACCAGAAAGAAAAATCAGGAATACAATAATTAGAGTACATTTTGAGTATCATCATTTTATTTAATATAATATATTAGTATGCATAACTTAACATTCATTTTCCAGTAAACTCAAGTGCCTTAAAATATTTCAAGTCAAGTGTTTTAAAATATTTCATAAAAATATTTTAAAACTTTTTAATCTAATATTAATAATGGTCGAACCGACTATTTCATAAATATTACTGCATTATTTGACCTATACATGAGTTCTTAATTTTATATTTTTTTTTGATTCCTTTATAACCATCGTCTTCCATAGCTAAATACAGTAGAAATTATAAATGATGACATCATAGTTATTTCATTAAGTAATGCTGACGTAGAACAAATTCAACAAGCTGTCTTGGGTGTGAAATACTTCTGGCCAATTATTCTGACAACATCACAGTTCGAACACGACATTAGAAAATGTCGTTAATGATCTATTCAGAGCTTGAAGTGATAATTTCCTCCAATCATTATGTTATAAGATTACAGTGGAACTCTTAAATTATAAACTTAATGAAAGACTACTTACTGAAAAACTTTAATAAATTAGTGATTATATGATTCTTTTTGCTTCTGGATTGAAAATTACTTAATAGTCGACAGAAAATAGTTACATTTAAAGACAGTAAATAATATTTTAAGATCAAGTCCAAATAGGGTTTGTAAAAGCCGGGTACAGAGGTTCATGTAATATATTCTATACTCAAATTACAAATAGACCTTCTCTGTAAAAATCATTAGTGAAATTAACCAATATATCAATAGTATATGTAACTGGTGAAACTATCGTTGTGTGTTATATAATCCTACAAACATAAATATAGTTTGTTATTTGGAAGTCAGATATACGAGTATGTTTTTTTTTAAATCGAAGGCTATTTTTATTATTGTACAAAGATATTTAATGAAGCTTTATAGTATTAGTTTGACGATTGTCTAGTCTTTGAATGTGACTTAAGGGAAGAAATGTAAATTTTTATATAAGATTTTTTACATGTTATATAGGTTTAAAAGTTTTCGGGTGTTTCAGTGATTTCACATATAGTAACGATGTCTAAGATATATGCGAGTCCACTTATAAATGAAACTATGATTTTCTGATATACTGGGACATTAATTACAATTTTTTAAATTTAACAAACGTTTTTCTTAATTGACAGCAATTGTAATAACAATTTAGTAAAATGAAAGTGTTTGTCAGTTAGACCGGTTATTTAACCGCTACCCCCGATTATAGCTTGATTTGCTTGCCTATTGAGTGCAGCAGGCAATAGTAAAATCAATCAATGTTGTCACAGGCAGGTGATTTTATGTTTTTGGTGACTGAACCTTAGATATTAGACAATTGCGAGCTATATGCTTTACAGAAATTAATATTATTTTATTACACTACATGTCTTTCTTCACGAGCGAGGATCATTGAAAACAGTGTTTAAACAAAAGATAATTATCAGAACCCGTCATTGAGAGAGGTTTCAGTGAAAAGAGGTTTTTTTGCGAAAGTATGAGGGGTCTAGTTTAAAAATCACAAAAACAATCGGGTCAAACGATCAATAGCGTTATGTGTAGTGGATAGCTCATAAGAATATATGAGGTTTTATTGTTGGAATATTCCGGTTTAGTTTACCAAAAACGGGTTCTTCTAAAACAAGGATAATGTCAACTCATATATGTACTTTCATTGAAATCCGTTAAAGAACTTGGTTATATCGAACTCCTACCACAACAAGAAATTAATTCGGACCTTGTAAACTTAGATAACTTTTTATTCATTTCAATAAATAAATATTTTTATGAAAATAAATTAATCCAAAAGAGATACTAAAAATTTTTCGTGCTAACCTTTTGCATCCAAGTTCACAAAATGTTTTTACCAATCGACTCAAAGAGCTCAGTGAACGTTGAGTTAAAACCACAGAATACGATTGGCTATATTTCATGCATACAGGCTTTCTTACCGCATGGTTATTTGTTAAACAAAGAGAACATTGGGAACCGATATTATTTATGAGACCTTATTTATTACAGTACATCCTACATATTATAGACACCCTATATATGTATATATACATATGTAATGAAACAATTACTAATATTTTATATCTCCACACACCTCAATCACAGATTCGTTTATTTTGTATGCATTCATAAATAATTACATATTTATTATAATAACTGAAATTATTATTCCATTCTTTGTTAGTTCCTTCGATTAATTGTATCAATATATATCTTCCAACAACATTTCTCAGTTATTATATTGTTACACTGATTTAATAATCTACCTCATTACTGCTTGCTATTTCGAAAGATTTATTATATGATATAATGTTTTCAATTGTGTAGAATTGTCATTGGATTAGATAATATTTTTGTGACAGTATTTATTTTACTTTTAATAGTATGGTAATAATACACCTTGGTGTTTGTCCTATATTATAATATGTTTCCCTTTACATCAACGGTGAAGCCAGTTTTAAACATCACCTGTTATACTCTTAGCACGTTCAAGAATTTTTTACTTATTTTTGGCACCACAATAATAATGTTTTTATATACGTGTTACAAAATAATTCAAAATATACCTTAAAAAAAAAGTAAATAAACAGATTTCTTAAGAAATAACGAAGTTATTACGATATTATATATCCTATGATGCCTGATAGATGCCATATTATCAATGTAGCAGTAACTTCGAGTATACTAAAAGTATAATGATAATGACATAAAAACCGTATTATGCATCTGATATATTGAAATCTACTAATTGAAATTTACTAATGTAATACCCCTAAACTGATTTACCAATAACGTATAATTAATTGAATTTCCAAATTATATTTCTATATATGTATATTTAATTTACTAATCTATTTTAAAATTTTTAGAAGATCTTGTATTAAAGTAATGTTTTTTGAGTTGCAATTTTATCGCTACCCTTTTAACTGTACTTGACTATTGTCGAAGGTTAATTTATACTCAATATGAAAGAAATAATGCAAGAAACTACACTGAAATAAATTATAAAATATTATTTAAATTGACACAAAAAGACTTAAAATTTTCTAAACATCTTAACTTTGGGGACGGTTTTAAGAAATCTAATTAAGAAGTACAAACAAAATAAACATCGCTATCTCATATAAAAACTTTAATAAGATAATAAAGTTTATAACTTGGGAAATACGAAACATTAGAGTTACTTTTTATTTATTAGAGCATAACTTTATTGCTATTCAGCATAACTTTTTGCTATATAAATAGAAAGTTTGGTGAGTCAAATCAAAACTGTAATCTCATAGAATATTTCAACTGACCAACCCTTTCGTTTAATATTGGATGTTCTTTCAAACCTGTTCACGTCGCGTTTCTTTCAATACGGAGAAAGTTAGATTATGTAGGTATTTTTAGCTTTTTAATATATGATAAATTTATTTATGCTCAAATAGAAGTCAGATAAAGATAGATATTACTTTTTATATTTCTTTTTATTCTAGGAACATTTTTATTCCAAATACAATTAAATGTTATTTGGCTTATTAAACCTCATGAGATACATTAAGTTTGTTCAACCTACGAGTATTTTAAAATAAATTAATCCCTGGACTACACTATAGTTTAATTAGTTAAATCTTGAATGAAGTTCTAGTGAGTTTAGTTCTAAAATGTACTGAATTATTTTATAACGTACAGAACAATAATGTATGTATTATGTAATGATATAAATTTTGTTATATTTGTGTATCAGCTTTTACGGTGTCACACGACAAAGAATTCGGTTTGCTATTGCACCTTTTCTTGAAGTTTGGTCGAGTGTCTTAGAGGTGGGTGATTTTCATAATGATGTCGCCTTTGTTAGACTTCAGCGAGTGACGGTCAAACGCCTTATCATTGTGTAGTGTAGGGTTTTAACATCAGAATGTAAGAGATCTTCTTTAGAAAGTTTCTTGCAAACCCTCCTCGGCTTTAAAGTAGACTAGTTTTCCGACTTAGTGATTTTCGATATCAGAAAATGTCTTCGTATTTCTTGGAATTTGTAGTTATCATGAGCTATTCAGACTACTGTAGAGTAGGATTTAGACATATGTTGAAAATTGAGAGGTATGTACGTCCGTAATTCTTTGCGTATAATATTTTACAAGACAGTCAATCCTACCCTGTTACACACATAAAAGGTCGTCGCAAATTAAAAACTTTTATATAGATCCTTTAAACAGATTAATAAGATAAATATTTTTATCTGTTCCCATTGGTCAATAATTAGAGAAAATTTTATCACTATTAATTTTAATTTTACTTTTTCTTATAGTCTCTCAGAAACCTTTCAGTATTGGAAGGCCTATCAATACTCCTTATCCTACAAAATGTCATATATGTAGCATACTTGTTAATTGTGTTACTAGTTGCTTTAGTATCTCAGGACGGTTTGGCCTTTGAGTTCTAATATTTAAATTTATTATAACAACATATATTAATTAACAGGAGTTTAAATTAATTCCTCAGTTGAAGGGTATAACTGGAAGTAGTAACTTGTTTATTATTATGTATAAGACCCACTATGGGATTAGAAAGAAACTAAGTTTGGGAAATACTTGACTTGCTTAATGAAAGTATTACGGCTGGAAAGCCTCCAGAAAAAACTAAACGATAAAATCTTTTTTAATACATTAGAAGCTTACTACAGTCAACACATTTTAAATTACAAACGAACTTTTTTGTTATATTTCTAAGAAATAAAAAAATATACATCAAGTAATCGAGAAAATTAGTTATGTCAAATTTATTCAAAAATTATAGTGATTTAAATTATTTTAATTTAATTCATAAACCATTAACACAGAATTCGAAGTCAGGTTGAGCTTTTGAACTACATCTGTCAGCAAAATGGATTTTCCATGTAATAAGAAAAAACTTAAAATGGCACTCGGGGACTGCCGCGGTAAAGCTATTGCATAGCATTTTGTATCAACTTATGCAATTATAATTATTTATTTTTATTTTATTCATGCAGTATTTCTTTTTCTTTGATATTAATTCAAGTTACACTTTTTGAGCGTGGTGACCGATAAGAAAACAAATTTTTCTTTTATTAAATAAATAAACTGTTAATATTGTTTAAAATATTTGTATTATTTTATATAATATATTTTTATTATTTTACAATATATGTGGGTTTTATTATCTTACAGTAGCTGTTGGTTATTCAGGAATATTTATCATTGAAACTATAGGTTTATGATAACTGAAATAAGAAACATAAGTTTGCGACTTAATATCCTATAAATACCTAGAAAATACCACGTCAATGGTGGTCCCATATTTTGTTGTGGACTCTTGTGGATCATTATTTTTTAAGCACTAAATCCAACGACAGATAGACAGTAGCTAATGATACAGTATTAAAAATATGACACTAAAGCAATAAGTTTCTTCTTAGTTAATTAACTATGAAAAAAGTCAGGTTTATATATATTTTTTTGTTAATATTTCTTAAGTTGAAAATTTATTATTCTTTTAGGAATTCGTATTGTATTTCATAACGTTACACATTTTATTAGTTTTATCTTACAAAACAGCTTTCCCTTATATTTTGATGTTTGCTAATTTTAAAATGCTAGCTAGTCTTAAAATGAAATGGTTCAAAATATTAAAATAATTTTGCCACAAGTAAGGATAATAATCTAAGACAGTGAGCGATTTTTTGGTGATATATTTAAATGCTATTTTCTTGGACAGCATAGTTTAATTGACGTGATAGAAGTAACATTTACGAATGTAATGTACGAAAACAGTTATGAGTTATCATTTACGAATAAACCAAGCTCATAATTAACTTAATTTACTGTTAATGTTTAACCCTTACCTAACTTTTGTCAGTTATTTCAAATCGACAGAATACTTTAAACTGTTAATGTCTTATAATCACCAATGCTAGTTTTGCAAAAAAAAAATGTAAACATATTCTAATTACTGTATTTTTGTAACTTTATATATTGCACTTTACCACTTATGCCAAAACCGAAAAGAGAAAGATTTCTTGTGAATTAATACTTCTTTTAATATTAAAGAATACAAAATGTAAACATCCACAAACATGTGTGTACGAGGAATTAGAGATTTCCGATTTGTGTGGGGGCATATTGATTTCAACTCATATGTATTTAGAAAGGAGGCCAACCTTAATGCAAGCATGCATTTCAAACAGATGAATTTGAATATTGAAATTTCCTTTCCTTATATATGATTAATATTGAAAGTACAACCTTTTCAATTCTTGTGGATAAATATTACTTGTATATTATTAAAATATAGATTTGTATGTTTACGTTACTAACATTAAGAAGCTCCATGTCACAAAATTGAAGCTTTGAATTTAAAATACATGTATTACATGCCCCCTATTTAATTATTCCTTCTTCATGAAACGATATTCTCATCGTTGTTGGTTATGTACAAGTAGGATTTGGTGTTTATTTGTTAACTTAGGAGTGTTTTAGGTTGGATGTAGATATCTATATGTGCGTGTGTGAGCGTATATAACAAAGTTTGTATAATATTCTAGCTCTCAAACTGAACTCGATACCTTTTTTAAAAAGTTTGATACCCTGTTCTCTTCTAGTGATTTTTAGCTGAATTGAATTAGCTATTCTCCAAATAATGTAAAGCATTTTTGCCCTGTGATTACTCGATTAAGTGAGTATTACTTATCACTTAAATATAAAGTTTAACATTGGGATTTTTAAGTTGAAACTAAATTTTATTATGTTGAATAATAGTTTGCTTCTTTTACTAGGTTATGCATAGTTTTTTCTTTTCTTAATAATGACTTAAAGATGGAATTATTTAAAGTTGGGTCCAACGATATCATGAATAAAAGATGCTATTTGCAATGTACAATGTATATATATTATGTTTGACGTAAAAAGACGACAAGAATAGCAACACGGGCATGAAATGAAAATAAAACTAATAAATTGGAAACATTAATATCTTTTTTATATATTTGTATGATATTTTTCTTCTGGCCATTTGTATGCTTAGACCCGATACATTATTTTTAATCTAATGGTTGAGGATTGGTTTCTAACACTAATTTTGAATAATCTACTGATCTGCTGATTATCAAAATTTCCCTTCCCTTAAATTAAAGAGTCCCTGTAAATAAGTCCGAAAGACCATTCTACTTGCATTTTAATGTGTGTTGTTTTTAAAATATATTTGGACGTTAGGATTGGTCTGGAAACTTAGAAAATACATTTAAATAGCTCCCAACAATTACAGTTGAAAATCAAGTATCGGACTGTGATATTATGTTTTTTGTTGTCGATATTTATAGCGTCTGACAAAAATTTCTAGGGACAAAAGATTTTCGCTAGTATTTATTTCAAATTATTTGTAAATCAAACATCAGACTATAAGAAATGTGAGCACAATTTTTAGTTACCTGTACCTTCTGATATCTGAAACTTGGCCATCGATCTAATCTAGCAGATATGTATATATACGTTTACTCTACACATTAATTGTAACCTATTATTATATAAGTTAGGTCTAGAGGCCCTGTCATCTTGGACTATTACAATGTTAAAACTTTTATCCTCTTTCACATTTGCATATCGAAATTATTACAATATCTTCATTGTATTGAATATATACAAACCACACCAAATTGGAATACTGAAGTAATAAAAATAACTGAAACTATAATAATAAAATACCTAAAGAAAAATCGTAAGATGTATATAGTTTTCTAATCAAAAATAAAACGCGAAGTAAAATCCGAAAAATATTAGTTTCATTTAAATGAGTTCTCGCGAAAATCTTAGATCTCATTATAAAATCGTAAGAGTTTTGACATTCCATAATAGGTTTTTTGGAATCTTTAAAACCGTAACTTTTTTAGTATTTAAATCCAAAAATATATTTGTTTTTGATAATGTATGTATAATCATCAAATTATTCGACATTTTCTTTTATAACACTTTGAACTTCACAACGTTGTTATTGCAAAAAAAAAAATATTTTATTTTTATTGACAAAGATAACAACATTGAGAGAATAAAATAAAATCTTTGTAAAAATTCAAAGTTTTATCCAACTCACAACGACTTTTTAAGGTTAGTTACTGTGTTTTTGTAGTGTTATTCAATCAATAGTTATAAATTTTATCCCCATTTTATATTAGAGAAAAAACTTCAAAATAGTATAACAAATACATTTTGTTTTCAATTATTTATTAACTTCTATATATTTTTAAACCTACTTAAAAATACCACATTTACTTAGTTAAAAAAAATAAACCATACTGTAATATTAATAAACGTATATATACTACAAATGAATGAACAAATTTAATTTCGGTATATGATCTTACTAAATCATAAAATATCAATGAACATGATACATAAAAAGTAATTTTATATTGTTTCATCCTATCTATATATTTTTCAAAATAAAATAGGCATATAAAAAAAAATGGGTAAAAAGATTGTTTCGACTCGTGGGTTTAGGGATTTGTATAAGAAAGGCATTCATAGGCAGTGAAGTTTCATTATTATGGCTTTCAAAGAAGGGAATACGGATTAGTTTTGTTTATCATAACAAAAAGTTTTTTTATTATACAATTTATTGGTCTGACTATAGGTTGATACTCTCTAATTAGGTTTTAACCCTTAATTTGGCACCGATAAAAATATTCAAAATATATGAATTTGACAATTTTGTGGTTTCTTTTATTTCTTTAATTAAGTTCTGAAAATATTAAAAAAAAATCTACAATAGCCCACTGCTGGGAAAACTGGTGTCCGTCACAGCAGACCTTGCCAATTACTGTGAACTTAATGGTCAGATTTATATGTTCTAAGAGGCGGACACTGCCAAACTACGGAAAATAAAAACCACAGTTATTTTTATGGTTTTTTAGTAAAAAAAATACAGAAATGAACATTTTAGAACTAAACTTCTAACTTCGGTAGAAGTACAGTTTATTTTGTATGAAAATTTAAAAAACAATTTCTGGGAGCTGTTCCTGTCACGAAATATAATCTTGTGTTGCATTTTATGCAATACACGACAGTTTTCTTTTGGCAGAACCTACAGCGTCCTCCTTCCATTTTTTCTCTATACTAAAATGGCACTTTCTTCCATTTGTATGTAAGATTGAACTTCTTTTTTGGTTTCTTTTTTGAACATGCAATTTTTCATCAGAATCTGATTTATTAATAGCTTCAGATGGGGCACGACGTTGTGGTACTACAGCTAATATTTTGTTAATGTGTCCATGCAAATGCTTCTGTTATAACCCAAAACCAAAAAGCAAGCATACACACAGACACACCACAAATTTTCAAGTTAGATTCAAGTTCAAGACCATATCTTATGAATTTTAACTTCAAATCTAAACCTTTATATAGGTTACATTTATTTCTCGCTTATATATTTGATCATTTATTTAGTGATAATATTGTCTCTTGAATTATAATATATAATATTCATTGAGATAAAAATACTCCAATAAAGTTATTACCGTGAGTAAAAGATAATAATTTGTATTCTGTTCAATTGAAAATACCTTGTTCGTGTAATACCACAACTCAATAGTAATAAAGCATTCAATGAATCTTTCGTTAAAATATATTTTACTTATTTATATTAATGTAGCGTTCGATACATTGCTTGTTAGTAAAGAATAATAAAAATAGACTGTAATTTTTATGTAACAAGACAGTAAATACCGTGGCCTGACATAGTTTAGTTTTTGATCTTTTTAAAAGCATATTTTTAAAGTAGAATAGTGCTTGCATTTATTGCATTTAATTACTTATTACTGTACACAACAGTTCTTGGGTTAATATTGATACAATCTGATAGTGCAGCTTCGTAATCAATACTTTGCTGTGAATGTTCTCACTGGAATTGACTTCAAAATTTAAATAAATTTGTTTGTGCGGCCATTCTGTGATAAAGTATTTTAATTATTAAGAATTATATATAAAATAATAAAAGAATTGAAATTTCATCCAAATTTTCATTTAAATAAAGGTAGAGAAAGGAGCTTGGATAGTGGAGGTGAGATAGGGTCCCTTAAACCTACTCCTGGGTCGCAAGTCCCAGGCACTGTTGAAGCTCCTCTCACTGCAGCAATTATAATTTGCATAAGACAGAAGTCTTTTCAAAAAATTCAAATTTAATATAGATACGTACAGGTCGGTCTGATAATTAATTAATTCTGATAGCATAAAAGTTATTACTAACATATGTCTGTGCATAACTCATATTCACTAATAGTAATTGGTATAATTTTGTCGCTAACCTCCAATAATAATAATTATTAATATTAATAACCTAACTTTAATTATAATGGTCATATGAAAGGCTAATTAAATATAATCCTTAGTAAATTTTAGCTTATTGTTTTGAGCATAATGGATTTTATGATTAAATATAATAATAATTTGAATTTATTACCAAATATTAATGAAAGTAGCATGCTTGACATCTTAAGTGTGATTGATATACTGAAAGAAAATAGCATAGCATGGAATGCATTATCAACTAACCGCTTTGACATTTTAATATATCCAAGTTTATATAAAAATTACATGGATGGACTTGAATTTATTTATATTATCTGAATATAACTGTTATTTTTCTTTATAATAGAATTTAATATAATTAAAAAAATGTAATGTATCGACTTGTCTCTAGTAGAAATCATTGCCATCTACTAATTCATGTCAGACGCAACAAATCTAGTAATCATCATCAAAAAACGATATATAATTTTAGAAAAGGGCTGGTACATACACATTCTTATGAAATAATCTTATAAACAAATATACTTAATATTTTTACATTTACCATTAGGTATTTCATTATAAAGGGTGTTTTTTTAAGCCCGATAGAACTTGAAATTATAAAAAATGACACAAAAAATTAAATTGTAATCGATATCTCCATTGACCGTAACGCGAGCTCCGGTCTCATTTTTGAAGAAATAAGGTCCTATGATGCCACCAGCGTGAAAACCGTACCAAACGGTGCATTTTTCTGGATGTAATGGAGTCTGTAGGGTCTCTTGTGGATTGGTCTCACTCCATATGCGGCAATTTCGCTTATTAACAAACTCGTTAAGCCGAAAATGCGCCTCATCGCTGAACACAATTTTGCGATAAAACAACGGGTCAGTTACCAACTGCTCTAGAGCCCAATCGGCGAAAGAACGACGCATATAATGGTCTCGTGGCTTCAATTCCTGCACCAGCTGGATCTTATACGGGTGTAGGCCGAGATCTTTGCTCAAAATTTTCCACGTAGTGGTCGGACAGAGCCCCAATTCCTGCGACCGACGACGAATCGATAAATTTGGATCTTCTTCCACACTTTCGTTTACAGCGGCGATATTCTCTTCAGTACGCACATTCCTTCGACGTGCTGGTGTTGTTGCATCCTCTAGAGAGTATGTGGTACGAAATCTATCCACAGTTCGACGAATGGCTTATTCAGATGGACGATTATGTACGCCATACAAATGACGAAGTCGTCTATAAGTTGCGCGAATCGACGACTGATTTTCAAAGTAAATTTGGATAATTTCGTAGCGTTATTCAAGTGTGAGTCTATTCATGATAATTTGTCAGAGTATACTGAAACAAATTAAAAAAAATGTTTCATCAAAATTTAATTTTTTTGTGTTACATTTTACAATTTAAAGTTCTATCTAGCTTAAAAAAAACACCCCTTATGTTATTCATTTTTAATTTTTATCTTAATTGGTTGGTCTAACATTCAGGAAAAATAAATCTCAATTCATTGTAAGCTTTTCGTCTGATAAGTTATCACAAAAGCCATTTTTCTTCACAACACTGAGCAGTTAAAGCCAAAAAATTATGTCATAATAATATCATCATAACTGAGAATGGTTAGGAAGAATAATCTTATTTTTAATATAATTGTGTTTCTAACTCTAGAAGAAGTAATGATGTACAATACACAACAAAGAAGGATTATAATGATTTGGTAAATAATAAATTACTTGAAATATTCTTAAATATTTATTCTTATATTAATTCTTTTACCTGGCATGTCCCCCAGCTTTAGCTAGGGTATGCCTTATATGTTGTGAATATTTTTGGCTAATTGTTTTTACGACCGGCCGCCTGCCTGACATCGAGCCTCTTTGGGAACGCAATTAATCAGTGATGTCTAAATACTCTTAGAAAGTACATATGACTCGGAAAAATCACATTGGTACTTCCTCGGGCCAGGATCGGATTCACGCCCTCGTGCATGTGAGGCGGGCCTTTTAACCATTAGGCCACCACTGACTTTAATACTTATATTAATTACATACGAAAAATCAGTACACTATAACGTTATTAATATAAATATTCGCGAATGATATCTGGTTGTATCTTATCATTTTAAATGGCTGAGGTTTAATTTCTATTAATAACTTTATAGGCAAAATTTTGTGTATTAAAGTCATATGTAACTATAATTATATAATTAACGGAAACGAAATTATATATAATAACTCATAACTAACCGTAAAATACTTTGTCAACAATCTGATGATAACCATAGTAAATTAAATTCAAACATATTTCAAAACGAATTCGTTTCAATGTAAGTAAATGATGTAATAAATTTTAAATATTTTAAAATCATGTTCTTCATATGATTAATTAAGAAGTTCCTGATATTCAACCCTGTTTTAATGATGTGTGAGCTATTCTGGTAGGGCGTAAAAGTTTTGCTAACATATTTAGTCCTCACTCAATATTATATTATGACATACTCCGATACACTAATTAGTTCCCTCCAGTGAAATTTTATAAGGTTAAAGCTTTATGATATTACAAAAATACGGTTTTATAAAAATAATATCAACAATATTTTTAGCATTTACGAGTGCAAATATTTAAGATTTATCATTTGTTACACTTGATAATGCGCCTATATCTAAGTATTTTAGTTTACCCAAAAATTCTTATTTTAGTATAATTTAAATGACTTCTAAGAATAGTCTTAACATTACTGATATTAAGTACATGCAACTGGAAATACTACTTAACCTAAAAATAGTTCAAGAAATAGTCCAAAACTCTTTATTTTTTAATGTTTGTAGACAAGTTTTTTAATCGACTTTATAATTATATTTATTGCAATAATGAAATTTAAATATATTCAATGCAATTAAATTTAAAAATATAACGTTATTTGAAAATGACGAGAAGGATGCATAAACGCCATTTTCATTTATTTATTGTAAGATAGTAAATTATGTCTGGGACTAAATTAGTCTATATTTTCCTAAACAAAAAAAATATTCAAATCACTTTACTCAGTCGAAAGTTAGAAGGCAATAAATATTTTAAAAAATACGGACGAATTGATAATCTCCTCCTCCTTTTTTTCAATCAGTTGAATAAAGGTTTTTGGCAATGATTTAAAACCACTTAAGTTTCTATCTAAGGAAAGGCCCTCCATTGCTATAACGCAAAAGTTTGACTACAGAAAGTATTGGACGCAAGATGTCTCAAATTAGGGTTTTACGTTTAGTTTTAAGATTACATTATTATTAATTTTATTGTTCCTAACAACAAGTGGTACAAATCTCGTATATTGGGAAATTTGAAGCGAGTCCCAATTGCCTTGAAATCCAGCTCAATGCTTGAAATTGTTGCGATTGTTCACACGCCAATGCCAAAAACTACATACATATACAGTATTGAAAATACTTAAAAAATATTTTATGTTTCATCCTGTCTCTAAATGTAAATATAAATTTTATCGCTTAAGTATTGATTTGCAATATTTTATGCACTTGTTTGTGTATTTCAATAAATAATTTATTAATATTGATTAGGGATAATATATCAGAAAATTAAAAAAAAATGTCTTTTTGTATTGTAATTATGAGTATTAAATAGTATCAGATTAAATTGTGCTCAAATACTACTTCAACCCTGACGGCTGACATTAAAATATAATAGAATATAAGCAAGGGTTTTTTAAATAAATAAAATATTATAAAATTACTAAAGTAGTAAGTACTATTTTGTGGGTTAAAATATATAAGATTTGTTGCAACTTTAATAGGTTTTCTGTTTAATACTTACTTTAGAGTTTACTGTGGAACAAAATATAAAGTTGCTTAAAGAAACTTTAACAGCAAAAAGTGCTTTAAAGTAATTTATTAAAAAAATATAATGAACAACAACGATAGCTGATATTTTGATAGATAATACTCGAAATCTAGTTTAAACAAAAAAAAAATTATTTGCCAATATATTGCACATTAAAGTCCGCGTGGAATAGTGACTTCTGGCAGAAAAATATAGATATCTGTGCCCGCGACTCCGTCAGCGTGAAACTCCTTAATTATTATTGAATTGATCGCTCGACAGACTTATTATAAGTATAGAAGAAGATAGCTTTGGTGTTTTTCTACAACGATTCGCATGATTCTTTTTTTATTGAATAGGTCATAATGTTACCTTTTTAAATTAGGGATGAGTTATAGTGTTGTAAACGGTAGAGTAGACAAATAAAATCAGAAATCTCCGAATTGCTAAGCTATCGGGAGTTTCACGTGTCATTGTGATTCAACAATAAAAGATAGACATATGCCGTCGAGGAATACTTTTTATATAATTTTAAGGAGAATATTCGAGTGATACATGATTTCTATGTAGCTTTAACCTATAAGCCTGCACACGCGACAGAAGCTTGAAAAATGGAGTAACTTCTAGCGTTTTCCAAATATTTCTCTTCACTGCTCTACTCCTATTTATCGTAGCGTAATGAAAAGTATACTGCCCAGGAATATGAAGAATAATTGTGCCAAATTTCTTTAAAATCCGTCCAGTAGTTTTTGTTTCCATAACGAATATACAGACAGACAGACAAAAATTTTACTGATTGCATTTTTGGCATCAGTAGCGATCCCTAACCACCCCCTAATAGTTATTTTTTAAATATGTTTTATGTACAGAATTGGGTTTTCGAATATATATTTTTTTTGTGATAAATGGAAAGATCATATATGTATAAGTTTTATAACAAAACTATTTTTATTTATTTTTTCTTTGCAATAATTAAAAAGTTATTTCAAAATAAAAATTAAATTTTAAATTCAGTACCGAAGATCCGCCGACAGCTCCCTAATAAATCCGAGCGCGTGTGACGTCACAATGTTAGTTTTTGCTCATTGTAGCATACAGAGATATAATAATTAGTACAGTGTTTTGAGTTTTTATCTAGTAAATTCTGTTGGCATTGTTAAATAATCAAAAATGTTAAAACTCAAAAGTTATCGCTCTTGTTTTGTACCATTATGTACAAATACTACAAAAACAACTCCTGAAAAAATGTTTTTAAATGTTCCACAAGACGAAAAACGTCGAAAGAAATGGTTTCAAGCAGTGCACCGAGATTATTCAAAAACAAAATCAATTTTTTTTTGTTGTGAAAATCATTTCGATGTAAGTATAATAATAATATAATCATAATAATATTGTTATTAATTATTTTATATCTAAGTGTATAAATCGAATAAGTATAGTTCAGTAATTAATTTTTTTACCTGGGCTCCAAATCATAACCTTTAGAATCGTAGCATTAAAAAATTTTTAATTGATAATTCAAAGCTATTTAATAGTAAATCTATATGTATGTTTGTCTAATAATTGGAATTCAATTAATAGATATTTTCATAATTTTATAACATTCTAGGTTCTGTATCAGACTACATTTAAATTTTTAAAGTATATGTTATTTTGGTTTTTTATAATGTTATAATAACATTTTATTAATTCTTCTTTTATTATTCTTCTTCTTAATTTTTCATTGATAGTTAGAGTAACTGAGTAAGCTTTACTCCGAACTCGGTGTTCTGGACACACACGTCCTTTTAAAACACAAATACCATTCTTACGATTAAGTTGACCATAACCTATAGCTTTATCACCGTAACTCTCACGTGATGCTCTACAATTAATGAAATAATTATTAATTATATTTAATAGGGAATAAATACTTATTTTCATTTAGAATGGTATTTTTAACAGATTTACCTTGATGCCTTAGCACCTCGAACTTCAGCAAAATTAAAACGGACGTCATTTTTTAAAAAATTAGTTATAAATATATCAACATCAGGAATATTATCCGATTTTGCTTTTATAAATCCTTTATCACACATAGTTAGTCGAAATAAACTTTTCAAATCGTTTTTCACTAATAAATTTGAGATATTTTTATCAAGTCAAAAATAATAGCCATAAACACTGTACTATTATGAAATTGCTTTAACATTATGACGTCACAAGTATGCCGACCAATCATGGCGCGTTTACAGTCACGTGATTTGTTTTTGAATTTTATAAATTTTAATTGTTTATAATTAATTAAAAAAAATGTTTTCAAGTTTTTTGCATTAAAAATCAATATAATTAATAATAAAGTTTTACAATACATAAAAAAAATCAATACTTTTTTTTTTTCAAAATCCCAATTGATTGCTCTACAGATTTATTATAAGTATAGATTAAATTAAAAAACAGTTGAAATGAAATTAAGTCACGATTAAAACTACAAAAACCTAGGTAACATAATAACTAACTGTGTAATGTATATGGTATGTCTTCCTAATATTTTAAAATAATTTATTGATATACTGAGTAATTTGTTGAATAAATACATTAGCAATATTTTCCACAATCAAAATTCTACAGCCCTTTCTTTGTTAACACTTTTACTTCTAACCGTTAGCCACGTTGGATCTGGAACACGTAAACGACACAGTAGGATGCTCTTAAAACCCTATTAAAACGATGAGCTGTAATTTTTCAGTTGTAATTTGTTAGTTAACTTAAAGGCAAGTCTTGATTTTAGTGGTGATAAAACCGAAGCAACCAGATCCTGATTAATTAAATACCTGTAACATACCTAGTGTTATATCATTAAGTCTTCTAAATCTTGTTGTTTTGTTTAATCTTTTTAAATTATGTATAGGCCTCATTAAATTAAATACTATATCCATTCTGTTGTTTCTTTGAAACTCCGCCCATATTTTCCTGCTTCCAAGTGTTGTTTGTTATAATATATTTATTTACCTTATAAACGAAAACGTAAAATGCAAAAGCCATATTTTTAGCATAAGAAGTTTAACTTCAAAATTCACTTGCGTTTTGATATAAGTATAATGACCATAGAGTTAAGATATACTTGTTACAAGATACTTCCGGAACAGATAAATTACTAAAAATATTTTCGTTCAAATTCTTTATTTTAACAAATTATTAGTTAAGTAGTAGTTGGAAAATATTTTGCTTACCGAATAAGTTAAAAATTGAACCTGTTCCATTTGTTATGGTATATAAGTTTTTATGTTTTAGACTTTAATAAGATAACTGTTGAAAAAAATATCAGTCATATTGTATAATGTAATTTAGATAAAACGCTATAGTATTTGCTTTATTTACAATCGCTACAAATCGTTTGAAGTTTCTTATAAAAGAATATGATAATTTCCCCTGAGGAAACTTTTAACTATTGGTTATATATATATATGAATACCTAGATATGAAGCGATAGGTTTAATTTCCTTTGCTTGACATTGATTAAAAGTAGACCAGCAATTACGATCGCTTATGTATATGATATTAATTCGTTAGTTATGTGATGTTATTCGCGTTAGAACATAAAGCAGGCTTAATTGATTGAGATCGTATTAACTCACGAAATCGTTTTGTTTTAAGATTACGGTTTTTGTCAATAAATTTTTTAACAATAAATCACGTCCAATAAGGACTAGCTGGAATTACAATCTCTTGTAGGCTCACCAATGACTTGATGTAAACCATACTGTGATAGAAAATCTAGTAGTCTAACAATTTAGGGCTCATTTGTACGCAATAAGTTGATATTTGTATCACGAGTAATGAAAACAAGATCATACATATAACTCAAAGATGATATCATTTCTTTATACTTCATTTATGAATAATAATTAAATATTTTTGACCTATAAAAGTACCCAATAACTGCCTTATGTCTTTTCAGTTTCACGACTAACCAACACTCCAATCCGTTTGAGACTACCGATAGTTCTGTATATTTAAGTCCGTTCTGAATGTAGGCCCTTACTGTACCTCTTCTTACTGATTCATTAATCCCTCTAGTGGTTTATTTATTAATGAATAGCCTGGAATATTGTTATAATTAAACCAAGCCTCAGTAGTAGTAGCATGTGTAGTTTAAAGAAAAGCATGGTTTTAAGAAATTCATCACTGCCAGTGTTTAAACATATTTTAACTAGTTAAGATGACTACAAAAATATTGTGCGTAGATACTAGAACAACGTAAACAGATACAAGAAATTTGTTTTCAAGAGTAAAATTCAAGTATACCGGATAATAGTAAAGGATTAAGTATATTAAATGTGACTTAGGGATTTATTTCCGAAATGTCATAAATTTTCTGTGAGAAAAAACTACGTAAGACGAAAATTGATCATTGAAATATTTGAGTAACATTAAAAAAATATATCCCAAAATAAAACACTTTAATTTTAGATTTACTACCAAAATATATAGTAAATTTAAAAATATTCTATTACTCTACTGATTACAAAATCACGTTCCATTTAAATTTATAAAATATAAAAATACAGCAAAAGCAATGAATTGAAGTTTTAAAAAATACTATTTAATTTAATGCAGTAATCTGACGTAACCATCCAACTAAAACGGTCCAATAATGTATGTATATCATTCATCAATAATAATATAGTATGGATTGTAAGGAATCACTTGAATTGATAGATAACTAAAACATTATATAAAATTAATTACCTTATTTCTGAACAAGCCACAGTCCAACGATCTGCCACTAGGTCCGTTTTACAGATATTTGCATAGGATAAGTTATAAGATTATTGTTATTATAGGTTCATGTTATGTGATACAATTAGTTATTTCTTTTCCAAAATAAAAGAATGATGGAATACAAAGTAAAACAAGCAAAATTTAACAAAAATGACTTGTTTATTGTTTTCTAAAATGTTTACTTTTGCTTTTATATGTACACTAGTAAACCTGGCGAACTCCGTTTCGCCACCAGAAGGCTTTTATATAACATTTCGTTTGGTGATTAAAAGAAGAAATTTTGTTTTGTTTTATATTTGAAATGGAAAATTTTTATTTTATTTCACAACTGTCATGAATTCATTTCGATTACAAAAATGAAGTGTTATTTAGTTGAACTTCTCTAAGTAAATGAAAGTGAATCCATAGTAGATACCGAATCGAAGCGTTATACGTGTCCGCAAATTATCCGTTTCATTGAAGTGGTCCTTTGTAAACCACATTTTTTGTTTTTTGGTCTAACTTTAACACAAATAAAGCGGATGGTTTCCAAACTCGTGAACACGCAAAATATAACTGCCCATGTGAAAAACACTGATTTTCTAAATTTATCCCGCAAATACTAAATGGTTTTAAGAGTTCAAACTACAAACACATTACCTAAATATTTTTATTTTTATATAGTAGATTTCTTACAAATATCTAATTGTCATCCATACTTCATTACATATCTGTCATTATACGTCAATTGCATAGCTGTCAATTGTGTTATTCCACGTTTTATAGTGACTGAAGTTTCATGTCAAGTCCCACGGGAATGCTGTCGAACGGGATAAAAAGTATCCTATTGCAATTTCCTGGTTCTAAACTATCTCCCTGCCAATTTTCAGCTGAATCGGTTCAGCCGTTCTTGGGTTATAAGTGAAGTCACTAAAACGACTTTCTTTTATATATATATATAGATTACTCGTATAGGATACATTTTCTTAGATTACATATACTTACATGTATGTATTAAAATGCAGATTTAATAATGAAATAAATTATAATATGTATGTATTTGGTAATTTGCAATTGGTAACCATGAATTAAAATAATAAGTTTAATTTGCTTTAAATATTTGGTAATTGTCATTTGACGTACGCCACTCTCAACAATGCACCACTCTCTCACTCTTTGACGTTTTTAAACGGTTTTATTTAGCTCACCCCGTTTGTTTTATTATTTATTCTTGGGTCAAATTTAGTAATTCAAATTTCACACTCTTCCTGTCAACCGATTAATCTGAAATTTTGTATACACTTTGGATTTTGATGACAATACAATCATGTTTATTCATTATCATTATAAATTCAAGATGGCCGCCGCTACAAAATGGCGGATAACGTAGGTTTTATCAATCCCATCAACATGGGTATCAAATGAAAGGTATCAATAAGTAGAATACAATTTACTATGATAAATTGAAATCTAGGATGGCCGCCGCTACCAAATGGCTGATAACAATTTTTTAGAGGAGTTGGACTGCAATAAACTAACGGGCAAGAAACCTTGCAATAATTCATTATTGCAAGGTTTCTTGAATTAAACAGAATGAATTAAACAGAATGCGAAATAAAAACTAAAAACTAGAAAATAAAAATAGGTAAAAAAACTAAAGATGACGTACATTCATATTACGCTCCGCTCGGATTTAGTTCATGTACGACATATACACACTTACCTCTGGCATATCTATAAGTTGCAACGCTAACGACACTTAATGCGACAGATATAATGCGTTTAGGGCTTGGGCATGATATACAAAAGGATAGCTATATATTTCAATGATATAGAAAAGGATAGCTATATGTTTCGAGTTAATATTCGAATCGAATAGGTTTATACTCCAACCAAATTCGATGTGGAATGTGAATTTTATTAAAAGGGCGGCATAGACTCGAATAAAAAATATCGATATTTAAAAAAATCATAACAATAAATAAATATTTCATATTCATATTATTTCGATAATTATTTTGATATATCAAACATTAATATTATTTTTGATTGTGAAACACCATTTTTAACAGAAGTAGGTTAAGGATTTATCCTAATAATACAAAATAATTAATTTACCTGAAAAAGTTCCGAATTATAATATTGATTAATTATTATTATTATTAATAAAAGTTATTTTGAATGAAATTATTTTAATGTGAAAAGCATTAGTATTTATAGCAAAATTGAAAATATGGATAGAATACTTATCGATATACCTACCTAATTTTTAAACTTGCAAATCGCTAATTGAAAAAATAATAATAATAACTCCGGCGGCCTGGCGCCTGCTATGAATGGCCACGCGTGCGCCCGCGCGACTATACGGCGCCTTAACCGTTTATGGATCTGATGTTTGAAACATTTTTTCAATAATGTCGATTTTGAACTTATTTAGCCTAAGTACGCACTGTAACTGACCTCTGCTTGACATTTTTTAAGTTATGTAATTTTTGAGCCATTAAACAACTCTTCTATATACTTTTAAGTAAATATTATATAGGTACATACAAGTACAAATCGTTTTCTCAATTTACTCCTGTTGAAGTATGTTCCGTATTCTAGATATTCTCTTAGGAAGCTTCTGAACGAAAGGTAATTTGTATTCTAATGGTATATCTTTAACTAAGTTGAGGTTATTGATCTATCGTTTCTTAACAGATTATGGAAAGCCTGACCGTTCATTCATTTTGCTGTATCATTCCTTGATTACCAATATTGTTTTAATATTTTTGGATCTTACAAAGATTTTAGTAAAAATTATATTTAAAATTATAATAATTTTAAGGGGACTTAAACAACTACTATATGAATTGTTAAAGTTTAATATTTTTAATATTGTTGTTTCTTTAAGATAAGTTATATGTTTATAAACAGTTATTATTAAACAGCTTCAGTATATACCTACATATCAAAGCGTATTTGGAGAGTAAGAAAGGTTTTAGTCAGTTTGAGGCGTCATATAAAATTTTAAATTACCGTTTTAAATTGTAATTGCGTTGGTGTTATTTATGAATTTGAAACTTTGTTTAAAATAATTTCGAGTGTAGGTACACGAAATATAAAAAATATATTATTATTATCGTAAAGAACAACTCAACATCGCTTCAACTTTTTCTTTCTAATAACTGATTTACATGTATAGTGCTGCCATTGAGCAATTTGAATTTAACTTTGTCCTATTTGTTTTTAATTTTTCGTTATTGTTGAGCATTTCAACTTCTTTCGCTATTAGGCGGCCACATAAAAACTCATTACAGAATATTTTTATAATACCTAGTAGTAGGAATCAGAGTATCAGCCATGAGGCAAGGCTGACGACGCGTACTTTTTTTTTATAATTATTTCTATGAATCCATTTTCTTCCCTTGTTACATATATCGAATTTTTTATCATAATTTTATATATAATTTTTGATACAAAGAATAGGTTACTTGAATTTGATCAGAATGAAATGGAACAGAATCTTAATAAGAGATGCTGAAGAAAATGTATTTTTAAACCTTTATATCTGAAAATATTGACCTACTTAACTTTATTTATTACTTTATGGTTTAGTAACGTTCAATTAACTCGGATCATCAATTTCATATTTTAAACTTGATTAACTATAAAAATTTTCTACTTTTAATTTATATAATATTTACTTGTTATAATTTTGTATTATTTTTATATTTTAAACTACTACCTGTATTGAATGATTCATATTCTATGCTAATATAACAATTATTTAATTATATAAATAGATAAAAAATTAATAGAATACTTAACTGATTGATCCTTCAAAAGACTGATATATTTTTGTAAGACATTTGTTTACCCGTAGGCTGTAAAAGTAATAGAATATTAGTAACATAGAAGATAAAGGTATGGGAAAATATATTACTATATCTCTTGTCGTTTCCTTAACTACATATGTATAACCTTTAACCTATGTAGGGGAGAGTCGGTTATATCGTACCACTTTTCACTTTAACTCAAATTTTTCGACTATAACACGTCTTACAATAATTAATGTTCTATATAACCTAAACTTTTAAAACTGAATTCAACATGCTAACCTACTTCTTTATATACCGCTTGAAGATAGCAAATGTTGCTTAGTGTTCTCAACCTCCGATTCAAACAATAGTAGGTACGACTCAAAATAATAAATACTCCAAAAGAAACGTCTTTCTTTTCTAAAATAAAAAATTAAAAAGTCAATGACAAATTTAAAAATTACAATAAAAAACACTAACATCTGACGCACGCGCAATGGCTTTAAACCGTCCGACAGCTGGCAATCGCTATCCTCGTCTGACTAGTGGTGTTACGCGCTAGCTCTCTTTCACTCTACTTTTAATATTTACTATATTTATTAGCCAGCAACCCTTATTGGCGGCCAGATTTAATTAAGCAACCGTATATAATAATATACAGAAAAAAATATGCTTTAATTTGATATATAAATTATAAATGTACGTTGTGGGTGTATAAATGAAACAAATTCATACCTGTGTATACCTGGCTGCGAAGAGGTGCGGCCAGGTGCGCAACGGCAACCATAATTTTTCAGAGTCTTTATAGATGTTGCCGTAAAGTAGACGACATTTCATTGAAAAAAAAAGTCAATGAAATTTCTTACGGATTATGAATTATTAATAATTTAATTAAAAATACTAGCGGCCACTTTTTGATAGGCAACCTGGTGGATATAAATTCTCCTAATCATGAATATGTGTAAAAATTTGGTTTTCAGCAAACACTCGATGGGTACACTGATTCTGCAGCCGGATCTTAGACTATTAGACTCAAAAAATATAAAGGCAATGATAGAATAAAATAGTTATACTTTTTTTTCTAATCAATGGCTAGAACTTAATATTATTAAAGTATCAGAAGGTTGTAAATCTCTCGCTGCTGTCTACAATAATTTTTCTTTACCTTTTAATAGAATATTATGTCTAACATTTTTCTCATTCAAATGTATTTAACTTAACTGCTGTCAGAGTAACAGAATACGTAATAAGTAATACTCGTTATGGTTTTATATATATTTTTTCATATAATTGAAGCTACAGATAAACTAATTACATATTCAAGTATTCCACTTGTTACTTGTAATGATTGCAATCTTAAGACACGTTACGAGAAACGAGTTGCTCTGGATATTTATGTCCTTTTATTTAATTTTGCAATAGGGGAGAGTTGGTTATATCGTACTAGCATTTAAATCGTACCACCCCTTAATTTCCCATTTAATGAATATTTTTTTTTTACATTGACAATGCCAAATCGTGGCCCTGCACCATCCCTCTTCACCCACTAGTTTACATCGACGTGAGTTAACAACTGTGCAAGTAATAAAAAAAAACATTTTTTGTAGGAATTAATATAAATATTGTCGTACATTCGTAAGGAGAGAACTCGTAATCAAGGTTAGCTATAGTTATTCAGTTTTTTTTATTATTCCACAATTGTATACTAGATTATTGGGGGTTTTTGTTGCATGTCTAAGTTTTGAGTTTATGCCGGATATTTGCTTTTGTTTTAGAAATGCCTTAGTTGGTTTAATCGTACCACTTGCAGTTGGTTAAATTGTACTGGTACGATTTACCCGACTACCAACCGCAAGTACCTATAGTACTACCGCAAGTACGTATAGTAAGTACTTCCCAAGGCCAAAAACAAAAGTTATAAGAGGAAACGATCTCATTCCATCACCAGTAGCGATGATTCAGGAGAGACACTTGTTGTAGCACTAGATGATGATGATGACAGCGATGATTATCTTGAAAATATATGTCGAAAGTGCAATTGTTCTTACTACGATAAGAAGGGTCCAAAAGTTGATTCGATTCAATGCGTTCGCTGTAAACGGTGGCTACATGAGACGTATACTTCGAATTTTTGAAAACATTTGTCATGATTGTTTCCATTAAGAATTATGCACAATAATTATATTACAAATAACATTCTTGTTAACTGTTACTTTATTAATATAGTTTACTGTTTTTTTTTTTGTCTCATTTTTATTAGTTATGTTGATTGACCTCATTGTCATAGTATAATCATGTTATTTTACTGAGAAAGCTTATAGTTCCTTTATATAATCTAAGAGTTAAAAATTTAATGTCTTTCATTCAGTGGTACGACTTAAACACCTAGGTACGATTTTGTAATGTGGTGCCCTGAGAGAGGAATGAAAGCCGAGACTGTTGAATAGATACTGTCTTTATTACTAATAGATCGTACATTAAATAGGTACAAAATTAGCTTACGTAGTATATAATGGTTAATAATTATGTTTAGTTACTATGTATAATCTATTCACTACATCTCATCTCCACCGCAATAAAAAAAAATAAATAAACAATACAATTTATTTTATTTTAGCTTATATTACGAATGTTAATATAGTATAATATCATATTATAATTACTATCTCTACAAAGTTTTGAAGTATTTAGTACATAAACTTTTAACAAAATTGTTAGGTAATTGGTTCAAAATACATTTTTGTTCTGTTTTTGTGAATAACATAGTTTTTATTATCCTTAATTATTTCTACATTGGGTGAACATTCCCTTATTACTTTATATGGACCTGAATATATGTTTTGGAACTTACTGCCGGTTTCATTTTTTATTAAAATCAAATCATTCTGTTTATAAGGTATAGGGTTTATATTACGATCATATTTATTTTTTCTTTTTAATTTACTAGCTATTAAATTTTCTCTAGCCTCTTTTTGTGACGTTTGTAATCTGAATTTGAGTTCTAAAGGATAATTATCAAAATTGTACAAAGGATCAACTTGTGCTGATTGCAAATTAGATGGTAAAATACATTTCTTACCGAACACCAACTCATAGGGAGTGAACTTAGTCCTCGTATGTACTGCAGTGTTATAGGAAAAACACCAAAATGGAAGCCACATGCTCCAAGCTTCTGAGTGATTGCCTGTCTGTATTAGCAAATACCTAGATGTTTGTGAGAATTCTCCAAGGCACCGATGCTTTGATGATGATAAGCGGTAGACTGCAGCTTGTTAATATGCAAAAGTTTACAAACCTCTTTCATTGTGTCTGATAAAAACTCCGTTCCCCTGTCTGTTGCTATCTCCTTCGGGATACCATACCTGAGAATAAAATTGTTTACGAAGTTCCTGGCTACCTCATCTGACCTTTTTGATATTAATGGATAGGCCTCAATATACTTGCTCAACTCACATTGTATAGTTAAAATGTACATATAATTATTGTAATCTTTCTCAAACGCTGAAGTTGCCGTTGAACTTATTGTCATAGGTTCCTTAGTATAATGTGAAGAATGTTTTTGTTTTTGACATTTGTCACACCTTTTTATAAATTCTGTAACATCAGCTTCTAATTTTGGCCAGAAATAATATTTCTTTATGTTATTTACCATTCGTCTTATGCCGGCATGGCCACTTGTGGGCAATATGTGAAAATCGTTTAAAATTACACATTTATCGTCTTTATCAGTTATTCTCTTTGTTCCCCTTAAAATACATACACGTGGTCCGGACCAATTACTTATTTTATTTACTTCATTTACTAACTTTTCCACAAATTTATTATTTTTCTCAGTCTTAATAAAGTATACTTCTTTAATATTTATTTTCCCACAAAATATATCCAGCTCTCTCACAAATTCGCCTGGCGATAGTTGCGATCGAGAAGCTAAATTAATAAAAATAGTATTCATTGAGGGTACGTAACTCAAACATCCCTTCTCATACGTTATCTCTTTCAATTTACGATATCGATTTAATTCATAAGCGCTTATGAAACGTAATTCCGTGAAATATTTCGGTTTGCTATGTATTTCTACAACTTTTGGTTGATCAGTCCAATCGTTGAAAAAATATTAGAACCGTCTGAAATTCGACACAACTCAGTAATTTCATCAAACAATTTCTTAATATCCGTACGATATTTTTCAAAAATAAGAAGCTCGTCCTTTTCAATGCTTTTCAGTTCAATACCTTCTATATAATTATTATATTATGCAATAATACATTTAGCTTCGTCTTAGTCAGCAATATTTTACCTTGTCGTCTAGCGGGTCCAATTTTTATTAAATACTGTCTCACTACTAATAAATCTTCATATAATTTCTTAAAAATTTTGCCATAAAGTTTAAAAATACTTAATATGCATAATAGAATATTAACATACCTGTTTTAAACCCTGGATCCTCCGCATATTATTAAGAATTGTAACATTTATAAATACACCACTATACATTGTATATTTAGTTACATACATTTAGTTATACATATTTAATTAAACTAAGTTAATATATTTAGATAATATTTTTAACTAATAAGTTTTTTTTTATATATATTATATTATAACAATATTGATTATACTTTGGTAAATAAGATTACAGTCCACTAAATAATGTCCATAAACATATTTAATAGAAAAGAAGTACACATATTTATGTAATCGCACTTTACCTCATACCAATTTATACGCTTTTTAACACTTTTACACTTTGCTATCATCGATCTTCAAATCGGGGTAACCCTGGCGCCGTCGAAAGGAGAGTCGTCGCCCCCTGCTGCCACTCGCGTTCAAATCAAATTCCTGCCGTATCCATCTCATATGACATTTCCAATACATCCGGAATACTCCATACAGGACTACCAAAACTAGGCAAAGTACCACCACACATAACAGGACGCTCGACTTTTTCATATGAAATCGAAACTACTCGATTGGTGTATCATTTGTGCCCCCGGCTGCATTTTGTGCTATCACGATGTTCTCTTCTTTAGACTGTTGTTTCCCCATTTTCGAAGCACACTTTTACAACACTAGCGTCGCTGTTTTTAATAGTTTTTAAAACTGTTTTTAAAAGTTTTAATAGAATTCGTTTTATTATCCGACGAGTGCATTGTGACGAGAAGACGTTGTTTATAAATCACTGTCCATATATGTAAAATCGGTCGGCGACGCGGCGGCGGACGGTGTCAGAATACTCGCGCGCGTGAATCTACATACTTTAGGCAGGGTCGCCATGTAATGTGGTGCCCTGAGAGAGGAATGAAAGCCGAGACTGTTGAATAGATACTGTCTTTATTTCTAATCGATCGTACATTAAATAGGTACAAAATTAGCTTACGTAGTATATAATTGTTAATAAGTATGTTTAGTTACTATAATCTATTCACTACATCTCACACTATTACAGATAATATTTATGGTCAACACAATATGGAGATCTCTTATATGTTTATATTATTTCTTAAAAGAATTAATGAATGTAACTAACATCTAAAAATGGTTATTTTAACATTTAACTTTCCCATTTACTTTGAAAAATAGTTGTATAAATTACTTTCATTTTGAAGAAAGCATTGAAGTTATATGTAGGAGTAATATTCATAACTTTTCCAAATAGTTTTTGCAAAACTTATTGATGTTATCCGTACCTACTATATACCTAGTATCCATTTGAGTTTGATCGATTTTCTAGGTATTTCTCAAATGCTCATAATTGTTCAAATTGCATGAAATAGATTCCTTTCTGATGTTTGTCATGATGGTTACAATCAATCCTGCCACTCCGTTTCTGTTTCACATTGAGTCCTGGAACAGCCTGTATATTGAGCGCTTGATTTATGTATTGATGGACTAAATCTACTGCAATTGATTATGATCCTCGAAGAAAATCTCAAATGTATCTTAAGTGCTGCTATGAGTCATTGTCATTCACAAGGAATATTAAACGATTGATCTATTATACAAAACAATAAATTGTTATATTTATAAGATAAATCTAATTTACCTTTTAATGGTCGTTATAGATTCTTGGAAATTAAATTCAAGAAGATCACTTCGTTAAATACTGTACGGAGATGTTAGTCATATTTACTCACTCATATATATAAATTATAAAATAAACTTCTGCTACAAATAATATTTATTAATTGACTAGTTTTTGCCCGCGACTTCGTCCGCGTTAGTTTGGTCAAGAGTAATATATGTAGGTATAGCTGACCAGGCAGTGGTGGCCTAGTGGTTAAAGGGCCCGCCTCTCGTTGCCGAGGGCGCGGATTCGACCCTGGCCCGGGCAAGTACCAATGTGATTTTTCCGAGTCATATGTACTTTCTAAGAGTTTTTAGACATCACTGATTAATGTTGATTCCAAAAGAGAGGATTGATGTCAGGCAGGCGGCCGGTCGTAAAAACAAATAGCCAAAACTATTCACAAACATGTAAGGCAGACCCTGGCTATAGCTGGGAAATTGCCAGGTAGAAGAAGAAGCTGACCATGCAAACTCACAAACAGTATTTCAAGACTAAAATTAGCCAAATCGGTTCAGCCGTTCTCGAGTTTTAGCGAGACTAAGGAACAGCAATCCATTTTTATATATATAGAAGATATTTGATTTTAGTGTCATAACTTTGTCAGGACAGAATATAGAGAAGATTCACGTCAAATACTTACAATATCTAGTTGATCTATTGAAGAAAATTTCACAAACTTATTAGATTAAAACTAAGAAGTTAAGAATGTAAGATTCCTGTTGCCATTCTAAGTTTTAATATTTTTATATTTAAGGCTATGGTTATATATTAATTTTATTTTTTCAAAGAAAAAGAAGTCGCTTTAGGAGAACATCGAGAATATATTTTTACAATGAATCATAGATATTTTTTATAAAAGATTGTTACCATATTCGTTTACAGAAGTGTTCATACAATATTCATTTTAGAAGGTACGACACTGTTCAGTGTGTTGTGCAAAGTTTTAATTAAATCATTGATAGCAACATAATGAATTTATGTAACATTTTAATAACAATAATGTATAAACTTAAAGATCATTCATTTTAACTACAGTACAACTTGTATATTTACGAGGCTTTCCATTATTTATACATTATTTGAATCCACTTAAAGTTCAACGTCTGTTTCTAATTGTGCTCATAAAATAACTTTGTAACTCAGACAACGGTTTTCGTTCCTCAGTAAAGTGCGTCAAAAAGCATTTGACGGTAACTAACTAAACTAAACACTGCATATTAATTCAATATAACTACTGTTTTAGTATAATTTTGTTAATTTTAGAATTTCTATCTGTATTACTTATCAATAAAATTAATATACATAGGTATGTTCTATTCACATTGAAAAGAACTGTCTTTTGCTTTCGTTTTTTTAATTGCATTGTATGTTAAGAAAATGTTAAAAGTTATAACGTAAGTGTTGGGATTTTGGATTGATGATAAATTGCTGATATTATCTTGCAGTTAATATAAAAATAGCACACAATAAAAACACGCACATAAAAAACATACCTAAAGAATACAACACACACAAATAAAAACAAATAAAATAAAATCAAATAACTTAAGTGTGTCTTTTCAAAAATACATAGAGACTGATGTTTTAATGTATACATTAATTTATCTTCTGCTAAATTCGTATTGTTAACAATTTAGGTACTTCATAAAAACATTGAGTAAGTATGCCAGTTTAAACAGACGATGCAAATTTACCTGAAGGGTAAAATATGTACATGATTATGATAAATATCAGACGTCTAATATTGCTTTGGAATCAATTCTTTAATCAACAATGTGTCGTATTTATATTATAAAAGCACAATACGCATGTAGCGGAGCTACTTAATTTTAAGATTAAGATTTCATTCATTTATATTGTAAATTTAAATTTATATTCATTTCTATATTTATATGTTAATTGTTTAAAATTTATGTAATATTTTTTATTTCTTGCGACGGACAAACTTCTTATTAAATTGTATATAGCGAGGATACACGATGCGTCTATAGTTCGCGTCGTCCGGGCCCGCGCACCTATAGCCCCGCTGGCCCCCGCTAGCGGTCCGCTGGCCAGCTGAGCGGGCACTTCGCCGGGCTCGTCAGTCCACATAGACTTTAGCTGTGCGATGCTTGTCCGTCATCACTACGGCGACACTCGCAGGCGCATCCTCGCTTACGAAAAATAATCCCCTTCTGTATTAATAGCTTTTAAGTAGTTTAAATTGCTAAACCTTGCTGAAAGTATGTACATATTAATTGTTCCACGGGTTCAAAGAGATTAAATTCCAAACAATTTCGTTATAATATTAATGAGATTTTAATCAACTGAACAGGAAAGTCTATTTCTATTAATTCTTTTCGGTTACTATGATTGACTATTATTATTAGTTTATCCAATTCTCATCCATCGAAAATCAATTCTTTTGTGAGAAACATCAAACAGTTCGCATTCTGCTTTGTCATCGTAATATAAATAAAAGAAATTTTCGTATTTTGATGAAATAAAAATAATTCAAATGTGAATATTTAATTTTATTTAATTAAACTAAACAATGGTTTATACTTTAAAAGGAATTACTAAGTTTGCTTACTGGTTGTAACAAGTTAAAGTAATTTAGATAATTTAATGGTTTTATGTTAAGATCGCAGGCGCCGGGCTGCCGGCGGGGCGCCACTCGTCTTTTGTTAGTGTTTCGAATAGAAATTTGCAAGTTTAAAAATTAGGTATATCGATAAATATTCTATCGATATTTTCAATATTGCTATAAATAGTTATTCTTTTCACATTAAAATCATTTCATTTAAAACAACTTTTATTAATAATAAATATTATTAATCAAAATTATAATTTGAAACTCCTGCACGTAAATTAACTATGTTGTATTATTAGGATAAATCGTTAATGTACTTCTGTTAAAAATGGTGTTTTACGATCAAAAATAATATGTATTAATGTATGATATAAAAAAATAAATATCGAAATAATATGAATATTACATACTTATTTATTATTATGATTATCGATATTTGATTTATCGATATTTTTTAGTCAAGCCTATGCCGCCATTTTAATAAGAAAAAATTATTAGTTCCTCGTGGAAATTTCTTCCGAGTGGATTAGACTTTTTGGTTACGGTTTTATAAAATTGTGTTGTTTTATAAAATGTACTCCAACCAGGAATATTTCAATATGGTAATGTGTCTAGGGAAATATGATTGTAATTATGTGGAATCGCGTAGACTTTATGACGAACTGTTTGCTTCTTCAAGAAAAGTACCATTACGAAAACGATGAAAACAGTGAATTCTCGAGCCGTATACGTTTTAGTTAACTAAGTGTTATTTTAAATTGATTCATAACATAGTGAAACGTATCGATATTTGAAAAAAGTGGTATCAGTGAATCGTTAAAGTGATTAAACAATCAAAATAATGTGAATGTACGTTCGAGTTCGTCACTGGTAGCGCAGCAGGTGTGATGGCGGTAAATTATTTAATAATTAATTTAATTATTTCTATTGATAATTATGTAAATGTAAGTTGTTTCGATACTGATTACGCAGTTAAGAGGGTTGACACAATTTTTCATGCACACTGTATAATGTATAATGCACATTTAAAATAAAATAAATTAAATTCGTTATTTCAATGAGGGAGACGCCAGCCTCGCTGACGTTAGTCGTTACTAATGTCACTTCTTCTACCACCTTCCATGATATTTTAAAATGAAACTTCAATTCTTCTAAATGCTCCTGTATTTCTCGAAAGTTCTTCATAATCACTAGGACCCGGATAAATAAGTATTAAAAAATTTAAAATATTTACATAAAATATGGACGAAAAAATCAAAAATATGGAAAAAATATGGAGTATAAAATAAAATACTTTCATAATTAAACATTGTTTTGCTATAAGAAAAGGGTCACTCGTGAGTCGTGACGTACGTCGTTAAGTTACATTTAAAAACCGATGAAAAAAAGTAGCGAAATATTTATTTCAACAAAAAAAAATAACAGTTTTATTCAACATCCATTACTAGCCTTATCAAGTTGGTTGCAATACACAATGACGTGCTTCTTTAAATTATCAAAATTAAAACTGACGATTTGGTCAAAATATAGCCTTATATCTGCTGATTGGTCTCATCTCAAGTCACATGACGTGATTGGTGCATACTTAAACATACTTAATTCAGTAATTTTGTAAGCCATATCTACAGCCCTCGAAACTTTCGCACAGAATTTTGTTAATTTTTTTAGCGTATTTAATCCTTTATTTAAATCCAAAGCATTAGTGGCGGGAACGTAAATTTTATGTATTTTCGTGAATATATGGATGATTGTGACATTTTCTTGTAAAATATTCATTTAATTTTGAAATATAGTAAAATATGGAAAATAAAAGTTGGTTTTTCACAGTCTAAATATGACAGTCCATGTAAAACACATTCTAGACCGAAAATCGCGTAAATTAAAAATATGTGTTTACATATTAATCTGGGGCTGGGCCCTATTTATAAAACATTCATTTCACTCCCTCGTGTCCTGCGGCCTGCCAGCCGGCCGCGGTCTTCCTAGTTCCTCGTAACGGATGTCTTTTTCTAATGCTGATGCTTCATGGTGTTTTTTTTACATATATCTAATTATTATATTTTATATTATTGGCATTTCTTACTTTATAAGTTCTTATACTTATTGCGTAACGTTTTTAGTTTTGTTTGATATTAGTGTTTATTTTATTGTGTAGTACGTGGTAGGAATTTTGAATTATTTCCTATAAGCGTTACATACATTAGGCGCAGGGTTTTTTAAAGTTATCGTTTTGATGGCTTCCTTTTTTGTATTTTAACTATTATCTTTACAATTTTCGGCCACGCCCTAAAATGCGACTTCTTAATGTAAGTTGGTAAGTTTGTTAACAATTAATGTATTGTCTTTATAAAAATAGTATTATTTGTAACGTTCCAGGACTCGTGAGAATATATAATTCAAGATGAGGGTTGAAGCTGTTGGTGGTTGGTGGAGGTTAGGACGTGGTCTGCGGACGAGAGGAACCCTTCTATGAAGAGAAGTGTATGTAGCTGATGTACGATAGTAGTGTGACGGTATGTACTGTTGAATATTTAATATTATTCTGTTATTATTTATAGTAAGATTGAATCATTGTTTATGTTCATTTATTCAATATTTTTATTTTTATAACATTAACTGAATGCTTCCGACACGTCATAATGATTAAATAAATAAATAAAAGATTGTAATTATAATATTAACTATCTCTTGCCCGCGTCTCCGTCTGCGTGTACATCACAGTTGTTCTCTGTCACTATGGCCACTGAACCTGAACTGCTTCCACTTCATGGTTCCACCCACGTAGTATTGGGATTGGGGTCGGGATTGTGTCAACGGATAATCGGGATAAAAAGAAGCCCAAGTCCTTTTCCTGGCCTTCATTAATATCCATACTAAAATTCATCACAAATGGTTCAGCGGGATAGGAATGAAAACTTAACAAACAAACAGACAGTTACTTTCATATTTATAATATTAGTTGGGATTTGATAATAATTGCAATCACTAACAGTCATCATGCTATTAATAATGGTTTACAAAACAAAACCATCTGTAGTTAGCAGAATTAATGAGTTGAAAATAAATAAATGATTAATAAAATAAAAACACTTATATTTTGTTAATCATTCATTTATATTCAACTGAATGCATAATAATTACAAATATGCTACTTTTTAGTTTTGTATTTTATAAGTGTTTTTGTAATTTTTTTAATCATTTTATAATTTATTTTAAACCGGCAATAATTGAAGTAAGCGTCTTTGTATGTCTTTATATAAGAACAATATTGTATTATGTATTACAGATGGTGTTGTTGGACTGTACTTGAGATTCATCCATCAGGAGATGACGGCTGATCATCAAGTGTTAGATGTAAACTAACAATGAACACAGCCGGCCTAGCAGCACGTCTCCAACTTGTCTGCTACTTAGTTATTTTATATTGAATTAACACTTGTCAAACAATATCTTTAACAGTTACTGTACAACTTTTATATATAATATCTTTTGGATCATAATATTTTATATAATCCAATCTACTTCATATACTTCTCTGATACGATGCAATTACTTTGTTGTTATTTATAATCTGATAAAACATTGCTCATCTTAAATGTTTTATTTCTGTATGTACTAATTATGCTTATCATACCTTTTTCTGTAGAATAATTAGTTTTTATAAGAATAGTATCTGTTATGCCACTAGAGGGGGCTAAAAGTTTTTGTTATAATAGATTTACCTTGAACTGTTTTCATTTATAATATTAATATAAACCGCATTTATCATAAAGAAAATTATTATTGTTGAATTGAAATGAATTATAGTTATTGTGGATGTATTGTATTGTCTTTGATTTTGATTAAGCAGTAATACTTGTACTTGTTAAGCTTATATATATGAAGATAATAACACTTTGGGACTCCGTATATACATCCTTCAAATGAGTTTGTTATAAACACAAAACATAATATAACATGAGTAAATATAATCTTCAAATTCAAAGTCTTAAGCTATCAATTAAATACTAATGTGTGTGTACATGATGTGACTCATATGATGTATTATACTGTGACTTATCTTTCATACTATTAATATTTGTATACATACAAACGTAGAAAATGTCGGATTGTTTAGAAAATTTATTAAAGGTATTTTATTTAATACATTATTATGGTTGTAGAACTGAAACATGTAAATAACAAGAATAGTGTTACAAGTGACGTCATCTGTGCCATTCTAATTGTATTATACTATAATTCTTAGAATTAATTTTGACTGATTATAAATAATAATAAATTAATGTAGATATTGGCGTGATGAAATTGTTCAAACCTGATACTTAATTTATGTTAGGTATATAGCAGTTATATACATAAATATTTGTTATATATTGTAAGCAATATTTGTAATTATTTATTATTAACTATAAAACCCCCTTAATTTAATTTGATGATCACAAGGTTTGAGTATCAGCTTGTACATATTTGTGATATAAATACTGGCTTCAGCCATTTTGTACGACTACTAGAAGTAACAATGAACATTAAAAATCAAGACTGAAACTGTACCTACCTAAAAAGTTAAAAACATACTGTTTAAAAAGTTTTCTTATTCTAATTTAAATATTGTATGTTGATACTTTTCTATAACATTTGTACAGACAGGATCAACTGAGGGACAACAAGCAAATAAGTACAAGATGGGTTTTCTTCATTATTTATACAGTTGTAGGAACAAAATATTTTTCTTTTTGTGAATATTGTTTTGTATGAAGGTTTGATCAGTAATTTTTTTGTTCATCTCATTATCATTGCATTTGTACTATTTAAAATAATACTTTTTTATGAGAATAGTTGTAACCGACAGTAGTCACCGTCTCCCATGGACAGTGTTAACGCTCTTGATTGGGGACGAGGATAGGAAGGGGAGGCAAAAGGGAAAGGCCAGGAAAGCGTGGGAATAGGGAAAGGACAGCCGTCTCTCTCACTCTTCGGACGAAACGTAGACATTAAAGAGTACTTCACGTCGATCTTGGTACTTCTCCGCTCGAGCCAGCCCATGTTCGAGCTGTAGCAACTGACCACAGCTAGAGTCTACTACGTTCAGTATACTATATATGAGGGATTTAATTATAAGAATTTAAAAAAAAAATCAGAGACTACTGGATAAATTTAAATTAAATTGTATACAATAAAACACTAAGCCTGTAACTTACAATCAAAATGTTATTTTTTAATTTAAGATCTATTCCTGCAAATTCAGAAAGTTTGCAATGTTTAGTCTTTTATCCAAGTAAGGAGCCAGGTGAGAAACAAACTCAAAGGCTACTAATAAATCCATAGATATAAAAAATACATGAATAATAATCAATGTGGCAATAAAATAATATTTTCTATTACTCAAAAAGATCACAAGAATTTTTACTGAATCATAACAAGAATTTCAAAATACGGTACTGAGTTGGTTGTTTTATATACCGCCATCTATTGGTAGGCTTAGGTTTAGAGATAATTTATTTCCCATTAAGAACAAAGTTCACTTACATAGGAAACTTAAACTAGTAACATAATAATAAACATTTATGAAGTTAATGGTGACCTTATTTATACAAACATTCAAATATAATTATAAAGTTTAACAGTATGTTTTTAATTTAGCCTTAAATTTCAAAAAAGATTTTTCGTTAAATATTTCTTTCGGTAGATTATTGTACATTAGCGCTCCCTCAAATTGTATAGTTTCGTTACCATAATGTTTAGTTCTAGACTTAGGTATTTGTATCAGATGTATATTTCGTGTATAGTATTTATGTGATTTAGTCTTAAAAGTAGTTTGTTTGTGTATAGATCCTGAGAGAAGTTTTCTTATAAGTATGCATGTTTTGTATTTGTATAATTGTCCAATAGATAGTGTTTTTAGATAGATAGTTTTCTTGTAAAGTTCTTTGGTTGGAAAGCGGTAGTCCAGTTGTTGTAATGTTTTTAATAGTTGGTTTTGTGATATTTGTAAATCTTTTAAATTAGTTTTGTGTGCAGATACCCATACTTCTATTAAATATTCAAGTAAGGGTTTAGCTAATGAGTTATAAATAATAGTTCGAACTTTATATGGAATACGTCGAACACACCTGCGTAAAGCTCCAGTCAGTGATGTTATTTTAGTTTGCAAATATGTAATCTAAATGAGGTTGTCATAATAGTTTGGAATCTAATAGTAAACCAAGATACTTTTCTGTTTATGATTTTTGGAGTTTAATATTATTTATGGTTAGGGATTCGTAATTACGGATTTTTTTATTTTTAGCAGTAAAAAAGCATACAGGAGGTTTTTGTAACATTTATACTCAGCAAATTACAGCTTGTGCGTTCGATGTTATCTCATGTATTGAGTCTCCAAAAAAGAATAGACTTGTGTCATCTGCGTATAATGACACTTCTCTGTGTAATCCCAAATAACCAATATCGTTAATGTAGATTAAGAATAATAGAGGGCCTAGGATTGACTTGAAGAATATATCAAATTAAAACATCTACTAATCTATGCTATCTACTCTTATAATGTAATTTATTGTTAATATTGAAAGTTAGGTTTAAGATTAAACATTATGCATTTTTAAATTTAAATAAAAACATATATTTTAAAAAAAGGAATGAAACGGATGGATGTTATTGAAAAGTTCTGTTTAAATGAAGCTGAACTGTCTAAAAGAAGTTGTCGTTGTGCAGAAACTGAGGATTAAATGAATTGTTACATTTACTGTTGTTTGTATATTACTTGTTAGGGAGCTATTTCACTATCACTCGCAAAAACTTTGTATGATATGTTCTGTTACAAATATTACTTTAAAGATCATTCAATAAAGTTGTACCTATAAAGATATTATTATTTCATTTAACTACCGTACCTAAATGTTAAATTATTATTGAGTTATACTTGTTGCATAATATATTTAATATTAAAAAAAAGATTAACTTATGGATCAAAATTACTTTTAATATACAGAAATGGATAAATATTATGATATTTATATACTTTATGAAACGAAATATACTTTACAAAGACATAACAAACTACTTTCAAACAAATTTAACAAAATAATATAAGTACAAAGAATAGTGTAAAAAATTAACATGTACAATTGTAAAATAAAATCACGTACATAAATATATAACAGTTATTAAATAATATTAACAGTGGAAATACTTAAAGGACTGAAAAGATAGTATAATATACATATTCTCAAAAACAAGAACAGAATTGAATCTAGTAAAAATAATATTCAATACAACTGCCCTATTGGCAGAGAGGACATGAAATTCTCTTCGTTGGTAGTAGAAGTATTCAGTTCTGTATGTCTTGTCATCCCAGAAGGGCCTGCTTGTGGCTCATTGTCTTCCATAGGCTGGTCAACACCAGGAGGCAGGTTGGAGTCATGAGATAAGTCATATCCTTCATTGGCTGCGTCTGAAATTGAGAAATATAACGGCAGAAATGTTTTCGATTTTTGATTTCACTCAGTTAAATAAACATAGCCCTCACAAAGTGGTTGTAAAGCATCCCAATATCCCGAACCCAGGGTCTCTTCTGGGACAACCGATCCAACGCACTCCAAGACAAAGTTATCCCAGACCCAGAGACCTCAACCTCTAATATAGAGTGTCTGATTCACTCCAAGACAAACACTCACATCATAACAAGTAACACATGTCCCGCCTCTTTACCTGCAATACATTTAGATATTCGTGTCATAACACTATATTAAAATAAAAAGCACAATAGGATTAATTAAGTCTCAATATGGGTTTTAGTCAAAATTTCAGGTAAAATAAGAGAAATGCCTCACCATCAAAGAAATCAGAGTACACATCGCGAGTCTATTGTCCCTGCCACGGAACCATATATTCTTCAAACGCTCGAGTTGATCTGTCGTATGAGCCAGCTAACAGCTGTACCTGTAGAGTGTGATTATCTTCACTTATTATAATATGGTCAGCTATTCACCAACAACACTCCGCTGCACACGCACACACAGACAGACACAATGTACATACTCGCCGCGCCCGCGCCCCTCTCTCCCCCGTCCGACAATAATAAGAAGTAGGTAATAATAAGTACACGAAATAACTACATTATGATTCTTCTTTCCATCACACTTTTCAGGGTTTAGACACCACAATACCTACGACAAAGTTAAACACAGTCGGCGTGTTTAAATGGTGTGAATCAAAATATTTACAATAATTTAAAGATCATAAACAAACTTACAGTTTAATTTGCACTCGCACAGCTGTTTAAATTTAACAAACTATCGCTGCTGTAAATTATCCAGCTTATGAATTTATTGATATCTATCTTGTCCAAGAAAGTGTCATGTATGTTAATACGTCATAGACGAAGGTAACAAGCTATCACCATATTATAAAAACTATCGTTCTTAACAAAGCATTTTGTCATTCATCAAAAGGAATTCTTCAGAGATACAATAAAGTAATTTCCGAACGAACCCAAGTGTTTGTAATTCTGCACCACTTCTCTTGTCATGAGAGCTTCAAACTGTGCCAGGTCCCCGCGCTCGACCAACACCTCCTCCGTCTATACACGTCACATAAAACTACACTTACTACACTACTTAAATCATTAGTATAGCCAATGTAAGCAGAGCTATCACATTTTTTAACAACAAAAACTCTCCTATTGTCAACTTATTAGCAAATCTTATCGTTTAAGAGTTATATAAAGTAAATCAGAATAAAGTATATGAACATTGAAACTAAAATTACGTCACTTATCAAATAAAATGTCTCACCATATGTGTGGCATGCTGTTCGGCCAAGGCCAAAGCTCTTTGGTGATTCCCTTTAGACAGCCACATCCGGATCGCATCCTCAGCCGCCGAAGCTCTAAGGAAAGCCGCCTCGGCCTCCTCCGGGTTCTCTTCAGCCAGAACCGCTGCTTCATAATAACTAAGGTTATTTAGTTTAGTTATTTAGTTTAGTTATTGTGACATAATAACTAAGGCCAATATGACATTGAAAAGTACAATTTTGCAATATTTCTAAAGGGATCCTGTATCCGGAGGTAATGCATTAGCATTGATAATCGATTTCTTAACTGTTTTCCATAGAATAGCTGTCAGTTAGTTGGTGTTAGGTTAATGTTCGAGTGCCGCCAGTCCCCGGGCGGTCAATGACCCCGGCCACTGAACAGCAACCTGCTGCTGTACTGTAACCGGAGCGTGGGCCCGAGCCACCACCCACTGACCACTCGTGTCATACATCTGGATGGCACTTTTAATAATGGAAACAATATACCATACAACATCATGTCTACAATATATATTTATTTTCATACACATGCATAATTTAACGGGCCTAGACGGTAATTTTTAAAATGCGCTCGCTAATTTTAAAGTGCGTTGTGCTAATAGAGCTCACGGTTCCTTCGGATACCAAAATTTCGAAAGACCATGCGATCAAGGTCAACAAGTGTTACAAGCTCACTAACGAACTCACTAAGAATAGGTTCGTTGTTAATTTGTACGCTATAGAAGTGGGAGGAGAGGTATGACAGCCAAATCTCTCTACAACCTACTAAAAGACTTGAGCCTGTCCAGAACTAATATCAGGTCATTGGAACGTGCGTCGTAGGCAGCCCTTGTAGGTTCGTTTCAATTTTGGTTAGGTTTTGAGAGGAGCTTAGAGCATTTAAAGCGCGTTAGATAGGGGTCTCTTGAAGCTCCTCTCCCTGCAACGCGATAGACCTAATGGCCACACAGCGAATCTATGGAACACTAAGAAGTTTGTTTTCATATCAATAGACGCATCGTTTTCCCTAGTGGGCTCACCGGCTTGTATGTAGTAGGTCTCAGCTCCCCCGCGGCGCGGAGGTCGCTGGCCGCCACCAACCGCAGCATCGACTCATACTGACACGCTTCCTGAACGATGTTTAACAGCGATTTAAAAAAACATATATTTGTTCTATGCATATAATTAAACAATGTATATTTCAATATTTTAGAGTATTACCTTATACGTAGATATAGCTTCACCTGTATCTCCTAGTCCTATATAAATTTGTTCAGCCTCTCTAAAGTGCACTTCCTGTCGTAATTGTTGAGCGAGTGGTCAGTAAATATCTCTCGGGTCTTCTTCTGCCAGATGTGTAGCGGCAACACGTAGACCTTCCGACACTTTTCCCGCGGCGTTGTACGCTCCTACACATTGTAACTCATTGATATGAGAACTCGTTCCGCTGTATCCCATTCCTGTAAATGTTTGCAAAAAAGAAATTAATTGACATATGAAACCTACTAGAATAAAATAAAAATCGGTCGTTAGTCGTGCTTTGCTTTTACTAATTGCTTTAACGACACAACAGCAGATGGCGTTATTCATTACCAGGAAGTCAACGAATGTTTGCTTTAAGGTTAAGGTTATTTTCTATCCTCATCACCTAAAATGTTCTAGCCTCATCACCCACTGCTTTATAGCATTGCGTCGCAAACTGAAAAAAATATATCTGTTATGAGATACTAAAACGTTTAAATCTATACTAATATTATAAAGCTGAAGAGTTTGTTTGTTTGAAAGCGCTAATCTCCGAAACTACTGGTTCGAATTGAATAATTCTTTTTGTGTTGGATAGTCCAGTTATCGAGGAAGGCTGTAGGCTATATATCATCAATAGGAGCAAAGGAGCCAATTGACCAATAGGAGCAAAGATATAGTGGTAAATGTGTAAGAAACGGGAGAAATTATTTCATCTTTGAAGCCTTCCGTTGCGTGCGCCGTGAAAACGGTTCAAGATACACAAAAAATATGTAGTAAAGAATAATAGCTCTTTTAATGATCTAAAAAACAGTCCGCGACAGTATATGTCTATCTTTTAAGATTAACTCACAAAAAACCGTTTTTATGGTACCTAATTTAGTCGAAATAATTTGTTTAAGTTGTATCAAAATAATAATATTAATCTTTATTCATATAAACAAATAAATATGTTGTTGGTTAAGAGTACTTCATTAGTATTAAAAAAAAACATAGGTTTTATCCTGAAAATTCTACGGGATCTCGACCATTCCGAAAACCCCGCAAGAACGGGAACTATGTGGGAAGAACCAAAAATCTGTCGGAAGTAACTATTCCACGCGGACGAAGCCGCGGCAAAAGCTAGTATTATAATATATATATTAGTCTTTCTCTAATTTGAGCAGTAAGGAATATACCACCACAACTGAATGGCTAACAATTAACCAAACATAACTGTTTTTCAGTATCAGGGTTGTCCAATCTACTTGAACCTAACATTAATGTAATTAAACCAATAATAAATTGAAGTAGTTATTCTAAAACCATTGGACAATCTTTATTTCTATCATATATACATGGTGGCTCATAGGTAATGTCGATTCATATGTAAAAATTTCAACGCATCCATTTAAATATGTTGGAACTTCTTAAATTTATCTCTAGCTCTACACACAGTACAGTAATTTTACTTTCTTTGAATAATTTTCTGTTTGTTTGTTGATGAAGGACTACGTTTTGATGAAATAGTGGACAGGAGATGCGAATGTATGAGGTTTTGTTGAAGAAATATCCATGTTACCGAAACCGGTCTTTTTTTCAAGACAATTCTAAACCATAAATGACGAAAGTAACGCGGAATACGATCAAAGAACTTGGTGATACTAAATTCCTAACACATCTGAAATTCAGTTCATACTTTACACTTGAGATCTATGGCGAGATTCTTTTGTACAAAATAATTTGAATCCAAAAAATGTTATTAAAGCAGTGCGACATTTTTTTTGCATTTAAGGTCAAAAAACCGTTTAACCTTAGAGCTTACTGCTCTTTGGGATAAAAACCATTAAATACGAGGAGCTATACATCTCATAGTTAGTCTATTTTATTACATTATATATTAAAAAGTGAACACTGAAAATCGACATTATTTATGAGCCATCCACTGTACTTATATCCTCTGTACTTGAATACAAATTCACATAAAGCAAATATCGTGAAAAACTTACTAGAAATTAGTAGAATGTTTTCAATGCGTTTGGTAACGAAGCCTTAACAAACTTCTGTTTATATTTAATCTAACTTTAATGCCATACATATTAACCTCAACATCGTATCCTGTTAGCGCCTGTTCAGCCAGTTGACACCACAACGACCCGACGTCCGCAGACCTCGACACAGCGTCCAAGTATTGAGCACAATCCTTTAAGTCCCCGCTACGTAACGCGGAATCTATTCAAAGTAAATAGTACATTCCATTTAATATTCCATATAAATTAACAATATAGCGATCGATGAAAAGACAACCAAATAGCGCTTAGAACATTAAATCAATCCTGTTATAATAAAATCGTTCATTTATTGTCTTATACAAAAAAAAAAAATGGCTTAAAAGTGCTCTGTATTATTCTATAAGTTAATCTGTCCAAAAAGTTACTATAGCAACACACTGAATCTTGCTGTGTTGATAGTGTGCACCACATTAACATTATCCTACTATGAACTTTAAATTTAAAAGTCGTCTATATAAAAATTTCATAGTAATCATTTCAAACAATATAAAAATAAATGAAAAGAATGTTTCGGTTACTTTACAGCAACCATGATCACGGGCAGACTAGAAGTATTTCATTTAAATGAATACTCGAGGAAGTCTTAGATCTCATTAATCCTACTAATATTATAATTGCGAAAGTTTGTGAGTGTTTGTGTATGTTTGTTACTTCTTCACGCTCAAACGGTTGAACCGATTTTGATAAAATTGTATACAGGAAGCTGACATCCAGGAAAAACACATAGGCTACTTTAAATCTCGGAAATCCCAAAAATCCGGGCGCAGCTAGAATAAAAATAATGTCAATATTATAAAGGGTTCATACTGAAAGCCAGTCGATGTTCATCCAATACAATGGCCTGGATCTGACCTCCTGCCAGTAGGACTCGTCGCTCTGATACTGATACAGCCGAGACTGATACACACTCAGACATGTCAACACACTGAGGCTCCCACACACTGTACCCGTAACACATACAAACACACATATATATATATGTAGGAACAACCTTATGATCCATGTATATCTTACTGTATGTAACATAAAGACATAATGAGTAAAAACTAGGATTAATTTACAGGAATATTTTGATATGTTCTCTCCCAAAACAAGAAATCAATATGGATCATTTAACCCATTGCCAACGATACACTATTTTTAAGTTAGAAGATTTACTATATATATTCAAATAAATTTTGTACACATAATAAGTTACTTTTATCCAGTACAATTAAAAAATATATTATTAAATCTTACCAAATCAGCAAATGTGTTGAGGTTTGGGCTCCAACAGCGACACTGTTTTTATCCATTGCACGAAACTAACTCCGCTCCCGATAATTTCCTAAAAAAATGAAATACCAGACAATAAAACATCATATTTATTTGACTCAATTTATCCAGCTATGTAGTTTACGCTATATATATGAGTGCTACCTGTTCACCGGTATCAATACGGAGAAGTGCAAGTCGTCGTCTAGTATGACAGAACAGAAGCAGATGTCCGCTCTCAGTCAGCTCCAACCAATCCACCCGAGCTTCGGGCCACCATTGCCCTAACTGAACTCCTAGAACATTCACATCATTGATATTAATAAATATAATGCAACGACATCAATCTTTTTTTTCATAACAAAGGAACTCTAACATCTATCCTGTGTATGTTCCGTACCTGTAACAAGATCAATAACAGCATCGTCTGTCTGTCAGCAGATAGGCGAAGTGTTTTCGTTCTTCCTCCGTCTTCCTGCCTTCATTGATACGGACACTGAGCACGTGAGGATTCACACGCTCTTCACACGATCTACGCGACATTGTGTAGATCTTGATCTATACTCACGGTTTGTAGTACTCTATCGAGGCCGTACTCCACCACACTAAGTTGGCCAGCACGCTGCAACAGACAGGCTCCACCCACAGCTGCATATATACGCTCCCATCCACCGGACCATGGTATCTGGATTATTCATGACTATAAACTTTTAACTAACCTTAACTTTTTGTTAAAATATCATCTGGCATTTTAGCAGTTTATAAATATTCAATTTTAACAAACTTATCTCCTACTGCCTGTCTCACAGAATGGTATCTAACATCTATATGTATAGATCTCCTGTGGTATACTGGATTCAAAACAAGTTTTTATACACTTTGATAATCATTGTACAAAATCATTGTTTCTGAATTAACTCCAATTTCAAAAATAAATAGCCTCCTTACTGGCTTCTCACATGGAAATATACTGTGCTTCTGTTGAAAACAAAGCTATATTTCTGTTTTCTACATTCAAAAGAAATTAGTAAACCAGACAACTTAAAACAAAATCTAGAAAAAGATTTTTTATCATTTGAACCTGAACCCCAACTTGCATCAACATATCCTTGTCTATAACAATTATCCTTTCGTAAAACAAGGCCAAAGATTTTAGTAACTTTTGAGTACTTTAAAATTCGTTTTAAATGTTTCCAATGAGTTTCATCATATGAGTTCTAAAACTGACTCAAATAACATACACTGTAAGCTAAGTCGGGTCTGGTCAAGACAGATATATACATAAAATTACCTACCACTTGTCTATATGGAATTTTCTAATCACAAAAACTGTTCTTAGATTTTTCTAGCCTTACATTAACCTCCATAGGAGTTTCCAGTTTTACAATGTAACATATTAAATCATTTCAGAAAGCTTTCTACATATTGTTCTTGATCAACAGTTATAACATTTTCATACATATTTACTCTTAAGCCTAAACAATGCTTTATTTGATCTAGATCTTTTATTTAAAATTTACTGCTTAAATCTTGTATTAACTGATTAGTTGTCATTTTACAATTAGAGAATACAAAAAAGTCATCAACAAACAAATCTATTATCACTTTAACATTTCTTTCAAACTTTATAAATAAACAAGGTTCATACTTAGATTTTAAATGACCTAAAGATTTTAAGTGTTCATTGCCTCTCTCATACCATGCATGTGAGGACTGCTCAAGTCCATAGATGGCATGTTTATTATTATCATCCTCATACAATACAGGTTTTTCAATATACACAGAATCATTCAAAAATATCATAGGTGGTAGAGCCTAGCTGTGGTCAAGTGAATGCAGCTCGAACATGAGCTGTCTCGACCGGGGAAGTACCACCCTCTCACAGAAGATCAGTGTGAAGTAGTCTTTAATGGCTGCGTTTCTTCCGATGAGTAGGAGTGCCGTTTGTCCTTTTCCTTCTCCCATCATTTCCTCCCCTTCCCATTTTTCCTCCCCCTCTTCCCTAATCAAGGGTGGTGACACATCCACAACATGTCTTATGTATAGTGTAGGCCGTCTGCTCGGTTGCCCCCTTTAACATAAAAAAAAACATTCAGGAAAGCTGATGTTGTTGGTGTATATTTAAAACTAATTTTACAGTTAAAGAAAATAACAATCTTAGAGTAGAATAATGTAGCACAGGGGAAAGTCTCATGATAGTGTATGCCAGCTTTCTGTGAAAAACATATTGCCATTAATCTTGAATGATAATGCACCTTACCAACACTATCATACTTTGTTTTTAAACACCCATTTGTACTGAGCTACCATAGTATCACAAGAGTTATACACAAGTTCTCATTCATCATTTATCTTAAACAATTCTTATTCTTCCTCCATACTTGCTCTCCAAATTACTCTCAGTCCCATTTAAAGCTCCCTCATGTGTAATATTTGTTTTAATCTGATCATCTGATCATTGAAGAAGCTTCTGGAATATATGTGACATAAATTATATCACATTCAGTATGTGTGCTATCTGCATTACCTTTTCTTCTTTTTCACTCTGTTCCTACGCTTAAACCTTACTCAATAGGAATATTAACTGTATTTTAGGTTGGTTACATTATAATGATGTCTCCACTAGTTCTAACTGAGTTATTTTTACAGGATTATAAACCCTATAGCCTTTCAAAATAAATTCTTTATGTTTCATATCCAATTTCTAACGATTTTCTTTACACCTGACAACTTGCATTATGCATTTTGTGTATTATTAAATAAATAATGTTACCAAATTCGGTAAGTAAAGTAGAAAACTCGAAAAATTCGAAAATTTGCTAACGGTCAGTAACTATTAAGCCAAAGAGTGAGACTATATTAGAAAACATGAAGTTGACCACCCCTATATGGTTACGAATTGAATATAGCAAATAAAACTTACCAAATGCGTGTACTATTAATAAAACAAATTCTGTACCTGTTAGACTCATGCCTTAATTTGAATTGCTTGTTTGTTTTGTTTTAGGTAGCGTTAAATTTCTAATGCATTGATACGTGGTAGGGTGGCCTGAAAAAGAATTTGTCCTACTTCTCGATCGTAATACAAACTTATATTCTTACATCGAGTTCTGTTCCAAAAACAAACGGTCCTTGTCTTGTCGACGCGACTTGTTGCGAGACTAATGTTAATTATCAGTCATCTGCTTACTCAATCAACCAGTCACCTATAACACACGCAAGTAATAGTTAAAATAGATTTTAAAACATAATTGGTGTTTTATTTTATTTTTAACTCTTTATGTAATCAAAAACGTATTACATAAATGTAACTGTGAACAGTGAACGTGAATAGTATCCCATTTCTGAATTTAGGATTCTAAAAAAAATACTCACAAAAATATAGTTTTCTTATAAAGCCAGTACTTTTAAATAACAAATAAAACCTTAACTAGAACAAACTAATAATATTCCTAACTCAATACACCTTAAATAAGTTAAATTCAATTCACAAAAATAAAAGTCGCGTTCACAAAGTACTTTCCCGCGTAAAATTAACAAACAAATCGTCATCAGTGATCAGTGTTACCAGAATATTTTATTCTCGAATCACCCCGCCGCACTGGAGCGCGCGTGTAACCCCGAGATAACCCCATCACGGCACACAGGTAGTTAAGGCGGGAAAGTTGAAATAAATTCATGAGCTTATTATTGGTTTTATATTAATTAAATTCGTTCTATTATTTTACAATGATAAATAAAATTTTAAATTCCAATGAAATTCAATTATTGAAGTACAAATGCTCTAGATTTTTTTATTTTTATTGATTGCACTTTGTTTTTAAAATAATTTACCTGTTTCAGTTAACTTTTTCTGTTTTTCACTAGTTAAATTTGTTGCCTTGTGTTGATGAGTTTTTTTGCTGCAATGAACTTTTAAATCATGCTTATGAGCACGTAAATTCACCCGGCACCATTTACAATATGCCTCTCCTTGACCTGTTAATATCAAATCAAATCGACTACCTGATTTCAGCAGATAAAATAATATCGCCACTCGGTAAGGGAGATGGCCCCATTGGCGCTATATAGCCTCACCTGGCAACACTGAGCGTCAGCGTTTCAATATCACATTGGATGCGTTGGGAATTTAAAAGTTCGGTTCAATTTAAAAGTGTGTTTCCTAAGTATATTATATAAGTTTTCCATCAACAATATAAAAGCAAAACATTAGCGTTTAGACAAAACAGCCGATGTCGTCTATACAACACTCATTTGATCTGTCAAATAAATATCAATAATTTTGTCGATTGTCTTTCAATGATCTTACTTTAAATTATTTACTGTTTCGGTTCTATTTGTACTTATGATAAATTTTTGGATTAGTAATTTTTTTGTTGAAGAAAAACTAGTAAATCTTAATTTGTTCATGTTACACTACTATCATATTCAGTTGGTGTTTTTCTGTGGCTCCTGAGTTGTATCACCACGTCGTCAGTCGTGGTCAAAATGAATGAAATCCATTGCCTAGGTCTCAGGTCAATTCATTTATGAATTTCGTCAATTGAAGTTTGCTTTTGATACACAGAACCAGTCTTCTGGACCCAGGAACATATGATGTTAGAACTTGTCCTGTAATGTTACAGTATATTTTAATACTAGCTTTTGCCGCGACTTCGTCGGTGTGGAATAGTGACTTCCGGCAGATTTTTGGTTCTTCCCACATAGTTCCCGTTCTTGCGGGGTTTTCGGAATGGTCGAGTTCCCGTAGAATTTTCAGGATAAAACCTATGTTTTTTTTTAAATTCACAATGAAGTACTCTTCACCAACAACATATTTATTTGTTTATTTGAATAAAGATTGATATTATTATGTTGATACAACTTAAACAAATTATTTCGACCAAATTAGGTACCATAAAAACGGTTTTTGTGAGTTAATCTTAAAAGATAGACATACATTGTCCCGGACTGTTTTTTAGATCAGTAAAAGAGCTATTATTCTTTACTACATATTTTTTGTGTATCTTGAACCGTTTTCACGGCGCACGCAACGGAAGACTTCAAAGATGAAATAATTTCTCCCGTTTTTTACACATTTACCACTATATCTTTCCTCCTATTGGTTGTAGCGTGTTATGTTATATAGCCCACAGCCTTCCTCGATAACTGGACTATCCACCACAAAAAGAATTATTCAAATCGAACTAGTAGTTTCGGAGATTAGCGCTTTCAAACAAACAAACTCTTCAGCTTTATAATATTAGTATAGATTCGCTAAGACAATAGTACATTTAATATTTCATTTTAGTCACGTGCTTTCAGATCTCAGATGATACACTCAAAACCACAGGGATTGCGTTTCTAGCCTCTTTTGGAGAACCCGTCCCAAACCTTACGATTTTATCTTCAATTCCTACTAAATATATATATTTTTTAGATCGAATTCCTTGAAGTAGTTAAAGTTCAGTTATGTTCGACTAAATTAACTCAATTTAAGAAAATTTTAAGTTTCATAAATACAGTTCTTCTATATATTTTTCCAAGGTATTTATTACTATAGATTCTTGTTACTGATCTATTTCTATCAAATCTTACAACAGCAGGGATCCTTTAATGCTAATTTTAAACATAAAATAATACTCATCTATATTTTAAATAAGCTTTTACCTGGTACGTATTGAACTATATACAGTGTAAACTCTATATAACGACACTGAAGGGACCGTGCATTTTAGTGCGTTATAGAGAGTTGCCGTTAAATAGAAAGAAGAAAAATCAGAATTAGAAAAAGACAAAGTTTGTTTCAGACTACTGTTAGTACTTATGTACATAAAAGAGAATGTTATAAAGTCTGTTGTTTTTGTTTGACGTGTTTTGCTGCACCAGTAATGTTGTTGTATTTTTTACGTATTTTATTCATATCTTGCGATATTGAGGCATATTGGTGAAGAACGAATTTCTTAGAAAGTTTGGTATGCATGATTACGACAGTAGAGTTTATTGCGGGCTAGGATAACAAAGCGACAAAAAAACGTATACAGCTGCGCATTTTTTACTAATTTTAGCAACTTAAAGGGTACTTTTTATTACTTAATTTTGTCGTTATTGAGAGTGGCTGCGACGCTATATAGAGTGTATCATTGTATGGCAGACGAGCTAAACCAACCAAAGTCAAATGATTTCGACGCTTTAGAGAGTTTGTCGTTAAATCGAGTGTCGTTATATGGAGTTTACACTGTATTATTGAAATATATACGTATTGGACTATATATTGTTTAATTCGTCGTTAATTTGAGTAAATTGATTAATGCGGAAATTCTCGGATATTTAGTATAAAAGTAAAAGAATCGTTTAAACTTTTGTTTTTATTTATATCTAGATATAATTTTCTCCGAATATATCGACAACACGTCGTTTTGCCTTTTTCTTAAATATTCGTATAATGTAGGTATGTACCTATAATGTCATGTTAAACTACATATATCTAGTATATAAACAGCATAAGATGCAACAACTAGCTATGACTAATCACATAAATTAGAAATTTCTAAAAAAATAACAGCAAAAAACTGAACGTTATTTAAAATAACGCAGGATAAAACCTAAAACATAATAAAACACATAGTTACTTCACTGACATAAGTTAACTCCGTCTCTTTGTGCCTTTTATATCATAATATTGTCGCACAAAAACTAAATACAGATAGATTGGGAGCAGATTCTTTTTACTTTTTCCTATATGAACGGTGTCAGCTTCGTCAATAAAGTGTTGATAAATATCGGGACATTGTTTAAAACTCGTTACATTGTTAGCCAGCTTTTGAGAGCTTACTTTTTTTTAACTATTACTTTATTGGTTTTAATTTTCTATATACTCGATAAAGTAAGGAACATGTGCCGTTTTCGATTAAGTTAAATAAAAGTATGCATCATGGGGATGAAAAACTGTCATATAATAACTTTGACACTATTTTCCTTTATAACTTTATAGATGGCGTAAGTAGCTCTGAAATTGGTTTGACAATTGACATTAGGACAAATTTTAAATTATTTCAGTTGTTCATTTGCCGTTGTTTACTGTTGTTTTTGTGCTGTACGTTCTTTTTCAAACATTTGACCCGGCTTAATATATCATTGACTCCTATTTCCACGCTTTTGACGATCGAGTATCGACCCCGTTTTTTCTCAATTGGACTTTGTTTTCTGCGAGTACGATCGACCCCAGCTCTTCTCATTTGGATTTTGATTGCAAACCACGAATTTGGATTATCGATAAGTTGAAAAAATGCCACGAAAATCGGCTATTAAGTGTTACTTTCGGTGTGCGACTAAAGGTACTTATTTAGTAAAATCTAAAAAAATATTATTTTTCGTATATATGTATATACAATCAATTAGTACTCTTGTTACATCAATTTCAACCGTAACAGTTTATTGACTTCTAATGAAAACATTTCAGGTCCTTTTCATCAATTTCCTAAACCTGAATACCCAAAATTGGAGAAAATAATTCAATGGAAAAATATTTTAAATGAAGACATGATACAAAAGGAAGATTATTACATTTATAACAATATAAGAATATGTGATGATTATTTTGAACAGTTTTACCATTCTTCAAGTAAACAACTCACTCAAAATGCTGTACCAACACTATACTTAAGTAAGTATCTAAAGTAAGCAACTTCCCAAGTAGTTATAGGCACACAATACATACTATTAATACAAAAAGAAAACTATAAATATTTTATAAGTATAGATGATAATATACATTATTATTATTTTACTTTAGAAATTGGTGCTCATAATTAAAAATTATAAACAAAAAATAATGATTTAATTGAATATAATGAAATAGGTATACAAGTCATCTTAACATTTTTATATACTTACATGTGGTTTGATAGATTTATAATGTGCCCTCTTTATTACCTTTTTTATATAAATAAGAGAAAGTTCCTACAAACAGTATTGAAAAATAACTACTTTTGTCACTTCTTTACATAGGTAAAACAAAAACAAAGTGTTCTAAATATGAAGAGATTATAATTTCATTGCATAACTACAAACCAAAAAAAGTTGTTTATATTTTTTTATGTAATATAAGAAGTGCAGTGTTTAATTCAGTAAAAATTACAAGTCTATTAACATTCAATCAGAAACTCTAAAAGAAACGAGGAAGAATGGTACTTGATTATAGGCCGGATTTGTAATAAATTTAGCAAAATAGTCTGCTTGCTCTAGAATAGGACTATTTGCTTGTTTTGAGACAGCAGATGATAAAACTCTCTTATTTTATATATAATATAGTTAGTTTTTGAATTTAATTGTGGATTTTGTTGTGCTGTCAATAAACTTAAACTATCCGTTATTATAATCCACTTTTGATGAGTCTGTGTTTGAATGTGCTCCATAGCAGTATATACATACATATGCTGGATTCAGCGGAGTATATGCTTGTGAGTGAATTCAGCCTATGACCAAATCCACCCTTGATCTGACTATCATAGACAGTTATAGAGACTGCTTCATTGTTCCTAGACCCATCTGTATATATCTGATGATATCCCTGCCACCTATCAAGTTCCCTATAAATGTCTTCCTTATACTTTACAAGACTCTTGACTACAATTTTTATCTGAATAAATTTTAATTCTTATAACCCAGAGTAACAAACCTATACCATGCTAGAAAATAAATTGTGTTTATTAAAAATTTGTTCTGTTTCAGAAAAACCTTGAAACAAATATGAATTAATATTGGCAGTCCTGTTAATAGTGTCCCGCAGTTTAACAAGAAGTGGATGATTACTGACGGAGAGCAACCTTGCAATAAATTTTGATTGTAAGTATTTAAACCTAAGTGCTAATGGAGGTATATTACATTCCACCTACATTGACACTATGGGAGTAGTTCGCTTGGAACCCATTATAATATGTAAACATTTGTTTTGTATCTTTTCTAATTTATCTACTATAGTTCTTACCCCTGCAAAACAAAAAAAAAGCATATTCAAAATGACTCTTTACTAATGAATTATACAATGTTATGTTAATAGAATACTTGGTTCAGCACCCCAATATGTGCTAGTTAAAGATTTTAAAACATTACAAGCATTCTAGAGATTCTAGAGATTCTAGAGTTTCAGCATACTTATTCATCTAGAATTGTTTGTAAAAATAACACCTAAACACTTTACAGAGCTCTCTACAGACATTACATTATTATTGAACAAAATATTTACATTCCTATTTCTAATTCCATTTTTTCAAAAGACAAAAACTTTTTTCATTGCTGACCTCCAGCCGAAGGCTATCAAAATAGTTCTTTAGTCTTAGGAGAGCTACATTGAGGACTGATTGTACACTTTGTACATCTTTGTAAATCATCTGCAAACTGCAGATTAGAAACTTCACACCCCAGAGTTAAATTTAGCTGAAGTATGAATAGGATAAAAAGCAATGGGCTCAATACACCACCCTGTGATACACACCTACAAGAATATCTTGGACCAAATAACTGATTGTTGACCTTAACAAACACCTTTCTGTAGTTCAACAAATTAAAAATACAATTTACAACTTTTCCAGGTACCCGCAGTAATAATAATATTGAGGATAATTTGTCCAGATCTACATTATTGAAAGCCCCTACAATGTCAACAAAAACACCAACTAGTACTTTATTCTCGGAACGAGCATCGTGGATATCCAGACAGAGACTCTCACAAGCAGAACGGCCACAATGAAAGCCAAACTGATTGTGAGGTAAAAGATTATTACTTTCTATGTGAAAAATTAGTCTCTGTTTTATTAATTGTTGGAAAGTTTTTCCAACACACTCCTATTACAGGACGATAAGAATCAGCCAAATTAAAGTCTTTGCCAGGTTTTAATATTGGTACCAAACAGTCAGTTTTCCAATCCTCTGGGACAATAGAAGACGTCCATAAACTATTTAATAAACTTAAAAAAATAGATAGAGTTTGAACATTTAAAAGTTTAAACATCCTGTAGGAAAGCCAATCCAGGCCACATGAAGAATCTTTTCTTGAGGCTAAAGCAGATTTTAACTCTTGCATAATAAAACAACCGATCATGTGTGAATTATCACTATTTACTCCAAGAACATTATCTATACTTATCTGTTGTGAAACAGTATCCGGTGTGTATTTATATAAAAATGTTTGAACCCAATTGAGGTCAGAAAATAAGTTAGAAGTCGGAAAGCTTTTTTTGAATTTACTTTAGTCCAAATGCGATTTATAGATGTCAAACGATTTATTGATTAGCAGAATGCAGACCAACTTTTACAACGTTCTTCTTTTAAAGTGCGTTTTTTAAAGGCTTGTGCGCGTTTGAAATTAATGTAATTTTTACTATTAAGACTAGTTTTGAAATTAATGTAGGCTTTCTTGCAGTCTTCTACTACTTTTGAACATTTATCATTCCACCAAGGTACTTGGCACCTTTTTCTAGGACGGTTATTATTACTATCAGTTGTGTTATGGTTTAAGCTGGGCCTGGAGAATTTGATTGCCAATAGAATAATTGAACAAAACTTTCTGTATGAGTCATGGAGATCACTAATGTCAATTTTAAAGTTCATTAACATTTTATTAACAATTTGTCATAACTATCCCAATTTACTAATTTCAGATTGCTGTGAAAAGGAATGTTGTTCAAGGGAATAGAGGGTTCATGTTAATCTCTTACGAGATTAAATTTTGTGATAGTTGGCAAAGAATAACTGCCTAAAGGGTCCTGATGAACTTGCCAGTCACAAGGAAGAAATAAAGAAGAAGACACCATAGTTAAATATAGACTGTTTGGTTTCCAAATATGAGAGCCTATAGTTGTTGGTTGACCATTATTTAAAAGTATTAAGTCATATATGACCCATGTAATCCATAATAGCTCTGCCCTGAGAATCTATGCGACTACAACCCCAAAAAGTATGATGGGCGTTAAAATCACCTGCAATTATCAACGGTTTTGGAATACTGTACAATAAACGATCGAACTTCGCCCTTTCAAAAGCAGGAAAACTATTACCAGAATTGTAAACACTAACCAAAGAAATGCATTAATGTTTCACTTTATTAATAATTACTACATTTTGTAACGAATCATCATAAAAAGTATCTTGTTTAGAGAAATATATACCATTTTTAATTAATATTGCTACGCCATTATGATCATTACTGCAGTCATTCTTAATAATGGTATAACAACGTAAATTAAATTGAATGTTAGGCTTGAGCCAAGTTTCTGAAATAAGAGCTACATGTTTATTATTTTTGTATAATTTTTTTTTAAACTCAAGTCTGTTACTTAACAGACTGAGCGTTCCACTGTACAATATTTAAGATTTGGTGGTTGAATGTGACGATTTGTTATTTTTATCCTGTATGGTTTCTTTAATAGTTGAGCTAATAAATTGTGAACTAATACTTATATTTTGAGTTTTATTTAAAGTTATAACTTTTACTATAGATTCTGTTAATAGTCATAGTTTCAGAATTTGATAGTATTGCTTGTATTACTTCTTGGGTATTTAATTTTTTATAAAGGGAGGGAAAATTTAATGAATCTTTTAACGTGTTAGCATATGACTTGGGTTTACTGTTTGCGATTTTCTTTTGTCTTATAGGGCACTGGCTAGAGATTTACAATTAATGCACTTAGCTTTTTCAATGTTAACCTTGCATTCTTTGAAAGAATGCCCCTCTGTGCATATGGAGCATCGCGGTGAATTTTTACAAAACTTAGCCAGATGATCATAGCGTAAACATTTAAAACACTGTTTTATAGGTGGGACATATGTGGAGACAGGCAGGCGCCACATCTTAATGTGAACATAGTTATTATTACGCTCTGAGTAGGTTGCAGTGTGAAGGTGTTATTTTCTCCTTTTACTTTACGCATTATGCGTCGGAGAGAAATGACTTTTTTTGTTGTTGATATTGCTTTATATACCTGCATATTTTGTGATTGGATAGATGAGTGGGAACCGAAGAGATAACTCCCGATAGTTCGGTGGCCCCTGCTGGTATTGAAGCTTTAAGTCGTTGTTCCTTTAGATATGTAGTATTTTCTAAAAAGGCATTTGCCAAATTCGAACGCTCGAATACAACACCGACCTTATATTTATTTATTTTTTTAAAAAAATATAGTATACCTTTCACAGAGCGTATAAAACTAGTTCTAGTACATCATGTCCCTATTACCGAGTGGGACATCATTAGTACTTTCGACAAATACTATGAATTCAGACTTGGCTTCCGCATCTTCAGAGTATCGCCGACAATAATCAGCGACCCTAAAGGGAGCGAAGGCATTTGCATCCTGCAATACTGACGAATCCTCGCAATCGGAATCGCTGCTTGTGCTGAAATTCAAGGACTCACCCGAATCCTTCTTTTTACGTTTTTTCACCATCTCTCCATATAAACACTTACATATATACATATTAAGTTTTACTTCGTTACAATAAACTAAACAAAAATTTGCAAATTATATTATATAACTACATATTTAAAATAATTAAAATTTTCAAAAAGCCCGTGTCAACGTTTCAATTCCCGCGCTCTTTTCTAACCATCATAAACCATAGATAATAGAAAATTAGAAACTATATTAGAAAATATATAAACTTAACATCCGTCACTTGTCATCTGTCAAGATGTCAGATGTCATATATATAATACTTACTCTTGATACTTTAAATGAATTGGAACGTAAAAAAGTGAAAGTTTATATTTTTAATATCTACATATTCTTAAGAACAAATAAATAAATAAATAAATAAATAAAATAACATATTTGAGTCTTAACATGAAAAAAAATCTAAAAAATCCTCTGTCACAGGCCGCTAACACTTTCGAATAAATAATAGTACTTATTAAAAAAATAAAAGTACTTATACATATAATATAATTATAGCTTTACACTTAATTATTCATTTTGTGTACATCCCAGTAGTAACAATTTTATTAGCCAACTCTCTTCTATTACGTTTGGTCGCAGAGTTTATAGTTTCCATTTATAATATTAAATATAGTGTAATAGGTATGAAGCTTCTTCAAACACACCGATAGAGTGTAAGCATGTAGTATGTACCGTACAGAGCGCGTAATATTTACATGCACGTAATGGCCGCACATTAACAGCTCAGCTTCACATGAGCTCTTATCAAAAGTCACCGGATGGTTTATAACTTCCGTTTCCGAACATGGCGGCGGCGCCCGTGGCTACACCGCTAAAATGCACCTGTTGATTAGCACTTTTATATACACTGAGAGAGTAACGTTTTACAGTTTAGCTTAAATTTTCATCTCAACAATTCTATGTTCCAAAATTATTAAGATTTTATTGGTTACAATTTTTAAAGCACAATGTCCTACTTTTAGTCATATCCTATCTTCCGCTAGCTAAAGTAAAATATAGTATCGATAGATGTAAGAAATTTATTTACTATAATTTAGTGTTAGATCTATAGTTAATTAGCTTAAGTAGTTATATATATTTCGGATTCCAACAAAATCATGAAAAAATGTAGTTGTTTTATAAAGCCTCCTTTTAAAGGTTCGGTTCAAATTAAATGTGTGTTCCCTAAATACATTGTATATTTAGTTTCACGTAATAAGTGTAGACACATTAACGTTATGATATAATTGTCAGTTTGTTGTCTTGTCTTTATTTTATTGCCCAGTAGTTATCTACCACGTTTCAAGACGGCCGCTCCTCTTATAACTTGACTGCATGCCCTTGGACTTTTAATTTTACTATTTTCGTGGATAAGACGTAATTACATTGTGTGAGGTTTTTTTATATCGATATGTAGGTTTATCGATCACTGCCTCATCTTAATATTCATAATTAAAGACTATTTTATATATACTTTCATTTGAGTATAGTGTAGGTATATCTGAGTACGTGAATTTCGAAATTATTTGATAATCCACAATCCACCGGTGTAATTGATACTTTTGAGGATTGGAGTAAGATTGAATAATAAGATTTATGTGAAATGTAATAAAAATATTAATTAAAAATTCATAAAATTATGCTGTTGGTTCCTGAAGTCCGTGTTCTATTGAAAAAGATATTTTATTTCTCGAAAACAAAAATAGTTAAATATCAAATTAATTAAATAATTATATCTATCGATAAATGTAAACGTTTATTATCAGAATTGAAAATGTGTTCATTATTACATATAGTTGATGCCTGATACAACATAATACCGTATAATTCATTGGCTACTGTTTGTGGTTACAGATGTATGAGGTACACGCGTGCTATTCTAACATTTATTTTCATAAAATACTATACAATACTAGATGCTGTCAACTGTCAGGTCGTAGAACTGTTCAATAATAGTATTTTTTGATATCGTATTCAAACAGAATCTTTTTTAATAAAACGTGTATTTATAAGTAGTGATGGTATGTTCTGAACGTACTCGTAAGTTCAACGGAACAGGAAGACATAAAGTGGGTGATTCTCTCCTCTCAAGACGGTATTAATCTCATACGACTTTATCGCTTTACCTAACAATTAGCAACCAGAGATGAAACTTCTCAGCACACCATGGATTAAACGTGCGGGTGCCGGGTTCATGGCATGGCTTTATTTGTATGTGTAATATGATTTACAATATATGTTTATTGAATGGTTTTATTTAGCTCACTCTGTTTGTTTTATTATTTATTCTTTTTTTTATTCTTTTTTCATTTTTCATTTTTCTTGGGTCAAATTTAGTAATTCAAATTTCACCCTCTTCCTGTCAACCGATTAATCTGATTCTAATTTTGTATTTAATCAGATCTAATTTTGTATATACTTTGGATTTTGGTGACAATACAATTATGTTTATTTATTATCATTATAAATTCAAGATGGCCGCCGCTACAAAATGGCGGATAATTTATGTTTTATCAATCCCATCAATATGGGTGTCAAATGAAAGGTCTCAACAAGTAGAACACAATTTACTATGCTAAATTGAAATCTAGGATGGCCGCCGCTACCAAATGGCTGATAATAATTTTTTAGAGGAGTTGGACTGCAATAAACTAACGGGCAAGAAACCTTGCAATAATGAAGCACAAATGAATTAAACAGAATGCGTAATAAAAACTAAAAACTAGAAAATAAAAATAGATAAAAAAACTTTATAAGTTAAACGGTTTTACGTGAAACATACATTGCAATGTTTAAGATAAATGTACTAAAAACCAAAAAATAATAAAATAGATACAGTCATGGGAATTATAAACATATGCACAGACTAGACTAAAATAAAAGCGTGGGGCATGGGTACTTCCTAGACAAGATATTAGATAGATAGATATTTCCAGTGTAAGTAGAATAAACACTCTCTGTTTAATCCCTATATTATGGCTCAAAATACAGTACAGTGCTAAACGTTAAGAACCTATCAAAAAACAAGAACAGTTAGTAAAAGATACTTTGGGCGTTTCTGTGGGTGTGGAACTGAATTCAAGTGAAAAATTCATAGACATTATTTAGGTTAACTATAGAAAAACTGCTAGTCATCTCCCTAGAAATTGACTTACCAGCGACATCTGTTAGCAGATAGCTAAACTCAAAGCGGTAGTTCAATCGACAAAATCGACCAAGTCGTAGTAGTACCACCACTCGCCACAAGAGGGCACTAATATTAAATATTATCAAAATCAAGAAACTACTATTATATCCTATGTAACATTTATTTTCACCGTAAGTGGTTGTATCCACACATATAACGTTTGTTTCGTATAGTTAACACTGCGTTGTCAAATGTTGTATTCAAAAATTTTCGTAAGTTGTATTCAAAAAAAAAGAAAACGATAAATACAATATATTCTATAATATAAAGATGTGATGTTATGGTTAACAACACTTTTTTTCATTCAAATATTTTAAGCTAGGTAAACGTTTTGTAACAGAACGTCGTCTTTATATGGAGAAAGTCACAGGTAAAGGTAGTGCATATTAAGTTCTACAAAAATATTGTTGGATTCCTTTTTTAATTACATATTTTGCTTTTATGAATTACACTATATAAACTAGGATAAAACATTTTAGTATGTTTAAGTCTTATTATTTTATAAAGTTACATATTTTTTTATATCTGCTTTTTAGGATCTCAAATACAGTAGAGATCTTTTTGTGTAAAAGTTTTGTGTCTCAAGTCTGGTTTGGCATAGTGCCATTCATAATCAATTTATTTATAAGGTTTTATTTGAAAAGCTTTACAACACAGACAACAGTTTGTGTACTAATATGATTGAAAAGTTTAGCGACCACTTACAATTTTAATTTTATCATGTAATCAGTAGAATATTATATCTCTGTTCTCGACTTGTTTGTCATTGTAATAAAATGTGGTGGTTTCATGCGTCGTTATCGGAGTCTTGATGTTGCAAATCGTGTTTTAAAGAAGACAGATAGAAACTACTCCGTGAGAAAGGAAACAAGAAATATGCACAAATTTGGTATATGTATCATGAAGAATGTGGACTACGACCATCATTAGAAAAACCCCCTTTATTATTTCGTCTCAAATATAACAACCAATCCACACGTCTAGAAAAAGATATATGCAGAGATTAAACTGCGAGGCTATTAAAATAAGGAAATATTCTAACCGCAATAAATAAAATGGCTGGAAATTATCTAAACTATGTATCCTCCTATAAAACATGGAAAATGTCTTTAATCACGTCGCGAGAACTTAGGATTCAGTCAAAGTATTCTAAGCTAAATCTAGGGAACAAGTAATGATAATAGACTTGGTCAACAAATTAAATTGACTCTTGATATATCCGTATAACAAGCTTGTATCGACACACTACATACAGACCGTTTACAGTTTTGTATTCGTGTACTCTGGTGGTTGTTGTTGTTACTACCATGTGCAATTATTAATTTTTATTGCATTTCATTCGGTTCCGTACCAATATACAGGGTGACTGGTGAATTACTATCGATACTTGAGGACGTGATATTTGACGATCATATATGACAAAATAAAAATTAATGTAACATAAATATTAATAAACTTCTAAGTAAAGTTAACCAAAAGTTATGTAATTAATTACGCATCGTGTGAACACCCTACAGATTAGGTATACACACACACACACGCGCGTGTCTGGCGGCGTGGTGTTGTATCAGCACGCCGCCGCACGCGTCCACACTTGGAACACTTGGAACGTGTCCACTCTTTATTTATTTATACGGAAATTTGGTCTAAAATTAAGTACCTATTTTTTTTTACATAATTCGAATGAGAATCATGTACCGAGTATTCTCCTTAAATATTGATAGTAATTCACCAGTCACCCTGTATATGCGACATCTATCTGGTTGTCTTGGGTTCATGAGTTGTATGTATTTATAGGATTTATGAGTCTGCGGGTACGAAACTTGCGATGGCCGGAGAAGCGGCGGAGCGGGGCGTGCGGCGCGGGGCGAAAAGACAGCGGTGTCTTGCGTGTGTACGAAACAAACAACCGCTCACGTAGTGTTGTGATAAACATGAATTCACGTCGAAGAGAACTATTGGAGCCCAGTCTAATGACAGAAATTTTATTACCTAGAGATGATATTTAATTTTCTACACTATTACGAGCTACGTTGTCATTCAAGAAAGTTCTACAATTACACAAGAATGAGTATAGAGACATTCGATAATGTTTTACAGAAAATAAGAAGCAATCTGGCATCAAACATTTTCGGAAATCGTTTAAAATAAACGATATTAACTCTTCATTGTCAATTTGTATATTATTTTTTTGGTTTTCATAAGTAGTCTTATAGAATTTAATTCACAGATTTCAGATTGGAAGGTAATTGGGAAATTTTTTAACCCAAAAGGTATTGTAATGAATCCGTATTGTCCAAACATGATTGAATTAGAAGCCTGTTATCAGAGCGTTTTGTTTAGGCCCGATTTTTCAATCCTTTGATAAGTCCCTAGATAACTAACTGACGTGTAAAAATAACTGGCTGTTTAACAAGGGAGTAAATATTTTCAATTTTTCAATCGTTTTTTAAATAAAGAATAGCTATCTATCTGTTGTCTATTAATATCTGTCGCAAATTTTACAGTAACTACGTACGAGCGAGATGCACGTATGCAGTCATCGTGATGTTAGACTTTAACAAGTTATGATTGACATTTGGTTTGGTTTCATTTAATTAATTTTGTTCTATTATATATAAAAATGGATAAAAAGCGTGAGCATGCAAGTAATTTCGATAAAGCCGAAACGCGATTATTGACGGAATTGGTTACCAAATATAAGCATATAATTGAAAACAAAAAAACGGACGCCGTGACCAATAAAAATAAGGAGGCTGCCTGGGGCAGAATAGCTTCTTCTTTTAATGCAACTACTAGTGGTACCGCGACACGTAGCTCTAAAACATTAAAATTAAAATATGAAAGTATCAAAAAGGCCACGAAGAAGATGTCCTGTCACAGGCAGGAACTTTATCGCATGGGTGGCGGGCCATCTAATGCTCCTGATTTCGATGACGTGGAGGAGAAGTGCTGGCTATATGTTCCAATATTACAGAATTGTAGAATTATGCAGTCCGCCAAAATCACCAATTGTTACATAAAAAGTTCCAGTTGCATAAAAGAGTAATGCAAGTAATAATTGATGCATTGATGGAACACACTGATTCCTGAAACAATAGAAATAATGGTTTTAAGTAAAATAGGTCCTAAAGGAATAGTAGTTAGGTACTTACAATTAATTTAGGTAATGATGTGTATGATACAAAAAATTAACTTACCTTTCTGTACTGTGTTCAATTTTGTCCTGAATTGATGAAAGCAATAGCTCTACAGTGTGTTTTGTCAGGCGAAATCTTTTCCAAAACTCCCTATCATCCCATGTATTAAAATTGTCAGGTCTCTCTTTTACAACTCTGTCCTTTCTCTGATCAGGTTTAATATAGTTCAGTGCCTGCCAGTCCTCTTCAATCGCTGCGTCGTCGATTTGCTCAAAAACATCCATTATAATGTGCGTGAGGTAATACAATCTATTTTATTTATTAAACAATAAATAAAATCAGAAAACCTACACAACCTCAAAATTTCATAGATGGCAGCTAGATAAATCCACAGATAAATCTTAACCATCCCTTGAAGCAGCAGATAACTTTATTCTCCAGTTACCGCCTATATTCGGCAGATAACATCTATCTGACAATCGAAAAATTTAAAATCTTGTTATTCATCGAATAAACTTTATTCGACAGATAAAATTCGCTATCTGAGGATTGAAAAATCGGGCCTAAGTCACTTATAATTCAAATGGCATTATGTTGAAAAGAAATTTGCTCATTCAATTAATGTTCTTATTTCTATGTTAATATAGTTGATATTTCAATAAAACGATTCTTATCACATTGTATAACTAAATTAGCCGGTCTGTAGAATATTTCGGGTCGTTTGCTTTTAATGAGATTGAGAGATTTAATATTTTCTTTCCGTTTCACACTGCTATATTTTTGAAAAGTTCTAATAAAAAATCAGTTATGAATAAATATACATTTTATTAAAAATATTTTAACAGTATTTAATGTATTGACTTTATTATTTAATAATTAAACTGTGTCTTTGTATATTTGCACTACGAGTATGCATTATTTTATTCTACATTTTATTCCAGCATTAGTGAACACGGGAAAACCTCAAAATACAGTCAGCGCATTATGCTTGCATCTACACTCTAGGATAATAAGCCAGAATATTAAAGAATTTGTGGATAATTGCACTTACAGTGTCTTACTTAGGTACACACGTTGCATCTTCATATAAAAATTATTTAATAAATCTAAACCGTTTTAATAAAGAAGTGATTTATAGTTTTAATTATATTAGAAATTTGAAGAGCTTGACAATTCTTTTAAGAAAGTTAGAATACAATGTAATTTCATGAAATATAAATAAGTTCCTCCATCCATCAAAATCTTCTATATATATAAAAATGGATTGCTGTTCCTTAGTCTCGCTAAAACTCGAGAACGGCTGAACGGATTTATCTTATCTTAGTCTTGAAATGTTCGTGGAGGTTCAGGGAAGGTATAAAAGGTGAGAAAAATTGATTCATTTCCGGCAAAACCCTAAAAACAGTCCTTTTCTATTTCCCATACAAATGTTTTCTTTGACATTAGATTTGACAACTAACTAATATGTCAATCATTCTGTTCAATTGAAACAGGAAAAACCTGATTTTTTATGGCCTCTAGGATGGAATAGAGTTCGCCCGGTCAGCTATACATATATTACTAATGATAAAATTAACGCGGACGAAGTCGCGGGCAAAAACTAGTTAATTTATAAAATCATAACTACATTATTTGAGTTATGTACTTATAAAATAAGAACTATTTTGTAATTCAAGTCAAGAACTGAACTCTCACAAAAAAAAACACCACATAGCATTAACAATTAATGTATACACCAAATGCAGTATCAGTATTCATAGAAGTAGGTATATGTACATAAGTCTAAGAAATATATAGAATAACCTTTGTATAAGTTACTACTTTGAAAAAACTAAGAAATTGCACAACCTTTTCTTTTCCTTTTATTTTTGGCTTTCATAGAGCACATATAGGACTAAGATTAGAAAAATACTACGTATAAATAAGTGTGAGTGAATCTGGATTATAGGTTGCTAAAATAGATTTCAGGCCCATATCAATATTGTGACACTATCTCAAATAAAATGTCGTGTTCATTTCCTCTTATTTTTTGTTATTTCATTAAAAGATGAATTGTAATATTTAGTATTAGTTAAGTTTAGTTTCGTAATTAGAATCACTTGCAATTATTTTAAATAAAACAACGAAATTGTAAAATGTTAAGAAATTATTACTGATTATAATTATGCTGCAATCAATTCAATCAAATACATCATTTTACTAACATGACACTGACAAGAAAAATGTGGTTTTTCAATTCTAGTTTGGCTTTTAAAATTTCAATTAATGACATAACACTGTTATTTAATAGTGATATTGTTTCCACATGTGGCGTCATTTTAACTCGAGGAAGTTGTGATCGAATATATGAAACTCCTCTCCCTGCAACCCGATGGACCCGGCACCCGCGCGGTGCATCCATTGAATGCTAAGAGGTTTCGTCTCATATTACATTACTCAGTCTGTCTGTTATAAACTGGGCAAGAAAACTACTAATAAGAATAAAATATTGATAAATAAAATTCAAGATTCATAATGCTGAATAAGAACTACGACTATGAGATAGGATAAATTTTGATCGAAACCGAAGAGAAATCATTTAATATCACTATATTCCTATGTATGCTTAAATATTTTAAACAACCCGACGGATTTTGATGAGATTTTGTAAATAGATAGAATAATTAAAGAGGAAGGCTTATAAGTAAAATAATATCCATCGAATAGTGGAGAAGTACTGTTATTTTAAAATTTTCTAATATGGTGTCATAAATAATGTAATTTTTCCGCTTACATTGCAACCGCGGGCTGAATAGATAAATAGATCTATATGGCCCTATATAGTATATGATGTAAACCGGAGCAGGCCGCTATGTTTATTATACAACTTTCAAAGTTTTTCTGTAGTGTATATATTACAAACGTTACATACGTACAAAGCCGGGGCAGTAAAATGTTAGTAAAGACAAGTACATACATTAATGAAGAATTAAGAATAACTAAAAAACAAGATAATAAAATTGTTAAATACAACTCTGCATTTAAAAAGAATGTAATATTATTTTAAAATCTGTTCCTGTTTTCATTCGTTTAATTATAATCACATTTGGTAATTCACACAACTTTATCCCAAAGGCTTGCTTATTCAAACAGAAGTAAACCAATACTCCTTAAAACTTTATCCCCATTTACGTAATGAAATGTGCTGGCTTTGGTTCTTTAAAAAACAAGCTTCCAAACAAAATACAAGAATTTAACAGTGATTATTACCTTTTTACACCATTATATATGAATTAGAAATTTACATTATATAATGAAGGGTGACATCATTCTTTCCTTTTTTAACAAATAAGTTTGTGTGTCCGTTTCTGTTTGTCTATATATATGTTTTTATAGAACAAGAAAAAGATATAAGATTGTTTTATCTTATATCAAAACTGGGAAAAGAATAGAGGGTCTACTTGATGGACAGTTGTGAATGCTTTGCCGACCTTGATTTTGGAAGAGGGATAGGATAGGGTGGGAAAAAGCAAAGGGCATCCGGCTCTTTCACTCATTGGTTAAAATGCAGCCATTTAAGACTAACTCACGTCGATCTTGGTTGTGACAGTGGTACTTCTATATAACTCTTCCAGATAAATGAAGTCTGTGGGTTCATAAACGGATTGACTGATTTTGATACGTATTCCACGTATGATAGCCAGCTTGCTTGAGGTGTTTTTAAGCTATGATTGATTACACAACAGAATAAGAGAATAAGTTTTTAACAAAATCATTTGATACTTATATTTAATTGATTAAGAATTTCACGCAGAGGATTTTTAAGCATGGGATAACACGTTGTTTTAATAGTGCAACTTTAACTTTCCCAATATATCTAAAATAGGCTTTGTTTATTTATATAAACAACAAATTATTATTCTACAGAAAATCATCTTAAAAGTGAAGACAGCAACTGTGTATTATAAATTTTCTTTGTTCAATATTACCGTACAGAATCTAGATTTATTTTATGAAGAATAAGAACAAGAACAGAATGAAATTGTTTATAAACTTAAAAATAACTCAAGTATAAAACTGTAGCTGCGTTGATGTGAATAATTTGACCCGAAGCCGTTAACATTTATTCGTATAACAAAGAAACAACATTTTTATTATTAGTTATATAGCAATGTCTAAAAAAAACTTTATTTTTTTTTTAATACTTATTATTAGGTATATAAGTTTCACACCATTTTAAGTTAAAATATAATGATGATGGTTTTTAGAAAATTCATGAATTTGAACTCCATTTCATTTCCATAAATAAATAAAAAATAATGGTCAGACTTTCTTAATACGATTGAGTTAACGTTATTTATCGTTCACGGTTGCAAGGTTTTTTATTGAGTATTTTTAGTTTTTATTTTACGTGACGTGTGTGGGGTGACGTGAGAATTATTTTGCCTGTTTATTAAAATGAAGGCTACATTTATTTAAAAACTATTCAGATTGGTTTTGATTACAGCTGTGAGGTATTTATAATAAAATTTAACTATTTTAATTGACAATTTACTATAAAAGTCAGTTTTAAATTGGAGCCAATTTGGTTAAAATATTTATCAGTAAAAGATTATATTATTTTAACGAAAATTATTTTTAATATCCTTATCAAACTTCATTATTAATTACAATAATATAAAAACCTGACTATATTTTATTTTGATACCTCTAAATTCAACTTTAATCGAACTCGTGTACATTGTTAGTATAAATGTTAATTCTATGGCTTTTCTTAATAAACGTATCAAGATCAAACTTTACAGAACTACATATAAAATGATTTGTCGCAATATTCTATTGACTATTTATAGAAAATCCAGTCATAAAGGTTGATCAACAGCAAGATAGGGAACAGGGCTACGTTCTGTTTTATACTGTTGCTCTTATAAGTATTGATTATTAAAAGTAAAGACAAATATTATATACTTGTAAAAAATCAAGCATACGTAACGTTCCTTCCTAGTTCTTTTATTACTTTGGATGTGCCGTTAGGAAGGCAGAATCTATCAACAAAAGGTTTTTTATACATATAGATACAACGTGTAACATAATTAACGTACACCCTGAAAGTAGTTTGTTCAGAATCGGTATCTGGATCGATTTTGATAGTTTTTTATGTAGGTCATTCTTTTTCTCAAATTTAGATAGAACTAAGTAAATTACAGTCATCCTACGCAACAAGGTTTAGATTATGTTTTCACTCGGACTTTTAATAATACATATATTTAGTAGAAATGATCTTTCAACCTTTACTATATTTTTAAGAAACCTATATTGTACTTATAAAACAAAGAAAGTTTGTATAAAAGTAATCATATAATTTGTAAATAGAGTCATGATAAGTAGCGCAATATTCACACACTCGAATCCGCTGCAAGAGACTTAAAATTTTGCTTTTAATGGTAGCTCATAAATGAATTAAGTAATTTACACGAATACAATACGTTCTCTTTACTTTTCTTATCAATAATATTAAATGCAAATCTTGTTATCATTTATTGCAGGAACTCTTACATATGTGTAATAATTGATAAATATTCAGACACTTAACTTTATTTCTCCGTATGATAATTGCCTTAATGCATAATATTAGAATATCCAAAAGTCAGTAGATTATTACTCTTATATAAATTAGTTCCACTTTGTTAACATTTAAATTATATTTAATGAGAGAGAGCTAAAACTCTAAGCCGTGTGAAACGAAAATTGCCTCATACATAGAGGACGACGTGAACTTGGAGTTACTGTGTGTTGGATTAATTATTTTTCATTATTAAACATTTACCGCTTCTTATAAAAGTAAAACAGAAACTATATTCCTATTCATGTAACTTTACTTTCGTCATTATAATTTCATACAAATTACTATCCATGTACTTTTTCATCATGAAATTCAGAATTATTATGCACAAAATGTAAATTTTAATAAAAACGGTCATATTGTTTCGTAAATTAAAATATTTTCACTGTATTGACAAGTAACGAGAAGTATTCGACGTCAGGGAATAATTGATTACAGATTGATCTATAAAAGCCGATGTGGGCTAAATTGAATTCTTATGTAGAAGCATCACGACGAGAAATTCCTTCCGAATCACTTAATTTCACAAAAAACTCATATTATTTTAAAATATGTCCACGAAATAAATAGTATCATACTTTATATTATTTTAATACATATAAATATTCTATACTCTGAGAGTTGAGGAGCCTCGCTAAAATACATCAAGCATTAATTAATATGAGAGCTGGTGAATGAATTGGTAATGACGTCGCTTGGAGTCGTCCTCAAATATTAAACTGATAATATCCCCAATAATTTCAAGTACAGCGTAAGTACGTATCTTCCTTTATGCTCTGATTTAAAGTTAATAGCCATCATCGAAACGATTCCTTTTAAATTTCTTAATTTTTTGTAAAGGAAATGAGTAACATATTACAAAATTCACTATAAACTAAAATAATATTTTATATTTTTCTCAAATTTTCTTTGAGCGATAAACGTTACTTATAGCAAAATTACGTAACTTTACGTAACGCAAAATTACGTAATCTGCAAACAAAATAAGATAGTACTAGCGCCTAAATAAACTTGTTTCAATAATTTGTTTTGTTTAAGCTTAATTGAAGATGTTAAAAAGTTTAAGGAATTCGTCGCTTATTTTGCTGGTAAAACTGTTTCATTGCTAGGAAAAACTTTATAATGTATTTTTTTCTTGATTTTGATTTTTATCACTTTGAAAGTAGCTATACATATTCACTCTTTACTTTATAATTATTTTTTTCGTTTGCGGAATTAGATATAAAGCTGAGTAACTATGTTAGAGTTTTTAATACAACAGAAAATATATTGATTATAACAAAAGCCTATTAATATTGAAAATGTTTTGTTGTATATCAGAAATATCAAGAATGAATTACATTTTAACGCCATTTGAATTTTTCATTAGGTTTTCAGAAATTCCTCTTGCTTTACAAAGAAACCTTCTAGCTCTTATAAAGTGTGTTGTTTGAAAAGAAAGAATATAAAAATATATATATCACTTAAAGTTCTTAACAACTTTACGATAGAACGATTTTCAAAAATATTTAATTACACGTTCAGTGGAGATCCATCTACTCGTTTCGGATCTTTCTAGAATACAAACTAAACGAATCGTTTTTACCTTTTTCAAGCACAACAAAAGTATTCGACTAGTTTATTTGTGTGTATTTTTGGATTTGGAGGTAAACACGAAAAGGGTGAGTAGGTTTTTACTGAGATTTAACTTTACGCCATTGCGTTTGTCTCTACTTAACAGATATTAAACTTTAGATGACATTTTCCAGCTTCTCGAGTACGATTGACGTATTATTAAAAGTAAAGGGCAATTTTTGAATCACTTGAGATTTCCTCATAAACCATCACATCTTACGGTTAAAAAACGGTGAACACAAATATAAACATCCACTAGTAATAAGGAGCTTGTGATGTTTCTTGATATCAAATTGTCGCTAATCGTTATTGGAGGCAGTATTGATCAAGAACGTATGTCACACGAGATAATTTTTAAATCTGTATCACTTCTGATGCTATAACTACATTATACATACATTTTGTAATTTTGAGGTCAACAGTTTTAACAATTTAAATTTCAGAAGAACAGATTAAAACACGAACACTTATAAAATAAGTATTACAAGCGATATTATAAAGTATTAGACAATTTGATAATAAATATTTACTTGATATCATATAAATCATATTTTTGGATAGAATATTCTTCTTGAATGAAAAAAATTTCACATAAAGATATAAAGAAAACATATTTTAATTTAATACAATGCTGGATGTATATTATATGTACATACATGTTTGTATGGTAACTATTATTTAAATGATTGTATTTTTAATAATTACTTGTATTTCTAGTTTAATGTTTGATTAGGGCTTAGGTTTTGATGTTTTAAATTTTCAAAAACAGATTTTTTTATTAAATTAGTTTTAATTTAACATATTTGCTTCTAGTTGTCCACACATTACTTAAAGTCAACTAATTAACGATCAAATAGAAAATGGCTTTAATAGAAAATATTCTCACAATATGTTGCAACAACATATGTAACATTGACAATATTTTCGTGCTAAATGTTACTTACATGTTTATGTTTAATGTAAAAGGAAAAAAAATTCATTAATTAGTTAAATGTCTTATAAACTAATAAATCCTCCCTATTTAAGATTAAAAACCGAATGTTCATACTACTCCATAAGTATTGAAACTCCTTTAGTTTTACTTACATGGTAATGTTTATCACATCGGCATTTTACTCAGTATAAAGGATGCCACGTATTAGTTCCAATGTGATCATAAAAAAGACGTCAAAATATTGTACTATGTTTTACTTTAAGATGTGACAATGTTATTTTTTATTCAGTAAAAATACAAAAGTCAAAGGAAGACTATATACAAATATTGATAGCTGTTATTGTGTATAAGGAAGTGTGATGGTTTGTTCCTTAAATAATAACGATTCTTATATATATTCCCATTAACAAACTGTTTTGTTTGAGTCTTGTTTGTTTGAGAAATTATTTGAGTCTTCGTTGGCTTAAACTATTTTTAATAGATGCTATGACTTTTTATCATTTTCTAACAAAAAGCAAAAATGCAGAAGCCTTCTATAGTTCCATCACTGTTATTGATAAATGGAAACGTATTTTCTATAGTTTCTTAATTATTTGTTTGTTACAGTGGTTAGTAATATACCATGTAGAAGCGTTAATCCAATGATTGCTATAAAGTAAGTATCTATAGTACATTGGTTTCAAGACAAAGACACATATTACTTAAATCATCTCTAGCTTATTGCCGGTTTTAAGTGCTCTTCTACAACATACATTCAAAACCAAATTGAATAAAAATAAAATATACATAAAGCAGCTAAGAAAACTATTTTTGTGTCCATAAAAAGCATAAAATGTTCTGAACAGAATGGAACTATCCTTAACATAACTTTAAGTTGACCAAACGAATGTATGATTCAAACATTATACCTATAAAAAAGGTTAATTCACTTTTTTTAAGGATACTTCATAATGTTGGAATATATGTCATGAGTTATAAATAATCAAATATTATTTGCATTTAGTGAACTAAACTTACTACATATTAAATTCATTTATTACAAACGGTTACCAGTAAATATATTTGAAACATTTTAATAACTGATAATTTTATTTCTACTATAAGACTTTTTGTAGTTAAAAGTTTTTTTTTACTCAGAAAATGATAAAATAACATCTATTTATCGTTAATATTTATTTGTTAATTATTATATTTAGATTAATGTTTGTACTTAGTATGTAATCTCTTTTAAATAAAGTCACTTATAACACGTAGTATTTAATATATACTTCATATAACACTGGTAACACATCATGTCTCAGTGTCCATCACAGCTGACAGCATCACGCGCCGTCGACCAACTTTAAATTACATTCTCTAGTTCGCTGATCACAATATACAAACTGTCGCGGGAACAGGATCAAACTACATAGATATTAGAATCCTGGGACTTATATAAAGAATAACTTTTTGAATCCTACCTTGGTGTGTACACTAAACTTACACATATCTGCTAGCTTATCCCTATGACCAATCATCACGTACCAGTAGCCATGTAAATAAAAGTTCTCCTCACTTTATTCATAGTCTAAGGTCTGATTTTACGTATGTTGTAGAGATAACGTTGAAATAATTGCTAATGAATACTGTCATACATAAGATGTTATTAAATTAGCTAATAATAATTGGTATGGTATTACATAGACCTCACAACTTTTTACGGCAGAGCAACTGTGTAGCGAGACTCGGTTTTTTTTTCACAACTTTTGTTATTTGTTGTTACAATATTTTTATTACAATTTCAATCTGATTAATGTTTAAAATTACTTAAGAGATATTAAAAGTCTCTAAGTAGTTTTATTTTTATTATTGAAGTTAAACTAACTTACAGAATTTATAAATTAAAAGATTTAACTACACAATTTTTGTTCCCATTTAAATAAAGAAAAACAAGAAGTAAAATAATTTGTTACCATAAAAAGTTATGTAAAAGAAAAGTATCACAGAAATATTTCATTCAATAAGAAACACGTCAAAAGAGCTCAAAGAGAATATCTGTCCTTCGATGTCATTCTTCTTTTATACAATAATTGAAACTTTTCTCTTGTCAGCGTCAGTATGCAGGGGACGTGACCAGACTTATAAGAATTTGGAGGAGATGGACTACAGCTTAATACATACATATAACTATAAATTATATACTAGTACATATAAAATATTATTTTAATTATAAATTGATAAATTATATAATCTTCAAACTGTACAAAGTATGACAATTGACAGCAATGATGCATAAAGCAATCATAAATATTACAAAATATTTCATGATTACCCAAACATTCACTCATGATATTAAAATCTCTTGTGATATTCAATTTATTCAGCTAATAAACAAGTTGGCTTCAAAGAAACTTGGTGTACTAAACAGAACAAAGCAGTCCGCCACCCCGGGGAAAACTTTACTGTTACAAGTTCGATCTCACGTGGATTACTACTCATATCCTTATTCTAACTTATACTTTCTGACTCCTTTCATATACCTAAAGCTTATAAGCGGTATTAAACCATTATGTCTCAGGAGTGCTGCAAAGAATTATTTGACACTATGGTATGAACTCTCTACATTTTTTTTTCGAAAGTTAACGGTAAGGGGTTCTATTATCTGGCTTTATTTAGGAAATTAACTTTAAACGAAGTGACTAAAACCTAGAGGTCCACTACCACGCAAATCCTATTAACAATTTGTAAAACCTAACTAATATTTGCAAAAGTGTTACAGAAGTAAGTTTTAACTACTTTCGATCCATTCGGCTATCAATTTTAAAGTCATATCAATGTAAATATGTATGACTTCTTACTACAATTTGTCTCGCGAGCACTCTTATTTGCACTAATATAATGATCGGAAATTCATTTACTAAATAACTAAAGGATTGTTCTATTTTGTTTGATTGGACTGACTGCCATTTGATGAACAACAGTGGGAAGTACAATGAGATCTAAGGCTTTCACGAATATTCATTTAAATGAAACTTATATTTTTCGGTTTATAATACGCGTATTTTTTAGAAACTACTTATTTCCGACGTTTCAATTACTTTTCAATAAACCTGATCACAGGCAGACGAGATGTGAATGTCTATCAGTTATCTGATCTTGTATCATCTACCATCAACGATTTCTTAATTTTGGCGTTTCAAATACGTCGTTTTTACAATAAAAAATGTGTCAAGCACGTCATAAAAACGTAGATTTTGACCGCAATTTTTCAATAACATCTTATTCAATCGTATCTTAAAGACACCCAAATTATAAATGGAAAAAATATGAGTACAGGGACTTTGTTCGCTTAATTATTATCTCCATTAGAAAAATAATTTTCTATCACTTTTTATTTTCAGGAATAAGTATATACATAACATTGACAAAATTTTCTTAACGTATTTCAAATAAAAAGTAATTGAATTTCAATAAAGTTATTCAAAATCGTTAAAGCTTTTAATAAAAGCAAACGAATGAAACATATTTTAAGTTGAGTTTATGTAGCCTTGCGCAGACTTAATTCAAACTAATTATTACATGAGCATATTTCATGTTAGACATTTTTTCAATATTACGCTAATTAAAAACATTATTCAAAATAATCACGCTTATTATAAAATTTGTTGATAGAAATTTCATTGAAATAAAATAAGTTATTTGATCCACACGGATTTTTTTTAAAGCAAACAAACAATAATTTCCACAAAGATGTTTCGTGAGTGTTGAAATCTCTAATACATTTAATTTGTTTTGTTAAGTAAGGTATGTTATTAGGTCTCTTAATTAATACGCATCTCATACTGGGAAATAAATAAAGTAAATAATACAATGATATCGACCTTCAACAAGTACCTAATTAGTAATTATTATGTCGTGGTAATAACTTGAGAATAGAATAAGTGAAATTATGATAATAAATTAATAATATTTTTATACGCAACTACGGAATGTGTTCAAAACTTAATGTTATGTATCGTAATAACAATATTAAAATACCTATATAACATTCTACGTTGCATTGCTGTGATACATTGAAGTCGTTTCAAGCGAAATAACAAACCGCTCCTCGGCTAAGTTTCTGTGGAATTAACTTCGCTGAAATATAATTTCAATTTGTTGAATCTCTCTCGTCTGCTGGTAACAGTGGTTATTGAAATTAAATGATTATATTTTTATGACATAATTTTTAATGCTATCATTCAAATGTGAACTCATAATGTAGGAACAGATAAATGTGAAAATACATTTAAATATTATTTGTGGGATAGTTGACACTAACATAAAACACATCAGAATAGTAAGAGAATTAATTCTAATTTGAAACAAAAGATTACCTTCTTGGTGTCATTTATAATCATACTTGAGGGTGACGAAATATTGTGCCATTACTTTATATAAATTTTAGTCATAAAATGGTAATATTATCTCTATTCTTAATATGATAGTACATATTTAAAAATGATGGACTTTGTTAACAAAAGTTAAATGTTTGAATAAATTGTTTAAACAATAATGTATTTTTGTGTTACATTAAATTCTTATCTATAACACTTTGATTATTATTGTAACAAGAACGTTCATAAATTACATTTTATAAATTGGTAAAGATCTTTTTATACATGAAATTTGGGAAGAATTGTAACCTTATACATGAACAAAGCGTGAAGAAATTAAAATAATTTTGAAATAGAAAAAACACAAAAAATGCTTTTATATTCATGTCTTATAATATCGGATAAACAATATAACAAAAATATATTTTAAAGACTTGCGAGTCTTTGTACCCCACACCTTTTAAATATTATTGGTTAATAGTGTCCCGTGTAACAAAATAGTGTAATAATTATTTGATCATTACGTCATCCTTCCAGCTACTGAGATCATTCAAACATTTTTCCAGTAGTGGGTTTCCTCCTAAACGGGCGACCTGTAAGAAACCTAGGTTGTATACTTCAATTTAAAACAATCACACTTCAATGAATAGTATGTTAAAATAATTGATTCACCTCAGCCCGAGCTTCTCGATCAAGTTCACTGAGTCTGGTTCTCCAACAAAGACATACAGTATTTCTTCAGGTTAATATCACGGGTACGCTGTCGTACCTGACCGTCGTACCTGACAGTAATCAAAATATGATCACGAAATAATTTACTATCACTGAATTGCCATTTAGTTATGTTTATACTTATTTCCTAAACATCAAAAATAATGACACAAATAATCATCAATAAAGTATTAGGAACAGAGGATCAAGGAAGAAACTTCCTAAGCGGACCTGATCTCATGAAAAGATTAAATAAATTACACGAAGTTCTCAAAACTCTTAACTTTAAATTGATATGTAACTCATCAAGTTTATGAAATAACATGATGCAATTATGAAGAATAATGATTGCATATTTATCGAAGGGTTACATAAAACTGTAATGTTTGATCCACATAAATACGTTCTCGTATGTATACAATAAGTAACTGAGTTTTAGTGTACTCACGTAAAACTTCGCTTCCCACTGATGTTTTGCATGCATGTATGATGATCTTTTTATCCTAGACATTTGAAAGGTTCTCTTATAAACGTGATTTAACCGAACTCCACGCGAGCGAAGTATGATATAATTTTTTTTCGAAAATGTATAAATCAATTATATTAGGAACACAAAAACAACCTCCTTCGCACGAAGATTACAATAGTCATGTCGAAGCTGAATAAAAATTATAATGATCATCGTTAATTAGAAAAACATTCACATTTCAATTAAATTTCTCTAAAACTGTTATTATAAATTTAAATTTGTTGGAATTATAAAGTCTGTTTAATGTATAATATTATCAGTGAGATATTTGTTCATTTGATAGTAACGATATTTATTTATATAGGACAGATTTGTTAAAACATAGAGGTTAGAAAAATGTATAAGTTATATATTACTCATATGTTTATATATGTTTTTTGTATTGATCCTCAGTGGGGCAAATAAAGTTTTGCTCCCAATAAATCTCAGTGCCTTGTTCCTGCCACATGTCGTATAATTGATCCGCGAATCCCTTGACTTTCTGTAAAAATATATATTATTCACATCATTATTATACGTAGTCTACATTATTGTATCATTTCTTTTTTTACAGTTTTCAACTACACTTTATGAAAGGATTTCGTTCTACAATTTATATTTTAAGTTACTTCTGTTAATTATTAATTACATTAATAAATAGTTATAATCAGACCGAAGCATCTGGTGCTAACTCGAGGTCTATTTTCATTGACTCCGCCATTACTTGAACAGCACAGTTTATGGTCAAGGGAACGCCGTAGACCAAATGTGCTGTTGGTTTTCCTCGAAGAACTAAAGAGTCGTCCTGGATATCATCGATCCTTTAAGTGAATAAAAATGGTATTATAACTTATATCCAATTAACAATCGCTAATTATTAAACTGAAAAGAAATAGGTATAAGATATTTCTCCGCGATTTCCATTTCATAGATTAGTCTAAAGACAATTTATTATATTATAGAAGATAACAAATGTAATGCAATAAAATTAGAAAGGGACATAACCATTATATGACTACAAAAGCGTATCCTTTCAAGAAAAATCTTTAGAATTCATTATTTTAAGTAATTATTATTATTATCTTCTTTTCTTAATAAGAATGTATACTAACTAAGAAATATTATAACTATACCTCATTTTAGCAACGAATCATTATTTTATTGTATTATGTGTTTAGCGAATTAAGCAAGATTTAACAATTTAAACTACTTACAAGCTATTAATACAGGAGATTAATTTTCTTAAGCGAGAGTGCGCGTGCGAGTGTCGCCGTAGCGTAAACGACAAACGTCACACAACTACAGTCTAAGCGGACTGACCGTCAGTCACTGACGAGTGACGAGTGACGTGCCCGGCGTAGCAGTGTTACCAGAATATTTTTTTTCGAATCAAGATTTTTTCTTTTTATTGATTGCATTGTGTTTTAAAAAGTATTATTAAATAATTAAGTATTATAAAATATTATCTTAATAAGTACTATAAATTAAGAATTCAAATATTTTTTTAAATATGTATTTCTAAAAATATTTTGAGAATCTGCCTGACGTTGGTTGCTAAGCAACGCTTTGTTATTAAACATTCCACATCGAATTTGGCTGGAGTATATATATACAGGCAGTCCTCGTACTTACGGCATGTTAGGTTCTTGAAATACGCGACGTAAATCGAAACGACGTAAGTCGAGACATATTTTTTCATATGTTTACATGTAAAACTCAAGGGTTAGGTTCCACACGGACTCGAAATAATAAAAAAAAACTGCATTTATAACAAAGGACGTACTTTATTATTAAAAGTAAGTTCTTAAAATAATTATATATTATGCACTTATGAAATTGCTAGTTATTTTTGGTATTTGTGTGTTATTAATTTTAATAATAATTATAAAACTTATACATATGTAATCTTCTATCTTCTATATATATAAAAATGGATTGCTGTTCCTTAGTCTCGCTAAAACTCGAGAACGGCTGAACGGATTTGGCTAATTTTAGTCTTGAAATACTCCTGGAAGTCCAGGGAAGGTTTAAAAGGTGAGAAAAATTGATTCATTACTGGGAAAACCATAAAAACAGCCCTTTTCTATTTCCCATACAAAAGTTTTTTTTGACATTAGATTTGACAACTAACAAATATGTCAATTCTGTTTGATTGAAACAGGAAAAACCCGATTATTTATGGCCTGTAAGACGGAATAGAGTTCGACTGGTCAGCTACACCTACATATATTACTCTTGACCAAACTAACGCGGACGAAGTCGCGGGCAAAAACTAGTGATAAATAATAAATTAAACTTTTGGCTTAAAGAAACTATCAATTGTAGATTGCTTGGCTTCTTTCTTCTTGCTATCATACAGATCTTGGTAACAGTGATAGGCTGCACAAATTTTGTTATTAACGTTAAAACTTCTCTCAAAATTAGGATCATTTTCTTCAAAATTTTTCATGGCATTCTTCAAATTTGCAAAGGCTACGGAAAGTTTTTTTAGTGTAAGTTCTTTTTCAGAGTCACTAATAGAAGAAGCTATTTCTTGTGACTCGAGTGCTTCCTTTTGTACTTGTGCCTCCAATTCAATAAGATCTTCATCAGTCAGTTCTTGCGAATGTGAGCTTAACAGATCATCAATATCATCAGTAGTAACTGCAATGTCAGGCAAACGGTTAGCGCCCCTCACGGACATTGACCTTGCGACAAGTGAATTCTCCGATATGCCGGAAATCGAAACAAATGACGTATGCTTGAGGAATAGTGTCAAAACATTGTTCGACGTAACTTGAAACGACGTAAATCGAAACGACGTAAGTCGAGGACCGCCTGTATACATATTGTATATATTGCGAGACAGTTTACGTTTTAAAATCCATGCTATACCATATACATAAAACTTATTGAAATTGAGTGTTGAATGTTGACAATCTTTTTTTTTCTGCATAAAAATGATTTGTTAATTAAATATTTCAAAAAAATATATATAGCCAAGTCGGCTACCTTTAGCGAGCGAATAAAATAATATCGCAGCTCGGTAAGGGAGATAGCCCCGTCTAGCAAAACTGAGGCTCAGTGTCCGCTCAGCTGGCTAGCGGCGACATTGCACATCCTCGATATATACAATTTAATAAGAAGTTTGTCCGTCGCAAGAAAGAAAAGTATTAAATAAGTTTTAAACAATAATTAAACAAATATAATTAAAGGAGATGGAAACTGGTTTGCCCAAAATGTTATGAGTTCAAAATCGATTTATTTTTTTTTGTATGAAATACCAAAAATCTGCATAAATTCTCAATCTCCAAGCGGAGAAATATGCAAATAACTGTTTTTATGAAGCAATCGATTAACGATTAATTAAATAAAAATGATTATTCGATTATTTATCTACAAAATAAAAACTTCACTCCTAGTTTTAAACTTATAGTAACTTCATTTAAACTACACCATATATGTCTATAATTCAATAAAGATAACTTTTAATAATGTGTATTAATATAATAATAATATTAAATATTATTTTAAAACATTCTTTTCGATTAACGATTCCATATCGATCGAAATCATTCAGTATATAGTCTTTGGCAACATGACATTGACAAATGACACTTAAGTCTTAACAATTACCATGCCAGATGCATTGTTATCTGAGTCTGTCTTGTTCCGTGTTTTTTGATACGTTTCGAGTGCTTTCCCGATCGTTTTACGTTTTCAACGACCACTGCTTTGTTTTTTACGGACTCTGAACCCGCCTAACGTTTTACGACCCTTGCTTTCACATTGGACACCGACGATCGCCTGCACGTTTGACTTGGAATTGTTAATTTGGATTATTTCGCCGGCTTATGGATTGGATATTACTGAAACGATGGATCGCTGTGTGAGTTTTGGGATAGCAACTAGTAACATTGTACCCCCTGCATAGTACCTAGACGATATTTTAATTATTATTGAAGAGGAATAAAATATTCCATTAAAATTATTTGTTTTATTTTATGACTTTTATCACATACCTAGTTCACTCCTCCTGTTCCTCGTAAAATTTGCCTTCTTATAACTTATCAGATATTCTCGTCTAAATAAAATTATTATTTTTCACATACTTTTAAGTGTATTCATCTTACTCTTAAAGATAATGTAATATAACCTCACTTTTACTAAACCTCCTATAACTCAGCTATCTGATTGTCAATTTCTATAGAATTTTCAATGAAAAAACTCTTAATTTTGAACCTTTTAATTAAAACTATTTTCATGTCTTTACATTGAGGGCCCAGAATTGTATGCAATACTTTCGATCTCCTTTGTAATGATAATGTATAAGCAGTGTCCATATTTTTAATACGTTCTTGTAAGCACAATTTTGATTATACATTGCTTCTTTCATATTGCATTGTATATTTTGAGAACTTTCTAAGGAAAAGCAATTTAATTTTGAGATTAAATCAATACATGCAGATTTTACGGTTTTATTGATATAGTTTTCAGAAAGTTTGTTTTTTATTTTTCTTATTCAATTTAATATTTTTCCTTAGAACAATACTACATATAATACTTCAAAGTTCAAACAACTTTAATATTAAAGACTTTTTTTATTTGTAACAACTATTTGAAATAACCCAAATTAAATTTACTTTCAAAGTACGTACATGATGTTTAGGTCCTAAATTGTATAGATAAACTGATTTTAAATAGTGTTCAAACAATTCAACAGTACAACATTAAAATTAACATTTTTCGATTGGACTGAAAACAATAAATACTGTGTATATTTTTAATATAATAAATTAACTTCTTTCATTGGACTTTGGAAAGCAATTGGCTTTCTTGATTTATAACTTAGATCTATTTTACTATTATCCAGTTAAACATCTCCTATTCCGCTTTTTATTTTACAGAGAGGCATTCCTGTATCTCTTTGTTATTTATTACGTGTACCATAATTTCGTTTTTATTTTTTAATATGTCCATAATTAATCATTGTTTCTAAAACAAAGACCTAAAGCTTGTAAAAACTTTGGTATATTTCTAAAATAAGTAATAGACTCAGTAGTTTTTTTATGTTGATTTTTAAGTAAGTTCCGTTTAAGTGTGACTTATTAATTCAGAGAAGATAATATACAGGCAGTCCTCGTACTTACGGCATGTTCTTGAAATACGCGACGTAAATCGAAACGACGTAAGTCGAGACATATTTTTTCATATGTTTACATGTAAAACTCAAGGGTTAGGTTCCACACGGACTCGAAATAATAAAAAAAACTGCGTTTATAACAAAGGACGTACTTTATTATTAAAAGTAAATTCTTAAAATAATTATATATTATGCACTTATGAAATTGCTAGTTATTTTTGGTATTTGTGTGTTATTAATTTTAATAATAATTATAAAACTTATACATATGTAATGATAAATAATAAATTAAACTTTTGGCTTAAAGAAACTATCAATTCTAGATTGCTTGGCTTCTTTCTTCTTGCTATCATACAGATCTTGGTAACAGTGATAGGCTGCACAAATTTTGTTATTAACGTTAAAACTTCTCTCAAAATTAGGATCATTTTCTTCTAAAATTTTCATGGCATTCTTCAAATTTGCAAAGGCTACGGAAAGTTTTTTTAGTGTAAGTTCTTTTTCAGAGTCACTAATAGAAGAAGCTATTTCTTGTGACTCGAGTGCTTCCTTTTGTACTTGTGCCTCCAATTCAATAAGATCTTCATCAGTCAGTTCTTGCGAATGTGAGCTTAACAGATCATCAATATCATCAGTAGTAACTGCAATGTCAGGCAAACGGTTAGCGCCCCTCACGGACATTGACCTTGCGACAAGTGAATTCTCCGATATGCCGGAAATCGAAACAAATGACGTATGCTTGAGGAATAGTGTCAAAACATTGTTCGACGTAACTTGAAACGACGTAAATCGAAACGACGTAAGTCGAGGACCGCCTGTAAGGTAGAATCGTCATGAAATGTTACCAGCTCTCATAAATTAATTAATTATTAGTATATTAAACATTTTTTTTAATTTATTATGAGTGACTTATTAATGTTAAATGGTTCAAAAATTGCTTTATTGAAAATATTAAAATTTATTGAACATTTTAATTGAAAATATATAGTTATATGGATAATTTTCATTAGCAAATATTGTGAGGGTAGATGTAATTTATTTGTGATAGGATAAAAACAAAACTATGTAATATATGGAGTAACTAATGCATTTTAAGTCAGTCACTGTATTAATAAAGTGTAATCGATATTCATTTGTAATCAGGACCAAAAATTGTGAAATAAGACATTAGTAACAATGTGTTTGTGTAATTTGATGTGGACGCTAGATTGACTATACATACATACTTTCAGTGAAAAAGTTTCGTAAAACACTGTCACCGCTGCGTTTAACTGTATTTGGCAAGCTTTCAAACGAGTTTTGAACTTTATACACACGATATTTAGTCACGTGCATTGCATGCTCATTTCAAGTGTTGCTTAAAATGAGCATGTTTAAATGTAGCCTTAGTTTTATAACTACTCTTAATATATTTAATTTGTTTATAGATAATGATTATATGTCCGGATAGCCGTCTTCTAGACAGCCTGGTTGAAGCTCGTCATGTACTGGCTGTTGTATCACGAGGTCTGAATGAATATATGGAACTTAAACGAGTACGGTTCCCGAGATTCTTCTTCCTTAGTGATGATGAATTGCTAGAAATATTATCCCAATCTCGCAACCCCATCTTAGAAAATGTTTCGAGAATATTGCTAAGGTACTTAATTATATCTCTCTTTTGATGTGTTATGTTTATTTATTACACAATTTGTGTATATTTATAAATATATATACATATATGTATGTCTAATATCTAAATTTTCTATTATTATAATTTCGTTTGTATGCTTATATAGGTACATATGTATCTCTTTTTTTCCTTCTCTCTTTTAATTGTACCAACACCACATTTCTTTTATAGTTATGAAACTATTTCTACTTTTGGGCTTTGGCACATAAGTAATAAAATAATAATAATTATAACAATTATGTATAGTATGTTTGTAAGCAGAAATAATTAGTCATAATATAATGTTCATTATTTTTTTGTATATAAAACCGTTCTACTTGAAGACAGTATGCGGCACACGAGTGAGACCAGATTGATTTGTTATATCTTTATAGTGTCTATTTGATATGGGTTAATGTATTATTTTATTTAATAGAAAGGCCAAAAGATCTATCAATTGTTTTGGATTATATCTTGAGTAACAATTTAAAAATAAATAACCCATTAAATCTTTGAATTTTTTCTATTTATATTTTATAAATAATGCAAAAGATTATCATCTGTACGGAAAGTAAAAAAGGTGAATGTACCTACAGTCATATTCACTACTGAGAGAAATCCAATTACCTCTTTATCTTTAAATTAGACTGTATAAGCAAATGTATCAAATAAATGTAAATATTGAAATAATAAATTATCTGACTTTTTTAGGGATTTATTATAAATAATGACAATAAGTATATTAGTACGTTGTATTTCATTATTTTTAAAATAACATTCTCTTGACGTTTCGGTTACTTTGCAGGAACTGTGATCACAGGCAGACGTGAGGAGGATCTCTAAAATAATGCGAAGTAATCCGAAAATAGTAGCCTTAATTAAATGAATACTTGTGAATGTCTTAGATCTTGCTATATTTTATTCTTAGTTCGTCTGACCTTCGTGGATTCAATGGTAGAATTATGGGAGTTACCTCGTGATCAGTGGGTACTGAGATGGCCGGGGCAGGTTGTGATTGCGGGATCACAAACAGCTTGGACGGCGGGAGTTGAACAAGCTATATCAGAATACAGAATGGATGAATACTTTGAAGAGATGCTCAAACAGCTAACGTATTAGAGAGATCTAAATATTGTGTTACTACTTCATGATACATAAAGAAGACGGCGTTTTTTCTATAAAAAGAAATATAATCACATATTACTTTATACTGAAGTATGTAATAAGCAAAATTTTTCAATAATTGGATAGACTTCGTGCCCTAGTTAAAGTTGAACTAACTTTCTTCCAACGCGAAGTTTTATGTGCCCTGATAGTTATCGAAGTGCATGCTCGTGATGTTACAAAGACACTAGTTGATGAAAGTGTCAAGAATGTTACTGACTTCCAATAGATATGTCAGTTGAGGTAATATTGAATTTTTTGTTTATAAAAAGGAATTTGGAACGTTGGTTTGATATGGTTTTAATCGGACTTCATAAGGCTTTTCTACTAATTTAAATATTAGTAGAAAAGCCTTATGAAGTCCGATATATATTATGTATATTATATTTAAATGTATATTTTTTTATTCATTTACTTGGACTTTAAATACAATATGATCGATTGCAATTGAAAAGAATTTATTTAATCTTTTGAAAGTTTCTAGTTTCAGAATAATTGACTACGTAGCAAATATTTTTTTACAAACATTCAGTAAAATACAATGGCAACAAACATTATTAATATTTCCTGGGAAATGGAATTGATTTTAGAATCTTTGTTACGAATTAAAATAGAATTTATTTCCATTCAGGTATTATCAAATCGTAAAAGGAATGATACCGCTTGAGGAAGGTGAATTACCGGAGATATATCAAGACGAGGAAAGATTACACACTTCATTGTACTATCGTCAGTTCAGTCAGAATAAATGTAACGTTCGCGCTGAATTCTATCTTCACTTATCAAAACGAGTACTTGGGAAATAGGTAACTCATTTATGCCATAGATTTCTTTTCAATTATTACCTACCCTTAACATTTAACGGTCAAGATTAACCATTTATTTCGTGTCAGGGTTAACAATAAGTTTGTCTCGACCGCCTATGTTCATGCGATCCTATGCTCCTACGATGACACTTACCTATATATGTGTTTTTTTTTCAGCGGTCGTCTGGTCATCACGCCGCTAACTGATAGATGTTATTTGACATTGATGTGCTCAATGCATCTCAAATTCGGTGATGAACCGGCAGGTCCTGCTGGTACTGGAAAAACTGACACAACTAAGGTAACTTTTATTCTAAACTTTTCTTTGTATGAGAACAAAAAAAATATTGTTCAAGTTATAAATAGCTAAGTATAAGTATATATAGTTAACACTAGTCTTCTATTCATTATGTGGAGTTTGTTTATTTCCAGGATTTAGTGAATGTACTGGCTGTTCAATGTGTGGTATTCAATTGTTCAGATCAGCTTGATTATATGGCTATGGGAATGTTTTTCAAAGGACTAGCAGCGTAAATATATATTTACTAATACATTTAAACTTGTGTTGAATTATATAATTACTATGAAAATATTACAGATCCGGTGCCTGGGCTTGTTTCGATGAGTTTAATAGAATTGACATTGATGTGCTATCTGTCGTCGCTCAACAAGTACCTATATATATTTATATAATAAGATTAAGACTTTCCCGTGTATTCATTACAAAGACACTAAAATATTTGGATTACTAAGTACGCCTTATTTTATTATTTTTAATAACTACGTACTATACCATAGTATATTTTGCAGCAAAGTAACCGAATCTTCGGGAGTATGTTGTTTTAAAAATAATAAAAGACGCGTAGTAATCCGAAAACATTAATTCATTTAAACAATTATATAATTTTGAAATAGTTGATTTCATTTATGTACCAGTCACTCACTTCAACTTCCATAAACCATATTTCCTGTTCACTTTATCAAAACGTAAATTTGATTTGAAAGGTTGACGATACAAAAGGCGCAAATAGCTCGTCAGGAAAAGTTTATTTTCGAAGGCTGTGAGCTTCCCTTAAAAGCTTCCTGTTCAGTTTTTATTACTATGAACCCTGGATATGCGGGTAAGTTTATTAAAATTAACAAATAAGATAAAGAGGCGTCATACTAGTAATATTAAAATTATAACCATTCGATATATTTCTCTTTCTAAACAGGCAGAAAGGAGTTACCAGGTAGTCTGAAAGCATTGTTCCGTCCTATTGCAATGATGGTGCCCGACTACGCTCTTATAGCAGAAATTTCTTTATTTTCACATGGTTTCTACGACGCCAAGATTCTGGTAGGAAAAATTACTACAACGTTTAGATTGAGCTCTGAACAATTGTCTTCTCAGGTAAGACTTAATTTTATTTATGTAGATATAACTAAAACGTTTTCCATATACATAATTTAAGTTAATCAACAATAAAACTTTAAATTATTGCTTATTTTTCGTGTACTTAACTGCATAACAGTTTAGTTTGTTATTTAGTGTGTAAGACTTATAATTAAATGACTAACAGTTACAAGTAGTGACATCTATGTTTTTGATTTGGAAGTAAAATGATTTTGAAGAGTATTTTATATCAGGATATTTAAAAAAAGTAATGTCGTCTTAAACTATAACACCTTTTAAAATTAAGAAAATGATAATATTTTCTTAACAACTTTATAATAAGCTATATTTATTTGTTATGGTTATCTAATACAGAAATCATTGCCTTTATTTTCTAAGGAGCTAATGTCAAACGTCAAATGAGAGAAGTATCTGTTTTTGAACTTTAACGGCAAACGGCATAGCTCTGTAAAGTCGTTTTAAATTGTTTTATTATTTTGTTACATACCTATATCTTATTGTGAATTTATTAAGATGGATAACAGTGACGACATTCGTGACGAGGATTTTATCCCGTTTCTTCATGGAATAGGTGTAGAGACGTATAAGAAGTCTTTTCAATGGATGTTAAATGATCCAGATTTCTCTGGCGTTTTGCAGTGGATTTATAACAATTTGGATCATAATAATGCATTAACTGCTAGAGAAGAGTGCAGATTAAGTAGGTATTTCAGATAACGCAAAACTCTAAAAGTTGACTTAGTAGAAATGACACGAAATATTGTATTCTGTTACAAGACGTGGTTTTGACATTTATAACTGTACCAAAACAAATAGTTAGTCATATATAATTTAAGCATTTTAATCTTAATCATTAACAGACATGCAGAGTTAGAAAAGAAAGGAAAATTATTGTCACCTGAAAACTTATAAACACAAATCCAATCAATACAAGATGATTTCGAAGGTTTAGTCCTAGCTGGGGTTTAGATTCTTTAGAGGACGCTAAACTTGATATTAAAAGGCCGAAAGAGAAGCTTGCAATGTTACAAATTCATGAAGAAATGCTTAATGAAATGATCACTCAAGAAGAGTAAGTCATTATCATCAACTGTATACATTTTAATGATATTTAACATAGTGGAAGCATTTAAATTGTTGTTTAATTTAAAATTAATTATTAAAAACACGTAATCAATATTTATACATTTTTAGGTCTACTAAAGAGGCCCTACACAAAATATTGCTAGATTAGAAACAGTACAGAAACAATGTAATCAGGATGTCACTACAGCTAGTGAGCAATGCTTGCAATTGGCTGAAGAAGTTGAAAACATTACCAGTAGTAGTGTTACAAACAATATTGCAGAGGTTTTGAATGTTTATGACTCCAGCATCAATGATAAAGTATGTTTATTGCTATTAATGACTATTTGCAATAGTATTCTTAAGTAATCATTAGTAAAAAAATAACTAGAATAGCTATTTAGGTGACCATATAAGTATAGCTTATATTTAAAAGCATACATTAAGTATCTTTGTAAGTTAAGACTTGCTAATTCTTAGTTGAATGTCCAAAAGTTTTGGATTTATTTACTTCTTTATTTTATTAACTATCACTTAAATTTATTAATAATTCTTTTACATGACAGTGATTTTTTTCTATTTTACAATTTTATTATGTCTTCATACATAAATACATTTATGTTGTTACACTTAACTTGTGTAAAAGTCATAATTATGTTAGGGGCCGTTCAAGTATTACGTAAGCAGATTTATTACAATTATTTATCCCCCCATCCCCCTTGTCAGCAAAAGTAAGCAAAGCTCTTACCCCCTCCCCCCATGCTTACGTAAACATTTTCAATTACTGTATTATTATTTTTTTAATATAAATCTATAAAAAAATCATAATTATTTTCCAGTTTCTTTCGTCAATTAAATAAAAACAATTAGCAAAATATTGAACAATTTCAGTGCTAATAAAACTATAGCATTAAAAAAATTGTTTGCAAACTTCTCTACTTAGATACTTGGTTTTCAATTGAAAACAAACTGACGATTTTTACACAACATTAATTTTTATAAGCACACAGTAACATTTCCTAGAACATTCAAGTTTAGCGTATAAAACATAGACAATGTCGCATGTATACACTAGTTCATATACTAAGTAGTTTAATTCATGTAGGGTTGTAGCGACCACATGAGCCCCTACCAGTTCGCTACGATGGTGTGCCCCAAGTACAAGGAGCGTGTGAGGAGACTCTCCGGTCTGGGATGTAGATATCACCTGCACTAGGTGAATATATGTATACTATTATACTATTATTATATTAATTTACGATTTCATTGTTCCCAAATTATTAAAAAAAAATACACTGTCTTTGTTTTTTTCGATATGGTAACACTGGTTTGTATGTTGCTTAATACCTGTAACCATTAATAAGTGTAGAAATTATTCATATTTGTAGATAAGCATTTCTTTTTCTAGCTAAAAAACTAGAATTTATGAATACTATCAGCCACTATAAAGAGAAATTAGAAATATTTAAAACAATATCTCTAATTACACCGATCGCACCATTTCCTTTTAAAATAGTTGTATAAAGTCCTCTAAGATTAAACCAGTGAATAAGGAGTCACTATAGTTTGTACATCCATTCTTCCCAATAACTGGTCCGAAAGTGATGAATCTTGTGCTTAGAATCGTTTGTTCTCAAATTGTGTTACATAAGCCATACAACTAGTGTTTACTACTTTGACAGCTTTCTTATATACTTATACATATATCGGCGGGGATAGTGCAAAATCCGCGTAACTTTAATATAATTTTTTTTAATACTAAAACTGTCAAATTTCTTAGAACAGATACATGAAAACTACAAACATTACAAATTATACGCAAAAAAATATATTTTCCTACCAAGTGATCCTTTCAATGTAAATCCTAACACAGTGCAATCCATCTTCGGCTAGATCACGACTTCAGAGTTTTAATAACATTTTAAATTCAATCCATATAATTATTGTATATCGTACACACACTGTATAATAACTTCGTATGATATTGGCATAATATTCCACAACTACAGTGCAAATGCAGCCATAGCTTAAAAAAACTCTGTATATATTTATATTAATATATGTTCTATAGGAATTCCGTTCGGATCTAACTCCTTTATCCGAGTTAGTGTTCACTCTGCCTCTCTTGAACCGCGGCTCCGTCCGTCATCGTCGCAGTCTCTATCGTGATCGGCTCACAGTCAGAACGACCCTACACAGACAACACCTGGAGGATATCATAGCTAGGCTCAACTTAACTGGTAACTATATAACATTGACTATTAATACGAGTATTACAAGTTTACATCGTCCAACAAACTTTGAACTTTTACAGTTATGAATTTCTTAGAACATCAATTACAAAATAGGAACTCTAACGTATTTATTTGGTTTTATTATGCATTTTGCTATACCTTTAAATGAATGGGCACTTTTTAATAGGATCATTAAACTATACAAAATTTAGAAGAGTTTTGTGTAATTCGTAAATGATTCTTTTACTGGTTATTTATGAAATTATTACAAAGATTTGGTTTAACATTATTTTGGTGACATCTTGTGAACTAAATATGGCGGGCTGACAAAAATGGGGGGAAATTAAAAAATAAATAACAAAATAGAAAATTATTAAATAAATAACTTTGTTATTTTGAAATTAAGGGAGGTATTTCCAAGGCTTGCATAAAATTCACGTAGTCCCTTTTTACTCCAATAATTTGAAGAATTTTTATCCCTGACAGCCTTTTCAAAATGTCAATTTTACTTTTTCTATAGAAACAAACTAAAGAACTGTAATGATCAACAAATATCTAATAAATAAAAACACTTTTCAGATAACACAAGAGGGAGCGCATATTTTCAAACGATACCAGAGAATATAGAAATTGATTTTACAAATCCGATACACATATCACCGGAAGCACTCTGCTTAGAAAAAAACCAAGACCAACTGGGGACTGAAAATTTGTATAAAAAATACAAAAAAACTGTACTCTAAGGATATTTTAAGTAATGAAGAACATGTTTACCTAATTTATAATATTTTAAACGGTGCTTCACTGAGGTTGTACTATGTATAGTCATTTATATATTTTTTGACTGTATCATTGTGATGTATGTACCTACCATAAGATTATATTATATTGTTATTGAATAAATTACAATTAAATTATGTTCAATATGTATGTTTATTTTGAAATTCTCAAGAAAGAAAAACAACTCTATACTCGATGAAACTTCTTATTGAAAATGGTATTTAACACCAAATTTATTTTTTGTTTTAGATATCTATAATAAGATAAAGTTGTGTTAGTTACACTATTTATAACTCAAGAACGGCTGTATGGATATAATTGGAAATTGGCAGGAAGATAGTGCAGAAAAAGGATAAAACGTAGGATATTTAATTTTATTAACTTTTAGGGAAAAAAAAATAATAATAAATTCCAATAAAGTTTACCCAGTCAGCTATACATATATTACTAATTCCGAAATTTACGCGGACGAAGTCGCGAGCTAAAACTAGTAATAAAAAAAATAAAATAATTATTAAACAAATATAGAATACTAAATAAATTACAACAATAATCAAACATATTTATTATGTATATTATATTATAATAGATTATTCATCCTCTTATATTATTGATAGCTGCTAACAGCTTTGACTGGTCCGTAAGAAACCATTGCCACAACTTCCTCATATTATGTTTATCGTTTTTCTGAAAAAAATAATTTAAATTTCAATATTTCAAATTATTATTTATAATTTTTTATCTGAGAGTCAATTTAATTGCTTTTAAAATACAAAAAAATATATATATAATGAGATCTAAGACTTTCGCGTATATTCATTTAATAAAAACTAAAAAAATTCTGATTACTACATACGCGTTGTTATATTATTTTTAAAAACTACATATTCCCGACGTTACTGTTACTTTTCACCAACCGTGATAACGGTAAACATCTTTTCGACCATTAAAAATAATAAAATACTCGTAGTAATCGGAAAAATAAGTTTTATTTAAATATTATTATTAAAATTCACAATGCGAGCACACTATGGCACCATAATCTTAATATGTTTATGGTAATTACTAGTTACCTAAGTAACTATCTAATTTACTAGAAGTTACGTAAGTATCTTTCATTACCTTAATATCATTGGACATAACGCTTGTTTCAACGATCCTTTCATCCACAACATCTCTGTCTTGTATCAGTCGGTGTCTCATGGCTGAAATGACTGTGTTGTTGCAGTTTGGTTGTTTTATACAACCATCATATATGTAGGATCTTAGATGGGCCGATGAATTCTTACTGAAAATTTATTGTATATAATATGAAGGAAACTTTGGAGTAACAGTTTTTAGTAGCTATTAATATTATATGTTAATGAATGCCAAGTCAGTATGTTGAGTGTTAGTACATAAGTTCATTCATTTAATTGGTTCGGCCTAAAGAACTGAGCTGTTAAGGAATTTTTGACCTTTAAAGAAGTGTATGACAGAGACGAATATAGTTTATGAATTTCAAACTATGTTTACAATTTTGGAAAATTAATTGTTGTATTATAATTGAAGTTCGACATTTCTGTTACTCTATCGCATGTCACATTACAGCCCGCAACATAGCAGGGCTAGAAGTATAATTTTTTTTTTTTATTTGTACTCAAACGATGATTGAACATGAAATTTACGGTATTTTGTATTTAGAGGAGTATTTCTGTCAACTACATATTAATTTGCATCTATTACTCCATTTAAAATTATTAATTTGAGATTATTGAAAAACTATTTTACAAGCCCAAATGATTATCAAAAAATGTTCTTTTTGTGATAATACAAAAGAGTTATAGTATTTTTCAATAACTTTTCTAAAATCGTCTCGTTAAATGGTTGTTATATTGGTAAATATGTAGTTTTACCTAGATTAATTCCTAAGACACAAAAAATATATATTTATATAAATTACACTCAAATCATACTTAGTATTGCATCAATTCATTTTCCTTTCTTTTATATTCCTCAGTTATATTTTCTTTCAACTGGCTACCTCTACTCATCAATTCATTATAAGTCTTAACATATAACAACACATCTGTACTATGTATTTACTCCAAGTATTGAAGACAAACTTTGTAATAAAATGTTTGATTTTTGTAGATTTCTTTCAACATTTTCCTGTTCTTTGCATATATCAGTCATTAATTTCTGAAAAATTATAAATTACATATATGTCAAAAATAAATTATTATAAAATTTATTGCATCAGAATTATTAAAAAAACTTAAAAACAAATCAGAAACTTAAATAAAGTAGGTCAGAATAAAATTATACTGCTTTTAATTAATTTAAAAAAAATAAAATCTAGACATATTTTACTATGTGTGTTTAAGTTTAACTAGATGGCAGCACTAAACCGTTTTAGTTCTATCCTAAAACAAATTCTATCTATGCCTTTATACGATAATCCTTATTTAAAAGTAAAGTTTTTATCCAAATAATAAATTTGGGTGTATATCAATTAATTATAAACACAATACAAACTATATAGAGACAAAACCTCTTAGCATTCAATGTATTCACCGTGCGGGTGCCGGGTCCATTCATTGTAAAGAGAGGAGCTTCATCAGTGTCTGTGACTTGCGACCCAGGTGTAGGTTTAAGGCCCTATCTAACGCGCGTTAAACGCTCACCTCCACTGTCCAAGCTCCTCCCTCTACCAAATTTGAAAATAACCTACAAGGACTGCCTTTGAAGTATGTTCCAGGAATGAGTTAATGTGAGTTCTGGACAGGCTCAAGTCATTTAGTAGGTTGTATCCCTAGTAGTAGCCTTATAAAAAGCATATACTCACGATCCTATCAGCAACTATTTCGCTCTCCTGTATCACATACAAGCGTAGATGAGCCGCGAACTGCATTACATCCTCCATAGTACGTAGCTCCCGTCTTAGGGGTTGTCCATTAATCACGTGATCTTTTTTTAGCATTTTTTAACCCCCCCGCCCCCATTGGTGATACGTAGTGAGGTTTAAGACCACCCCCCCTCCCCCTTTCAACATCACGTGTATTTTTAGTACCTACAACGAATTTTAAAATTTTCTGAATATTACCTTAATTTAAATACAGGTATAAACTATAATCTTATTTTATTCTGAAATTAAGGACCATAATAAAAATGTCTACACCATGTCGGCGAGTCGAGGTCACTACACGCCGCGCCGTGCCGCTTAATATTTGTTTAAAAATCGCGCGTTAGACGAAAAAATAAATACACGTGATATCTTACTACACCCCCCTTCCCCCTTGTGTTATTTTCGTGATTTTTATCAAACCCCTCCCCCCCCTTTCAAGCCTCACGTGATTAATGGACAGCCCCTTACTGCGTAGTACACGAGACGATCTAACGTTACAGCCTGCTGACATACATCCACTAGGTATGATAGGTCTTTGTAGATTTGTCTGGAAAATAAATACAAAATTCATTACTAATTTTATTCATTACTGTTGTGTTTTTAATCCCCAACGCAAAAACGACAGGGTTATAAGTTGGACGTGTCTATGTGTCTGTGTGTGTGTATGTGTCTGTCTGATGTAACGTAGCTCCCAAACGGATGAGCCGATTTTAATGCGGTTTTTTTGTTTAAAAGGTATATCCGTTGAGTATTCTTAGCTATGTTTTTTAGAAATCGATTCAGGTCTTCAAGGCCATCAGGGCCTTTGTTAGGCGTGATAGGAATATTACACGCACAGTTTGCTTGCAATCATCTGTGGGAGCAGACATTTAAAACACTAATGTCTTCTGGAACCACTGAGCTGGTCTGCTTTGTCGTTATTGTTAAAATTATGATGTCAAGCACAATGTACTTAGATCACTTTATTATATGTTCCGTCATTGAATCTTGCTTCAACAATATAAAAATCACGAATTTAATATATTTTTATTATATGTATCGGCGCTATCAGCTTTAATAACGGATGCGACATGAAAATAATTTGAGGCTGTCATCAATTCTTATTAAAACTCATTAGTATTCAGAATTATTGTTAAAAGTAAAACAAAATCAACGATTGTTTTAAAGGAGAATAGAACTATGTTTAAATCTTGGTATAAATATGACGTCTGGACGCACGACGGCAGAATTGAGAATTCAGAGTTCAGTGAGTGTGTATCATTAAATTATGTGATTATGAAGAACCTTCCAGAAATACAGGAACATTAAGAACAATTGAAGTTTCATTTTAAACTATAATGGAACGTTCTAGAAGAAGTGACTTTTGTTATGTCAACGAGGCTGGCGTCTCTCTCTTTAAAAACAACGAATGTGTAATAATTCCGATATATACTATAGTAATTTAATTCTTTACAAATTAATAAATACATAAACAATGATAGAAAATATAAAAAATATCAATGTATTAAAATTTCAAACAAATAGACCGACATTTAGAGACTCTAAATCATTAATTCCTTCCTGGTTCATTTCCATATATGTGATGTAACTTCACCAATTTATACTGACCTCCTCATCATCATAGCGGAGGTATTTCTTGTGGACACAGCCAGCCTGCTCCGGACCTCGCTGTACTGTTTGACTGTGGACAGTAACTGTTGCTCCAATATACACTCCTCTTGTTCCAGTAAACTGATGGCACTTTGAGCCTCCAATGAACAAACCCTGGAAATATAAGTTAGTAATAAATTTATTGAGTGAAACAAGAAAACTGCTATACTCTGGTCATTCATGGATATAATTTCAGCAACTTAACGTCCTATCTCGTCAAGAATTTTGAGATAGCTTAGTTGTTTGGTGTGGTGTTTAACTTTTATCAAAAATTATTTCGATTGGACCATCAGTTTCAATTAGGGTCGGAAAACGAAACCCATGTTCAAAAAAAATTGTTCTCTACCAAAATCTAAGGATTCACTAAACTAGTGACTAGAGCTTTTCTCGGAGAAAGCAAATAAAATTGGTGAAGGTGCGTCTCCGAGTAATTAGAAAGAACATTAAGAAGAAGATTCTATACATTTTAACATTTATTTTTTTTATGAATTTTAACTACAATATCTATAATCTATTTGAGTAATATGATAAAATGACATGAATATTGAATGAAATTTATTAATTAACCATATTATTTATATACATACGTAATTTCACTTGAATGTACATGACTATAGTTAGACACAAGCATCAACTTGGCAAGCTCCCCGCACAACTCTGCTTTGGATTCTATGTATGTACAGATGGCATTAGAGAGTCTGAAATATAGAATGAGAAAAATTATTATTCATATTGAAGAACTTGGGTGACTGATTGTATAGTTGCTTTTTGCTATTTCACAAGATAGACTGGGAAATCTTTTATTTCTAGATTCATTTGTTTAAACATAAGAATAAGATATATTATGAGATTTGCAAAAAGTCCCAAACAAGTATAAAAGTTTGTAAGTGTATATAGATTTCTAATACTCTTTCACACAAAAACTTACTGCTTAGATATTGATAAAACTATATAGTAATATGTATATCTAAAATTCAATAAGATATCAATAAAAAAGTAGGTCACTTAAAACATCCACATACCTACTTTTAATATTATATGCCCAATTCCTAATTTCCTAGCTCAAACTAAAGGGAAAATCTAATAATCTATATATAAAAGATATCATATAGTATATTATAAGAAAACCTTACCGTTCCTCCATATCCTTAGCTTCAATGAGGGCTGTTCGTAAATCATCCTCATTCACATTTGTTTGGCGGTCGTTGAACTTCTTATTAGTGTACAAATCAAAATGAGACTTAAACAGTGACTGTGTCTGTCGGTATGATTCCAGAGGACCAAATGTAAAGAACTATTTTGATAATTCCTGGAATATATGTTGAATAACATTATATGATACATTTTCATACTTTGATAACATAATTATGACTTTAACACAAGTTAAGTGTAACAATATAAATGTATTTATGTATAAAGACATAATAAACTTGTAAAATAGAAAAAAGTTCCCTGTCATGTAAAAGAGTTATTAGAACAAAGCTTTGTATACTTAAGTGATAATTAATAAAATAAAGTAGGCCAAAACTTTTGGTCATTCAACTAAGAATTACCAAGTCTTAACCTACAAAGATACTTAATGTATGCTTTTAAATATAAGCTATACTTATTTGGTCACCTAAATAGTTATTCTAGTTATTTTTTTACTAATGATTTCTTAAGTATACTATTACAAATAATCATCAATAGCATTAAACATACTTTATCATTGATGCTGGAGTCATAAACATTCAAAACCTCTGCAATATTGTTCATAACGCTACTGGTAATATTTTCAACTTCTTCAGCCAATTGCAAGCATTGCTCACTAGCTGTAGTGACATCCAGATTACATTGTTTCTGTACTGTTTCTAATCTAACAATATCTAGTGTGAGGACCTTTTTAGTAGACCTAAAAATGTATCAATATTGATTATGTGTTTTTAATAATTAATGTTAAATATTTCTGAGAAAGTTAGGATCCCTATTCATATCTAATTTTTAATTTAACAACAATTTAAATGCTTCCACTATGTTAAATATCATTAAAATGTATACAGTTGATGATAATGACTTACTCTTCTTGAGTGATCATTTCATTAAGCATTTCTTCATGAATTAGTAACATTGCAAGCTTCTCTTTCGGCCTTTTAATATCCAGTTTAGCGTTCTCTAAAGAATCTAAACCCCAGCTAGGACTAAACCTTCGAAATCAACTTGTATTGATTGGATTTGTGTTTATAAGTTTTCACGTGAGAATCATTTTCCTTCCTTCTCTAACTCTGCATATCTGTTAATGATAAAGATTAAAATGTTTAAATTAAAAATTAAATTATATATTACTAGCTATTTGTTTTAGTACAGTTATAGAACTCATAACTAAGTGTCGTAACACAATACTTCGTGTCGATTTTACTGAGGCGACTTTTAGAGTTTTGCGTTATCTGAAATACTTAACCTGCACTCTTCTCTAGCAATTAATGCATTATAATGATCCAAATTGTTGTAAATCCACTGCAAAACTCCAGAAAAGTCTAGATCGTTTAACATCCACTCGAAAGACTTCTTATACGTCTCTACACCTAATCCATGAAGAAACGGGATAAAATCCTCGTCACGAATGTTGTCACTGTTATCCATCTTGATAAATTCACAATAACATATTAGTAACAAAATAATAAAACAATTTGAAACGACTTTACAGAGCTATACGGTGCCGGTGCGCCGTTAAAATTCAAAAACAAACACTTGTCACTTCTCTCATTTGACGTTTGACATAAGCTCCTTAGACAATAAAGGCAATGATTTCGTAATATTAGATTACCATAACAAATAAATATAATTTAATAGACTGTTAAGAAAATATTTTCAAAATCATTGTTATTTAATGGTACTCTAACTGAAGAAGGCACTAAGTTTTTTCAAATTTTCTAAATTAAAATACTGTTCAAAATCATTTTACTTTCAAATGTAAAACATAGATGTCACTACTTGTAACTTAACCATGGAAGAGTTAGCAATTGTAAAATATATAAACTTATTTATTGCAGATATTATATCTTTCAAAAGTTAACTTAATTTTGTATAAAACCCAAAACTTTAGTAATTTCCTATTATAAATAAAATCCCGCGCCGCCTTCAGCAAATACTAAGCATTCAAGAATGCTTCTTGCCAGTTTTATATGGCTTTATTGTTTCTACTATAAATGAAATCTAATTGTTATTTGTACATATGTATATAATACTAATTTGTTCGTTTTTTTAAGACATTTGCTTTCAGCTACTTCAGCTATTTTCAGAATTTGACTGTTATATCGATTTTGACAAATTAATTATTGTACTAAAAATTACATTACAAGGACTTGACATAGAAGAAAAAAGGAATGTAAAAAAAAACAAGAATTGGACAAAAAAAATATTTTAAATAATTACATGGCTTCGGCCTTATAATTAAAAAAAAGATTCCAGAAGAATAATTAAAAGAAGACATGGCTTCGGCCTTAAATTAAAAAAAAAAATATTTAAGAAGAAAATTAAAAGAAGACATAGCTTAGGCCTAATATAAAAACTTGCGTCATGATTAAAAAAGGAGATTAAGACATTTAAAAATAATTAAAGATACAAAATACAAAAGACATGGCTGTATGGGCTTTGTTCTCTTTGCCTGTTCTGAACGGAACGACCATAACCAAAATAAAAAAGTAACTGTTGAGCGGGAAAGTAGTGACGCTATTTGTGTTTTGCAAATCAAATTGAGTTCTTTGAGATTTTCTTGTTCTGTAAGTTAGTTTTGTGTTTAGTGTTCAGATAATAATTATTTTAAACTCATTGAGGCACGTTTAACTTAAAGTGTGAAATTTTATTAAAACATATCGATTTATAAAGTATTGCAGTTATATAGTTTGTTACTTGGTAAGTTCCCCGGGAGTTTTGAACATTTGAAATGTTATGTATTCATGTGTTTGTACCGAAATTTAACTTTAAAAACTCGTATCTTTGCTTAAAAAATAAAAAATAACACCCAAAAGAAGGTTTTTGATAATAATTCCTGTCAGATACTGTTTACAAGAAAAACGTATCTATATAAAATAATTGTGGAGATAATTTCGTACAATTTAAGTCTACTTGCTACTTCATTTTGATGGAAGTTTAGAATTATCACAAGAAGCAGGACATTTCGTTCAAATAACGGAGCACACTATCATTATCACACTAATTTCATATAGGTATACCTTGATCTACTCGTATAATGCGGATGCGATGTGACGACCAATGAAGGCGTGCTAACGAAATTGATTTGCGTCTCTTTTATCATGTTTACTATTTATATCCTGTATTTCTCGAAGGTGCTTCATAATCACATACTTCAATGATACGCACTCACTGAACTCTCAACCCTGCCGTCGTGTGTCCAGACGTTATATTTAGACCAACATTCAAACATAGTTCTATTCTCTTTTAAACAATCTTTGATTTCGTTTTACTTTTAACAATAATCACGAATACTAATGAGGTTTAATAAGAATTGATGACCGGTTCAAATTATTATTTCCAGGTTCGTCATAGCAGACAGTGAGTTGCCGTACTTCTTCTACTGGTGCTTCTAAAGGAATGGTACAGGTATGTACAGCTACTTCTACATATAACAATGTGACCAAGAATGATAAACACTGTTTCTCATATACTATATCATAACATTTAAACAATATACTAGTCTTATTTCCATGCTTTATCTGGCTAAATAAATTAAAATATGAAATTTAAAAACTAATAGAGCAGAAGAAAAGATAAATATCTTCAAAAATAAGTAATTAAAATATTACGATTTCAAAGAAATATCGTGTTATATATATCCCTACTAATATTATAAATGCGAAAGTAACATTGTCTGTCTGTCTGTTACGCTTTCACGCCTAAACCACTGAAGTGATTTTAATGAAATTTGGTACAGACATAGAGTTGACCTTGAGAAAGAACATAGGATAGTTTTTATCCCAGACTTTGGAAGGTTCTCTTAGAAACGCGAAATAACCGAACTCCACGCGGGCGAAGCTGCGGGCGGAAAGCTAGTATGAAATAATTATAACTGAAACCATTTTATCGACTTTCATATATTTCATAATCGTTTGGTACATCAGTACGTAGGATGGTGTAGGAGCTAATCACAGACAGCTACACGTACTCTCTCAGGTACACTCACCGTCTTTAATATTCATCTTCTTCTTCTTCCTGGCAGTTTCCCAGCTTTAGCCAGGGTCTGTCTTACATGTTGTGTATAGTTTTGGCTGATAGTTTTTACGACCGGCCGCCTGCCTGACATCAACCCTCTTTGGGAATGCAACAATCAGTGATGTCTAAATATTCTCAGAAAGTACATATGACTCGGAAAATCACATTGGTACTTGCCAGGTTTCGAACCCGCGCCCTCATGCATGAGAGGTGGACCTTTTGACCACTAGGACACCACTGACGTATACTAAAGTATATTGTATGTATTATTAAAAGTAATTTAAGACTCACTAGTGAGAGGGTGAGTGTGATGTATACAGGGTGTTGTAATAGTGCTCGGAAACTTACTTATATGTATATTGTAATAAGAATTATATATTCTATATCTAACACAACATTGACTCACTCTTATAAATCTCTGTGCGAGGTGACTGAAGCGACCTTAGCGTCTTTTACTAAACAGTTTTATTTTGGACATTTGTTATGTTATCCGTCTGTAAAATTTCAATTACTGGTCCGATCTAAATATTTTTTTCATAAATCCACCAAAACAACTGGTCTATTGAACAAAAGAATTTAGTCTAAATCATACATTTAATTGCCAAGATCATCTCAATATAATGGTCTGATTCGCCAGTATAGCGTTCCGTACACTCCACTAATTTTATCTAATAAAACCCCTAGTATTATAAACTTAGTTTAGTGTAATCATTGTAGCTGCATGTTATACATATAGAAGATTATAGGGTGAGGACGAATCATACGGATATAGAATAGATATATATTATATGGACGACGACGCACCAGGAGAAGTAATGACAAGTTCTCTTCTTGGTAACAGTTTCGTTATATGTTATACAATTTAAAATGAACCACAGATAACAATATTTGGAGTTTGTCTATGAATAGACAAGAAAAATATATGTAATTATATATATATCGGATTTATTACAAATTCGTTGTTTTAAAAGAGAGGTACGCCAGCCTCGCTGACGTTACTTATCTCACTTCTTCTAGTACGTTTCATGATATTTTAAAATGAAACTTCAATTGTTCTTAATGTTCCTGTATTTCTCAAAGGTTCTTTATAATCACATACTTCAATGATACGCACTCACTGAACTCTGAATTCTCAATTCTGAAGTCTCTATTCTGCCGTCGTGCGTCCAGACGTCATATTTATAACAAGATTTAAACATAGTTCTATTCTCCTTTTAAACAACCTTTGATTTTGTTTTACTTTTAACAATAATCATAAATACTAATGAGGTTTAATAAGAATTGATGTCAGCCTCAAATTATTTTCATGTCGTATCCGTTATTAAAGCTGGCAGCTCCGATATATATTATTTAATACATTTTTAATTCTATTATAAAAAATACGTTTGTGTTTTATTAAAAAATATTTTTTGATAAATAAATCAAATAATTATTATGTCAAAATTTCACACTATGAGATTTACTCGTATTTATATATATACACACATGAACTAATTATTATTAAACAAAATAGAAAATCAGACAACAGACCTAACGAGTCTTTTAATTCAAATGTCAATACTATAAAAGTTAGATAAGAAAAATGAAATCGCTTGAGCAGAGAACAAACACAATAGAAAAAGCTTAAACAGGATTGGCAGAGGCAATAATTAACTCTCTTCTTGAATGTGACTATAACTTGGGATGAGATTTAAAATGACTTGTATATTTTAAAATATCTGACGGTTTTATTAGTTAATATAAGTTTTTAGCTATGATTTTGCACGGGACCACTAGTTTGTGAAGAATATATTTATAATCATATAGTTGTCATGCAATTCGGTTCATATATTTTAATCTATATATATAAAAGAAAGTCGTATTAGTTACTCCACTTATAACTCAAGAACGGCTGAACCGATTTAGCTGAAAATTTGCAGGGAGGTAGTTTAGAGCCAGGAAATTGCAATAAGATTTTTATCCCATTCGACAGCATTCCCGTGCGACTTGACATGAAATGTCAGTCACTATAAAACGTGGAATAACGAAACACAATTGACAGCTATGCAATTGACGTATAATGACAGATATGTAATGACGTAATGACGACAATTAGATATTTGTAAGAGATCTTCTAATATATCAAAATAAGTCCGGCTTTACATCCTAACGCTATAACTTCAGAACGAACGAACCAATTTCCACGGTTTTGCATTCGTTGTAAAACATGTTATACATACAAATCAATATTTTAAGTAGATGGCGCCGGTGTATGATACATTGTTTGAAGGCTACTCATTGTTCTCTGCTCAGTTAATTTCATGTGACAAACCGGTATTGTGTTTGTAGTTTGAACTCTTAAAACCATTTAGTATTTGCGGGATAAATTTAGAAAATCATTGTTTTTCACATGGGCAGTTATATTTGGCGTCTTCACGAGTTTGGAAACCATTCGCTTTATTTGTGTTAAAGTTAGACCAAAAAACAAAAAATGTGGTTTACAAAGGACCACTTCAGTGAAACGGATAATTTGCAGACACATATGTATAATCCTTGCATTCGGTATCTACTTTGGATTCACTTTCATTTTCTTAGAGGAGTTCAACTAAATAACACTTCATTTTTGTAATCTTACGTTACCTTTCCAAGTATAACAGTTACGTATTTATTCATACATAATTGAAACGAATGAAAGAAGCGATTTCTTGCCCAAAACCCTATGTAGTGCTACCTAATGAAAAGAAAACTTGATTTCGTTAATAATGCATATCATATGATTACATTTAGCTTAAATTAAAACCTTTGTATAACTCATAACCCACGATTATGATAAATTAATTTGTATACCAAACCTAATAAATTTTAAGATTAAACGCCAATAGTGTTATAATTATATTTCACTCTAAGAGGTTGATCTTTATTTTATATTCATACTAACGTATTTTTACAAAATTAGTTTGACTACAAAAGGGGTTTTTCTCCAGACCAGACATAAAAAGGTACCTTCTGAAGCTTCCACATTATCTGATAGCGAAGCAGGATTAAAGGGGCTAGAATCAGAAACCTGCTGGAGTTATTTTCATTCTATTGAACAATAAAAACAATACACCATCTTATCCTTAACAGCCACGATTATAAATTAATAAGTTTAGAATTTAGCAAAAAAACTTTCGGCGTTTTCAAAAGTATATCGCAAATTAATCATTTTTTATTTGGAAGCGCTTATTTTTGCTAAATGCATTAATGAAATAGGTAGAATGCAACATAGATAGTACTAATTAAAAAAAAACTAGACCGATTAAAGGCATCGCTTTTTAAGTGGACATGGTAGTGAGTGAGACCATTAAAAATGCAATAAAAACATAAATTAAGGCATTTTAATAATTGTTTATTTAAAAAATTGCCAAATCGGAAATGAATACGGATGATTCTGATCAATTAGTTTCACATGTTTAAGCGCATATGATTAAAATTTAAAACCTTAAGCCAGTGTACAAAACGGAGATTAGAAAACTTTTGAGTATTAAAAAATAAATATCATGTTGTAATATTAAACCACCTATGATCAAGAAAGATTTCATTGATTTCATTCAATCATTACGTTTCTATTGAAAAAATACCTTATGCTATGATAGTTCAAATTTGATTTCACCTTTGTTCTCTCATTGTTTATCCTCTTTTGTTTATATTATTTGAATTTCAAAACATTTAAGCATAAAAAGGGAAAAAAAATCTTAGAAAAGGAATATATACATATATTTAGCTACAACCAACAAGACTACAATATACAGTAAGAAAAATTGAAATTGAAAACACAAGTAGATCATTCGAAGAACTTAGACTGCGCGCTTTCTAACTTATATATAATAATTTTATGGAAACGAAAGTGTTTGGATTGCTTCATAGATTTCAATAATAGTATGTGCACAAGTTGTTCAATCTAGATAAGATAATAAAATAGAAGTAATACGTGCTTCACCTTCACTTATTACTCTCAAATACGACTTTTAGGATAAACAATATCATATCTTTCTTTCTCCGTCTACTAATACATATTGAATTTAAAAATAGACAACCTTTTTAATACTTTATTGATCGTATTTTTAACATGTTCTTTTGAAAACAATTTGTCATTTTAATCTCTCAAGCAATTGTAGGTTTCATAAAATGTCAAATTTAAATATTAAATGTTTTTTTTTATATTATTCTGATTTCCTATATCATAAAAATTATTTCGTGACTTGGATGTCATAATTGAATAAATTGTAAAAATAGAGTATTGCAAAAACAGTTTAAAAGGGGAGTCATGTAATTTAATCCGATCGCAACAAAGCACAGATTAGCACTTTGTATTCAACGGATATTTCATAATCTTGTAATGAATAAAAATGAATAGACATCACTGATTAATGCATTCCCAAAGAGGGTTGATGTCAGGCAGGCGATCGGTCGTAAAAACAATGAGCCAAACCATTCACAACATGTAAGGCAGACCCTGGCTAAAGCTGGGAAATTGCCAGGTAGAAGAAGTTTGATTAAAGAACAGAGATATAAAGAATACATTTAAGGTGAATTTGACTTTAGTCAAATCTATGAAAAATACGTATACTAATTATTATTTATTTATAAATGAATACGAAATTGTAATGGAGTATTGAATCGTAAACGAGTAATAGATCGAGTTATATATATTTACATTTCGATACCTACAAACATATTTTCCGATGTTATATAAGAAAAACTGGAAGACAATTTACAAACAACAAAAACTCTGTACAGTTAAAGCAAAAATTATAGACTAATTACGTTTTTGTCATGGCAAATAATGTAATTTTTTATACTTAACCATATTATAAAAAGAAACAGGACACATTTTACACTGAATAACTTTTAACATAAAAGAAATTGTTTTAATTTAGTTAATTAAATAATGTTCGGTATTATTAATCTTTTCTCAAAACAATGAAGTAAGAAAGAGGTCATTTATAGTTTTTCAAATTTGTAAATTTGATTCATGGAATTAGTAACAATGTTTTGGATGCACACAGGCAATTGTTATACTACAATTACTATAAATTTAAGTCAAGTGCCTTAGAAATAAAATACAAGAAAAATGGGGTTTTGAATTCCGGTTACAATTCTATTTTAAAAGAATTTAAAATGTGGAATACTTTTTATTAAATTCTATACCTTCAGGGATATTGTAAATAGGAGCTTGTAACAAAATTTCGATTGACTGACCACCTTTAACTGTAAAGAGTCAATTGTAGAACCAATTCCTTTATAAATCAAGTATTTGCCGTTTTATTTACTTTAAAATCGGTCTAAAATTACGTAATCTTATAAAAGTGACGAATTTAAATTTTGTAAGTTCTATTCTACATAATATGTACATACACGGTTCACATGACACAAACTATAATAAAATTACTTCATATTTGATTTATTTCAAATGACTGTAATCAATAAATTTACATTTCTCGTAAGTAGTAATGAGTATCTCTTCATTAGAAGTATTAAGTCAATCCCAAAACGCTATGTCTGGACAATATAATTGGACAAAACTCTATTTTTCCTATACTATTCCTTTGTTAATTTTATTTTTTCTTAATTTTGCAACAGGGAGTTTAAGTGATTATAGGAAGAGTAACGCTAAAGAAGTTGAGATAGTCATGATAAAGAATTTATAGTACCTGTACTACAGAAGAAATAATATAGAAGAATATACAGAAGGTTTATTTTTGTGAATGCCCAAGAAATAAAGACTGATTTTCTTCTAATATTTCAGAAATATTTAGAATTCTAATACTTGAAAAGTAACGACGCAATAACATTATTATATTTGTAACTTATTAATACCCTTCACTAACTTCTCGCCCCTTAAAGTACAATTTAAGTGTTTTTGTAACTGTAGGATCCCTGGTCCTACATGTAAGTATAACTAGTCACTGGCTCACTACTACCCCGCCTAGAGCGACGCACGTCCCCGTTCTGCTCCGCGCTAGTCATTAGACTGCAATTTATTATTATTTATAAATTGTCTGGTCTTCACTAAGCATATTTCCATCATGAACTGATTTACACTCGTGTTAGGTGTATCACGCTCCTTCGTAGCCTTTGTCCTATCACTACACGCTTTTCTTTTCTTTTTTTAATTTGATTGTGTCTCTCCGGTCGCCGTTTTAAAGTTATAAGATTCCATTTTAAAGACAATTACCTGTGCTGGCTTTTCAGTTAACATTCTAAAGTGTACATTTTAAATTCCAGAAGTTGAATATGTTGGTAGAATTAGTGGTTATCATGGTTAGGTAATGACAAGTGAGAATAAAATAAAAGCTTTGGTTCAATAAAATCAGCCACCGCACATCAAACAAATTAGACAATTAGACAATAGTAACGATTAGTTTTACGTTGCGGATGATCACGGATGACAGTGACCACCTCACATCAAGTAGGTCATTAGCTCGTTTTGTTACCTTCCTCATAAAAAAGATTAAAGCCCCTAACACGAATTGATATTTTGCAACTTTAACACAAGTGTGTGCTCAACATTTGTGTAAGGTCAAAATACGTCATTAGACGAATATTAGTAGATCCAAACTATATAATAATGATATAATCGTAATTGCAAAAACTCCTTAATGTAATGGAAATACATTCAAATTCCATTATTTTTTGTTAAGTAGAAACAGAAGCCTTATTACCGACTGTTATTCAATCTGTTTTGTTTGTGAAAAATTGGAAAAAGTCCATTTTTATTTTTTTAATACTTAGTTTATTAAGTATTTGAAATCGAAATGTATTTGGTATATAAAAAACCGTAATTTATTTTACTTCCAACTAAAGTATAACAATTTAAATACATTCTTTCCTGAAACAAAAGATATTTGGGATAAGATTCTCTGTATCTAACGGAATTTCATTTCAACATTCTTACTGAATAGTTATACATATATACTGTTATATTTCCTAGTGCTAGCTTTTAACAAAATGTTATTCTGACCACTTGAATATCTTAAGTTGAGTATTATAGGAAATTATTTTACATACTCAAAGATAATTAAAAGTTATTGAATATTTGTATCTACATTAACATAATATTTAACTGCTTTTGATTGGATCCAATGTTCAGACATTGTATTATGATTTAATAGATATTAAAAGAATCACTACATTTAAAGATTTTAGTTATCTATACAATTTGATTTTTAATTTATTAATGCTGCTGGATTACAAAAAGCATTGTTAAGTAAAAGTTTATTTTCCTTGAATGTTCATTTCTATATTTATTAAAGTGTAGTGACGTCATATGGTTTTGGATTTCAGTCATCAAAGTGTGTTACGTGTCATCTCCAAAATTCCAGATAATAACATTTTAAGGCTGTTCTAGGTGCTGGAAAAAATATTATTATAATTATATTTGTGCCTTTTTTCCATTTGGTAAACTCCTTAATACTTAATCAACACTCAAGATTATAGTTCGTCCTAATTCCATTACGACCGAAGCCATACCATGTAAAAAATAACGTTATAAAACATTAATACTCATTTATTAATACAACCAAAACATTGAATATATATTTACCTGTCCAGAATATTATGGAATTATTAATTTCATGTTATACTATATATTGCAATAAGAATTGTAAATATGTAATTCGCTTTGAATAACTGAGTAGAGGTTCAAAATTGTGTTGATAGTCATACCAGATACCAGGATCAACTATATTCAGATTCAACTTGATAAGAACATACGAGTAGATAATGAATTAATTCTTGGACCATTAATTTATGGGACAGACATTGTAACATGTATGAATATGAGACGAAACCTCTTAGCAATCAATGGATTCATGGTGCGGGTGCCGGGTCCATTGCGTTGCAGGGAGAGGAGCTTCAACAGTGCCTGGGACTTACGACCCAGGAGTAGGTTTAAGGGGTCCCTTATCTAACAAGCGTTATACGCTCACCTCCACTGTCCAAGCTCCTCTTCCTACCTAACCAAATTTGAAAAGAACCTACTAGGGCTGCCTACGACGCCACGTACGTTCCAAAAATGAATTAATGTGAGTTCATGACAGGTCCAAATCTTTTAGTAGGTTCTAAAGAGCTTTAGCTGTTATACCTCTCGTTCCCTCTTCTATCGCGTAAGTTATACTTGTAAGTATATCACGAAAGAATGAATTCATTGTTGTAATACATTTCAATTATTTAGGTAACAGGAAGTAAAACCAAGTATATAAGTAAATTAATAATAATTACAATACAAATATAATCCAATAAATTTCCTCTTATATGTTTAAATTCCTTAACACTATAAAGTTATAATTTAATACAACATTTCCATCGCGATCACAATTGAAAGTATTAGTAACAATATATTAAAATAAAGAATACTTCAATTAATCCACACCACATGTATAGAAAAAAAGAAACAACATCAAGAAGGGGTTAGTTGAATGTGTTAATAAATGATGTTTTTTTTAATAAATCCAACAAAATTTAGGAGAAGGTGTCAAAATTGTAATATAAGTTCTATTATAAAAAGCACGTTGAAAGGAATTTAATGTAATATTATTTTTTTATTTCGAACAACCCATAAAAAGTTTTCAAATACAAAGAAAACAGCCTTTCTATACAACTTTTTACATTGATGTCACTTAAAGAGAAGCTAACTTTGTTAGTAAATTTGTTATATAACATTAGAAAAGTAAATGTTCGCCAAGATTCAGAAACATTTTAACGATATCGGACTCTTGAGAGTTAATTTGCTTTTATTACTATCATGAAGTAAAAGTAGTAATTTCATATTTTGATTGATTTCTTAAATAGTTACTCTACAAATTATCTTATTAAATACTTCTTCGATTAAGAAAGAAAGATATCAAAAACTTTACATGATAAATTTATCTACATATACATATACAGGGTGACTGGTGAATTACTATCAATATTTAAGGAGCATACTCGGTACATGATTCTCATTCGAATTATGTAAAAAAAATAGGTACTTAATTTTTGACCAAATTTCCGTATAAATAAATAAAGTGTAGACACGTTCCAAGTGTTCCAAGTGTGGACGCGTGCGGCGGCGTGCTGATACAACAACACGCCGCCACGCGCGTATGTGTGAGTGTGTGTGTATACCTAATCTGTAGGGTGTTCATACGATGCGTAATTAATAACATAACTTTTGGTTAACTTTACTTAGAAGTTTATTAATATTTATGTTATATTAATTTTTATTTTGTTATATATGATCGTCAAATATGACGTCCTCAAATATCGATAGTAATTCACCAGTCACCCTGTATATACAGGGTGACTGGTGAATTACTATCTATATTTAAGGAGAATAGTCGGTACATGATTCTCATTCGAATTATGTAAAAAAAATAGGCACTTAATTTTTGACAAAATTTCCGTATAAATAAATAAAGTGTTGACACGTTCCAAGTGTTCCAAGTGTGGACGCGTGCGGCGGCGTGCTGATACAACACTACGTCACGACACGCGTATGTGTGAGTGTCAGTGTATACCTAATCTGTAGGGTGTTCACACGATGCGTAATTAATTACATAACTTTTGGTTAACTTTACTTAGAAGTTTATTAATATTTATGTTATATTAATTTTTATTTTGTCATATATGATCGTCAAATATCACGTCCTCAAATATCGATAGTAATTCACCAGTCACCTGTATATATAAATGAATCGATGTTCTTTAGTTTCACTAAAACTCGAGAACGGCTGAACGGATTTATCTTATCTTAGTCTTTAAATGTTCGTGGAGGTTCAGGGAAGGTTTAAAAATTTAAAAAAAATTATTCATTTCCGGGAAAACCCTAGAAACAGCCCTTTTCTATTTCCCATACAAACGTTTTTTTTGACATTAGATTTCACAACTAACTAATATGTCAATCATTCTGCCGCACTTCAAAACACTAAGATTTATGGCTTAAAGGTAAACTCCAAAAATATAAATAAAAAAACGTAACAGATATTTCTTGATTATAGAGCGATACGAAGTTCGCCGGGTCTTCTAGTAAATAATAAAATATATTTAAAAGATACATAAAATATAAAATAATAATTATATTTAAATGAAATACGCTGTCATTTAAAATAAAATGAACAATCATGATTTTATGATTTTTTAAACTTTTTTTTATATCTATTTGTCCTATAAAAGAAAAAGTTAAACTATTAGGTACATAAATAAATAAAGTATATTGCCTCAAAAATTATCGTTAGTCGTGCCTCAATTTAAACCTTTCATTAATTAAGATTTTATTACCAATACTACAAACGTTTTTAATTAACGTGACATTCTTTTTCAAACTTAATTTTACTTAACAAGCTACTTCTCTTTATTTTAGTATAAACTTAAATAAACAGATATTTTCTCATAATCCATGTTATTCCTTCATGAAACACAAATATTCAGGTGAATCTATTCAAGTTGCTTTGAACATGTACATTCTATAGTATATTCACAAAAAAGAAGACTTTTAGTTCACATGACCTCAGTCACTTATTCGGCAAATACTTTAAATTCCAAGTAATGTAAGCAACGGATGAATTCCGATATAAATATGACGGCGCATTTGTGACTTTAGAAATTAAATTGATTATTTTTACGATAGATAATAGGACCTATTAAGTAAAAGCGAACGCCATTAACGAAAAGAAGTGACGGTCCGCTTGACGTAACTCGGGGAACTGGATGTTTGAGACTAAGATCGGCGAATTGATCCGCTGTGTGAAGCATACACCACGTTGTCCGCGGAACGTCGTGTGATTTAGATTAATACTGAATACGAACGTTGTAATTGATCCATGGTTATTGAGTGTAGTTAATTGTAGTATGTGCTAATTAATAATTTGAATTATAACGTCGGTAACCTATACGACAAATGTCAATTATTTTCCTATTGCCCGTCAACCTACGCCATTATAGAAGAAGGAAACAATCATAATAAGGGCCAAGTTTCTTTAAATAATATAAAAATTAAAATGCAGAAAGTATTATATCATTACTTACTATAGACACTTTAGATACAGTAATTCCTATTAAAACTAAAGTTTTGAACTTTAATGAAACTTATCATAATATAATTCATTCAGGAAAATTCAAAATAAAGTATAAAATAATTTAGTACATCGGCATATCGGAGTGAAAATAATTTTCACTTTGTTCAATTTAATTTCGTAATACGGTCAACTAAAAACGGAAAAAACGTGACAAGGATATTTAATTATCGTCTTTATTTTGCTCCCATATAATGAAAAGAATATTATTTTCTTCCATTTTATAATAGGAAAGTTAAAACGAAAATTATTACTTTTTATATAATAAGAAGTGTCACATTCGATCATTAAGAAATCGCTAAAACTAGGCAGCCAAACTTCGTCACGTGATTAGCAATTATGAGAGATACAATAAATATGTGACAGTTCAAATGTAACAAAAAAGAATATTAGTTCATGTAATCTAAAAATTTAATAAACGACTCCTTTCCGTTAACATTAAAAAATTCCGACAACAATTTAATAAACTTTAAAATTTCACAAATTCTTGTCTCTTTTCCTGATCATCTTTTCTTTGTAATAAAATAAAACACTATTAACATTTTACTAACCCGTTATATATTAAAGTTCGATGATGAATTTATAATCTAATAATAGGTTTTATTGATGTCTCAAGGGCACGAGCGAATACTTTTATTTCTTCATAATCAAACCATATTCGGAAGTAATTTTGAAAAATATGAGTATTGATATAGATCTCATAACCTTAAAGAAGCAACACTATTATAAGTAGCACTTTAATTTTTACACACAGTTTCTTTTGCATCTTATTTAATAATAACTTAAATGTATAATAACTTAACTTATAGTTCGGACAAATACAACTTTATTGATGATTGAATTTCTTTAATGAATAGATAACTACTAAATATATTTTTAAATATAAATCTACAAATTTAATATAATAGAAACACATTTATATAGCAATTTTATATTTTTTATATTTTAAGGATTTAAAACTTCTTATTTATTTTGAGTACAAATACTAAATTTATGTTTTATAAGCGTGTGATAAAAACCGTTTTCACGTCAAATGATTGCCAAGACAGTAACTAAGTCCCGAGTATATACCACCTGTAAATTTTTTATATCCATTTATTCACGATGATACTGATAGTATTGAGTATAACCCTAATGATACTAAAACTATTTAATTTAACTTATTAATTTCATTTCATTTTTTTACACAACAAATAATCTCTTTCATGTTCATTATTGTATAATTCAGCTATATAAAAGGTTTCGTGTTAAGCCCTAAGAACAAGGCCAGTAAAGTTAAAAAGTGAACTTACAAGCTTTTAACATGAGACGTGAACGTATTTTTTAAAGCGAGTCATATCCTATAATATACATTCATACTTTTCATTATTTACTGTTGTGTATTTTAACGAAGTAGAAAGTAAAGCGTTTGTAAATTATTTCATAAACGAAAACTGCGTGATATTCATTTAAATATAGCCATATTTGTTAATACACTGTTTGATATTAAATTTACCGACTTTCTTTGACTAGATATAATGGAAGCATTATGGCAATCAAAATTTAACTATATCGAGAGGAATTTATTGTCCTTTTTTAACTTCTTCTTCTTAAGATGCCTCTCCGACTAGCGAAGGGTGCCAGTCAGCTCCGCATACTTTTTTCTGTCTCTTGCGAGGTGGAAAAGATTTTCAGCACTCGCAATTCCAGTCCACTCTCTGATGTTTCGTAGCCATGACTTTCTTCTACGACTGACACCTCTTCTACCGGCGACTTTTCCCATCATAATGTCCTTTTTCAAATGAGAATTTTATGAGTAATTAATTATTGATATTTTAATTAATTTTTAAATAAGTCGTCCTTGAACATATATTTTATTGTCTCTTTCCACAAAGCTGATAAACTATATTCATAGTCTATTTCTCTTCCACGGAGAGGTTATACATAGGAGTAAGTTTTAATTACAACGGCGCACAAAACGAAAATAGTTTTCAGTGTTTTTGACAAGACCTACTTTTTATGTTTTTCAATTTCCTGAATCTCGATCCAAAGCCCACTGTGCTCCGTTTGAGTTTTGAGAAAATTGGATCAATACAACCAACAAATATTGAGGAAAATACTGGTTCGAATATATATTAAAATGATGACATCACATGTTTCGTTATGTTGAATGAATATATGGTATTATATTTACATATAACTACTGTACGATCGAGTGAAAAAAATTTAAGTAACTTTATAGAAAATATTGATTATAAACAAAATTAAACATCTATTTGCTTCTGTGGACCATTTTCTTATTTTTAGATGATATGTGCGTATGTATTTTGTTTTCTGCCTTTCCATGTTTATTTCTGAAGCCTACGACAAAGATGATTTCCTATAATTTAACATATTTTATGATGTTTATTATATATCGATCTTTATAAGTATTTTTGGAGGGTTGCCATCTTTATATATAATTTTGTTTTAACGTGTTGAGTGATATCACTGAAGTAGACGTCAAAGTATTGTAATTTTTATATCATAATTAATGAGTTTAGTAATAGAAACCATATCCAGATGACTGATGACCGATTACTGATTTCCTTCACCAGGCATTTAGATAGTTGAGGGTCGAAATGAAATTATGAGATTAAATTACTTACAAAAAAATGTTACAACTCAATCCAATTCCTATAAAAGATTTTTTGCCATCACCTAAAATAAATAAAACAGATTTTGTAGCAAAAACAAAAGCGGTTTGGAGCAATGTTTTAAATCCAATAGAATTTTAATTGGGACTCTTTTGTGGCACATTTCAGAACAAATTGTATCTTTTGTTTCAAAATGTCCAGAGAATATGCTGAAAAAAATTTACACTTTAAGTTAATATTCATTAAAATAAAAATATTGTTTTTAGAATTGTTACTGTAATTTTTCAATCTTTTTATATATATTGTCTATTTTAAAGATGTTATTTTCACATCACTTTTTTTACTATAAGACATCCAATACGTTGAAAATACTTTCAATGACGTCTTACACCTTTGTACTTCAATGATCACTCACACACAGCGGATTCTTTGATGAGGAGATTTTTTCCTAAAGTAAACAGTGTTGAGTTCATAAAGAGAGAAGTGAATGGGTATTTGAAGTGTCATTAATGGATATGTTATAGCGTGGGCACCGCAGGCGTCTATAAGATAGTGTCACTATTTAACATCTAGCCATCCGTAAACTTACTTGCCATTGACATAAATTATATTTGTATATTTAACGTACTTGTTCTTTTGATACTTTTGGAATCAATTAAAATGTAAGCTCTCGTGGGATATTTGGTTTGTGAAGAGAACATTTAAGTTAGCTTTATGAAATCCAACTTATTTTAAAACGATTCATTAAAATCACCAATTAAGTTATTTTTTCCCTATTTGAACAGAAGCAACATTTTTACTCTAAAATGACATTAAAACGAATATAATGACAATTTATTTCCAATTATGCCAATTTTTATTTTAATGAAATAATTTTCCCGGAACACTTCCAGAACTAGAATTGTCAACAAAGTGCCAAGCTGATACAAAGGTATTATACTTGTAAAGACTGGAACCGTATAACAAGTAGTGTGAAATACAAATGCTAACAGCGTTTATGGAACTGGAAGGGATTTTTAAAAAACTTAACAAATAATAAAAGGAATCGTATTATTAAATATGTTACACTTTAAGTTTCATTGAATGTATATAATTACATTATTGTGACAGTTAAAGATAATCATAATTTTTATTTAGAGAAAGTATGAGCCTTAAAAGCAAGGACTTCTTTTTCCGAGAGGATTTTTAAATATTTAAGCAAACAACATATTCTTATATACATAACATACTATGTATATACCAATGTTTTTAACCATATCTAGTTTATTACCCATAAACTATAGATTTAGTAAATTTAGTAAATATTTGTTTAACATAAATTCACACATTTTTTTTAAACAGTCTTATCTAGCGTCCATATAATGTTTGTAAAATCGCAGAGCTCGCACAAATATAAGTAGAATGTGATTCTGGAAGCTTATTTTGCTTAAGAACTTGGTTATTAAGTTAAACGGCGTGTTCGTGTCCTTAAATGTGACTATTCAGCATTCATTCCAAAAATGCATTGATTTTTTATTTTGAAAATTATTCTTGCTATCGATTATTGCTGATATTCAAACGCAATTATTTATCAGTATATTTTCCTGTAGATACTCGTATTGTTATCCTTACAAAGAGTAATTCAATGAAACTGTGATAACTTTATTTAAAATGAAACTAACTATAATTTCAGAAACATTATTTATTAACATCAAATTAAACAATAATATTTTTTAAGTTTTAAAATATTATTCTTTGGTTTTATTCAAACATACCTCCTTGTTAATAGTGTTTTTCTGATAATTAAAATTAAAAAATATTAGAGCAAAAGCTAACTTCATAACATTTTAAAAGACTTTCAATAAGAAAAACTTAAAAGACTTAATTTCAGAATGTTCCAGGTCACTCATAACTATTTTCATTTAACATACTTTTAAACTAAGCAACGTTTAATCTATGTTTTTAGTTAGATATTGCTATATATAAGCATATATCAAAAAGGCCGTCTTAGAAACAGCCATGGTTGTTAAATTAATTTCAGTACTTTCAATAAAACTGCAAAGATATCACTTCTATTGTTCATCTAGCAAAGCATTTACGAATTTTTAATTTAAATATCTAACTATATCTTATAAGACAAAACGCAAAAAACATACATAATAAAAAAAATTGGTTAAATAAAATAAAGAAGCTTTTAAATCGTCACAGTGATAAACAAAGGCAAAAAATATATTTACAAAATTTTCTACTGCTGAAACGATATTGGATGTAAGATTTTATTTTCCTTATCATCTTTTGGTAAAAATTAAACGATTCCAAAATAAAACTTTGATATTGTCAAGATTTTCTTATTACTGCTGACTTATTGAGCACTAACAATGTTTAAAAACAACCCTTTAGAAAGAACACGTACTAAAATCCATAACACAACACACTAAAACTATATTTATAAAGTATCTTCAAATTATAATATGTTTTATATATAATACTAGTTTATGTCCGTTAGTTAACTTCGTCAACGTTAGTTTTAGAATTAGAAAATTGTAGCCGACCAGACGTACTCCTAATAGACAATAAATAAGAACATTTTGTATTTCATCAACTTCTTTTTTTCATATTCGATAAGATGAAAGTATCCTATGTCCTTTTCTTGGTTGTACGCCATCTGTCATCCTATTTTCAGCTAGGCCCGTACAGACGTTTTAAAGTTATAAATAGTGTAACTAACACGACTTTATTTAATATATAAAGATATATCAGACCAAAATGGAATTAACCAGATATACCTATATTGAAAATAAATAAGAAAGCGAAGAAGACAAATAAACAAAAATCGGATTTTCATCCTAATGCGTTGTTTAAAAAAAACATTCAAAATACTTAATGGGAAGTTAATCCGTGACTTTAGTTATAACCTACATTTATTTTTAAACAGGAAGTTTGTGAAGTTACATTTACGTAATGCATGTCTATTACTACTTTTACCACTACTCTGTGGCTTCATGAAACTATTATAATGGTGTTTATACATTAAAACATCATATGGACAAAAATCTAATCGTACATAACATGTTTGTCAAGAAAAACTAGTTTTCAAGAAAAAAATAATCTACTAATATAAAGGTTCTATGTTCTCATAAAAATTTTGGGAACGTTTACTTCTATCAGTTTGTAAATAATAAGGTAAAGCAATTTTAGACAAAAAACACTTTATGCATATCTAACACATATATATACATATAAGTCTCCATTGAGTCACATATACTTTCTACGTTGCACGTATCTCTTATGCAGCTTTCAAAGGAAAATATCTTTTAGGAGTATCTTTTAGCTACATGTTTTCTATGCATGCAAGCCTTCCAACCGTCTGGCATCTTCGGTGCTACAAAAAATATTGGTGTCTAGAGTTAGTAAGAACCTACCGGTTCATTGGGCATCAGATCACTATAAGAATTTTAAATTTAGCCATTAAAATTTTGTGCAAATTTGCAGGTTACAAAGTCAGTCGTTACAAGGATGACTAATTATTTACCATCGCTGATATCGAAATAGGTAAAGACACTCTAAAGTATTTTTTTTTAGACCCTGACAATCAAGTAATGACTGATAACCTTATCATCAAAAGGCTTGTAAGCGATATTACACACCTAAATTATCTTCACTGACGAAAAAGATTTCTAAATATGCCTTCGTTATTCTAGCTGTCCGCTGGCAAAGAATTTTCTATTGTTATATGGAGACGTTCTTAGGGCTACCTCCTCAGCCACTTGAAGCTACCTTTTGGACCTTTATGTAATCCTAGCCCTTAGAGTCCAATTTCAAGCACAATAACGGACTGTCGTAAGAATATTCAGTATATTTAATTTAGAAATGTTTGGTTATTCCGTCTGTCTTCTTCGTATATTACGAGTATCTGTATATGTTATCACATCATTAAAATATGCGGTAAATATTTAAAACATTGACGGTTTCGCTAAGGCAAAAGCATTTCATATATGAAATATCGTGTAACGAGTAACATTGCCGAATCAACGAAACCAAAACCTAGCCGTGGTAATGAGAAGATTATCTTCTATATATATAAAAATGGATTGCTGTTCCTTAGTCTCGCTAAAACTCGAGAACAGCTGAACGGATTTATCTTATCTTAGTCTTGAAATGTTCGTGGAGGTTCAGGGAAGGTATAAAAGCTGAAAAAAATTGATTAATAACTGGGAAAACCATAAAAACAGCCCTTTTCTATTTCCCATACAAACGTTTTTTTGACATAAGATTTGACAACTAACTAATATGTCAATCATTCTGTCGCACTTCAAAACACGGAGATTTACAGGTAAACTCCAAAAATATAAATAAAAAACGTAATAGATATTTCTTGATTATAGGGCGATACGAAGTTCGCCAGGTCTTCTAGTACACAATAAATATGTATTATATGTATCTTTGCTGTGCTATCCTTACATCATTGCATCGGGTTAATGGCTTATTTCACATATCATGATTCATAAACATATTATATATTTTTAAAGTGCAATTATTATTATAATACAAATCTAAGTAACTTTCTTAGTCCTCCTGAAAACTTTAGAAAGTCCAGAACTGCAGCATATATAACTTTTTCTAATGTAGCTATGACATTCGTAGTTAATTTAAAAAAAGGACTTCGAATGTTATTTGATTGGTTTCCTAATTCAATGACAATGAAGTGTAAAAGTGGCGATTTCTTTTATTTATCTTGATGGCATGAGACTTAAAACAACATAGGATTTTCAGGCCGTGTTACACGGTACCAAATCTTCCACACAGTAAAATAAAAAAAAATTGTTCTCCAACTATGATATGACAATGCATCTTCAGAGTTCCAATTTTTCTCCTGAACTTGACAAATAATTTGCCTGGTCTCCATCAGATTCCAGAATAAATGATGCAACAGTCTTGGGGTGATAGAGGGCTAATTCATTGAAGTTACTTTAGTTTCAAGACATAGCTATACAAAATATTATTAAAGTAACTTTATATCTGAACTTTTAAACAAAATCTGTTCTTGATAACTACTCCAGGTCCAGCAACGCCCATTTTCTATGGGTCCTTCCTTCCTTCCTCATCTGATATTTAACATAACACAATTATTAGCCATAGGACGGCTAATAATTAAAAAAAATTGTCTTGAACACTCGAAAAAAGACGCAATATATTTACATCACGGCTGAAATGAGTAGAAGAAGGAACAAAACATAACGATAATGAAATAAAAAGACGGCTACGAATAAAAAGATGTTACAATATTACAATTAGTAAATTCAGATCAAGAAATGATAACAAGTACTTTATCTAAGAAATATTAAAGAAGAATAAACAAAGAATTAAAAAAAAGTTGTTAAAGCAGTAATGTTTGTTAATTTTATTGGTGCTATGGGTTTGAGAAACTACTTATATAATAAAGGAGAGAAACTTTTAAACTTCGCGTAGTTACGCGTTTATTGCTAGGGAATAGAGTTTAACTATTTGCCATGCACGGCCCCACTATCATGACTCTTTGCTACCTTTCATTCGCTATACTAATTCAATGTTAGTGAAAAATAGTCATTCGCTGTATTATGTTTTTATTGTTCAATAATTAAGAATAATAATGAAAAATGATATGGAAGTTTGTTCAATGATTAAGTGTCCTTTCATTAAAACACGTTATGTAACTAAATGAATACAATTACAGTTTTTACAACACTCAGGTACCTTAGTCAAGCTTGCCTTTTTTAAGTTTATTATGGCCTAATTACATTCATGAAGTCAAAAAAAAAATATCTCCATTTAGTTTTATCAGTTTTTATAACGTCGTTCAATAATTTTTGCTATTTTAATACAAACCCATTAATCTATTATATACAACCCTTTTTAGTAAGGGTCTTTCGTCTCTTCAATGAATGAAACACATTGAAAAAAATGATGTTTCATTTGACGCACATACATAATAACTTTAAAAACCCATACACAGTGCCAATGTATCAAGATTACATTGACCATTATTCTCGACAACTTGGCCATTATAGGCCATAATTCATCCCCGACACCTATATATTTAAGTCAGAATCATTATAGTGTTAAGATTGTATAACCATTTTATATACAATTTATTATAAATCAGCACATATCAGAGTGAAATCGATTTTCATTCTGCTTGATTTTATTTCTAAATACTAAACTTAAAAGATAAAAAACCGTGACTAGGGTATTAATTATTTCTTTCAATATGTTTGAATATATTGTATAATATTATTTTCTTATATTTTATATTTGCAGTTAAACGTTTTTTGTAATGATGTGATTTGTTTTTCTATGAACATTTTTTCTATTAATATTTAAGTCGCAAATTTATATTGTTTTTATTAGAAGGTATTTTTTTATTACAATTATTACTTTTGAATGGAAAAGAGTCTCTCTCGTTGAAAGTTGAGGAGATTTGATTGCAGTCATGACAAAATAGGGTGGTTCCATATGACAGCTTAAATCAAACGCACTATATATTTAAACTCAATTTCTTAGTTGCCAACATAATATTAAAAATGGTCTATTTGAAATTCAAAATGGCCGCCGTGTTTTCATTCGATAAGATAATCATGATTTATAGTAAATAGATTTTATTTTTATCGTCTCCCTATTGATATTTAATTAATTTAACACATCATATTATCATATAAATATTTATATTTTATAACATCATATTTTATACTTCAAAGGAATTTCTTTTATAGTTATTTTTAAGTGACGTAAATTTTGCTTAATTTTGTATATGTATCAAAACAACTTGTAAATTGTAAAATATCATTTTTGTTACCAGAATACAAAAGCCATATCTGTTGCTAAGAATTTAGTCACAAATTATAGGTCTATTTTATTCCAAAATTATTTGTCTTTAAGTCATATAAAAATTGGTCATATATTCAAACAAAATGGATATCTAAGACACCATTCTAATCGTTTTCTAAAAAATACCTCTAAATATAGTTTATTTCTAGTAACTCAAAAACAAAATCTGATCTGATTTCAAAATTGTATTAATATTAAAATATAAAAACTCAACAGCTTTTTTTAAAAAAAAAAACTTGATAATCGTGAATTGTTATCGAATTCATAAAAATTAAATCAAAACATACGACTGTCAGAACACATTGACGATATTTAAAATCGATAATTATAGTTTTGAACTAGATCCAAATATTATTAATAGTGGGAACATTCAAAAACGTCAAACGATAAATCAATTGCTGCCATATCAAAAAAAAGTGTCGCTACATCTAGTTAACAGCAATGGAATTAAAATATAAATGTATAATATTATTATTATTATAAAAATCAATCTTTTTATCTTTGCTAGATATTATTCAATAAGTATTTTATGTTTCCGTTCCAAACAGGTTATTGTTTAATTGATTGGTGGTTTTTAATTAGCGACAAATATTATGCGAATAAAATTAAATTAAGAGGATGATGTACTATTTATGAGACATTGTATGATAATGGTCATTGAATATAAAGGGAATATAAATATTAGTTGTTAAGTATAGTTTCAATTGTGTTCTAAAGTTTTTTTCTAATTACGCTACGTATAAAAAACTTTGTAATATATTAATTGGTTAACTTGACGGTAAAATATGTAGTAATAAAGAAAGCTTATTAGCTCATTCCGTCTTAATGTGTACTAGTTTTACAAAGTAACTTATAAGTAAAAACTTTAAAACGGGCATAAAATATTTTATTTAACATTTTTTGTATCAATATTTTTTAAATATAATCTATGTTAGAGCGTTTTATTATATAGTCTGTGGACTTCTTAGTAAATGCTTTTATGACAGCTATTCATATAAAAGTTTTTTAATCAGATAACATTTCATGACGCATGGTCATTAGCAAAAACAGTAATGTAAACAGTAAAATATAAAACTATGCTTAAAGCAATGATAAAAATAAATAAATAATATAACATTTACAATCAAAACTAAACTTGGTTCCCGCTCAAAAATTAGAAAGTCGTTGTAATATTTTGATTATCGTACTTAAAATGGCGGCTAGGCAAATAATTAAGTTTATTTCAATTACATTGTAAAATAAGTAAGACATATTTCGTCAAACAAATAACGTTGACATTGGCAAAATATTCTACGATTCCAGTGCGAATAAAGCCATGGAAAAAAAGTGAGACAAATTTCAAGGACGACTAAAATATTCTACGGAGATAATAAAGCAAAACTTATTTAAACTCCCATAAATTGGTAAATAAGTTGTGTCCTTACTATATCTTTCCATTGTCACACTATTTAAGGAGCGTTTTTCGGTGAGGTTATGTTTTGTATACTGTTGTAGATACAAAACAGAGAAGAGCAAAGACATATATTCTATCTCTCTTTATTACTGAAAACCCGTAATAAATTAAAAATTGCCCAAAAATTATATTATATCAATATACAAGTAAAAAATATATGCATAGAATATAAAAGTTAGTGGAACCAAAAAGTTTTTACCTCATTCGTACGATCAAAAACACACTCGCTTTGCTTAAATCGCTTTTTTTTACGTCATAGTCTGTTTGATTAAAATTTTTGGGATTATCGCAAAGTGAAATACTTCAAGCGATATATAAATGCACAGAACGAGTTCAAAATACATATAATACATTTTAGAATTGTATGAAAATAATTTAAATGCGTAACTTTTATTAGTATTGGCAGTAGAAAATATCAGAGTAATCCTAAATGCAAAATAATTGAAATTTATCATAAATTCAAAGTATAAACATGTAGTGCAACGCGATTCAAAATTAAATCAAAAATCCTGTATGGGTATCTTTTCCAAAAACATATATACGAAATAACATTTAGGTTAAAAGTTTATTATAATATTTGGCTGCAACAAAGTAAATAGAGGCGCGTATAGAATACTCCCTATTATTATTCATAAGCTGTGCTAGCGACGCGGGGAGGTGGATACGGCGGCAAGACTCAAGAGAAACAATTCCGTCAGTTAAGCTCGGACGGCCGTGGTGTATGTATGTAATTCGTCACTCCCTTTGAACATCGGAAACGACGTTTACGATATATTAACGTGATATTTTTCTGTGTTGTGATCAAACAGTTTATTGTGACAGAATTATGTGGAATTAGATTAATTTATGGTTGTGTGGTTTGTGTTTCGGAGGTTTGTCGGAATAGTGCTAGTTACACAGGTTGGTCAATACCTAAAATTATTTTAGTTGTATTTAACGGTAAACCGTTAAAATCTAATTGATTTCATTTGAGTTTTAAGAATTATTTTGTTTTTATTATATTAATTGTATAAAATTAATAGAATTATATATTCATATATATTATTAATAATGTGAATATGTTATATGAAAACTGCATTATTGGAGCGTCGCGTCGTTTCTTTTATTTAAAAAAATAACGGTATTTGTTATGTATACTTAAGACCTGTTTTTATTAATTATTGAAATAAAAATAATTAATACTAATTTTTTAGCCATGAAATTATATATGTTCTCATCAAAACCTATTTTTTCTATTACTAGAAAAACTTTTTCTGCGATCCAAAAACATCTTATTAATTCCAGAAACTTCTACGGCTTTTTTCTTACTGTTTAAAAACTAATTTGATCTTTTGCCCCATATGACATTTTTTGATACAATTTATATTTGAAAATTAATTTAATATTTTTTTATGGATCAATCGTCCTTAATAATAGTAATCGTATAATTTATTAATTATTTTCAGTTACTTAAATAACAATATAAATTTTAGCTCATTTTCTCATAACATTAAATCGTTTCCGTTAGAATTTTATTTATTAACTTGAGGAATCTTATAAATTACATACATTAAAATAAAAATTTGTTTAACATAAAAAAATCTTTTTAAAATATCTGCTACTTGAGAATATTAGTAGTTCGTATCTTATAAAAAGACTTCATATTTAATTGGCTACTCAACAAGTTCTTTGAAACCTTTTTACAAACCTTGTGCTATGAAATCTGAACATTTTCATATCTAGAATTGTAAACTTTTCGAATTCCGCATAAAGATTTTCTCGTGACGTAAAATCAGTTTAGTATTTTGGTATTATGTGAAACTTGAAAGCATTTCTATAGGACACCCACTCACTACGCTAATGATACATTCTAGATTCTTCTGTGATTTTACAATAAAGAAAAAATATTTTATAATTGTAAATAAGATTGTATATAAACTAAATTACGTAAATTGGTTCATACTTTACATAAAAAAAGTTTTATAGTACAATTATGATTTAATAATAAATTCATTCGTCTTTGAATTTCTGTAACAAATGCTAAAAGTTTTACAGATTATTATTTGTTTTATCGTAGTTATCCTTTATAAACGGGAGTATTGATTTCAACCAAACTTCAGCCATACCTTGGTATTCCAATATCTTTTGAATGACCACTTCTACCTAGGTGCTCCATTTCAATGAATACTTTTTGCTGGAATCGTGATGTTGTCCTTTGTTTGTGTTCTTTTATATTTTATGTCCGCCATTTTGTAGTACGAATTTTTTATATGTCAAATGTATGGATGAATTCGGAAATGTGTATTTGTAATTAAACTACATTTAACATCTTAAAAACAATAAGGTTTATTTAAACAAAATAATAGTGAATGATAGATAATAAAGTCACACACCATCTTTATAGGTTATAGAAGTTTCTAGAAATTAAAAAGCACTTCATTAATTCCGTCTTCTATGAAAACTGCATAATAATTCCGATCTTTGAAGTATTGAATATTTTTTCAAAATATTTTCAATCAATCTTGTGGAGGCGTGAGGAGAGTTTAATTAAGACGGATGATGCGTTTTGAACGAATCGGAATTAGTGCTTACGATGTAACCCACGATATGTCGTAGTAATTAAATTTATTTATCATATACAGTATGTATCCTGGTTTATCTATTATCTAATAATATGGTCGGTTTTGTATAAAAAAACGTTTAATTTAGACGGATATAATAAAACAGTTATTATTTAGAGCAATGGAAAGTAAACGTAAAATATATCTATTGTGTCAATTCAAAGTAGACGAATTTATGAATTGATTGAAATGGATAAACCAAGTTATTTTTATTAGTTATTTATAATAAATATAGTATTTTTTAAAAATTTGAATCATTGAACTTTATATGTATACACGTATTAAACGCTAACCGCTAACGTATCCGAAGAAAATTACTTAATGGTTTCTTTTATTCTTGATACTTTTGTACAATTTAAAACTACCTAAATAGTTTTGGTAATTACAATTTCTACACTATTTATGAATATCTATATATATATGATAATTTATTTCCGATTATACTTACATGTATGTATGTTTAGATAATAGATATTATACAAACTTATAAATATATATATGTATAGGTATATGAACATTCGAGTCGTTTTGTAATGTAACAGGTTACAAATGCGTTTGGAGGCGTCTGTTTTCACCGCAAATGTATCGGGAAACAATATTAATTACAATTCAATGAAATAAATTTATGACGTCATCAAAAATATTTCAAGTAATTTCAAAGCTTTTCAAATCTTGTTTCATTATTTCATTTCGATTTAATTTCAGTTTCAGACGATATCGTTACTAAATAGAATTGCTATTCACATACGGTAAGTTTTTTATGAAAATTTCACAAAATGGATATATACATATGTATATATATATATGTATATACTCTTCTTATACAATGCTATTATAATATGGAATTAGGCGTTTAAGAATAATTATTATTCTATGCTTCATCAATAATAATATTTTTGTAAATACATATAATTGTTACAATAAACTACAAAATGGATTTATCGTTTCAAGACAAAGTACATATATGTATAAAATTGAATGCGTAAGCCACAACAGTCATTAAAGTTATAAATATTTTTATCTAATCAAACTGAATTAATAGTTCGTCAATTTAAAATAAAAACCTGGTACAAATTTTCATTATTAAACTTTCTTCACGGCATGTTCTGTCACTGATAATAATATTTTTTCATACTGCGTCCCTTCCGTAGAGTTATATATTCTTAGAACTGTAGCGCCTAACAGAACGATATTCAAGGCCATTGCGCGAGCGTCGTGTTCCCGCTAGTACATACAAGACGCCTGAACGTTCCCCGCCCCGCGGTAAAACCACTTTCTCAGTGCGAAATAGGACACGAAAGGGAACGGTTATGCGTCTTGTAGATTCCATTATTTTCGACATAAATAAACGTGATAGAACAACGTTATTATTACAATGTTTACAGCTTTATAGAGTGGTCTATCTAAATATTTTTAAATTTTACTAACGTAATACTAATTTATATTTGATATAGAAGAATATGAAGCATATCTATTATTATAATTATAAAAATGAATTGCTGTTCTTTAGTCTCACTAAAACTCGAGTACGGCTGAACGGATTTACCTTATCTTAGTCTTGAAATGTTCGTGGAGGTTCAGGGAAGGTTTGAAAGCTGAATAAAATTGATTCATTTCCGGGAAAACCCTAAAATCAGCCCTTTTCTATTTCCCATACAAACGTTTTCTTTGACATTAGATTTGACAACTAACTAATATGTCAATCATTCTGTTCGATTGAAACAGGAGAAACCTGATTATTAATGGCCTCTCAAACGGAATAGAGTTCGCCCGGTCAGCTATACATATATTACTAATGACGAAACTAACGCGGACGAAGTCGCGGGCAAAAAACTAGTATATTATAAATATTGTCTATGGGCTATCTCAAAAAAGTTACTTAAATTGAATGAACAAATACCTATATATATATATATATATATATATATATATATATATATACAGTCAAAACCGTTTATAACGACATTGAAGGGACCGTATATATCCGACGTTATATCCGATAGTCGTTATAAGCAATAGTCATATACACAACTACAGTAGTTATACATATTGTCATATGTAGTCACATATCTATCTAGTATAGATATAGGTTATGTAAACGATTCAGAAAAGAAATAAAAATATTTATTACGAAATAATTACAATACAAAATGTATGGCTACTATGGCTACTTGGCTGCTAATACAGTTACGGGTTATAAAAAACTACACTAGTTTTTAAAGTAATCAGTCATTTTAGAATTATTTTTTTTAGCACAGTCTCAAATATTTTTAGCATTTTACGTTTCATACTCAAGGTATGAGTATCATCAATATCAAAGTGTTCGTTAAAGGCAAATTTTTTTTGCAAAACTGTTACATCATTAAGAGCCTCGGAAATTATTGTTGGCTGAAACTATTCTTCAAGGTCTTGTTGGTCTTCGTGTTGTTCGTTAGTGTTAGGGTTGTTACTTTTAGCTTCTGCAAGAATCTCTTCCTCAGTAGCTAAGGCGCTCACGCGACACTGTTATCTATTCCAATAAATTCCTCTATCTCAATTCTTTGTTCTAAAGCAGTAGATCTTTGCAACTGGGTAAGGACAAGGAGCGGTTGGTCGTTAAAGTCGATTAATATCGATAAATTTTCGACGTTCTAAGCGATATGTCGCTGTATCCGATGTTGTTATAAGCGGTTTGTATACTGAATAGTTTACTAGCAATTCGGACGGGACCATACAATCTGGCTGTAATAACCGATAGGTCGTTGTAAACGATGTCGTTTTAAACGGTTTTGACTGTATATATATATATATATATATATATATATATATATATATATATATATATATATTGTCATATATGATCGTCAAATATCACGTCCTCAAGTATCGATAGTAATTCACCAGTCACCCTGTACATATGTATATGTTTCAAAAGTGAGATAAATTCTAATAATATTCTGTATGAGACCTTTTCTATGTATATGTTAATTAAATGTTATATAGGTACAGATGTTTATTTTGTTTACTACCGTGAAGGACGTTACATCAGGTCAATGTGCTTAGCACGAGTTAGCAACGTCACTACGTACGAGCTGTTTCCCGTTTCTCATTCAACCTGAGTTAATACAATAATATGAGATTTGTTGATGAAAAACTGTAAACGCATCGTATGAAAGACGATGCAGACGTGTGCTAAGTGTAAAGCTATTTGAAGTCATCTAACCGTACAGTGAAGGTCGTTTAAGTTGTTCAGATAACATTAATATTGTTAAAGAACCTTCTGGAACAATTTAACTATTTGTTTTAGATTCATATTCAATTATAAATAGTACATTTTCATATGGAAATAGAAAGATTTGTTCCATATCAATTTTATTATTTACATAATTTCATGAATGATTTTGATATCGCTGTTATGTATGTGCAATTTTTGCACAATTTTCGGCTAACAAACGAACCGATATGGATATTTTTAAGATTTATTAATTCCACAATACGTACTTCTTTACTTAACTATGACTCTCTGTTTGTTGCGTTTTCCGATGAGCCAATTTACTTAAATTTTGGTTTAGAGATAGATGGGATCCTAGAGAAAGACTATATATCGTGATTTCTACCTATAATTGAAATATTTCATCCCAATCCCAAAAACACATTGGGAAAACCATGAGGTACAGTTCGGATTCAGTGGCCGTAGTAGCAGAAAGCAATTCTGATGTTCACGTGGACGGAGTCGCGGGCATTAGTTAGTTTAGATATATTTTGTACAAAAATCTATTAAGGGGATCATACGACTTCAAAACGTGATTTATTATAAAAAATAATAATATGGAACACATTATTCTGTTTGAATTTATTCTAAATGATAATAATCGAAGATATTACTTAATAGTTTTAAACTAACTTTTGCCTGCGGCTTAGGCTTTGAATTGTGAATCCTATTCAGCATTCAAAGATCCTCAATGTGTGCTTACAAAAATATATGGTAATCCACCAACAGAGATGTATTGTCTATGTCACATGACTCCGTACAAAATACTACCGAAATGGCGTGTTCCCGTGGGAATTACACTAAATTTCAGGATAAATTACGGACTATACGTTTTTCTATATATATTGTTGTTTTATAAAATTTATGCTGTACTGTACTTCATTGTAGGACTAATGAACAACATACATCTTTTTGCGTGTATATGTGTATATCTTTGGTATACTTTTCTATTTTTGTCTTCCAAATTTAAGACACCAAAAAACCATTAACGATTCCACGTTAAAATAAAACACAAAAGCACTTACTATATTTCAATGATCTATTTCGAATGCACGGACAAATAAAAATGAGATTTATGATTACATTTGACGTATAGCCCGTATCTTTTTTTTTTTTATCCTTGGGGAAATGCATTTACGCATCCCCGCCGTTTTTAGAAAACAGCGGGGTATGTGGGACTCGTTGCCACTACCCACTAAAAACCCAAGGGTGTTCCACGACGGCCCTTGTGTCGGGGCGGGGGATCGCTTTCGCACTCCCACCAGCTTCCCCTACAGGATAGCCCGTATCTGTCAGTGTGGTATGAACTTAAGGCTATTTGTGATTGCCCCGTTTTAGATGTATTCTCGGTTTTATAAGACAATACTTTATATTTTCATATTGAAATTATACAAATAACTTTGAAGGAATTTACAACATTTTCATTTACGTTAAGAAATAATAACATTTATTCATAACTCATAATTCAAACATATAATGGCTTTTTCGAAAAAAGTCCTAATTAAGCGTTCCGCGGTAATAAAACCAATAGTATCATTTTATTCATTTGGACCGGGAGGCGGTATTCTAATTAAGTTTAATTAGACCACCACAGGTGTGTTGATTTTGTTTTAGCTTGTTTACTTCCTGTTTGGGGACTGATAAAAAAATGCTTGGGAGAATAACTTTGGAATTATATGGTGTAGGCAGGCTGACGATTTGTGTACACTTATACGGAGAATCAATAAAAAAATAAGAAGTTTGAATCCGTACAATTAAATACGTTAAGCACTTGGAGATGAATACCTAAGTGTTTTGAATGTTTAATATGTTCCCAGCATAAATTACAGTTATGGATAGTAATAGAAAATCTAATTAAACTAAAATCTATTTTTTTTTTATCATACATAATTTTAAGCAACCCAATTCATATTTAGTTACGTAAGTATACACACGTGTACACATATGTACCTATTTACAGTCATTCTTAGTGGTTAACATACAATTTAATTGAAAATAAAATACAAAATGTCATTTGGACTTCAATAGTTGTGCTATTCTTATTAATTTCTATTGCTATTAAGCCTCTGTTATTGAAAAAATAACCACTGGTTCGAAGGACTAGTAATTTCTAATAAGTTCACCAGAACTCCGTTCCTAATATTGGCTTTGCTTACTTCGCGACCTTGATTATTTTGAAATTAATCACATATCATGACATCTAAGATTTAGCGACTTTTCATTTAAATTACACTAAAATTTTGGGAATATTACGAATTATTTTTAAAAACCACTAGACTATTGCTACAAACTAACGAAAACGTCGGGAATATGTTGTTAAAAAAAAAAATAGGCGAAAATATAAGTTTCAATTAATCTGATATTATTTTAATTTTTAATAAACATTATAAAGAATGTTTCTTTAAAATTGTAAAACTTTAGCCATATTATTATGTTTTCAAAGTATACTAACTAAAATTATACTCATAAATGTACTTCGATATTGTGAATACATACTTTATGGGAGCATACATTGAAATACGGAGTAAATATCTTCTTCTTGTCTTCTATCTTCTTCTTCTATATATATAAAAATGGATTGCTGTTCCTTAGTCTCGCTAAAACTCGAGAACGGCTGAACCGATTTGGCTAATTTTAGTCTTGAAATACTCCTGGAAGTCCAGGAAAGGTTTAAAAGGTGAGAGAAATTGGAATTATTGCCGGGAAAACCCTAAAAAACAGCCCTTTTCTATTTCCCATACAAACGTTTTATTTGACATTAGATTTGACAACTGACTAATATGTCAATCATTCTGTTTGATTGAAACAGGAAAAACCTGATAATTTATGGCCTCTAAGACGGAATAGAGTTTGCCTGGTCAGCTTCTTCTTCTACCTGGCAATTTCCCAGCTATAGCCAGGGTCTGCCTTACATGTTGTGAATAGTTTTGGCTATTTGTTTTTACGACCGGCCGCCTGCCTGACATCAACCCTCTCTTTGGGAATCAACATAAATCAGTGATGTCTAAATACTCTTAGAAAGTACATATGACTCGGAAAAATCACATTGGTACTTGCCCGTGCCAGGATAGAACCCGCGCCCTCTGCAACGAGAGGCGGGCAATTTAACCACTAGGCCACCACTGCCTGGTCAGCTATACCTACATATATTACTCTTGACCAAACTAACGCGGACGAAGTCGCGGGCAAAAACTAGTGTATATATATAAAAATGGATTGCTGTTCCTTAGTCTCGCTAAAACTCTAGAACGGCTAAACCGATTTGGCTAATTTTAGTCTTGAAATACTCCTGGAAGTCCAGGGAAGGTTTAAAAGGTGAGAAAAATTTGAATTATTGCCGGGAAAACCCTAAAAACAGCCCTTTTCTATTTCCCAACCAACGATTTTTTTGACATTATACTTGACAACTAACTAATATGTCAATCATTCTGTTCGATTGAAACAGTAGAAATTTAATTAATACCAATACCGGGTTATTGAAGACGGAATAGAGTTCGCCCGGTCAGCTATACCTATATTACTAATGACGAAATTAACGCGGACGAAGTCGCGGGCAAAAACTAGTTACTTATAAACTTCTACGTGCGTGGAATATTATCCCAAAAAATTTCTAATGTTGTATTATTGAAATATGACTTCGGTCATAATTCACGGTCATAAAAAAAACTACTAATGTATGTCACATCTCGTCTGCCCGTGATCACGGTTGCTGAAAAGTAACCGAAACGTCGGGAGTATGCAGTTTTTTACAAAAATAAACCACGTAGTACCTATATCCGAAAAATATAAGTTTCGTTTTAAATACATTATATCTTCTTTAATTACATTTTAGTTACAAGTACAAGCTTTTGAAATTGGTATGTATATTGTAAGTGTTTCATATATAAAAGGATGAGTAAAATTAATTAAGAAAAGTTAGTCCGTGATATTAATTATATCATCGCATCGTATGTTTACCACAAGCTTGCATCGTCACACATACTGCGCGTTTAAAGTTAATTACTATAGTTTTAATCTAGGCAATGAGAAAAAGGGGAAATGTTCATATATACTGAATATACAATCTCGTAAGCACACTAACACTTAATGTTACATTTAAATGTATCGGCAATATAATTCATTATTATTTATAAATATGCATTTTAATTTTAAAGCTATCAGTTTAAGTTAAAGCACGGACTAAATAAAGAAAGTGGCTTCTTTAGTAATACTTTGTAATATTCGTAATATGTGCTAGTCATATAAAACTACATTGAAAGCTATTTTGTATCGTTATTATTACTCCAGATTACTTCATGATCGTAACTAGTTGGGGTGGTATAAATTCCCTGCAGTCTATTAACTTAAAATTTACTTCAATACAATAATACAACCTAAAATATAGAAAAACATTGTATAATATTTAAATGAAACTAATATTTTTCGGATTTTACTTCGCGTTTTATTTTGAGTAGTTTTCTAATCTATACTAATATTATAAAGCTGAAGAGTTTGTTTGTTTGTTTGTTTGAAAGCGCTAATCTCCGAAACTACTGGTTCGAATTTAATAATTATTTTTGTGTTGGATAGTCCAGTTATCGAGGAAGGCTGTGAGCTATATAACATCACGCTACGACCAATAGGAGCAAAGATATAGTGGTAAATGTGTAAAAAACTGGAGAAATTATTTCAACTTTGAAGCCTTCCGTTGCGTGCGCCATGAAAACGGTTCAAAATACACAAAAAATATGTATTAAAGAATAATAGCTCTTTTAATGATCTAAAAAACAGTCCGCGACAGTATATGTCTATCTTTTAAGATTAACTCACAAAAACCGTTTTTATAGTACCTAATTTTGTCGAAATAATTTGTTTAAGTTGTATCAAAATAATAATATTAATCTTTATTCATATAAACAAATAAATATGTTGTTGTTTAAGAGTACTTCATTATTAATAAAAAAAACATAGGTTTCATCTTGAAAATTCTACGGGAACTCGATCATTCCGAAAACCCCGCAAGAACTGGAACTATGTGGGAAGAACCAAAAATCTGCCGGAAGTAACTATTCCACGCGGACGAAGCCGCGGCAAAAGCTAGTCAAAAATAAAACGCGAAGTAAAATCCGAAAAATATTAGTTTCATTTAAATGAGTACTCGCGAAAATCTTAGATCTCATTATTGTATAATATTACTGATGAACCTTTGAAAGAATGACAACAAATTCTTTAAATTTCCCGGGATATTTTTTTTATTAACTTTTTCATATTCGTCATGGCCGGCATTGAATGTGAAAGTCACTAAGATGAAAAATTTAAAGTGTAAAATAGTCAATGTTACAGTTTATAGAAAATTGTTTAAATATTGTTATCAATATATCTGCCTCTAGAATAGTAAAATATATATATACCTAGTATTTATATATAAATAAATGAGGATGTAATCTTTCTTGCTCTTTCATTCAAAAAATAATGAACGGGATTTATTTAAATTATCTTAATAAATTAATGAAGTATAGACATCAGACTTACATATATATTTTTTCATATAAATATAATATGTAATAGCAATGTACACATTCATTGCATGTTTTATATAAAGCAATGCCTTATAGCAGTTACGTGGTACATATTAGGTGATAGATTGATTTCGCTGATCACACAAAAACAGATCGACAGATAAATTGAGTCCGTGTTCTTTATTTCTGAACATAAAATAGAAGTTAAAGGCAAAGACACGGTTGAAAGCTAGTGTTCACATACAGCAGTTCCCACTCGTAACTTCGTAATCACTTACAAATCTTAATCTCAAAATCCCTGTTATTAAGCAAGGTAAACGAGGGAATTCTAGGAACTTATTAAAACGGAAACTGTTTAGAAACCTGCAATTAAAACTGTTTAGCTCAATTTTACCGGATCAGGGATAAATTACTGAACTACAAAGAAGTCTCCTACATTATGCAACGCTGGCAACGTGATTTAAATACAATGACTTCATTAAAACAGGCATTAAATCAATGACTTCATTAAAACAGGAATTTTTTTCAATGTGTTTAGTGACTTTATTAACAATATTACTATAGAGTTATACCTTTGTTACCAGGATGATATGGACGAGTTTAAACCGTTGATACCAGTTATCCAAGCCGTTAGGAATCCTGGAATGAAAGAACGACACTGGAATGAATTCAAGGAAAAAGCTGGTATGTAAAATTCATACATAAGTAATTTTGTAACGTTTCGTCATCTAGCTTTTTTTTAAACCAATAGAAATTATCTTCGGTAAAAAAATTCTCTTATTCTGTTGAAATAAAGCTATAGTTTTTAAAAATAACACCATTTTATTGGTTTAAATGATATATTTTACATACTAGCTAGAAGCACCAGAACCTATGATTAACTTATTTTTTTTATGATATTCTAACTAATATGGTATATTTTTCATAAAAATATGAAATATATAAAATGACTGGTTGAAGTCAAATAAAATTTTGAACGAAGATGATTATTGTTTTAATAATATGAATATTGAAATATAGGTATTTCAGTAACAATGAACGAGAAACAGATGTTCGCAATGTGTCTGAAGCAAGGAGTGGCTCAACATGCTGAATTGATAGCTGAGATTGGTGAACTAGCAAGCAAGGAGTACGTCTTAATATGAAGAATAACACTTGTTTTAAATGTTCATAATCAATTTTTATTAAGGACTACAATTTTACAAAGCACACCATTTTACATAAAAAATAATACTGTTTTGCGTTTATATTATAACATATTATGATATTTGCCGCTCAGGCGCGAGGCACGATAGCTCAATAAGCTTAAATAGGGCCTAGTTTTAACAAAGTAAACCAAATTTTCATGTCACATAATATCAAAATAAAATTTTCATGTCTTAATAACAATTTTATAGAACACTAGCTTTTGCCGCGACTCCGTCCGCGTGGAGTAGTGACTTCCGGCAGATTTTTGGTTCTTTCCACATAGTTCCCGTTCTTGCGGGGTTTTCGGAATGGTCGAGTTCCCGTAGAATTTTCAGGATAAAACTTATGTTTTTTTTATTCACAATGAAGTACTCTTAACTAACAACATATTTATTTGTTTATTTGAATAAAGATTAATATTATTATGTTGATACAACTTAAACAAATTATTTCGACCAAATTAGGTACCATAAAAAACGGTTTTTGTGAGTTAATCTTAAAAGGTAGACATATACTGTCGCGGACTGTTTTTTAGATCATTAAAAGAGCTATTATTTTTTATACATATTTTTTGTGTATCTTGAACCGTTTTCATAGCGCACGCAGCGGAAGGCTTCAAAGATGAAATAATTTCTCCCGTTTTTTACACATTTACCACTATATCCTTGCTCCTATTGGTCGTAGCGTGATGTTATATAGCCCACAGCCTTCCTCGATAACTGGACTATCCAACACAGAAAGAATTATTCAATTCGAACCAGTAGTTTCGGAGATTAGCGCTTTCAAACAAACAAACAAACAAACAAACAAACAAACTCTTCACCTTTATAATATTAGTATAGATATGTGCTCTTTATTCAAAACTCTTAAAGTAATTTTAAAACGGCTTAAATAAACATGCGTTTGTAAGGAGGAATTCATTTATTTCAGTTTCAATATTGATTTTAAAGGTTACATCAAATAGTATACTACATAGAAGAAATTAAAATCATCGTATATCTGTCTTCAGATGATTCCAGTGTACGCTGAAGGCTGTGAGCTGACGGCCAACGTGCTCCTCTACATGGACCATCTCAAACAACACCAGGACAAGGAGCTGGAGATTAAATGTACGAGATGTGTGCTGAGATTCGTACGTCTCGGTGAATAATACAACTGTAAGTACTATAATACAAACAGATGAAACTAATATTTTCGGACTGTTTCGCGTACATATTTTATTATTTAAAAAAACTATTATATATACATCCGACGTTTTGGTTACTTGTCAGCAACCAAGCGTCAGCGTCGGGAGTTTTTATCAAAAATCAAGTCGCGTAGTATATCCGAAAAATATTAGTTTCATTTACAATAAAATGAGTTCAATACACACATTAATACGTATAATATTTTTCAGGTCAACTGAAAGAGCATCAGATTCGAGACCACAACCCGTTCGAGGAGGTTCTACCTCTGTGTTCTACTGAGCACTTGATTAACCTGCTCAAGATATGCACGTCATATAACTCTACTGCTTCTTGTATATACTGCTACTTATTTATCTACAATTAACAAACTGCAATTATATAATAATATATTATTTTCAGAACAAAGCCCGCCCTCCCATCAAGGACGTCGCGTGTCACGCCATCAGCGACACGTATGAAGGTGTCACGTTGGTCATACAAGAGGGTCTTCTGTGTCGCGAGTGTGACACGCCGCTTGACAGTGACAAACACCTCCTGTTAGTATAACCACTTGATAAAACGACGCTGCAAACATTGAATACAATCAAATTTATTGAATGTCAGTAAAGAGACGTAGTTCTTCCTTTATCGTGTTTGAAAACACTCATTAACTTTTACAAAAAAAATGTTATTTTAGTAGCCCTTATTATAGTGTGATATCATCTTTTTAATATTTCTATATTTTCTAATGAAGAAAGATTAGATAAATAATATACCAAATGTTTAATACATACTAAAGTATAATTTTAATATTCTCAATATACAGCGGTCGCACGTCGCGCAGCAAGTGTCCATATGCTACATCATGTTACCGAGCGATGTTGAGACACAGTGGATATTGCGCCGGCTCACTTTCACTGGAGGCCGCTCCTAGACCCGCTCCCACGCTATACTGCGTCTGCGAATACTCTACAGACATAAGTCAGTTTACACTGGTTATAGGATATCAATTAATATAATATATTTTCATTTTCTTTTATAAATTTTATAACTATTTATGTAACTGTTAGACCAGCAGCATATATAGATCAATATAAAATATACAAATACCCAATGACTATAGTAACTAATAAAATATTAATATTTTAATCCCCAGACGGCATCATTAAATGAAACAAGTATGTAGTATTAACAGATTTTATTTTCATGACGCAAAAATTGTATACAGTTCGTAAATATTTGCAATTCTGTATGAAAAACTTTGTTGTTCTAATATAATATTACTCCAGGCACGGACATTCTATCTCATCTCCTCGTGACACAACACACAAGCGCGTACTTAACTGAGGAACTATCACGAGCCAACACCGTCAGGGAAGAACTAAAACCTGCTGATGAAGTAGAGCCTGTGAGTATCTACTAGTGATTACTCATACTGTTTTGAGATTATATTATAATATATTATGACATTTGCCGCTCAGGCGCGAGGCACGATAGCTCAATAAGCTTAAATAGTGCCTAGATTTAACAAAATAAACCAAATTTTCATGTCACATAAAATCAAAATAAAATTTTCATGTCTTAGTAACAATTTTATAGAACATATTTGCTCTTTATTCAAAACTCTTAAAGTAATTTAAAAACGGCTTAAATAAACATGCGTTTCGTAAGGAGGAATTCATTTATTTCAGTTTCAATATTAATTTTAAGAGGTCACATCAAATAGTATACTACGTAGAAGAAATTAAAATCATCGTATATCTGTCTTCAGATGATTCCAGTGTACGCTGAAGGCTGTGAGCTGACGGCCAACGTGCTCCTCTACATGGACCATCTCAAACAACACCAGGACAAGGAGCTGGAGATTAAATGTACGAGATGTGTGCTGAGATTCGTACGTCTCGGTGAATAATACAACTGTAAGTACTATACAAACAGATGAAACTAATATTTTCGGACTGTTTCGCGTATTTTATTATTTTAAAAACTATTATATATACATCCGACGTTTCGGTTACTTGTCAGCAACCAAGCGTCAGCGTCGGGAGTTTTTATCAAAAATCAAGTCGCGTAGTATATCCGAAAAATATTAGTTTCATTTACAATAAAATGAGTTCAATACACACATTGATACGTATAATATTTTTCAGGTCAACTGAAAGAGCATCAGATTCGAGACCACAACCCGTTCGAGGAGGTTCTACCTCTGTGTTCTACTGAGCACTTGATTAACCTGCCCAATTTATGTACGTCATATAACTCTACTGCTACTTGTATATACTGCTACTTATTTATCTACAATTAACAAACTGCAATTATATAATAATATATTATTTTCAGAACAAAGCCCGCCCTCCCATCAAGGACGTCGCGTGTCACGCCATCAGCGACACGTATGAAGGTGTCACGTTGGTCATACAAGAGGGTCTTCTGTGTCGCGAGTGTGACACGCCGCTTGACAGTGACAAACACTTCCTGTTAGTATAACCACTTGATAAAACGACGCTGCAAACATTGAATACAATCAGATCTATTGAATGTCAGTAAAGAGACGTAGTTTTTCCTTTATCGTGTTGAAAACACTCATTAATTTTTACAAAAAGAATGTTATTTTAGTAGCCCTTATTATATTGTGACATCATCTTTTTAATATTTCTATATTTTCTAATGAAGAAAGATTAGATAAATAATATACCAAATGTTTAATACATACTTAAGTATAATTTTAATATTCTCAATATACAGCGGTCGCACGTCGCGCAGCAAGTGTCCATATGCTACATCATGTTACCGAGCGATGTTGAGACACAGTGGATATTGCGCCGGCTCACTTTCACTGGAGGCCGCTCCTAGACCCGCTCCCACGCCATACTGCGTCTGCGAATACTCTACAGACATAAGTCAGTTTACACTGGTTATAGGATATCAATCAATATAATATATTTTCATTTTCTTTTATAAATTATATATATATATATATGTAACTGTTAGACCAGCAGCATATATAGATCAATATAAAATATATAATATACCAATGACTACATATAGTAACTAATAAAATATTAAGATTTTAATCCCCAGACGGCATCGTTAAATTAAACAAGTACATAGTATTAACAGATTTTATTGCGAAGATTTATTATGAGTAATGGGAAAGAAGAAACAATACGTATTAACTTTCGCGACGCAAGAATACAGTATGTATACAGTTCGTAAATATTGCCATTCTGTATGAAAAACTTTGTTGTTCTAATATAATATTACTCCAGGCACGGACATTCTATCTCATCTCCTCGTGACACAACACACAAGCGCGTACTTAACTGAGGAACTATCACGAGCCAACACCGTCAGGGAAGAACCAAAACCTGCTGATGAAGTAGAGCCTGTGAGTATCTACTAGTGATTACTCATACTGTTTCTCGATTATATTATAATATATTATCACATTGTTTATATATTTAATGTTTTAGATTGTGGAGAACATGCCGGCTATCCGAGATTACGCTCCCAAATCGGTCATCAACACTCAGCTATCTCTAGATGATCTTGCCCCACCTTCAGTTTTACAACCTGATCAGGTGTGTACTATGCTCATAGGGGAGAAATATAATTTAAATTAAATAAACAAATAATTTATATTACATATTTTTTTTAAAGCATGATCAAGAACTCCTGAAAGACGCATATGACCACCCTCTGGCAACACCGAGACACGAAGAACCGCACAACACACTCGGAGACTTTGAACCCTTGCCTCAAGAGCCACCTCCCCAACCAGACTTTGAACAACTGTAATCTTATATATTTAGATAGATCTTTATCAGATAATATTCTTATGTCAAGTGATACAAATATATTGGTTCTAAAGAAATGGAAATGAAATGTATGAAAGGTTCCAGCTCACAAAGTAAGCAATATTTAGCTGTGTATGACCTATGTAACATATCTAACTGTAAGAACATTGTCAGTTTTGAATTATTTAAGAAATATTATAAAGGAACTTACTGGAGATCAAAAACGGCAAATAGAGTCATAATAATGGAATTTCAAAAGAGTATGTATCAATCACTATTAAATTAGATTTTGGCGAGGAAATAGAGAAAAGGATAATTTAGTCAACAATATTTATTAATATTTTATATATTTCTCTCCATTATAGAAATGTATTTTCATTTTTAATATAGTAAGTAAAACATGTTTAGTGATGTTAAGTTATACTAAATAAAAAGTTACATTCATCTTGGCTTTCTTCTAATTTTTGTAAAAGTTTATCACTTTATTGCTAACTTCATAATCTTCTATCTTGCTGTCATCTTTGTCAAGTGTTAAGCTCAACTCAACCCAACTAAAAGCTGGAACATTTATATCGATAGACAAGTTGTTCTAAGTTCTGTTTCGTGAATTTCTAAAAACTAGCATAGGAAATGAATATAAGTTGTAATGTTATTTGAATTAATATTTCTAGCTTAGGATTACATATTCCGAAAATCGCTGACTGGTGATAGTTTTTTTATGAAATTCTATTACTTTTGGTATAACCCACAAGAACACGCGTATATAACAAAACAACCATTCCTATACACAAATTGAATGTAATTTATACAGATAGTTTAATTTTCTATCCCCAGCGGGCCGTCACCTGTTCGGCTCTATGTTCTCCTGGTAAAATGTTATGGGTTGTGTCGGGGTTGCACCCCACCCGCAAACAAAAAAAAACAACGATTGTAATCACTCTGCCTTTTTTCTATTCAATTTTAAGTTAGAAAAATATTTAAAAATTTCAAAATCAAATGAGGTAAGTACATCCCACATGACGGTTTATGTAAAAATAAAAAAACCTTTTTAGCTAAATTAAAAGAATCATCTTCACACTAAAATTATTTTACGAGCTCTTCGGAGTTTCTTTCTTGGCTTTGTATGGAACAAATTTATTCTTGAAGATCACGTTTATTTCATAATATGAAGGACCAGGTGTTCATAAAGCAAAAGCAGCATACTACGATCTGCTAAGAGCATGCTACGAAAGAAGAGTACATTGATCTTACATGACGTTACGGACACAAACAGAACTTATTTACACAATATCCACATGTGTGTTTATATGTAATGTATGTATTTGTGTATATACAATATACATATAAAACGAGAAATGTATGTTAAACTTATGTACAAACAGTTTTTAAAGAGATCCAGATTTTGTACAACCTACGATTTAGATTTTTCAATATTAAAATATTTCATTGACATTGAATAATACATATATTCATACAATATAAGATTGGACTGATAATAATAGGATATATTTATTTGGATAATATTACGACATGATTAAATATCTAACAACATGATATTCTAAATAGTACTATGTACAATGTCTTTTGTACGCGACCATGTTATTAAGTCACAAAAGATAAATATTCTTGATACACTTAAATAAGCCTCTGGATATAGATTCTGGAATTTATATACATCATAAACTATGTTATGAAAATGGATTTAATTCAAAGAAATATCTACCATAGAGTGAATTTATAATAAAGGAAACAGTTTTCATTTTACTGATGAATAAAATATGTAGATGTGGTAAGAATTATGTATCAAATAGGCTTCTTTAAATGGTCATAAACTCATAATTCCCCAAAACCTTTCGCAGTCGATTTTACTATAATAAAAAGCACCTACAAACAGATATGTATTATGCTTTACTTTCAATTTCATCCTTTATAGTCCAGTCAAAATAGACATTTGACTTAGCCAAAATTCGCATAGAGCTGAAAATTGCCAGAGACGTTACATACATCATTATAAATGAAATATCAAAAGTCCCCTTCGATCCTAATTCTGTAAAAAAAATTTATTTAAGGTCAAAAGTATAAAATTAAGGATTTTTCCATTTTTCTCGAAAACAGTAAGTATTATCGTGAAAATAGGTCAGACAAAAGTTGTAGATCATACAATTCTCTACAAAAATGGTCTAGTATTTTTTTCTCTTACGACTCACCATTCATGAGATATCGCGGTTTTAATCATTAGAAAATTCATATTTTACATAATAGCACACATTTCCGCACCACCTATGAGGTAATGTACTTTGCGCATTTTTTTTTTAACGTGGTTTCCCCAGTAGGTATACTCCACGATCTATTGTAATAAAGAAAGTTTGATCAGATCGTATCCTATTAATTGAAAGAATAGTAATATTGCTAATGATTACAGTGGAATAGGTAGGTTGTTTTTTTCTACATGTCATCATTATATAAGATAATTGTCTATTTCTACTTCAACAACTATTTCTTCGTCTTCATTCTCTTCTTCTTGCAGAATTTCTGTTCGCTGTTCTAAGAAAAGGGATGCATCAAATGTCATAAACATCATCTGTTGTATTTGTTTCAATGTTGGAGCAAGTCTGACCCTGACAATTTTTGCATACTGGCGAACAAAATAATCCTAATTTTTGACAGCCACAATTCTTACTACAATCCGTCTTGCATTTACAAAAAATAGTATTAAGTAGTTTTTCTGGAGCAGGCATGAGTAAAATTTGAATTGGCTCAAAATAATTGTCCATTAATTTCCAAACCCCATTCTTCTGGGTCCAGCTAATGAGCTAGGCAATGGCCTAGCCACACTTGAACTTGATCATACACACGATACAAGTGTTGAAAGGCAGAAGCAGATGTTGGAGGCAGACTAGATAACTGTACTGTTTTATTGTTCCATGCAGATTTTACAAACTTCAAATATCTATATTTGTCTATGGAATCAATTTTTTTGAGCGCCATACATTGCAAGAAGAAAACAAATTCCATTTGTAACGATGTCGTGTGGAGAAGAGTCAATCTTTGTGAATACTTTTGAGCAATGAATTAAATCATTAGGTTTTTCAAACAATTTAAATACTGATGTTTTACCTCTTTTAAAAATGGCTGATGTAGTATCGCAACCAATTATTGCATGTAAAAATAAAATATGAGCTTGACATTTCGGATGTGCAGTCAGACTTTGTGATAAATATATTGTTGAATGTACTTGTGCTTTCCCAGGTTTTAAAAAGTAAATAATTTTATCATTTGGAGTCCGTGCAGTCAGTAATATCACAAATCAACATCTTACTCAAGGTTACCGACGAAGGGAATTAGGTACTGACAGTATTGTCTTATATTTTAAAATCCTCATTTAATTTATACAAGTTTTATTTTGTAAGTAACACAAACGAATAGTTTCTTATTTTCATTTATATTGAACGTCCGGTGACGTATACAAGCTGCATTTAAATGCATATTAGGTATGTAAAATATGAATTTTCTAATGATTAAAACCGCTATATCTCACGAATGGTGAGTCGTAAAAGAAAAAGTGACTCGACCATTTTTGTAGAGAATTGTATGATCTACAACTTTTGTCCGACCTATTTTTACGATAATACTTACTGTTTTCGAGAAAAATGGAAAAAACCTTAATTTTATACTTTTGACCTTGAATAAAATTTTTTTGCAGAAGTAGGATCGAAGGGGATTTTTGATATTTCATTTATAATGATGTATTTAACGTCTGTGGCAATTTTCAGCTCTATGCGAATTTTGGCTAAGTTATGACTTATTTTTGTCTAGTTTGACTGGACTATTAGTCTAACATCACCCGCTAGGCTTTATGTTCTCCTGGTAAGAGGTTATGAGTTGTGGCGGCGTTACTTCCTTTAAACATTTTACTACTTTTCCATAACTCTCCACTCATAGATGCCAATAGAATGATTGCATTTATTACCTTTAATATGTCAAGCACCCCACGCTTCTAACTCTGAATGTAATAATTCTGTTCCTAACTTAAATTCTATTATCATTTTATTTTGAAGTAATTAACTAGGATTGACTGTTTAACCTTCTGCTACGGTAATATAAACTCTTTGTTATTAAAAATTAGTTTTTAAGTTTTTAGTTCGGTCTGCTATAAAAGCGTGTTTTTTTTAACAATTATTAATTATTTTTATTTACTACAGAATACATTGAACTTTCAACAGCTGCAATGGATATTATCTCAAGAATCTGTATACTTTATGTGATCTTAGTACAGTTGTTTCTGTTCGAGCTTTCAAGGCACAGAGTCGATGAGTATCGTGTACGTTTGTGTAGGTTCCGCAAAATTCAACAGTGAGGCAACTAAAGAGAGATATTGAAAAACACTTTGAATTATATCAACAAAGGATGGGTAACAGAATGAAGATATCTTGGAGGTATATATGAAAGAGTTGAAATTACGACAGCTTAACACTGGACAAAGATGACAGCAAGATAGAAGATTGTGGAGTTAGCAATAGAGTGATAGACTTTTATAAAAATTAGAAGAAAGCCAAGATGAATGTAACTTTTTATTTAGTATAACTTAACATCACTAAACATGTTTTACTTACTATATTAAAAATGTAAATACATTTCTATAATGGAGAGAAATATATAAAATATTAATAAATGTTGTTGACTAAATTATCCTTTTCTCTGTTTCCTCAACAAAATCTAATTTAATAGTGATTGATACATACTCTTTTGAAATTCCATTATTATGACTCTATTTGCCGCTTTTGATCTCCAGTAAGTTCTTTATAATATTTCTTAAATAATTCAAAACTGACAATTTTATTACAGTTAGATATGTTACATAGGACATACACAGCTAAATATTGCTTACTTTATGAGCTGGAATCTTTCATACATTTCATTTCCATTTATTTAGAACCAATATATTTGTATCACTTAACATAAGACTATTATCTGATAAAGATCTATCTAAATATATAAGATTACAGTTGTTCAAAGTCTGGTTGGGGAGGTGGCTCTTGAGGCAAGGGTTCAAAGTCTCCGAGTGTGTTGTGAGGTTCTTCGTGTCTCGGTGTTGCCAGAGGGTGGTCATATGCGTCTTTCAGGAGTTCTTGATCATGCTTTAAAAAATATGTAATATAAATTATTTGTTTATTAAATTTAAATTATATTTCTCCCCTATGAAACATAGTACACACCTGATCAGGTTGTAAAACTGAAGGTGGGGCAAGATCATCTAGAGATAGCTGAGTGTTGATGACCGATGGAGGAGCGTAATCTGGGATAGCCGGCATGTTCTCCACAATCTAAAACATTAAATATATAAACAATGTGATAATATATTATAATATAATCGCAAAACAGTATGAGTAATCACTAGTAGATACTCACAGGCTCTACTTCATCAGCAGGTTTTGGTTCTTCCCTGACGGTGTTGGCTCGTGATAGTTCCTCAGTTAAGCACGCGCTTGTGTGTTGTGTCACGAGGAGATGAGATAGAATGTCCGTGCCTGGAGTAATATTATATTAGAACAACAAAGTTTTTCATACAGAATTGCAAATAATTACGAACTGTATACAATTTTTGTGTCGTGAAAATGAAGTCTGTTAATACTACATACTTGTTTAATGTAACGATGCCGTCTGGGGATTAAAATATTAATATTTTATTAGTTACTATAGTCATTGGGTATTTGTATATTTTATATTGATCTATATATGCTGCTGGTCTAACAGTTACATAAATAGTTATAAAATTTATAAGAGAAAATGAAAATATACTATATTAATTGATATCCTAAAAACAGTGTAAACTGACTTATGTCTGTAGAGTATTCGCAGACGCAGTATAGCGTGGGAGCGGGTCTAGGAGCGGCCTCCAGTGAAAGTGAGCCGGCGCAATATCCACTGTGTCTCAACATCGCTCGGTAACATGATGTAGCATATGGACACTTGCTGCGCGACGTGCGACCGCTGTATATGGAGAATATTAAAATTATACTTTAGTATGTATTAAACATTTGGTATATTATTTATCTAATCTTTCTTCATTAGAAAATATAGAAATATTAAAAAGATGATATCACAATATAATAAGGGCTACTAAAATAACATTCTTTTTGTAAAAATTAATGAGTGTTTTCAACACGATAAAGGAAAAACTACGTCTCTTTACTGACATTCAATAAATCTGATTGTATTCAATGTTTGCAGCGTCGTTTTATCAAGTGGTTATACTAACAGGAAGTGTTTGTCACTGTCAAGCGGCGTGTCACACTCGCGACATAGAAGACCCTCTTGTATGACCAACGTGACACCTTCATACGTGTCGCTGATGGCGTGACACGCGACGTCCTTGATGGGAGGGCGGGCTTTGTTCTGAAAATAATATATTATTATATAATTGCAGTTTGTTAATTGTAGATAAATAAGTAGCAGTATATACAAGTAGCAGTAGAGTTATATGACGTACATACCTTGGGCAGGTTAATCAAGTGCTCAGTAGAACACAGAGGTAGAACCTCCTCGAACGGGTTGTGGTCTCGAATCTGATGCTCTTCCAGTTGACCTGAAAAATATTATACGTATTAATGTGTGTATTGAACTCATTTTTTTGTAAATTAAACTTATATTTTTCGGATATACTACGCTACTTGATTTTTGATAAAAACTACATACTTCCGACGTTTCGGCTACTTTTCCGCAAACGTGATCACGGGCAGACGAGATGTGAGCGTTTATTTATATTGTATAATGAGACTAGTAAACCCGGCGGACTCCGTTTCGTCACCAGGCTTCGTTTTATGTAGCATTTCGTTTGGTGATTAAAAGATGAAGATTTTTTTATTGTTTTATATTTGAAAAGGAAAATTTTAATTTCGTTTCACAACAGTAATGAATTCATTTCGATTACAGAAATGTAGTGTTATTTAGTTGAACTTCTCTAAGTAAATAAAAGTGAATCCAAAGTAGATACCGTAGAATCGAAGCGTTATACGTGTCAGCAAATTATACGTTACATTGAAGTGGTCCTTTGTAAACCACATTTTTTGTTTTTTGGTCTAACGTTAACACAAATAAAACGGATGGTTTCCGAACTCCTGAACACGCAAAGTATAACTGCCCATGTGAAAAACAATGATTTTCTAAATTTATCCCGCAAATACTAAATGGTTTTAAGAGTTTAAACTACAAACACAATACCAGTTTGTCACATGAATTTACCTGAGCAGAAAACCGGACGTCAGAAAACGTCAGGAAGGAAAACCGGACTTATTTTTATATAGTAGATTTAAGACTTGCGAGTATTAATTTAAATGAAAGTAATATTTTCGGAATACTTTGCGTATTTTATTATTTTTAAAAACACCATACTCCCGACAACTCGTCTGCCTTAATCATGGTTGCTGACAAGTAACCGAAACGTCGGATGTATATATAAAAGTTTTTAAAATAATAAAATACGCGAAGCAGTCCGAAAATATTAGTTTCATCTGTTTATATTATAGTACTTACAGTTGTATTATTCACCGAGACGTACGAATCTCAGCACACATCTCGTACATTTAATCTCCAGCTCCTTGTCCTGGTGTTGTTTGAGATGGTCCATGTAGAGGAGCACGTTGGCCGTCAGCTCACAGCCTTCAGCGTACACTGGAATCATCTGAAGACAGATATACGATGATTTTAATTTCTTCTACGTAGTGTACTATTTGATGTGACCTCTTAAAATCAATATTGAAACTGAAATAAATGAATTCCTCCTTACGAAACGCATGTTTATTTATGCCGTTTTAAATTACTTTAAGAGTTTTTAATAAAGAGCAAATATGTTCTATAAAATTGTTATTAAGACATGAAAATTTGGTTTACTTTGTTAAAACTAGGCACTATTTAAGCTTATTGAGCTATCGTGCCTCGCGCCTGAGCGGCAAATGTCACAATATATTATAATATAAACGCAAAACAGTATTATTTTTTATGTAACATGTAAAATGGTGTGCTTTGTAAAATTGTAGTCCTTAATAAAAATTGATTATGAACATTTAAAACAAGTGTTATTCTTCATATTAAGACATACTCCTTGCTGGCTAGTTCACCAATTTCAGCTATCAATTCAGCATGTTGAGCCACTCCTTGCTTCAGACACATTGCAAACGTCTGTTTCTCGTTCATTGTTACAGAAATACCTATATTTCAATATTCATATTATTTAAACAATAATCATCTTCGTTCAAAATTTTATTTGACTTCAACCAGTCATTTTATATATTTCATATTTTTATGAAAAATATACCATATTAGTTAGAATATCATAAAAAAAAAAAGTTAATCATAGGTTCTGGTGCTTCTAGCTAGTATGTAAAATATATCATTTAAACCAATAAAATGGTGTTATTTTTAAAAACTACAGCTTTATTTCAACAGAATATGAGAATTTTTTTACCGAAGATAATTTCTGTTGCTTTAAAAAAAAGCTATATGACGAAACGTTACAAAATGACTTATGTATGTATTTTACATACCAGCTTTTTCCTTGAAGTCATTCCAGTGTCGTTCTTTCATTCCAGGATTCCTAACAGCTTGGATAACTGGTATCAACGATTTAAACTCTTCCATATCATCCTGTTAACAAAGGTATAATAATACTATAGTAATATTGTTAATAAAGTCACTAAACACATTGAAATAAGATTTACGTATCTTTATAATATAGATAATTGACTTATTTTGTTTGTAAAATTGTGTAAAACATTATAATAAAATATAAACATAAAATATATTTTAATTTTAAGTTACTTCTATTTATATAACGTCTACAATAAGTGAGATGATTCAATAATTTTATCCTGAAAAAACCCACGGCTACATATACATAGGTACGCGTTATAGTAATCAATATGTTGTTAATTAGGTATATGGAAAAGTAATATGGGCGAACAAAGGCCGGGCCAAATGTGTATGACAGAACAAAAGAAATTCACAAGGTAGTCAATGTAATATAAGGTTTTAATATAAAATAATATTTATGGAATAAATACTATATAATGAGTTTCTTGGTTTCTTCGTGAAGCCCTTGTTTAGTTTTTCAAGCGCTTTTAACAACTATTTATGGCCTCAATTTTTTTTAATGGTTCCTTAATCAGCTCAATAACTTATGTCAAGCCAGAAGCATATAGTTAGGATCTGATTGTATATGTAAGGAGTGACTTGATAACGATTCTAAGGAGGCGTTTGTTTAATCACGGATCTAAAATTGTATGTTGTTACTTAGTAAATGTAATATTGTGATAAAGTTGTACTCGTCGAACCGAATCACCAAAGAAATAATCTATATTTTCGTCTACTTAAACACCAGTTTTATCATGTAGTGCTAATGTATTTTTAGAAAGAAGTTTATGAATAGTTTTTTTTTCATAATAGGATAGATGACTTAAATCAATTTAATCACTGGTGATGAACGAGGAGAAGTCTATCAATAAAATATATATGTATATCGATATTGTGTTAAAATAATAAAAAAATAAAATCATACCGAGTCAATCTTCATCCGAAGTTTGTCAAAGAGTTAAACGCAGCGGTGACAGTGTTTTACGAAACTTTTTCACTGAAAGTATGTATAGTCAATCTAGCGTCCACATCAAATTACACAAACACATTGTTACTAATGTCTTATTTCACAATTTATAGTTCTGATTACAAATGAATATCGATTACACTTTATTAATACAGTCCTTAAAAAAGCGAACTGACTTAAAATGCATTAGTTAGTCCATATATTATATAGTTTTGTTTTTATCCTATCACAAATAAATTACATCTACCCTCACAACATATGCTAATGAAAATTATCCATATAACTATGTATTTTCAAACTATGCATTCCAAATGTTCAATAAATTTTAATATTTTCAAAAAAGCAATTTTTGAACCATTGAACATTAATAAGTCACTCGTAATAAATTTAAAATAAATATTGAATATACTAATAATTAATTAATTTATGAGAGCTGGTAACATTTCATGACGATTCCACCTTATGTTATCTTCTCTTAATTAATATGTCACACTTAAACAGAACTTTCTTAAAAATCAACATAAAAAAACTACTGAGTCTATTACGTATTTTAGAAATATACCAAAGTTTTTACAAGCTTTAGGTCTTTGTTTTAGAAACAATGATTAATTATGAACAAATTAAAAAATAAAAACGAAATTATGGTACACGTAATAAATAACAGAGAGATACAGGAATGCCTCTCTGTAAAATAAAAAGAGAAGTAGGAGATGTTTAACTAGATAATAGTAAAATAGATCTAAGTTATAAATCAAGAAAGCAAATTGCTTTCCAAAGTCCAATGAAAGAAGTTTATTTATTATATTAAAGATATACACAGAATGTATTGTTTTTAGTCCAATCAATAAGTGTAAATTTTAATGTTGTACTGTTGAATTGTTTGAACACTATTTAAAATCAGTTTATGTATACAATTTAGGACCTAAACATCATATATGTACTTTGAAAGTAAATTTAATTTAGGTTATTTCAAATACATAGTTGTTATAAATAAAAAAGTCTTTAATATTAAAGTTGTTTGAAGTATTATAGTATTGTTCTAAGGAAAAATATTAAATTGAATAAGAAAAATGAAAATGAAACTTTCTGAAAAATATATCAATAAAACCGTAATAAATCTGCGTGTATTGATTTTATCTCAAAATTAAATCGCTTTTCCTTAGAAAGTTCTCAAAATATACAATATAATATGAAAGAAGCAATGTATAATCAAAATTGTGCTTACAAGAACGTATTAAAAATATGCATACCCCTTATACGTTATCCTTGAATTTTTACTAAATACGTAAATGTTCCAGGCAGTATTTTTTGATATGGTCATGACAACTGGTGCTTTCAAGGAATTATTATTAATTATTATTAATTAGTCTTGAAATGTACGTGCAGGTTCAGGGAAGGTATAAAAGGTGAGAAAAATTGGAATAATTGCCGGGAAAACCCTAAAAACAGCCCTTTTCTATTTCCCATACAAACGCTTTTTTTGACATTAGATTTGACAACTAACTAATATGTCAATCATTCTGTTTGATTGAAACAGGAAAAACCTGATTATTTATGGCCTCTAAGACGGAATAGAGTTCGCCTGGTCAGCTATACATATATTACTAATGACGAGACTAACGCGGACGAAGTCGCGGGCAAAAACTAGTGACAAATAAAAGAATTGAAAATTAATTGTCACACGTTGTTGTATAGAAAAACATAGTTGGATATAAAATGTCACTTAGGAAAAGGGAATAACAAATTAAAAAGTGAACTGTCAAAAATACTTTGTACTTTGATATTTAAAAAATGATTTCGAAGTGCTCAACAAAAGTCAATCAAGGAATAGATTTTTCAATAGAAATTTAATCAAAATAAAAGTATAGTAATAAAATATGACGTTTATGTAAACTATGAACATGATATCAATTTTCAATCAGTTTTTTGAATTTCTTTCAAAAACAATGACGCTACATCTCATTCCAGACTTGTTTTTTGTAACAAACGCATGGTACTTCAGAAACAATTATTTTGCCATACATCAAATTGATATATATTTTTATTATTAATTGTTATTTCGTCTCCTGCTATCATGTTTTATTTAATATTTTTTATAATACACGAGTTATAATATAATATGGGTTGATAAAGTTTTGTATATCATCGTAATATTATTACTAATAGAGGTAGCTTCTACGTTATTAAACGGCTCTTCATGTATATTATCTAATTTAATAATCGATCTATGAAATATGTTTCGAGACAAGATTATCTATACATATAATAAAATTGTAGAAAAGTGCTGTCTGTACATTGAAAATAAAAAAAAAATAGCAGAGATTATTTAATTTAATTACTTTTTTTTGTCTGGTTGTCTGTTCACGCTAATCTCAGAAACGGTTGATCCGAGTTAGATGCGGTTTTCACGAATATATTGTGGTATGCTTCAGTTATGCTTTAGTGTTTGTTTCATGTCAATCGGTTCATAAATAAAAAAGTTATGTCAAATTAAAGAATCACGTCGAACACTATTCTATGCTTATACATACATAACTAAATGAACTACCCAAAATGACTGTGATTATGATCCAAAATAAAAATAAGTATATATTTAAAAAAAACGCTGCTCATAGTCACTATTCCACGCGAACGAAGTCGCGGGCACAGCTAGTTCAAAATAAAGTCCACCATTTTAATGACACATATTTGCAAAGAGAGTAAATGACGTTGAATTCATTAATTGTACAATTGCTAATAATGTTTCAATCAATCACCACAGTTGCGAGCGGATCTCAATTTAGGTCAGCAGGTTGTACACAAACAACCACTTTACTTTGTACCTAAAAGTACTAATTTAAACTAATCTCGTAAATTGGTTAGTATAGTTTTGGGTTATAGTATTAATTATTTATGTGTTTCATTTAGATAATACATATTTTTATCGTACACATCGTACACGTGTTATAAAAGTATATGTATATTATGTACAACAATGGTAATGTGTATACTTTTTATAGGTAAAATATACAAATCAACATGTCTAAAAATTAAAGTACAATTCAATTTTAAATAAAAGGTTAGGAAGGATCGTATAAAATTAGTTCTTGTATGTAAACGTAATATTGGATTACCTTTTATGTAAATAAAATATTGAATAGACATACATAGTTAGTCTGCTAAAATTTAAAAACTGACAAAACTAAATAACACTACTTGATATTAGATAGATTATAAAAATGCTTCTAAATTTAGAGTAATATAACATTAACGAAATATAGTACACATTACTGAAGCTCTAATATGATGTAATCAGTCACCAAATATAGCAATGTGGCAATATTAGAGTAATTGTCATTTTAAACAAAAACGACTTAAGATATTACAGTAATCTAAAAGTTATCTAACTCAAACTTAAACTGGCTTCTGCGAACATGACGTGCAACAATGTCACAATATATTAGAAATATGTTTTTATTTTGTTGATTGAGATTCTTTTTATTTATCTTCTTGTCATTTTCAATTTTATTGTTAATACTGTTTCAGTATAACCTTATTTCAAGCTTGTGTCATAATTCTACAGCATCTATGTATATTATTCATAGACCTACATTGATACTATGTTGATACTTGTGTGAGAAGATTTATGAATGACATATTTCAAAAGCATCGTATATTGTGTGCCGATGTGAACTTCTATGTAAGTAAGGTCGTGTATAAAATATAATACATCAGAGTGCCTAGGTCTGTGATGTAACCATGTTAGACCAGAGAGAATTAATATTTAAAAAAAAGAAAAGTTAACTACTCAACTAGTTTATTAAATAGCGTCTCAATCAAAGAAATAATAGCAAAATTAAAGAATAGAATTCTTAAAAAACTTTTTTATTTGTAAACAAAACTAAAGTTTAGACTTCATTTTGTTTCAAAAACCATTCGGTAGACGCATTCGGCATTTTAAATAGCTTTAGTTAAGGCAAGTAATTAAATTTACTAAAATCTCTATTCTTATTAGGTAGTAGGTATTTATTCGTGCAATTATTATAAAATGAGTCACTTACTTACTTACATCGATGTAAGATCTAATGACAAAGACCCAAGTCCAGTTATATTTGACAAGACCCTAATCTAATTCGAAGATCCTTTTTCGTTTAAGTACTCTTGGGAGGAATAGTCACATAACTTTCCGTAACAGGTGTTCGTGTTATATTATACATGTGATGAAATTAAATAAATCTTAACTTTTGACTTTATACCTGCTCTATAATTATTTTACAGTAATCAGATTCAAGGAAAGACGAGATGCAATCGTAATCCGATATTAGCTAGTTGTACCCTGAAATATAGTAAATTTTATACATACGTTATGTTACTTGTGATAAGTTCAAAGAATTATTTTCCTTAACTTTTAAGCATTTTATATGGTATACAAAATAATAGCTTTAAATCTAAAAGAAACTAATAAGTTTTCAGATTGAGGTTAAGTCACAAAGCCACAAGTCTGCTTATCTAAACTCCAAAAGACTCGTAATACTTTTGTAATTAGAGATAATTAACAAATGATACCCTTTTAATACATCGATAAGTAAGAGGGGAATTTGATAGAAATTATCAAGATATATTTGTTAATTGTTAGAACATAAGTATACCTGATTCAGCTATAAGTTCTGTTATAAATGATTTTTTAATGCAGTTATGTAATATTATCCAAATATATACCAACAAATTGATAAAAATCTCAGTAAAAAACAATAAAAAACTATTCTATTACAAATTGTCTATTTCGGCTTTTAAATAGGCGTTCAATTTGTTTGACTATGATACTCTAGAAGTAGTCACTGTTTACAAGAAAATTTCGCCACTGCTGGCTCAAAAGATTTTTAGGATACTTAATGTAACCTCGTCGTTTGAAGGAGGCAGTTCTTTCACGCTGACAATAATATGAAGTTTAAAGGTTTGAATTCTGAACTGGATGAGGGTGAATCATTAGCTATCATTAAATTCAGAACGTTGATTGCAAGTCAGGCTTAGGAAATTCGTATCTTATGACAAGGTGCAGTTTAGTCAAAAAACATTCAGTCAAGTAGTATTTCTGTCATATAAATTTAATTCGTATAAAATATACCAAATTTGTTTCGTAATCTGCTAATGAAACTGTTAATTTGATCGTTGTTTACTTAACTATTTACTCTACTCTATAGTACTCTACTCTATAGTACTCTTGCACCGTCTCAAGCAGTTACATATGTCGATAACTATGTATAAACGTACAGACAATTTCACCTAGAAAGAATATTCTTGCTTTTCTTATCCTTACTTGGAATTGTAAACTATTTATTATATTAAAGATTATATAACGTGACTAGGTAACCTTTCTTAGGTGGCCACTTTATAAATAAAACTTTCAAATATATTGCGTCTTTTAACTCAGTACATTTTCTATAAAATATGTGGTTAAATCAGTTAAAATTATAGATAAAATTTAAGATGAATTAAATTTAGTTTACCATTTTTTCTCTTCTAAATTAAACCTTTAAGTATTTTAATCATCAATATCTATTTATTTACAAGCGAAATGTCTTTAGTTTCATTAATATTTTCATTGAACTTACAAGATGTCATGTTTTTGTTGTGAATGTTAAAATATTTAACAAAAAATTTAATATATTTCTATACAAAAGTGGTACATATCCATGGAGAAAATACCCCTTCATCACGTAATACCTTCCAGTAATTAATTTTTTTGCATTAAAAAGCAAATAAAATCATGGACATTTTAAGGAAAAGTATACAAGGAAAGTTTTAATTAAGCTTACAGAAGAGAAAACTATAACCGAGAAACTAGTAAAACAACCGTCTTTAAAAGAATACAAATTTGCTCTTACTAAATATTGCAGCTAGAAAAATTCTTCGAGGTTTTTCAATTCTCACTAGTCTTTCAAGATTTTTCAGCAAAAAATCATAATAAAACTTGAATTTCCGAACGAATATTTCAACGAGAAAATGACAGAAAACCAAGGTTCATTCTGAATTTTATGTAAATTTATATGTAGTAATTTATTTGTATCAACACTTATTTACTGCAAAGTATAATAGTAATAATACGACATGTAATTCTTGTTACCGAACAAACAAAAAAAAAATCCAATTTACAAATTGTTCAACTGATTTGATGTGAAAACCCCACGAACAGTTTTCTTATAATTTAAAAATAAAATATTTTCCCAAATTTATGTAAACTATCTATAAAATTGTAGCAATTTATTTTAGTTATTTAATAAAAAACATTTTTTTTATAATAAAGCAAAATATTTCTGTGTAAGTTGACAAGGGTTACTTTCGACTTTATTTTTTTTCAAATTGTTAATCCTCTTAGACTTGAAATACACACAAAGTACCTAATACTCGTATCATCATTTTGAATCCTTAATTAATTACTAGTGAAGAAACAATGTGGATTTTATTTTAATTAAAATTATATTAGCCATCCTCATGCTTCAATATGTGCCGTATTCAATTTACGAAAAGTTCCTATTCATTCAAATAAATTAAAAACTGACATTCTTTTTACACTTAACACAATACATCAAAAATAATTTCATACAGTTTGTTGTTTATTTGAGTATCCATTGTCTTTTACATTGTTCTATAGCTTTCTTATACATTTTCAATAGATTCTTCGTATAACCGTACAAATAAAACGTACTTCATGACAAATAGTCCCCATAAAGATACAAATGGTCAGAACAGTAGTCTACATGGAGATGTAATTATTCTTTTGATAATAATTCTAAAAAAATCTATGATTATAAATATGATATTTTCAGTTATAATGTAAAACAGTTTAAAAAAAATTAAAACATATAACTTAACGGCTTTCAACAGGCGTTATAATCTTTCTCATTATTTGTATAATTGGATTTAATAATTTTAGGGACGATATTTTATATGTAATTTAAAACTATTGTAGTGCTATCTTTTTTTAATTCTTTTTTTAAATAAAAGTAGTTAATATACGGCAGTAATCTATGAATACAAATTGATATATCTTTTTATTTACATTTTTACAAATGATTTGTTATATTTATTCTACAAACGACCAAAAAATAACTTTTAATAATGTTGTTATATTGATAGCATATTTGTTGCAACAAGTGGCAGTTAAATAAATTATCGAATATTATCTCCAATCACATTTCTTACTATTTAAAAGTGTGACGAAATATTTCTAACTTAAATAATGATTTCATATCTTATAGTTTAGTCAAAATAATATCCCTCAAATATATTATAATAATATAGTTATAGGAATAGTTGGAAAGATAATTTTACATGAAATTTACTATTGTAATGTTGGTATAAAATATTACAAATATGTATTTGCAGGGCAAATATTTTACCATATGTTGATGTGAAAAGGGCAGAATAACGAAGTTAAGAATTTAAAACAATGAACACTAAATTTATACTCTTTGCTTTACGGGCGCATCAGAAACAAGTTAGAAATCCAGCACAAAATTTATTTAAAGACTGCCAGAAAATGTCTATAATTTATGTAGCACTGTCCTTCGCTGCTCCTTAAAACGCCTTATTCATCAACCGTCTGCATCAATAAAAAAAATTAAGTAGAAATAATGAAAGCTTGTATTGAATAAAATGATATATTTAATTTAAAAGCTGATGCTTCATTTAGGTATAATTGGTATAATAACAATTATGTTGCTTAATGACATCTAAGACTTTCGCGAGTTGAATCAATTAAATATTCATTTAAATGAAATCAATATGATCTGAATAATATTGATTTCATTTAAATATTCATTTAATTTCTTCATTTCTTCGCGTATTTTATTATTTTATCTCTACAGACTCCCGACGTTTCGATTACTTTGCAGCAACGGTGATCACTTGCAGATGAGAGGTCTATGTGAAATTAAAAAAAATAATCCAAATTGATTGTACTTATTTAAAAATACGTGAGTTGAAAATAGCAAAAACAAAAGAAAGCTATGGTGATAAGAATGAAAAACAGAGTGATTAGGTATACAAGTTCAATAATGTAACATATTGTTACCTCAATAGACTTGCACTGTGCACTTTAAATTGTAGGACGTTCTTATTGCAATTATGCATAGTATTAAAAACTTTATGTTTCATAAGATATACATATTTAGAATGCTTTGACCAATTGAATCTGCAATAAGTAATAAGGTACGCATGTCAAATACCGGAATTTATCGGGTTTGGGCTCATTTTGTCTGGTGTTAATTTTCGAAACGACGTTCAAAAGGTGTCGGGATGATTTGATTGTACGAAATTCCAAAACAGTATGAAGTTGTCAGAGATCATACAAAGCATATATTTGTCTACTAACTAATATCAATAATTTTTAAATAATCTTTCAAACAAAGTTTGAGATGAAATAACTTTGTACATTTGCTCATTATTGAGGATTATCCGAAAGAATGAAACCCGCACATTTTTAACACGCCTATATTACTTTGGGCTGTATATACTTGTAGGTATGTAACGGAATCTTTGAGCACGATTTTCACCGGTTTCTAAACATCTGATTAACTTGAAACTTTTGCATATGTCTCAAGGATCAATAACAATGCAATAATTCGTTAACAATTTCGCATTATCCTTATTAGGGCCGCCAGGATTAATATATTCTTTTCATAGTTCATCTATGAGAGTGTGAGGGACAGAGCTAGTAGTGTGCGATCTGCGCATGTCCACATAAAACTTATTGATAAATCGTACTAAAAAATATAAAATAAATATTATGTCATTACAAGCGTGTTTTTTTAGTTTTTTAAAACTTATATTTATTATTTTAAAATTTTTGTATTTTGTTTTCAATGCAATTTTTTTTTTACAAAAAATTTGTTGAACTATTTGATTAAAAATATTTTGTTATACCAAATAACAATTTAATTTCATTTTATAATTTATATACTGTTTAAAGCAGACATACAAATTGGGAATTAACTTTTCAACTGGATCGTTAATTAACGGTATGAAACGAAAGGTTTTAAACAATTTTATCGTAAAGACAGGTGCAACGGGTTTGTAATCTTCTATATATATAAAAATGGATTGCTGTTCCTTAGTCTCGCTAAAACTCGACAACACCTGAAGCGATTGGGCTAATTTTAGTCTTGAAATACTCCTGGAAGTCCAGGGAAGGTTTAAGAGGTGAGAAAAATGCCGGGAAAACCCTAAAAACAGCCCTTTTCTATTTCCCATACAAACCTTTTTTTGGACATTAGATTTGACAACTAACTAATATGTCAATCATTCTGTTTGATTGAAACAGGAAAAACCTGATTATTTATGGCCTCTAAGACGGAATAGAGTTCGCCTGGTCAGCTATACCTACATATATTACTTTTGACCAAACTAACGCGGAAGAAGTCGCGGGCAAAAACTAGTAACTTAATATTTTTGAATATTTTGATCATTTACAAATTAAAATTAACCTTTTTCAAAAATTCAATAAAATTAAAAATATATGCAACTTTTTCCTCCGTCGAAAGGTTTCTTTCAAGTTTTAGCATTATTATTTTATGGGTTTAAATTTTTACATTTTATAGTAAACATATATGCATTTTTTTTACCATGAAGATATTGTATATATCGGCGCTATCAGCTTTAATAACGGATGCGACATGAAAATAATTTGAGGCTGTCATCAATTCTTAGTAAACCTCATTAGTATTTATGATTATTGTTAAAAGTAAAACGAAATCAAAAGTTGTTTAAAAGGAGAATAGAACTATGTTTAAATCTTGGTATAAATATGACGTCTGGACGCACGACGGCAGAATAGAGACTTCAGAGTTGAGAATTCAGAGTTCAGTGAGTGCGTATCATTGAAGTATGTGATTATGAAGAACCTTTGAGAAATACAGGAACATTAAGAACAATTGAAGTTTCATTTTAAAATATCATGGAACGTACTAGAAGAAGTGAGATAAGTAACGTCAGCGAGGCTGGCGTACCTCTCTTTTAAAACAACGAATTTGTAATAAATCCGATATATATATAATTACATATATTTTTCTTGTCTATTCATAGACAAACTCCAAATATTGTTATCTGTGGTTCATTTTAAATTTTATAACATATAACGAAACTGTTACCAAGAAGAGAACTTGTCATTACTTCTCCTGGGGCGTCGTCGTCCATATAATATATATCTATTCTATATCCGTATGATTCGTCCTCACCCTATAATCTTCTCTAAGTATAGCATGCAGCTACAATGATTACACTAAACTAAGTTTATAATACTAGGGGGTTTATTAGATAAAATTAGTGGAGTGTACGGAACGCTATACTGGCGAATCAGACCATTATATTGAGATGATCTTGATTCTTGGCAATTAAATGTATGATTTAGACTAAATTCTTTTGTTCAATAGACCAGTTGTTTTGGTGGTTTTATGAAAAAAATATTTAGATCGGACCAGTAATTTAAATTTTATAGACGGATAACATAACAAATGTCCAAAATAAAACGGTTTAGTAAAAGACGCTAAGGTCGCTTCAGTCACCTCGCACAGAGATTTATACGAGTGAATCAATGTTGTGTTAGATATAGAATATATAATTCTTATTACAATATACATATAAGTAAGTTTCCGAGCACTATTACAACACCCTGTATACATCACACTCACCCTCTCACTAGTGAGTCTTAAATTACTTTTAATAATACATACAATATACTTTAGTATACGTCAGTGGTGTCCTAGTGGTCAAAAGGTCCACCTCTCATTTATGAGGGCGCGGGTTCGATCCTGGCTAGTACCAATGTGATTTTTCCGAGACGTATGTACTTTCTAAGAGTATGTAGATAATAGATTTCACTGATTATTGCATTTCCAAAGAGGGTTGATGTCAGGCAGGCGGCCGGCCGTAAAAACTATCAGCCAAAACTATACACAACATGTAAGAGAGACCCTGCCTTAAGCTGGGAAATTGCCAGGAAGAAGAAGAAGATCAATATTATAGACGGTGAGTGTACCTGAGAGAGTACGTGTAGCTGTCTGTGATTAGCTCCTACACCATCCTACGTACTGATGTACCAAACGATTATGAAATATATGAAAGTCGATAAAATGGTTTCAGTTATAATTATTTCATACTAGCTTTCCGCCCGCAGCTTCGCCCGCGTGGAGTTCGGTTATTTCGCGTTTCTAAGAGAACCTTTCAAAAGTCTGGGAAAAAACTATTCTATGTTCTTTCTCAAGGTCAACTCTATGTCTGTACGAAATTTCATTAAAATCAGTTCAGTGGTTTAGGCGTGAAAGCGTAACAGACAGACAGAAAAAGTTACTTTCGCATTTATAATATTAGTAGTAACACGATATTTCTTTGAAATCGTAATATTTTAATTACTTATTTTTGAAGATATTTATCTTTTCTTCTGCTCTATTAGTTTTTAAATTTCATATTTTAATTTATTTAGCCAGATAAAGCATGGAAATAAGACTAGTATATTGTTTAAATGTTATGATATAGTATATGAGAAACAGTGTTTATCATTCTTGGTCACATTGTTATATGTAGAAGTAGCTGTACATACCTGTACCATTCCTTTTGAAGCACCAGTAGAAGAAGTACGGCAACTCACTGTCTGCTATGACGAACCTAGAAATAATAATTTGAACCTGTCATAAATTCTTATTAAACCTCATTAGTATTCATGATTATTGTTAAAAGTAAAACGAAATCAAAGGTTGTTTAAAAGGAGAATAGAACTATGTTTGAATGTTGGTATAAATATAACGTCTGGACACACGACGGCAGGGTTGAGAGTTCAGAGAGTGCGTATCATTGAAGTATGTGATTATGAAGAACCTTCGACAAATACAGGAACATTAAGAACAATTGAAGTTTCATTTTAAAATATCATGGAACGTACTGAAAGAAGTGACATTAGTAACGTCAGCGAGATTCTTTGTAAAAAAAACGAATATGTAATAAATCCGATATATATATGTGTATAAAAACACGTTCCATTAAATTCTTATAAACATTTTCAACTTTTGAGTATTTTTTTCCACTTCGTCCACAAAATCTATCGGGTCGGCTTAACGGATTTTATGTGTATCTTACAGAGAGGGTAGTATGATATAACACAACATAACACTGTTATTACTATCGGGAGATTTATAAAGATAGTTAAAAGTAAAGGGGAGAGTTAGTTATAATGTTAAAATATTTAAACTTGTATTCATTTAGTTCTATTTATACACGAACACGATGAACTAAAAAATAAGTTCTACTTATTGTGGCTATTACTATTTAAACATATATTTAAATAGTTTTTAAATTTAAAACGTCTATATAATGAGGATTTAAACTTCAAATAGGTGCTGATATTTTCATTTTTATACACTTTATATATAACTAGTAAACCCGGCGAACTCCGTTTCGCCAACAGAAGGCTTTTATATAACATTTCGTTTGGTGATTAAAAGATGAAGAATTGTTTTTGTTTTATATTTGAAAATGAGAATTTTTATTTCATTTCACAACAGAAATGAATTCATTTCGATTACAAAAATGAAGTGTTATTTAGTAGAACTTCTCTAAGTACCTAAATGAAAATGAATCCAAAGTAGATACCGACTCGATGCGTTATACGTGTCCACAAATTATCCGTTTCATTGAAGTGGTCCTTTGTAAACCATATTTTTTGTTTTTTGGTCTAATTTTAACAAAAATAAAGCGGATGGATTCCAAACTCGTGAACACGCAAAATATAACGCCCATGTGAAAAACAATGATTTTCTAAATTCATCCCGCAAATACTAAATGGTTTTAAGAGTTCAAACTACAAACACAATACCGGTTTGTCACATGAAATTAACTGAGCAGAGAACAATGAGTAGCTGTCAAACAATGTATCATGCACCGGCACCATCTACTTAAAATATTGATTGAAATTTTATCTTATAAACCTTACGGAGCTCGAGACCTTTCCAACGAATGCAAAACCGTGGAAATTGGTTCGTTCGTTCTGAAGTTCTATATAGCGTCAGGATGGAAAACTGGACTTATTTTTATATAGTAGATCTCTTACAAATATCTAATTGTCACCATTACGTCATTACATATCTGTCATTATACGTCAATTGCATAGCTGTCGACTGTGTTTCGTTATTCCACGTTTTATAGTGACTGACGTTTCATGTCACGTCCCACGGGAATGCTGTCGAACGGGATAAAAAGTATCCTATTGCATTTTCCTGGCTCTAAACTACCTCCCTGCCAATTTTCAGCTAAATCGGTTCATCCTTTCTTGAGTTATAAGTGGAGTAACTAACACGACTTTCTTTTATACAACGTGTAACATAATTACCGCACACCCTGAAAGTAGTTGGTTCGGAATCGGTATCTGGATCGATTTTTATAGTTTTTTATGTAGGTAATTTTTTTTCTCAAATTTAGATAGATTTAAGTAAATTACAGTCATCCTACACACAGTTATCTAAACACTTCATTGAAACGAAAATGGATTGTAAGTCAGAGTATTAAGGTTTTTAAAATGAAATATTAAATTAGTAATCACTAATCATCATTCAATTAAAGAAAACTGATACTTGTTTCAAGGCTAAAATAGTATTTTACAAATATCTACGCACGCACAGCGACAGCCGGCACACATCAAATACCTACGCACATGTCCATTGACCTCCTAGATCAGCTGATTTGACGCCACTCGACTTTTTTTGTGGGGGCGAATTAAATTACTAGTTTTTAACACAGAGATAACAAGCGCTGAGGAACTGAAAAATAAGATAATAACCGCCTTTGTATAAGTGAAAAGTGACACTGCAGTATTATCTAAAACAAAACCACAATTGCGAAAACGGTCATTAAAATGCATTGAACAAAGCGGTGGACATTTTGAAAATATTTTAAAACGACAACGCCGTGCGAGTGCAAATTAAACTGTAAGTTTGTTTATGATCTTTAAATTATTGTTAATATTTTGATTCACAGCATTTAATCACGCCGACTTTGTCGTAGGTATTGTGGTGTCTAATCAAATCACGCGTTATCAGCTGTTTAATAATTCTTATTTACATATTTAATTTAACAAATCAGTAATTATAAAATACTAGCTTTCCGCCCGCGGCTTCGCCCGCGTGGAGTTCGGTTATATCGCGTTTCCAAGAAAACCTTTCAAAAGTCTGGGATAAAAACTATCTTATGTTCTTTCTCAAGGTCAACTCTATCTCTGTACCAAATTTGATTAAAATCAGTTCAGTGGTTTAGGCGTGAATGCATAACAGACAGACAGACAGACAGAAAGACACAGTTAGTTTCGTATTTATAATATTAGTAATACTTTCAAGTAATGTGGCGTTAAATTGTACATAGTAATGTCTGGGCCTAAATAACACCATTGAACATGAGTCACCTTTGATGCCTTTTAATATATATTATGGTTTGCAAAAAATAATTAAAAAAATATAGAAAAGAAAGCTTATTTATAAGACTAAATTAATTAATTAGTTTTACTGCATAACAACGACTTTCATGTGAAGATGTATGTCGGCGCACAGTGGGACAATCGCGTATGTTTCGTCCCAAAACTCCGTATCTCAGTTATTTCAAAACTGAATGATTTATAATTTTGCACACATTTACGTGAAAGTATAAGGCTTAGTATAAAAACTAATAATTTTGAAAACCATGTTTATTAATTTATTTAAAAATAAAAATAAATATATGTAAATATGTTTTAGCACCGTATCAGAAAATTCGCAAATATGCGCAACTTTTTTTTCTCCTTATGTAAACTAATGTATAAAGATTGTAATACGACAAATATCTCGACATCAGCAAACAGCGGTAAACGGGTAAGTCTCGTTAAAAAAAAGTTAGACGAAAATTATACCATCTTAATTATGGTGGTTAATTTTAATTAATTTATTTATTATACATAACATTATTTAACAAAAAGGTTAAGAAAAGATAAAAAGCATGTCAAAAATGTATAATATTTATACATTTATATCAAAAACTTTCGAGTAATGTGGCATTGAATTATAGTAATGTATTTTGCCTAAATCACATCATTGAACATGAGTTAGCTATGCCTTTTTATATACATTATGGTTAGCAAAAACTTATTTAAAAATATAGAAAAGAAAGCTTATTTATAAGACTAAATTAATTAATTAGTTTTACTCCATAACAACGACTTTCACGTCAATCGATTTTGAGACAGCCTTGTATGGGGCTTTCCCAAGTGCACTATGAGAAAATCGCGTATGTTCTTTCTCAAAACTCCGTATCTCAGTTATTTCAAAACTAAATGATCAATAATTTTGCACACATATACTTGAAAGTATAAAGCTTAATATAAAAATATTAATTTTGATAATTATGTTTATTAATTTATTTTAAAAATAAAAATAGATATAAATATGTATATTTAACTATGTATGTTATGGCACCGTATCAAAAAATGCGCAAGTAGGCGCAAAAATTTTTTTCCTCCCTGTGAAAACTTATGTATAAAAATCGTAATGCAATAAATATCTCGACAGCGGTAAAAGGTTAGGTCTCGTTAAAAAAAAGTTACCTGAAAATTATACCATCATAAACTATGGTGATTACTTGTAACTTATTTATTTAATATACAAAATGTTATTTAAGAAACGTTATAAAGAGGATATTAAAAGCATTAAAAAATATATAATACTTATACATTTATATAAAAAGTTTTCGAGTAATGTGGCGTTGAAATGTAGTAATGTACTGGGCCAAAATCGCAACATTGAAAATGAGTCAACTTTGATGCCTTTTAATATATATTATGGTTTGCAAGAAATAATTACAAAAATATAGAAAATAAAGCTTATTTATAAGACTATATTAATTAATTAGTTTTACTGCATACCAACGACTTTTATGTGAAGGGGTTTTGAGACGGTCTTGTATGGGGATTTCCCACTGTGTGGCGGCGATGCAAAGTACCTATTCGTTAAAAGGATTTTTAACTTCAAAAGCCAATTTTTTTAACTTGAGACACCCAAAACTTCTAAATATGATGTTCCTAGGTTCAGTGGTTAAAATTTTGTTCACAAAAAGTTTAGCTTCGTAGTTCCCGTAGAATTTCACCCCCACCGTGGTAAAAATAATAAACTATTTTAGATTTCAAAAACGCTAGAACAAATGTTTAAATATATCCTATCAAGTGCTTAAAGATAAAGTTTCATGGTTTTATCTTCTAAAATTAAGAAATCCCATACAAACTTTAAACCCTTATTTCACCCCCTCACTGGTCGAAATTTCAAAAGCGCTAGAACAAATGTTTAAAAATATCCTATCAAATGCTTAAATATAAAGTTTCATGGTTTTATCTTCTAAAGTTAAGAAATCCCATACAAACTTTAAACCCTTATTTCACCCCCTCACTGGTCGAAATTTCAAAAGCGCTAGAACAAATGTTTAAAAATATCCTATCAAATGCTTAAATATAAAGTTTCATGGTTTTATCTTCCAAAATTAAGAAATCCCATACAAAATTTCAACCCCTATTTCAACCTCTTCATCCTCTTTTTCGCAATAAAAGGTCATTTTTTTTCTCAGGGTCTAAAGATTGTCTGTACCAAATTTCATCAAAATCGGTTGAGAGGTTTATGCGGGAAAGCGTAACAGACAGACATACAGACAGACAGACAGAGTTACTTTCGCATTTATAGTATTAGTTGGGATTGACTCCCCCCCCGGACTCAAGGGACGCTTACATGGAGCTTACATCGCATGCTGGCTAGCTGAGCGCGGTGAGAGGCAATCACGCGACTTTTTTCTAATACTTGCATTTTTAAACTCGTGATATCTTCCGAATGAAATGTCCGAATTGAATAATTCAAAAAGTTATAAAAAGGTATTGAAGCCGTCTTGAATATAAAGTAATTTATTTTGATAAGGATTAATACCAAGGTACAAATAAAGAGCCTTTTCAAGCGGCGGCATATAAATTAAATTTTTAGAATAAAAAACCGCTTACTGTGACATAACTATAATATTTAGACAAATGCTGTCGCGACACTTTTTGTAGATGATGATGAGTTCTGTAAATGATTTGGTTCTATCATCAATAGTTTTCGCAGCGCACGCGACGTAAGGAATTTTTCAGATCATTTTTTTACACCTTGGGTTACATTATTGGAGTTTTAGTAAGGATCCCTAATTTTTATTTAAATATAATATAGCTTATATTCCTCGGGAATAATGTAGCTTTCCAAAGGTGAAAGAATTTTTGAAATCGGTTTAGTAGTTTCGGAGCCTATTCATAACAAATAAATAAATATAGATTGGCTTCACATTAAAAAAAATTCAATGTTAACAATCTAAAGCTTGAAAAGTGTGATGGAAAGATAAATCATAAATCATAATGTAGTTGTTTCGTGTACTTATTATTACCTACTTCTAATTACTGTCGGACGGCACTCGGAGCGGGCGCGGGGAGTACATTGTGTCTGTCTGTGTGTGCGTGTGCAGCGGGGTGTTGGTGAATAGCTTATATATTACTAGCTTTTGCCTCGATTCCGTCCGCGAGGAACAGTGACTTCCGGCAGATTTTTGGTTCTTCCCACATAGTTCCCGTTCTTGCGGGGTTTTCGGAGTGGTCGAGTTCCCGTAGAATTTTCAGGATAAAACCTATATTTTTTTTTAATTTACAATGAAATACTCTTAACCAACAACATATTTATTTGTTTATTTGAATAAAGATTAATATTATTATGTTGATACAACTTAAACATATTATTTCGACCAAATTAGGTACCATAAAAACGGTTTTTGTGAGTTAATCTTAAAAGATAGACATATACTGTCGCGGACTGTTTTTTAGATCATTAAAAGAGCTATTATTCTTTGAAACATATTTTTTGTGTATCTTGAACCGTTTTCACGGCGCACGCAACGGAAGGCTTCAATTATGAAATAATTTCTCCTGTTTTTTACACATTTACCACTATATCTTTGCTCCTATTGGTCGTAGCCGGAAGTTATATAGCCTACAGCCTTCCTCGATAACTGGACTATCCAACACAAAAAGAATTATTCAATTCGAACCAGTAGTTTCGGAGATTAGCGCTTTCAAACAAACAAACAAACTCTTCAGCTTTATAATATTAGTATAGATTGGCACGAAATTGGGATAACTAATTTCACAAATAAAAAATGCAAACGCACATATAAATAATATTTGGTGTATGCCTTGCGTTTGTATTATTATATTCTAATTGGGGTGTTTGAGGGTGTGCGTTAATTACGTTACACGTTGTATATATAGATGAGATCTAAGATTTACGAGTCCTATTCATATAAATGAAACTAATATTTTTTACATATACTACGCGTATTTTATTTCTGATAAAATACTACTCCCGACGTTTCGGTTACTTTACAGCAACCGTGATCATTAAGACGAGATGTGAATGTCTGTCAGTTTGTCTTTAATACCAAGAAATGTGATTAATAATAAGAGTATGTAGTTTTTATCAAAAATAAAGTGGCGTAGTACATCCGAAAAATATTAAATTCATTTAAATGACTATATATATATTATAATTATTAGTATTATAAAACACAATTCAGTATTTGAAGCTGCGACTTTCCGTTCATTGCGTTTTTGTCGCTTCTCCATCTAAGCCATCGTATTTGGTAACCCTAGTATAAGTTTCATTTATCAAACTCAGTAAGTAACTTTTCACTTCATTCATAATCTGTTTGTGAACTGTCGTGCGAACAACAAAATTAACGAACTCTGCAACTCATAATGAAAACTTGTAGTAAATATAAAAAAAAGTCAATATAACAATTGTTTGTAAACTAAATTAATCTTTTTTTTGAGTAATGTATTTAATTTATTATATGTAAGTACCTCCTCTCAATGATGATCGAGTCCAGGATCTGTTTCATGTTGATGCGACTCTTCTCAATCTGTAATGATTTAATAAACATGTTTTATATTATATATTTAGGATTCTAACAAAATCCTTATAAAAATATAGTTTTCTTATAAAGCCAGTACTTTTAAATAACAATAAAACCTTAACTAGAGCAAACTAATTATTATCTTTAACCAAAACACCTTAAATGAGTTAAATTCTATTTACAATAATTCAAATCGTGTTCACAACATATTTTCCCGCGTTCAAAGAGCACAAGCCAAGCGTCATAGCTCAGCCATGAGGACATAATGAAAGAGAAAGAGTGTGAGACAGAGAGAGAGATATGTATAGTAAATATCGCTCTTCAAACTATTTTTAGACCTTTTGTGTAAAATGACGAAAGAAATGTGATATAGAAGTAAAATTGTTGGATCCACAGACCTGTATATACATATATATTATATACTTTACTGTATACATAATATATGTATACATTTTGAAGTCAAAATTAAAAAAGTGAAGCTAGTTCAGCCATTTGATTTAAAGAATATGAGTTACCTGGAAAGTTTTACGAGAGTTACGAAAATTTACACTTTTATAGATTTTCATGTGTTATGACGCAAGATCAACTTTGTCACCTCGTACATTAGACGCTCGTGACATTTTTTAACAATGACAAGATAAATAGCCTTTATAAATAGTAAACATGATAAAAGAGACGCGAATCAATTTCTTTAGCACGCCTTCATTGGTCGTCACATCGCATCCGCATTATACGAGTAGATCAAGGTATACCTATATGAAATTCAACGCAGCACTTGAAAATGCAAGAAAGTATGTCGAAAAGCACGGATAGTGTGCTCCGTTATTTGAACGAAATGTCCTGCTTCTTGTGATAATTCTAAACTTCCATCGTAATGAAGTAGCAAGTAGACTTAAATTGTACGAAATTATCTCCACAATTATTTTATATACCTACCTAGATACGTTTTTCTTGTAAACAGTATCTGAATGGAATTATTATCAAAAACCTTCTTTTGGGTGTTATTTTTTATTTTTTAAGCAAAGATACGAGTTTTTAAAGTTAAATTTCGGTACAAATACATGAATACATAAGATTTCAAATGTTCAAAATTCCCGGGGAACTTACCAAGTAACAAACTATAAATCGATATGTTTTAATAAAATTTCACACTTGAAGTTAAACGTGCTTTAATGAGTTTAAAATAATTATTATCTGAACACAAAACACAAACTAACAGAACAAGAAAATCTCAAAGAACTCAATTTAATTTGCAAAACACAAATAGCGTCACTACTTTCCCGCTCAACAGTTAATTTTTTTGGTTATGTTCGTTCCGTTCAGAACAGGCAAAGAGAACAAAGCCCATACAGCCATGTCTTTTGTATTTTGTATCTTTAATTATTTTTAAATGTCTTAATCTCCAGTTTTATTCTTGACGCAAGTTTTTATATCAGGCCTATGCTTTGTCTTATTTTAATTTTATTCTTAAAACATTTTTATAAATATAAGGCCGAAGCCATGTCTTTATTTAAAATAATTTTTTTTGTCAAATTCTTGTTTTTTTACATTCCGTCTTTTTCAATGTCAAGTCCTTGTAATGTAATTTTTAGTATAATAATTAAATTGTCAAAATCGATATAACGATATATCAAATTATGAAAATAGCTGAAATAGCTGAAAGCAAATATCTTAAACAAAACGAACAAATTAGTATTATAGACATATGTATAAATAACAATTAGATTTCATTATAGTAGAAACGATAAAGCCATAAACTGGCAAGAAGCATTCTTGAATGCTTAGTATTTGCTGAAGGCGGCGCGGGATTTTATTTATAATAGGGAATTACTAAAGTTTTGGGTTTTATTTAACATTAAGTTTAACTTTTGAAAGATATAATATCTGCAATAAATAAGTTTATATATTTTACAATTGCTAACTCCTCCATGGTTAAGTTACAAGTAGTGACATCTATGTTTTACATTTGAAAGTAAAATGATTTTGAACAGTATTTTAATTTAGAAAATTTGAAAAAACTTAGTGCCTTCTTCAGTTAGAGTACCATTAAATAAAGGTGACATAAAAATATTTTCTTAACAGTCTATTAAATTATATTTATTTGTTATGGTAATCTAATATTACGAAATCATTGCCTTTATTGTCTACGGAGCTTATGTCAAACGTCAAATGAGAGAAGTGTTTGTTTTTGAATTTTAACGGCGCACCGGCACCGTATAGCTCTGTAAAGTCGTTTCAAATTGTTTTATTATTTTGTTACTAATATGTTATTTTGAATTTATCAAGATGGATAACAGTGACGACATTCGTGACGAGGATTTTATCCCGTTTCTTCATGGATTAGGTGTAGAGACGTATAAGAAGTCTTTTGAGTGGATGTTAAACGATCTAGACTTTTCTGGAGTTTTGCAGTGGATTTACAACAATTTGGATCATTGTAATGCATTAATTGCTAGAGAAGAGTGCAGGTTAAGTATTTCAGATAACGCAAAACTCTAAAAGTCGCCTTAGTAAAATCGACACGAAGTATTGTGTTACGACACTTAGTTATGAGTTCTATTACTGTACTAAAACAAATATCTAGTAAAATATAATTTAATTTTTAATTTAAACATTTTAATCTTTATCATTAACAGATATGCAGAGTTAGAGAAGGAAGGAAAATTATTCTCACGTGAAAACTTATAAACACAAATCCAATCAATACAAGTTGATTTCGAAGGTTTAGTCCTAGCTGGGGTTTAGATTCTTTAGAGGACGCAAAACTTGATATTGAAAGGCAGAAAGAGAAGCTTGCAATGTTACAAATTCATGAAGAAATTCTTAATGAAATGATCACTCAAGAAGAGTAAGTCATTATCATCAACTGTTTACATTTTAAAGATATTTAACATAGTGGAAGCATTTAAATTGTTGTTTAATTTAAAATTAGATATGAATATGGATCCTAAGTTTCTCACAAATATTTAAAATTAATTATTAAAAACACATAATCAATACTGATACATTTTTAGATCTACTAAAGAGGTCCTCACACTAGATATTGTTAGAAACAGTACAGAAACAATGTAATCAGGATGTCACTACAGCTAGCGAGCAATGCTTGCAGTTGGCTGAAGAAGTTGAAAACATTACCAGTAGCGTAATGAACAATATTGCAGAGGTTTTGAATGTTTATGGCTCCAGCATCAATGATAAAGTATGTTTAATGCTATTGATGATTATTTATAATAGTATACTTAAGAAATCATTAGTAAAAAAATAACTAGAATAACTATTTAGGTGACCAAATAAGTATAGCTTATATTTAAAAGCATACATTAAGTATCTTTGTAAGTTAAGACTTGGTAATTCTTAGTTGAATGACCAAAAGTTTTGGCCTACTTTATTTTATTAACTATCACTTAAATATACAAAGCTTTGTTCTAATAACTCTTTTACATGACAGTGAACTTTTTTCTATTTTACAAGTTTATTATGTCTTTATACATAAATACATTTATATTGCTACACTTAACTTGTGTTAAAGTCATAATTATGTTATCAAAGTACGAAAATGTATCATATAATGTTATTCAACATATATTCCAGGAATTATCAAAACAGTTCTTTACATTTGGTCCTCTGGAATCCTATCGACAGACACAGTCAGTGTTTAAGTCTCATTTTGATTTGTACACCAATAAGAAGTTCAACGACCTCCAAACAGATGTGAATGAGGATGATTTACGAACAGCCCTCGTTGAAGCTAAGGATATGGAGGAATGGTAAGGTTTTCTTATAATATACTATATGATATTTTATATATACAGATTATTAGATTTTACCAGTGGCGGCTGTACCTTAAGTGTACTCGTGCGCTGAACCATCAATTCAAGATTTAAAAATTACAAAATATTACTTCATCTTTATTTTTAAATTACCATTTTAATATTTATTTTTTAGCTATATGAAAACGTATAAAAAATTAAATTTCCTAATTATGGTCAAAAAGTTTGAGCGCTTTACTAAACTAATATCTCGTGCGCTTCGGCGAGCGCACGAGGACTGCTAATACATCTTGTATGAGATACGAATAAATACGCTTGACGCGTGAAACAAAAGATAGTTCATAGAAATGTACCGAGTATTGAGTCGGTTCTCGAGCGCCGCACGAGCGGCCGAAGATTACCGAGAGCACCCGATGAATGACGAAATGAGCCGGCCGTTTTTGACATTTCGTTATGTTTTGTTGCATTTTCTAATTTTAATATTTTAGTAAAGCGCACCACCAGTTCGATTACCCACCAGCCGCCACTGGATTTTACCTTTAGTTTGAGCTAGGAATTGGGCATATAATATTAAAAGTAGGTATGTGGATGTTTTAAGTGACCTACTTTTTTATTGATATCTTATTAAATTTTAGATATACATATTACTATATAGTTTTATCAATATCTAAGCAGTAAGTTTTTGTGTGAAAGAGTATTAGAAATCTATATACACTTACAAACATTTATACTTGTTGAGTCTTTCTTAATGCATATATAAACAAATTATTACTTTGACCATAATGTACTCGATCTGTTTGAATCTTAAAGTAGTCGCAAATAAACAACGTATCAGTGAACACGTATCGTGGTTTTCATTAAAAAACATAATCGTCCTGCAATACAATAACAACTTTAATACCATAACATATGGTCGAATTCGAGCCGGATCGGGAACTAACTACCTGAGCTACGATCGCCAGTCGAGAACAAAAGGAACCGAGACCCGAGCGATAACGATGAGTACTACTGCGGAATTATTAAATATATTAGAAGATATTGCAACAAAATTAAAGAAAACTCAAATTAACTTGAAAAAATGTCCGAAATCACGTTTAACAAAAGGTTACGTCGAAGCAAGAATTAAAATTATTGAAGAGTATTGGTCATCTTTTAAGCAAACTCATGAAGATTTGACCCGAGTAACGCCCAAGGAGCAGAGGTCAATATTACAATACTTCGTAAATGAAGATTATTTTATATACGAAGACTTATATTTGATATTGGTGGCGGATTTGCGTGATATATTGGCCTCATCATCGGAATCGTCCATATCGCACAATTCAAGTTCAGCAAACAATTCAGAACAACTAATCAGGTTGCCGAGAATTAAATTACCCACCTTTAGCGGAAATTATGAAGAATGGCCTACGTTCCAGGACTTATTTGTTTCATTAGTGCATGAAAATACTTCATTAAGTGATGTTCAAAAATTACATTATTTAAAGACTAGCATTACTGGAGAAGCCGAAACATTGTTAAAACACGTAAAAATAACACATAAAAATTATGAACAAGCATGGAGTATTTTAAAGTCGAGGTATGGTAATAAAAGATTAATAATAAACTCAGTCTTGAAAAAATTATTTAATCAGAAGAAAATTAATTCTCAATCATCAGTACAAATAAAAAATTTATTAGACGTCACGACAGATTGTTTAAATAATTTACAAAATTTAAATATTTCCACGGATTCTTGGGATCCTTTAATTATTTTTCTGGTGGTACAGAAGTTGGACCCAGAGTCACATAAAGACTGGGAACAAAATGCATACAAGGAAGACACAGAAGAATTATCTACCTGGAATGATTTAAAGAAGTTTTTGCAATCGAAATACCGCACTTTGGAACTTGTAACGTCATCGGGTCCACGTGAAAAACCTGTAAAGGAACGATCTTTTCACGTTGCTACGTCATGTAAAAAATCTTGTTATCTATGTAAAGAAGACCACGCACTTTGCCACTGCAAAGAATTTTGTAAACTGCAACCTACTGAGAGATGTCAATATGTAAAGAAAACCAACCTATGTTTTAACTGTCTGGTACCGGGACACTCAGCACATCAATGTAGACTGTCCCAGTCATGCAGGATATGTAAACGACGCCATCACACTCTTCTACACAATAAGAAGCAATTTGATACTCCAGTATCGTCGAGTTCAATTCAACCGGAGGTATCACACCACGTCGTAGAAGAACAAGAAGAAGAATTCCAAGTCAATACAATGGTAGCGTCTCATCACAGTATTGGACAAAACACGGGTATAGCACTACTAGCGACAGCAACGGTAATAACTAGAAGCGAGCAAAATCATACTGTTGTTTTACGTGCGCTAATAGACCAAGGTTCGCAGGCATCGTTTATAACGGAGAAGGCGGCTCAAATGCTCAATCTTAACAAACAATCAGCGAGAGGAAGTATCATTGGAGTAGGATCTACAAAAACAAACGTTAAGCATGTAGTAATACTACAGATAGGTTCCATTTGGGATTCTAATTTTGAACTTAATCTACAAGCTTATGTTATGAGCAAGCAACTTACAACTAAGATCCCGTCCAAAGCTGTATCTGTTCACCAATGGCCACACCTAGAAGGACTCAACCTGGCAGATCCTAGCTTCCATACACCAGGTCCTATAGATTTGCTTCTAGGCGTAAAGGAATATGCACAAATTATACAACAACCCCTGATCAAGGGTCCAGCAGGTTCTCCTTGTGCACAAAAGACACACTTGGGTTGGATCTTGTTTGGAGAGATAGACACGAAGCAACAAGAAGAATCATTTCTGGTTCTCCATCATCAAGTAGATGTGGACAACATGCTGAAATCACTATGGGAGATAGACTCTGATAATAAAAGAAAGCTTACAAAAGAAGAAGTAATGTGTGAAAAAATATATGAAGAGACATATACAAGAACAAAAGAAGGAAGATATATTGTAAAATTACCTTTTAAAACAAATAATCCAATATCAGTTGACGGGAACACTAAGGAAGTCGCTACAAAAAGGCTACTGCAATTAGAAAAAAGATTTAGAAGATCACCACAGCTGAAAGAAGAATACATTAAAGTTATGAAAGAATATTTAACACTGGAACATATGGAAGAAATACCTGAAAATGAAACAAATAAAGAAAGGGTTGTATACTTACCTCACCACGCCGTAGTCCGCGAAGATAAAGATACGTCGAAAACACGAGTTGTGTTTGATGCTTCTGCAAAGGGCTCGAACTCCGTCTCACTTAATGATGAACTTCTTTTGGGGCCACAACTCCAAGAAGATATGAGGAATTTAATCATGCGATGGAGAATGAAACGTGTATGTTACGCAAGTGACATTCAACAGATGTACAGACAAATTATGATATATAAAGAGGATGGTGATACTTTTCAAAGAATTCTGTGGAGAGAAAATCCATCAAAAAATATTAAAGAATATCGTTTACTTCGCGTCACGTTTGGTACTGCTTCTGCACCTTACCTTGCGGTTAAAACTTTGCATCAAATCGCCGAAGATGAAGGCAAAAATCATCCTGAAGCTGCGCGAATTATAAAAGAAGATTTCTATATGGACGATTTGTTGTCAGGAGATGACACTACACACAATGCAATCATTACAGCAAAAGAAATATCTTCTATACTAGGAAAGGGTTGCTTCAAACTTTCAAAGTGGTCATCGAATTGTCCTGAATTTATGAGATCCATTGAACCCAGTCATCGAACAACTCATGCACATTTGGATATAAAACTGGATGGTACAGTCAAAGCACTAGGATTGATTTGGAACTTAGGTTCAGATGATTTTACATATCGATGTAACTTACCACCTCATCCATCATATATTACGAAAAGAATAATCTTATCCGATATTCAAAAATTATTCGACCCATTAGGATGGATTTCCCCAATTTTAATTAAAGCTAAAACACTCATACAAAGGCTATGGGTAGAAAAGGTGGATTGGGATGATAAATTAAGTCATAAATTAGAAGAAGAATGGAAGATTATTCGTGAAGATTTTAAAAATGTTGAACAAATTCATATTGACCGATGGCTCGGAACAATTAGTACTGACACTGAAATACAAATCCATGGTTTTAGTGATGCCTCGATGCAAGCATATGCCGCAGTCGCATACATCCGAATAAAAACTGCAGATGGTTTCATCAAGACTAAGCTTATTGCTTCGAGGACTAGAGTCGCACCACTACGTACAATATCTTTACCACGATTAGAGTTGTCAGGAGCATTGTTGTTATCAAGATTACTGAAACAAATCGGACAAGCTATGAGGATACAGATGATACAAATGTATGCCTGGACAGATTCGTCAATTGTAATTGCATGGCTATCAGGGGAACCGAATAGATGGAAGCCATTTGTAGCAAATCGAGTAGTAGAAATTATTGAGAACCTCAATAATAACCGTTGGTACCATGTTTCGTCTGAAGAAAACCCGGCAGACATAGCGTCCAGAGGAATGTTACTCGCTGACTTGAAGAATGCTGATCTATGGTGGAAGGGTCCAGTTTGGCTTTCTGAAAAGGAAATAAAATTAAAACAAACAGAAGTATATACAGACCTGGAAATAAAAAAAGAAAAAATACAAACTAATTTAAAATTACAACAGGAAGAGGAAGGGAAGGGATTAATGTCACAAATAGAGGAATTTAGATGTCTAAAGGAATTATTAAAAACTATTACCTACTGTCGAAGATTTTTAAACTTTAAAAGAAGCTTAGAGCAAGTGGATGAAAATTTTACAACAGAAGAATTAGAGAAATCACTTTCGTCCTGTATTAAGTTAGTACAAAATGAAGAGTTTACAAATGAAATAGATAGATTAAAAAGGAACAAAGCTGTGAGAGGAGACAGTACTATTAAGACACTCAATCCTTACCTGGATACAAATGATATCCTCAGGGTGGGCGGTCGCCTTCGGCATGCAAATTTAGATGAACTAGCTAAACACCCTATAATTTTAGGAAACAAAAGTAAATTAGTTACCCTGATTGTTGCCGATGCACATGCTCGAACGCTGCATGGAGGCGTTCAACTGATGCTTTGTTACTTACGTAACAAATATTGGATTATACGAGCCAAGGGTTTAGTGAAGACATGCATCCACAAGTGTTTGATATGCGCAAGACAGAGATCAGTTTTCCGGACTCAGATCATGGGAGACCTACCCAAACAAAGGGTAACTCCTACCCGGGCTTTCCTACATAGTGGGGTGGATTTTGCCGGGCCTTTACAAATATTAATGTCAAAGGGAAGAGGTATGAAACTTCAGAAGGCATACATCTCAGTCTTTGTTTGTATGTCAACTAAAGCCATACACTTAGAGTTAGTAGGAGATCTGAGTGCCGAAGCATTTATTGCTGCATTCAAACGCTTCATATCTAGAAGAGGGAAATGCACACACATATGGAGTGACCAGGGAAGAAATTTTGTAGGAGCTAATAAGGAATTAGCGACAGCCTGGAAGGACGCTAAGCTTATATTCGACGGTGACATAGCCAACGAATTGGCATTAGATGGAACTCAATGGCATTTTATACCACCTTACACACCAAACTTCGGTGGCTTATGGGAGGCTGGAGTGAAATCAGTGAAATACCACCTAAAAGAGTACTGACCAACAACCTTACCTTTGAGGAAATGTCCACGGTGTTGTGCCAAATTGAGGCTTGCCTAAACTTCCGTCCGCTATGTCCTATAGACAGTACAGATGCAGATTCAATAGAACCTCTTACTCCTGGCCATTTCTTAATCGGAGAACCACCAATTGTCGTACCTTCACCAGACTTTAAGGATTCAAAGGTACATAATCTATCAAGATGGCAATATACACAGAAGTTGCTCGGTGATTTCTGGCGAAGGTGGCAACAAGAGTATCTCTCGAGATTACAGCAACGTCCTATATGGCTAAAAAGGACTGAGGAATTAAAAATAGGCGATATAGTCTTGATAAAGACCGATGGTTTGCCTCCCGGCAAATGGTCATTGGGACGTATTGTGGATAAGCATCCTGGTGAAGATGGATGTACGAGAGTATACAGCGTAAAATCTGGTAATAATGTGGTAAAAAGATCAATCACGAAACTTTGTCATTTTCCAATTAGCAGCACTGAGTAATTTAATAACTTTATTATTATTTTTTTTTTATTCTTAGTATTGTTTTTTTTACGATTAGGTACTTTTTTGTATTATTTAATTTAATTTGAATTTCATTTGTAATTTGGTTGCTTAATTTTTTGCTTAATTTGGTACATATTTAATATTTACATATATATAAGTGCATTTGTCTAGATTTTTTGTAAAAGGACCTGATAGTCCTTTTGGTGGGCGGAATGTTGAGTCTTTCTTAATGCATATATAAACAAATTATTACTTTGACCATAATGTACTCGATCTGTTTGAATCTTAAAGTAGTCGCAAATAAACAACGTATCAGTGAACACGTATCGTGGTTTTCATTAAAAAACATAATCGTCCTGCAATACAATAACAACTTTAATACCATAACAATACTTGTTTGGGACTTTTTGCAAATCTCATAATATATCTTATTCTTATGTTTAAACAAATGAATCTAGAAATAAAAGATTTCCCAGTCTATCTTGTGAGATAGCAAAAAGTAACTATACAATCAGTCACCCAAGTTCTTCAATATGAATAATAAATTTTCTCATTCTATATTTCAGACTCTCTAATGCCGTCTGTACATACATAGAATCCAAAGCAGAGTTGTGCGGGGAGCTTGCCAAGTTGATGCTTGTGTCTAACTATAGTTATGTACATTCAAGTGAAATTACGTATGTATATAAATAATATGGTTAATTAATAAATTTCATTCAATATTCATGTCATTTTATCATATTACGCATATAGATATTGTAGTTAAAATTCATAAAAAAAATAAATGTTAAAATGTATAGAATCTTCTTCTTAATGTTCTTTCTAATTACTCGGAGACGCACCTTCACCAATTTTTTTATGCTTTCTCCGAGAAAAGCTCTAGTCACTAGTTTAGTGAATCCTTAGATTTTGGTAGAGAACAATTTTTTTTTGAACATGGGTTCCGTTTTCCGACCCTAATTGAAACTGATGGTCCAATCAAAATAATTTTTGATAAAAGTTAAACACCACACCAAACAACTAAGCTATCTCAAAATTCTTGACGAGATAGGACATTAAGTTGCTGAAATTATATCCATGAATGACCAGAGTATAGCAGTTTTCTTGTTTCACTCAATAAATTTATTACTAACTTATATTTCCAGGGTTTGTTCATTGGAGGCTCAAAGTGCCATCAGTTTACTGGAACAAGAGGAGTGTATATTGGAGCAACAGTTACTGTCCATAGTCAAACAGTACAGCGAGGCCCGGAGCAGGCTGGCTGTGTCCACAAGAACTACCTCCGCTATGATGATGAGGAGGTCAGTATAAATTGGTGAAGTTACATCACATATATGGAAATGAACCAGGAAGGAATTAATGATTTAGAGTCTCTAAATGTCGGTCTATTTGTACGGGTTTGTACATTAAAACTATGCGCTGGTTCGGTTATTCACTATTTATTTTCTACACGAATTACAATTCTGAACACTGTTAATAATCTTCCGTTTCACTGTTCGCTGTTGAAGTCTTCCGTAGTTCTTGAGTTCCGCTGACTGATGTTCTTCCGATGAATTCCGCTCACTGACTGCCCTGAGTCGGCCCGTCGGCCGGTCTTTTATATCCGCGCGGTGATCTCACCGCGCATTGCCGGTGTTTGAGCGAGCGCGCAGGCGCTCGCCCAATCAGGAGCTTGCGTTGTCGAGCGTAGTTGCGCATACGATCATTTTACAGTTACAAGTTGTTTCTATTTTACATTCTACATAGTTTCTATATTTTTATTTACTATACTATGCTGTTTATTTACATTAATCTTACGCTATATCTTTATTTATACATTACAAGTTTCTATCGCTATTTATTTTACATATATATTATATTCTATACTATTTCTATGATGCTATCCCGCACACTATTTGTTTGAAATTTTAATACATTGATATTTTTTATATTGTCTATCATTGTTTATGTATTTATTAATTTGTAAAGAATTAAATTACTATAGTATATATCGGAATTATTACACATTCGTTGTTTTTAAAGAGAGAGACGCCAGCCTCGTTGACGTAACAAATGTCACTTCTTCTAGAACGTTCCATTATATTTTAAAATGAAACTTCAATTGTTCTTAATGTTCCTGTATTTCTGGAAGGTTCTTCATAATCACATAATTTAATGATACACACTCACTGAACTCTGAATTCTCAATTCTGCCGTCGTGCGTCCAGACGTCATATTTATACCAAGATTTAAACATAGTTCTATTCTCCTTTAAAACAATCGTTGATTTCGTTTTTTACTTTTAACAATAATTCTGAATACTAATGAGTTTTAATAAGAATTGATGACAGCCTCAAATTATTTTCATGTCGCATCCGTTATTAAAGCTGATAGCGCCGATATATATAATAAAAATATATTAAATTCGTGATTTTTGTATTGTTGAAGCAAGATTCAATGACGGAACATATAATAAAGTGATCCAAGTACATTGTGCTTGACATCATAATTTTAACAATAACGACAAAGCAGACCAGCACAGTGGTTCCAGAAGTCATTAGTGTTTTAAATGTCCGCTCCCACATATGATTGCAAGCAAACTGTGCGTGTAATATTCCTATCACGCCTAACAAACGCCCTGATGGCCTTGAAGACCTGAATCGATTTCTAAAAAACATAGCTAAGAATACTTAACGGATATACCTTTTAAACAAAAAAACCGCATTAAAATAGGCTCATCCGTTTGGGAGCTACGTTACATCAGACAGACACATACACACAGACACATAGACACGTCAAAATTATAACCCTGTCGTTTTTGCGTCGGGGATTAAAAACACAACAGTAATGAATAAAATTAGTAATGAATTTTGTATTTATTTTCCAGAGAAATCTACAAAGACCTATCATACCTAGTGGATGTATGTCAGCAGGCTGTAACGTTAGATCGTCTCGTGTACTACGCATTAAGACGGGAGCTACGTACTATGGAGGATGTAATACAGTTCGTGGCTCATCTACGCTTGTATGTGATACAGGAGAGCGAAATAGTTGCTGATAGGATCGTGAGTATATGCTTTTTATAAGGCTACTACTAGGGCTACAACCTACTAAATGACTTGAGCTTGTCCAGAACTCACATTAACTCATTCCTGGAACACACTTCAAAGTCAGTCCTTGTAGGCTATTTTCAAATTTGGTAGAGGGAGGAGCTTGGACAGTGGAGGTGAGCGTTTAACGCGCGTTAGATAGGGTCTTAAACCTACACCTGGGTCGCAAGTCACAGACACTGTTGAAGCTCCTCTCTTTATAATGAATGGACCCGGCACCCGCACGGTGAATACATTGAATGCTAAGAGGTTTCGTCTCTATATAGTTTGTATTGTGTTTGTAATTAATTGATATACACCCAAATTTATTATTTGGATAAAAACTTTACTTTTAAATAAGGATTATCGTACAAAGGCATAGATAGAATTTGTTTTAGGATAGAACTAAAACAGTTTAGTGCTGCCATCTAGTTAAACTTAAACACACATATAGTAAAATATGTCTAGATTTAATTTTTTTATAAATTAATTAAAAGCATTATAATTTTATATTGACCTACTTTATTTAAGTTTCTGATTTGTTGTTAAGTTTTTTTTATAATTCTGATGCAATTAATTTTATACATATTCATTTTTTTGACATATATGTTATAGTATGTAAATTTATAATTTTTCAGGAATCAATGACTGATATATGCAAAGAACAGGAAAATGTTGAAAGAAATCTACAAAAATCAAACAATTTATTACAAAGATTGTCTTCAATACTTGGAGTAAATAGTACAGATGTGTTGTTATATGTTAAGACTTATAATGAATTGATAGTAGAGGTAGCTAGTTGAAAGAAAATATAACTGAGGAATATAAAAGAAAGGAAAATGAATTGATGCAATAGTAAGTATGATTTGAGTGTAATTATATATAAATATATATTTTTTGTGTCTTAGGAATTAATCTAGGTAAAATTACATATTTACCAATATAACAATCATTTAACGAGACGATTTTAGAAAAGTTATTGAAAGATACTATAACTTTTTTGTATAATCACAAAAAGAACATTTTTTTGACAATCATTTGGGCTTGTAAAATAGTTTTTTAATAATCTCAAATTAATAATTTTAAACGGAGTAATAGATGCAAATTAATATGTATTTGACAGAAATACCCCTCTAAATACAAAATACCGTAAATTTTATGTTCAATCACCGTTTGTTTTATATATAATAATAATTATTTAACGAGACGATTTTTAGAAAAGTTATTAAAAAAACATATGATTATGTGTAACCACAAAAAGAATATACCCTTTTTGCCTGCTAGCCATTAACTAAAATATTTTATGATAATTAGTAACTTGCCCCCTTTGCCAGAAGTAATGCGACATGCGATAGGGTAACATAAATATTAAATTTCAACTATTATACAACAATAAATTTTCCTAAATAATTAATTTAGTTTAAACTTTAAAATTCATAAAATATAGTCCTATATCATAGATTTCTTAAAAGGTCAAAAATTCCTTAAAGGCTCAGTTCTTTAGGCCGAACCAATTAAATGAATAAACTTATGTATTAACACTCAACATACTGACTTAGTATTAATATATAATATTAATAGCTAATATAACTGTTACTTCCAAGCGTCTTATACAGGGTGACTGGTGAATTACTATCAATATTTAAGGAGCATACTCGGTACATGATTCTCATTCGAATTATGTAAAAAAAATAGGCACTTAATTTTTGACAAAATTTCCGTATAAATAAGTAAAGTGTTGACACGTTCCAAGTGTTCAAGTGTGGACGCGTGCGGCGACGTGTTGATACAACACCACGTCACGACACGCGTATGTGTGAGTGTCAGTGTATACCTAATCTGTAGGGTGTTCACACGATGCGTAATTAATTACATAACTTTTGGTTAACTTTACTTAGAAGTTTATTAATATTTATGTTATATTAATTTTTATTTTGTCATATATGATCGTCAAATATCACGTCCTCAAATATCGATAGTAATTCACCAGTCACCCTGTATACAGGGTGACTGGTGAATTACTATCAATATTTAAGGAGCATACTCGGTACATGATTCTCATTCGAATTATGTAAAAAAAATAGGTACTTAATTTTTGTTCAAATTTCCGTATAAATAAATAAAGTGTGTACACGTTCCAAGTGTTCCTAGTGTGGACGCGTGCGGCGACGTGCTGATACAACACTACGCCGCCGCCGCGTCTGTGTGAGTGTGTGTGTATACCTAATCTGTAGGGTGTTCATTCGATGCGTAATTAATTACATAACTTTTGGTTAACTTTACCTAGAAGTTTATTAATATTTATGTTATATTAATTTTTATTTTTTCATATATGATCGTCAAATATCACGTCCTCAAATATCAATAGTAATTCACCAGTCACCCTGTATATATAAGACAATAAATTTTCAGTAAGAAGTCATCGGCCCAGTTGTACAAAACAACCAAACTGCAACAACACAGTCATTTCAGCCATGAGACACCGACTGATACAAGACAGAGATGTTGTGGATGAAAGGATTGTTGAAACAAGCGTTATGTTCAATGATGTTAAGGTAATGAAAGATACTTACCTAAGTATCTACTTAGGTAACTTCTTTTAGGTTACTTCTAGTAAATTAGATAGTTACTTATGTAACTAGTATTTACTATCAATATATTAAGATTATGGTGTCATAAAGTGATCACATTGTGAATTTTAATAATAATATTTGAATGAACCTATTATTTTTCCTATTACTACGAGTATTTTATTATTTTTGATGGTCGAAAAGATGTTTACCGTTATCACGGTTGGTGAAAAGTAACAGTAACGTCGGGAATATGTAGTTTTTAAAAATAATATAATAACGCGTATGTAGTAATCAGAAAATTTTTAGTTTTTATTAAATGAATATACGCGAAAGTCTTAGATCTCATTATATATATGTATATATTTTGCATTTTAAAAGCAATTCAATTGACTATCATGACAAAAAATTATAGATAATAATTTGAAATATTGAAATTATAATTATTTTTTTCAGAAAAACGATAAACATAATATGAGGAAGTTGTGGCAATGGTTTCTTACGGACCAGTCAAAGCTGTTAGCAGCTATCAATAATATAAGAGGATGAATATTGTTATACTATAATATATAATAAATAGGTTTAATTATTGGTATAATTTATTTAGTATTCTGTATTTGTTTAATCAGTACTATATATTTTTTATTACTAGTTTTTGCTCGCGATTTCGCGTTATTTTTGGAATTAGTAACATATGTATAGCTGACTGGGCGAACTCTATTCAGTTCCATTTTAGAGTTGTTTTTCTCCTTGCGAAGGTCAAAAATAAAGATGATTCATATTGAACATAATTTAATTATAATTTATTCAATAACCTTAGTATAGGAATATAATCTTATGGTACATACAGTACATACACATTGATACAGTCAAAAAATATAAAAATGACTATACATAGTACAACCTTTTTTGTAATTTTATACAAATTTTCAGTCCCAAGTAGGTCTTGGTTTTTTTCTAAGCAGAGTGTTTTCCGGTGATATGTGTATTGGATTTATAAAATCAATTTCTATATTCTCTGGTATCGTTTGAAAGTATGCGCTCCCTCTTGTGTTATCTGAAAAGTATTGAATTGTTTAAATTAGATATTTATTGACCAAGTTATTTATATTATAATTTCCTCCCCATTTTTGTCAGCCCGCCTTATTTAATTCACAAGACGTCACTAAAATGTTAAACCAAACCATTCTAGCAGCTACATAAAAGACTAACAAGAATCTACAAATACGAATTACATAAAAAATCATCTAAGTTATGTGTATATATTTTAATAATTCATTAAAAAGTGCCCATTCATTTAAAGGTATAGCAAAATGCATAATAAAACTAAATAAATACGTTAGAGTTCCTATTTTGTAATTGATACTGTTCTAAGACTTATTCATAACTGTAAAAGTTCAAAGTTTGTTGGACGATGTAAACTTGTAATACTCGTATTAATAGTCAATGTTATATAGTTACCAGTTAAGTTGAGCCTAGCTATGATATCCTCCAGGTGTTGTCTGTCTAGGGTCGTTCTGACTGTGAGCCGATCACGATAGAGACTGCGACGATGACGGACGGAGCCGCGGTTCAAGAGAGGCAGACCGCAGAGTGAACACTAACTCGGATAAAGGAGTTAGATCCGAACCGAATTCCTACAGACAATAATAATATAAATATATACAGAGTTTTTTAAGCTATAGCTGCATTTGCACTGTAGTTGTGGAATATTATGCCAATGTCATACGAAGTTATTATACAGTGTGTGTACGATATACAATAATTATATGGATTGAATTTAAAATGTGTTCATTAATCTCGAGTCGTGATCTAGCCGAAGATGGATTGCGCTGTGTTTGTATTTACATTGAAAGGTTCACTTGGTAGGAAAATATAATTTTTTGCGTATAATTTTTAATGTTTGTAGTTTTCATGTCTCTATTCTAAGAAATGTTAATATTTGACAGTTTTAGTATTAAAAAAAATAATATTAAAGTTACGCGGATTTTGCACTATCCCCGACGATATATGTATATATAAGAAAGCTGTCAAAGTAGTAAACACTAGTTGTATGGCTTATGTAACAAAATTTGAGAACAAACGATTCTTAGCACAAGATTCATCACTTACGGACCAGTTATTGGGAAGAATGGATGTACAAACTATAGTGACTCCTTATTCACTGGTTTAATCTTAGAGGACTTTATACAACTATTTTAAAAAGAAATGGTGCGATCGGTGTAATTAGAGATATTGTTTTAAATATTTCTAATTTCTCTTTATAGTAGCTGATACTATTCATAAATTCTAGATTTTTAGCTAGAAAAAGAAATGCTTATCTACAAATATGAATAATTTCTACACTTATTAATGGTTACATGTATTAAGCAACATACAAACCAGTGTTACCATATCGAAAAAAACAAAGACAGTGTATTTTTTTTTAATAATTTGGGAACAATGAAATCGTAAATTAATATAATAATAGTATAATAGTATACATATATTCACCTAGTGCAGGTGATATCTGCATCCCCAGACCGGAGAGTTTCCTCACACGCTCCTTGTACTTGGGGCACACCATCGTAGCGAACTGGCAGGGGCTCATGTGGTCGCTACAACCCTACATGAATTAAACTACTTAGTATATGAACTAGTGTATACATGCGACATTGTCTATGTTTGATACGCTAAACTTGAATGTTCTAGGAAATGTTACTATGTGCTTATAAAAATTAATGTTGTGTAAAAATCGTCAGTGTGTTTTTAATTGAAAACCAAGTATCTAAGTAGAGAAGTTTGCAAACAATTTTTTTAATGCTATAGTTTTATTAGCACTGAAATTGTTCAATATTTTGCTAATTGTTTTTATTTAATTGACGAAAGAAACTGGAAAATAATTATAATTTTTTTATAGATTTATATTTAAAAAAAAACAATACAGTAATTGAAAATGTTTACGTAAGCATGGGGGGAGGGGGTAAGAGCTTTGCTTACTTTTGCTGACAAGGGGGATGGGGGGATAAATAATTGTAATAAATCTGCTTACGTAATACTTGAACGGCCCCTAACATAATTATGACTTTACACAAGTTATGTGTAACAACATAAATGTATTTATGGATGAAGACATAATAAAATTGTAAAATAGAAAAAAATCACTGTCATGTAAAAGAATTATTAATAAATTTAAGTGATAGTTAATAAAATAAAGTAGGCCAAAACTTTTGGACATTCAACTAAGAATTACCAAGTTTTAACTTACAAAGATACTTAATGTATGCTTTTAAATATAAGCTATACTTATATGGTCACCTAAATAGTTATTCTAGTTATTTTTTACTAATGATTACTTAAGAATACTATTGCAAATAGTCATTAATAGCAATAAACATACTTTATCATTGATGCTGGAGTCATAAACATTCAAAACCTCTGCAATATTGTTCGTAACACTACTGGTAATGTTTTCAACTTCTTCGGCGAATTGCAAGCATTGCTCGCTAGCTGTAGTGACATCCAGATTACATTGTTTCTGTACTGTTTCTAATCTAGCAATATCTTTAGTAGACCTAAAAATGTATAAATATTGATTACGTGTTTTTAATAATTAATTTTAAATTAAACAACAATTTAAATGCTTCCACTATGTTAAATATCATTAAAATGTATACAGTTGATGATAATGACTTACTCTTCTTGAGCAATCATTTCATTAAGCATATCTTCATGAATTTGTAACATTGCAAGCTTCTCTTTCTGCCTTTCAATATCAAGTTTAGCGTCCTCTAAAGAATCTAAACCCCAGCTAAGACTAAACCTTCGAAATCATCTTGTATTGATTGGATTTGTGTTTATAAGTTTTCAGGTGACAATAAATTTCCTTTCTTTTCTAACTCTGCATGTCTGTTAATGATTAAGATTTAAATGTTTAAATTATATATGACTAACTATTTGTTTTGGTACAATTATAAATGTCAAAACTACGTCTTGTAACACAATACAATATTTCGTGTCATTTCTACTAAGTCAACTTTTAGAGTTTTGCGTTATCTAAAATACTTAACCTGCACTCTTTTCTAGCAGTTAATGCATTATTATGATCCAAATTGTTATAAATCCACTGCAAAACGCCAGAGAAATCTGGATCATTTAACATCCATTCAAAAGACTTCTTATACGTCTCTACACCTATTCCATGAAGAAACGGGATAAAATCCTCGTCACGAATATCGTCACTGTTATCCATCTTGATAAATTCACAATAAGATATATGTAACAAAATAATAAAACAATTTAAAACGACTTTACAGAGCAATGCCATTTGCCGTTAAAATTCAAAAACAAATACTTCTCTCATTTGATGTTTGACATTAGCTCCTTAGAAAATAAAGGCAATGATTTCTGTATTAGATAACCATAACAAATAAATATAGTTTATTAAGTTGTTAAGAAAATATTTTCATTTTCTTAATTTTAAAAAGTGCTATAGTTTAAGACGACATTACTTTTTTTAAATATCCTGATATAAAATACTCTTCAAAATCATTTTACTTCCAAATCAAAAAGATAGATGTCACTACTTGTAACGGTTAGTCATTTAATTACAAGTCTTACACACTAAATAACAAACTAAACTGTTATGCAGTTAAGTACACGAAAAATAAGCAATAATTTAAAGTTTTATTGTTGATTAACTTAAATTATGTATATGGAAAACGTTTTAGTTATATCTACATAAATAAAATTAAGTCTTACCTGAGAAGACAATTGTTCAGCGCTCAATCTAAACGTTGTAGTAATTTTTCCTACCAGAATCTTGGCGTCGTAGAAACCATAAGAAAATAAAGAAATTTCTGCTATAAGAGCGTAGTCGGGCACCATCATTGCAATAGGACGGAACAATGCTTTCAGACTACCTTGTAACTCCTTTCCGCCTGTTTAGAAAGAGAAATATATCGAATGGTTATAATATTAATATTAATATGACGCCTCTTTATCTTATTTGTTAATTTTAATAAACTTATCCGCATATCCAGGGTTCATAGTTATAAAAACTGAACAGGAAGCTTTTAAGGGAAGCTCACAGCCTTCGAAAATAAACTTTTCCTGACAAGCTATTTGCGCCTTTTGTATCGTCAACCTTTCAAATGAAATTTACGTTTTGATAAAGTGAACAGGAAATATGGTTTATGGAAGTTGGAGTGAGTGGTACATAAATGAAATCAACTATTTCAAAATTATATAATTGTTTAAATGAATTAATGTTTTCGGATTACTACGCGTCTTTTATTATTTTTAAAACTACATACTCCCGAAGATTTTTTGATTTTGGTTGAGCGACGACAGATAGCACTTCAATGTCAATTCTATTAAACTCATCGAAACAAGCCCAGGCACCGGATCTGAAATATTTTCATAGTAATTATATAATTCAACACAAGTTTAAATGTATTAGTAAATATATATTTACGCTGCTAGTCCTTTGAAAAACATTCCCATAGCCATATAATCGAGTTGGTCTGAACAGTTGAATACCACACTTTGAACAGCCAGTGCTTTGGCTAAATCCTGGAAGAAACTCCTCATTATGAATAGAAGACTAGCGTAAACCATACATACTTATACTTAGCTATTTATAACGGGAACAATATTATTTTTTTTATTCTCATATAAAGAAAAATTTAGAATAAAAGTTACCTTAGTTGTCTCAGTTTTTCCAGTACCAGCAGGCCCTGCCGGAGCACCGCCAAATTTGAGGTGCATTGCACACATCAAGATCAAATAAAATCTATAGCATAAATGAGTTGCCTATTTCCCGAGTACTCGTTTTGATAAGTGAAGAATTCAGTGCGCGAACGTCACATTTATTCTGACTGAACTGACGATAGTACAATGAAGTGTGTAATCTTTCCTTGTCTTGATATATCTCCGGTAATTCTCCTTCCTCAAGCGGTATCATTTCTTTTACGATTTGGTAATACCTGAATAGAAATAAATGTATTTTAATTTTTTACAAAGATTCTAATATTAAATCATTTTCTCAGGTACTATAAATAAAGATGAAGCAATTTTATTTTACTGAATGTGTGTCAAAATTTTATTTGCTATGTGGCCAATTATTCTCACACTATAATATACTTTTAAAAGATCTAACATTGAATAAATTCTTTTGAATTATACTTCTTCAAATTGTCTTAAAGTCCAACTATGTGAAAAATAATTATATTAATATTTAAAATAGTGGAAAAGCCTTGTGAAGTTCAAATAAATCCATGTCAAACTATAATTCTATATACCGGTTTATAACCCATAAAATCAATATTACCTCAACTGACATATCCATTGGAATTCGGTAACATTCTTGACACTTTCATCAACGAGTGTCTTTGTAACATCACAAGCATGCGCTTCGATAATTATCAGAGCACATAAAACTTCGCGTTGGAAGAAAGGTAGTTCATCTTTAAGTAGGGCACGAAGACTCTCCAACTATTGAAAAATTTTTGCTTATTACTTCAGTATAAAGTAAGATATATGTTATGTTATTATATTTCTTTTTATAGAAAAAATGCTGTCCTTTGTATAATATTTAGATCTCTCCAATACGTTACCTGTTTGAGCATCTCTTCAAAGAATTCATCCATTCGGTATTCTGAAATAGCTTGTTCAACTCCCGCCGTCCAAGCTGTTGGTGATCCCGAAATCACAACTTGCCCTGACCATCGCAGTATGCACTGATCACGAGGTAACTCCCATAGTTCTACCATTGAATCCACCAAGGTCAGACGGACTAAGAATAAAATACAATCGTTTCATTAATCATCATACATACCTAATATGCCAGATTGTTTATTCAGTTCAATATTTATGTCTGTTTCTATATTTCTTTATTTTATTTTTATTTAAAATGCTTTATTGCACAACACATGGAAAAAAGGGTTAAATACAAATCATAAAGTAAACTGTATATACACGGTGCGCAAAGGCGGTCTTATCGCTTACAGCGATCTCTCACAGACAACCTTTGGTGATAGGAGCTTAGAAGGAAAACAAGTAAGTGAAGAAAAAGATACAGAAAAATGAGGAAATACACAATATAATAATATATACACTAAGGTATAGTAATAAACTACACATAACTACATCCCAATAATACATACATAGAAATATAATACATATCAAAACATATATACATAAATATAAACTAAATATTATTACATACTTGCATACATTATATACAGGGTGACTGGTGGGTTACTATCAATATTTAAGGAGCATACTCGGTACATGATTCTCATTCGAATTATGTAAAAAAAATAGGTACTTAATTTTTGACCAAATTTCCGTATAAATAAATAAAGTTTGGACACGTACTCAGGTATTACCTCAGGAAACTATTACCTCATGTATAGGTAATAGTTTCTCAAACGATGCTTAAATATTGCCAAGGATCTAGACTGCCGTATATCAGTGGGTAGTGCATTCCAGAGTTTGACGGTTTTCACAGTGAAAGAGTTACCATAAGTTTCTTTTACCATTTCAAGTACCATTTCTTTGTTACATTCTATTGTTTATACGTGATAATTTTAAGCTAAAAAGTTAATTGGAATTCTCTTAGTAGTGAATATGACTGCTGTACATTCACCTATTTTACTTTCCGTACAAGTGATAATCTTTTGCAAAAATTTATAAAATCTGAATGGAAAAAATTCAAAGATTTAATGGGTGATTTATTTTTTTAACTGTTACCTATAGATAAATTCCAAAAGGGTCGGTAGAAGTATTTGTCTTTCTATTAAATTAAATAATATATTAACCCATATGAAATAGACACTATAAAGATATAATAAATCAATCTGGTCTCACTCGTATGTCGCATAGTGTCTTCTAGTAGAAGTAGCCACTGTTTGACATTCTAAGTAGGATAAAATTTGTACTTCAACTCCACGATTATACCTTCACTTGAATGCATTTGAGTTATCTTTAGATCCGGTTCAAATGTTACCTGACGATATTATAATAAATAAAAAATCATAAATATTGAATGTAAAATTTGAATGTATTAAAACCACTTATTTCTGTTTACAAACATACTATACATTATTATAATTTATTTATTAATGTACCAAAAGCAGAAATAGGTACATTTTTAAAATAGAAAGGTAGTGTTGACTCAATAAAAAGAGAGAAGAAAAAAAAATAAAAAAGATATACGTATAAAAAATAATACAAACAAAATTATAACAATAGAAAATTTAGATATGCTACATACGTAGATATATACATAAATATATACAAATTATATAATAATTAAACACTACATACCAGAAGGTAGATATAATTAAGTACCTTAGCAATATTCTCGAAGCATTTTCTAAGATGGGGTTGCACTGCTCTTGAGTTGCAAGATTGGGATAATATTTCTAGCAATACATCATCACTAAGGAAGAAGAATCTCGGGAACCGTACTCGTTTTATGATACAACATCCAGTAAATGCTGAGCTTCAACGAAGATTTATGGCTTAAAGGTAAACTCCAAAAATATAAATAATAAAACGTAACATATCTTCTAGTCTATTAATAAAGAAATACTTTAAAACATACTTTTGACATTCAATCCATTCGTCAAAAACGTTGTGTGTAAGCCGAAGCTTATCGTCCCATTCCAGTAGTCATAGCTCGAAAGCTGCTTTGAAAGGACTGAATCCTAATTGTTGTGTAGTTAAAAGATGTTCATCCAATAATTGGAGAGTTTCGTCAGCAATCTTCATTATGAACGTGCCTGTAAATTAGATTATAGACGCTTGATAAATATTTAAATAAGCCGTTACTTTATTAATTCTCAACTGAAGTGCTATACAGTTCTGCTTAGAAATAATTTAGAACAATTTATTTAAACGCCTATCTTAGAAATTAGTCCAACACAAATTAATGACAAGCAATAATGACATGAGACTATATATTTCTAATGTTATTTGACTTCAACCAGTCATTTTATATACATATTTCATATTTTTATGAAAAATATACCATATTAGTTAGAATATCATAAAAAAAATAAGTCAATCATAGGTTCTGGTGCTTCTAGCTAGTATGTAAAATATATCATTTAAACCAATAAAATGGTGGTACTTTTAAAAACTATAGCTTTATTTCAACAGAATTAGTGAATTTTTTTACCGAAGATAATTTCTATTCCTTTAAAAAAGCTAGGAGACGAAAAGTTACAAAATTACTTATGTATGAATTTTACATACCAACTTTTTCCTTGAACTCATTCCAGTGTCGTTCTTTCATTCCAGGATTCCTAACAGCCTGAATGTCTGGTATCAACGATTTAAACTCTTCCATATCATCCTGTTAACAAAGGTATAATAATACTATAGTAATATTGTTAATAAAGTCACTAAACACATTGAAATAAGATTCACGTATCTTTATAATATAATTTACCTATTTTGTTTGTAAAATTGTGTAAAACATTATAATAAAATATAAACATAAAATATATTTTAATTATAAGTTACTTCTATTTATATAACGTCTACAATAAGTGAGATGATTCAATAATTTTATCCTGAAAAAACCCACGGCTACATATACATAGGTACGCGTTATAGTAATCAATATGTTGTTAATTAGGTATATGGAAAAGTAATATGGGCGAACAAAGGCCGGGGCAAATGTTTATGACTAAAATTAAACTATTATCAAGATAAGTTGGAACAAAAGAAATTCACAAGGCTGTCAAACTAAATATAAGGTTTTAATTTCAAATAATATCTATGGAATAAATACTAATTATAATGAATTTCTTGGTTTCTTCGTGAATCGGTTTTTCAGTTTTTCAAACGCTTTTAAAAACTATTTATGGCCTCAATTTTTTTAATGGTTCCTTAATCAGCTCAAAATCTTATGTCAAGCCAGAAGCATATAGTTAGGATCTGATTGTATATGTAAGGAGTGACTTGATAACGATTCTAAGGAGGCGTTTGTTTAATCACGGATCTAAAATTGTATGTTGTTACTTAGTAAATGTAATATTGTGATAAAGTTGTACTCGTCGAACCAAGGAAATAATCTATATTTCCGTCTACTTAAACACGAGTTTTATCATGTAGTGCTAATGTATTTTTAGAAAGAAGTTTATGAATAGTTTTTTTTTTAATAATAGGATAGATGACTTAAATCAATTTAATCACTGGTGATGAACGAGAAGAAGTCAATCAATAAAATATATATGTATATCGATATTGTGTTAAAATAATAAAAAAATAAAATCATACCGAGTCAATCTTCATCCGAAGTTTGTCAAAGAGTTAGAAGCAGCGGTGACAGTGTTTTACGAAACTTTTTCACTGAAAGTATGTATAGTCAATCTAGCGTCTACATCAAATTACACAAACACATTGTTACTAATGTCTTATTTCACAATTTATAGTTCTGATTACAAATGAATATCGATTACACTTTATTAATACAGTCCTTAAGAAAGCGAACTGACTTAAAATGCATTAGTTACTCCATATAATACATAGTTTTGTTTTTATCCTATCACAAATAAATTACATCTACCCTCACGATATTTGCTAATTAAAATTATCCATATAACTTTTTTTCCATATAATTTTAATATTTTCAATAAAGCAATTTTTGAACGATTTAATATTAATAAGTCACTCATAATAAATTTAAAATAAATATTTAATATACTAATAATTAATTAATTTATGAGAGCTGGTAACATTTCATGACGATTCTACCTTATGTTATCTTCTCTTAATTAATATGTGACACTTAAACAGAGCTGTTTTAAAAATCAACCTAAAAAAAACTACTGAGTCTATTACTTATTTTAGAAATATACCAAAGTTTTTACAAGCTTTAGGTCTTTGTTTTAGAAACAATGATTAATTATGAACATATTAAAAAATAAAAACGAAATTATGGTACAGATACAGGAATGCCTCTCTGTAAAATAAAAAGAGAAGTAGGAGATGTTTAACTGGATAATAGTAAAATAGATCTAAGTTATAAATCAAGAAAGCAAATTGCTTTCCAAAGTCCAATGAAAGAAGTTAATTTATTATATTAAAAATATACACAGTATTTATTGTTTTTAGTCCAATAGAAAAATGTTAATTTTAATGTTGTACTGTTGAATTGTTTGAACACTATTTAAAATCAGTTTATGTATACAATTTAGGACCTAAACATCATGTACGTACTTTGAAAGTAAATTTAATTTAGGTTATTTCAAATAGTTGTTATAAATAAAAAAAGTCTTTAATATTAAAGTTGTTTGAACTTTGAAGTATTATATGTAGTATTGTTCTAAGGAAAAATATTAAATTGAATAAGAAAAATAAAAATGAAACTTTCTGAAAACTATATCAATAAAACCGTAAAAAAATCTGCGTGTATTGATTTAATCTAAAAATTAAATTGCTTTTCCTTTGAAAGTTCTCAAAATATACAATGCAATATGAAAGAAGCAATGTATAATCAAAATTGTGCTTACAAGAACGTATTAAAAATATGGACACTGCTTATACATTATCATTGATGTTTTATGAAATACGTGTTCCAGGAAGTATTTTTTGATATGGTCGTGACAACTGATGCTTTTAAAGATGTGCGCTTGATATAATATGAAAAATGTAAGAATTGAAAATAAATTGAACACTAAAGTTGTCAAACGTTGTTATATCGATAAATATAGTTGGATATAAAATCTGACTTGGAAAAAGGGAATAACAAAAGATATTGTATTTTTTTCTTCATTCTAGTAGTATAATGCTGTGGTTATTAAAATGTATGTGTATAAAAGATAGTGAAAATTTTATTATTATTCAGAATAACTGTATTAAAGGCTTTTAAAAAAATCAGTATATTATATAGAACTCAGAGTTATTTGAGTTTTAGGAAGTTGAATAAGAAAAATAGATACCTAGAATAATTATTGAAGATCAACGTACCTACTTTTTTTTTTTTTTTTTTTTTTTTTTTTGTTTTCCCAGGGGAAATCTGTTCACAGATACCCGGCCAAGCGGGGACTTGACCGGGTTATGTGGGGTTTCGACCCACTAAAACCCCTGGGTGTTCCTCAACCACGCCACCTAGGCAGGGCCACGGTATATCACGAGCTTGCCTCGCGACCCTGCCGGCGCTTGTCCACTCCGGACCTCGAACTAGGGGGGACAAATCCCCCCGCAGACCACCACCGCGAGCCGCCCCCGGAACAAGAGGGGCTAGCACCGCACTGATCCTATCAACGGGCGACAGAAGTCCCCGTCTGCCACCCAGGATCACGTCGCCCGGCGCTTAACCTATGGCTGTAAAGAGGCCAGATAGGCTCGGCGCCGGCGACCAATTCGCCGACGACGGAGGGCAGGGGCCTCCGGGTTGCTCTCCCTGGCCCGCTCCGCTGCCTCCTTCGCGCTGATGACCGCTTCGGCAAAAGCGGCCACCGCCTCCCATGCCTCCTCGCTGCCGACCATAGCCGAGATTATAGCCGGCAACGAGAGGTCCCTCCCTATGACCGTAGTCAAAGCAGCGCGAAGGCTGTCCCACGCTGGGCATGACTCGCGAGTATGCTGCGCCGAGTCCTCCACGCCACCCCCGCAGTGATGGCAGGCGGGGCTTTCTTCCCTGCCCACCACCCGCCACAGATACCTGCCGAAACATCCGTGTCCCGACAGCAACTGTGACAGGCGGTAGGTCAGTGGGCCAAACGTGCGACCCACCCACTCGCAAAGAACAGGCCTGACAGCGGTGGCCAGTTCATAACTGGCCGTCGGAGAAGCCAGTCGCTCACCCCATCTACGTAGAACGTTGGCCGCCGCATCCCTTCTCCATTCGGCGACCGACCCGGACGCAACTCCTCCGTCATGGCTGCGAGCCTCCGCGCGCCGGTGATAGACAGCCGACAACGCATCGGCCTCCAGGTACCACGGTGGCGTGCTGGCCAGCACGCAGGCCCCCTCAAAAGACACTGTACGGTACGCCCGCGCCACCCGTCGCGCCAAGATACGCTGCGGACGGCGGAGGTAGGCTGTCGTTCGCGGGCCGAGAGACCGGGCCCATACAGGCGCACCGTACAGTGCCATCGATCTAACGACCCCAGTGTAGAGTCTACGACATGCCACACTGGGACCACCGACGTTCGGAAGCAGGCGCCCCAACGCGCCAGCCGCCGCGACCAACTTGGGCTCCAGTCGCCGGAAATGCTCGCCGAACGTCCATCGACTGTCGAGGACCAGCCCTAGGTACTTCAGCCAGGGCTGAACAGAGATAAAAGTTCCTCCGACCACAATACACGCTCCCCTCGGCGGTCCCCTCCGAGGACCGTGGAAGGAAATGGCCTCGCACTTGTCAAGAGCCACCTCCAATCCCAGGGTACGAATCCGTCGCACGACTTGAGCCACACCCGCTGTTGCGACGATTGACGCCTCTCGATAAGATGAACCGTAAGCCGTGACCAGGGTGTCGTCTGCGTAACAAGTCACGCAGACACCGGGAACATTAGCTCCCCGTAACACCCAGTCGTAGCCGATGTTCCACAAGAGGGGGCCTAGGACAGACCCCTGTGGAACACCGCATGACATCGCCTTATAGACCCAACGGCCCCCCTGCGTGGGGTATACTATTTTGCGGCCCACAAAATAGTCCGCCACTACGACCTGCAGGTACTCGGGCACCCCGTGCCACCTCAGGCCTGCAAGTATTGTCTCCCAGGGAAGTGTGTTGAAGGCGTTGGAGATGTCTAGCGATACCGCTAGCAACACCCCACCCTGAGACACAGCCTCCTCAGCGAGCGACCTGACACGCAGGATTGCGTCGACCGTCGACCGGCCCTCTCTGAAGCCGAACTGGGTCTCGTGCAGACTTCTGCTCATCGACTGGACGAGACGAGCCGCGAGCACTCGCTCAAAGAGCTTACCCGCCTCGTCCAGGAGCACAATCGGCCGATATGCCGACGGTAGGCCCTCGTCCCGGCCTGGTTTCCGTAGTAGGACCAGTTTCCCCACCTTCCAACAAGCCGGAAACCGGCCTCGGTCCAGGCACATGGAGAACACCTCCCGCATCCATGCCTCCATTGCCTCAGACGCTATGTTCACCACCCGACCGGGAACTCCGTCCAAGCCCGGGGCGGTCCTCTTGCTCCGCAGCTTTGCACGCGCACGACACAGTTCCTCCTCGGATACCGCCGGACTACCGGACTCGTTTGGCGAGTTATCAGCCATAGCTGGAGGCGTCCAAGGCTCCCTTCGAGGAAACAACGCCTCCACCACCTCCTCCAGGAACTGTGGCTGAAGAGTGGTCGTGATCGGCTGGGTCCAAGGCCTGGATTTGGCCCTGATGACCTTGTAGGGCCGCCCCCACGGATCCCGATCCAGTGACTCTAGCCACTCGTTCCAGGCCGCCTCCTTGGCAGCGCTGATCCCCATCCGCAGAGCCTTGCGTGCAGCCCGGTACTCCTCGTATAGGACGTCCTCTCTCTGAACGTCCCGTACGCTCCTACGCCTGGCGCGGGCATGGCGACGGCGGGCGGTGACACACGCTCGACGCAAATCGCGGAGTTCGTCTCGCCACCAGTACACCCGGTGCCGTGGGGTGACCGGACGCGCTTTCGGCATCGAGGCTTCGCATATACGGACCAGCGCACCGCAGAACACGTCAACTTCGTGATCCAGGTTGTCGGACGATAACCTCCTGGACCACTCTTCCACGATGGCCGCTTCTTTGGCCAGGGAAATGTCCAGTTTTCCCAGCACCCATTTTCTTCCATCTCCAGTAGGGGAAGCTCCGACTTGTGACGTAGAAGACGCGGCCACCCTGAATCGGATATAGCGGTGATCCGACAGGGTTTCAGCGTCAACCACCACTGTCCAATCTGCGATACGGCGCGCCAGGGGGGCAGAGGCGAATGTGACGTCAACCACCGACCCTCCATTGTGACGTACACACGTCAACTCGCTTCCCCTGTTGAGGACCTCCAAACCGAGGCTTATAGCCCACTCCTCCAGTAAATTTCCCCGTGCGTTCGTCACCGCAGATCCCCACGCTCGAGATTTGGCGTTGAAATCCCCGGCGACTAGCACGGGGCAAGGGTGCACTCTGTTGACTAGAGCTCCCACCTCAACAAGAACTTGCTGAAAAGCAGTAAAGCCCTCGTTAGGGGAGCAGTACACCCCCACTACTGCAGTGCCGCCCACGCTAACCATCACATAACCTCGGCCCCTGGCTGTAAATATCAGAGGAGGGGCTCCGTTGACTCGCGATGCGACGATGGCCACTAGTCCCTCCGTATCCCCAACCCAGTCATCCCGAGGGGGCACGACGTATGGCTCAGCGACCACTGCGATCTGTGTTTGCCACTCCGCCATGGTCTGGACAAAAAGATCCTGGGCCCTGGCGCAGTGGTTTACGTTCGCTTGCAGTATTTCTAGATCCATGGATTAGGATGTATCCATGTCTCCTCTGCTGGAGGGCTTAGGGAGCCTTGCCCCCCCACTGCCCTTTTTCGCTGTCTGGGCTTTGAGGCAGCACCCTTCGGATCCGGCCACGTGTGTGGCTGGTTTTTCTAGTGCGGTACACGCCGCACAGTTCGGATCGTTTTTGCAATCCCGTGCGAAATAACCCGGCTGTCCGCAGCGATAGCAGTGGCCCCGGGGAACTCCCTGGGCGACCTTGCACATGGCCGCTAAGTGTCCGGTCGCCAGGCACCGGAAACATTTCCGAGCCACCGGTGCCATTGCTGAAATGCGAGCGGAACTCCATCCGACGATGATCCGGCCCGCGTCAACCACTTTTTTGGCGGCTGCCGCTGGGACTCCCAGCAGGATAGCGCCCGACGCTGAGAGGGAACCTGCAACGATAAGCTCGGCGGGGCAGCCGCCCACCTGAGCAACCGTTGCCACTACCTCAGCCTGAGTAACGGACTCGTCCAGACCAGCGACTCGGATTGAAGTGCGCATCACTGGGCGGTGGATCTTCACTGCCTCGGGATTCACTACCTCCCTGAGCTTTTCAGCGAAGAGGTCTGCCTTCGCAGCAGAGCCCTCCCCACCGATCTCAAATATCCGAGCCCCGGTCTGCGCTTTCCTCCATTTTAAGGGCCCAAGACCCAGCGCCTGGACATCTACGCGTTGGCGTGCCTCCCTCAGCACCGCCTCATAGGTGGCGTTTTCTCCTGCCTCCGGGAGGATGGTGATAGCGACCGCCGCAGTCTTCGGCGGTTTGATCTTCACCGTCTTCTTCTTGGGGGGTGGTGCGCCGTTTTTGGTTTTTGGGGCGCTCTTCTTTCTAACCACCTGGCTCCAAGACGGAGCTTTGTTCTTCTCCGGGGCTTCTGTTGACGGAGACGCGTCTACGGGCTTTAGCGATGATCCCAGTGCAGCCTCAGTTGCGGCCATAGATGCCTTCTTGCGGACCTTCTTTGAATGGCCCTTTTCCCCCGCTACAGCCGGCAGTGCTGGAGCCAGAGGTCCAGGAGCCGTCGAGGTAGTGGCCGTCACCGCCGTCCTTCTTCCATCACTAGCTAGCGGAGGCCTGAGCCGGAGCTCTGGCACATTCGCACGGCCCAATGCTTCCACAACCTTACGGACAACTCTGTCTTCATCGAACTCCTGAGTAGAAGCTTTAACGCTTTGAACAAGTTGGGCAATCGTTGCGTCCATCTCCTCCAGACGCTTGCGTAGCTCAGCGTTCTCTTCTCGCAAGAGCTTGATCTCCTCATCCCGCTTTCCGCTTCCTCGCGTGGAGCAGGCCACTGCTTGGAGTCTCGCCTCTTTCTCTTGGGCCCTGGCCAGCTCTACTTTGGCACGGTGTAAGCCAACGTATTGGCCAGTAGAAGGAGGCCTTCCCCGCCCTCTTTTTGATTTGTGCGCCGCTCCTTTGATTGGAGCGACGCTCGCCTCAGTGGCCGTCTCTTCCGCCGTCTCGGGAGAGTTGAGCGCACTCCCGGCGGACCTTTTCCTCCACAGCCGACTGTCCGAAAGTGACTCCGCTGTCCGCACGCTACAGTCAGACATTTCCGAATCCGACAACCTCGGCACACGTACTCGGTAATCCTTTATTCCATAGCCTTTGTCCAACATGGAGCCACCCACAATCTTTGCGGGTGAAGCCCCATCACTGTCCATCTCAGTCACCACATCAACTCCGCCCGTCACAGACATCAAAGTCTAAAGTCAGTTGACCTTGGGCATATAACACAAACACAGTCAGAGCGTTTTTAAAACACGACACGACAGATAACCTTGAATGTTACGAACATTAGTCACGGACGCGACGCGATCGAACGACACGTCCGCCTTCGACGGCTGACGCGCAGCGACTCCCATCAACGTACCTACTACATTTCTGGCATTGTGATGATTGTGTGTTTACTCAGCTGTTTTTATTTTTTTATCAAAATTTTTACTTTTTTATCAAATTTTTTATTTTTTCATCAAAATTTTTATTTTTTTATCAAAATTTTTATTTTTTTTATCAAAACTTTTATTTTTTTATTAAAATTTTTATTTTTATTTCAAATTTTTTATTTTTTTAACAAAATTTTTATTTTTTTAACAAAATTTTTATTTTTTTATCAAAATTTTTATTTTTTCCTGTATCCTATATGTACGAGTATCTACTGCATACTGGGTTAGTACTGGAAAACATTTATATTATTCTTGTGTGAATTAGTGCACCTGTTAATAATTTTTTTTGCATTCAAATACACAAAATATAGCAAAATTTATTTAATTTATATCAAAAAAATCAAAATTTATTAAGATTTTTTATCGTTAGTATAATCTATGACACATCGTTATAACATGTTTTATCATAATAGTTATAATAGACTGTCGAAGCCTCAAACACTAAATGAATTTTACAACCGAGAGCTGTTTCGAATGACTTTCTTTACCAGAAATATAGTTTTTCTTAGTAAAGTACGATCGATTATGCGATTTGTTATACTAAAATTTACCCTGTTGACTATTTTGCTTAAAGAGAAGACGCTTTCATCCGAAAACCAAAGTTTTAATTGTTCTTTGGAGTTGTTAACGGAAAAGCCCTCATTTAAAAACCAAACTTTACCAATATAATATTCCAACAACTATCCGTTTTAATCGAAACATTTGAGTTCTATGAGTTATTGTTTTAACAACCAACATTTTATACTCCTATCCTAGGAAGAAGCGGCAATTAATTTTTATGGCTTTAAAAAAGTCACGAAAATACATACGTAAGTATAATTTGAATATTATTCGCAAATTTGGAGTACAAAAATGTCGATCTATTTACAATCATATCTCAATTTTCATATTAACAATGTTTCCTCACTCTATGTATGGAAGTGACCCGTTTGATATTTAAATTAATTTAATTTTTTTTTAGAATTTTCTGTTCAAATATAAATTATGTTTATTTTATTGTAAGTACATATTTGTACATTTATATGACATTTTATATTATATCTCATAAGTATTTTAAGTTCCTAGATATTAATATAAATAATTTACATAAATTTGTAACATAATGTACAAATAATAATCTTAATCTATCAAAAGTCATTACTTGTATATTTATCCATATTACAAAGACAATACAAGAATATAAACTATCATATACATATATAGTATATACTATTCAATTATATAACATTTTTCCTTATCCCTAGCAAGTGCTATAAGTTCCTTATACATGTAGCATGTTGTTCATGGTACCTGTCATGTAGTGCATGTAATCTCGCTCGAGGTATCACGAGGGCTGCGGCGGCGGGGGAGGGGAGTGTCCGGGAGGCTCCGGGGCCTGCTTACTGTGTGATGTACACCGGGACTACAATAGAATAGAATACAACTAAAACATACATACATATAGAATACACACTTCATGAACAACGAGCATGATTCAACATTGAAGTTACACAAGAAGCTTCACATGAAACATTAATTAGTTTAAATTGTATTTGTAATAAATATAAGATTGACTCTCTGTCTAAGATATGGAGGATGAAAATGTTGTCTAATTAAGTGAGGTCATAAATCATGAGTGTTTTTAAAAACAACTGGGAGCTAAAACATATTGGTTAGAATGCTTGTGTGACTATTGAATATTTAATTCAATTGATTTTTTTCTTACTTTTGATGGTACATAAGGCAGTGAAGCATTCTGTATGCTACAAGTCTCTGCTGCTTCATTTCTTTCAGCAATCAATGCTCGTCTATCAGCTCTTTGCTTTGATGGAACATTACCCTGGAAGAAAAATTTCTATTGAATTTATACTATAACTGATGATCTCTTAGAAAGTACATATGACTCGGAAAAATCACATTGGTACTTGCCAGGACCAGGATCGAATCTGCGCCCTCGTGCATGAGAGGCGGGCCTTTTAACCACTTTTATCTGACGATATTGTTTAGAAATTTAGTACATATAGCTACTATAATTTTTGCAAAATGTTTTGTATTACATTATAGATAAATTACCTGATGTAAACTTGGCATTCCCTGCATGCAACCAATAACAAACATTTGATTCGTAGGATTCTTCTGACTGCAGCATCTTTTCGAGGCCCAGATGGTCACCACTATGATAATCAGAGCTCCTACTACGGTGAATGTTATTAATACAGCTGAAAATGAAACATATTAGATATAAGTTCTATGTTAAATTACATGACATTTGACATAAAAAACCATACTGATCTGAATGCTGGCGTTGATCAAGTTATTCCTTTATGGATAGGTAATATTATAATCGTCATATTTTTTAAAATAAGCAACACTTTTAAGAGATAGTGAATAGTAGTAGTTCTGTATATATGGATATATTGAACCCTGTGGATACTTTATAGTGTAGTCGTTCCAGATTACTCAAGTCTCATAAGTCTCTATTTACCTTTCAGATTGACTTGACAACTTCGTCCCGCGTACTATTTGAAACATTCACATATCATCGCGTTCTCACGATCGAAGCAGGTACCATGATAGTTGCAGCCCGCACAGCCTATTGCGTCAGCTGAAAGTTTTTATTAAAAATTACAATTTAAAACATAATCGTGTCATTATTTGTACAATTTTATTATCATTGGAAATCTTACAACGCTTTCAAAGTCACATTATATATAAGGGTGATGTTTTGATGTCTAAAATACCCCATATATTTCGTGCGACAGAGTAGCATTAATGAAATCGACTTACCCTTTGAGTGTTGACGCTAAGGTCTGCAAAACCTTCTAAACAACTACAAGTGTAAGTTCCACGAAGGTTGAAACAGAGTGAGTGTTCGGAACAGTCATTGAACTGACTACTTGTGCATTCGTCGAAATCTGAAAAAATTCAAATGCTTTTTATAGTAGGTATATAAGTAACAGTGGCGTGCACGATAAAATACGAGAAGTAATCAGAAAATATTAATTTAAATTAAATATTGATAAAATTCGCGCAAAATGGTAGGGACAGCAGTCCGATCAGAACGAACATCTATATTATACTTTATGAACCTCTCAACCACCTTTGAGTCACGAAAGTACCTTAAAACGATTACGATCTGTTCACCACAGCTTTCTAAAAGTTGTTTAAATAAGGAATATCCAAAACAATAACATATATTCTAATTATTACCTTTGAAAATAAGAAACAAGGCAAACAAAATAACTTATTTGTGTGTACACAACCTGCTAACTAATTAAAACAATAACATTACCTTTCTTTTAGATCAAACTCAACTAGTCACACACCTTGACTTTACTCTTATTTTAATTTTATTACCAAAAGGCCAATATTGAAAATCTACTCGTAACTAATTTCAATAAACACATATCACCAGCACAGAGCTCACAGCTATAATTTTACACAATTCGTTAATAAATTAATCCACTGTTTACTAATTAAAACTTATTCACTTGCACTTAGAAAGACAAATAACAATATTCAAAAATAATAAAATGGCGAAAAAATATATGAACAGTTTACCGACCAATCAGAGCGTCCCGTTTCATTTGACAATTAACGAACGAACGAAGTTTCGTTTTAACATTGTTAGATGGCACTTATTAACAAATCATAAATCAAAATATATCGTTTTAAATATCTGTCAACATTTGTAAATAGTAATGTATGTTTAAAAATATGTAAGTAAGAATTTAAAAATATAGGTTTAGTTGTTATATGCGTAGGATATACAGTGCTTATTTGCATCTATGTTTTGCACGCCACTGAGTAATAAGACAGCCAAAATTGTGGTTGTTGTAAATGTTCTTTATTTATAATAAACTGACTTGAGAGTGTTCACTTACCACTAACATTAAGGCTCTCAATAAATTCTTCAGATGCATAAGTTTCTGTTCCACTAAGACTATAATTATTATTCCGTAGATATTTCTCTATAACTTCCTTCAGTCTGCTTTCATGAGCGTTATCGGAAAGCTAAAGAAAAATTCGTTTAAGTTAAGCTGCAAACAACATATTTCAAGTCTTTACTGAATGGTTACCTGAACGTAGAAATCATTGATAACTCCCTCATATGCACCGTCTTTTGTTCTTATCTCAATAGGATGGAATCCTGTTATGTGGACTCCGTGATAAACATCCTGTAAGTCTGATTGCATTATCATTCAATTTATTCCTTCATGACTAGCCAATGACAAACTCTCATATTTTTTAGTAGAATTGTCCGATAAATTCTTATGGAATTTGAGCACCTTATTGTTTCTAGATCCTAATCTTACTGAGTACGTGTATGTTGCTAAAATTGAGCACAGTTAAAATATTATGTTGAAATAGTTAAAATACTAACTGGTTGTGTATTTTTAGTATAATAGAAAATAGTAATATCTTACGTTTACACGGTCGATCTGGGAACATTCTAGCGAAACCTGGTCTACACACGCACTTCATAACACTATCGATCCTCTGGCATCTTTCATTTCTCGAAGCTTTACAATCTGGTTGACATTCTTTACCATATCCTATATGAGTGAAAATTAATTCATTAAAACATATTATGGCACAATAAGTTCCGCGAAAACTTCATTCGCGATTCATTCTGAAGGAATTTATATTTAATCTATACTAATATTATAAAGCTGAAGAGTTTGTTTGTTTGAAAGCGCTAATCTCCGAAACTACTGGTTCGAATTGAATAATTCTTTTTGTGTTGGATAGTCCAGTTATCGAGGAAGGCTGTGGGCTATATAACATCACGCTACGACCAATAGGAGCAACCGAGCAAAGATATAGTGGTAAATATGTAAAAAACGGGAGAAATTATTTCATCTTTGAAGCCTTCCGTTGCGTGCGCCGTGAAAACGGTTCAAGATACACAATAATATGTATTAAAGAATAATAAAACTTTTAATGATCTAAAAAACAGTTTTCGACAATATATGTCTATCTTCTAAGATTAACTCACAAAAACCGTTTTTATGGTACCTAATTTGGTCGAAATATGTACTTTGTTTAAGTACTCATTTAAATGAAACTAATATTTTCAGATTTTACTTCGCGTTTTTTATTTTTGATTATGAACTACATACTCTCGACGTTTCGGCTACTTTTCAGCAACCGTGGTCACGGGCAGACGACATGTCGTCCGTCTCGAAAAACCGAAAATATTAGTTTCCTTTGTTGTATTAAGTATTGTAGACAGAGAATTAATGTTTATTTTAATTAAAGAGGAAAATATAATTCATTGGTTTTGTTACATGAGAGCTTGTAATACTATGTACAATGTACATTCATTAGTTGTTGATATGATAGCGTATACTATCCGATTAGTTTATTTTTGTTAAAAAATAATTATATTTCCGAGCTTAATATAGGGGCAGACAAAATTTATATTCAGTCTGTTCAAATATTATTTTATATTATTTATTATTGACATTACTGTTAAAAAAACCTTTCAATTAGTAAACTTTATTTTGGATTATAATACCTACCAAGTAAATTTTTAACTCTTATATCATTAGCATTAATCATGGTTAATTTTTTTTAAATTAAATTTATCAATATTACATCCTAGTAAATAAATATTCACTAATTACATAATGGAAGCAATTTTTTATTTTAATATGACTCTAAGATTACCTACATACGTATAGAAAACGGTACCTACTGTACAAACAATAAAGTGATAACATACGGTTGTTAAAATAACGTCCATTTCCAACGGTTCGATAAATCACATTAACTAATTAAAATATAATACATTAAATTAATGCTTGAATACAGTATGTAATATTGTAACGGAGTAATCAAAGCCTACCTTTCAACAAAGTTAAACTAACTAACTTTATATAAAATTTTGGGAGTTTAAATTCGAGTAGTAGTTCGTACAAGGGTCGTCCGTACCCCTCCTCGACCGCTGCTGTGGTCACCCCACTGGTCTGCTCGCGCTGACATCATCATCGTCATTGCCGATCAGCTGACCAATAGATATTAAATCAATAATATTTTTATACGCGACGACGGAATGTGTTCAAAACTTAATGTTATGTCCGTAATAATGATGAATCCTAATTTATAATTTATTAATATATACATTCTACGTTGCATTGCTGTGATACATAGAAATCGTTTGAAGCGAGATAACAAAGCGCTTCTCGGCTAAGTGTCTGTGGAATTTTATACTCAGAAATTTATACTCAGACTTGAGGTTCATGAAATACTGCGCTATTACTTTATATAAATTATCCACTAAATATGTAGTTATATTATCTCAATTCTTAATATAATAATACATATTTAAAAATGATTTAGTTTGCTAACAAAAGTATAATGATTAAATTAATTGTTTAAAAAATTATGTATTTTTTGTTGGATTAAATTCTTATCTATATGATAGTCCTTGTATATTAATAAAACTAACAACTTGATCACTCATTCATATGGTTGTTTTTCTCATTAGATTTTAATGACTAAGAATCATCACACAATTACTTACATTATTTTTTTCTGTAAATAAAAGGAAGTAATATATGTTAAGCCCACTTTGATTATTGTGACAAGAACGTTTATAAATTATATTTAATAAATTAGGAAGGATCTTGTTATATAGGAAATTTATGGAGAATTGTACATCTATAAAGCTTGAATAAATTAAAATAATTTTGAAATAGAAAAAACACAAAAAATGCTTTTATATTCATGTCTTATAATATCGGATAAACAATATAACAAAAATATATTTTCAAGACTTGCGAGTCTTTGTACCCCACACCTTTTAAATATTATTGGTTAATAGTGTCCCGTGTAACTAAATAGTGTAATAATTATTTGATCATTAAGTCATCCTTCCAGCTATGTACTGAGATCATTCATACATTTTTCCAGTAGTGGGTTTCCTCCTAAACGGGCGATATGTAAGAAACCTAGGTTGTATACTTCAATTTAACTTGGCGGGAGGCGCTACCGGGGAAAACTTACCACATAGTACATACTTTCGAAAATATTTATTTTTTTAAGTAATTTTGTGCAGGGCCGTTTTAGATACCTTTCGACAGATGTTCGACGGTTCGACTAATAAAGAAAATCGTGAGATTACTTGAAGGTGTTGGCTGTGTCTCTCGTATTGCCACTAATTAAGTGTAAATCTACCATCTTAAACCTGCCTACATACATTTATGAAAAGTAAAATAATACTTTTACTTGGTGGTAATGGCGAGCAAAATAATAATATTCTGAATAAACAACAGGAAAGAGCCCTCCAGACACACTAACAAATATTTCGTTTTGTGCACAAAATGACTAAGCTTTTGGGCTATGTTTTAAAATTTCAAATATTACCTATTATACCAAGCGTTATTAGTTTCCAACTGTCTTGTTTAATTGAAAATGTACACAATATAATATAAAAAATTAAAAATTGGTTATATTTAATTACCCATAAAATAACTCTAGTTCTTACATTAATATTATTGTGGTATTTTTTACCTAGTAGCGACAGTCAGTGTTGGCATATGGGGTGCGCCGTCCGCCGAGTTAAAACAACCATAGGTACTTCAATGAATACTATGTGTATATGTATACTTGATTCACCTCAGCCCGAGCTTTTCTATCAAGTTCACTGAGTCTGTTTCTCGTGTACCTACTGTATGCTTCCCGCCTTCTACAACACAGACATATAGTACTTCTTCAAGTCAATATCACGGGTACGCTGTCGTATGATACCTGAAAATAATAAAAATATAATCACGAAATACTTTACTATCACTGAATTACCATTACAATAAAGTATTACGAATAGAGGATCAAGGAAGAAACTTCCTAGGTGGACCTGATCTCATGAAAAGATTAAATAAATTACACGAAGTTCTCAAAGCTCTTAACTTTAAATTGATATGTAACTCATCAAGTTTATGAAATAACTTGATGCAATTATGAAGAATAATGATTGCATATTTATCGAAGGGTTACATAAAACTGTAATGTTTGATCCACATAAATACGTTCTCGTATGTATACAATAAGTAACTGAGGTTTAGTGTAGGTACTCACGTAAAACTTTGCTTCCCACTGAGTTTTGGATGCATGTATGATGGGTAACGTGATCTTTCCTTGTGATAAATCTTCACAGAAACTGCCATTGCTGTTTAACTGGAATAGTAATACACATAATGATTCCCTACTACTATTATAAATGCGACAGTAACTCTGTCTGTCTGTCGGTCTGTTACGCTTTTACGCCCTAACCACTGAACTGATTTTCATGAAATTTGGTACAGATACAGAGTTGTCCTTGAGAAAGAACATAGGATACTTTTTATCCTAGACTTTTGAAAGGTTCTCTTATACCTAAACGTGATTTAACCGAACTCCACGCGAGCGTTGCTGCGGGGGAAAACTAGTATGATATAATTTTTTTTCGAAAATGATATATATAAATCAATTATATTAGGAACACAAAAAAAACAAACTCCTTCGCACGAAGATTACAATAGTCATGTCGAAGCTGAATAAAAATTATAATGATCATCGGTAATTGGAAAAACATTCACATTTCAATTAAATTTCTCTAAAACTGTTATGATAAATTTAAATTTATTGGAAATATAAAGTCTGTTTAATGTATAATATTATCAGTGAGATATTTGTTCATTTGATAGTAACGATATTTATTTATATAGGACAGATTTGTTAAAACGTAGACGTTAGAAAAATGTATAAGTTATAGATTACTCATATGTGTCGCTATTGGGAGTCGCTCTTTTTGTATTGATCCTCAGTGGGGCAAATGAAGTTTTGCTCCCAATAAATCTCAGTGCCTTGTTCCTGCCACATGTCGTATAATTGATCCGCGAATCCCTTGACTTTCTGTAAAAATATATATTATTCACATAATTATTATACGTAGTCTACATTATTGTATCATAAAAATTTTCTACAGTTTTCAGCTACACTTTATGAAAGGATTTCGTTCTACAATTTATATTTTAAGTTACTTCTGTTAATTATTAATTACATTAATTAATAGTTATAATCAGACCGAAGCATCTGGTGCTAACTCGAGGTCTATTTTCATTGACTCCACCATTACTTGAACAGCGGAGTTTATGGTCAAGGGAACACCGTAGACCAAATATTAAAAGAAATATTATAACTATACCTCATTTTAGCAACGAATCATTCATTTTATTGTAAATCATTATTTTATTGTATTATGTGTTTAGCGAATTAAGCAAGGTTTAACAATTTATACTACTTACAAGCTATTAATACAGGAGATTAATTTTCGTAAGCGAGAGTGCGCGTGCGAGTGTCGCCGTAGCGATAAAGGACAAACGTCACACAACTACAGTCTAAGCGGACTGACCGTCAGTCACTGACGAGTGACGACTGACGTGCCCGGCGTAGCAGTGTTACCAGAATAATTTTTTTTCGAATCAAGATTTTTTTCTTCTTATTGATTGCATTTTGTTTTAAAAAGTATTATTAAATAATTAAGTATTATAATATTTATCTTAATAAGTACTATAAAATAAGAATTTAAATATTTTTTTAAATATGTATATCTAAAAATATTTTGAGCATCTGCCTGACGTTGGTTGCTAAGCAACGCTTTGTTATTAAACATTCCACATCGAATTTGGCTGGAGTATATATATACATATTGTATATATTGCGAGACAGTTTACGTTTTAAAATCCATGCTATACCATATACATAAAACTTATTGAAATTGAGTGTTAAATGTTGATAATCTTTTTTTTTTCTGCATAAAAATGATTTGTTAATTAAATATTTCAAAAAAATATATATAGCCAAGTCGGCTACCTTTAGCGAGCGAATAATATAATATCGCAGCTCGGTAAGGGAGATAGCCCCGTCTAGCAAAACTGAGGCGCAGTGTCCGCTCATCTGGGTAGCGGCGACATTGTACATCCTCGATATATACAATTTAATAAGAAGTTTGTCCGTCGCAAGAAAGAAAAATATTAAAGAAGTTTGAAGCAATAATTAAACAAATATAATTAAATTAGATGGAAACTGGTTTGCCCAAAATGTTATGAGTTCAAAATCGATTTTTTTTTTTGTATGAAATACCAAAAATCTGCATAAATTCTCAATCTCCAAGCGGAGAAATATGCAAATAACTGTTTTTATGAAGCAATCGATTAACGATTAATTAAATAAAAATGATTATTCGATTATTTATCTACAAAATAAATAAATGTAATAAAAAATATAATTAATTAAATGACTTACTTGAAGGATTACAGTTTTAAAGACAAATTTAATTTAATCTCCGTGTTACAACTTAGTCATTTTCGTTAAAATAGCCCATCAAACTTTGAATTTTTTGTTTTTCTACAGCAAAATATGGTTACAATTACAATAAAAATACATTTTAATTTCTTTTGAATTGTAAATATTGATTGTAATAAAGGAGATCGAAAGTATTGCATACAATTCTGGGCCCTCAATGTAAAGACATGAAAATAGTATTAATTAAAAGGTTCAAAATTAAGAATTTCTTCATTAAAAGTTCTATAGAAATTGACAATCAGATAGCTGAGTTATAGGAGGTTTAGTAAAAGGGAGGTTATATTGCATTATCTTTAAGAGTTAGATGAATACACTTAAAAGTATGTGAAAAATAATAATTTTATCTAGACGAGAATATCTGATAAGTTATAACAAGGCAAGAAAGACTCAAAGACATACAGTTATCGGTAACAAGTATGGAATTTTACGAGGAACAGGAGGAGTGAACTACAGTAGGCCCCCATTATCGGGACCTCGGTTATCCGAATTCGCGATTATCCGGACTGCCAATCGCGACGAGTTTATTCTAACATTAACATGTCAGAACTTGCATAACGCCACGCCACTCGTGCTGTCCGTGATTTTTATTGATTCTCGCTCATATGTATTTGTTGTTTTAAATAAACACCTAACATTACATATGTATGGTACAGACTACATATGTACACTAGCTATTGCCGCGACTGCGTCCGCGTGGAATAGTGACTTCCGGCAGATTTTTGGTTTTTCCCACATAGTTCCCGTTCTTGCGGGGTTTTCGGAATGGTTGAGTTCCCGTAGAATTTTCAGGATAAAACCTATATATTTTTTATTCACAATGAAGTACTCTTAACCAACAACATATTTATTTGTTTATTTGAATAAATATTAATATTATTATGTTGATACAACTTAAATAAAAGATAAATATACTTTATTGTACACCAAAACAGAAGAATAGAAGAAGCAACATAACAAAAGAAGAAACATGGTACAAAAGGCGGTCTTATCGCTGAAAGAGCGATCTCTTCCAGACAACCTTTGGATATAGGACATTGAATAAGAAGAAAGGGGTTCGGAGGTGTACACTTTCAAGTAAACCATACATACACATACATAACATATTTACATAACATACATACATACGATTAATACATTATATATATGATATATAAATACGTGTATAAATAAAATAATACATATGTTTTATAAATAAATACATATAAATACATACTTATATATAAAAGTACAAAGATTTACAATGACAGATAATAGTCTTTTAAAAGCCTCTTAAAAAAACAGGAACGGATTGTGCACGCTTTATTTCTATGGGCAAGGAGTTCCACAAGCGTACTGCTTGGACAGAGAAGGATTTAGTAAAGAAGGAAGAAGTATGGGAAGGAGTTTTAAGCGTGAGGTTTTGTTCGGAGCGAAGACTGCGGAAATGGGAATCACTTAGGAATTGGAAGGACTGTTTTAGATAAATAGGAGCATTGGGGTTGAATAGTATACAGTAGAGAAGAGAGAGAATGTGTGTATTCCTGCGAAGGCGGATCGGGAGCCACTTGAGCTTTTTGCGAAAATCGGAAATGTGGTCATACTTGCGAAGCCCAAATATGAACCTGATGCAAAGATTTTGAATGCGCTCAAGTTTGTTAAATTGATCTTCTCTAAGATCAAGATAACAACAATCTGCATAATCAAGAATTGGTAAAAGGATAGATTGTGCTAACGCAATTTTGGTGGGAATCGGTAAGAGGTTACGTAATCTACGTAGGGAACCAACAGCAACAAACATTTTTCTGCTTACCTCACTCACTTGTGGATTCCAAGAAAGGGTTTTATCGAATATTATACCCAGATTTTTAATTTTATCACTGTATGGAATTATGGCATTATCAAATAGTATAGGTGATAAAAGAGAAAAATCTATTCGTGAAATTAATATTGGGCTGCCAATAATAATAGATTGACACTTAAATGGATTTATTTTAAGACCGAATGAATTGCTCCAACTTAAGATCTTTTTTAAATCTGAGTTAATTGTCTGTATTGTCCGTGGTAAATCTATTAACTTAGAGTGACAGTAAATCTGAAAATCGTCGGCATACAGGTGGTAGAGAGAAGATATATTCTGAGTTATGGAATTAATAAAAATCGAAAATAGCAGAGGTGAAAGCACTCCGCCTTGGGGCACACCGGCATTTAAAATTGACCAATCAGAATAAGAGTCTTGAACTCGGATTCTTTGTCTGCGGCCATGTAGATAACTACGAAACCAGTCAATTACAGTAGGAGATATATTAAGAGAACTTAAAATAGCCAGTAATATGTCAAAATCAACAGTATTGAAGGCATTACTGAAATCCAGTAATGTCAAAACTGTAACTTCCTGGTTATCCATAGCTAGTCTGATGTCATCGGTGATCTTAACTAAAGCAGTAGCCGTACTATGACAGGTTCGGAATCCCGACTGAAGTGGGTTAAATAGGTTATTTTTGGTTAGGAATAAATTAAGTTGTTGGTAAACAAGGCGTTCCAGGACTTTTGAGAGAAAAGGAAGTATGGATATAGGGCGGAAATCTCTATAGGACGATGGATTAACTTTTTTCGGTAATGGAACAATTTGAGCGTCTTTCCAGGAAGAAGGATAAATACCAGTATTAATGGAATTATTAAGGATACATGTGATGACAGGAATAAGGTGATCAATGATAGGAATTATCATTTTACGGCTAATGCAGTCAGAGCCGACAGCCTCAGAATTTATAGCTAAAATATTCTTCTTAATATCACATTCCGTTAATTGACTAAAACTAAAAGATGGGAATGCTGGAGTGGATGAAGCAGAAAGATTATTTATTGTTTTTGATTTGACAGTGCCATCGATAGCAACTGCTGACGCGAAGTGATTATTGAGCTGATTAAGGTCGACATTATTAAAGTTTGTGTCCGACTGAGCTTTCCCAACTCCAAGAGATTTCAGAAATTTCCAAACTTTAGAGGTATCGCCCTCCTCAACTACAGCTTTGTGAATATGCCGTCGACGTGTGTCTCTACACAGCCTGTTGCAGCGATTTCGATACTTTATATATTTTTCTTTATTTGTGTCTGACGGATTAGATTTATATTTGGCTCTAGCTAAATTTTTCTTTTCTTGGAGACGTTTTAAATCTGAGGTAAGCCATGGTGCCGGTAAATGTTTGATACGAATACGTCGAACAGGTGCATGTGTATCATAAAGCTTAGTTAAGAGCGAATTAAATACACCAACCTGTTCATTGACAGTATTTCCATATAACGCCTCAGACCAATCAATCTCAGCAGCATCAGCTTGCAGACGCTCTAAATCCATCCCAGCAAAATTGCGTTGCAGAAGAATTCTTGATTTTGCCTTCGGGGGTTTGATTTTATAGGATAGATATAAAAGATCATGGTAAGAAAAGGCATGCGCATCGCATTGACCATGTTTTTCAACATGGTCAATAGATGACACAATAATTAAATCAAGAAGAGAAGGAACAGAATGAGGAAAACAGTGCGTAGCAGAAAGTGGCAAGACTGTCATGTTCACCCCGTTGACAAGCGATGTCAGACGAGATGACCGACAATCATTCTTGAGCAGACATGTATTGAAGTCACCCATGACCACCGTATGACTGTACGAGGGTACGAATGACTCCAACAGACTTTCAAAACTCAAAAAATAATCCACATTCTGCGACGGACTATAATAAACACCTAGAAGAAGTTTAGTGTGTGATAGTGTAACATCAATGAAAAGGTGTTCTGCCTCTCCACTGGTGTGAGACTGAGAGTAACTAATAATCGAGTATGCAATATGAGATCTGAGATATATGGCAACACCCCCGCCCGTCCGCCCTAAACGATCATTTCGGATCAGATGGAAACCAGGGAGTGAATACGTTGTAGACGGCAAGCAGGGTTTAAGCCATGACTCAGATATCAATATTGCGTGAAGATTTTTATTCTGGAAAGAGGATAATAAGTCTGGATAATGTGCAGGAATACTTTGCGCATTAATATGAACTATATTAAAATTTTTTTCAACATCAGAGAAATAAGTATCAAGGGACTCGTTGACGGAATGTATACTATGGAAACTACTGTCACTATTCGAACCCTTTGAGGATAAAGAAAAAAAGGATTCACCATCAGAGCTGTCATTAAAAGCCATTGTAACTATAACTGTAAGTAAAATATAAATAAGAATAAATATGTATATAAATTATTTTAAATATATAATTATATATATTTGAATATTATAAAATGTCTATAACTGCTAAAAAAATAAAATAAATTTAGTATAATGTCCATTTATCCGCCAGCTGTAAGGAAAACAAAGCACATTTATTACACTCAAAAACAAAAATCAATATAAAATTAGCAAAGCAGGATTCATGCATGATACATGTAACCCAAAAACTTAAACAAAACAAAACAAAACAATCAAAAAAAATAATAAAAAATAAAAATTAATCATAATTATTAAAAAAAAAACAAATAATAATAATAAAAGAAAATCCAAAATAACTAAAAAATAAAAGAACAATAACAACACTGACAATAAAGTAAAAAATAAAAAACATCCATAATACCACGATCCCAATGCCAAGTCCATATTTAAATATCTATATACAAACTATGAAAAATTAATCCTGCATTCTGTGACAGAATATTTTAGTCTGTGACAGATGATAGATAATTATTAAGTAAGACATTGACACTTCGGACATTTGACAGTTTGACATACGTCATACACAATGATAAAATAATTACAGTAGGTAATCGTAAGAGAAATTATTAGATATAAATAAAATCAATGAGTGGGTATAAAGATAGTGAAGTCGAGAACGTAAACATTGGAAATTACTTTTTTATCAGTCTCTTAGTACGTGCAGCAATTACCTTGTCAACACCTTTGGAGTCACAAGACTTTGTTTGAACCGGCGACTTTGTAGTAGACGCAGTGGGTATGCTGTTGAGGTCCGACAGGCTTTCCACTCGATGACGAGCACCATCCGACGCTATTACGTATATGAAGCCGTCCCGCGTCCAGCACTTATTTATGCCAAAGCGTTTTCTGGCTTCGAGGAAAACGTCGTGCCTGCTTTTCGTCAAGAACTCCGACTGTGTTAATCCCGTGCCTTTAAATTTGGGTTTTGCGAACCAAACTTTATCGCGGATGCTAACGTCAGTGAATTTTACCACAATAGGCCTGGGTTTCTTATCTGACCGTTGGCCTAAGCGGTATGAGTGCCTAATGCTGGCGCTTGTAAAGTTTGGAAGCAAAAGATGATCCGCTACAAGACCCGTGACGCGAGCCGACGTGTCTTCAGTCTTCTCTTCTGGGACACCATGCAGAAGAAGCATCTCCTGACGGTCAAGCTCTCTCCCAAGAAATTCTACTTGGCACTGAAGAGTCTTTAAAGCAGATATTACAAAGGATTTAAATGTATTAAAATCTGATGCCAAAGCAGTTGTAGATCCGGGAGAGGAGGTTTTATTTAGATCGTGCTGGAACTCTTGCATCCTGTTATTAAATAACTCTGTCATGGCTGCCAGTGATTGCTTGATGGAGTCCATATTGAGTGTTTAAGTTGGTGGTAATTGTTTAGAGTGAACTTTATTAAAGGAAAACACTTGCTGACGGTAAACGTAAGCTACATATATTAATTTTTCATAACACTGTATATAAAATATGAATATGTATATTTAATTTAAATAAAAAGTTCAAGAGCAAAATTTTGTGCTGTGCATTAATTCACTCCTACCCACATATATATCAATAATCATAACTTAAACAAATTATTTCGACCAAATTAGGTACAATAAAAACGGTTTTTGTGAGTTAATCTTAAAAGATAGACATATACTGTCGCGGATTGTTTTTTATATTATTAAAGCCATTATTCTTTAAAACATATTTTTTGTGTATCTTGAACCGTTTTCACGGCGCACCCAACGGAAGTCTTCAAGGATGAAATAATTTCTCCCGTTTTTTACACATTTACCACTATATCTTTGCTCCTATTAGTCGTAGCGTGATGTTATATAGCCCACAGCCTTCCTCTATAACTGGACTATCCAACACAAAAAGAATTATTCAATTTTAACCAGTAGTTTCGGAGATTAGCGCTTTCAAACAAACAAACTCTTCAGCTTTATAATATTAGTATAGATATGCAAAGGGCCCGTTTATCTTCATATATTGGATTATCCGGACTTTCAATTATCCGGATGCCTACCGACAACAATTAGTCCGGATAATCGAGGTCCTACTGTATGTGATAAAAGTCATAAAATAAAACAAAGAATTTTAATGGAATATTTTATTCCTCTTCAATAATAATTAAAATATCGTCTAGGAACTGTGCAGGGGGTACAATGTTACTAGTTGCTATCCCACAATTCACACAGCGATCCATCGTTTCAGTAATATCCAATCCATAAACCGGCGAAATAATCCAAATTAACAATTCCAAGTCAAACGTGCAGGCGATCGTCGGTGTCCAATATGAAAGCAAGGGTCGTAAAACGTTAGGCGGGTTCAGAGTCCGTAAAAAACAAAGCAGTGGTCGTTGAAAACGTAAAATGATAGGGAAAGCACTCGAGACGTATCAAAAAACACGAAACAAGTCAGACTCAGATAACAATGCATCTGGCATCGCAATTGTTAAGACTTAAGTGTCATTTGTCAATGTCATGTTGCCAAAGACTATATACTGAATGATTTCGATCGATATGGAATCGTTAATCGAAAAGAATGTTTTAAAATAATATTTATTATTATTATTATATTAATACACATTATTAAAAGTTATTTTTATTGAATTATAGACATATATGATGTAGTTTAAATGAAGTTACTATATGTTTAAAACTAGGAGTATTAAAGTACATTATTGAATGAGAAATGTTTAACGTTTTGTTTGTAGTATAATGTAAAATTGTGCTAAGCATCAATCTTGGTGACAATTTTCTCAATAAAAATCACATCTAGCTCAAGAATTTGTAATCTTTTCTTCGTCGCTCTCTCGCTTGACGTGTTTACTAACAGTTACACGTAAAAGTAAAAGGAACATATTAATATTGCTAGTCATTTGTGGAAAGACTTTCACGATCTTCCATTGTATTAAATTTTTGCTAAAACAAATGTAAATATACCTATTATTCTAGCTATTATTTTTGCAATATACATTATAAAAATAGAAAGACTCTTAGACAATATAGTAATCAAATGAATCAACCAGTGGCGGGGCAAGACCTAAATTCGATGTGGGCAAAACAGATTTCGCGAGGCCTTATTCTATGGCAACCTGAAGCTCTTACTACCAGCTAGTTTTAAAAACTTAATCGTCGATACGATTTTTACCCTTAAAGCTTTGGTTTCCTTTAAAACACAGTATAAAGCGTATTTTATATACTAGTAATTATTGCGTTACATACTTATTACCAATTAAATATTTGTTACTTAAAGAAAACAAAAAACAATTAAAAATGTCACTGTTTTCGGGGGCAATCAATATATGTACTTAAACACCATCTATTTATTCGCTAAATATTATTAAAACATTGACCACACTATTCTTATCAAAATTGGTAAGTACAGTCATAAAAATAAACAATATACAGGGTGACTGGTGAATTACTATCGATATTTGAGGACGTGATATTTGACGATCATATATGACAAAATAAAAATTAATATAACATAAATATTAATAAACTTCTAAGTAAAGTTAACCAAAAGTTGTGTAATTAATTACGCATCGTATGAACACCCTACAGATTAGGTATACACACACACTCACACATACGCGGCGGGGGCGTGGTTTTGTATCAGCACGCCGCCGCACGCGTCCACACTTGGAACATATCAACACTTTATTTATTTATACGGAAATTTTGTCAAAAATTAAGTACCTATTTTTTTTACATAATTCGAATGAGAATCATGTACCGAGTATGCTCCTTAAATATTGATAGTAATTCACCAGTCACCCTGTATATAACACAATTATATATGTACATACGTTTTTTTTGGTATGCGCGTAACGCCAGGGGTAAAACCCGCATTCTGGTAGGCGGCAAATGTTGCCAGTCTAAGAAAATATCATTATCAACAAAATTGATTTATTTATATATTTTTTTCTCGCTTTAAAAATTTTTTGAGGCGCGAGGCCCCTTGTACCGCGAGGCCGTAGGCGGTGGCCCACGTTGCCCACGCCTTACGCCGCCACTGGAATCAACTATGTGAATAATGAGTTAAAAAGAAAAATGTATTCTTAAAATGGTGAAGCGTAACTCGAATTTTGTACGACGCGTAAAGAAAGTGTTATTTGACGCTTGCGAGAGCGCTAATTATTATTTAAAAATGTACATAGACAAAATAACAAACATACATTCTTATATAACTTACATCCCAACTAATATTATAAATGCAAAAGGAACTCTGTCTGTCTGTCTGTCTGTTACGCTTTCACGCCTAAACCACTGAACTGATTTTAATGAAATTTGGTACAGAGATAGAGTTGACCTTGAGAAAGAACATGTATAGCTTTTATCCCAGACGTTTGAAAGGTTCTCTTGGAAACGCGATATAACCGAACTCAACGCGGGCGAAGCTGCGGGCGGGAAACTAGTTTTTCATATTTTATACAAGTAATATTAATAATTAAATATTTTTTGAAACGGACGGATCAATTAATACTGGTTACATGATTTACACATCCTATTAATGACATCATAGTTTCAATTGAAATTATAATTTGATTTCACTCCATTCAATTTGAAGCTCATTGTGTTACAAAAACTACATTGTGATAACCAACTTAATTGTTAAGTAATAGTTGTTAGACATTGTTACGAATGTCGTGTTGACGGAAGCAATAAGCAATAATAATATTCTTTTGAAGGAAGATGATTTATTATGTTTTTATATTGATTTTGTATGTTTTGTTAGAAACTTAATGATTGCAACCGAGATAAAATGGTTTTAAAAAGGGCAGGACAGGCGAATAGTTATTTTGTATATAATATACATGTACATAATAATTGAAATATGTACATGAATAATATTTAACCAATAGATAACAATATAAAATGTATATGCATGCTATTAATGAAGACGTTAACAGCGCATATCTAACAATAACTTTAAATTGTTAAGAGAAATATATATATTTTTAATTTTTTTTACATTTAAATAGCGAGTGCGATAGCACGGGAACCCCTAATATAACAGAAATTTAATATGCCGCAGTTCAAATAAAAATTAGGTATAAATATTAAAGTGTCATGTTTCGCGGTATTTTATAAAAGTATCATTTAAAGTGTCGAACATCAACACTCACGGCGATCGCGAGTGATGCAGGAGTCCTACGTAGAGTCACTGTTCCTAACTTACACGCCTCGGAGAAACGAAAGAGCACGAGCTAAGCAAAACATGTTGAATTCATAACGACAGAATGAATATATATTTTATGGAATTAAAAAAACAAAACAATACATTCATTGTTATTTTACGACTCAACTGAAGAGCACCAAGATCTTAATAGGATATTCATATGCCAAAAACAGTTACACATGGTTTAGGAAAAGAGCTGCTACTTTTAGGCTGCTGGGCCGATATGAACCAAACGAAGCTTAGATTTATCGCAAGGAAACTGACTTTCAAATGATAAAAACAACATCGAAATCGATCAATCTATTTGAGAATTATGATGCAACAAATATATACTCGGAAGTAGGACAAATATGAGTAATTAATATTATACACATTTTAAATTTTCGTATTGCCAGGATAAAGAAAAAGTCAAATATCCAGTCAAACTCATTTTATAGATGTATATTTCGTAATAACAAATCATAAAAAAAAATTATTAATAGTTTAATAGGCACTTGCTAAACCAACATGTGGGATTTATCGGAGACAGATCAAGAGAATTATCATTGAAATAATTAGTCAAGCAATAATTCTCCCATACATAATTAAAAAAGCTCTTTAGAATCTAAGCAAGCTTTTCGGATATTGCTACGAGTTTTCATATTTTACAACATAATCTTGACGTTTCGGTACCTTTGCAGCTAAAGTGATCACGGTTTTAAAACAATAAAAAGCGCGTAGTAGTATCCTTAACGTGGTTTCACTTCAATGAATACACGCGAAAATAAATATCATTGAGATAAATTAAATTTTTCAGATTTAATACGCGTTTATAATTATTTTTAACAACATACTTCCAACGTTTCGGTTATTTTGCAGCAACCTTGATCACGAGCAGAGGAGATGAGAATGTTCATGATCATGGTTTTTGAAAAATAATGAAATAACACTTAGTAATTCGTATTAATTAAATAAAATACACATTTGAAGGAATACTCGAAAGTCTTAGACAAAAATTATACAATGCAAACCGTGTTTGAATGATAATTTTAAGTATTGTATACACCAGCTAAGGATCAATAAATAAGTCATTTATTCTCTCTTCACAAAATACTTGATACACAAATAGACATCTTATATAAATAGACAATATTTGTGAGAGACTGGAGCCCGTGATGGGTATAAGAATACCTGTATTACAGTATAGATGTGTAGTTCTACTAGATTGTATTCTTCTAGTAAATTAATAAATTAAATAAATTAAATAAATAAATAAATAGGTACGCTACATGCACGTCGTTTATTACGTCTACTAGTTTCACCTATCTTTTTAACTTGTCATTATGAAAATTAATTAGTATAAATAACAACATAGGTATCATCATTATGTACCAGTGGCATGCACACCATTGATGCAAATAAGCACTTCATATCCCTACGCATATAAAAACTAAACCTATATTGTTTAATTCTTACTTACATACTTTTAATCATATATTACGAAATACAAATGTCAATAGACATTTAAAATGACATTTGATTCATCATTTGTTATTAAGTGCCATCTAACAATGTAAAAACGAAACATTTTCGATCGGCCGCTGCTAACTGCTAGCGCCGCTATGCAGCCAGAGCGGCGGTATGCACAATCACTCTCTGTTTATAGTCTAAGATCCCACTGTAGGATTGGTGCGGTCATCAGTTATTTGTTTAAAAACAAATATTTAAGTTTATTTATAGTTAGGAGAACATAATATATTTACTAGGTTGGCTATCAAAATTTGGGCGCCATAATTTTAAATTTATTTTTTTGGAAAAATTCCGTTCGTTTATTTATTAAATAAAGATAACTATACATGACAGTAATTTATATGAAGATTCTAAAAAATCACGGTTGCCATTACGCACCTAGCCACAACTCTTCGCAGCCAGGGTGTGTTCGCAAAAATTAACCTAGTAAATATAATATGTTCTCCTAACTATATATAAATAAAAAAATTGGTTTAAAAAAATAACCTATGAACGCAAAAATACTGTAGTAGGATCTCGGACTATTATTTTCATAGTGTTCGAAATCACTGATTTAAATTTTGAATTCTTTCTAGAACGTCCGTTAATTGTCAAACGAAACGGGGCTCTCTGATTGGTCGATAAACTGTTAATACTTTTGTCGCCATTTTATTATTATGCAATATTGTCATTTGTTTTTCTAAGCACAAGTGAATAACTTTTAATTAGTATAAACAGTGGATTAATTTATTAACGAATTATGGAAAATTATAGCTGTGAGTTCTGTGCTTGTGATATGTGTTTAATGAAATTAGTAACGAGTGTGTACATTTTCAATATTGTCGTTTGGTAATAAAATTAAAATAAGTGTAAAGTCATGGTGTGTGAGCTGTTGTGACCAGTTGAGATTGAACTAAAAGAAAGGTAATGTTATTCGTTTTAATAAAATAAAAAGTATTATGATAGTTTTAATTAGTTAGCAGGTTGTGTACACACAAATAAATTATTTTGTTTGCCTTATTTGTTTTTTTCAAAAGATTATAATAAGAATGTTTGAAAATGGAACTCCGCTGGATATTCCTATTTGAATAACTTTTATAAAGCTGTGATGAACAGATCATAAAGTATATACTAGATGTTCGTTCTGATCGGACTGCTGTAACATTATTCGCGAAGATTATAAATGTTTAAATGAGATTAATATTTTCTGATTACTTCTCGTATTTTATTATGTTAAAAACTACATACTCCCGACGTTTCGATGACTTGGCAGCAACCGTGATCACGGCGGACATCTCGTCTGCCCGTTAAAAAAATAAAAATATTAGTTTATTTTGACTAAATAGTTTTCACGACCGTAAGAAGATTAGTTTAATTATCAATTTAATTGGTCTCTAGTACATATTGTGGAAAATGAGATTTTGTTACCATTTATAACAATAACTTCTAATTCAAATATCATTCCGTATAAGGGTCCGAAATATATAAACTGCAATAAATATTTCTAAGGGATTGCTGTAAAAATTCAACTGTAACTTGAAATAATAATAAAAAAAAAACAAACTGAAAACACCGTCCGCCATGTTTTTAAGTCACAATATTGTAAACAACGTAATATCAAACTCTATTTTAGGTTATTCGTGGTCTTTCATTTATACGCCTTGATAATTATTTATACCACGTAAAGAGAATAAATGATTGTTAGATGGAGTATACTCTCTTCTTGACAACATCCTCATCATTTGTTACCAAACGCTTGCGTTTGCTCTCCTTTTGACAACTAAATCGAGTTGGAACACAATTAGTTTTCATTCTGATTCTTTTATCTGAACCCATGATTTTATATTGTTTATAATTTTCCATGTCACTTTCAAGCTAATATAAAAACAGAACCAATGTTAACACGTGGGCAATTGACTACGCATAGTCGCTTACTGAAACTTTATTTAGAAAGAAAAAATATTAATACATTATAGTTTAAAGTGAAAATTACAAAAAAATATTTGTTGTAAGTTTCTTTAATTTACATTGAAGTGATCTTCACAGAAATACACCACTGTTCGGCTGACAGATTTACAGGATCTCTTTTAGTTAGTTGTAATCAGGTATTACACATATTCTCATCACTGGATACTTTAATCCACATCTTTTCCGGGTTCTTTATTGATGCATTCTTACATTTCCGCTGGATATAATAGTGATAACTACTATATTTTATCACGTAATCCTTGTGAAGCCATGGTTTTGAATTCCGATAAACAGGTTATGATAGTCACTCGTATTGTTTACAAGAATATTACGTCACGGCACAGATAATTAGTAGATCATCATGGCGGACGGCGTTTATGACTGCATAGCTAAATTTATTTTTAAAATTAAAGGTTATTAGGATAGGTGTTTCAAAAAAAATATATTTTTTTATGGCGTAATATAATAGTAATGAACCGTAAAGTCAGTGGTGGCTCAGTGGTTAAAGGGCCCGCCTCTCGGCCTCTCGTCGCCGAGGGCGCGGGTTCGATCCTGACCCGGGCAAGTACCAATGTGATTTTTCTTAATCATATGTACTTTCTAAGAGTATATAGACATCACTGATTAATGTTGATTCCCAAAAAGAGGGTTGATGTCAGGCAGGCGGCCGGTCGTAAAAACAAATAGCCAAAAAAAAAACTATTAATAGCATGTAAGGCAGACCCTGGCTATAGCTGGGAAATTGCCAGGTAGAAGAAGATAATAGTAATGAACCGTTCTATGAAATAATAAAAATATTTACTTTCAGATGAATATTGTTCGTCACGACATCGTTTACGACGTAAGTACATTTTCATACACTTATCGCCTGAAGAAAAGTTTTTTCACAGTAATTATTGCATAGTGCATTTATTCATAGGTTTTCTCGTTAAGGATTTTAGTAGGATTTATATTGTAGAAGTAATGAAAACAATTACGAGAACAACCTTTAATGATCGTTTGGTTTAATTTATGCCAACACAAGAGGCAGAGGTTCTTGAGGATTTATGCTTTTTATGCATTTAACATTTCTTCGTGCTTGTCACACTTTTAATTAAATTTTGATACCTTATCGAATCAATCTTTTGAAAATTCATGAAAAATAATTTTCTGGCCAAATTTTCCATAACTGATGTTATTTATTTAATCCACGTTTACCATTAAATATTGAACACATTCAACTATCCCTACTAATATTATAAATGCCTAAGTGGCTCTGTCTGTCTGTCTGTCTGTTACGCTTTCACGCCTAAACCACTGAACTGATTTTAATGAAATTGGGTACAGAGATGGAGTTGACCTTGAGAAAGAACATAGGATAGTTTTTATCCCAGACTTTTGAAAGGTTCTCTTGGAAACGCGATATAACCGAACTAACTCCACGCGGGCGAATCTGCGGGCGGAAGCTAGTCTTCATATATTAACATTAACATTTAATCTACGAAACAACTTTACTGTACATGTTTAATTTTTATTATGATTTTTATATCAATATGATTAATATGGTGTTTCTCACCTGTTGGCTGTTAATCAAGTTACAAATAAAAATTCACATTATTCTCAATCTTTTCTTTTACTTTGTCAAAATTCTCATTATCTACGTATAAATTATTATTTAAGTACATTGAAAAATAATGTGACTTTGACAATAAAACCGTTCGTAAGATATCAGACGAAAAAGGGTACAAGGAACTTTATTTTTAAATAAAAATAACATTTAAACTGAAACACACTGAAATATTTAAAATATAAATGCGTATTTTATTTAAGCTATATAAAAAATATGATATTGTCCATTTAATAAAACACAACCAAAATAGAACTTGTGTTTTAAAAATACGCATTTATCTTCTAGCACTCATAAATAGCGGCAAATAATCAAAATAATAGTATGAAAATAAAACAAGTCATTAGAAACAAAACAATTTGTAAACAAAAACTTTTATTCTTAATAGTTTATTGTTTTACTTACAAATCAATAAAAGTATAAAATTAATTTATGTATGTACCTGTAATGACTCATTGACTTATAAAAGTGCATAATTTTTTTTCGTATCGCAATAATAATAATTCTAAGCTTATAATACAGTTTTCTTTATATATTTTCCGTACCTTTTGTTGTTTTTTTTTACAAAATTATGAAAAGTTTTGAGTTCCCAACTCTGCAACTAATCCTGAACTGTATCTGAGATCATTAAAGGCTCGTCTGTTATACAAGACATTGTAATAGATGTGCCCAATGAAACATGAGTGATAGAAAACGGTACAAGGAAATCAAACATATGAAATTTACAAGCGATGCTTACGAATTAAGAGGATATCCTTTTAGTCAAATATACGTTTAGTACAATCAGTATTATCTTTACTTGTATATATAAATTATATGAAGAATATATTTAAGACTTGTTCTTCATAGTACAACCGTTTCCATTATTTGTTTGCAGTGTGACACACAGGCCAACTTTATCAACATTTCATCCTTTTGGTGTCCTCTATACAATAAGCTTTGTTTGTGGATAAACAAAGGGCATACGAATAAAGCTTATAATATAAACGAGACCTTTACTTTTGCTACAATATTCACAGTCAACACTCGGTCCACTTTGAGTTATGCCTGTGATCCCTATTACTTCCAATTATGAATAGTAGTCATTGCAAACAAAAAGTTGGATATGAACGAAATATAAGGTTTCTTATAATCTTCTATCTATATATATAAAAGAAAGTCATGTTAGTTACCCCAATTATAACTCAAGAACGGCTGAACCGATTTAGCTGAAAATTGGCAGTTAGGTAGTTTAGAACTAGGAAATTGCAATAGGATACTTTTTATCCCGTTCGACAGCATTCCCGTGGGACTTGACATGAAACGTCATTAACTATAAAACGTGGAATAACGAAACACAATTGACAGCTATGCAATTGACGTATAATGACAGATATGTAATGACGTAATGATGACAATTAGATATGTATTTGTAAGAGATGTACTACATATATAAAAATAAGTCCCGTCCGGAACGAACTAATTTCCACGGTTTTGCATTAGTTGGAAAGGTCTCGGGCTCCGTAAGGTATATAACAAAAAATTTCAACAGAAAAGCGGGAAAATCTTTTTTCACATACAGCGCCATCATTCATAAAATGTACCACAAATCAATATTTTAAGTAAATGGTGCCGTCGCATGATACATTGTTTGACAGCTACTCATTGTTCTCTGCTCAGTTAATTTCATGTGACAAATGTGAGTTTGGAAACCATCCGCTTTATTTGTGTTAAAGTTAGACCAAAAAACAAAAAATGTGGTTTACAAAGGACCACTTCAATGAAACGGATAATTTGCGGACACGTATAACGCTTCGATTCGGTATCTACTTTTGATTCACTTTCATTTACTTAGAGAAGTTCAACTAAATAACACTTCATTTTTGTAATCGAAATGAATTCATTAGTGTTGTGAAATGAAATAAAAATTTTCCTTTTCAAATATAAAACAAAAAAAATCTTCGTCTTTTAATCACCAAACGAAATGTTATATAAAAGCCTTCTGGTGGCGAAACGGAGTTCGCCAGGTTTACTAGTCTTCTTCTTCTATATATATAAAAATGGATTGCTGTTCCTTAGTCTCGCTAAAACTCGAGAACGGCTGAACGGATTTATCTTATCTTAGTCTTGAAATGTTCGTGGCGGTTCAGGGAAGGTATAAAAGCTGAAAAAAATTGATTCATTACTGGGAAAACCATAAAAACAGCCCTTTTCTATTTCCCATACAAACGTTTTTTTTGACATTAGATTTGACAACTAACTAATATGTCAATCATTCTGTCACACTTCAAAACACGGAGATTTATGGCTTACAGGTTAACTCTCAAAATATAAATAAAAAACGTAATAGATATTTTTTGATTATAGGGCGATACGAAGTTCGCCAGGTCTTCTAGTATTTAATATTTACCTTATCTAAGAGAACTAGTTTATACTGGTTATTGTGTAACAGAGTAAGTAAGTAAGTAAGAAAACTTTAAGTGTAACAGAGTATAAAATCATCAAGAGTAAGGTTATATATGTATAAATTCCCTTATTGTAGTTTATATTTTTTAAAAATGTATTTCCTGAAGTAATCTAAGTCACGTAGTTTTATTTTAAAATCACCTAAAATGAATACTACAAAGTTCAAAATACCAATTAATTTCTAAATATCTCTTTTAGTAATTTTCTTATAAATTATATTCTTCGTGCTATTTATGATATTACTCTAAAATATTCGCATTTTTTTCGGAAATTCGGATAAGGGTACTTTTTACTTTCTTTGTATAAGTTTTACTTTTTTTTGTAAATAAAAAATTAACGAGTGTGAACACAGAAACTGTTTTCAAAGAGGATCAATAAGGAAAATAGTAATATCACGTCTGTGAAAAGCGATGTGCGTACAGCTCGCTTGTAGTTAAAGCTAGTAGCTTTTGGACGAGTGTAATTACTACCAGCGGTATCACTAGCACATTGTCGACCTTTAATCCCACGTTATTTTAATTTTAAATAGAAGTGACTTTATTTTTACATTTTCAAAGTTGAATAATATTGGAAACAAAAGATTTTTTTTTGCGTTTCAATCTTACCGATTCATTAAAAGCATTATTTTGGTATAGAATCAAAGTTCCAATGTATGTGTAATATACAAACATATGACAGAAAAAAATTATTATTATAAAATCGCTAATAAAAATTTTACGTAATTCCGTCAAAACTTTAGAATTTTTTTCACCCATAACACAATATATGTTGTAGCGGACATAATTATAAAATTGCTTGGTAATTGAGATGGAACTGACAAAACATAAAGTGAACCATTTCTTGGTTCTATTTATTTAAGAAAGGGGCAAAAGTTAAAACAAATACAGGTCATGTAACAAAAAAAACCGCTATATTAATATATGTATATACAGGGTGACTGGTGAATTACTATCGATACTTGAGGACGTGATATTTGACGATCATATATGACAAAATAAAAATTAATATAACATAAATATTAATAAACTTCTAAGTAAAGTTAACCAAAAGTTATGTAATTAATTACGCATCGTGTGAACACCCTACAGATTTGGTATAAACACACACACTCACACATACATAAAATTAGTCATGAATCTCTAAAAAAAATAAGGTATAATCTATTTTCAAAGGTCTGAAACGTAGGCACCGTTAAATTCCTACACTACGTATGTAATAACTTGTACTTTTTGATATAATAATTCCATTCTGTTATGTATTCATGACGCTATAAATATATTTGTATTGTAATGTAAATTAATGATCTGGAGACTGTATAAATAAGACTCATGTAGAAGGAGTTGAAGTTTGTTTATTTAAATAATTGGATCCAAAGTAAATCACTCAGATGTTCAATTTCGTATGTTATGGGAGTCAGACGAGGACGTGCGGCATAATTGAATAATTTGTTAATTTTGCTTCCTCCCTCAAAAAGATATAATTTTGTTCTATACTTCATCTATAATTATATACTCACTAAATGTAAAACTTAATTTTCAGATGAATATTGTTCGTCACAACATCGTTTACAACGTAAGTACATTTTTATAAACTTATCGCCTGAAGAAAAGTTTTTTCACAGTAAATATTGCATAGTGCATTTATTCATAGGTTTTCTCGTTAAGGATTTTAGTAGAAATTTATATTTTAGAAGTAATGAAAACAATTACGAGAACAACCTTTAATGATCGTTTGGTTTAATTTATGCGAACACAAGAGGAAGAAGTTCTTTAAAATTTATGCTGTTTATGATGCATTCAGCATTTCTAAAAAGTCAAACTTTTTAATTAAATTTTAATACATACCTTATCGAATTATTCTTTTGAAAATTCTCGAATAATATTTTTCTAGTCTCCATAATTGATGTTATTTATTTAATACACGTATACCATTAAATATTGAACAAATTCAATTATCTTTGTATATTTCTGTCGAAACAAAAATTCTTTCATATCAATTGTTTCTCAGTTTTAGTAATCATTTATTGCACCACGCATTATAATGTTAAATTACATTTCACTGTGAAATTTTAATCTGGTGTAGTGTGGTGTGTTAGTTTCGGGAATTCGATGCCATTTCACCTAATATGTGTGCTAAATAGGACAGCGTATTGAACTTAATTATCACTTTTCGGGGAAGGTGAGCAAAACATTCAAAACCACGGGATTCTGCGAGCTTTGCAGACTTAGCGAACGGAATTGTAATCATCATTTGTTTCAATAGGTAATGTCGGTGAATTTCTAGTATCCAGTTAATCTGGAGTATTGCCTTTAGTCTTTGTCACTTTTTTAATTTACTAGAGATTTATTTGTTTAAGCATTCTAACTTAATTTAAACAGAAAGTTAGCTAACGTCAAGATGTATCTTTTTGTATCCTATTCGGACATTTTCACTATTTTTCATTGAAATATATACTTACCAAATTTTGTTTGTGATTAAGTGAAAATTAGCAATACCATTTTAAAACATTTATCTTAATATTATGTCTATCCTATTATTTTTAATTGTAGAAGTCTGTATTTCATAACTACATTCGCTGTTTTTGTCATGCTCTTTTATTATATATACACCGGCGTATATACATTTACTAACAAATATCTCAATGAAATTCATTGAAAAACTTCATATTTTATATCTTAATCAGTAAAGTATATAAATATAATGTTAATTTCTTTCAAAGAATTTATTATTATATTGATTACAAAATAAATAATACAAAATTATTAACAGGAAAGTGTGCTGAAGTTGCATGAAGTATTGAGTTGCTCCAAAAATAGAAGTGTATTAGTGCAATATATATACATATATATTAAAGAAAGTCGTGTTAGTTACTCCACTTGTAACTCAAGAACCGCTGAACCGATTTAGCTAAAAATTGGCAGGGAGGTAGTTTAGAACCAGGAAATTGCAATAGTGTACTTTTTATCCAGTTCGACAGCATTCCCGTGTGACTTGACATGAAACGTCAGTCACTATAAAACGTGGAATAACGAAACACAATTGACAGCTATGCAATTGACGTATAATGACAGATATGTAATGATGTATGGATGACAATTTGATATTTGTAAAAACCTACTATATAAAAATAAGTCCGGTTTTCCATCCTGCCGCTATAACTTCAGAACGAAAGAACCAATTTCCACGGTTTTGCATTCGTTCGAAAGGTCTCGGGCTCCGTGACAACAACAAATTTCAACAGAAAAGGGGGAAAATCTTTTGTCACATACTGCGCTATCATACATAACATGTACTAAAATCAATATTTTAAGTAGATGGTGACATGATACATTGTTTGACAGCTACTTATTGTTCTCTTCTCAGTTAATTTCATGTGACAAACCGGTATTGTGTTTGTAGTTTGAAATCTTAAAACCATTTAGTATTTGCGGGATAAATTTAGAAAATCGTGTTTTTCACATGGGCGTTATATTTTGCGTGTTCACGAGTTTGGAAACCATACTCCTTATTTGTGTTAAAGTTAGACCAAAAAACAAAAAATGTGGTTTACAAAGGACCACTTCAATGAAACGGATAATTTGCGGACACGTATAACGCTTCGATTCGGTATCTACTTTGGATTCACTTTCATTTACTTAGAGAAGTTCAACTAAATACCACTTCATTTTTGTAATCGAAATGAATTCATTAATGTTGTGAAATGAAATAAAAATTTTCCTTTTCAAATATAAAACAAAAAAAATTTTCATCTTTTTATCACCAAACGAAATGTTATATAAAAGCTTTCTGGTGGCGAAACGGAGTTCGCGGGGTTTACTAGTAATAAAATTTTTGAAAACGTTTGAAATATTTTAGTCTTAAGTCTTAAATTCAGAGACAATCGTTTATATACGAGGGAACTAGAATTTCGTAAAAGTCTGTGAATAATATTTATTATTTCAACATATTACTTTATTACAGTACATAAATAAAGGTCCTATAAAAAGAGCAAATATTTTTATAAATAAATTCAAAAGTATAATAAAATTTCTCATCTTATGCTTGGTATGTGTCATGTAATGCGGTTTATTTATTAACTTGTGTAGTAAATTATTTATATTTTCTATCAAAAAAAATATAGAAATCATCATTAGCTTTTAGTGGATTTACGCATAACTTCTCCATCTCAATTTGGTAAGAACACTTTTCTCGAGAGAATTACGAAGTTACATGGGTAAAAAAGTAAGCCGGCTTTTTGTTGGACCTTTATAACTACTTTATCCGGCTCTCTTTCGTTTCCATAAACCTCATGATTTATTGCATAATTTTTAGAATTGTGTGAAAACCTTAAATTTTTCTTGATGTCTTTTCGAATGAATCTCAATTAAAATGTTTATAATGCCTTTTGAAGTATGTTGTTATCATCACTATCTGAAGTAATAAAAAGTATGGTATGGGTTTATAAAACCATATTTCATATAAAATCTGTATCAGGTCTCAGAAGTTTAACTGAACACTATATCGTCGTAGACATTAACATACATTCAAAAACTTTCCATTAAAATAAAGTCGTACTTATAGATTTATTTTTATTATTATTTTACCTAAATAAATGACCTATTTCAGTAGATATTGGTGTCATTTGTCCCCTGTTTAAAAGTTAGGTACTTTGCTAAATAATTATTTATTTGTTTATGTTTGTATATTGTTATTAAATATTTTTTAAACGTTTAGGATAAAGACTATTAAGCTTGTTTGACTTATTGGTTATTTTATAAAATTTAGGCAATTCGTGCTAGTAAAAATCTTTTTCATTGTATTTAAAAGTACAATTAAAGAATATCCAGCCCCAAGCCAGTCTTTAATTTTGTTTTTGCCAGATCTTTTTGATTCTCTACAACAGGAAAAACAAGTTAGTTACTTGTTGTTTGGCAACCTTCCAACGATTCATTGGAAAAGGTATCTAATGAGGCAATTTATTACTGGCTTTTGTACTTTAAGAAAGAGTTTATTTAATTTATAAATAATTGAATATTTTTGTATTGCTGACTTTGATGATAATTTTTTAAACTGTTATGACAATTTCCGGAGTTACTGCAGTTTAAACTGCCAGTCCACTTTTTAGAAAGAATTTGGTATGGTTAAGTTGAAAAAAAAATCAAATTAACGCTAAAGTATTAAGTGTTGTATGTTATTAAATGTTTAACTATTTATTATTTTCAATTTTCGGTCATTGTTTCAACGTATCATTATCAATTTATTTCAAGTATGTCCTATTATATTTTAAATATAAATTGGAGTTATAATAAATTCGTTTATTAGACAGTTATATCGTTACTCTCAGACGTCAGTGAATTTTTTCAGTAGTTTTTGAGATTCTCGTTAAATGATGGGAAGGGATGAAAACTTTTCCTTTGCTTTTTTTTTCAAATGATGTTATCAAATTATATATATGTATAACTTAGCGTGCAATGGAAATAAATAAGGTCCACGAAAAGCCTCAGAATTTAGATCGTATCTTTGGATTTATGGTCACTACATCTATCAGATTATTATCTTCGTTCTTACCTATATGTATTTCACTGGTTCTATTTCTAAGGTAGTCAGCATAAACTTTGAAAACATTGTTAGTGATACTACAACTTTGAACTTAGTTTAATAAAATCAAAACCTTCATCAAGGTTAGCCTTTAAACAAGTAATTCCCTGCTATGCAATGTCCATAGTATACGGAACGTTTAGCATCACACAGTCCGTGGATTTATTTGTCACTGACTGAAATTCTCTCACTCTTTATACCAATAAAGAAAAAACAAAGTCGTATGTTACATTGAACCTTAGCAATGTTTCCCTTTTTTGCTACTACGCTGTTGATTATTTTTTTATTAATAGTAAAGGTTATTGCATTATTACTAATTTAGTAACCATAAGTGAATTAATTACAATTTATTAAGATTTTTTATAGTAATAATTTCTCCTAGCCCATTTAGACTTGTTAATAAGAATGTCAAAGAAGATATTTGCTTTAAAACATTTAAACTCAGTATATTAAAAGAAAATTCTTACATATAACTTATATTTTGTGAGTTTACATCAGTTTACTACATGAACAAATGAAATATATACCTATATTTTTTTTTACCCAGGACATAACAAAATGTGAAAAATTGTAATATAGAAATTAGAAATAGTCTATAGTTGTGTGTTAATTTGTGGTTACTTAATAAGTTAATTTAGGTAGTTTAATAGCGCTAAATCTGTAGTCATTATTGAAATCCCCGTCATTACTGGTATTACATTATTCACAGTACCAAATATGTTTACAAACTTTACTTAGTCATTTATACAGGCATGTGTGTATTTGTGTGTTATTAGACGAATGCGCTATTTACAACAATACATGCATTATTAACAATGAATTTAGTTAGTCTATAATAGCTAATTCCTTTTTATTTAAAGAGTATGACTGTTATTTTAATATCTTATGTTTATTATTTATACATTATTTACATTGGGATACAATCAATTATAGTTCTTGATTCTGTCACGTCATCATCCTGCTCCTCTTTAATAGAAATGTTTACTTAATATTCGCACAACCTTGTAAATAAATTGTTAGGTAGACTTACAAACTATTTGTTTTACTACAAAATCCTTACAAATTCGTACATGGTATTAGAGTAAGATTAATTGATGACAATTGACCTATACGTATTGTCAGATTGCTTAAGGATTTAGTAAACATAAAGCTGAAATCATGAAATAGTATGAATTAGTAAAACGGCAAGATCATGAACACTACTCATGAGCTAAGTAGAGTTGAATGTGATGCCATCAATTAGTAGCTTAGGACGATTACCAGATGAAAAAGCCCAGTATAATACGATTATACAACTACCGTAGCGAAATATGGACTAACTATGGAGTATACAAAAAGTTGATGGACAAAAGTCAGTTTCACTTGTTATAAAATCAAAGAAAAGCAATAAGGGAAATCATAATCAGTCAAATAAAGAGAATGAGACCAAGATGTTTCGTAATAAGTCTAGAGGATTAAGTTGGGTAGTTGCAATTTCAACAACTAGAGTATATGTTAGGAAAAGTTAACTAATAGACTGGTGCATCCACGCATATGACGAGTAGTAATGATTTGATGTACAATGTCATTGAGCCTACAACGAAGAGTGTATGTTTTGCAAATAGATAGCCACTCCCTGTAAAAGGATTTTTAATTTATAAACCATGGCAAAATACGAGGATATATTTAATTAGCTGGAAATCTTCTTTTCTTTTGTTATTTCCAATACTCATCAATTGAGATATTCTAAAAAATCAAACAGGAGTTGATTGATGTCCAAACGGCTCACTTTTCTCTTCGCCGTGTTTCAGTTTAGCACCTAAAACTTCTCCCTTAAAAATCGTTTCATCAACTCTCCCAAATAATCGGTTTACATGAATCTCATACAGTAGACAGCGGATAGTCTTGGCTCTGTTTACTGCAACAACACATAACGACACAACAACAGTTGCACACTTTCGAAATATATAGGTAATTATATTAGTTTTAGGAGAACCGCAGTGGTAAGCTAAAAAATTAAGTAATAACATTAAATTTTCTTGATTTAAAGCTATCTTGAAAACATATTTTGAATATATCCCAAAAGAAAGATTTAAACACACTCCGAAAATCTACGATTGATAAAACTATCATTCCAACTCGCGTTTTGAACGAGAAAAGAACCCTGATATTCTTTGACAAATTCTGATACATATATGGCTCGCTCCTCTTATACTCTCCAATATTCCTACAATATTATAGTTTTATCATTTAATACTTTTTACAAATTAAATAAATATGTTCAAGATAATTATATTCGACAACAACAACACAATTTCAAAAAATTGCTAACTCACACCGGCTGTAAAATAGATTTTCCTTAAAACTACGTAAATATGTATTTAATTACGTGAAGATGCATATATGTACATAACTGTAGAGTGGTTAAATGAAAATCGCCAAGACAATAATTTGTTAAACCTTAATTTGCACTGTTGATGATATAAAACATTTAATACAAGTAAGAATGGCGGGACTTTAAAAATAAAAGGTTTAAATTTGTATAAAATTTAAACAGTCGTATATCATGGCGAGCCACACGTTACGTTAGTTGCCTGCACATAAACATTACTCTAAATAAGAGTTCATACTGTTTAGTGCTCATTTAAAATAAATATACATTGTAAGTAAAGTTTTACAAAAACAATCAAGTTTCATGATATTTAACATTTAAACTACATATAATAAGAATTTAATTATTACATGGGCATAAATTAGACTTAAGTAGGTATTAAAACAATTTTAATGCAAACAATCTTCAAATATCTAAATAATAATAACATATATTCTAAGTATTTTCATATATAAATTAACGTGTTTTTGAATTCCCTAAATTTGTATGGAATTTTCTTCTATTCATGGTCGTTTTAAATAATGCTAGAAGTTATTGTTGTGAGTGAAGACAGTACTTTTATAAGGTATTCTTAACATTATGAATGTCACTGAGGACATATTTATATGTAAAGTCATGCATGCCCTTTGATAAAGCGAATGATTGGTTAAAATATAAAGATTAAATGGAGAAGAAATACCGATAACTATTTTTGTAAATGTTTACGTATGTTCATGATTAAAAATATTTATAAAGGTTGCCTGGAAGAGATCGCTGTTTTAGCTATAAGGCCGCCTATTTGTACATTTTCCTTTCTTTGTTTTTCTCTTGTTATTTCTGTCTATATTGGTGTACATTAAAGAGTAAATAAATAAATAAATAAATAAACATACTCGTACGTCGACGGTTTGACCTTTTGGGTACTATAAAAAAAATCTTTAAAATTATCTGCCTTCATAGTCTTAAATCCATACTCGGATTGTTAAATCTAATATTAATGAATTCCATAATATTATATGGTTTCATATTTTTATATATACATACGTTATAATATAAAATACAACAATGGTACTTTATTATTAACGAGTTATTTATATTTGAGTTAATACTATTGTTCTTTTCATTAAATACTATTTTATAATATTGTCAGGTTCTTATGATAACATTCATGAAAAGAACTGTGTCTTCAATAGTTTATTTCATAATTGATCGTTAGTTATTTTGTTCTTCTTTACATGTTGCTATTTGTTATAAAGTAAAAACAAGTCACTTGAACTTGATTGCCATAGGAATACGCCGTTCTTGTTCAAGATATCTTTACATTATTAATAAAGTGCGACGTTGAGAAATTGCTTTGAACCACTATCACTGTGATGTATGGACGTGATAGGTTCAAGTACAATTCAAGTAAATTATGTAGATTATTTTTATTTCTTTAATTAAAATTTCGAAGCTAATGTGATAGAAAAGTTCGTATAGTAATTTTTATTTTAAATAAGATCTTTGAATAGGCGAAATAAATTATTTCGATGAATATCTTAAGCGTCCTGGTTAAACAAAGGGAAATAAAACGAGAATTTTAATAAGTGAGTCTCAATATCGTTTCTGAGAAATATGTTTGATGCCTACTTAGAAGTAAACGGTAAATCAAACTACGTAATAGATAAGTAAGTAAGACTTTTTCTATACATTGTCAATTATATCACAGTAATTAAAAACGTTTCATAGAATACTTAATGTAATCTCTTTAATCACGTCATTCTTAAAAAACATTTTTAATCAATTACAATTGTTGGTCAAAATTCGATTCTTTAATTCAAAACTAATGCAATGTTTCGTTTTCGTTGTATTACTTTAGAGAAAGTATGTTTTTCTTTTCCTATGTCAAAAACGAAATAACGATAAAATTGAGTAGATAAATCAGTGACACGTCCTTTGTTAGAAGTATTAAAATGAAATAACGCCTTTAATGTTATACGCGACACATGTCCTTGGGCACGATAAAAGAAGGCAATATACATTGTTGGTTCCATCTTTAGAAGATTCTGAAAAATTTCATAATTTTAGTTTATAAAAATTTCTGTTTATTCGATATTTTTCAATACAAACTATATCATAAAAACATTCTTCGTAACACTTGTTATTTTAAGACTTGAGTGATGATTATTCAATAGAAGTATTGGGTTCAAGCCGTTAGGTTCAAGTCATTCATTTTATACGGCGAAAAGAATTACATCGTTAATATAAGAAATATATAAGACACAAACTTTTCTACTGTTAATTAACTATTGTTCATTTAAAATTAACTATTGTTCATGATACAATTATTTAATTAATCATTGTAAATATATTAAGGAACTGTAATAATTGATTTTAAGAATTGGGTTTTTGAATATATATTTTTTTTGTGATAAATGGAAAGATCATATATAAGTTTTATAACAAAACAATTTTTTTTTTTTTGCAATAATTAAAAAGTTATATCAAAATAAAAATTAAATTTTAAATTCAGTACCGAAGACCCGCCGACAGCTCGCGAATAAACCCGAGCGCGTGTGACGTCACAATGTTAGTTTTTGCTCATTGTAGCATACAGGGATATAATAATTAGTACAGTGTTTTGAGTTTTTATCTAGTAAATTCTGTTGGCATTGTTAAATAATCAAAAGTTTGTACCATTATGTACAAAGACTACAAAAACAACTCCTGAAAAAATGTTTTTAAATGTTCCACAAGACGAAAAACGTCGAAAGAAATGGTTTCAAGCAGTGCATCGAGATTATTCAAAAACAAAATCATTTTTTTTGTTGTGAAGATCATTTCGTTGTAAGTATTCATAATAGTATTGTTATTAATTATTATTTATCTAAGTTTATAAATGGAATATAAAGTATAGTTCAATAATTAATTTTTTTACCTGGGCTCCAAATCATAACCTTTAGAATCGTAGCATTAAAAAAAATTTAATTGATAATTCAAAGCGATTAAATAGTAAAATATGTATGTTTGTCTAATAATTGGACTTCAATTAATAGATATTTTCATCCCTACTAATATTATAAATGCGAAAGTAACTCTGTCTGTCTGTCTGTCTGTCTGTCTGTCTGTCTGCTACGCTTTCACGCCTAAACCACTGAACTGATTTTAATGAAATTCGGTACAGAGATAGAGTTGACCTTGAGAAAGAACATAGGATAGTTTTTATCCCAGACTTTTGAAAGGTTCTCTTGGAAACGCGATATAACCGAACTCCACGCGGCGAAGCTGCGGGCGGAAAGCTAGTAATTTTATAACATTCTAGGTTCTGTATCAGACTACATTTAAATTTTTAAAGTATATGTTATTTTGGTTTTTTATAATGTTATAATAACATTTTATTAATAATGATTTAATGAAATAATTATTAATTATATTTAATAGAGAATAAATACTTATTTTCATTTAGAATAGTATTTTTTAACAGACTTACCTTGATGCCTTATCACCTCGAACTTCAGCAGAATTAAACCGAACGTCATTTTTTTAAAAATTAGTTATCATAAATATATCAACATCAGGAATATTATCCGATTTTGCTTTTATAAATCCTTTATCACACATAGTCGAAATAAACTTTTCAAATCGTTTTTCTCTAATAAATTTGAGATATTTTTATCAAGTTAAAGATAATAGCCATAAACACTGTACTATTATGAAATTGCTTTAACATTATGACGTCACAAGTATGCTGACCAATCATGGCGCGTTTACAGTCACGTGATATATTTTTGAATTTTATCAATTTTTAATTGTTTATAATTAATTAAAAAAAAATATTTCAAGTTTTTTGCATTAAAAATCCAATATAATTAATAATAAAGTTTTAAAATACATAAAAAAATCAATACTTTTTTTTTTCAAAAACCCAATGGCCAACTTTTTTTCATGAATTATTTAAAATTTCTATTTTAATTATAACATTATTGTATAAAAATGAAAAATCTTACCCTAGTTAATAAAAAAACAGGTCAAAATTAATTACACCTACTTTTTAAAAAACCCATATTCGAAACCACCATTTTTTTAATGTAAACAAGTAATATATATTTTTTCGGAATATTATTTAGATTTTTATCACTTTAACATATGTAATATTGTATTTTATTTCTAACATTAACATTAATCATGATTATTTTCATAATATTTTAATTTATCATTTGAAATTCAAACTTATGGTTATATGTGATAGAACCTAAATAATCTGAGTTTCAATTTACATTACACAATAATACGTTTGGGACGAGAAAAGAAACTGTTAATCTTATCTTTTAATAAGTGAGTAAGTTTAATAAATAGTTAGTCGACGTTAAGGGGACATTTCTAAGCTTCTCAATTTACGCGAAAGTCACTATATTGAAGGCTATAAAGAAGGGTTCTACTTCTCGATGTTCAGGTTAACTGAACCGTTTCAATTTATGGCCTTGTTGGAATCTGACTGCCACGTCCGTTTTAAAAATATTTTTCTTAATACTTTTCTTTACTTTTAAATATTAAATGAGATATTCATATTTTACTCAATCTTTATCTATCTATATATTGATATCTTTCTATATATATAAATGAATTGCTGTTCGTTAGTCTCTCTGAAAGTCTTAGAGAAGTTCAACTAAATAACACTACATTTCTGTAATCGAAATGAATTCATTACTGTTGTGAAACGAAATTAAAATTTTCCTTTTCAAATATAAAACAATAAAAAATTCTTCATCTTTTAATCACCAAACGAAATGTTACATAAAACGAAGCCTGGTGGCGAAACGGAGTCCGCCGGGTTTACGAGTCTCATTATACAATATAAATAAACGCTCATATCTCGTCTGTCCGTGATCACGGTTGCTGAAAAGTAGCCGAAACGTCGGGAGTATGTAGTTTTTATCAAAAATCAAGTAGCGTAGTATATCCGAAAAATATAAGTTTAATTTACAATAAAATGAGTTCAATACACACAAGAGGGTCTTCTGTGTCGCGAGTGTGACACGCCGCTTGACAGTGACAAACACTTCCTGTTAGTATAACCACTTGATAAAACGACGCTGCAAACATTGAATACGATCAGATTTATTGAATGTCAGTAAAGAGACGTAGTTTTTCCTTTATCGTGTTGAAAACACTCATTAACTTTTACAAAAAAACAAAAAAAAAAAATGTTATTTTAGCAGCCCTTATTATATTGTGATATCATATTTTTAATATTTCTATATTTTCTAATGAAGAAAGATTAGATAAATAATATACCAAATGTTTAATACATACTAAAGTATAATTTTAATATTCTCCATATACAGCGGTCGCACGTCGCGCAGCAAGTGTCCATATGCTACATCATGTTACCGAGCGATGTTGAGACACAGTGGATATTGCGCCGGCTCACTTTCACTGGAGGCCGCTCCTAGACCCGCTCCCACGCTATACTGCGTCTGCGAATACTCTACAGACATAAGTCAGTTTACACTGTTTATAGGATATCAATTAATATAATATATTTTCATTTCTTTTTTATAAATTTTATAACTATTTATGTAACTGTTAGACCAGCAGCATGTATAGATCAATATAAAATATACAAATACCCAATGACTATAGTAACTAATAAAATATTAATATTTTAATCCCCAGACGGCATCATTAAATGAAACAAGTATGTAGTATTAACAGATTTTATTGTCACGACGCAAAAAATTGTATACAGTTCGTAAATATTTGCAATTCTGTATGAAAAACTTTGTTGTTCTAATATAATATTACTCCAGGCACGGACATTCTATCTCATCTCCTCGTGACACAACACACAAGCGCGTACTTAACTGAGGAACTTGCACGAGCCAACACCGTCAGGGAAGAACCAAAACCTGCTGATGAAGTAGAGCCTGTGAGTATCTACTAGTGATTACTCATACTGTTTTGAGATTATATTATAATATATTATGACATTTGCCGCTCAGGCGCGAGGCACGATAGCTCAATAAGCTTAAATAGTGCCTAGTTTTAACAAAATAAACCAAATTTTCATGTCACATAAAATCAAAATAAAATTTTCATGTCTTAATAACAATTTTATAGAACATATTTGCTCTTTATTCAAAACTCTTAAAGTAATTTAAAAACGGCTTAAATAAACATGCGTTTCGTAAGGGGGAATTCATTTATTTCAGTTTCAATATTAATTTTAAGAGGTCACATCAAATAGTATACTACGTAGAAGAAATTAAAATCATCGTATATCTGTCTTCAGATGATTCCAGTGTACGCTGAAGGCTGTGAGCTGACGGCCAACGTGCTCCTCTACATGGACCATCTCAAACAACACCAGGACAAGGAGCTGGAGATTAAATGTACGAGATGTGTGCTGAGATTCGTACGTCTCGGTGAATAATACAACTGTAAGTATATTATTCACCGAGTATATAAACAGATGAAACTAATATTTTCGGATTGTTTCGCGTATTTTATTATTTAAAAAACTATTATATATACACCCGACGTTTCGGTTACTTGTCAGCAACCATGATTAAGGCAGACGAGTTGTCGGGAGTGTGGTGTTTTTAAAAATAATAAAATACGCAAAGTATTCCGAAAATATTACTTTCATTGAAATTAATACTCGCAAGTCTTAAATCTACTGTATAAAAATAAGTCCGGTTTTCCTTCCTGACGCTATAACTCCAGAACGAACGAACCGATTTCCACGATTTTGCATTCGTTTGCATATTTTAAGTAGATGGTGCCGGTGCATGATACGTTGTTTGAAGGCTACTCATTGTTTTCTGTTCTGGTAATTTCATGTGACAAACCGGTATTGTGTTTGTAGTTTAAACTCTTAAAACCATTTAGTATTTGCAGGATAAATTTAGAAAATCATTGTTTTTCACATAGGCAGTTATACTTTGCGTGTTCAGGAGTTCGGAAACCATCCGCTTTATTTGTGTTAACGTTAGACAAAAAAACAAAAAATGTGGTTTACAAAAGACCACTTCAATGTAACGGATAATTTGCTGACACGTATAACGCTTCGATTCTACGGTATCTACTTTGGATTCACTTTTATTTACTTAGAGAAGTTCAACTAAATAACACTACATTTCTGTAATCGAAATGAATTCATTACTGTTGTGAAACGAAATTAAAATTTTCCTTTTCAAATATAAAACAATAAAAAATTCTTCATCTTTTAATCACCAAAAGAAATGCTACATAAAACGAAGCCTGGTGACGAAACGGAGTCCGCCGGGTTTACTAGTCTCATTATACAATATAAATAAACGTTCACATCTCGTCTGTCCGTGATCACGGTTGCTGAAAAGTAGCCGAAACGTCGGGAGTATGTAGTTTTTATCAAAAATCAAGTAGCGCAGCATATCCGAAAAATATAAGTTTCATTTACAATAAAATGAGTTCAATACACACACATAATACGTATAATATTTTTCAGGTCAACTGAAAGAGCATCAGATTCGAGACTACAACCCGTTCGAGGAGGTTCTACCTCTGTGTTCTACTGAGCACTTGATTAACCTGCCCAAGGTATGTGCGTCATATAACTCTACTGCTACTTGTATATACTGCTACTTATTTATCTACAATTAACAAACTGCAATTATATAACAATAAATTATTTTCAGAACAAAGCGCGCCCTCCCATCAAGGACGTCGCATGTCACGCCATCAGCGACACGTATGAAGGTGTCACGTTGGTCATACAAGAGGGTCTTCTATGACGCGAGTGTGACACTCCGCTTGACAGTGACAAACACTTCCTGTTAGTATAACCACTTGATAAAACGACGCTGTAAACATTGAATACAATCAGATTTATTGAATGTCAGTAAAAAGACGTAGTTTTTCCTTTATCGTGTTGAAAACACTCATTAACTTTTACAAAAAAAAATGTTATTTTAGTAGCCCTTATTATATTGTGATATCATATTTTTAATATTTCTATATTTTCTAATGAAGAAGGATTCGATAAATAATATACCAAATGTTTAATACATACTGAAGTATAATTTTAATATTCTCAATAAACAGCGGTCGCACGTCGCGCAGCAAGTGTCCATATGCTACATCATGTTACCGAGCGATGTTGAGACACAGTGGATATTGCGCCGGCTCACTTTCACTGGAGGCCGCTCCTAGACCCGCTCCCACGCTATACTGCGTCTGCGAATACTCTACAGACATAAGTCAGTTTACACTGTTTATAGGATATCAATCAATATAATATATTTTCATTATCTTTTATAAATTATATATATATGAAACTGTTAGACCAGCAGCATATATAGATCAATATAAAATATACAATTAACCAATGACTATAGTAACTAATAAAATATTAAGATTTTAATCTCCAGACGGCATCGTTAAATTAAACAAGTAGTATTAACAGATTTTATTGCGAAGATTTATTATGGGTAATGGGAAAGAAGAAACAATACGTATTAACTTTCCCCACGCAAAAATTGTATACAGTTCGTAAATATTGCCATTCTGTATGAAAAACTTTGTTTTTCTAATATTATATTACTCCAGGCACGGACATTCTATCTCATCTCCTCGTGACACAACACACAAGCGCGTACTTAACTGAGGAACTATCACGAGCCAACACCGTCAGGGAAGAACCAAAACCTGCTGATGAAGTAGAGCCTGTGAGTATCTACTAGTGATTACTCATACTGTTTCTCGATTATATTATAATATATTATCACATTGTTTATATATTTAATGTTTTAGATTGTGGAGAACATGCCGGCTATCCGAGATTACGCTCCCAAATCGGTCATCAACACTCAGCTATCTCTAGATGATCTTGCCCCACCTTCAGTTTTACAACCTGATCAGGTGTGTACTATGCTCATAGGGGAGAAATATAATTTAAATTAAATAAACAAATAATTTATATTACATATTTTTTTTTAAAGCATGATCAAGAAATCCTGAAAGACGCGTATGACCACCCTCTGGCAACACCGAGACACGAAGAACCTGACAACACACTCGGAGACTTTGAACCCTTGCCTCAAGAGCCACCTCCCCAACCAGACTTTGAACAACTGTAATCTTATATATTTAGATAGATCTTTATCAGATATTAGTCTTATGTCAAGTGATACAAATATATTGGTTCTAAATAAATGGAAATGAAATGTATGAAAGATTCCAGCTCACAAAGTAAGCAATATTTAGCTGTGTATGACCTATGTAACATATCTAACTGTAAGAACATTGTCAGTTTTCAATTATTTAAGAAATATTATAAAGGAACTTAAATGGGATCAAAAACGGCAAATAGAGTCATAATAATGGAATTTCAAAAATGTATGTATCAATCACTATTAAATTAGATTTTGGCCAGGAAATAGAGAAAAGGATAATTTAGTCAACAACATTTATTAATATTTTTATATATTTCTCTCCATTATAGAAATGTATTTACATTTTTAATATAGTAAGTAAAACATGTTTAGTGATGTTAAGTTATACTAAATAAAAAGTTACATTCATCTTGGCTTTCTTCTAATTTTTATAAAAGTTTATCACTTTATTGCTAACTCCATAATCTTCTATCTTGCTGTCATCTTTGTCAAGTGTTAAGCTGTCGTAATTTCAACTCTTTCATATATACCTCCAAGATATCTTCATTCTGTTACGCATCCTTTGTTGATATAATTCAAAGTGTCTCGCAATATCTCTCTTTAGTTGCCTCACTGTTCAATTTTGCGGAACCTAAACAAACGTACACGATACTCATCGACTCTGTGCCTTGAAAGCTCTGACAGAAACAACTGTACTAAGATCACGTCATAAATTATACAGATTCTTGAGACAATATCCATTGCAGCTGAAAGTTTAATGTATTCTGTAGTAAATAAAAATAATTAATAATTGTTAAAAAAACACGCTTTTATAGCAGACCGAACTAAAAACTTAAAAATAATTTTTAATAACAAACAGTTTATATTACCGTAGCAGAAGGTTAAACAATCAATCATAGTCAATTATGTATGTACTTTAAAAAAAATAATAGAATTTAAGTTACGAACAGAATTATTACATTCAGAGTTAGAAGCGTGGGGTGCTTGACATATTAAGTGGAGAGTTATGGAAAAGTAAAATGTTTAAGGTAGCATTGAAAACCAGGAAGTAATTCCGCCACAACTCATAACATCTTACGAGGAGAACATAAAGCCTAGCGGATGATGTTAGACTAAAGGATGAAATTGAAAGTAAAGCATAATACATATTTATTTATTTTATTTATTTAATACTTTTTTGCACACCACACTTTCAATAAAGACAATTACAAAAAAAACAAACTTAAAACTAACGATGTAACAAAAGGCGGCCTACATATGTGTTTGTAGGTGCTTTTTATTATAGTAAAATCGACTGTGAAAGGTTTTGGGCAATTATGAGTTTATGACCATTTAAAGAAGCCTGTCTGATACATAATTCTTACCACATCTACATATTTTATTCATCAGTAAAATGAAAACTGTTTTCTTTATTATAAATTCACTCTATGGTAGATATTTCTTTGAATTGAATCCATTTTCATAACATAGTTTATGATGTATATAAATCCCAGAATCTATATCCAGAGGCTTATTTAAGTGTACCAAGAATATTTATCTTTTGTGAGTTAATAACATGGTCGCGTACAAAAGACATTGTACATATTACTATTTAGAATATCATGTTGTTAGATATTTAATCATGTCGTAAGATTATCCACATACATATATCCTATTATTATCAGTCCAATCTTATATTGTATGAGTATATGTATTATTCAATGTCACTGAAATATTTTAATATTGAAAAATCTAAATCGTAGGTTGTACAAAATCTGGATCACTTTAAAAACTGTTTGTATATAAGTTTAACATATATTTCTCGTTTTATATGTATATTGTATATACACGAATACATACATTACATATAAACACACATGTGGATATTGTGTAAATAAGTTCTGTTTGTGTACGTAACGTCATGTAAGATCAATGTACTCTTCTTTCGTAGCATGCTCTTAGCAGATCGTAGTATGCTGCTTTTGCTTTATGAACACCTGGTCCTTCATATTATGAAATAAACGTGATCTCCAAGAATAATTTTGGCCCATACAAAGCCAAGAAAGAAACTCAGAGGAGCTCGTAAAATAATTTTAGTGTGAAGATGGTTCTTTTAATTTAGCTAAAAAAGGTTTTTTTATTTTTACATAAACCGTCATGTGGGATGTACTTACCTCATTTGATTTTGAAATTTGTAAATATTTTTCTAACTTTAAATTAAATAGAAAAAAGGCAGAGTGATTACAATCGTTGTTTTTTTTTTGTTGGAGAACAGAGAGCCGAACGGGTGACGGCCCGCTGGGGATAGAAAATTAAACTATCTGTATAAATTACATTCAATTTGTGTATAGGAATGGTTGTTTTTTTATGTACGCGTGTTCTTGTGGGTTAAACCAAAAGTAATAGATTTTCATAAAAAAACTATCACCAGTCAGCGATTTTCGGAATATGTTGTAATGTGGTGCCCTGAGAGAGGAATGAAAGCCGAGACTGTTGAATAGATACTGTCTTTATTTCTAATAGGTCGTACATTAAATAGGTACAAAATTAGCTTACGTAGTATATAATGGTTAATAAGTATGTTTAGTTATTATAATCTATTCACTACATCTCATCTCCACCGCAATAAAAAAAATAAAATAAACAATACAATTTATTTTATTTTAGCTTATATTACAAATGTTAATATAGCATAATGTCATATTATAATTACTATCTCTACAAAGTTTTGAAGTATTTATTACATAAACTTTTAACAAAATTGTTAGGTAATTGGTTCAAAATACATTTTTGTTCTGTTTTTGTGAATAACATAGATTTTATTATCCTTTATTATTTCTACATTGGGTGAACATTCCCTTATTACTTTATATGGACCTGCAGTAAGTTCCAAAACATATATTATGTTTTGGAACTTACTGCCGGTTTCATTTTTTATTAAAATCAAATCATTCTGTTTATAAGTTATAGGGTTTATATTACGATCATACTTATTTTTTCTTTTTAACTTACTAGCTATTAAATTTTCTCTAACCTCTTTTTGTGACGTTTATAATCTGAATTGAGTTCTAAAGGATAATTATCAAAATTGTACAAAGGATCAACTTGTGCTGATTGCAAATTAGACGGTAAAATACATTTCTTACCGAACACCAACTCATAGGGAGTGAACTTAGTCTCCGTATGTACTGCAGTGTTATAGGAAAAACACCAAAATGGAAGCCACATGCTCCAAGCTTCTGAGTGATTGCCTGTCTGTATTCGCAAATAGTTACCTAGATGTTTGTGAGATTTCTCCAAGGCACCGATGCTTTGATGATGTTAAGCGGTAGACTGCAGCTTGTTAATATGCAAAAGTTTACAAACCTCTTTCATTGTGTCCGATAAAAACTCCGTTTCCCTGTCTGTTGCTATCTCCTTCGGGATACCATACCTGAGAATAAAATTGTTTACGAAGTTCCTGGCTACCTCATCTGACCTTTTTGATATTAATGGGTAGGCCTCAATATACTTGCTCAACTCACATTGTATAGTTAAAATGTACATATAATTATTGTAATCTCTGTCTAATGGCCCTACTACATCTAAATATACTTTCTCAAACGCTGAAGTTGCCGTTGAACTTATTGTCAAAGGTTCCTTAGTACATATAATGTGAAGAATGTTTTTGTTTTTGACATTTGTCACACCTTTTTTTATAAATTCTGTAACATCAGCTTCTAATTTTGGCCAGAAATAATATTTCTTTATGTTATTTACCATTCGTCTTATGCCGGCATGGCCACTTGTGGGCAATATATGAAAATCGTTTAAAATTACACATTTATCGTCTTTATCACTTATTCTCTTTGTTCCCCTTAAAATACATATACGTGGTCCGGACCAATTACTTATTTTATTTACTTCATTTACTAACTTTTCCACAAATTTATTATTTTTCTCAGTCTTAATAAAGTATACTTCTTTAATATTTATTTTCCCACAAAATATATCCAGCTCTCTCACAAATTCGCCTGGCGATAGTTGCGATCGAGAAGCTAAATTAATAAAAATAGTATTCATTGAGGGCACGTAACTCAAACATCCCTTCTCATACGTTATCTCTTTCAATTTACGATATCGATTTAATTCATAAGCGCTTATGAAACGTAATTCCGTGAAATATTTCGATTTGCTATGTATTTCTACAACTTTTGGTTGATCAGTCCAATCGTTTTTAGAAATAATAGCATCCCGTTGTTTCTTAGCCATCTGGCCACGCGTCATTACATTCATTACCGTTTGATTCATCTCTTTCAAGTCCTCAGAAGTTAAATGCAAACGTGAAAGTGCGTCAGCGGCAGAATTATTCTTCCCTTTTAAATATTCAAGTACAAAATCATATTCTTCTAATGCTAACCTAAATTTAATTAAACGGCTAGATGGATCTCGCATTCCAAATAAATAGATAAGTGGCTTATGATCAGTCTGAATTTTGAATGTTCTACCATACAAATATGGACGAAAATGCTTCACGGCCCATACAATCGCAAGCAGTTTTTTCAATCGTAGGGTACCTTTTTTCTGCTTTGTTAAGACTACGACTGGCAAAGGCTACAGGCCTGTTGCACAAAACTGCACCTACCCCATATCCTGATGCATCTGTTTGTAAAATAAATTGATTAGACTCCGAAAAATCAGGGTATTGTAATACAGGATGGGATATTAAATTTTGTTTTAATAGTTCAAATGATTTTTGGCATTCCTCATCCCATTTAAAAATAACATTTTTTCGACACAAATTATTTAATGGATGGGCTTTTGTTGCAAAATTAGGAATAAATTTCCTGTAATAATTTACAAACGCAACGAATCTTTTGACTTCGTCGACTTTAGTAGGAACTGGGTAATCTTTAACGACTTCTATTTTATCAGAATCTGGTTTAACACCCTCTGCTGACACAATATGACCCAAGTAAAATAGTTCCTTCTGTAAGAAAATACACTTCTGAGGATTTAACTTTAGATTAACTTTACGTAATCTTTCAAAAATGGATTGTAAATTCTTAATATGACTAGGTAAGTCTCTACTAAAACAAATTAAATCGTCTTGGTACACCAAACATTTTTCGTATGTTAACCCTGTCATTGCCATAGTCATCATGCGCGAAAATGAACTAGGACTGGTCTTTAAGCCCATAGGCATTCTAGTCATCTGAAACTGTCCGGAACAAAAAGCAGTATACTTGCGACTGTCTGGGTCTAAACTTACATTATAGTAACCTTGATGTAAATCTAAATGAGAAAAATACATGCAACCAGATAACGAATCTAAAATTTCTGTTATATTTGGAAGAGGAAATTTGTCATCATGTATACTTTTATTAAGTTTTCTGTAATCTATGACCAAACGCCATTTTTTGTTTCCATTTTGGTCACTTTTCTTTGGCACCAACAAGATTGGACTGGACCATTCGCTTTGACATGGTTCAATAATATTTTCTTTCAACATTTGATCAATTTGGTTTTTAATTTCATTTTTTAAAGCATGAGGCAATCGATAAGGTTTTGAAAAAATTGGTTGTATATTCGGTTCTATTTTAATTGAGTGTTGATAAATATCAGTGGTTGATAACTTGTCCCCTTCCAAATAAAAGATATCTTGATATTTCGCACATAAACTTTCTATATTAATCCTTTCCTCTTTATTTAAATTATTTAACTTCAATTTTGACAAGAGTGTTTTAACTCGCGATGCACTTTTCTCGATCTTATTAAAGTTACAAATATTATATGCCTTTAAATTTTCTATATTAAGTTTAATTTCAGACAAAGTTATATCTTTTGAGGTGGTATTCAAAATTCGGACTGGTATTTTGCCATTATTTGGATATACTAACATACTCGCTATAAATACTCCCTCACATACTTCTTTTGTACATACGACACATTCCTCTGTTAAACTGGTATTAATATAGTGAATTGATTCTGATCTGGCAGGTAACGACAATAAATGACTACACGAGTCTATTAATTGCAAAGATATTTGTTTAGATTCACTGATCCATAAAGACAGACTATTATGTTTCATATCAATCACCGCTCCATACTTTCCTAAAAAGTCTTGTCCTAAAATACCATGCGACTTACAAGGTAACGTGTCAAATAAATAAAACTTATGACTAATATACTGCCCGTGTACTGTCAACTGTAAACATACGTATCCGATAGCCTGTACCTTTCCACCTATCCCGTTTATGGTTATGTTTTCTTTGTTAATTAGAATGTTGAAATCTAAAACATGTTTATGTTTTATAGCTGAAATTGAGGCTCCTGTATCTATGAGCCAATTAAAAGCGTATCTGTCTTTGTAAAATAATTTTATGAAGTAACTTCTATCGCTGGCTAGAATACTATATGTTGAAGGCACGAAAAAATCATTTTCAGGTTCCGAATTCTGAGTGGATGAACTCGATTGAGGCTGTGACTCATCAGTTTTTATTGTCCGAATCTGTCCTTTGAATGGTCTGTGACCCCTAGAATAATAATTATTAAAAGTTCTACCTCGATATGGCGCTCTACCCCGTGGCGCTCCTCGTGGCTGAAATTGTGGCTGCTGGACCCATTGTCTAGCTCTGGTATGCGACTGTCGCCCGTTGTAGCTAGGGTTGCCTCGGTAACGGTCAGTCCTGTACGTACCTCTTGGAATGCTCTGATGAGTAGGCGGACTGGAATTGTTTTTAAAGAAACTATTATTATTATGCCTGGTTAGTGTAAACACTTCAGCGGTTGAATTTGAACCTGAAATGTCCTCATCGATTGCGGCCTGAATCGCGTCTTTCAAATTTTCAAATTTTTGAGCCGTAATAATAGTGCCAATCCTACGATTTCTCAATCCGTCGCTAAATTGACGAATTGCCTGTTTCTCGTTAATAGTTTTTAAAATATTACATTTTTCAACATTTCCCTCAGATTGAGAAATTGTAAGATCAACGAATAATTCGGATAAGGTTTTTCCGAAATCATCAATAGACGCATCATTTTGCCTGCAATTAAAAAACTGTTTTTTGTAAGGCATTTGTAGATTTTTTTTGGTAAAAGTAACCTTTTCATATCATTTAAGAGATCAGGTACAGTGTCGTATTTCGTTGCTAATTTTAGCTTGGCAGACTGCGACAGTCTGCTTTTCAAAATAAAAGATATTAAATACGTCTGTGACTCAGTATTGAGAACCGAACTATAATACTCAATACCATCGATAAGTTGTCGTAAATTAGAAAGCTCATAATTCATCACTGGCAATAAACTCAAAGCTACCTTTAGGTCGAATTTATCCATTGTTGAAAAAATACTAGAACCGTCTGAAATTCGACACAACTCAGTAATTTCATCAAACAATTTCTTAATATCCGTACGATATTTTTCAAAAATAAGAAGCTCGTCCTTTTCAATGCTTTTCACTTCAATACCTTCTATATAATCATTATATTGTGCAATAATACATTTAGCTTCGTCTAACTTAGTCAGCAATATTTTACCTTGTCGTCTAGCGGGTCCTATTTTAATTAAATACTGTCTCACTACTAATAAATCTTCATATAATTTCTTTAAAAATTTTGCCATAGAGTTTAGAAATACTTAATATGCATAATAGAATATTAACATACCTGTTTTAAACCCTGGATCCTCCGCATATTATTAAGAATTGTAACATTTATAAATACACGACTATACATTGTATATTTAGTTACATACATTTAGTTATACATATTTAATTAAACTAAGTTAATATATTTAGATAATATTTTTAACTAATAAGTTTTTTTTTATATGTATTATATTATAACAATATTGATTATACTTTGGTAAATAAGATTACAGTCCACTAAATAATGTCCATAAACATATTTAATAGAAAAGAAGTACACATATTTATGTAATCGCACCTTACCTCATACCAATTTATACGCTTTTTAACACTTTTTAACACTTTTACACTTTGCTATCATCGATCTTCAAATCGGGGTAACCCTGGCGCCGTCGAAAGGAGAGTCGTCGCACCCTGCTGCCACTCGCCTTCAACTCAAATTCCTGCCGTATCCATCTCATATGACATTTCCGATACATCCGGAATACTCCATACAGGACTACCAAAACTAGGCAAAGTACCACCACGCATAACAGGACGCTCGACGTTTTCATATGAAATCGGAAATACTCGATTGGTGCATCATTTGTGCCCCCGGCTGCATTTTGTGCTATCACGATGTTCTCTTCTTTAGACTGCTGTTTCCCCATTTTCGAAGCACACTTTTACAACACTAGCGTCGCTGTTTTTAATAGTTTTTAAAACTGTTTTTAAAAGTTTTAATAGAATTCGTTTTATTATCCGACGAGTGCATTGTGACGAGAAGACGTTGTTTATAAATCACTGTCCATATATGTAAAATCGGTCGGCGACGCGGCGGCGGACGGTGTCAGAATACTCGCGCGCGTGAATCTACTTTAGGCAGGGTCGCCATGTAATGTGGTGCCCTGAGAGAGGAATGAAAGCCGAGACTGTTGAATAGATACTGTCTTTATTTCTAATAGATCGTACATTAAATAGGTACAAAATTAGCTTACGTAGTATATAATGGTTAATAAGTATGTTTAGTTACTATAATCTATTCACTACATCTCAATGTAATCCTAAGCTAGAAATATTAATTCAAATTACATTACAACTTATATTCATTTCCTATGCTAGTTTTTAGAAATTCACGAAACAGAACTTAGAACAACTTGTCTATCGATATAAATGTTCCAGCCTTTAGTTGGGTTGAGTTGAGCTTAACACTTGACAAAGATGACAGCAAGATAGAAGATTATGAAGTTAGCAATAAAGTGATAAACTTTTATAAAAATTAGAAGAAACCCAAGATGAATGTAACTTTTTATTTAGTATAACTTAACATCACTAAACATGTTTTACTTACTATATTAAAATGTAAATACATTTCTATAATGGAGACAAATATATAAAATATTAATAAATGTTGTTGACTAAATTATCCTATTCTCTATTTCCTCGCCAAAATCTAATTTAATAGTGATTGATACATACTCTTTTGAAATTCCATTATTATGACTCTATTTGCCGTTTTTGATCTCCAGTAAGTTCCTTTATAATATTTCTTGAATAATTCAAAACTGACAATGTTCTTACAGTTAGATATGTTACATAGGTCATACACAGCTAAATATTGCTTACTTTGTGAGCTGGAACCTTTCATACATTTCATTTCCATTTCTTTAGAACCAATATATTTGTATCACTTGACATAAGAATATTATCTGATAAAGATCTATCTAAATATATAAGATTACAGTTGTTCAAAGTCTGGTTGGGGAGGTGGCTCTTGAGGCAAGGGTTCAAAGTCTCCGAGTGTGTTGTGAGGTTCTTCGTGTCTCGGTGTTGCCAGAGGGTGGTCATATGCGTCTTTCAGGAGTTCTTGATCATGCTTTAAAAAAATATGTAATATAAATTATTTGTTTATTTAATTTAAATTATATTTGTCCCCTATGAAACATAGTACACACCTGATCAGGTTGTAAAACTGAAGGTGGGGCAAGATCATCTAGAGATAGCTGAGTGTTGATGACCGATGGGGGAGCGTAATCTGGGATAGCCGGCATGTTCTCCACAATCTAAAACATTAAATATATAAACAATGTGATAATATATTATAATATAATCGCAAAACAGTATGAGTAATCACTAGTAGATACTCACAGGCTCTACTTCATCAGCAGGTTTTGGTTCTTCCCTGACGGTGTTGGCTCGTGCTAGTTCCTCAGTTAAGTACGCGCTTGTGTGTTGTGTCACGAGGAGATGAGATAGAATGTCCGTGCCTGGAGTAATATTATATTAGAACAACAAAGTTTTTCATACAGAATGGCAATATTTACGAACTGTATACAATTTTTGCGTCGCGAAAGTTAATACGTATTGTTTCTTCTTTCCCATTACTCATAATAAATCTTCGCAATAAAATCTGTTAATACTACTTGTTTAATTTAACGATGCCGTCTGGGGATTAAAATCTTAATATTTTATTAGTTACTATAGTCATTGGTATATTGTATATTTTATATTGATCTATATATGCTGCTGGTCTAACAGTTACATATATATATAATTTATAAAAGATAATGAAAATATATTATATTGATTGATATCCTATAACCAGTGTAAACTGACTTATGTCTGTAGAGTATTCGCAGACGCAGTATAGCGTGGGAGCGGGTCTAGGAGCGGCCTCCAGTGAAAGTGAGCCGGCGCAATATCCACTGTGTCTCAACATCGCTCGGTAACATGATGTAGCATATGGACACTTGCTGCGCGACGTGCGACCGCTGTATATGGAGAATATTAAAATTATACTTTAGTATGTATATTAAGGAACTTCGTTCGGATTTTTAAAAATAAAATAACAGTAAGACATTTGACAATTTGACTATGCGATATTAATTAAAATGAACAAATATAAAAGGTAAATAAAGGAATGAAATGATAACCTGTTAACTCCAGTTAAACAACAATTAAAGTACTTACAGAGTAATATCCTTAAAATAGCCTTAGACTAATTGCTAAACCAATATTAATAGTCGAAAACCCATGAGCGATGTTGCCTCGACGACGGACCACCAGAAAGTGCAGATGTTTCTTTTTGCGCACTGCTTCTATTTTGTTTCTTTTCCAAGGAGTTCCTAACTCGGCTTCTATTTTGTTTCTTGACCAAGGAGTTTCCTAACTCGGCCTCTCCTGACTCCTGGTCGTCCTCGGCCACATTCTCTGTTTTTCAGTAGTAGCCTCGCCTACTGCGCCACCTTACCGATCTTCGTCTTCAAGGTTTGGCATAGACGATCCGGCCGAAGCACCTTTAACATTGTCAGCCTGAATTTTGAAATAACATCACCATTACTATCGGAAACATTATTGTTTGCATGAGTGTAGTGTCCAAATGTTTTTCAAATAAACAAAGTAATGTAAGCTAAACGGCATCCAAGACAGATAAAGTGAAAATAAAGAAAAAGGTGTGAAATCGACGGTATCCCAACAATTTCACATCCCCACAGTACATTACCATTGTCGGGTGACTCACGCCTTTGAAGGGCTACCAACACCATAGAAGTGCAGCTCATGCCAATGCGACTCACGCAATCGGCAACTTCCATCACTGGCGACTGCCATCAGTGGTGACTCCCATCAGTGGTGGCTCCCATCAGTGGTGGCTCCCATCAGTGGTGGCTCCCATCAGTGGTGATTATGCTAAGACTATTTTTACTTTATTATTTACATTTATGAAGTGGGTAATTTGAAAACATTTACAATGGTTTACTTAGAACAATTATTAAAACTTTAAAGAATTCGCGGAAAGGAATATTTTTTGATATGACGAATCTTCCGGCGCGACACGGCCATACTGACGGTTGGTGCGTGCTCAGCGCCAACGTCTCGTTATCATGAGGAGTTGTGACTTCGGCATCAAATCTGAAATTATTAAATTTTTAATTACTTTTGTAGTTGCAGAATTTTGTTGATGTCGTGATGTGCATAAACTACACGTGTTATGCCATCGGTTTGTAGAATTTTGTAGATTTTGTTTCCGGTGCTATTCATAAGCTTGTTATCATCACACTTATCAATATGCGACACTGCCAGCCGTTTGTGTGGGTTAGCAACTTTTTGTGGTCACCTCCTGTAACATACTTAACAAAATAGCGATCATTATCTAGATTTTATGAGATCCGATCCCTTACTGTTTTAAATCATAAAGTAAACGGATATTGCAAGTTCTTACAATCGAGTGACTACAAGACTACTCATGAATACTTAAGGCATCCCTACGTTATTTAAAGAGACAACAAAACCGTGGTTAGCTAAATGGTAGCACATGATTAGCATAAAGGTGTAACACCCCAGATCTACGGTGTTTACATGTCTCCTCACGGTTCCATAAGGCGTCCCTTCGTTATCTCATGGTTCTCTTAGGGATTCATCAAGGACCTGTGGTTAGCTCAATTATAGCACGTAATTAGCTCAGAGGTACCACTCTTTGGTGTATACGTGTCTTCTCACGGCTTCACAAGGCATACCTACAGAATCTCATGGTTCTCATTTGGATACATCAGAGATACGAGGTTAGCTTGAGGGTAACACGTGGTTAGCTCAGAGGTAACACTCCAGATCTGTGATGTACACTTGACTTCTGATAGCTCAGTACACGTCAAAGGCGACAAACGTCGGTGGCAACAAACGCCTATGCGAAACACACGCAACTGACGACACACGTCAAAGGCGACAAACGCCGGTGGTGATGAGTAGATTTGCGTCTTGAACTCTCACCCAGTAGCAGGTCAATGAGACGCCTTCGGTGTCTTGAACCTCCGCCCAGCAGCAGGACAATGAGATGTCCCCTGCGTCTCGACAAGTGACGTCTCGCGAAACTTGTCACCACTGCTTCTGAGAACAGTCGTTAAAAAGAAAATGAGCAAAGTGACAAAACAGTTCAAAAATCTCACCATCTAATACTATAGCACCAGTATCTGGGCACCATTCTAAATTCCATGGCATCACACGTTGAGTGGTTGGTTGAGCTGATTTAAGAGCATTACATTACATTGGATTACAATTTTAAACTGGATGCCAACTAGATTGTGGTGAAAATATTTTAAGGCCCTGACCACTACCAATGTTTCCAATGCGCAGCCGTGATACTTACTTTTACCTCTGGGTGACCTTACTGAAGTACGTACCCATGCCATCAGAATAATCAAGTCCTGACGGATTTGTTCTTGGTAGGGACCTCAGTAAAACGCCCTTCTTGATAAGTAGATATCGTGTTTATTGCGTAACTAGTTATATACCTACGATAGTAGTCTGAGAGTTGAACTTATTTTATTTTTGTAATTGCAGACGAGTTCTTCAGAGCCTCCACCTTTCTAGCGCTCGGGCTAACCTGACCACCACTTATATGTCTGTCTAAGTTCTCAACTTCGGTATTCAGAAACGAGTATTTTATTTTAATATTGATCGAAAAAAATAGAATTCTACCTTTACCTTTTTTTAGCATTAAAATTCAGAAGAAGTACTTTGTTGATATAAACGAGCAAGTCATCAGAATCAATGAATTCCCGAAGCATATCATTAATTGATAATAGGTTTGTAAACAATTGATGAGTTTGTCAAACCATATGGCATCTTTCAGTATTCGTAGTTCCCTCCTGACGCGGACGTAACGAAGCCTGTGTAGTGAATACAGTCGTCCCTGATTCTCATTTCATGAAGTCGCCATATCAGGGCCGGTGACGAAGTTATGTCATCCTAAAAAATCAATTTAATGGTCAATAAATGAAAACGGATATCTTTCCTTCTCTGTATTGCGAATAAGTGCTCGAAAATCTTTTTCGTCACTGAAATTATTGAACTGGCATATTGGGATCGAGATTCCCTAATGATGCCTTTATCTAAGAGATCTTTCATTATTTCGCTAACTTGTACTATCTTCCCGTAAAATAAATTGTATGGGCGATAAGTTATTGGAATTGAACTAGTAAGTTTGGTGTTCATCTCACCTATACTGTACTGTAGTGGCAGCGGTACACGAGGAAATCCGAGAATAGTGACAATACAAACATTGGTGATTGCAGATTACTACCTGGCAGAGGGATTTTAATAAAGAGTTTTCGATGGGTGGTACTTGATTAACCTGACTGATCCCCGTGAGTGATATACTGTTGTTGTTACTCTTACATACATTACTCCAACACGATTCAAAACATCTGTCGTTATTCATGCAGGCTGACGGTACTACTACTAGATCTTAAAATGAAATATTGCTGAACTCAATAGTTACTGTATTGTGAGGAAAGGCAAAGGTTTCGTATTCATTAACGTCTCGTAATGTACGTCATGTACTTGGATTGGCAATAAAGTAATTTAAAAAGGTCAGAAGAAATCAGTGATATGTTGTGATCACCAATATTGATAAATATGTTAATCGGTATGCACTATCAACTGCAGGAACCACATCGATATTTCTCACCAGCTTCGGTTAACATATGCTTACATTTTGGTAGTTAGTTAATCTTGACCTATTCTTGACAAAACATGCGTCTTCACAGTGTCCTGTACTTTTAATAAATGCGCATATTAAGACGACTTAGCAGCGGGAGTATAATTTTATTCTGAAAGTTGTTAATGTTGGTTTGTTTATTATTACAATTCGAAGTTCTGCAGATAAATCCTTAACCAATCGTAAACGTTATAATGTACGTCTCACATTCCCAGCGTATGTCGTGTTCATACATGCAAACGAAATGTTAACGGAGTCCAACTTCTGAGGACAGAGAGGTCTTAAATGAGTTTTAAAAATATCCATGTACGACCATTTGTGACCTATGAATTTAGTTATGTTTTGGCGTCGCCTTTTAAATAAGATGCTTCCCGGGAAAAACACACATGATCTTCCACTGTCCACTATCATTGCGCGATCTACCTCTAGACACAATAAATCAATCAGAAGGATCAAAAATTTACACGCAATAATGAAGCGATTTTATGAGTGCGAGATTCTTAAGGGCTTCTGTCATAATGGTAAAATACGAAACTGACATAGTATCGGGACAGCGAACAGTGGTATCTTGATCGTGAGTCGTAGTCTGAGAGACATCGCTCAAGTTAACTAAACTATTTACGTTTGGTGATTCGTTGCCACTATTAACTATGTGATTGTGACCTATAGACATTTCTTACGACCGATTCAGCAACATTTCCTGATAATTATGTTGTAACTCTACGACACTTATTAAACTGATCGACAGCTTTGAGTCTTACTAAAATGTTATTCAAATTATCATTCAATGAATCACTTACAAGTAAGTATGATGCGGGTGCGTGTTGAGAAAATTTACTGCTGCTCGACTCGTTTCTCGATCTACGACAACGTACTCGTGCTATGGACACCCTAGGGTATCTATGTGGGCTAGATATCAATCTATTTTTCACATGGCGTAATCTTTTTCTAATTTAGATCGATTACGATTCATTTTATTAGACATAATTGTCAAAAAGAAAACAAAATACGGTGGACCAAAGAATTTATAAAAAAGAGATCTTTATCCCACTTCTGAATTAAGGAACTTCGTTCGGATTTTTAAAAATAAAATAACAGTAAGACATTTGACAATTTGACTATGCGATATTAATTAAAATGAACAAATATAAAAGGTAAATAAAGGAATGAAATGATAACCTGTTAACTCCAGTTAAACAACAATTAAAGTACTTACAGAGTAATATCCTTAAAATAGCCTTAGACTAATTGCTAAACCAATATTAATAGTCGAAAACCCATGAGCGATGTTGCCTCGACGACGGACCACCAGAAAGTGCAGATGTTTCTTTTTGCGCACTGCTTCTATTTTGTTTCTTTTCCAAGGAGTTCCTAACTCGGCTTCTATTTTGTTTCTTGACCAAGGAGTTTCCTAACTGTATAAACATTTGGTATATTATTTATCTAATCTTTCTTCATTAGAAAATATAGAAATATTAAAAAGATGATATCACAATATAATAAGGGCTACTAAAATAACATTCTTTTTGTAAAAATTAATGAGTGTTCTCAACACGATAAAGGAAAAACTACGTCTCTTTACTGACATTCAATAAATCTGATTGTATTCAATGTTTGCAGCGTCGTTTTATCAAGTGGTTATACTAACAGGAAGTGTTTGTCACTGTCAAGCGGCGTGTCACACTCGCGACACAGAAGACCCTCTTGTATGACCAACGTGACACCTTCATACCTGACGCTGATGGCGTGACACGCGACGTCCTTGATGGGAGGGCGCGCTTTGTTCTGAAAATAATATATTATTATATAATTGCAGTTTGTTAATTGTAGATAAATAAGTAGCAGTATATACAAGTAGCAGTAGAGTTATATGACGTACATAAATTGGGCAGGTTAATCAAGTGCTCAGTAGAACACAGAGGTAGAACCTCCTCGAACGGGTTGTGGTCTCGAATCTGATGCTCTTTCAGTTGATCTGAAAAATATTATACGTATCAATGTGTGTATTGAACTCATTTTATTGTAAATGAAACTAATATTTTTCGGATATACTACGCGACTTGATTTTTGATAAAAACTCCCGACGCTGACGCTTGGTTGCTGACAAGTAACCGAAACGTCGGATGTATATATAATAGTTTTTTTAAAATAATAAAATACGCGAAACAGTCCGAAAATATTAGTTTCATCTGTTTATATTATAGTACTTACAGTTGTATTATTCACCGAGACGTACGAATCTCAGCACACATCTCGTACATTTAATCTCCAGCTCCTTGTCCTGGTGTTGTTTGAGATGGTCCATGTAGAGGAGCACGTTGGCCGTCAGCTCACAGCCTTCAGCGTACACTGGAATTATCTGAAGACAGATATACGATGATTTTAATTTCTTCTATGTAGTATACTATTTGATGTGACCTTTAAAATTAATATTGAAACTGAAATAAATGAATTCCTCCTTACAAACGCATGTTTATTTAAGCCGTTTTTAAATTACTTTAAGAGTTTTGAATTAATAGCACATATGTTCTATAAAATTGTTATTAAGACATGAAAATTTTATTTTAATTTTATGTGACATGAAAATTTGGCTTATTTTGTTAAAACTAGGCACTATTTAAGCTTATTGAGCTATCGTGCCTCGCGCCTGAGCGGCAAATGTCATAGTATATTATAATACTAGCTTTCCACCCGCGGCTTCGCACGCGTGGATTTCGGTTATATCGCGTTTCCAAGAGAACCTTTCAACAGTCTGGGATAAAAACTATCCTATGTTCTTTCTCAAGGTCAACTCTATTTCTGTACCAAATTTCATTAAAATCAGTTCAGTGGTTTAGGCGTGAAAGCGTAACAGACAGACCGACAGAGTTACTTTTGCATTTATAATATTAGTAAAACTTTCAAGTAATGTGGCGTTGAATTGTAGTATAATGTACCTACTGGGCCAAAATAATACCATTGAACATGAGTCAACTTTGATGCCTTTTAATATACATATATTATGGTTTGCAAAAAATAATAATTTAAAAAAATATAGAAAAGAAAGCTTATTTATAAGACTAAATTAATGAATTAGTTTCATGTGAATGGGTTTTGAGACGGCCTTGTTTGGGGCTTTCCCACTGTGCGGCTACCGACGACCGACGACCGACGGCAGCGGCGCACAGTGGGACAATCGCGTATGTTTGTCTCAAAACTCTGTATCTCAGTTATTTCAAAACTGAATGATCTATAATTTTGCACACATATATGTGAAAGTATAAGTCTTAATATAAAAAATAATAATTTTGAAAATTATGTTTATTCATTTGTTTAAAAAATAAATATAAATATATTTAAATATGTTTTGGCACCGTATCAGAAAATTCGCAAATATGCGCAACTTTTTTTTCTCCTTGTGTAAACTAATATAAAAAGATCATAATACAATAAATATCTCGACATCGGCAAACAGCAGTAAACGGGTAAGTCTCATTAAAAAAAAAGTAAGCCGAAAATTATACCATTTAAACTATGGTGGTTAATTTTAATTAATTTATTTATTATACATAACATTATTTAACAAAAACGCTATGAGAAGATTATAAGTATTTCAAAAATGTATAATACTTATACATTTATATCAAAAACTTTCGAGTAATGTGGCATTCAATTATAGTAACTTGTTTAAAATATAGAAAAGAAAGCTTATTTATAAGACTAAATTAATTAATTACTTTTACTCCATAACAATGACTTTCACGTCAAACGATTTTGAGACGGCCTTGTATGGGGCTTCCCAAGTGCACTATGAGAAAATCGCGTATGTGCTGTCTCAAAACTCCGTATCTCAGTTATTTCAAAACTAAATGATCTATAATTTTAAAGTTTCATGGTTTTATCTTCTAAAATTAAGAAATAACATACAAACTTTCAACCCTTATTTCACCCCTTCACTGGTCGAAATTTCAACAACGCTAGATCAAATGTTTAAATATATCCTATCAAGTGCTTAAATATAAAGTTTCATGGTTTTCTCCTTTAAAATTCAGAAATACCGTACAAACTTTCAACCCCTATTTCAACCTCTTCATCCCCTTTTTCGCAATAAAAGGTAGCCTATATTTTTCTCAGGGTCTAAAAATTGTCTGTGCCAAATTTCATCAAAATCGTTTGAGAGGTTTAAGCGGGAAAGCGTAACAGACAGACAGACAGAGTTGCTTTCGCATTTATAATATTAGTTGTGATTGACTCCCCCCCGTACCCCAGTGACGCTTATATGGAGCCTACATCGCATGCTGGCTAGCTGAGCGCGTTGAGCGCCAACCACGCGACTTTTTTCTAATACTTGCATTTTTAAACTCGTGATATCTTCCGAATGAAATGTCCGAATTGAATAATTCAAAGAGTTATAAAAAGGTATTGAAGCCGTTTTGAACATAAAGTAATTTATTTTGATAAGGTTTAATACCAAGGTACAAATAAAGAGCCTTTTCAAGCGGCGGAATATAAATTAAATTTTTAGGATAATAAACCGCTTGCTGTGACATAACTATAATATTAAGACATATGCTGTCGCGACACTTTTTGTAGATGATAATGAGTTCTGCAAAGTCGTAGTAAATGATTTGGTTCTATCATCAATAGTTTTCGCAGTGCACGCGACGTAAGGAATTTTTCAGATCATTTTTTTACACCTTGGTTTACATTATTGGAGTTTTAGTAAGGATCTCTAATTTCTATTTAAATATAATATAGCTTATATTACTCGGGAATTATGTAGCTTTCTAAAGGTGAAAGAATTTTTGAAATCGGTTCAGTAGTTTCGGAGCCTATTCATAACAAATAAACAAACAAATCTTTCCTCTTTATTAATATAGATAATCGCAAAACAGTATGAGTAATCACTAGTAGATACTCACAGGCTCTACTTCATCAGCAGGTTTTGGTTCTTCCCTGACGGTGTTGGCTCGTGATAGTTCCTCAGTTAAGTACGCGCTTGTGTGTTGTGTCACGAGGAGATGAGATAGAATGTCCGTGCCTGGAGTAATATTATATTAGGACAACAAAGTTTTTCATACAGAATTGCAAATAATTACGAACTGTATACAATTTTTGCGTCGTGAAAATGAAATCTGTTAATACTACATACTTGTTTAATTTAACGATGCCGTCTGGGGATTAAAATATTAATATTTTATTAGTTACTATATGTAATCATTGGGTATTTGTATATTTTATATTGATAAATATATGCTGCTGGTCTAACAGTTATATAGTTAGTAATAAAATTTATAAAAGAAAAGGAAAATATATTATATTGATTGATATCCTATAACCAGTGTAAACTGACTTATGTCTGTAGAGTATTCGCAGACGCAGTATAGCGTGGGAGCGGGTCTAGGAGCGGCCTCCAGTGAAAGTGAGCCGGCGCAATATCCACTGTGTCTCAACATCGCTCGGTAACATGATGTAGCATATGGACACTTGCTGCGCGACGTGCGACCGCTGTATATTGAGCATATTAAAATTATACTTTAGTATGTATTAAACATTTGGTATATTATTTATCTAATCTTTCTTCATTAGAAAATATAGAAATATTAAAAAGATGATATCACAATATAATAAGGGCTACTAAAATAACATTCTTTTTGTAAAAATTAATGAGTGTTCTCAACACGATAAAGGAAAAACTACGTCTCTTTACTGACATTCAATAAATCTGATTGTATTCAATGTTTGCAGCGTCGTTTTATCAAGTGGTTATACTAACAGGAAGTGTTTGTCACTGTCAAGCGGCGTGTCACACTCGCGACACAGAAGACCCTCTTGTATGACCAACGTGACACCTTCATACGTGTCGCTGATGGCGTGACACGCGACGTCCTTGATGGGAGGGCGGGCTTTGTTCTGAAAATAATATATTATTATATAATTGCAGTTTGTTAATTGTAGATAAATAAGTAGCAGTATATACAAGTAGCAGTAGTGTTATATGACGTACATAAATTGGGCAGGTTAATCAAGTGCTCAGTAGAACACAGAGGTAGAACCTCCTCGAACGGGTTGTGGTCTCGAATCTGATGCTCTTTCAGTTGATCTGAAAAAAAATATTATACGTATCAATGTGTGTATTGAACTCATTTTATTGTAAATGAAACTAATATTTTTCGGATATACTACGCGACTTGATTTTTGATAAAAACTCCCGACGCTGACGCTTGGTTGCTGACAAGTAACCGAAACGTCGGATGTATATATAATAGTTTTTAAAATAATAAAAAATACGCGAAACAGTCCGAAAATATTAGTTTCATCTGTTTATATTATAGTACTTACAGTTGTATTATTCACCGAGACGTACGAATCTCAGCACACATCTCGTACATTTAATCTCCAGCTCCTTGTCCTGGTGTTGTTTGAGATGGTCCATGTAGAGGAGCACGTTGGCCGTCAGCTCACAGCCTTCAGCGTACACTGGAATTATCTGAAGACAGATATACGATGATTTTAATTTCTTCTATGTAGTATACTATTTGATGTGACCTTTAAAATTAATATTGAAACTGAAATAAATGAATTCCTCTTTACAAACGCATGTTTATTTAAGCCGTTTTTAAATTACTTTAAGAGTTTTGAATTAATAGCACATATGTTCTATAAAATTGTTATTAAGACATGAAAATTTTATTTTGATTTTATGTGACATGAAAATTTGGTTTATTTTGTTAAATCTAGGCACTATTTAAGCTTATTGAGCTATCGTGCCTCGCGCCTGAGCGGCAAATGTCATAATATATTATAATATAATCTCAAAACAGTATGAGTAATCACTGGTAGATACTCACAGGCTCTACTTCATCAGCAGGTTTTGGTTCTTCCCTGACGGTGTTGGCTCGTGCAAGTTCCTCAGTTAAGTACGCGCTTGTGTGTTGTGTCACGAGGAGATGAGATAGAATGTCCGTGCCTGGAGTAATATTATATTAGAACAACAAAGTTTTTCATACAGAATTGCAAATATTTACGAACTGTATACAATTTTTGCGTCGTGACAATAAAATCTGTTAATACTACATACTTGTTTCATTTAATGATGCCGTCTGGGGATTAAAATATTAATATTTTATTAGTTACTATAGTCATTGGGTATTTGTATATTTTATATTGATCTATACATGCTGCTGGTCTAACAGTTACATAAATAGTTATAAAATTTATAAAAGAAAATGAAAATATATTATATTAATTGATATCCTATAAGGGTATTTCTTATCAAATGTCGAATTTTCAGGTATAATGAAAAAAAAATGTTTTGTAGATATAAAGTAATTTTTTTTGCAGAAATGTAAAATGTAGCTATAAAAGGTTTATTATTAAGACATAGTCTTCCATATTTTTGTCCACAGTAGATATAAAATGAGTTAAAAATAAAAATGAAATGAGGGAATGAGTAAAAGAGTGAGGGAATGATTTTTTATGTTTATTATATAGAAACAAGTAATAATGTTATGAAATTATGTAACTTTTAATATATTTAACAGCACTTTTCTTGTTCTAAGCAAATTTAACTTAAAACTTTGTACTTCTAGTTAAAGAAAACAAACAAAAATTATTCCAAAAAATAAATAACAGAAGGTAAAAAAATATAATTAATCCTAATATGCGTATTCCTAATACCACATTATTTTAGACTTTGTACTTAACATTTCTCTTAAACGTGAAAATATTTTCATGTTTTATTTTGTTTTCCTATTATTACTATTAATCTGTATGAGTATTTATGAATCACCTGTAATTTTTGGTAATTTAAATAATAGATAATTTAATCGATATTAATCGTAAAGTTCATCTAACTCTGTAATAACGTAATTCCCTCTCTTAATTAACTTTGGTTTTTTAATTTTTTTTATAACGTCTTCCCAGCTATATAATTGTTCGTCTTTAATCGCAGGCCATTTCCAAAACTTCAGTCCCCGCTTCATGCATCTTACCATTAAATTATTTTCAAAAACAGAAGGAACCTCTCCGGGATAACTTGACTTGTCCCATTTGACCAGGACATTATCTACAATGTCAACAATCTGATGGCTACCAGAGTCATCAGTAGGTTCTTAAATGTGTGAAGAAGACGGTAGTGATACTTGGTGATTCTCATAATCTATATTGATCGTATCACTATCTATTGACTTTTGAGCCTTAAATATCTTTTCTTGTATTTTTCGCTTAACTTAACTGCATTCGTTACTTCTTTCTTCAACTTGATAATCCGTGATTACAAAATAGCTCGTCGCCTTCGCATCTGACGTCTATTACGAGCAGCTACATCTTCCCTATATTGCTGCAAAACTAGTCTCAGACTTGTTGGAGGTGTCGTCGTCATCGTTGACATCAGCCTATAAGAGTCCACTGCTGAGCAAAGGCCTCTTTCTCACATGGAGAAGGTTTGAGCATTAATCACCACGCTTGCTCAAAACGGGTTGGTGATTTCAAACTTATAATTGTGAAACTATAAGTCCAGGTTTCCTCACGATGTTTTCCTTCACCGTATGTCAGCGATGTCTAAATACTCTCAGAAAGTACATATGACTCCGAAAAATCACATCGGTACTTGCCAGATTTGAACCCGCGCCCTCGGCAACGAGAGGCGGGCCCTTTAACAACTAGGCCACCACTGAGTTGGTTGGAGGTGTATCATCAAGAATTCTATGTAAAGTTTTGCGTGCTGTTGTAGCTCTATTGTTCCTATATACTTTACTATGTTTTTCCACTGCTTTCGTTTTTGTCTGCGTTCTCTAGCATTCATATCAATGACTGATTTCACTTGACCCTTCTCTTTTTTCTTCATATATTTTAACCTTTCCTTTTCTCGCGGTTTTTCCAAAGATTTCGCATTATTTTTCATTTTTTCTCGCCTTTTTCTCTCATACTCTTTCTTTTTTAATTTCTTTTCTGCATCACTCAAATTTTTTTTGTCGTGCCATTTTTCTTCTATATAAAAATACCTATAAAGAATGTAATGCAGTGAAAGACAAATTGAAGGAAATATATGAAAAATCTAAAAGAATATTGTAGAAATCATTCCCTCATACAACCGTCATTCCCTCACTCCTTAATGCAGTGAGGGAATGATCGTGAGGGAATGACGAATTTTAACTAAAATTACAAAAACACCGGCAAATAACCTCAATTTGTTTTAAAGGTTTTGAATTATAATTTGACTCCCAAAAAAGCATAAACATTACTAAACATAAATACGTATAGTAAAGTAACTTTTACATTTATGCCACGTGAGGTAATGATTGCATTTAATTTAATTCTTAACTATTTTCAACAAAATATTTTTTTGTACAAACTCACCTATTGTTGAGTAGAAATCGCCATTTTGAAACGTTAGGGAGTATTAAGAGCTTAATAAAACTTATGGTTTCGTCCAATAATCATGTTCGATGCGATCAGAAATCGATAATCCGTAAAACGATGAGGGAATGATTTTATTTGGCGGGACATAATTTAAATCAGTATTTTATCTATATGTATTCACCGTAGTGCAATTAAAATTCATATAAACACTAACACTGTCGTTCTAATATGTTCACAATATTTGACTCATAACAATATTGTTTCATTTGTGACAAACAGACTTTTTAGTAAAGGGTTTTGGAGTAAGGGACATGATGAGGGAATGATTTTCGGAGTTGCTGCTGCTTATATATATTTTTTTATTTATAATTTCACGTTTTCTTTGTCAGCGACAGTAGTATAGGATAGCATAAATTGAAATGAAAAAGTAATAACCATAATCAAAACATCTGACTTAGCAGCAAAGACTCAGGAATACGATTTCGACATTTTTTGAGAAATACCCATAAACAGTGTAAACTGACTTATGTCTGTAGAGTATTCGCAGACGCAGTATAGCGTGGGAGCGGGTCTAGGAGCGGCCTCCAGTGAAAGTGAGCCGGCGCAATATCCACTGTGTCTCAACATCGCTCGGTAACATGATGTAGCATATGGACACTTGCTGCGCGACGTGCGACCGCTGTATATGGAGAATATTAAAATTATACTTTAGTATGTATTAAACATTTGTTATATTATTTATCTAATCTTTCTTCATTAGATAATATAGAAATATTAAAAATATGATATCACAATATAATAAGGGCTACTAAAATAACATTTTTTTTTGTAAAAGTTAATGCGTGTTTTCAACACGATAAAGGAAAAACTACGTCTCTTTACTGACATTCAATAAATCTGATTGTATTCAATGTTTGCAGCGTCGTTTTATCAAGTGGTTATACTAACAGGAAGTGTTTGTCACTGTCAAGCGGCGTGTCACCCTCGCGACATAGAAGACCCTCTTGTATGACCAACGTGACACCTTCATACGTGTCGCTGATGGCGTGATACGCGACGTCCTTGATGGGAGGGCGGGCTTTGTTCTGAAAATAATATATTATTATATAATTGCAGTTTGTTAATTGTAGATAAATAAGTAGCAGTATATACAAGTAGCAGTAGAGTTATATGACTCACATACCTTGGGCAGGTTAATCAAGTGCTCAGTAGAACACAGAGGTAGAACCTCCTCGAACGGGTTGTGGTCTCGAATCTGATGCTCTTTCAGTTGACCTGAAAAAATATTATACGTATTAATGTGTGTATTGAACTCATTTTATTGTAAATTAAACTAATATTTTTCGGATATACTACGCTACTTGATTTTTGATAAAAACTACATACTCCCGACGTTTCGGCTACTTTTCAGCAAACGTGATCACGGGCAGACGAGATGTGAGCGTTTATTTATATTGTACATATAATGAGACTAGTAAACCCGGCGGACTCCGTTTCGTCACCAGGCTTCGTTTTATGTAGCATTTCGTTTGGTGATTAAAAGATGAAGAATTTTTTATTGTTTTATATTTGAAAAGGAAAATTTTAATTTCGTTTCACAACAGTAATGAATTCATTTCGATTACAGAAATGTAGTGTTATTTAGTTGAACTTCTCTAAGTAAATAAAAGTGAATCCAAAGTAGATACCGTAGAATCGAAGCGTTATACGTGTCAGTAAATTATCCGTTACATTGAAGTGGTCCTTTGTAAACCACATTTTTTGTTTTTTTGGTCTAACGTTAACACAAATAAAGCGGATGGTTTCCGAACTCCTGAACACGCAAAGTATAACTGCCCATGTGAAAAACAATGATTTTCTAAATTTATCCCGCAAATACTAAATGGTTTTAAGAGTTTAAACTACAAACACAATACCGGTTTGTCACATGAAATTACCAGAGCAGAAAACAATGAGTAGCCTTCAAACAATGTATCATGCACCGGCACCATCTACTTAAAATATGCAAACGAATGCAAAATCGTGGAAATCGGTTCGTTCGTTCTGGAGTTATAGCGTCAGGAAGGAAAACCGGACTTATTTTTATACAGTAGATTTAAGACTTGCGAGTATTAATTTCAATGAAAGTAATATTTTCGGAATACTTTGCGTATTTTATTATTTTTAAAAACACCACACTCCCGACAACTCGTCTGCCTTAATCATGGTTGCTGACAAGTAACCGAAACGTCGGGTGTATATATAATAGTTTTTTAAATAATAAAATACGCGACACAATCCGAAAATATTAGTTTCATCTGTTTATATAGTACTTGCAGTTGTATTATTCACCGAGACGTACGAATCTCAGCACACATCTCGTACATTTAATCTCCAGCTCCTTGTCCTGGTGTTGTTTGAGATGGTCCATGTAGAGGAGCACGTTGGCCGTCAGCTCACAGCCTTCAGCGTACACTGGAATCATCTGAAGACAGATATACGATGATTTTAATTTCTTCTACGTAGTATACTATTTGATGTGACCTCTTAAAATTAATATTGAAACTGAAATAAATGAATTCCTCCTTACGAAACGCATGTTTATTTAAGCCGTTTTTAAATTACTTTAAGAGTTTTGAATACAGAGCAAATATGTTCTATAAAATTGTTATTAAGACATGAAAATTTTATTTTGATTTTATGTGACATGAAAATTTGGTTTATTTTGTTAAATCTAGGCACTATTTAAGCTTATTGAGCTATCGTGCCTCGCGCCTGAGCGGCAAATGTCATAATATATTATAATATAATCTCAAAACAGTATGAGTAATCACTAGTAGATACTCACAGGCTCTACTTCATCAGCAGGTTTTGGTTCTTCCCTGACGGTGTTGGCTCGTGCAAGTTCCTCAGTTAAGTACGCGCTTGTGTGTTGTGTCACGAGGAGATGAGATAGAATGTCCGTGCCTGGAGTAATATTATATTAGAACAACAAAGTTTTTCATACAGAATTGCAAATATTTACGAACTGTATACAATTTTTGCGTCGTGACAATAAAATCTGTTAATACTACATACTTGTTTCATTTAATGATGCCGTCTGGGGATTAAAATATTAATATTTTATTAGTTACTATAGTCATTGGGTATTTGTATATTTTATATTGATCTATACATGCTACTGGTCTAACAGTTACATAAATAGTTATAAAATTTATAAAAGAAAATGAAAATATATTATATTAATTGATATCCTATAAACAGTGTAAACTGACTTATGTCTGTAGAGTATTCGCAGACGCAGTATAGCGTGGGAGCGGGTCTAGGAGCGGCCTCCAGTGAAAGTGAGCCGGCGCAATATCCACTGTGTCTCAACATCGCTCGGTAACATGATGTAGCATATGGACACTTGCTGCGCGACGTGCGACCGCTGTATATGGAGAATATTAAAATTATACTTTAGTATGTATTAAACATTTGTTATATTATTTATCTAATCTTTCTTCATTAGATAATATAGAAATATTAAAAATATGATATCACAATATAATAAGGGCTACTAAAATAACATTTTTTTTTGTAAAAGTTAATGAGTGTTTTCAACACGATAAAGGAAAAACTACGTCTCTTTACTGACATTCAATAAATCTGATTGTATTCAATGTTTGCAGCGTCGTTTTATCAAGTGGTTATACTAACCGGAAGTGTTTGTCACTGTCAAGCGGCGTGTCACCCTCGCGACATAGAAGACCCTCTTGTATGACCAACGTGACACCTTCATACGTGTCGCTGATGGCGTGATACGCGACGTCCTTGATGGGAGGGCGGGCTTTGTTCTGAAAATAATATATTATTATATAATTGCAGTTTGTTAATTGTAGATAAATAAGTAGCAGTATATACAAGTAGCAGTAGTGTTATATGACGTACATAAATTGGGCAGGTTAATCAAGTGCTCAGTAGAACACAGAGGTAGAACCTCCTCGAACGGGTTGTGGTCTCGAATCTGATGCTCTTTCAGTTGATCTGAAAAATATTATACGTATCAATGTGTGTATTGAACTCATTTTATTGTAAATGAAACTAATATTTTTCGGATATACTACGCGACTTGATTTTTGATAAAAACTCCCGACGCTGACGCTTGGTTGCTGACAAGTAACCAAAACGTCGGATGTATATATAATAGTTTTTAAAATAATAAAATACGCGAAACAGTCCGAAAATATTAGTTTCATCTGTTTATATTATAGTACTTACAGTTGTATTATTCACCGAGACGTACGAATCTCAGCACACATCTCGTACATTTAATCTCCAGCTCCTTGTCCTGGTGTTGTTTGAGATGGTCCATGTAGAAGAGCACGTTGGCCGTCAGCTCACAGCCTTCAGCGTACACTGGAATTATCTGAAGACAGATATACGATGATTTTAATTTCTTCTATGTAGTATACTATTTGATGTGACCTTTAAAATTAATATTGAAACTGAAATAAATGAATTCCTCCTTACAAACGCATGTTTATTTAAGCCGTTTTTAAATTACTTTAAGAGTTTTGAATTAATAGCACATATGTTCTATAAAATTGTTATTAAGACATGAAAATTTTATTTTGATTTTATGTGACATGAAAATTTGGTTTATTTTGTTAAATCTAGGCACTATTTAAGCTTATTGAGCTATCGTGCCTCGCGCCTGAGCGGCAAATGTCATAATATATTATAATATAATCTCAAAACAGTATGAGTAATCACTAGTAGATACTCACAGGCTCTACTTCATCAGCAGGTTTTGGTTCTTCCCTGACGGTGTTGGCTCGTGCAAGTTCCTCAGTTAAGTACGCGCTTGTGTGTTGTGTCACGAGGAGATGAGATAGATTATAGAATGTCCGTGCCTGGAGTAATATTATATTAGAACAACAAAGTTTTTCATACAGAATTGCAAATATTTACGAACTGTATACAATTTTTGCGTCGTGACAATAAAATCTGTTAATACTACATACTTGTTTCATTTAATGATGCCGTCTGGGGATTAAAATATTAATATTTTATTAGTTACTATAGTCATTGGGTATTTGTATATTTTATATTGATCTATACATGCTGCTGGTCTAACAGTTACATAAATAGTTATAAAATTTATAAAAGAAAATGAAAATATATTATATTAATTGATATCCTATAAACAGTGTAAACTGACTTATGTCTGTAGAGTATTCGCAGACGCAGTATAGCGTGGGAGCGGGTCTAGGAGCGGCCTCCAGTGAAAGTGAGCCGGCGCAATATCCACTGTGTCTCAACATCGCTCGGTAACATGATGTAGCATATGGACACTTGCTGCGCGACGTGCGACCGCTGTATATGGAGAATATTAAAATTATACTTTAGTATGTATTAAACATTTGTTATATTATTTATCTAATCTTTCTTCATTAGATAATATAGAAATATTAAAAATATGATATCACAATATAATAAGGGCTACTAAAATAACATTTTTTTTTGTAAAAGTTAATGCGTGTTTTCAACACGATAAAGGAAAAACTACGTCTCTTTACTGACATTCAATAAATCTGATTGTATTCAATGTTTGCAGCGTCGTTTTATCAAGTGGTTATACTTACAGGAAGTGTTTGTCACTGTCAAGCGGCGTGTCACCCTCGCGACATAGAAGACCCTCTTGTATGACCAACGTGACACCTTCATACGTGTCGCTGATGGCGTGATACGCGACGTCCTTGATGGGAGGGCGGGCTTTGTTCTGAAAATAATATATTATTATATAATTGCAGTTTGTTAATTGTAGATAAATAAGTAGCAGTATATACAAGTAGCAGTAGTGTTATATGACGTACATAAATTGGGCAGGTTAATCAAGTGCTCAGTAGAACACAGAGGTAGAACCTCCTCGAACGGGTTGTGGTCTCGAATCTGATGCTCTTTCAGTTGATCTGAAAAATATTATACGTATCAATGTGTGTATTGAACTCATTTTATTGTAAATGAAACTAATATTTTTCGGATATACTACGCGACTTGATTTTTGATAAAAACTCCCGACGCTGACGCTTGGTTGCTGACAAGTAACCAAAACGTCGGATGTATATACAGGGTGACTGGTGAATTACTATCAATATTTAAGGAGCATACTCGGTACATGATTCTCATTCGAATTATGTAAAAAAAATAGGTACTTAATTTTTGACCAAATTTCCGTATAAATAAATAAAGTGTGTACACGTTCCAAGTGTTCTAAGTGTGAACGCGTGCGGCGGCGTGCTGATACAACAACACGCCGCCGCGCGCGTATGTGTGTGTGTGTGTATACCTAATCTGTAGGGTGTTCATACGATGCGTAATTAATTACACAACTTTTGGTTAACTTTACTTAGAAGTTTATTAATATTTATGTTATATTAATTTTTATTTTGTCATATATGATCGTCAAATATCACGTCCTCAAATATCGATAGTAATTCACCAGTCACCCTGTATAATAGTTTTTAAAATAATAAAATACGCGAAACAGTCCGAAAATATTAGTTTCATCTGTTTATATTATAGTACTTACAGTTGTATTATTCACCGAGACGTACGAATCTCAGCACACATCTCGTACATTTAATCTCCAGCTCCTTGTCCTGGTGTTGTTTGAGATGGTCCATGTAGAAGAGCACGTTGGCCGTCAGCTCACAGCCTTCAGCGTACACTGGAATTATCTGAAGACAGATATACGATGATTTTAATTTCTTCTATGTAGTATACTATTTGATGTGACCTTTAAAATTAATATTGAAACTGAAATAAATGAATTCCTCCTTACAAACGCATGTTTATTTAAGCCGTTTTTAAATTACTTTAAGAGTTTTGAATTAATAGCACATATGTTCTATAAAATTGTTATTAAGACATGAAAATTTTATTTTGATTTTATGTGACATGAAAATTTGGTTTATTTTGTTAAATCTAGGCACTATTTAAGCTTATTGAGCTATCGTGCCTCGCGCCTGAGCGGCAAATGTCATAATATATTATAATATAATCTCAAAACAGTATGAGTAATCACTAGTAGATACTCACAGGCTCTACTTCATCAGCAGGTTTTGGTTCTTCCCTGACGGTGTTGGCTCGTGCAAGTTCCTCAGTTAAGTACGCGCTTGTGTGTTGTGTCACGAGGAGATGAGATAGATTATAGAATGTCCGTGCCTGGAGTAATATTATATTAGAACAACAAAGTTTTTCATACAGAATTGCAAATATTTACGAACTGTATACAATTTTTGCGTCGTGACAATAAAATCTGTTAATACTACATACTTGTTTCATTTAATGATGCCGTCTGGGGATTAAAATATTAATATTTTATTAGTTACTATATTCATTGGGTATTTGTATATTTTATATTGATCTATACATGCTGCTGGTCTAACAGTTACATAAATAGTTATAAAATTTATAAAAGAAAATGAAAATATATTATATTAATTGATATCCTATAAACAGTGTAAACTGACTTATGTCTGTAGAGTATTCGCAGACGCAGTATAGCGTGGGAGCGGGTCTAGGAGCGGCCTCCAGTGAAAGTGAGCCGGCGCAATATCCACTGTGTCTCAACATCGCTCGGTAACATGATGTAGCATATGGACACTTGCTGCGCGACGTGCGACCGCTGTATATGGAGAATATTAAAATTATACTTTAGTATGTATTAAACATTTGTTATATTATTTATCTAATCTTTCTTCATTAGATAATATAGAAATATTAAAAATATGATATCACAATATAATAAGGGCTACTAAAATAACATTTTTTTTTGTAAAAGTTAATGCGTGTTTTCAACACGATAAAGGAAAAACTACGTCTCTTTACTGACATTCAATAAATCTGATTGTATTCAATGTTTGCAGCGTCGTTTTATCAAGTGGTTATACTAACAGGAAGTGTTTGTCACTGTCAAGCGGCGTGTCACCCTCGCGACATAGAAGACCCTCTTGTATGACCAACGTGACACCTTCATACGTGTCGCTGATGGCGTGATACGCGACGTCCTTGATGGGAGGGCGGGCTTTGTTCTGAAAATAATATATTATTATATAATTGCAGTTTGTTAATTGTAGATAAATAAGTAGCAGTATATACAAGTAGCAGTAGAGTTATATGACTCACATACCTTGGGCAGGTTAATCAAGTGCTCAGTAGAACACAGAGGTAGAACCTCCTCGAACGGGTTGTGGTCTCGAATCTGATGCTCTTTCAGTTGACCTGAAAAATATTATACGTATTAATGTGTGTATTGAACTCATTTTATTGTAAATTAAACTAATATTTTTCGGATATACTACGCTACTTGATTTTTGATAAAAACTACATACTCCCGACGTTTCGGCTACTTTTCAGCAAACGTGATCACGGGCAGACGAGATGTGAGCGTTTATTTATATTGTACATATAATGAGACTAGTAAACCCGGCGGACTCCGTTTCGTCACCAGGCTTCGTTTTATGTAGCATTTCGTTTGGTGATTAAAAGATGAAGAATTTTTTATTGTTTTATATTTGAAAAGGAAAATTTTAATTTCGTTTCACAACAGTAATGAATTCATTTCGATTACAGAAATGTAGTGTTATTTAGTTGAACTTCTCTAAGTAAATAAAAGTGAATCCAAAGTAGATACCGTAGAATCGAAGCGTTATACGTGTCAGTAAATTATCCGTTACATTGAAGTGGTCCTTTGTAAACCACATTTTTTGTTTTTTGGTCTAACGTTAACACAAATAAAGCGGATGGTTTCCGAACTCCTGAACACGCAAAGTATAACTGCCCATGTGAAAAACAATGATTTTCTAAATTTATCCCGCAAATACTAAATGGTTTTAAGAGTTTAAACTACAAACACAATACCGGTTTGTCACATGAAATTACCAGAGCAGAAAACAATGAGTAGCCTTCAAACAATGTATCATGCACCGGCACCATCTACTTAAAATATGCAAACGAATGCAAAATCGTGGAAATCGGTTCGTTCGTTCTGGAGTTATAGCGTCAGGAAGGAAAACCGGACTTATTTTTATACAGTAGATTTAAGACTTGCGAGTATTAATTTCAATGAAAGTAATATTTTCGGAATACTTTGCGTATTTTATTATTTTTAAAAACACCACACTCCCGACAACTCGTCTGCCTTAATCAAGGTTGCTGACAAGTAACCGAAACGTCGGGTGTATATATAATAGTTTTTTAAATAATAAAATACGCGACACAATCCGAAAATATTAGTTTCATCTGTTTATATAGTACTTGCAGTTGTATTATTCACCGAGACGTACGAATCTCAGCACACATCTCGTACATTTAATCTCCAGCTCCTTGTCCTGGTGTTGTTTGAGATGGTCCATGTAGAGGAGCACGTTGGCCGTCAGCTCACAGCCTTCAGCGTACACTGGAATCATCTGAAGACAGATATACGATGATTTTAATTTCTTCTACGTAGTATACTATTTGATGTGACCTCTTAAAATTAATATTGAAACTGAAATAAATGAATTCCTCCTTACGAAACGCATGTTTATTTAAGCCGTTTTTAAATTACTTTAAGAGTTTTGAATACAGAGCAAATATGTTCTATAAAATTGTTATTAAGACATGAAAATTTTATTTTGATTTTATGTGACATGAAAATTTGGTTTATTTTGTTAAATCTAGGCACTATTTAAGCTTATTGAGCTATCGTGCCTCGCGCCTGAGCGGCAAATGTCATAATATATTATAATATAATCTCAAAACAGTATGAGTAATCACTAGTAGATACTCACAGGCTCTACTTCATCAGCAGGTTTTGGTTCTTCCCTGACGGTGTTGGCTCGTGCAAGTTCCTCAGTTAAGTACGCGCTTGTGTGTTGTGTCACGAGGAGATGAGATAGAATGTCCGTGCCTGGAGTAATATTATATTAGAACAACAAAGTTTTTCATACAGAATTGCAAATATTTACGAACTGTATACAATTTTTGCGTCGTGACAATAAAATCTGTTAATACTACATACTTGTTTCATTTAATGATGCCGTCTGGGGATTAAAATATTAATATTTTATTAGTTACTATAGTCATTGGGTATTTGTATATTTTATATTGATCTATACATGCTGCTGGTCTAACAGTTACATAAATAGTTATAAAATTTATAAAAGAAAATGAAAATATATTATATTAATTGATATCCTATAAACAGTGTAAACTGACTTATGTCTGTAGAGTATTCGCAGACGCAGTATAGCGTGGGAGCGGGTCTAGGAGCGGCCTCCAGTGAAAGTGAGCCGGCGCAATATCCACTGTGTCTCAACATCGCTCGGTAACATGATGTAGCATATGGACACTTGCTGCGCGACGTGCGACCGCTGTATATGGAGAATATTAAAATTATACTTTAGTATGTATTAAACATTTGTTATATTATTTATCTAATCTTTCTTCATTAGATAATATAGAAATATTAAAAATATGATATCACAATATAATAAGGGCTACTAAAATAACATTTTTTTTTTTGTAAAAGTTAATGCGTGTTTTCAACACGATAAAGGAAAAACTACGTCTCTTTACTGACATTCAATAAATCTGATTGTATTCAATGTTTGCAGCGTCGTTTTATCAAGTGGTTATACTTACAGGAAGTGTTTGTCACTGTCAAGCGGCGTGTCACCCTCGCGACATAGAAGACCCTCTTGTATGACCAACGTGACACCTTCATACGTGTCGCTGATGGCGTGATACGCGACGTCCTTGATGGGAGGGCGGGCTTTGTTCTGAAAATAATATATTATTATATAATTGCAGTTTGTTAATTGTAGATAAATAAGTAGCAGTATATACAAGTAGCAGTAGTGTTATATGACGTACATAAATTGGGCAGGTTAATCAAGTGCTCAGTAGAACACAGAGGTAGAACCTCCTCGAACGGGTTGTGGTCTCGAATCTGATGCTCTTTCAGTTGATCTGAAAAATATTATACGTATCAATGTGTGTATTGAACTCATTTTATTGTAAATGAAACTAATATTTTTCGGATATACTACGCGACTTGATTTTTGATAAAAACTCCCGACGCTGACGCTTGGTTGCTGACAAGTAACCAAAACGTCGGATGTATATACAGGGTGACTGGTGAATTACTATCAATATTTAAGGAGCATACTCGGTACATGATTCTCATTCGAATTATGTAAAAAAAATAGGTACTTAATTTTTGACCAAATTTCCGTATAAATAAATAAAGTGTGTACACGTTCCAAGTGTTCTAAGTGTGAACGCGTGCGGCGGCGTGCTGATACAACAACACGCCGCCGCGCGCGTATGTGTGTGTGTGTGTATACCTAATCTGTAGGGTGTTCATACGATGCGTAATTAATTACACAACTTTTGGTTAACTTTACTTAGAAGTTTATTAATATTTATGTTATATTAATTTTTATTTTGTCATATATGATCGTCAAATATCACGTCCTCAAATATCGATAGTAATTCACCAGTCACCCTGTATAATAGTTTTTAAAATAATAAAATACGCGAAACAGTCCGAAAATATTAGTTTCATCTGTTTATATTATAGTACTTACAGTTGTATTATTCACCGAGACGTACGAATCTCAGCACACATCTCGTACATTTAATCTCCAGCTCCTTGTCCTGGTGTTGTTTGAGATGGTCCATGTAGAAGAGCACGTTGGCCGTCAGCTCACAGCCTTCAGCGTACACTGGAATTATCTGAAGACAGATATACGATGATTTTAATTTCTTCTATGTAGTATACTACATATTTGATGTGACCTTTAAAATTAATATTGAAACTGAAATAAATGAATTCCTCCTTACAAACGCATGTTTATTTAAGCCGTTTTTAAATTACTTTAAGAGTTTTGAATTAATAGCACATATGTTCTATAAAATTGTTATTAAGACATGAAAATTTTATTTTGATTTTATGTGACATGAAAATTTGGTTTATTTTGTTAAATCTAGGCACTATTTAAGCTTATTGAGCTATCGTGCCTCGCGCCTGAGCGGCAAATGTCATAATATATTATAATATAATCTCAAAACAGTATGAGTAATCACTAGTAGATACTCACAGGCTCTACTTCATCAGCAGGTTTTGGTTCTTCCCTGACGGTGTTGGCTCGTGCAAGTTCCTCAGTTAAGTACGCGCTTGTGTGTTGTGTCACGAGGAGATGAGATAGAATGTCCGTGCCTGGAGTAATATTATATTAGAACAACAAAGTTTTTCATACAGAATTGCAAATATTTACGAACTGTATACAATTTTTGCGTCGTGACAATAAAATCTGTTAATACTACATACTTGTTTCATTTAATGATGCCGTCTGGGGATTAAAATATTAATATTTTATTAGTTACTATAGTCATTGGGTATTTGTATATTTTATATTGATCTATACATGCTGCTGGTCTAACAGTTACATAAATAGTTATAAAATTTATAAAAGAAAATGAAAATATATTATATTAATTGATATCCTATAAACAGTGTAAACTGACTTATGTCTGTAGAGTATTCGCAGACGCAGTATAGCGTGGGAGCGGGTCTAGGAGCGGCCTCCAGTGAAAGTGAGCCGGCGCAATATCCACTGTGTCTCAACATCGCTCGGTAACATGATGTAGCATATGGACACTTGCTGCGCGACGTGCGACCGCTGTATATGGAGAATATTAAAATTATACTTTAGTATGTATTAAACATTTGTTATATTATTTATCTAATCTTTCTTCATTAGATAATATAGAAATATTAAAAATATGATATCACAATATAATAAGGGCTACTAAAATAACATTTTTTTTTTGTAAAAGTTAATGCGTGTTTTCAACACGATAAAGGAAAAACTACGTCTCTTTACTGACATTCAATAAATCTGATTGTATTCAATGTTTGCAGCGTCGTTTTATCAAGTGGTTATACTAACAGGAAGTGTTTGTCACTGTCAAGCGGCGTGTCACCCTCGCGACATAGAAGACCCTCTTGTATGACCAACGTGACACCTTCATACGTGTCGCTGATGGCGTGATACGCGACGTCCTTGATGGGAGGGCGGGCTTTGTTCTGAAAATAATATATTATTATATAATTGCAGTTTGTTAATTGTAGATAAATAAGTAGCAGTATATACAAGTAGCAGTAGAGTTATATGACTCACATACCTTGGGCAGGTTAATCAAGTGCTCAGTAGAACACAGAGGTAGAACCTCCTCGAACGGGTTGTGGTCTCGAATCTGATGCTCTTTCAGTTGACCTGAAAAATATTATACGTATTAATGTGTGTATTGAACTCATTTTATTGTAAATTAAACTAATATTTTTCGGATATACTACGCTACTTGATTTTTGATAAAAACTACATACTCCCGACGTTTCGGCTACTTTTCAGCAAACGTGATCACGGGCAGACGAGATGTGAGCGTTTATTTATATTGTACATATAATGAGACTAGTAAACCCGGCGGACTCCGTTTCGTCACCAGGCTTCGTTTTATGTAGCATTTCGTTTGGTGATTAAAAGATGAAGAATTTTTTATTGTTTTATATTTGAAAAGGAAAATTTTAATTTCGTTTCACAACAGTAATGAATTCATTTCGATTACAGAAATGTAGTGTTATTTAGTTGAACTTCTCTAAGTAAATAAAAGTGAATCCAAAGTAGATACCGTAGAATCGAAGCGTTATACGTGTCAGTAAATTATCCGTTACATTGAAGTGGTCCTTTGTAAACCACATTTTTTTGTTTTTTGGTCTAACGTTAACACAAATAAAGCGGATGGTTTCCGAACTCCTGAACACGCAAAGTATAACTGCCCATGTGAAAAACAATGATTTTCTAAATTTATCCCGCAAATACTAAATGGTTTTAAGAGTTTAAACTACAAACACAATACCGGTTTGTCACATGAAATTACCAGAGCAGAAAACAATGAGTAGCCTTCAAACAATGTATCATGCACCGGCACCATCTACTTAAAATATGCAAACGAATGCAAAATCGTGGAAATCGGTTCGTTCGTTCTGGAGTTATAGCGTCAGGAAGGAAAACCGGACTTATTTTTATACAGTAGATTTAAGACTTGCGAGTATTAATTTCAATGAAAGTAATATTTTCGGAATACTTTGCGTATTTTATTATTTTTAAAAACACCACACTCCCGACAACTCGTCTGCCTTAATCAAGGTTGCTGACAAGTAACCGAAACGTCGGGTGTATATATAATAGTTTTTTAAATAATAAAATACGCGACACAATCCGAAAATATTAGTTTCATCTGTTTATATAGTACTTGCAGTTGTATTATTCACCGAGACGTACGAATCTCAGCACACATCTCGTACATTTAATCTCCAGCTCCTTGTCCTGGTGTTGTTTGAGATGGTCCATGTAGAGGAGCACGTTGGCCGTCAGCTCACAGCCTTCAGCGTACACTGGAATCATCTGAAGACAGATATACGATGATTTTAATTTCTTCTACGTAGTATACTATTTGATGTGACCTCTTAAAATTAATATTGAAACTGAAATAAATGAATTCCTCCTTACGAAACGCATGTTTATTTAAGCCGTTTTTAAATTACTTTAAGAGTTTTGAATACAGAGCAAATATGTTCTATAAAATTGTTATTAAGACATGAAAATTTTATTTTGATTTTATGTGACATGAAAATTTGGTTTATTTTGTTAAATCTAGGCACTATTTAAGCTTATTGAGCTATCGTGCCTCGCGCCTGAGCGGCAAATGTCATAATATATTATAATATAATCTCAAAACAGTATGAGTAATCACTAGTAGATACTCACAGGCTCTACTTCATCAGCAGGTTTTGGTTCTTCCCTGACGGTGTTGGCTCGTGCAAGTTCCTCAGTTAAGTACGCGCTTGTGTGTTGTGTCACGAGGAGATGAGATAGAATGTCCGTGCCTGGAGTAATATTATATTAGAACAACAAAGTTTTTCATACAGAATTGCAAATATTTACGAACTGTATACAATTTTTGCGTCGTGACAATAAAATCTGTTAATACTACATACTTGTTTCATTTAATGATGCCGTCTGGGGATCAAAATATTAATATTTTATTAGTTACTATAGTCATTGGGTATTTGTATATTTTATATTGATCTATACATGCTGCTGGTCTAACAGTTACATAAATAGTTATAAAATTTATAAAAGAAAATGAAAATATATTATATTAATTGATATCCTATAAACAGTGTAAACTGACTTATGTCTGTAGAGTATTCGCAGACGCAGTATAGCGTGGGAGCGGGTCTAGGAGCGGCCTCCAGTGAAAGTGAGCCGGCGCAATATCCACTGTGTCTCAACATCGCTCGGTAACATGATGTAGCATATGGACACTTGCTGCGCGACGTGCGACCGCTGTATATGGAGAATATTAAAATTATACTTTAGTATGTATTAAACATTTGTTATATTATTTATCTAATCTTTCTTCATTAGATAATATAGAAATATTAAAAATATGATATCACAATATAATAAGGGCAACTAAAATAACATTTTTTTTTTGTAAAAGTTAATGCGTGTTTTCAACACGATAAAGGAAAAACTACGTCTCTTTACTGACATTCAATAAATCTGATTGTATTCAATGTTTGCAGCGTCGTTTTATCAAGTGGTTATACTAACAGGAAGTGTTTGTCACTGTCAAGCGGCGTGTCACCCTCGCGACATAGAAGACCCTCTTGTATGACCAACGTGACACCTTCATACGTGTCGCTGATGGCGTGATACGCGACGTCCTTGATGGGAGGGCGGGCTTTGTTCTGAAAATAATATATTATTATATAATTGCAGTTTGTTAATTGTAGATAAATAAGTAGCAGTATATACAAGTAGCAGTAGAGTTATATGACTCACATACCTTGGGCAGGTTAATCAAGTGCTCAGTAGAACACAGAGGTAGAACCTCCTCGAACGGGTTGTGGTCTCGAATCTGATGCTCTTTCAGTTGACCTGAAAAATATTATACGTATTAATGTGTGTATTGAACTCATTTTATTGTAAATTAAACTAATATTTTTCGGATATACTACGCTACTTGATTTTTGATAAAAACTACATACTCCCGACGTTTCGGCTACTTTTCAGCAAACGTGATCACGGGCATACGAGATGTGAGCGTTTATTTATATTGTACATATAATGAGACTAGTAAACCCGGCGGACTCCGTTTCGTCACCAGGCTTCGTTTTATGTAGCATTTCGTTTGGTGATTAAAAGATGAAGAATTTTTTATTGTTTTATATTTGAAAAGGAAAATTTTAATTTCGTTTCACAACAGTAATGAATTCATTTCGATTACAGAAATGTAGTGTTATTTAGTTGAACTTCTCTAAGTAAATAAAAGTGAATCCAAAGTAGATACCGTAGAATCAAAGCGTTATACGTGTCAGTAAATTATCCGTTACATTGAAGTGGTCCTTTGTAAACCACATTTTTTGTTTTTTGGTCTAACGCAGTGATTCCCAAAGTGGTCCAGGTGGACCCCCAGGGGTCCACGGGAGACTTGCTGGGGGTCTACGTAGGCGTGAACAAAAAATGGGGGTCCACGAAAATTTATCTGCTTTTGATAGTAAAGAGTAAAAATGTAAGCATAGTTTTTATAAGGGCCTACCTACATTGTTTTAAGTACCTAACTAAGCAGATAATATTTTAATAAGGCAAGCGACTGTTACTTGTCCAAACTTGCGTATTCGATATTACGTACAATTTCGTGTACACACTTGCAAAGCGCTATCCGCCCGACAATGCTTAATGCTTGTTCAGACATGAACTTGATCACAACTATAAATACTTGATGCCAAAGGCAAACACTCATTCATTTGTGTCCAAAATTACAAAAATTTTATTTTACCTATCGGAATATAGAGACAGAACTCAGAAGTGACACAATTTTTATTTTTTGGCGAATTTAAGAATGTGGTAGAAATGTAGCAGCAGGGGGTCCACCAAAACCAATAAAATTTTGAAAGTGGTCCACGAGAAAAATAAGTTTGGGGACTACAGGTCTAGATTCACAATTTTGTCCGCTGGACAATGTTGTTTCATTAATTTTTAATTTATTAGTAGTTGTTTTTTTTCGACATTAGATTTGACAACTAACTAATGAAACGGGGCTCTCTGATTGGTCGGTAAACTGTTCATATAATTTTTTCGCCATTTTATTATTATTAAATATTGTCATTTGTCTTTCTAACTTCTAAGAACACGTGAATAGGTTTTAATTAGTTTATTAGTAAACAGTGCATTAATTTATTAACAGTGGATTAATTTATTAACAGTTGATTAATTTATTAACAGTTGATTAATTTATTAACAGTTGATTAATTTATAAACAGTGGATTTACTAACAGTTGATTAATTTATTAACAGCTGATTTACTAACAGTTGATTAATTTATTAACAGTTGATTAATTTATTAACAGTGGATTAATTTATTAACAGTTGATTAATTTATTAACAGTTGATTAATTTATTAACAGTGGATTAATTTATTAACAGTGGATTTACTAACAGTTGATTAATTTATTTATAGTTGATTAATTTATTAACAGTGGATTAATTTATTAACAGTTGATTAATTTATTAACAGTTGATTAATTAATTAACAGTTGATTAATTTATTAACAGTGGATTTACTAACAGTTGATTAATTTATTAACAATGGGTTAATTTATTAACAGTGGATTAATTTATTAACAGTTGATTAATTTATTAACAGTGGATTTACTAACAGTGGATTAATTTATTAACAGTTGATTAATTTATTAACAGTGGATTTACTTACAGTTGATTAATTTATTAACAGTTGATTAATTTATTAATACTTGATTAATTTATTAACAGTTGATTAATTTATTAACAGTTGATTAATTTATTAACAGTTGATTAATTTATAAACAGTTGATTAATTTATTAACAGTTGATTAATTTATAAACAATTGATTAATTTATTAACAGTGGATAAATTTATTAACAGTGGATTTACTAACAGTTGATTAATTTATTAACAGTTGATTAATTTATTAACAGTGGATTTACTAACAGTTGATTAATTTATTAACAGTTGATTAATTTATTAACAGTGGATTAATTTATTAACAGTGGATAAATTTATTAACAGTGGATTTACTAACAGTTGATTAATTTATTAACAGTTGATTAATTTATTAACAGTGGATTTACTAACAGTTGATTAATTTATTAACAGTGGATTAATTTATTAACAGTTGATTAATTTATTAACAGAGGATTAATTTATAAACAGAGGATTAATTTATTAACAGTGGATTTACTAACAGTTGATTAATTTATTAACAGTTGATTAATTTATTAACAGTGGATAAATTTATTAACAGTGGATTTACTAACAGTTGATTAATTTATTAACAGTTGATTAATTTATTAACAGTTGATTAATTTATTAACAGTGGATTTACTAACAGTTGATTAATTTATTAACAATGGGTTAATTTATTAACAGTGGATTAATTTATTAACAGTTGATTAATTTATTAACAGTGGATTAATTTATTAACAGTTGATTAATTTATTAACAGTGGATTTACTAACAGTGGATTAATTTATTAACAGTTGATTAATTTATTTACAGTGGATTTACTAACAGTTGATTAATTTATTAACAGTTGATTAATTTATTAACACTTGATTAATTTATTAACAGTTGATTAAATTATTAACAGTTGATTAATTTATTAACAGTTGATTAATTTATAAACAGTTGATTAATTTATTAACAGTTGATTAATTTATAAACAGTTGATTAATTTATTAACAGTGGATAAATTTATTAACAGTGGATTTACTAACAGTTGATTAATTTATTAACAGTTGATTAATTTATTAACAGTGGATTTACTAACAGTTGATTAATTTATTAACAGTGGATTAATTTATTAACAGTTGATTAATTTATTAACAGAGGATTAATTTATTAACAGAGGATTAATTTATTAACAGTGGATTTACTAACAGTTGATTAATTTATTAACAGCTGATTTACTAACAGTTGATTAATTTATTAAGAGTTGATTAATTTATAAACAGAGGATTAATTTATTAACAGTGGATTTACTAACAGTTGATTAATTTATTAACAGTGGATTAATTTATTAACAGTTGATTAATTTATTAACAGTTGATTAATTTATTAACAGTGGATTTACTAACAGTTGATTAATTTATTAACAGTTGATTAATTTATTAACAGTGGATTAATTTATTAACAGTTGATTAATTTATAAACAGTTGATTAATTTATTAACAGTTGATTAATTTATTAACAGTTGATTAATTTATTAACAGAGGATTAATTTATTAACAAAGGATTTACTAACAGTTGATTAATTTATTAACAGTGGATTAATTTATTAACAGTTGATTAATTTATTAACAGTGGATTTACTAACAGTTGATTAATTTATTAACGATAATAATGAAAGTTAGAGAATGATAAATAATCATTGGGACTCGACACTAGAAGAGGCTCGACATAGTAGATCAGCAGCTAAGGTGAGAGATCTTTTGCCATTCTCATAGCGACGTGTGGTCTCTCAAATCCTCAGATATTATGGGAAAAGTCCCAAAATGATATGTCTGACTATATTTTGAACAGACTACAACAAAATAATCCCAATGTCACATATTATTATTTAGTTTATAACAAGGCGCTAACTAAGATTCAAGACCAAGTGATGGCTATATCTGGGAAGACATTATCAGATTTTGAAATGAACCGGCCACAAGGAATCGGAGAAGTCAATAGTGATTTAATAAGAGAACTGGACTACAATGTCTCTTCTTTACAGCAACAAATATCAGAGTCTGTTCCTCGATTGAACACGGAACAAAAATTAGTTTATGATATTGTTGTGCAAAGAATCGATAATGGTGAGGATGGATTGTTTTTCTTAGATGCGCCAGGAGGCACTAGGAAAACTATTCAATAAATTTACTTTTAGCCCAAATCCGAAAAGACAAAGGAATAGCTGTTGCCGTAGCTTCCTCTGGGATTGCGGCGACGGTGCTCGATGGAGGCCGCATGGCACATTCAGTACTTAAACTCCCATTAAATTCCAGTTTGTAACATTACAAAAAACAGCGATAGAAAGCGATCGAAAACAGCGAATGGGCAGATAGCTGCTTGCCATCTTTTCTATGTTCGGAGCCTCAGTGACCCTTATCCCTTACGTAGGCGTGAACAAAAAATGGGGGTCCACGAAAATTTATCTGCTTTTGATAGTAAAGAGCAAAAATGTAAGCATAGTTTTTATAAGGGCCTACCTACATTGTTTTAAGTACCTAACTAAGCAGATAATATTTTAATAAGGCAAGCGACTGTTACTTGACCAAACTTGCGTATTCGATATTACGTACAATTTCGTGTACAGACTTGCAAAGCGCTATCCGCCCGACAATGCTTGATGCTTGTTCAGACATGACCTTGATCACCACTATAAATACTTGATGCCAAAGGCAAACACTCATTCATTTGTTTCCAAAATTTCTAAAATTTTATTTTAACTTTCGGAATATAGAGACAGAACTCAGAAGTGACACAATTTTTATTTTTTGGCGAATTTAAGAATGTGGTAGAAATGTAGCAGGAGGGGGTCCACCGAAACCAGTAAAATTTTGAAAGTGGTCCACGAGAAAAATAAGTTTGGGGACTACTGGTCTAACGTTAACACAAATAAAGCGGATGGTTTCCGAACTCCTGAACACGCAAAGTATAACTGCCCATGTGAAAAACAATAATTTTCTAAATTTATCCCGCAAATACTAAATGGTTTTAAGAGTTTAAACTACAAACACAATACCGGTTTGTCACATGAAATTACCAGAGCAGAAAACAATGAGTAGCCTTCAAACAATGTATCATGCACCGGCACCATCTACTTAAAATATGCAAACGAATGCAAAATCGTGGAAATCGGTTCGTTCGTTCTGGAGTTATAGCGTCAGGAAGGAAAACCGGACTTATTTTTATACAGTAGATTTAAGACTTACGAGTATTAATTTCAATGAAAGTAATATTTTCGGAATACTTTGCGTATTTTATTATTTTTAAAAACACCACACTCCCGACAACTCGTCTGCCTTAATCATGGTTGCTGACAAGTAACCGAAACGTCGGGTGTATATATAATAGTTTTTTAAATAATAAAATACGCGACACAATTCGAAAATATTAGTTTCATCTGTTTATATAGTACTTGCAGTTGTATTATTCACCGAGACGTACGAATCTCAGCACACATCTCGTTCATTTAATCTCCAGCTCCTTGTCCTGGTGTTGTTTGAGATGGTCCATGTAGAGGAGCACGTTGGCCGTCAGCTCACAGCCTTCAGCGTACACTGGAATCATCTGAAGACAGATATACGATGATTTTAATTTCTTCTACGTAGTATACTATTTGATGTGACCTCTTAAAATTAATATTGAAACTGAAATAAATGAATTCCTCCTTACGAAACGCATGTTTATTTAAGCCGTTTTTAAATTACTTTAAGAGTTTTGAATACAGAGCAAATATGTTCTATAAAATTGTTATTAAGACATGAAAATTTTATTTTGATTTTATGTGACATGAAAATTTGGTTTATTTTGTTAAATCTAGGCACTATTTAAGCTTATTGAGCTATCGTGCCTCGCGCCTGAGCGGCAAATGTCATAATATATTATAATATAATCTCAAAACAGTATGAGTAATCACTAGTAGATACTCACAGGCTCTACTTCATCAGCAGGTTTTGGTTCTTCCCTGACGGTGTTGGCTCGTGCAAGTTCCTCAGTTAAGTACGCGCTTGTGTGTTGTGTCACGAGGAGATGAGATAGAATGTCCGTGCCTGGAGTAATATTATATTAGAACAACAAAGTTTTTCATACAGAATTGCAAATATTTACGAACTGTATACAATTTTTGCGTCGTGACAATAAAATCTGTTAATACTACATACTTGTTTCATTCAATGATGCCGTCTGGGGATTAAAATATTAATATTTTATAAGTTACTATAGTCATTGGGTATTTGTATATTTTATATTGATCTATACATGCTGCTGGTCTAACAGTTACATAAATAGTTATAAAATTTATAAAAGAAAATGAAAATATATTATATTAATTGATATCCTATAAACAGTGTAAACTGACTTATGTCTGTAGAGTATTCGCAGACGCAGTATAGCGTGGGAGCGGGTCTAGGAGCGGCCTCCAGTGAAAGTGAGCCGGCGCAATATCCACTGTGTCTCAACATCGCTCGGTAACATGATGTAGCATATGGACACTTGCTGCGCGACGTGCGACCGCTGTATATGATACTGTGAATATTAAAATTATACTTTAGTATGTATTAAACATTTGGTATATTATTTATATAATCTTTCTTCATTAGAAAATGTTTGTCACTGTCAAACGGCGTGTCACACTCGCGACACAGAAGACCCTCTTGTATGACCAACGTGACACCTTCATACGTGTCGCTGATGGCGTGACACGCGACGTCCTTGATGGGAGGGCGGGCTTTGTTCTGAAAATAATATATTATTATATAATTGCAGTTTGTTAATTGTAGATAAATAAGTAGCAGTATATACAAGTAGCAGTAGAGTTATATGACTCACATACCTTGGGCAGGTTAATCAAGTGCTCAGTAGAACACAGAGGTAGAACCTCCTCGAACGGGTTGTGGTCTCGAATCTGATGCTCTTTCAGTTGACCTGAAAAATATTATACGTATTAATGTGTGTATTGAACTCATTTTATTGTAAATTAAACTTATATTTTTCGGATATACTACGCTACTTGATTTTTGATAAAAACTAAATACTCCCGACGTTTCGGCTACTTTTCAGCAACCGTGATCACGGACAGACGAGATATGAGCGTTTATTTATATTGTATAATGAGACTCGTAAACCCGGCGGACTCCGTTTCGTCACTAGGCTTCGTTTTATGTAACATTTCGTTTGGTGATTAAAAGATGAAGAATTTTTTATTGTTTTATATTTGAAAAGGAAAATTTTAATTTCCTTTCACAACAGTAATGAATTCATTTCGATTACAGAAATGTAGTGTTATTGAGTTGAACTTCTCTAAGACTTTTAGTGAGACTAACGAACAGCAATTCATTTATATATATACGTAGAAAGATATCAATATATAGATAGATAAAGATTGAGTAAAATATGAATATCTCATTTAATATTTAAAAGTAAAGAAAAGTATTAAGAAAAATATTTTTAAAACGGACGTGGCCATCAGATTCCAAGGCCATAAATTGAAACGGTTCAGTTAACGTGAACATCGAGAAGTAGTACCCTTCTTTATAGCCTTCAATATAGTGACTTTCGCGTAAATTGAGAAGCTTAGAAATGTCCCCTTAACGTCGACTAACTATTTATTAAACTTACTCACTTATTAAAAGATAAGATTAACAGTTTCTTTTCTCGTCCCAAACGTATTATTATGTAATGTAAATTGAAACTCAGATTATTTAGGTTCTATCACATATAACCATAAGTTTGAATTTCAATTGATAAATTAAAATATTATGAGAATAATCATGATTAATGTAAATGTTAGAAATAAAATACAATATTACATATGTTAAAGTGATAAAAATCTAAATAATATTCCGAAAAAATATATATTACTTGTTTACATTAAAAAAATGGTGGTTTCGAATATGGGTTTTTTAAAAAGTATGTGTAATTAATTTTGACCTGTTTTTTTATTAACTAGGGTAAGATTTTTCGTTTTTATACAATAATGTAATAATTAAAATAGAAATTTTTAATAATTCATGAAAAAATTATTGGCCAAAGTCACATGTATGAAACTACGTAATATAGCTTTGGAATGATATTCAAAAATTGGAAATGTCAGCGAACAATTGATTACAAACAAATGGAATTAAATGTAATGAAAAAGAAGAAATAAGCTTAATTGAATTAAAATCAAAAGTATTTTGTAGTTGTTCCTTCAAAAGTTAAACAACTTGCTTATTAAATTTCATAAAAAAAACAATTGGATGCAGAAATAAAAATTATGTATAATTTGTTTCAATACTATAACAAATATTTTAAAGGTTGATAAATATTTTAAAGTATTTTAAAAATGAATTTCATCTCATCTTCCCGCTAACGAGTTTAATAAAAAGTTATTTATTCTATAAAATCAGACTACATAAGAGAACGTGACTAAAGAGCATAAAACATAAAAGGTAATTCAGCGGATCCTTAAAAAACTATCTCATTAAAGTAGTATCTCAAACGTCATGGCATTTTTATTATAATAAATTTGTGATTCAGAACTCTATATGTAGGTGATTTAACGATGAATATATTGACAATTTTTGTTAAAAAAAATTATAAAAAGGATTTCTATGGCTTTTTGCCTATTTGTTTCTGATTAAATTACAAAATATCAATTCAAATAAGTAAATAATAGATTTTATAATACAACTAGCTTTCCGCCCGCAGCTTCGCCCGCTTGGAGTTCCCTTGTATCGTGTTTTCAAGAGAACCTTTCAAAAGTCTGGGATAAAAACTATCCCATGATCTTTCTCAAAGTCAACTCTATCTCTGTACCAAATTTCATGAAAATCAGTTCAGTGGTTTAGGCGTGAAAGCGTAACAGAGAGACAGACAGACAGAGCTACTTTAACATTTATAATATTAGTAGGGATACTTAATGTCCGAATTCTTTAAACAAGCTTTCATATGACAACATAATTAAGTAGCAACAATTTTAGGACTGTAGTGACTTCCTCGGCTTTGTAAAGCAGATCGTCCGTAAATCTGACAGGAGTGGGAAAAGACTGAACTCTTAAAATCAATTATTACAGTTCCTTAATATATTTACAATGATTAATTAAATAATTGTATCATGAACAATAGTTAATTTTAAATGTAATTTAACAGTAGAAAGTTTGTGTCTTATATATTTCTTATATTAACGATGTAATTCTTTTCGCCGTATAAAATTAATGACTTGAAACTAACGGCTTGAACCCAATACTTCTATTGAATAATTATCACTCAAGTCTTAAAATAACAAGAGTTACGAAAAATTTTTTTACGATATAGTTTGTATTGAAAAATATCGAATAAACAGGATTTTTTTAAATAAAATTATGAAATTTTTCAGAATCTTCTAAAGATGGAACCAACAATGTATATTGCCTTCTTTTATCGTGCCCAAGGACATGTGTCGCGTATAACATTAAAGGCGTTATTTCATTTTAATACTTCTAACAAAGGACGTGTCATTGACTTGTCTACTCAATTTGATTGTTATTTCGTTTTTGACATAGGAAAAGAAAAATATACTTTCTCTAAAGTAATACAACGAAAACGAAACATTGCATTAGTTTTGAATTAAAGAATTGAATTTTGTCCAACAATCTTAATTGATTAAAAAGATTTTTAAGAATGATGTGATTAAAGAGATTATATTAAATATTCTATGAAACGTTTTTAATTACTGTGATATAATTGACAATGTATAGAAAAAGTGTTACTTATGTTACTTATGTAGTTCGATTAACCGTTTACTTCTAAGTAGGCATCAAACATATTTTTTATTTTATTTTATTTATATTGAGACTCACTCATTAAACTTCTCGTTTTGTTTCCCTTTGTTTAACCAGGACGCTTAAGATATTCATCGAAATAATTTATTTCGCCTATTCAAAGATCTTATTTAAAATAAAAATTACTATACGAACTTTTCTATCACATTAGCTTCGAAATTTTAATTAAAGAAATAAAAATAATCTACATAATTTACTTGAATTGTACTTGAACCTATCACGTCCATACATCATAGTGATAGTGGCTCAAAGCAATTTCTTAACGTCGCACTTTATTAATAATGTAAAGATATCTTGAACAAGAACGGAGTTTTCCTATGGCAATCAAGTTCAAGTGACTTGTTTTTACTTTATAACAAATAGCAACATGTAAAGAAGAACAAAATAACTAACGATCAATTATGAAATAAACTATTGAAGACACAGTTATTTTCATGAATGTTATCATAAGAACCTGACAATGTTATAAAATACATAGTATTTAATGAAAATAACAATAGTATTAACTCAAATATAAAGAACTCGTTAATAATAAAGTACCATTGTTGTATTTTATATTATAACGTATGTATATATAAAAATATGAAACCATATAATATTATGGAATTCATTAATATTAGATTTAACAATACGAGTATGGATTTAAGACTATGAAGGCAGATAATTTTAAAGATTTTTTTTATAGTACCCAAAGGGTCAAACCGTCGACGTACGAGTATATTCATGATTAAAATATTTTTAATCATGAACATACGTAAAAATTTACAAAAATAGTTCTCGGTATTTCTTCTCCATTTAATCTTTATATTTTAACCAATCATTCGCTTTAGCAAAGGGCATGCATGACTACATATAAATATGTCCTCAGCGACTTTCATAATGTTAAGAATAGCTTATAAAAGTACTGTCTTTACTCACAACAATAACTTCTAGCATTATTTAAAACGACCATGAATAGAAGAAAATTCCATACAAATTTAGGGAATTCAAAAACACGTTAATTTATATATGAAAATACTTAGAATATATGTTATTATTTTTTAGATATTTGAAGATTGTTTGTATTAAAATTGTTGTAATACCTACCTAAGTCTTGCCAAATTAATGCCAATGTAATAATTAAATTCTTATTATAGTTTAAATGTTAAATATCATGAAACTTGATTGTTTTTGTAAAACTTTACTTACTATATATATTTATTTTAAATGAGCACTAAACAGTATGAACTCTTATTTAGAGTAATGTTTATGTGCAGGCAACTAACGTAACGTGTGGCTCGCCATGATATACGACTGTTTAAATTTTATACAAATTATACAAATTTAAACCTTTTATTTATAAAGTCCCGTCATTCTTACTTGTATTAAATGTTTTATATCATCAACAGTGCAAATAAAGGTTTAACAAATGCATTTTTTTGCCGATTTTCATTTAACCACTCTACAGTTATGTATATATATGCATCTTAACATAATTAAATACATATTTACGTAGTTTTAAGGAAAATCTATTTTACAGCCGGTGTGAATTTGCAATTTTTTGAAATTGTGTTGTTTTTGTCGAATATAATTATCTTAAACATATTTATTTAATTTGTAAAAAGTATTAAATGATAAAACTATAATATTGTAGGAATATTGGAGAGTATAAAAGGGGCGAGCCATATATGTATAAGAATTTGTCAAAGAATATCAGGGTTCTTTTCTCGTTCAAAACGCGAGTTGGTATGATAGTTTTATCAATCGCAGATTTTCGGTGTGTTTAAATCTTTCTTTTGGGATATATTCAAAATATGTTTTCAAGATAGCTTTAAATCAAGAATATTTATTGTTATTACTTAATTTTTTAGCTTACAACTGCGGTTCTCCTAAAACTAATATTAATACCTATATATTTCGAAAGTGTGTAACTGTTGTTGTGTCGTTATGTGTTGTTGCAGTAAACAGTGCCAAGACTTTATCCGCTGTCTACTATATGAGATTCATGTAAACCGATTATTCGGGAGAGTTGATGAAACGATTTTTAAGGGAGAAGTTTTAGGTGCTAAACTGAAACACGGCGAGGAGAAAAGTGAGCTGTTTGGACATCAATCAACTCCTGTTTAATTTTTTAGAATATGTCAATTGATGAGTATTGGAAATAACAAAAGAAAAGAAGATTTCCAGCTAATTAAATATATCCTCGTATTTTGCTATGGTTTATAAATTATAAAATCTTTTTACAGGTAGTGGCTATCTATTTGCAAAACATACACTCTTCGTTGTAGGCTTTTGATCTATTTATTGGAACTATATTTTACTAAAGCAATATGTTGAAGTAAAAAATATTATTCACAGATTTTTACAAAATTCTAATGTTTATAAAAGATTGTCTCTGAATTTAACACTAAAATATTTCAAACGTTTCCATAATTATTGCACTAATCTTCTATTTGTAGCAATACAATATTTCATGCAACCTCAGCATTATTTATTTGAATTTTATAATCAATAAATTAAAATAAAATATTTGAAAGAAATTATATTATTTTTATAGATTATACTGATTATTGATTAAGATATAAAATATGAAATAATTATAGCTGTGGGTGATATTCTTATTTAGCAAAATTTTTCAGAAGTGGCATAATTTCGGATTCTTTAAATAATGAACGAGCATAACAGAGACAGCGAATATAGAAATGAAATACAGACTTCTACAATTAAAAACAATTGGATATACATAATATTAAGATAAATATTTTATAATAGTATTACCAATTTTCACATAATCACAAACAAATTTTTGTAAATATATATTTCAATGAAAAATAGTGAAATGTCGGAAAAGGATACAAAAAGATGTATTGAGTCATCTGGACTTTATCAGCCGACTTTCTTTTTAAATTCAGTTTGAATGCTTAAACCCGTAAATCTAAAGTCAATAAAAAAGTAACAAAGACTAAAGGTAATAATACTTCAGATGAACTGGATACTAGAAATTCATCGACATTAGCTATTGAAACAAATGATGATCACAATTCCATTCGCTAAGTGTGCAAAGCTCTTAGAATCCCGTAGTTTTGCATGTTTTGCTTACCTTCCCCGAAAAATAAAAATTAATTTCAATACGCTGTCCTATTTAGCACACAAACTAGGTGAAATATCATCGAATTCTCGAAACTAATACAATTATATACTAGATTAAAATTTTATAGTTAAATGTTATGTTGATATTAAAATAAAATGTAACATTATAAAGCGTGGTGCAATAAATGATTACTATAACTGAAAAACGATTGATATGAAAGAATTTTTGTTGCGACAGAAATATATGAAGACTAGCTTCCGCCCGCAGATTCGCCCGCGTGGAGTTCGGTTATATCGCGTTTATAAGAGAACCTTTCAAAAGTCTGGGATAAAAACTATCCTATGTTCTTTCTCAAGGTCAACTCCATCTCTGTACCAAATTTCATTAAAATCAGTTCTGTGGTTTAGGCGTGAAAGCGTAACAGACAGACAGGCAGACAGAGTTACTTCCGCATTTATAATATTAGTAAGGATAGTTGAATATGTCCAATATTTAATGGTAAACGTGGATTAAATAAATAACATCAGTTATGGAAAATTTGGCCAGAAAATTATTTTTCATGAATTTTCAAACGATTAATTCGATAAGGTATTAAAATTTAATTAAAAGTGTGACAAGCACGAAGAAATGTTAAATGCATAAAAAGCATAAATCCTCAAGAACCTCTGCCTTTTGTGTTGGCATAAATTAAACCAAACGATCATTAAAGGTTGTTCTCGTAATTGTTTTCATTACTTCTACAATATAAAATCCTACTAAAATCCTTAACGAGAAAACCTATGAATAAATGCACTATGCAATAATTACTGTGAAAAAACTTTTCTTCAGGCGATAAGTGTATAAAAATGTACTTACGTCGTAAACGATGTGGTGACGAACAATATTCATCTGAAAGTAAATATTTTTATTAATTCATAGAACGGTTCATTACGATTATATTACGCCATAAAAAAAATATAATATTTTTTGAAACACCTATCCTAAAAAACTTTAAATTTACAAATATATTTTCGCTATGCAGTCATAAACGCCGTCCGCCATGATGGTCTACTAATTATCTGTGCCGTGACGTAATATTCTTGTAAACAATACGAGTGACTATCATAACCTGTTTATCGGAATTCAAAACCATGGCTTCGAAAGGATTACATGATAAAATATAGTAGTTATCACTATTATATCCTGCGGGAATGTAAGAATGCATCAATAAAGAACCCAGAAAAGTTATGGATTAAAGTACCCAGTGTTGAGAATATGTGTAATACCTGATTACAACTAGCTAAAAAAATACTGTAACTCTGTCAGTCGAACAGAAGTGTACTTCTGTGAACATCACTTCAATGTAAGTTAAAGAAACTTACACCAAATATTTTTTTGTAATTTTCACTTTAAACTATAATGTATTAATATTTTTTCTTTCTAAATAAAGTTTCAGTAAGCGACTATGCGTAGTCAATTGCCCACGTGTTAACATTGGTTCTGTTTTTATTTTAGCTTGAAAGTGACGTGGAAAATTATAAACAATATAAAACAATGGGTTCAGTTAAAAGAATCAGAATGAAAACTAATTGTGTTCCAACTCGATTTAGTTGTCAAAAGGAGAGCAAACGTTTGGTAACAAGTGATGAGGATGTTGTCAAGAGAAGAGTATACTTCATTGAACAATCGTTTTTTCTTTTTACGTGGAATACCTAAATATGTAATTATCAAGGCGTATAAATGAAGAACTACGAATAACCTAAAACTAGCGTTTGACATTATGTTGTTTACAATATATTGACGTAGAAACATGGCGGACGGTGTTTTCAATCAAAAGAAAAAAAAATCACGAGTTTCGGTTGAATTTTTATAGCAATCCTTTATATCTACCTAATATTTTTTGAAGTTAATATATTTCGGACCCTTGTACGGAATAACATTTGAATTAAAAGTTATTTTTATAAATGGTGACTTGAGGCAACTTGCCTATATCCGTAAAAATCCGGCAGAAGAATAGACAGAAGATACAAACGAGTTAATCATCATATCAGGTTAGTTTTATTTAGATTAGTGTTAATTTTTTTTTAAATCTCATTTTCCACAATAGGTACTAGAGACCAATTAAATTAATAATTAAACTAATCTTCTTACGGTCGTGGTACGTACGCTGTATATTATATATATGAAGAAAAGGAATGAACATCTTTGTATCGGTAAAATATTGTATAACGAGTGACGCTTCTGACTCCGCGGAACGAACACCAAGCCGTGTGAACCAGAAGATTCCACATACCACACAAGCAATAGAATGCCATTGTCATCCTAACATCGGGGCAATCGTGTAGTCTTAAAAGTTTTAAAATGTAGGTAATTCGTATTTTAATATACATATAAGTATGTTTCTTAGTTTTCCTGGAACCTCTGGTTGCCACCCTATACATATAATCGCCGTGAAAAGTGTTTGGTTAAACTAAACTAATATTTTTATTGTCTTTAACGGACACACGAGATGTCTGCCGTGATCACGGTTACTGCAATTAAGTTATCGAAACGTCGGGAGTATGTAGTTTTTAAAATAATAAAATAAGCGAAGTAATCAGAAAATATTAATCTCATTTAAACATTGATAATCACCTTCGCGCAAAGTGTTACAGCAGTCCGATCAGAACGAACATCTATATACTTTATGAATCTCTCAACTAGGTACCTCTGTCCACGAAAGTACCTTACAAAGCGATTACGATCTGTTCATCACAGCTTTATAAAAGTTATTTAAATAGGAATATAAAATTATAAAAGTTATTTAAATATCCAGCAGAGATTCAAACATTCTTATTATCATTTGAAAAAAACAAACTAGGCAACAAAATAACTTATTTGTGTGTACACAACCTGCTAAATAATTAAAACTATCATAATACTTATTTTAAAACGAATAACATTACCTTTCTTTTAGTTCAATCTCAACTGGTCCCAACAGCTCACACACCTTGACTTTACACTTATTTTAATTTTATTACCAAACGACAATATTGAAAATCTACACACTCGTTACTAATTTCATTAAACACATCACAAGCACAGAACTCACAGCTATAATTTTCCATAATTCGTTAATAAATTAATCCACTGATTACTAATTAAAACGTATTCACTTGTGCTTAGAAAAACAAATGACAATATTGCATAATAATAAAATGGCGACAAAAGTATTAACAGTTTACCGACCAATCAGAGAGCCCCGTTTCGTTTGACAATTAACGGACTTTCTACAAACAATTCAAAATTTAAATCAACTTGCTTTCCGAACACTATGCATGTGTTAGTTTTACACACACGCACACAAACATTTCCTGTATACATACACGAGATTTGTAGAATGTCCTTGACACGTTTTGTATGGAAAATAATAATAGTCCGAGATCCTACTGCAGTATTTTTGCAATCATAGGTTATTTGTTTAAAACCAAATTTTTAATTTATATAATATAGTTAGGAGAACATAATATATTTACTAGGTTAATTTTTGCGAATACACCCTGGCTGCGAAGAGTTGCGGCTAGGTGCGTAATGGCAACCATGATTTTTTAGAATCTTCATATAAATTACTGTCATGTATAGTTTTCTTTATTTAATAAATAAATGAACGGAATTTTTCAAAAAAATAAATTAAAAATTATGGCGGCCAAATTTTGATAGGCAACCTAGTAAATATATTATGTTCTCCTAACTATAAATAAATATAAAAATTTGTTTTTAAACAAATAAGTGATGAACGCACCAATCCTACAGTGGGATCTTAGACTATAAACAGAGAGTGATTGTGCATACCGCCGCTCTGGCTGCATAGCGGCGCTAGCAGTTAGCAGCGGCTAATCGAAAATGTTTCGTTTTAGCATTGTAAGATGGCACTTATTAACAAATCATGAATCAAATGTCATTTTTAATGTCTGTTGACATTTGTATTTCGTACTGTATGATTAAAACTATGTAAGAATTAAACAATATAGGTTTAGTTTTTATATGCGTATGGTATGTAGTGCTTATTTGGAACTATGGTGTGCACGCCACTGGTATATAATGGTGATATTATGTTGTTATTTAAACTAAGTAATATTCATAATGACAATTTAAAAAAATAGGTGTAACTAGTAGACGTAATGAACGACGTGCATTACGTCAATAGGTACATGTAACATGTTATTCAATTACTGATATATTTCACAAAATTAAAGAGTAAAAACGTAAACAAAATGGTATACATATTTTTGAAAAATGAAATAACCTGTGTTGAAGGACGACAGAACTAAAACAAGAGTTACGTAACTACCAAAAAGGACACTGAACAGTAGAAAATAGACGAAGCCAGTGTAGATAGAACTCAAAACTATTTCAAACCTCTAAGTGTTTCCAAAGTTGTAGGAATTTATGACTTATATCTGTCGTATGATATAGGGGAGAGTTGATTATATCGTACTAGCATTTAAATCGTACCACTTCTAAATTTCCCATTTAATGAATATTTTTAGTTATTTTTCGACAGGACCCTACGCAAAGGGAGGGGGGTTAAGATCACGAAATAATATCTAAGAATTAAAGGAGATGGACTTTTGGGCCTAAAATGTAATGAGTTAATAATTGATTTAAAAAATTAGTTTATTTTTTGTATGAATTACCAAAAATCTGAATAAATTCTCAATCTACAGGGGGAGAAATATGCAAATAACTGTTTTTATGAAGTAATCGATGAACGATTAATTAAATAAAAAATGATTATTCGATTATTTAACTACAAAATAAAAAATTCACTCCTAGTTTTAAACTTATAGTAATTTCATTTAAACTACACCTTATATGTCTACAATTCAATAAAAATAACTTTTAATGATACACGTTGTATTCACATAATAATAATATTAAATACTATTTTAAAACATCCTTTTCGTTTATCGATTCCATTCGATTCGATTAGATCGAAATCATTTAGTATATAGTCAACATGACATTGACGCTTAACAATTACCACGCCAGATGCATTGTTATCTGCGTCTCACTAGTGACTTGTTTCGTGTTTTTCGATGCGTTTCGAGTGCTTTCCCGATCATTTTACGTTTTCAACGACCACTGCTTTGTTTATTACAGAGTCCGAACCCGCCTAAGGGCGGTTTCAGACTAGCGTTTTATACGCGCGTATGAGCTGGTTTTTGGAAGCGCATGTAGGCGCGTATAGGGGCGCCTTTTGGCACACGCTCAACTCGTACGAGCGTTGTCGCGCTTCTAAGCTCGTATAAGCGCGAGCCAAAAGGAATTTTTAAATCGTTTAGAATCACTTCGCAGTTCTGGGTAAAGTGTATTAAAGTGACCGGTTATCAGTCTTGATTCAACTATCGGTGACATCCAGCACTTTTTCCGTCGTCTCAGTCGACGGCGAATAAGTAACGCAAAAAGTAATGTTCCTTCGTCAGAATCCATGTTGATACTGACACGATACCACCGGTTCGAGCGAACACGCCGAAATATGCGCGTTTACGCGCGTCCGGTTTTTTGAAGCGCGTAATGTAGCGCGCGTGTAAGCGCGTATACTGAAACGACCGTATACGCGCTGAAAAAAACGCTAGTCTGAAATCGCCCTAACGTTTTACGACCCTTGATTGCACTTTGGACACCGACGATCGCCTGCTTGTTTGACTTGGAATTGTTAGTGGTACCTTAGCTGGGCAAGGATAAATAATATTATTTTTCCTTGCCCAGCTAAGCTTTATATAATATTATTGAAGAGGAATAAAATATTCTATTAATATTATTTCTTTTATTTTATGACTTTTATCACATAGTTCACACCTGTTCCTCGTAGAATTCCATACTTGTTACCGATAACTGTATGTCTTTGAGTCTTTCTTGCCTTGTTATAACTTATCAGATATTCTCGTCTAAATTAAATTATTATTTTTCACATACTTTTAAGTGTATTCATCTTACTCTTAAAGATAATGCAATATAACCTCACTTTTACTAAACCTCCTATAACTCAGCTATCTGATTGTCAATTTCTATAGAATTTTCAATATAGAAACGCTTAATTTTAAAGCTTTAATTGATACTTTTTTCATGTCTTTACATTTAGGGCCCAGAATTGTATGAAATACTTTCGATCTCCTTTCCTATTTTTTTTTTATTTGACGCATAAAATTGTAATATTTGTGTAAATAGCATTATAAAGTTTTCAGTTTTTCTGTAATGTATTTAGCATCAGTATTTTATAATACTTAATTATTTAATGTTACTTTTTAAAACAAAATGCAATCAATAAAAAGAAAAAATCTTGATTCGTAAAAAAAATATTCTGGTAACACTGCTACGCCGGGCACGTCACTCGTCACTCGTCAGTGACTGACGGTCAGTCCGCTTGGACTGTAGTTGTGTGACGTTTGTCCTTTATCGCTACGGCGACACTCGCACGCGCACTCTCGCTTACGAAATTTAATCTCCTGTATTAATAGCTTGTAAGTAGTTTAAATTTATGAATTAAGCAAGATTTAACTACTTGTAAGTAGTTAAATCTTGCTTAATTCGCTAAACACATAATACAATAAAATAATGATTCGTTGCTAAAATGAGGTATAGTTATAATATTTCATAGTTAGTATACATTCTTATTAAGAAAAGAAGATAATAATAATAATAACTTAAAATAATGAATTCCAAAGATTTTTCTTGCAAGGATACGCTTTTGTAGTCATATAATGGTTGTGTCCCTTTCTAATTTTATTGCATTACATTTGTTATCTTCTATAATATAATAAATTGTCTTTAGACTAATCTATGAAATGGAAACCGCGGAGAAAGGTATTATATGTACCTATTTCTTGACCATAAACTGTGCTGTTCAAGTAATGGCGGAGTCAATGAAAATAGACCTCGAGTTAGTACTAGATGCTTCGGTCTGATTACAACTATTTATTAATGTAATTAATAATTAACAGAAGTAACTTAAAATATAAATTGTCGAACGAAACCCTTTCATAAAGTGTAGTTGAAAACTGTAGAAAATTTTTATGATACAATAATGTAGACTACGTATAATAATTATGTGAATAATATATATTTTTACAGAAAGTCAAGGGATTTGCGGATCAATTATACGACATGTGGCAGGAACAAGGCACTGAGATTTATTGGGAGCAAAACTTCATTTGCCCCACTGAGGATCAATATAAAAAGATGACACGTATGAGTAATATATAACTTATACATCTTTCAAACCTCTACGTTTTAATAAATCTGTCCTATATAAATAAATATCGTTACTATCAAATGAACAAATATCTCACTGATAATATTATACATTAAACAGACTTTATAATTCCAACAAATTTAAATTTATCATAACAGTTTTAGAGAAATTTAATTGAAATGTGAATGTTTTTTCAATTAACGATGATCATTATAATTTTTATTCAGCTTCGACATGACTATTGTAATCTTCTTGTTTTTGTGTTCCTAATATAATTGATTTATATATATCATTTTCGAAAAAAAATTATATCATACTAGATTTCCCCCCGCAGCTTCGCTCGCGTGGAGTTCGGTTAAATCACGTTTATAAGAGAACCTTTCAGAAGTCTAGGATAAAAAGTATCCTATGTTCTTTCTCAAGGACAACTCTGTATCTGTAACAAATTTCATGAAAATCAGTTCAGTGGTTAAGGCGTGAAAGCGTAACAGACCGACAGACAGACAGAGTTACTTTCGCATTTATAATATTAGTAGGGATTCATTATGTGTATTACTATTCCAGTTAAACAGCAATGGCAGTTTCTGTGAAGATTTATCAGAAGGAAAGATCACGTTACCCATCATACACGCATCCAAAACATCAGTGTGAAGCGAAGTTTTACGTGAGTACACTAAACCTCAGTTACTAATTGTATACATACGAGAACGTATTTATGTGGATCAAACATTACAGTTTTATGTAACCCTTCGATAAATATGCAATCATTATTCTTTATAATTGCATCAGGTTATTTCATAAACTTGATGAGTTACATATCAATTGAAAGTTAAGAGTTTTGAGAACTTCGTGTAATTTATTTAATCTTTTCATGAGATCAGGTCCGCCTAGGAAGTTTCTTCCTTGATCCTCTGTTCCTAATACTTTATTGATGTTAATTTTTGTCATTATTTTGGTGTTTAGGAAATAAGTATAAACATAACTAAATGGTAATTCAGTGATAGTAAATTATTTCGTGATTATATTTTTATTATTTTCAGGTATCATAGGACAGCGTACCCGTGATATTGACTTGAAGAAGTACTGTATGTGTTTGTTGTAGAAGGCGGGCAGCATACAGTACACGAGAAACAGACTCAGTGAACTTGATAGAGAAGCTCGGGCTGAGGTGAATCAAGTATATACACATAGTATTCATTGAAGTATGGTTGTTTTAACTCGGCGGGAGGCGCACCCCATATACCAACACTGACTGTCGCTACTAGGTAAAAAATACCACAATAATATTAATGTAAGAACTAGAGTTATTTTATGGGTAATTAAATATAACCAATTTTTATTTTTTATATTATATTGTGTTACATTTTTAATTAAACAAGACAGTTGGAAACTAATAAACGCTTGGTATAATATGTAATATTTGAAATTTTAAAACATAGCCCAAAAGCTCAGCCATTTTGTGCACAAAACGAAATATTTGCTAGTGTGGCTGGAGGGCTCTTTCCTGTTGTTTATTCGGAATATTATTATTTTCTCGCCATTACCACCTAGTAAAAGTATTATTTTACTTTTCATAAATGTATGTAGGCAGGTTTAAGATTGTAGAACCGTCGAAAATCTGTCGAAAGGTATCTAAAACGGTGCTGCACAAAATTACTTAAAAAAATAAATATTTTCGAAAGTATACACTATGTGGTAAATTTTCCCCGGTAGCGCCTCCCGCCAAGTTAAATTGAAGTATACAACCTAGGTTTCTTACATATCGCCCGTTTAGGCGGAAACCCACTACTGGAAAAATGTTTGAATGATCTCAGTAGCTGGAGGGATGACGTAATGATCAAATAATTATTACACTATTTTGTTACACGGGACCCTATTAACCAATAATATTTAAAAGGTGTGGGGTACAAAGACTCGCAAGTCTTGAAAATATATTTTTGTTATATTGTTTATCCGATATTATAAGACATGAATATAAAAGCATTTTTTGTGTTTTTTTCTATTTCAAAATTATTCTAATTTATTCAAGCTTTATAGATGTACAAGGTTACAATTCTCCATAAATTTCCTATATAACAAGATCCTTCCCAATTTATAAAATGTAATTTATGAACGTTCTTGTCACAATAATCAAAGTGGACTAAATAAAATATATTCTTTCCTTTTATTTACAGAAAAAAATAATGTAAGTAATTGTGTCATGATTCTTAGTCATTAAAATCTAATGAGAAAAACAAGCACATGAATGAGTGATCAAGCTGTTAAAGTTTTATATTAATAAACAATTTTATATTATATACAAGGGCTATAATATAGATAAGAATTTAATCCAATACAAAAATACATAATTTTTTAAACAATTAATTTAATCATTATATTTTTGTTAGCAATATGTATTATTATATTAAGAATTGAGATAATATAACTACATATTTAGTGACAAATTTATATAAAGTAATAGCGCAGTATTTCATCAACCTCAAGTCTGAGTTTAAATGACAACAAAAAGGTAATCTTTCGTTTCAAATTAGAATTAATTCTCTTACTATACTGATGTGTTTTATGTTAGTATCAACGAGGATTGTATATTTAATCCCACAAGTAGTATTTAAATGTGTTTTCACATTTATCCGTACCTACATTATGAGTTAACATTTGAATGATAGTATTAATTTGATTAAAAAAATATGTCATAAAAATATAACATTTAATTTCAATAAACACTCTTACCAGCAGACGAGAGAGATTCAACAAAATGAAATTATATTTCAGCGAAGTTAATTCCACAGACACTTAGCCGACAAGCGCTTTGTTAACTCGCTTCAAACGATTTCTATGTAGGTATCACAGCAATGCAACGTAGAATGTATATATTAATAAATTATAAATTAGGATTCACCATTATTACGGACATAACATTAAGTTTTGAACACATTCCGTCGTCGCGTATAAAAATATAATTGATTTAATATCGTTATTTCACTTAACCTATCCTTAAGTCATTACCATGTCATTACTAATTACTTGTTGAAAGTCGATCGTGGGGCAAAATAAAATACAATCATTGATTAAAATATTTGTTTTGTAATGTTACACTATAATTAGGCAGTTGTAATTTCCATGAGCAAGAATAGTAAGTTATTTCCTCACCGTCTGCGGGCCAACTGCCTAAGTCCTAACGACGAATTAAACGATTCTTCTATCACACATTAAGTCGATAATTTGTAGACTTTTGACGTGCCCCACGCTTTTATTTTAGTCTAGTCTGTGCATATGTTTATAATTCCCATGACTGTATCTATTTTATTATTTTTTGGTCTTTAGTACATTTATCTAAAACATTGCAATGTAAGTTTCACGTAAAACCGTTTGACTTAAAAAGTTTTTTTACCTATTGTTTTAGAATAAAACTTCAAGTCCTTACTTATTATGTTATCTTACAATATGTAAATGTCTCGGTCTACATTAATCCGTCTTCTTTGGTTGTGACGCTATCAGTCACGTGACATTCAAATAAATCATAATATGTTTTTTGTGTTGTGTGTAGGCTTTGATTACTCCGTTACAATATTACATACTGTATTCAAGCATTAATTTAATGTATTATATTTTAATTAGTTAATGTGATTTATCGAACCGTTGGAAATGGACGTTATTTTAACAACCGTATGTTATCACTTTATTGTTTGTACAGTAGGTACCGTTTTCTATACGTATGTAGGTAATCTTAGAGTCATATTAAAATTAAAAATTGCTTCCATTAATTAGTGAATATTTATTTACTAGGATGTAATATTGATAAATTTAATTTAAAAAAAAATTAACCATGATTAATGCTAATTATATAAGAGTTAAAAATTTACTTGGTAGGTATTATAATCCAAAATAAAGTTTACTAATTGAAAGGTTTTTTTAACAGTAATGTCAATAATAAATAATATAAAATAATATTTGAACAGACTGAATATAAATTTTGTCTGCCCCTATATTAAGCTCGGAAATATGTATAATTATTTTTTAACAAAAATAAACTAATCGGATAGTATAAGCTATCATATCAACAACTAATGAATGTACATTGTACATAGTATTACAAGCTCTCATGTAACAAAACCAATGAATTATATTTTCCTCTTTAATTAAAATAAACATTAATTCTCTGTCTACAATACTTAATACAACAAAGGAAACTAATATTTTCGGTTTTTCGAGACGGACGACATCTCGTCTGCCCGTGATCACGGTTGCTGAAAAGTAGCCGAAACGTCGAGAGTATGTAGTTCATAATCAAAAATAAAAAACGCGAAGTAAATTCTGAAAATATTAGTTTCATTTAAATGAGTACTTAAACAAATTATTTCGACCAAATTAGGTACAGTAAAAACGGTTTTTGTGAGTTAATCTTAGAAGATAGACATATATTGTCGAAAACTGTTTTTTAGATCATTAAAAGTTTTATTATTCTTTAATACATATTATTGTGTATCTTGAACCGTTTTCACGGCGCACGCAACGGAAGGCTTCAAAGATGAAATAATTTCTCCCGTTTTTTACATATTTACCACTATACCTTTGCTCGGTTGCTCCTATTGGTCGTAGCGTGATGTTATATAGCCCACAGCCTTCGTCGATAACTGGACTATCCAACACAAAAAGAATTATTCAATTCGAACCAGTAGTTTCGGAGATTAGCGCTTTCAAACAAACAAACTCTTCAGCCTTATAATATTAGTATAGATTAAATATAAATTCCTTCAGAATGGATCGCGAATGAAGTTTTGGCGGAACTTATTATGCTATAATATGTTTTAATGAATTAATTTTCACTCATATAGGATATGGTAAAGAATGTCAACCAGATTGTAAAGCTTCGAGAAATGAAAGATGCCAGAGGATCGATAGTGTTATGAAGTGCGTGTGTAGACCAGGTTTCGCTAGAATGTTCCCAGATCGACCCGTGTAAACGTAAGATATTACTATTTTCTATTATACTAAAAATACACAACCAGTTAGTATTTTAACTATTTCAACATAATATTTTAAATGTGCTCAATTTTAGCAACATACACGTACTCAGTAAGATTAGGATCTAGAAACAATAAGGTGCTCAAATTCCATAAGAATTTATCGGACAATTCTACTAAAAAATATGAGAGTTTGTCATTGGCTAGTCATGAAGGAATAAATTGAATGATAATGCAATCAGACTTACAGGATGTTTATCACGGAGTCCACATAACAGGATTCCATCCTATTGAGATAAGAACAAAAGACGGTGCATATGAGGGAGTTATCAATGATTTCTTCGTTCAGGTAATCATTCAGTAAAGACTTGAAATATGCTGTTTGCAGCTTAACTTAAACGAATTTTTCTTTAGCTTTCCGATAACGCTCATGAAAGCAGACTGAAGGAAGTTATAGAGAAATATCTACGGAATAATAATTATAGTCTTAGTGGAACAGAAATTTATGCATCTGAAGAATTTATTGAGAGCCTTATGTTAGTGGTAAGTGAACACTCTCAAGTCAGTTAATTATAAATAAAGAACATTTACAACAACCACAATTTTGGCTGTCTTATTACTCAGTGGCGTGCAAAACATACATGCAAATAAGAACTGTATATCCTACGCATATAACAACTAAACCTATATTTTTAAATTCTTACTTAAATATTTTTAATCATACATTACGAATTACAAATGTTGACAGATATTTAAAACGATATATTTTGATTTATGATTTGTTAATAAGTGCCATCTATCAATGTTAAAACGAAACTTCGTTCGTTCGTTAATTGTCAAATGAAACGGGACGCTCTGATTGGTCGGTAAACTGTTCATATTATATTTTTTCGCCATTTTATTATTTTTGAATATTGTTATTTGTCTTTCTAAGTGCAGGTGAATAAGTTTTAATTAGTAAACAGTGGATTAATTTATTAACGAATTGTGTAAAATTATAGCTGTGAGCTCTGTGCTGGTGATATGTGTTTATTGAAATTAGTTACGAGTAGATTTTCAATATTGGCCTTTTGGTAATAAAATTAAAATAAGAGTAAAGTCAAGGTGTGTGACTAGTTGAGTTTGATCTAAAAGAAAGGTAATGTTATTGTTTTAATTAGTTAGCAGGTTGTGTACACACAAATAAGTTATTTTGTTTGCCTTGTTTCTTATTTTCAAAGGTAATAATAAGAATATATGTTATTGTTTTGGATATTCCTTATTTAAACAACTTTTAGAAAGCTGTGGTGAACAGATCGTAATCGTTTTAAGGTACTTTCGTGGCTCAAAGGTGGTTGAGAGGTTCATAAATTATAATATAGATGTTCGTTCTGATCGGACTGCTGTCCCTACCATTTTGCGCGAATTTTGTCAATATTTAATTTAAATTAATATTTTCTGATTACTTCTCGTATTGTATCGTGCACGCCACTGTTACTAATATACTATAAAAATCTAAGAAGCATTTGAATTTTTTCAGATTTTGACGAATGCACAAGTAGTCAGTTCAATGACTGTTCCGAACACTCACGCTGTTTCAACCTTCGTGGAACTTACACTTGTAGTTGTTTAGAAGGTTTTGCAGACCTTAGCGTCAACACTCAAAGGGTAAGTCGATTTCATTAATGCTACTCTGTCGCACGAAATATATGGGGTATTTTAGACATCAAAACATCACCCTTATATATAATTTGACTTTGAAAGCGTTGTAAGATTTCCAATGATAATAAAATTGTACAAATAATGACACGATTATGTTTTAAATTGTAATTTTTAATAAAAACTTTCAGCTGACGCAATAGGCTGTGCGGGCTGCAACTATCATGGTACCTGCTTCGATCGTGAGAACGCGATGATATGTGAATGTTTCAAATGGTACGCGGGACGAAGTTGTCAAGTCAATCTGAAAGGTAAATAGAGACTTATGAGATAATATTACCTATCCATAAAGGAATAACTTGATCAACGCCAGCATTCAGATCAGTATGGTTTTTTATGTCAAATGTCATGTAATTTAACATAAAACTTATATCAAATATGTTTCATTTTCAGCTGTATTAATAACATTCACCGTAGTAGGAGCTCTGATTATCATAGTGGTGACCATCTGGGCCTCGAAAAGATTTTTTTTTTTTTTTTTTTTGTTTTCCCAGGGGAAATCTGTTCACAGATACCCGGCCAAGCGGGGACTTGACCGGGTTATGTGGGGTTTCGACCCACTAAAACCCCTGGGTGTTCCTCAACCACGCCACCTAGGCAGGGCCACGGTATATCACGAGCTTGCCTCGCGACCCTGCCGGGAGCCTCGAAAAGATGCTGCAGTCAGAAGAATCCTACGAATCAAATGTTTGTTATTGGTTGCATGCAGGGAATGCCAAGTTTACATCAGGTAATTTATCTATAATGTAATACAAAACATTTTGCAAAAATTATAGTAGCTATATGTACTAAATTTCTAAACAATATTGTCAGATAAAAGTGGTTAAAAGGCCCGCCTCTTATGCACGAGGGCGCGGATTCGATCCTGGCCCTGGCAAGTAATGTGATTTTTCCGAGTCATATGTACTTTCTAAGAGATCATCAGTTATAGTATAAATTCAATAGAAATTTTTCTTCCAGGGTAATGTTCCATCAAAGCAAAGAGCTGATAGACAAGCATTGATTGCTGAAAGAAATGAAGCAGACTTGTAGCATACAGAATGCTTCACTGCCTTATGTACCATCAAAAGTAAGAAAAAAAACAATTTAATTAAATATTCAATAGTCACCACAGGCATTCTAACACGATATTTTTTAGCTTCCAGTTGTTTTTAAAAACACTCATGATTTATGACCTCACTTAATTAGACAACATTTTCATCCTCCATATCTTAGACAGAGAGTCAATCTTATATTTATTACAAATACAATTTAAACTAATTAATGTTTCATGTGAAGCTTCTTGTGTAACTTCAATGTTGAATCATGCTCGTTGTTCATGAAGTGTGTATTCTATATGTATGTATGTTTTAGTTGTATTCTATTCTATTGTAGTCCCGGTGTACATCACACAGTAAGCAGGCCCCGGAGCCTCCCGGACACTCCCCTCCCCCGCCGCCAGCCCTCGTGATACCTCGAGCGAGATTACATGCACTACATGACAGGTACCATGAACAACATGCTACATGTATAAGGAACTTATAGCACTTGCTAGGGATAAGGAAAAATGTTATATAATTGAATAGTATATACTATATATGTATATGATAGTTTATATTCTTGTATTGTCTTTGTAATATGGATAAATATACAAGTAATGACTTTTGATAGATTAAGATTATTATTTGTACATTATGTTAGAAATTTATGTAAATTATTTATATTAATATCTAGGAACTTAAAATACTTATGAGATATAATATAAAATGTCATATAAATGTACATATATGTACTTACAATAAATTAATTATTAATGTATACAGCAAAGACATATAAATAGTGATAATTTAATATTGATAGAATAATCGCTTAATGCAATTATCAGATTAAGATAATTCCACTTAGGTTTTAATAAACAATGTACTTGAATAAATTAATTTAGCCGTAAAATATCATGGCAATTTTAATTGAAGGGTAAGTTACAGATTATTTAAATTTAAAAAATCACAATTATACAATATGAACCATTATTGTAATGAGACTAATGTTGATGGTGAGTTAGTTTCATTGCATTGGATTTTACTTCATTACATATTAACGCATATTATGCATTCCCAAATACATAGAAATACAATAATTTAAATTAATATTCGCTTAAAACTTTTTCTCAAAAAATATGAATGATCAATTTTTCATTTCGTAAACCTAAATCATTTGCATGTTATTAAAGCCGCTATGAAATTGAAAGTTTTTGGAATTGTGTGAAATAAAGCAAATGTTTACTTCTCAAAAGATATTTACAAGATATATTACCAAAGTTGTAGTATAGATGTAAATTTAATGCTATTTTAAATTTTATATATTTCATTATTTTCCAAAATTAAAACAATATTTTTTTTAATACAAAAGGCTGTATTATTAACATCTGTTCCAACATAGCAAATTGAAATAGCAAAAACAGTATGAAGTAAATTTTGTACCTCACAACAATATTTCTTCTTCAACTATTTTAAATATCTTATAAGTTAGTTACAGTTTCATATTCATTCATATTTCTTTCCAGAAATTAATCAGTAACCACGATTAAACCGTTATTAAAACATGAAAATCAATTAAGTATTTATTTTAATTCTCTGAGACTACATATTTAACAGGGCATTAAATTTTCAATTCAAACATTTCCTTATCACCACCCCTCTTATTAAAAAAAAAACAAAGTTGACAACGCATCAATTTATTTCCAGCATTTATTAACAGCTTCTTTAAAATACCCTTTAAATTGCCCCCTTAAATCTTAGATGCTTTGATGTTATACCCTTTTAATCTTAAATATCTTTTAAAATTTCTCATTACATTCTCTTTTAATAACTATTACTGACCTACTTATCGTTTCAAAATTTTACTCATACATATTTAGAAATATAATTAAAGTAATCCTCGACACTGTTTGTTTCAGAATTTTAGAAGCAACGTACTTAAAGAAATAATTAAATGTAACGTTAACAAAAAAAAAAAAAAAAAAAAAATAGCTTTACATAAACATAAATTTTATGCATAGAGGTACAAATTTGTAATATTGTTTTTAATATACAGTTATTGGTGTATATAAATTTGCGTGAAAAAAATAATTTATATGATTTTGACCTTACTGAAACTGAATTTCGTTAAATATTATTCTTAGTGTTTTTATTTTCGTTCTGTTTCTGGAATCTGATTGTTGACCTCATCTGAGGTAATGCTTCTACATCTTTAATGTTCTATGTTAACGTTTTTGTATAAAACCTTAACTCTGTTCAATGAATTCTGGATTTGAATTACAATTGATCAAAAATCTTAATTATACAACATCATAACCAAAATTTCCATAATAACCACAAAAAAAGATGTTTTTTTTTCTATAAGCTTAGATTGGCCACCAAATTCACTCGTTAAGTCTTTAGTTTTTTTTAAAGAAATCGTTGTTAATGGTTATTGATGTAAACTATCTTAAAAATGTTATAAAAGTTTATAAAAGTTTAAAAATGTTATAAAAGTTTATGAGATAATAGAGCGAAAGCGCGCATTCTTGTTATGAAATGAAAATTTATTTTCACTTTTTTATATTCAGTCTGTATAAAATATTGTATGAGTATATATTGAAACCAGCTGTCTTAAAATTTTAAAGTGAATTGAAAAAAAAAAACATTTAATTCATTGATCATTCATTGATCATCATAAATGATGTGGTTCAGGTCCTTCCAGAGGTTGAAGCAAAATTACGAAATTCACAAAGACATAAAATAAAAAACACATAAACCAAATTTTACCATCCATCTTTACCATCGAAGCGTATATAATTGTCCCGATGTTATGTAATACCACGTTTCTTTTACATCTTTTCAATTAGAGTGTTGTTTAACCAGTTTTAAAATTTATAAATATACTTTGCAGAAGGAATGATCTCCCTTTTTGGAAACATTTAAAAGACAGCAGAATGCTTGAGAATTAGTTCGTTAATTAATTATATATATTTGAAAAATGAACATGACCCAGGACATTTATTTTATTTTCAAATAATAAATAAATAAGGATTACGTGACAAAACATTTATTTTAAAATGAATCTAAATAATAAACCTTCATAGTGATATGAAGTGTAATTTATTTGTGGATATTTTAAGATTAATATAAAATATTATGTTTTTATTTTCAAACAATCCTTGATGTAACTGTCTCTGTATGTCTTTATATATGAACAATATTGTTTGTGAACAGTATTAATATACTGTATTATGTATTACAGATGGTGTTATTGGACTGTACTTGAGATTCATCCATCAGGAGATGACGGCTGATCATCAAGTGTTAGATGAAAACTAACAATGAACCAGGTATCTATTAATGAAACATGAGTGTGTGATTACACTAGACACAATATATTAAAGACAATGCTACACATTATATGGAGAGGGAAGTGACTGAGATTTAAACATATTAGAATGTAAAAGACTTCAAGTATCAAGTGTAGTGTTGAAGGTGGAGTGTTGCAGCGGCTCAAACAGTCAATGTCTTTTAATACAAGCTTTATCCATACATTTGTATGTAGCTCCTGCGGGACTTGCTTCATGTTAAGAATCATTGTTTCAGTAGCTTCTGATGAGTTCACTAACAGAGGCTGTTAGCTGTAAAGATTGTCAACTTACTGTTGTTACATATTATTATAGGTGTTATTTTATTATATGTGTAAGGCGCCCTCACAGTATCTATAATATATATAAACATAATGTATCCACTTGACTATAGCTGTGAGCTTAGAGACTTGGACAGTAACACCAGATTTTGACATCGCCGGGGGGCGCTGCGATTTCATAGTGGTTCAAATGAACCTAGCTTAGTAGGAGTACTATCGAAAATCTTAGATCTCATTAATTAGCTTACTATAGTTTTTATAAAATGAAATTAAGATTTTTATATATGTACATATGTGATTTTTATTATTCTAAAATTTCAGAATCCCGACGTTCCGGTTACACTCTGATCACGGCCAGATGAGTTGAAAGTGTCTGTTAGTTAGTCTTATTATTTGTCATCTTTCTGCCACTATCGATTTCTTGATTGAAACTAATATTTTCGTTTTACAACTATATGCATCATATTACTTTGTAGCAACCTTAATCACAACGTCAAAGCTTGTTAAAACGACCCTATATCCAGACTCAACACATTCGTTGAGGACGCTTCGTTAATCAACGTCATTTACAGCTTCACAAAGTCATCTCATCCTGACTCACAGCTTAGAGACTTCGACAGCGTCTAAGACCTTTAAGACCTACTCTTTAAATTCCGACGTGGAGCGGGTTTATAGTGTTTCAAGTCTTAAATGCTGTCTACAGTCAACTGTTAATTGTGTATTCAAAAATTTGTTGATTTCAAGAGAATGGTCAAACTAGATAGAAGACTTGTGACGTCATTCTGTGTGTTTAGAGAGGGGCGGGTTTGGTGAGGGGGCATCGCTCGTTAGGGTTCGATTAGCTAAAAGCAATCGCCTCCAAGGACCTCTAAAAGTGACAGGTTGTATAAGTTGTCCCCCTGCCATAGTAGGAAGGTGTGGGAATTGTGAGTCGAAAACATGTAGCACTGTATGTATAGGTGAGCAGGTTGTACTACAATCACCTCACACGGCTGGTGGAACACTTATTAACACTATCACTACACACACACACACACACACACATACTGTCCTTCACTAAACGGATGTCTCTGTACAGGTAATACTTGGACACGGAGCTGTGGATTCTGTTGGTGAGGTCGAGATCAGTGTATAAGAAACTAGTTCCTACGAGTGACGGAGAGCGAACCTAAGGACGTGTCGCTTTACGTGGAGCTGACTTGTGAACACTACACACACAGAGACACGGCCCCGGTGATGGTGACGAAGACAATAGGGACATGAGCTATACAAATGCAAAGAACCTCCTGGAATGTACGTATACATAGAAAGATAATTAATTTTAATTTATTTAAAACAATTTAGAGCTCTCCTACAGAAACATCTTCCTCAATCAAAGTACTCATAGTTTCACTACCGTCGTATGTTTTCACTACATGGTCTGTCCATCGATCATGAAATATATGTTTGTTTCAAAATATAAAGATAAGTAAAGTTAATGAAATCCAAACAAGTCTTTGTAGAGGACCGCAGTCTTAAGAAAAATATTATTATCTAAACGTTATATTTGGCGAAGGCTTATTAATGTGATAGTTTGGTTTATTTCATTATTATTTTTATTTTAACTTTTTTGTTGTTAATCTTTGACCACATCCTAAAATATGTGCTATCTTTAATATGAACAATGATAATTTATTATGAAGTGGATAGTCTTTATATGAAATAGTATTATTCGTTACGTTCCAGGACTCGTGAGAATATATAATTCACGATGAGGGTCGAAGCTGTTGGTGGAGCGTCTGTTAGGACGTGGTCTGCGGACGAGAGGAACCCTTCTATGAAGAGAAGTGTATGTAGCTGATGTACGATAGTAGTGTGACGGTATGTACCGTTGAATATTTAATATTATTTTGTTATTATTTATAGTAAGGGTGAATATTTTTTAAATTTATTTATTCAATATTTTTATTTTTATTACATTAACTGAACGCTTCCGAAACGTCATAATGATTAAATAAATAAATGAAAGATAGTACATATGTAAATCAATTATTAAAAATATTATTTACACCTATATAAAAATGAATTGCTGTTCGTTAGTCTCACTAAAACTCGAGAACAGCTGAACGGATTTATCTTATCTTAGTCTTGAAATGTTCGTGGAGGTTCAGGGAAGTTCTAAAAGCTGAAAAAAAATGATTCATTGCCGGGAAAACTCTAAAATCATCCCTTTTCTATTTCCCATACGTTTTTTTAACATCAGATTTGACAACTTACTAAATAAACAACTAAATTAAACAACTAAACTAAAACAGGAAAAATTTAATAAATACCAATACCTGGTTATTTAAGACGGGATAGAGTTCGCCCGGTCAGCTATACATATATTACTAATGACGAAATTAACGCGGACGAAGTCGCGAGCAAAAACTAGTTTAATATATTAATGGAGACGTAAAATGTAACGATTTACATTATTAAACAATTTTAAGTAACCTCATATTGCTATTGGATTATTTTAAAACCATAAATACGGTACAGCTTTCCGATTTGTTAAAAAAAAATCTAATGCTTGTTTCTTAGCTTCACTTGTATGTTGGTTTGTATGTCTGTAACTTACTGTCTGAAATAAATAAATGTAATTATAATACCAACTATCTCTTGCCCGCGTCTCCGTCTGCGTGTACATCACAGTTGTTCTCTGTCACTATGGCCACTGAACCTGAACTGCTTCCACTTCATGGTTTCATCCGTGCAGTTTCGTGATCGGGTAATCGGCGTCATCTATCTTCATACAAAATTCATCACAATCGGTTCAGCGGTTTAGTCGTGAGAAGGTAACGGACAGACGGCTACTTTCCCATTTATAATATTAGAAAAGATTTTAAACATAGTAAGTGATTCCAAAAAAAAACAACATTTATGAGATGCCAAAACAAAAAGTTGATTTGTTTTTTATATATAAAATATACTTGGAATGTTAAAGAGTGGGGTATCTCTTGAACATAGCGGTACATTTATGATATCTAGTCATGGGGATGAGGGTACACTGTTACGAATATCCATATGTTTTAGCCTAAAGTAATTGGAATTGTTCACTTGTCCCCACAGTGTATGCCTGCCTTATATGGCTTAATCAATGAAATAGAAGTATCTAGCACTCCACGAACTTAAATACTAAATGAGTTCTTTTTTATCATTATAGTTTTATTTTGAATTTATAGCGCCTCAACAATATTCAAGGCCATTGCGCGAGCGTCACGTTCCCCCCGCGGTTAAACCCCTTCCTTTCTCCAGTGCGAAATAGGACACGAAAGGGAACGGTCATGCGTCTTGTAGACTCCATTCGCGCGCTCATGGAGTAACATTGATTCGCATTTGTTTGTATTCGCCTTATTTTCATTTTTATGTAACTGTGTGTCCATTTTGTTTTGTTAAATAAACGGTTCGACATAAATAAACGTGATAACATTTAATAATTTATTTTAAACCGACAATAATTGAAGTAAGTGTCTTTGTATGTCTTTATATAAGAACAATATTGTATTCTGTATTACAGATGGTGTTATTGGACTGTACTTGAGATTCATCCATCAGGAGATGACGGCTGATCATCAAGTGTTAGATGAAAACTAACAATGAACCAAGTATTGATGAAACATAGAATTATATGAAGAGGAGAATGACTCGGTTAGTGTAACATATTAGAATAGAGAAGACTTGAAGTATCAACTGTAGCAGTCTCCAGACAATATAAGGAGTGTGTTCACTATAAACATGTACAGTACGTGTTTGATGTGTCTATTATTTCCTTCTTTATTATTATGTTTTTCACTCTTTAAAATGCGACTTCTTGTAAGTCGAATATTTAAGTAAGAAATCTATTGTCATAATAAAAACTAGAATCATTCGTTACGTTCCAGGACTCTTAAGAATATATAATTCACGATGAGGGTAGAAGCTGTTGGTGGAGCGTCTGTTAGGACGTGGTCTGCGGACGAGAGGAAACCTTCTATGAAGAGAAGTGTATGTAGCTGATGTACGATAGTAGTGATAGTGGGACGGTAAGGTCTGTTGGTTACTTTGTTTTAAGTAATACTGTACATTTTAATGTTAATTTCTCCATAATGTATCTCTTATATTGAGTAAACCGTTATCGACACATTCATTTTATAATTCCTCATGTGCTCTTGATATTATATATAATGAAATCCATATGCCGTCTTTCTAGAATAATCGATTATTATAAAAGTGTTTTAATAGTATTATACTTTTTAAGTAAGATCAATTTATGTGTTTAGTTTAAGTATAAACATTTATTATTTCTGTAGGAATCCAATATATTTCAGACAGAATATTAATAATAATTCCGTACATTATATAGTATGTTATTAATGATGATACTAACTAGACTGATATATAAAGAATTGTTTTATTTGAATAATAAACCTTCATAGTGATATGAAGTGTAATTTATTTGTGGATATTTTAAGATTAATATAAAATATTATGTTTTTATTTTCAAACAATCCTTGATGTAACTGTCTCTGTATGTCTTTATATATGAACAATATTGTTTGTGAACAGTATTAATATATTGTATTATGTATTACAGATGGTGTTATTGGACTGTACTTGAGATTCATCCATCAGGAGATGACGGCTGATCATCAAGTGTTAGATGAAAACTAACAATGAACCAGGTAGCTATTAATGAAACATGAGTGTGTGATTACACTAGACACAATATATTAAAGACAATGAGCTACACATTATATGGAGAGGGAAGTGACTGAGATTTAAACATATTAGAATGTAAAAGACTTCAAGTATCAAGTGTAGTGTTGAAGGTGGAGTGTTGCAGCGGCTCAAACAGTCAATGTCTTTTAATACTAGCTTTATCCATACATTTGTATGTAGCTCCTGCGGGACTTGCTTCATGTTAAGAATCATTGTTTCAGTAGCTTCTGATGAGTTCACTAACAGAGGCTGTTAGCTGTAAAGATTGTTAACTTACTGTTGTTACATATTATTATAAATATTATTTTATAATAGTTAAAGTGTCAATTAACAACAATTTCTTAATTTTCAGATGGTGTTAGGGATTTAGTCAAGGTGCAGAGAATCTAACGACTAGAGTTTTAATATGTAATTCTCATTATAATATACATAAAAATAAGTTTCGTAGTTTTCCTGGTACCTCTGGTTGCCGCCCTACATAATTAGTGTTTACTTTTTACTACAATCATTAAACTAAGTAAATATTTTTCATTTCACCAATATTAAGGATGAAGTCAGTGGTGGCTCAGTGGTTAAAGGGCCCGCCTCTAGTCGTCGAGGGCGTGGGTTCGATCCTGACCCGGGCAAGTACCAATGTGATTTTTCCGAATCATATGTACTTTCTAAGAATATTTAGACATCACTGATTAATGTTGATTCCCAAAAAGAGGGTTGATGTCAGGCAGGCGGCCGGTCGTAAAAACAAATAGCCAAAAACTATTCAAACATGTAAGGCAGACCCTGGCTATAGCTGGGAAATTGCCAGGTAGAAGAAGAAGAAGAATATTAAGGACGAAGGTTTGGTATATAAATATTTTGTAATTTATTTATAAGTACTTACTAATTTACCAAATAAATCTGAAGGAAACTTTGTAATCGATGGATTTATGTACAATCAAGTCGCAATAAAATAATATGTTCTGTAACTCATAAAGAGCACAATCAGGGTTTATAATAATTTGCGTTCAGTCGTAATTAATAAATAGAATAACAACAAAACAATATTAAAATAAGCAATTGTTTTAAAACAAAAACGGTTACTAATAATAATGAAAACATAATTACTTACATAGTTATTCTGAATATATGGATATTGTGCTGTATCTAAATTTAAAATTCCACTTTAGTCCGAGTAACTAAGAGGCTTATTAAATTAAAACTAAAGTATTTTGTAGCTCAAGGAGGAATCCAAATTATAAATACAGTTTATAGAAACCATTCGTCAAAGTTGATAGACAAGCTGTTAGAACTAAACGTGTCGGCCAGGCTCGTGTACATCATACGGGTCTAATCTCTCTTTCATGTATCGAGTATCTCTGTTTCCCCGCTCACTAAGGGCGCGCGTGTCTCAATTCTTCTTCCTCTCCTCTCTTCTATACTCGTTATTCATGAGCAATATCCAACTACCAAATACACCTACACATGTAGTTCAAGCGGGTCCTACTACATCGGTTCTCACCTTCAAGAAGCAGGTAATGTCTTTAGTTAATAGTTCTGTTGATGAAAGATAGATGTGTATCCCTTCATCTGTATGTATAATGTATTTATATGAAGACATCTTCACGATCATAAATGTTGTTTAGTGTCAGCGAAGGTTTGCAAAAAAAAGTCAGTTTAACTTATGAAAGTCTGTTAATTATTTTTTGACTGAGATAGACGGAGAAAAAATAATGTTTGATTTAAAAATGTACATGATAAACAGCCAACAATTACGTTAATAACAATTATAAAAAAATAATAACAACATATTTCTTTTGTTCATTATTTGAAATAACTTACTTGAGAAGATATAAAATGATCCCCCAACTGTTCACATTGCTCCCGAATAGATTCTTTATCTTCTATAACATAAAGATATCAATGGATTGATTTACAATATATATATAAAACAAAACCTATAGCAAATATCTTATATCTTTAAATGAGCAATTCTTGCATATATATTTATATATTATGGGAATCTCGGTGTCGGCTCAAACGATGGCGATAAATCGATCTAGCTAGGAATCATTATCATCATTAATCATTTAGAAAATGTTATTTTACGTAGAAAAAAATAACAAAAATTAGTCGTTTAAAATATGACTCTCCCTGACATCTAGTGGCGAATAGTAATACTACTTTTTGCTACTTGCTTTTACTAATTGCTTTAACGACACAACAGCAGATGGCGTTGTTGATTACAAGGAAGTCAACGAATGTTTGTTTAAAGGTTAGATTAAGAGATTAATTGTTGATTTATATTATTTTCTGTCTTCTTAACGTGTTGAATTAAAAATGCCTAAACGAAATTAAAAAAAAACACAAAATAAATACTAATAATTCCTTAATACCCAGCAAAGCTCGGTAACCAGTTATTATTAATAATACCTATACAATTTGAAGAGCTTTTTTATAATGATGTGCCTTCAGAGTCGCAGTGAGAGCATCAACGGTTCGAGCAGCCTCTATGAGATGAGGTACAGCGGCGCCCGCCTGTCGCGATGATACAAGCTACGCGCCCCACTCTCCTTCCAACCTGGTTACTTCACCGGGACAGGCCTGAAGAACAAAAAATGATATAATCAAATTTAAAAACAAAAGTTTCAAATAGACAGTACTAACTTCTCTTGCTAGTTGAACGGCTCTTGCGTAGTTGTTGCCTCTAGAAAAGTAAACAACAGCAGTTCTGATATCACCTTTACGCTCGGATATTTCACCAGCCATTTCCCACCATTCCTCCTACAAAGGAAACAAATTGTAAAGTTCCTAATCTATGTCTCTAATTGGTGAATCTTAACTTTTTACAATTTATTAACTTTTTACAATTTTTAAATTCCAGCCTTCTCTAATGAAATTCAAAAAACATCCGCTTTTCAATACAGAAAATGACTGGACTGGTAAGGGGCTGAAACGTCAGAATTGTTTAGTTGAAAAATAATAAAAAAAAGAACGTTGCAGTATCCGAAAACCTTAGTTTCATATAAATGAATACACTCGATAATCTTACATATTATGTTTAAGTAATATACAAAATGAAAAAGTGATATGTACATATTTTTAATAAGATCTAGATTGTTATGACTATTTTAAATATTAATATAACAAGTACAGAAAAATAGATTTATTATTAAATATTAATTTTAATCTAATAAAGAAGTACCGTATAATAAAGTTCCTTAGTAGGGGTTCATCTTTTTCATTTCATTACATCTAGTCATAAGTTTATAAAGAAACCTTTTTCTGTTATATTTCTGATACTCCGTTGTGATATTGGTCATAAACTTGAAATTATAAAATGGAGAAAAGGGACACGAGCTTTGTTTTTATTTGATTTCTCTACCAGAAACCGATTGTATTTCGGTATAACAAACTTATACAGGAGAATGCTTGTAGGATTCTTACACCGACAAGACACCGAGACCTGAGTCGTCGTTTCTTTGATTCCCTTTGAACCAATGAAAATGAAATATAGTATACCACTCAGAAGGGACTCAGACCAAAACAGGACATTAAATCACTGCACTTTATATAATCTTTTAAAACAATGTTTGGACAAACAAAAAAGGGAATGACTTAAAAAATATAAAAAAAAAATTAATAAATGTCACTTCAATCAAAAGATATACATATTTTTGACAATTTGGTCATGTAAACGACATCACTAGCTTCTAAATTATTATTATATAATACTAGCTGCTCCCCGCAGTGTTACCCGCGGATTTCCGGGATATAAAGTAGCCTATATGTTATTCCTGGACGTCAGCTTCCCGTATACAAAACTGTATCAAAATCGGTTCAGCCGTTTGAGCGTGAAGAAGTAACAAACATACACACACATTCACAAACTTTCGCAATTATAATATTAGTAGGATGTTATATAATCGATAAATTACATGAACTGTTAGCGAGCTTATTTATTATTGAAAAAAGTTATTTATAATAACTCTTAATTGTTATAACGAAAAAAGTTTGAATTTTGCATACTAATTTATTTACGAAAATACATTAAGCAATCTTAAAAAAAAAATAAAGACTGTAACATAGAAATATTTTGATATATAACTGGGACTCCTAAGTCTTCTAAATATAAATTAATGTATTCACATGCGGTTATAAGAGTTTTCATTGTAACATTTAAATACAGCCCCACATAATACTGTATATTTTGTAAAAATAAAATAAAATCGATGAGTTACATATACATATATGAAATATATTTGAGATCAGAAAAAAAAATGATTTCCTTGTAGTAACGTTTATTTACAAAAAACATTACGCAATCTTTAACAATAATAAAGACAGTAACATAGAAGTATTTTGGTATAACTGGACTCCACCAAATCCTTAAAAGTAAGGCACAGATAGAATTGAAATTAAATATACACACACTCGGTGTCCATTAACACTGCTTGTCGTCATTTAGAATAAGGACTATTTACAGATCAGCTAGAGGAAGGGAAGAAGATCCTTCTCTCTATCAAATAAAGATAAACAATCATCTTAAACAAGCCTTCTTTATATGAAGTCTTCTAATAAGGTCCGTTGTTATAATCGTTGTTGTAATCCGCTTGTCTGTTACTGTCGTAGCCTGATCCGGCGCCGACGTCCTCATATGAGATTCTGGGCTTGAAACCGTCCTGGTCGGCTTCATATTCAACGGTCTGGTGACAAATAATTCATTTCATAAGTCATCCTCATGGTCTCTATTGTGTTTATAACAACATCCCACCCTCCTATTATATATTACCTGTTTCCTTCCATCAGGTAAGACGACGTAGTAGACTCCCTCAGCGCGGTCCCCTCGTCGTGATTCTCGGTGACCGAAGTCGTTGCCGGAGGGAGCGTCCTCGACCATGTATTCAAAGTCGTAGTTCGCAGGCTCCTGTTAGTGAAAATTAGTAAATGTTACGGGGCCGATCATAAATATACAAAAGCTTAAAAAAGTAAAAGCCAAGTTGAACAAAAACTAGAGCCATCCTATCCGTTTTATACATCGGGAACTTTAAATGAGGATCAGTAATTCTTTTACATAGTGTTGCTTAGTAGTTATTAATTACCAAGCAAGCCGAAATGGTGAATGGCCAAGATAATGGTATTAAAATTATTCTGGTATTACTCACTCCATTGCTTCCATCATCATATCCACGAGCACTGGGAGGGAGGTACTGTCTGCTTTGATGGTTGGCCTATTTGTTGTCACTACCACCTTGAAATAAGTATGTTATATTTTAAGGCATATATATAAAAGAATACACGCACGTATACATTTATAAATATGATTGAGTGTTTTAAATATTACTAAATTGTTCTAAATAATTGTTGAGAAAATATTGTCTTAAATCCAACGTACTCTGTTCAAATCCAGGAGCTCCATATTCTTGAGAGGGTCCATTGGATCCAGCCTGATCTGGTGCACCGTACTGAGTGGAAGGTGCTTGGTATTGGTTTACAGGTGGCAAGTATTGTGCCTTTGATGCTTGGTATTGGCTCGGAGCTGGATGTTGATTCCCAGAAGCTTGATACTGGTCGGTTGGTGGTAAGTATTGGCCGGAGGGTGCTTGCTTTTGTCCTTGATATGGGCTGTTCGGTGCTCCATACTGAGAGGAAGGAGTTTTGGATAGTCCGTATTGAGAGTTTGGTTTCCGGATACTTGTAGGTGGTCCGTAGGCAGATGAAGGACGTCCTCTGTAATAGAATATACGCATTTTATATGAGACTTTTTATATAAAGTAATTATTCGAAAGCATTAAAAGATTTCATTATTTTTAGGTTTTACATCATGTTTTGTAATCATTCGTAAAAAGATTTGATACCTTTACCAGAAATACAGATGTTACTAAGACAAGAAATCGTAGCGAAATGATATTCAATATTGAAATATAAAGGACGTGACGTATGTACTGTAATGTGGTGCCCTGAGAGAGGAATGAAAGCCGAGACTGTTGAATAGATACTGTCTTTATTACTAATCGATCGTACATTAAATAGGTACAAAATTAGCTTACGTAGTATACAATGGTTAATAGGTATGTTTAGTTACTATAATCTATTCACTACATCTCATCTCCACCGCAATAAAAAAAAATAAACAATACAATTTATTTTATTTTAGCTTATATGTATTACGAATGTTAATATAGTATAATGTCATATTATAATTACTATCTCTACAAAGTTTTGAAGTATTTAGTACATAAACTTTTAACAAAATTGTTAGGTAATTGGTTCAAAATACATTTTTGTTCTGTTTTTGTGAATAACATAGTTTTTATTATCCTTAATTATTTCTACATTGGGTGAACATTCCCTTATTACTTTATATGGACCTGAATATATGTTTTGGAACTTACTGCCGGTTTCATTTTTTATTAAAATCAAATCATTCTGTTTATAAGGTATAGGGTTTATATTACGATCATACTTATTTTTTCTTTTTAATTTACTAGCTATTAAATTTTCTCTAGCCTCTTTTTGTGACGTTTGTAATCTGAATTTGAGTTCTAAAGGATAATTATCAAAATTGTACAAAGGATCAACTTGTGCTGATTGCAAATTAGATGGTAAAATACATTTCTTACCGAACACCAACTCATAGGGAGTGAATTTAGTCCTCGTATGTACTGCAGTGTTATAGGAAAAACACCAAAATGGAAGCCACATGCTCCAAGCTTCTGAGTGATTGCCTGTCTGTATTAGCAAATACCTAGATGTTTGTGAGAATTCTCCAAGGCACCGATGCTTTGATGATGATAAGCGGTAGACTGCAGCTTGTTAATATGCAAAAGTTTACAAACCTCTTTCATTGTGTCTGATAAAAACTCCGTTCCCCTGTCTGTTGCTATCTCCTTCGGGATACCATACCTGAGAATAAAATTGTTTACGAAGTTCCTGGCTACCTCATCTGACCTTTTTGATATTAATGGGTAGGCCTCAATATACTTGCTCAACTCACATTGTATAGTTAAAATGTACATATAATTATTGTAATCTTTCTCAAACGCTGAAGTTGCCGTTGAACTTATTGTCATAGGTTCCTTAGTATAATGTGAAGAATGTTTTTGTTTTTGACATTTGTCACACCTTTTTATAAATTCTGTAACATCAGCTTCTAATTTTGGCCAGAAATAATATTTCTTTATGTTATTTACCATTCGTCTTATGCCGGCATGGCCACTTGTGGGCAATATATGAAAATCGTTTAAAATTACACATTTATCGTCTTTATCACTTATTCTCTTAGTTCCCCTTAAAATAAATATACGTGGTCCGGACCAATTACTTATTTTATTTACTTCTTTTACTAACTTTTCCACAAATTTATTATTTTTCTCAGTTTTAATAAAGTATATTTCTTTAATATTTATTTTCCCACAAAATATATCCAGCTCTCTCACAAATTCGCCTGGCGATAGTTGCGATCGAGAAGCTAAATTAATAAAAATAGTATTCATTGAGGGTACGTAACTCAAACATCCCTTCTCATACGTTATCTCTTTCAATTTACGATATCGATTTAATTCATAAGCGCTTATGAAACGTAATTCCGTGAAATATTTCGGTTTGCTATGTATTTCTACAACTTTTGGTTGATCAGTCCAATCGTTTTTAGAAATAATAACATCCCGTTGTTTCTTAGCCATCTGGCCACGCGTCATTACATTCATCACCGTTTGATTCATCTCTTTCAAGTCCTCAGAAGTCAAATGCAAACGTGAAAGTGCGTCAGCGGCAGAATTATTCTTCCCTTTTAAATATTCAAGTACAAAATCATATTCTTCTAATGCTAACCTAAATTTAATTAAACGGCTAGATGGATCTCGCATTCCAAATAAATAGATAAGTGGCTTATGATCAGTCTGAATTTTGAATGTTCTACCATACAAATATGGACGAAAATGCTTCACGGCCCATACAATCGCAAGCAGTTCCTTTTCAATCGTTGGGTACCTTTTTTCTGCTTTGTTAAGACTACGACTGGCAAAGGCTACAGGCCTACCGTCGCTGTTACACAAAACTGCACCTACCCCATATCCTGATGCATCTGTTTGTAAAATAAATTGATTAGACTCCGAAAAATCAGGGTATTGCAATACAGGATGGGATATTAAATTTTGTTTCAATAGTTCAAATGATTTTTGGCATTCCTTATCCCATTTAAAAATAACATTTTTTCGACACAAATTATTTAATGGGTGGGCTTTTGTTGCAAAATTAGGAATAAATTTCCTGTAATAATTTACAAACGCAACGAATCTTTTGACTTCGTCGACTTTAGTAGGAACTGGGTAATCTTTAACGACTTCTATTTTATCAGAATCTGGTATAACACCCTCTGCTGACACAATATGACCCAAGTAAAATAGTTCTTTCTGTAAGAAAATACACTTCTGAGGATTTAACTTTAGATTAACTTTACGTAATCTTTCAAAAATGGATTGTAAATTCTTAATATGACTAGGTAAGTCTCTACTAAAACAAATTAAATCGTCTTGGTACACCAAACATTTTTCGTATGTTAACCCTGTCATTGCCATAGTCATCATGCGCGAAAATGAACTAGGACTGGTCTTTAAGCCCATAGGCATTCTAGTCATCTGAAACTGTCCGGAACAAAAAGCAGTATACTTGCGACTGTCTGGGTCTAAACTTACATTATAGTAACCTTGATGTAAATCTAAATGAGAAAAATACATGCAACCAGATAACGAATCTAAAATTTCTGTTATATTTGGAAGAGGAAATTTGTCATCATGTATACTTTTATTAAGTTTTCTGTAATCTATGACCAAACGCCATTTTATGTTTCCATTTTGGTCACTTTTCTTTGGCACCAACAAGATTGGACTGGACCATTCGCTTTGACATGGTTCAATAATATTTTCTTTCAACATTTGATCAATTTGGTTTTTAATTTCATTTTTTAAAGCATGAGGCAATCGATAAGGTTTTGAAAAAATTGGTTGTATATTCGGTTCTATTTTAATTGAGTGTTAATAAATATCAGTGGTTGATAACTTGTCCCCTTCCAAATAAAAGATATCGGGATATTTCGCACATAAACTTTCAATACTAATCCTTTCCTCTTTATTTAAATTATTTAACTTAAATTTTGACAAGAGTGTTTTAACTCGCGATGCACTTTTCTCGATCTTATTAAAGTTACAAATATTATATTCCTTTAAATTTTCTATATAAAGTTTAATTTCAGACAAAGTTATATCTTTTGAGGTGGTATTTAAAATTCGGACTGGTATTTTGCCATTATTTGGATATACTAACATACTCGCTATAAATACTCCCTCACATACTTCTTTTGTACATACCACACACTCCTCTGTTAAACTGGTATTAATATAGTGAATTGATTCTGATCTGGCAGGTAACGACAATAAATGACTACACGAGTCTATTAATTGCAAAGATATTTGTTTATATTCACTGATCCATAAAGACAGACTATTATGTTTCATATCAATCACCGCTCCATACTTTACTAAAAAGTCTTGTCCTAAAATACCATGCGACTTACAAGGTAACGTGTCAAATACATAAAACTTATGACTAATATACTGCCCATGTACTGTCAACTGTAAACATACGTATCCGATAGCCTGTACCTTTCCACCTATCCCGTTTATGGTTATGTTTTCTTTGCTAATTGGAATGTTGAAATCTAAAACATGTTTATGTTTTATAGCTGAAATTGAGGCTCCTGTATCTATGAGCCAATTAAAAGCGTATCTGTCTTTGTAAAATAATTTTATGAAGTAACTACTATCGCTGTCTAGAATACTATATGTTGAAGGCACGAAAAAATCATTTTCAGGTTCCGAATACTGAGTGGATGAACTCGATTGAGGCTGTGACTCATTAGTTTTTATTGTCCGAATCTGTCCTTTGAATGGTCTATGACCCTTAGAATAATAATTATTAAAAGTTCTACCTCGATATGGCGCTCTACCCCGTGGCGCTCCTCGTGGCTGAAATTGTGGCTGCTGGACCCATTGTCTAGCCCTGGTATGCGACTGTCGCCCGTTGTAGCTAGGGTTGTCTCGGTAACGGTCAGTCTTGTACGTACCTCTTGGAATGCTCTGATGAGAAGGCGGACTGGAATTGTTTTTAAAGAAACGATTATTATTATGCCTGGTTAGTGTAAACACTTCAGCGGTTGAACTTGAACCTGAAATGTCCTCATCGATTGCGGCCTGAATCGCGTCTTTCAAATTTTCAAATTTTTGAGCCGTAATAATAGTGCCAATCCTACGATTTCTCAATCCGTCGCTAAATTGACGAATTGCCTGTTTCTCGTTAATAGATTTTAAAATATTAAATTTTTCAACATTTCCCTCAGATTGAGAAATTGTAAGATCAACGAATAATTCGGATAAGGTTTTTCCGAAATCATCAATAGACGCATCATTTTGCCTGCAATTAAAAAACTGTTTTTGTAAGGCATTTGTAGATTTTTTTGGTAAAAGTAACCTTTTTATATCACTTAAGAGATCAGGTACAGTGTCGTATTTCGTTGCTAATTTTAGCTTGGCAGACTGCGACAATCTGCTTTTCAAAATAAAAGATATTAAATACGTCTGTGACTCAGTATTGAGAACCGAACTATAATACTCAATACCATCGATAAGTTGTCGTAAATTAGAAAGCTCATCATTCATCACTGGCAATAAACTCAAAGCTACCTTTAGGTCGAATTTATCCATTGTTGAAAAAAATACTAGAACCGTCTGAAATTCGACACAACTCAGTAATTTCATCAAACAATTTCTTAATATCCGTACGATATTTTTCAAAAATAAGAAGCTCGTCCTTTTCAATGCTTTTCACTTCAATACCTTCTATATAATCATTATATTGTGCAATAATACATTTAGCTTCGTCTAACTTAGTCAGCAATATTTTACCTTGTCGTCTAGCGGGTCCTATTTTAATTAAATACTGTCTCACTACTAATAAATCTTCATATAATTTCTTTAAAATTTTTGCCATAGAGTTTAGAAATACTTAATATGCATAATAGAATATTAACATACATGTTTTAAACTCTGGATCCTTCGCATATTATTAAGAATTGTAACATTTATAAATACACGCCTATACATTGTATATTTAGTTACATACATTTAGTTATACATATTTAATTAAACTAAGTTAATATATTTAGATAATATTTTTAACTAATAAGTTTTTTTATATATATATATATATATATATATATATATATATATATATATATATATATATATATATATATATATATATATATATATATATTATATTATAACAATATTGATTATACTTTGGTAAATAAGATTACAGTCCACTAAATAATGTCCATAAACATATTTAATAGAAAAGAAGTACACATATTTATGTAATCGCACTTTACCTCAAACCACTTTATACGCTTTTTAACACTTTTTAACACTTTTACACTTTGCTATCATCGATCTTCAAATCGGGGCAACCCTGGCGCCGTCGAAAGGAGAGTCGTCGCCCCCTGCTGCCACTCGCGTTCAAATCAAATTCCTGCCGTATCCATCTCATATGACATTTCCAATACATCCGGAATACTTCATACAGGACTCCCAAAACTAGGCAAAGTACCACCACACATAACAGGACGCTCGACTTTTTCATATGAAATCGAAACTACTCAATTGGTGTATCATTTGTGCCCCCGGCTGCATTTTGTGCTATCACGATGTTCTCTTCTTTAGACTGTTGTTTCCCCATTTTCGAAGCACACTTTTACAACACTAGCGTCGCTGTTTTTAATAGTTTTTAAAACTGTTTTTAAAAGTTTTAATAGAATTCGTTTTATCATCCGACGAGTGCATTGTGACGAGAAGACGTTGTTTATAAATCACTGTCCATATATGTAAAATCGGTCGGCGACGCGGCGGCGGACGGTGTCAGAATACTCGCGCGCGTGAATCTACTTTAGGCAGGGTCGCCATGTAATGTGGTGCCCTGAGAGAGGAATGAAAGCCGAGACTGTTGAATAGATACTGTCTTTATTTCTAATCGATCGTACATTAAATAGGTACAAAATTAGCTTACGTAGTATATAATTGTTAATAAGTATGTTTAGTTACTATAATCTATTCACTACATCTCACACTATTACAGATAATATTTATGGTCAACACAATATGGAGATCTCTTATATGTTTATATTATTTCTTAAAAGAATTAATGAATGTAACTAACATCTAAAAATGGTTATTTTAACATTTAACTTTCCCATTTACTTTGAAAAATAGTTGTATAAATTACTTTCATTTTGAAGAAAGCATTGAAGTTATATGTAGGAGTAATATTCATAACTTTTCCAAATAGTTTTTGCAAAACTTATTGATGTTATCCGTACCTACTATATACCTAGTATCCATTTGAGTTTGATCGATTTTCTAGGTATTTCTCAAATGCTCATAATTGTTCAAATTGCATGAAATAGATTTCTTTCTGATGTTTGTCATGATGGTTACAATCAATCCTGCCACTCCGTTTCTGTTTCACATTGACTCCTGGAACAGCCTGTATATTGAGCGCTTGATTTATGTATTGATGGACTAAATCTACTGCAATTGATTATGATCCTCGAAGAAAATCTCAAATGTATCTTAAGTGCTGCTATTAGTCATTGTCATTCACAAGGAATATTAAACGATTGATCTATTATACAAAACAATAAATTGTTATATTTATAAGATAAATCTAATTTACCTTTTAATGGTCGTTATAGATTCTTGGAAATTAAATTCAAGAAGATCACTTCGTTAAATACTGTACGGAGATGTTAGTCATATTTACTCACTCATATATATAAATTATAAAATAAACTTCTGCTACAAATAATATTTATTAATTGACTAGTTTTTGCCCGCGACTTCGTCCGCGTTAGTTTGGTCAAGAGTAATATATGTAGGTATAGCTGACCAGGCAGTGGTGGCCTTGTGGTTAAAGGGCCCGCCTCTCGTTGCCGAGGGCGCGGATTCGACCCTGGCCCGGGCAAGTACCAATGTGATTTTTCCGAGTCATATGTACTTTCTAAGAGTTTTTAGACATCACTGATTAATGTTGATTCCAAAAGAGAGGATTGATGTCAGGCAGGCGGCCGGTCGTAAAAACAAATAGCCAAAACTATTCACAAACATGTAAGGCAGACCCTGGCTATAGCTGGGAAATTGCCAGGTAGAAGAAGAAGCTGACCATGCAAACTCTATTCCGTCTTAGAGGCCATAAATAATCAGGTTTTTCCTGTTTCAAACAAACAGAATGATTGACATATTAGTTACTTGTCAAATCTAATGTCAAAAAAACGTTTGTATGGGAAATAGAAAAGGGCTGTTCTTAGGGTTTTCCCGGCAATTATTCCAATTTTTCTCACCTTTTAAACCTTTCCTGGACTTCCAGAAGTATTTCAAGACTAAAATTAGCCAAATCGGTTCAGCCGTTCTCGAGTTTTAGCGAGACTAAGGAACAGCAATCCATTTTTATATATATAGAAGATATTTGATTTTAGTGTCATAACTTTGTCAGGACAGAATATAGAGAAGATTCACGTCAAATACTTACAATATCTAGTTGATCTATTGAAGAAAATTTCACAAACTTATTAGATTAAAACTAAGAAGTTAAGAATGTAAGATTCCTGTTGCCATTCTAAGTTTTAATATTTTTATATTTAAGGCTATGGTTATATATTAATTTTATTTTTTCAAAGAAAAAGAAGTCGCTTTAGGAGAACATCGAGAATATATTTTTTACAATGAATCATAGATATTTTTTATAAAAGATTGTTACCATATTCGTTTACAGAAGTGTTCATACAATATTCATTTTAGAAGGTACGACACTGTTCAGTGTGTTGTGCAAAGTTTTAATTAAATCATTGATAGCAACATAATGAATTTATGTAACATTTTAATAACAATAATGTATAAACTTAAAGATCATTCATTTTAACTACAGTACAACTTGTATATTTACGAGGCTTTCCATTATTTATACATTATTTGAATCCACTTAAAGTTCAAGGTCTGTTTCTAATTGTGCTCATAAAATAACTTTGTAACTCAGACAACGGTTTTCGTTCCTCAGTAAAGTGCGTCAAAAAGCATTTGACGGTAACTAACTAAACTAAACACTGCATATTAATTCAATATAACTACTGTTTTAGTATAATTTTGTTAATTTTAGAATTTCTATCTGTATTACTTATCAATAAAATTAATATACATAGGTATGTTCTATTCACATTGAAAAGAACTGTCTTTTGCTTTCGTTTTTTTAATTGCATTGTATGTTAAGAAAATGTTAAAAGTTACAACGTAAGTGTTGGGATTTTGGATTGATGATAAATTGCTGATATTATCTTGCAGTTAATATAAAAATAGCACACAATAAAAACACGCACATAAAAAACATACCTAAAGAATACAACACACACAAATAAAAACAAATAAAATAAAATCAAATAACTTAAGTGTGTCTTTTCAAAAATACATAGAGACTGATGTTTTAATGTATACATTAATTTATCTTCTGCTAAATTCGTATTGTTAACAATTTAGGTACTTCATAAAAACATTGAGTAAGTATGCCAGTTTAAACAGACGATGCAAATTTACCTGAAGGGTAAAATATGTACATGATTATGATAAATATCAGACGTCTAATATTGCTTTGGAATCAATTCTTTAATCAACAATGTGTCGTATTTATATTATAAAAGCACAATACGCATGTAGCGGAGCTACTTAATTTTAAGATTAAGATTTCATTCATTTATATTGTAAATTTAAATTTATATTCATTTCTATATTTATATGTTAATTGTTTAAAATTTATGTAATATTTTTTTATTTCTTGCGACGGACAAACTTCTTATTAAATTGTATATAGCGAGGATACACGATGCGTCTATAGTTCGCGTCGTCCGGGCCCGCGCACCTCTAGCCCCGCTGGCCCCCGCTAGCGGTCCGCTGGCCAGCTGAGCGGGCACTTCGCCGGGCTCGTCAGTCCACATAGACTTTAGCTGTGCGATGCTTGTCCGTCATCACTACGGCGACACTCGCAGGCGCATCCTCGCTTACGAAAAATAATCCCCTTCTGTATTAATAGCTTTTAAGTAGTTTAAATTGCTAAACCTTGCTGAAAGTATGTACATATTAATTGTTCCACGGGTTCAAAGAGATTAAATTCCAAACAATTTCGTTATAATATTAATGAGATTTTAATCAACTGAACAGGAAAGTCTATTTCTATTAATTCTTTTCGGTTACTATGATTGACTATTATTATTAGTTTATCCAATTCTCATCCATCGAAAATCAATTCTTTTGTGAGAAACATCAAACAGTTCGCATTCTGCTTTGTCATCGTAATATAAATAAAAGAAATTTTCGAATTTTGATGAAATAAAAATAATTCAAATGTGAATATTTAATTTTATTTAATTAAACTAAACAATGGTTTATACTTTAAAAGGAATTACTAAGTTTGCTTACTGGTTGTAACAAGTTAAAGTAATTTAGATAATTTAATGGTTTTATGTTAAGATCGCAGGCGCCGGGCTGCCGGCGGGGCGCCACTCGTCTTTTGTTAGTGTTTCGAATAGAAATTTGCAAGTTTAAAAATTAGGTATATCGATAAATATTCTATCGATATTTTCAATATTGCTATAAATAGTTATTCTTTTCACATTAAAATCATTTCATTTAAAACAACTTTTATTAATAATAAATATTATTAATCAAAATTATAATTTGAAACTCCTGCACGTAAATTAACAATGTTGTATTATTAGGATAAATCGTTAATGTACTTCTGTTAAAAATGGTGTTTTACGATCAAAAATAATATGTATTAATGTATGATATAAAAAAATAAATATCGAAATAATATGAATATTACATACTTATTTATTATTATGATTATCGATATTTGATTTATCGATATTTTTTAGTCAAGCCTATGCCGCCATTTTAATAAGAAAAAATTATTAGTTCCTCGTGGAAATTTCTTCCGAGTGGATTAGACTTTTTGGTTACGGTTTTATAAAATTGTGTTGTTTTATAAAATGTACTCCAACCAGGAATATTTCAATATGGTAATGTGTCTAGGGAAATATGATTGTAATTATGTGGAATCGCGTAGACTTTATGACGAACTGTTTGCTTCTTCAAGAAAAGTACCATTACGAAAACGATGAAAACAGTGAATTCTCGAGCCGTATACGTTTTAGTTAACTAAGTGTTATTTTAAATTGATTCATAACATAGTGAAACGTATCGATATTTGAAAAAAGTGGTATCAGTGAATCGTTAAAGTGATTAAACAATCAAAATAATGTGAATGTACGTTCGAGTTCGTCACTGGTAGCGCAGCAGGTGTGATGGCGGTAAATTATTTAATAATTAATTTAATTATTTCTATTGATAATTATGTAAATGTAAGTTGTTTCGATACTGATTACGCAGTTAAGAGGGTTGACACAATTTTTCATGCACACTGTATAATGTATAATGCACATTTAAAATAAAATAAATTAAATTCGTTATTTCAATGAGGGAGACGCCAGCCTCGCTGACGTTAGTCGTTACTAATGTCACTTCTTCTACCACCTTCCATGATATTTTAAAATGAAACTTCAATTCTTCTAAATGCTCCTGTATTTCTCGAAAGTTCTTCATAATCACTAGGACCCGGATAAATAAGTATTAAAAAATTTAAAATATTTACATAAAATATGGACGAAAAAATCAAAAATATGGAAAAAATATGGAGTATAAAATAAAATACTTTCATAATTAAACATTGTTTTGCTATAAGAAAAGGGTCACTCGTGAGTCGTGACGTACGTCGTTAAGTTACATTTAAAAACCGATGAAAAAAAGTAGCGAAATATTTATTTCAACAAAAAATAACAGTTTTATTCAACATCCATTACTAGCCTTATCAAGTTGGTTGCAATACACAATGACGTGCTTCTTTAAATTATCAAAATTAAAACTGACGATTTGGTCAAAATATAGCCTTATATCTGCTGATTGGTCTCATCTCAAGTCACATGACGTGATTGGTGCATACTTAAACATACTTAATTCAGTAATTTTGTAAGCCATATCTACAGCCCTCGAAACTTTCGCACAGAATTTTGTTAATTTTTTTAGCGTATTTAATCCTTTATTTAAATCCAAAGCATTAGTGGCGGGAACGTAAATTTTATGTATCTTCGTGAATATATGGATGATTGTGACATTTTCTTGTAAAATATTCATTTAATTTTGAAATATAGTAAAATATGGAAAATAAAAGTTGGTTTTTCACAGTCTAAATATGACAGTCCATGTAAAACACATTCTAGACCGAAAATCGCGTAAATTAAAAATATGTGTTTACATATTAATCTGGGCCCTATTTATAAAACATTCATTTCACTCCCTCGAGTCCTGCCAGTCGGCCGCAGTCTTCCTAGTTCCTCGTAACGGTAGTCTTTTTCTAATGCTGATGCTTCATGGTGTTTTTTTTACATATATCTAATTATTATATTTTATATTATTGGCATTTCTTACTTTATAAGTTCTTATACTTATTGCGTAACGTTTTTAGTTTTGTTTGATATTAGTGTTTATTTTATTGTGTAGTACGTGGTAGGAATTTTGAATTATTTCCTATAAGCGTTACATACATTAGGCGCAGGGTTTTTTAAAGTTATCGTTTTGATGGCTTCCTTTTTTGTATTTTAACTATTATCTTCACAATTTTCGGCCACGCCCTAAAATGCGACTTCTTAATGTAAGTTGGTAAGTTTGTTAACAATTAATGTATTGTCTTTATAAAAATAGTATTATTTGTAACGTTCCAGGACTCGTGAGAATATATAATTCAAGATGAGGGTTGAAGCTGTTGGTGGTTGGTGGAGGTTAGGACGTGGTCTGCGGACGAGAGGAACCCTTCTATGAAGAGAAGTGTATGTAGCTGATGTACGATAGTAGTGTGACGGTATGTACTGTTGAATATTTAATATTATTCTGTTATTATTTATAGTAAGATTGAATCATTGTTTATGTTCATTTATTCAATATTTTTATTTTTATAACATTAACTGAATGCTTCCGACACGTCATAATGATTAAATAAATAAATAAAAGATTGTAATTATAATATTAACTATCTCTTGCCCGCGTCTCCGTCTGCGTGTACATCACAGTTGTTCTCTGTCACTATGGCCACTGAACCTGAACTGCTTCCACTTCATGGTTCCACCCACGTAGTATTGGGATTGGGGTCGGGATTGTGTCAACGGATAATCGGGATAAAAAGAAGCCCAAGTCCTTTTCCTGGCCTTCATTAATATCCATACTAAAATTCATCACAAACGGTTCAGCGGGATAGGAATGAAAACTTAACAAACAAACAGACAGTTACTTTCATATTTATAATATTAGTTGGGATTTGATAATAATTGCAATCACTAACAGTCATCATGCTATTAATAATGGTTTACAAAACAAAACCATCTGTAGTTAGCAGAATTAATGAGTTGAAAATAAATAAATGATTAATAAAATAAAAACACTTATATTTTGTTAATCATTCATTTATATTCAACTGAATGCATAATAATTACAAATATGCTCCTTTTTAGTTTTGTATTTTATAAGTGTTTTTGTAATTTTTTTAATCATTTTATAATTTATTTTAAACCGGCAATAATTGAAGTAAGCGTCTTTGTATGTCTTTATATAAGAACAATATTGTATTATGTATTACAGATGGTGTTGTTGGACTGTACTTGAGATTCATCCATCAGGAGATGACGGCTGATCATCAAGTGTTAGATGTAAACTAACAATGAACACAGCCGGCCTAGCAGCACGTCTCCAACTTGTCTGCTACTTAGTTATTTTATATTGAATTAACACTTGTCAAACAATATCTTTAACAGTTACTGTACAACTTTTATATATAATATCTTTTGGATCATAATATTTTATATAATCCAATCTACTTCATATACTTCTCTGATACGATGCAATTACTTTGTTGTTATTTATAATCTGATAAAACATTGCTCATCTTAAATGTTTTATTTCTGTATGTACTAATTATGCTTATCACACCTTTTTCTGTAGAATAATTAGTTTTTATAAGAATAGTATCTGTTATGCCACTAGAGGGGGCTAAAAGTTTTTGTTATAATAGATTTACCTTGAACTGTTTTCATTTATAATATTAATATAAACCGCATTTATCATAAAGAAAATTATTATTGTTGAATTGAAATGAATTATAGTTATTGTGGATGTATTGTATTGTCTTTGATTTTGATTAAGCAGTAATACTTGTACTTGTTAAGCTTATATATATGAAGATAATAACACTTTGGGACTCCGTATATACATCCTTCAAATGAGTTTGTTATAAACACAAAACATAATATAACATGAGTAAATATAATCTTCAAATTCAAAGTCTTAAGCTATCAATTAAATACTAATGTGTGTGTACATGATGTGACTCATAAAATGTATTATTGTGTGACTTATCTTTCATACTATTAATATTTGTATACATACAAACGTAGAAAATGTCGGATTGTTTAGAAAATTTATTAAAGGTATTTTATTTAATACATTATTATGGTTGTAGAACTGAAACATGTAAATAACAAGAATAGTGTTACAAGTGACGTCATCTGTGCCATTCTAATTGTATTATACTATAATTCTTAGAATTAATTTTGACTGATTATAAATAATAATAAATTAATGTAGATATTGGCGTGATGAAATTGTTCAAACCTGATACTTAATTTATGTTAGGTATATAGCAGTTATATACATAAATATTTGTTATATATTGTAAGCAATATTTGTAATTATTATTAACTATAAAACCCCCTTAATTTAATTTGATGATGACAAGGTTTGAGTATCAGCTTGTACATATTTGTGATATAAATACTGGCTTCAGCCATTTTGTATGACTACTAGAAGTAACAATGAACATTAAAAATCAAGACTGAAACTGTACCTACCTAAAAAGTTAAAAACATACTGTTTAAAAAGTTTTCTTATTCTAATTTAAATATTGTATGTTGATACTTTTCTATAACATTTGTACAGACAGGATCAACTGAGGGACAACAAGCAAATAAGTACAAGATGGGTTTTCTTCATTATTTATACAGTTGTAGGAACAAAATATTTTTCTTTTTGTGAATATTGTTTTGTATGAAGGTTTGATCAGTAATTTTTTCTTCATCATTGCATTTGTACTATTTAAAATAATACTTCTTTATGAGAATAGTTGTAACCGACAGTAGTCACCATCTCCCATGGACAGTGTTAATGCTCTTGTTTGGGGAAGAGGATAGGAAGGGGAGGCAAAAGGGAAAGGACAGCCGGGTCTCTCACTCTTCGGACGAAACGTAGACATTAAAGAGTACTTCACGTCGATCTTGGTACTTCTCCGCTCGAGCCAGCCCATGTTCGAGCTGTAGCAACTGACCACAGCTAGAGTCTACTACCTTCAGTATACTATATATGAGGGATTTAATTATAAGAATTTAAAAAAAAATCAGAGACTACTGGATAAATTAAAATTAAATTGTATACAATAAAACACTAATCCTGTAACTTACAATCAAAATGTTATTTTTTAATTTAAGATCTATTCCTGCAAATTCAGAAAGTTTGCAATGTTTAGTCTTTTATCCAAGTAAGGAGCCAGGTGAGAAACAAACTCAAAGGCTACTAATAAATCCATAGATATAAAAAATACATGAATAATAATCAATGTGGCAATAAAATAATATTTTCTATTACTCAATAAGATCACAAGAATTTTTACTGAATCATAACAAGAATTTCAAAATACGGTACTGAGTTGGTTGTTTTATATACCGCCATCTATTGGTAGGCTTAGGTTTAGAGATAATTTATTTCCCATTAAGAACAAAGTTCACTTACATAGGAAACTTAAACTAGTAACATAATAATAAACATTTATGAAGTTAATGGTGACCTTATTTATACAAACATTCAAATATAATTATAAAGTTTAACAGTATGTTTTTAATTTAGCCTTAAATTTCAAAAAAGATTTTTCGTTAAATATTTCTTTCGGTAGATTATTGTACATTAGCGCTCCCTCAAATTGTATAGTTTCGTTACCATAATGTTTAGTTCTAGACTTAGGTATTTGTATCAGATGTATATTTCGTGTATAGTATTTATGTGATTTAGTCTTAAAAGTAGTTTGTTTGTGTATAGATCCTGAGAGAAGTTTTCTTATAAGTATGCATGTTTTGTATTTGTATAATTGTCCAATAGATAGTGTTTTTAGATAGATAGTTTTCTTGTAAAGTTCTTTGGTTGGAAAGCGGTAGTCCAGTTGTTGTAATGTTTTTAATAGTTGGTTTTGTGATATTTGTAAATCTTTTAAATTAGTTTTGTGTGCAGATACCCATACTTCTATTAAATATTCAAGTAAGGGTTTAGCTAATGAGTTATAAATAATAGTTCGAACTTTATATGGAATACATCGAACACACCTGCGTAAAGCTCTAGTCAGTGATGTTATTTTAGTTTGCAAATATGTAATCTAAATGAGGTTGTCATAATAGTTTGTAATCTAATAGTAAACCAAGATACTTTTCTGTTTCTGATTTTTGGAGTTTAATATTATTTATGGTTAGGGATTCGTAATTACGGATTTTTTTATTTTTAGCAGTAAAAAAGCATACAGGAGGTTTTTGTAACATTTATACTCAGCAAATTACAGCTTGTGCGTTCGATGTTATCTCATGTATTGAGTCTCCAAAAAAGAATAGACTTGTGTCATCTGCGTATAATGACACTTCTCTGTGTAATCCCAAATAACCAATATTGTTAATGTAGATTAAGAATAATAGAGGGCCTAGGATTGACTTGAAGAATATATCAAATTAAAACATCTACTAATCTATGCTATCTACTCTTATAATGTAATTTATTGTTAACATTGAAAGTTAGGTTTAAGATTAAACATTATGCATTTTTAAATTTAAATAAAAACATATATTTAAAAAAAAGGAATGAAACGGATGGATGTTAGTGAAAAGTTCTGTTTAAATGAAGCTGAACTGTCTAAAAGAAGTTGTCGTTGTGCAGAAACTGAGGATTAAATGAATTGTTACATTTACTGTTGTTTGTATATTACTTGTTAGGGAGCTATTTCACTATCACTCGCAAAAACTTTGTATGATATGTTCTGTTACAAATATTACTTTAAAGATCATTCAATAAAGTTGTACCTATAAAGATATTATTATTTCATTTAACTACCGTACCTAAATGTTAAATTATTATTGAGTTATACTTGTTGCATAATATATTTAATATTAAAAAAAAGATTAACTTATGGATCAAAATTACTTTTAATATACAGAAATGGATAAATATCATAGAAACGAAATATACTTTACAAAGACATAACAAACTACTTTCAAACAAATTTAACAAAATAATATAAGTACAAAGAATAGTGTAAAAAATTAACATGTACAATTGTAAAATAAAATCACGTACATAAATACATAACAGTTATTAAATAATATTAACAGTGGAAATACTTAAAGGACTGAAAAGATAGTATAATATACATATTCTCAAAAACAAGAACAGAATTGAATCTAGTAGAAATAATATTCAATACAACTGCCCTATTGGCAGAGAGGACATGAAATTCTCTTCGTTGGTAGTAGAAGTATTCAGTTCTGTATGTCTTGTCATCCCAGAAGGGCCTGCTTGTGGCTCATTGTCTTCCATAGGCTGGTCAACACCAGGAGGCAGGTTGGAGTCATGAGATAAGTCATCTCCTTCATTGGCTGCGTCTGAAATTGAGAAATATAACGGCAGAAATGTTTTCGATTTTTGATTTCACTCAGTTAAATAAACATAGCCCTCACAAAGTGGTTGTAAAGCATCCCAATATCCCGAACCCAGGGTCTCTTCTGGGACAACCGATCCAACGCACTCCAAGACAAAGTTATCCCAGACCCAGAGACCTCAACCTATAATATAGAGTGTCTGATTCACTCCAAGACAAGTGCTCACATCATAACAAGTAACACATGTCCCGCCTCTTTACCTGCAATACATTTAGATATTCGTGTCATAACACTATATTAAAATAAAAAGCACAATAGGATTAATTAAGTCTCAATATGGGTTTTAGTCAAAATTTCAGGTAAAATAAGAGAAATGCCTCACCATCAAAGAAATCAGAGTATACATCGTGAGTCCATTGTCCCTGCCACGGAACCATATATTCTTCAAACGCTCGAGTTGATCTGTCGTATGAGCCAGCTAACAGCTGTACCTGTAGAGTGTGATTATCTTCACTTATTATAATATGGTCAGCTATTCACCAACAACACTCCGCTGCACACGCACACACAGACAGACACAATGTACATACTCGCCGCGACCGCGCCCCTCTCTCCCCCGTCCGACAATAATAAGAAGTAGGTAATAATAAGTACACGAAATAACTACATTATGATTCTTCTTTCCATCACACTTTTCAGGGTTTAGACACCACAATACCTACGACAAAGTTAAACACAGTCGGCGTGTTTAAATGGTGTGAATCAAAATATTTACAATAATTTAAAGATCATAAACAAACTTACAGTTTAATTTGCACTCGCACAGCTGTTTAAATTTAACAAACTATCGCTGCTGTAAATTATCCAGCTTATGAATTTATTGATCTCTATCTTGTCCAAGAAAGTGTCATGTATGTTAATACGTCACAGACGAAGGTAACAAGCTATCACCATATTATAAAAACTATCGTTCTTAACAAAGCATTTTGTCATTCATCAAAAGGAATTCTTCAGAGATACAATAAAGTAATTTCCGTACGTACCCAAGTCTTTGTAATGCTGCACCACATCTCTTGTCATGAGGGCTTCAAACTGTGCCAGGTCCCCGCGCTCGACCAACACCTCCTCCGTCTATACACGTCACATAAAACTACACTTACTACACTACTTAAATCATTAGTATAGCCAATGTAAGCTGAACTCAAAAAAAAAATTAACGACAAAAACTCTCCTATTGTCAATTTATTAGCAAATCTTATCGTTTAAGAGTTATATAAAGTAAATCAGAATAAAGTATATGAACATTGAAACTAAAATTACGTCACTTATCAAACAATATATCTCACCATATGTGTGGCATGCTGTTCGGCCAAGGCCAAGCTCTTTGGTGATTCCCTTTAGACAGCCACATCCGAATCTCATCCTCAGCCGCCGAAGCTCTAAGGAAAGCCACCTCAGCCTCCGCCGGGTTCTCTTCAGCCAGAACCGCTGCTTCATAATAACTAAGGTTATTTAGTTTAGTTATTTAGTTTAGTTATTGTGACATCATAACTAAGGCCAATATGACATTGAAAAGTACAATTTTGCAATATTTCTAAAGGGATCCTGTATCCGGAGGTAATGCATTAGCATTGATAATCGATTTCTTAACTGTTTTCCATAGAATAGCTGTCAGTTAGTTGGTGTTAGGTTAATGTTCGAGTGCCGCCAGTCCCCGGGCGGTCAATGACCCCGGCCACTGAACAGCAACCTGCTGCTGTACTGTAACCGGAGCGTGGGCCCGAGCCACCACCCACTGACCACTCGTGTCATACATCTGGATGGCACTTTTAATAATGGAAACAATATACCATACAACATCATGTCTACAATATATATTTATTTTCATTCACATGCACAATTTAACGGACCTAGACGGTAATTTTTAAAATGCGCTCGCTAATTTTAAAGTGCGTTGTGCTAATAGAGCTCACGGTTCCTTCGGATACCAAAATTTCGAAAGACCATGCGATCAAGGTCAACAAGTGTTACAAGCTCACTAACGAACTCACTAAGAATAGGTTCGTTGTTAATTTGTACGCTATAGAAGTGGGAGGAGAGGTATGACAGCCAAATCTCTCTACAACCTACTAAAAGACTTGAGCCTGTCCAGAACTAATATCAGGTCATTGGAACGTGCGTCGTAGGCAGCCCTTGTAGGTTCGTTTCAATTTTGGTTAGGTTTTGAGAGGAGCTTAGAGCATTTAAAGCGCGTTAGATAGGGGTCTCTTGAAGCTCCTCTCCCTGCAACGCGATAGACCTAATGGCCACACAGCGAATCTATGGAACACTAAGAAGTTTGTTTTCATATCAATAGACGCATCGTTTTCCCTAGTGGGCTCACCGGCTTGTATGTAGTAGGTCTCAGCTCCCCCGCGGCCCGGAGGTCGCTGGCCGCCACCAACCGCAGCATCGACTCATACTGACACGCTTCCTGAACGATGTTTAACAGCGATTTAAAAAAATATATATTTGTTCTATGCATATAATTAAACAATGTATATTTCAATATTTTAGAGTATTACCTTATACGTAGATATAGCTTCACCTGTATCTCCTAGTCCTATATAAATTTGTTCAGCCTCTCTAAAGTGCACTTCCTGTCGTAATTGTTGAGCGAGTGGTCAGTAAATATCTCTCGTGTCTTCTTCTGCCAGATGTGTAGCGGCAACACGTAGACCTTCCGACACTTTGCCCGCGGCATTGTACGCTCGTACACATTTCTCCGCCATGCCACGGGATATGAGAACTCGTTCCGCTGTATCCCATTCCTGTAAATGTTTGCAAAAAGATATTAATTGACATATGAAACTTACTAGAATAAAATAAAAATCGACCATAACTTTGAATTCTAAAAATTGAATAAATTGATCGTAACGTTAAATCCGTGTGTAAAAGAAGAAATGAATAATTGAAAAAATATTCGTTTACATCCTTAGTGGATGTTTACATTTATATTTTTGCAACTATACACAATAACTACTAAGGAATTAACAAAATCGTATTACGTTAATAGCAATTATTAAAAAAATAATAATAATAACATATTTCTTTTGTTCATTATTTAAAATAACTTACTTGAGAAGATATACACTGATCCCCCAACTGTTCACATTGCTCCCGAATAGATTCTTTATCTTCTATAACCTAAAGATATCAATGGATTGATTTACAAAAAAATTTTTTTATAAAAAAAAACAAAACCTATAGCAATGTCTTATATCTTTAAATGAGCAATTCTTGTATATATATTTATATATTATGGGCATCTCGGTATCGGCTCAAATGATGTTCATGATATTTAGTATATAGGGGATTTTGGGGGCGATAAATCGATCTAGCTACGAATCATTATCATCATTAATCATTTAGAAAATGTTATTTTACGTAAAAAAGAATAACAAAAATTAGTCGTTTAAAATATGACTCTTCCTGACATCTAGTGGCGAATAGTAATACTACTTTTTGCTACTTGCTTAATTGCTTTAACGCCACAACAGCAGATGGCGTTGTTTAGTATCAGGAAGTCAATAAATGTTTGTTTTGATAGTCTAAGAGCCCGTGAACCCCAGACCTTCGTTATTTTATAAAAGCTGAAAGTTTGTCAGCGCATGCTCCCAACACAGGTAAGAACGAAGGTCCATTATGAAATTCGGGTTGTAGTGGCTTTGGCAGGTAAACGGTACTAAAGGTGTGTAAAATACTAATATAGTTTCGTCAAATTATACAGAGCGATTTTTTGGTATTACCTTTAGAATGTTATTAAAAATCACATTATTCATTACCAGACACTTAACATCGTGGTAACCCCTTGCCAGACACCCTTAATGTTCAGGGTATAATAATTCTACTTACGTTATAGTATAAAAGCTGATTTTTATACAGGATACTTGGGTAATGAGTAGATGATATTTTCTCAATAGCCAGACATTTTTGATAGTTCCAACCCCTTGCCAGACAAGTATGTAGGGTCGCTGTAGAAACGAGCGCGAGGTAGTATATATATGTGAGTGCGAGTGAGATGCGCTTGTATTGTTTACTACTTTGTACATGCGTATGTCAGTAAAATTAATATATGCTATTTTTAAAGATAAATTTAATATTCATTATTAATTATAAGAAAAATATCAATAATAGCATTACTTACTTTATAATTAAATCGCTCATTTTTATATAATACTTAGGTAGTTATTAGATGATGTTTCCTCCTTAGCCAGATATTTTTTTCTGTTTTCAATCTCTCTGCCGGACAATCAATGTAAATGTTAAAAAGAGATTCATGATTAGAATGACTTATCCAAATAAACTTTTTGGCCAATTTATGTGACAAATAACTGATGTAAATTTTAAAAATTTCTTCAGAAATGACATTCGTTGCTACAACTACTCGGAATTGTTAAAAATTTCAATTTATTCCTCCAGTAACTAGTTAAAAAGAAAAACCAAATAGAAATATTTTTCAAAAATTCAAAAATTTTATTAAAAACAGATTCGTGATACTACAAGTTATTACATAGGATAAAAAAATAGATCGGTTATATGACATAGTATCATAGTGTATAAGAGATACTGTTAATTTATTCGCTATCAGAATCACCATCAATGTCACTATTTTCTTCGTCACTGTTGGTCCATTCGATGTTGTGGTCTTCTTCTTTTTCGTCAGTTTCTGTAAAAATTTGAAAAATATTATTGGATTAAAAGTATAAAAAAAATGTTGAATGGTTTGAAGTAGTATTTATACCTGAGTGTGTTTTCAATGAATCTCTGACAAAATTTGGTAACTGATCACCTTCGAACCATTTAAAATGATACTGATTATTTTCGAGTACCCATCCATTTTTTTCAGGTTGATAAATTGATGGAATTTCATGGTTTGCATTATTCCAAATGCTAGATATATAGTTGGCTTGCAGAAATTGTTGTAGCAGTTCAGATTTACAGGGTGGCAGACTACTAGCGTCAAAATTTCGTAGTTTTCTACGACTAAATGCTTCATTAATATCCGAGACCTGATATGTATTGATGAATAATTGAAGCCGTGCTGCATCAACATCAATTATCGAACCAACATTGTATACTTCGCATATAAACTGTTGAATAATATCAAAAATTCTTTGTCGTTCATTATCATTTTCAAATAACTCGTTCTTACCTAACTTACTGAACGCTTTTTGATATTCTTCCGAACCTTTTAATATTTTAAAAGGCCTTAACTTTCCTTTTCGGAAAAATGCGGGATTATAGTCACAGCCTGTGATTGCATGGAATCCTGTTTGATCAGGTCCAGTTATCGTGTAGCTTAGTAGTGCTGATTCTAAACGCTGAGAATGTTCATAATCTTTTATCGATGGAGTCAGGTATTGATCAAAAATAACGTCAATTCTTGGCGCTTCAAATTTGGTAACCATTTGTAACATTTTTTTAGAAATGCCTCCAAACTTGTTTGGAACATTTTTCATTGAATGTAACAAAAAGAACCCATCAATTAATACTACATCTATAGTTGGTGGTGGCTGATGTTGGACTTCCTTCTCCAAACACTTCATTAAGGCAGATTTATCGGCCCCAGTTCCTTGAAATGAGGCACGAAGGTCCACCCTCCGTCAAGAGTGAGCCCCAGATATTTCATGGTGGGACTCACCCTGACCCTCCCACCTCCTATGAGGAGGGTGGCACCCGGCGGGGGTCCTTTCCGCCCAGTCCCGCGGAAGAGGAGGGCTTCGGTCTTGTCTATTCTCACCCGAAGCCCCAACCTCTCTATGCGGCTGATCACGAGGTCAGTTCCGACCTCGGCCAGCCGCGCCGCCTCCCTGTAGGTTCGTCCCCGGGATAAGACGAGGGTGTCATCGGCGTAGCAGATGACACCCATCCCGGGGAGGAGACGACTCCGCAGGACCCAGTCGTACCCGACGTTCCACAGTACCGGTCCCAGGACCGACCCCTGTGGCACGCCGTTTTCGACTGTCCACCACTCTATGGACCCCCTCCGGTTCTCGACTGCCACCCTCCTCTGGGAGAGGTAGCTGTTTATCAGCCTCCTCAGATACAGGGGCACTCCGAAATGCTCGAGTGCCACCTGTATCGCGCTGTGTGGGAGGCTGTTAAACGCGTTTGCGATGTCCAACGACACCGCAACCACTACCTCTCCTCTGCGTTCCGCCTCTTCCGTCACCGCCCTCAGGCGTTTGAGAGCATCGACGGTCGACCGATGCGCTCGGAACCCGAACTGGAACTCTGACAGTCCCGGGCCCGAGCTTTCCTCCAGGTGCCGAACGAGACGGGTGGCCATTATTTTCTCCAGGGCCTTCCCCGCCTCATTCAGCACAACCACCGGTCGCCACGCCGAAGCCGAGTCCGGAGGCCGGTTGCCTTTTGGAAGAAGGCAAAGCCGGCCTTCCTTCCAGGCCCTCGGGAACTGCCCGGACCTCAGACAGAGGTCGAACAGCTCCTTGAGGGCTCCACCGAGGTGCACCAGGGAGAGAGCGAGAACTCTCCCGTGCACCCCGTCCGGACCCGGTGCGCTCTTCTTACTCTGGAGGCGAGCCAGAATCGCCTCCATTTCAGACTCCGTGACGGTGGGCGGAACGCGGTCGCCCTCATCCAGCGTCGGCCGGGCCATTCTGGGGGGAGTAAATCCCGCTGGAGCGTCGGGGAAGAGTTCCCCGACGATCCCCCTCAGGGCAGCCGGCTGGAGCACCTCCGTGATGGGGGCCGACTGGGCGCAGAGTTTGTTCCGCGCCCGCTTGTACGGTCGGCCCCAAGGGTCTCGATCGAGACCCTCCACCAGCTCCAGCCAGGCTGCCTCCTTGGCCCGGCGGATGGCCTGCTGCAGGATCAATAGACCTAACTCGCCATCTCACTCGCACTCACATATATATACTACCTCGCGCTCGTTTCTACAGCGACCCTACATACTTGTCTGGCAAGGGGTTGGAACTATCAAAAATGTCTGGCTATTGAGAAAATATCATCTACTCATTACCCAAGTATCCTGTATAAAAATCAGCTTTTATACTATAACGTAAGTAGAATTATTATACCCTGAACATTAAGGGTGTCTGGCAAGGGGTTACCACGATGTTAAGTGTCTGGTAATGAATAATGTGATTTTTAATAACATTCTAAAGGTAATACCAAAAAATCGCTCTGTATAATTTGACGAAACTATATTAGTATTTTACACACCTTTAGTACCGTTTACCTGCCAAAGCCACTACAACCCGAATTTCATAATGGACCTTCGTTCTTACCTGTGTTGGGAGCATGCGCTGACAAACTTTCAGCTTTTATAAAATAACGAAGGTCTGGGGTTCACGGGCTCTTGCTCTATGAGGTTAGACTAAGAAATTAATTGTTGATTTATAGTGTTTTCTGTCTTCTTTACGTGTTGAATTAAAAATGCCTAAACGAAATTTAAAAAAAAAAACACAAAATAAATACTAACAATTCCTAAATAACCAGCAAAGCTTTATTGTAACAAAATTTGTATTTATGTTCTTAAAAATTGGTTTATTCAAAATAAGAATAATAAAAATCACAAATTATCATGGAGTTTATGTAGAGGAATAATTCTTTACACAAATTCTATTTATCTGCATAGACTTGTTATTACTCTGAAGTCTAATAATAACTGTTCCTTAATAATGAGTTTTATAAGAAACAAGAGCTTCTAGAGTATTTGATTACATTCATATTATTCCGGTATTCAATACAGAGATCGAGTTAGTATTATCATTAGTTAACAGTGAATGAAGTCACAATTGTAAAGGAATTCCATAAGTAGGGAACTGATAAGTACGTTTGTTTCTTATTCAGACTGAAACCTCTTACTAATTCTACTACTTCTATTTCATAGTGTTACTAATTCTATTTCATAACATTAACTTCTAATGTACTTCAAGTTACAGTGAAGTTCTTTGCATGTTTATTAAACTTTAATATTTTGTTGTTTTTACCAGATATTATTAATAATAGCTGTACAATTTGAAGAGCTTTTTTATAATGATGTGCTTTCAGAGCCGCAGTGAGAGCATCAACGGTTCGACCAGCCTCTATGAGATGAGGTACACCGGCGCCCGCCTGTCGCGATGATACAAGCCACGCGCCCCGCTCTCCTTCAGGACAGGCCTGAAGAACAACAAATAATATAATAAAAATTAAAAACAACATTTATAATAAACAACACTGACTTCTCTTGCTAGTTGAACGGCTCTAGAATAATAGTCCACCGCAGTTCTGATATCACCTTTACGCTCGGATTTCATTATGTATGTCTCTAATTATTGAATCGTAACTTTTTAAAATATATATGCAGGAGTTACAGTATAAGAATAAACATTAATGTTTGAGACAGTTATATTCAAAAAATATACTTCTACTATTCTTTTTCAGTTAAATGCATAACCCTCGTCTTTAACTTGTATAATTCACATTTACATTACCTCTTCGATAGTATAATCAATAATACTAAATAAAAAACAGACGCTAATTGGTCATTTACGTATGTATTAAGACCTACAACGAATTGAGCAGGATCTTTTCATTGCTACAACATGCCTATCCTTAGTGAGACCAACAAGCGGTATTCCCACAAATGGGTTCATACTTCACACGGCCTTTTTATTTAGCTATCTGATAAAGGACCCATTTTGTGCAGTACATTATTTCTTTTGTCTATCTGATAATGCAACCTTCACCTGTACTAGTTGATCGTGCACAGCTTGCAGAAGCTCATCATCTTTCATGAGTGTGGGGTGATGTAACAGAGCGTCACCCACACACGAACCGCGCCTCGCCGAGACGACCTGTACCAACAAAATAATACTTTACTAGGGCAAACAGAGTATTAGTGTTATTCTGACGAAGATAATATATAAGATTTGACTAATATTTTTTTTTAATTTAATTTTATCAATCTTAAATTATATACTGAACAGTTATCATTTATGCACCTGTTGACGTCAGATATTCCATGTATTGCTGCCTGAGTGGTGTCAAAGCTTGTCTATCGACTTTTTCAGCGAGGGCGATGGCATCTGCTCATCTATTGAACTGCTTATACAAATTAATGGCCAATTCTGGCTGAGCGGCTCCACGTACGTAGTATTCTTCGGCGGTGGTTAAGTCCCCCACAAATATTGCTGGACGTGCACCAACCTCGGGACTCTTTAAACCTATGCATTATATTAATGTATAATCACGATTAATAAAATGAATACTATTAATACAATAAGTGTGTACAAAAAGAAACAGATACATGAGGTGTTACCGAAAGGTGTTGTAAATGCTTCAAAAATCTATCTTTAATTTTTATATATTACAAAAAATATTATCTCAAGTATTATCTCAATAATTATGTTAAATAAAAATATTTATAACAAATACATGATATATGTCAACATAAAATGAACATTCGCCCAATATTTATAACAATTTCATAAAATATTAAATAACAATTAAATAAACGGCTTTATTCCATTCAACAAACTCTTTCGTGTTTCCTACACCCATACTCAAGAATATGACTCATCCAACAAATAAAAACGATGACATTAGCAAAATATTCCAAGATTCCGATGCGAATGAAGCCATAGCATAAAAAATATATATAAAATATATATCTACATATAAGTTCAATATAATCATAGTAGAGGTACAATAGTTACACCAAAGTCGGCGTAGTCCAACATTTGATTCCCATCATCATCAGCGGCCTCCACCAGGTCCAGACAGTGGTTCAGCAACACGAAAGACTCCCGGGCCCCGCGGGCTTATTCACCGCGGATCACCTCGCCACATAAGTAATACGCTGCAATGGAAAACTAATCATACACACTAACAATGGAATTATTATTAGTCTTATTCTTTAACTTTAACTACATTTACATGAAGATGTTATCAAAGTCATTTCATACACACATCGTGAGCAACTTCTGAATTATTTATATTAATTGGATGGATTGGATTGAACATTTGAAGATCATTTCTTAGCACTTTGCAAATCTATTCTGCTATCATTTGTAAAAATTGTGAAAGCCTTCATGGCATTATATTATATTAAATCTTTCACGAAAATTACTAAGTTATGAGTAAACAATTTATGGTTTTTATATGCCTCTTCAGATAAAAGCTGGTCGAAGATTCGTGATAAAATTATAGATACGGTCACGTAAAAATAAAATCTTTAATTATGCACAACAAATATTGTAATACCAATAACTTCCAACGCAACTATTATGTCATAATTACTTATTTATGCTTGTCTGGACTGAAATAAAACTGATATTTTCAGATTTACGATGCGTTTTTAAATATTTTACCTCTATAATATTCCTGACCTCTCTTTTACTTTGCAGCAACCGTGATCCAAAATCCGAAAATATTAGTTCTAATTCAATGATTACTGCCTAAGTGTTCAAGTCATGCTTGTTGGAGCAGTCTCAATACAAACAGCAGCACATTAATACTTGCCAACATCAGCAACAATGATGTCAGCGTATCGAGGCAGGGCTCGAGCTGCCTTGGACCCATCAGCAGTGTGATAGCCTAAAGACATTAACATTCTATTTGAATTTACATACCTTTATATCCGTAGCATCGGATTTTTTCTTTGTAAATAACAACTAGATAACATTACAGTTACATCCTATTAATATTATAGTTGCGAAAGCTTGTGAGTGTGTGTGTGTTTGTTACTTCTTCACGCTCAAACGGCTAAACCGATTTTGATAAAATTTTGTATACAGGAAGCTGACGTCCAGGAATAACATATAGGCTACTTTATATCCCGGAAATCCGCTGGGAACACCGCGGGGCTCAGCTAGTATTATATATTATTTAAGTTTAAAGAGTTTATTTTCTCATAAAAACACAGGGTTTACTTAAAATGAGATTAATAGGTACATGAATAAGTAGTTACAATATAACACCTCTGGAGCTCCGGTATCTAAACAAACTATTATTGTCTAAACCGTATTTACGTTTTCTCTTCAAATCAAATTTGATAATTCTATAAAAACCTGTATGCGCCTTTCATCGGCTCCAGCTACCACCATAATGGCGGCTGCTTCCTTCATGGCATTAAGGGCTTTGGGGGCAGCGGATATCCTAACAAGGATCTCACTGCATACAGCCTTGGATAAAGCACTATCAATAGTAGACATTATCACCACACCGGCGTCATCTGTCAGATATTGTCGAAGCACTTCCAGAACTTGGGAAAGGACTTCTGGTATATCTTCGCTCACAATATCTACGCCTTCCATACACTGGAACATAAATTAGGTAGTAAACACATGCACCTATAATGTAATGGAAAAAGGTTTCTTTATTATCTCGAATGGATAGCGCTTGACAGTCATTCCACGAGTTGGAACGTGGAAATTAAATCGTTGATGGTAATGCACTATACTGTTTAAATGTGATAAAAAATTATAATACACTTTTAAGCTAGTTTAAATTTCAGTTAAAAGTGTGATATTTTAAGTTAATAAACAGTCATTATAATTATAAGTTAAAAGAAAAATAAATAAATATTGGTATTAAAATTGTGAAACAAGACAGAAATTGCAATTTCAGCCAATCAAAACTATAAAACAATCCAATACGTCGTATTCACATTATTATATAATTTGTGTTGAACAGGTGAGCAGTGTATCTGAGCCGTAATGTGCTGCCTTGTCCCGGCTCGTCCACTCAGCGCTGCCACTGTCCGGCCTTCACTAACTCCTCCAGCGCTTCACTTTCTGAATCTGATTCTTTTGTTTCTTGTTGCATCTCTTCCCCCTCCTCTTCATAGTCAGCTGATGTACCTGGAATATTTAGAATAATATGTCACATCACACTAGTGAGGGGACTTATGTTATTGAAACGAGTGTTTTTGGTAGAAGATGATTTATTACTGAATAATCAATTCAACGATCTTAATACTTATACAATATCTGACTTACATACTACTTATTACACTACACCTCGGGGATGAATTGAAAAAAAAATATTTTTATAAAATTTTTTTTTAGGTATCAAATGGTTTGTAATACATATAAGGCTTATTACACTTCAAAATTTTTACATTCACTCCTAAATCTTCTAAAACTACAAATGGTTCAACCCACTGTATGTCCAGCTTATTTGCCGTTTCATTTTTAATTAAAATTAATTGACCATTATTTTTACATACATTATTTGTATATTTATCATAATTACACTTACGATTTTGTTTGCTTAAAATTAAATTTTCAGGAGCATCCTGCTACGCTACTTGTAACTTAAACTTAAGATCTAAATCTTATACTACTTATTACACTACACTAGCCTTCGTATAATCAATTTGATCCAAACTACAACTGAAAATTTGTGGAGAGATAGCTTATAGCAAGAGAAAAAACGTAGGATACTTTAGCCTTATTTACTGCCTTTAAGGAGGAACAGCTTTAGTCCGGTCAGCTATACATTTCTAATTCTGACACTAACGCAAAGGAAGTCACGGTCATGAACTAGTATATAAATAAACATATCGAGTGTTCTATATTTTACTATATACATATAACTTATACAAATTAACTATCAATGAATCACCTTCAGCATTATCTTCATCCATTCCATCGACAAGTGCCGCCCGAAGCTGTTTACCCACATCGCTCTGACCGATGGAAGCAAAACTGTAACAAATACGATATACATAAGGTTTACAAATTAATTTTTATTAGGATTATAAAACTATTTATTGAAAAGGAAATTATTGTAAGTTAATAAAAAAAATAAGTGTCTATTTGCAAGTTACCAATACTTAAAAACCAGTGTATTTAGGTTTTATCTATCTGTCTGTCTATCTGTCAGTTTAGGCTGAAAATTCCAAAAGGCTGTACTTATTTTAAAAATATTTAATGACCAGGCAACTTTAATACAAGGTACAATTAAGATTTTGATGACTTTCATAAACCGTACAATAACCCTACAACTGCATTTGTGTGTCACACTATAACATAATGTTAATGTGCATCTCACGTTTCAGCCAGTAGGTCATTTACATCTCCATTTACAAAAATATCAAAAAATGTAGCGATATCTAGCGTATAGAGAGCTACCTATCATTAACAAAACAAAAAAATAACTCGCTTATAACATCAGTCAAAAATGGAATTTTACATTTCAGTACTTAATAGTCATCTAGGGCGGGTTAGTTGTGGAATAACATAGAAATATCACAAATTAATTATAAGTAATATTACATTTTAGGGACATTTCTCGTTTTAGCATGGCAATACTGGGTATACTTATGTATTTTTAATGTTATAATATTCAGTATATCGAAAACTGTGTATGACAAAACTGCCGCATTTTAAAGTTAAGACATTTTTCAATTAAAAGAAATTAAGAAATATACAGTGCAAACTCCATGTAATGTCACTCGATTTAACGACAAAGTCTCTGAAGCGTCGAAATCATTTGACTTTGGTTGGTTTAGCTTGTCTACCATTCAATGATACACTCTACATAACACACCCACTCCCACTCTCAATAACGACAACAATTAAGTAATAAAAAGTACCTTTTAAGTTGCTAAAATTAGTAAAAACTGCGCAGCTGTGTACGTTCTTTTGTCTCTTTGTTATCCTAGCCCGCAATAAACTCGACTGTCGGAATCATGCATACCGAACTTTCTAGGAAGCCTCAATATCGCAAGATATGAATAAAATAAGTAAAAAAATTAAACAACATTACTGGTGCAGCAAAAGACGTCAAACAAAAATAACAGACTATACGCAATAGCGTTCGAATAACATTCTTTTTTATGTACATAAGTACTAACTCTAGTCTGAAATAAACTTTGCTTTTTTCAATCCTGATTTTTCTTCTCTCTATTTAACGACAACTCTCTATAACGCCATAAAATACACAGTTCCTTCAGTGTCGTTATATAGAGTTTACACTGTACTTTTATTGTTTCCTCAACTATACAGCAACATTTAACACACAAAATTCTCAACAATAACGTGATGTTAGAAATTGTATGCGATCGATTAAAATATTTCAGAAAATAAACCTTAATGTAACGAAATAAAGTCAAATATTTATTAAAATAGTTTGAAAACTTTCTATTTTATATATCTCACAATAGAATTACATCTGTTAAAATATCTTTTAAAAGCCAACTTTATTTCGTATGACGCAAGGTATATTTTCCAATGACATTTTCACCGATTCGTCTGTCTCCCGCAGTTGGTCTGATAGCACTCCTCACACACACGCACCGGCTTCAACTGACCAAATCTCGGTAATGGTATTGAATTTGAGCTGCACGAAGCACAGAAGACTTTACCTGATAGAAACACATGTCGCAATATTAATTATTTTATGTTAGTAATTTAAAAAAAAAAATTAAACTCACAAACACACAATTAATGTATCTAGTCACGTACACATAAATACTCTTGAAAGCAATTAGTTCTACACAAATGCACTAAAACAAAGACACGAACATGCTTATACACACACATTCAAGCACGCATTCACATACAAACACAATCAAATGGACTCCAATGCATGCATTTACATGTGCACTAGTACATCAACTTACACACACACACATATATACATATCTATTATGAACATAGTTGCTACCCGGCGCAAATAGACGCCTACTGAACTCGTACACACACACATACATATACAAGCACACATTCACACACTCATAGAGGGATACTCACCACAGTTCCTACAGTGATGCCTGCGCCTGAAGGCCGTGAAGTGTGAGGAGCATCTCATACAGGCGGGCGCCGCTATATCAGGGACCCACTCTGGGGCTCGCTGCACTACTGATGATGAAGACGTATCATCCCTGATATTAGAAAGAAGTAGCGGCCGGTGGGTAATCGAACTGGTTGTGCACTTTACTAAAATATTAAGATTAGAAAATGCAACAAAACATAACGAGATGTCAATCATGGCTCAATTCGTCATACATCGGGTGCTCTCGGTAATCTCTCGGTAATCTTCGGCCACTCGTGCGGCGCTCGAGAACCGACTCATTAGTCGGTACATTTCTATGAACTATCTTTTGTTTCACGCGTCAGGCGTATTATTTCGTTTCTCATACAAGATGTATTAGCAGTCCTCGTGCACTCGCCGAAGCGCACGAGGTATTAGTTTAGTAAAGCGCACAAACTTTTTGACCATAATTAGAAAACTTAATTATTTATACGTTTTTATGTTTAAAAAATAAAATTGAAATTATAAACTCTCAAAAGCGGCCCAATTAATATATCAATTTCATATCTCCAATTTATCATGGCACTTAGTAAAAATCATACCCTCTCATACTGATCATAAATTATAATCCTATTAATTAGGATCAGGATTAGACGAAAACGAGTCTTCAGATGTTATAACGGCCTATACGTTAGTTTCTAACAATGATTGGGTGAATTGTTTTTAAAACCTTGCGATGAGTCTTTCTGGAAGGACTATTCTTGGTTTTTGAAAATGATGTTACCGCTAGGGTGGGTGATCTGATGGGACTTATCCTTAAAATGCAGAGGTGGTAATTGGGAGTTAACTACCAATAATAATCCCACACGCAGTTATGCACTGTTTGTAAAAATATATACGAGTACATACAAACTTGAAATATTTAAAGTAAGCATTTATTTCTATTACAATTACTACTTGAAACGAATAATAGGAGCCACATATTTTAAAATGTAATATTTTTAAAATAAAAATACGGAAAGGACAGATCGGCCAGAAAAAAAGGTCTCAAAGTGAACAACGCCGTATTTCATTTATTTCAAGAGGCAGAAAAACATTTAAATTATTTTAGGAATAAATTTTTAAGGTTTAGTATTTCAAATGGTCTAAACGAAAGATTTGGGAATTGCTTCGTCGTTATTTTGTCTTACCGATTATCAATTGTTTGATCGATTGCCGGAATGCTAAAATTGCTTATTTGGTACTGTCAACCTGATAGATACTTACGTTGATGAGAATATAACTTTTCATAGCAAAGAATCTTTTTACATAACAGCTGCAATGTACCTTTTCAATTGGTTATTTTATATTAAAAAATGTTTATACTATTTTAAAACAACAAGCGAAATGTTATTTATTTTTTGTATGAAACCTTTGGGATGCAACTTTTATGTGACTCGTTCTTATTCGTTTGCATTAAAAAAACTTACATAGTAAAAATTGTACTTCAATAATTTGTTTCTGCAATTCTTTAACTAAAATAGCTACTTGAATAGTATGGAAGGTAATGGTAATTAATGCCTCTTTAGGGGCAAACCTTAAAATTTCTAGGACCTGTTTAAATACAAATGTTTAATTTAAAAGTATATGGAATAGCAATCTCACTGAGCATTTTCTGATTGTAAAACTTTATTCATTAAATTTTAATCTTACTTGAAGATAGAGCTAGTTATGGGTCGAGGCTATAGATATGGATAGTTCAGTGAGTATTATAATACTTTTACATACAGCCTGTTAAATAGAAAAAGTAAATGGATTTTGAATGTAATTTATACTGTTTATATATTTTATTATAAGTTTTGTAAAAACCTGGATTTCTTATTCCTACTACTACTAATCACTGTTAACTAAGAATCAATAAGCCTAATACATGTTAATAAAATTAATTTAATATGCTAAATTTAAGGGAATTAATCTGCATTTGTTGGTAAGTTCATGTAATCTTGGGTTCAATTTAAGTGTCAAAACATTTAATGAATGTGCATTATTATAAGGACATTTTCACAATTAAAATCAAATTCAGTCATAAAACTAAAGAATATGTATAAAATTGGAAACATATAATTTGTCACTGGAGTAATCAAAGCTCACATTATCTTACAAGTCAGACACAAACAGAATTATTATTCATATGACTATGTAGGTATATTATTTATCTAATCTTTCTTCATTAGAAAATATAGAAATATTAAAAAGATGATAGCACAATATAATAAGGGCTACTAAAATAACATTTTTTCTGTAAAAGTTAATGAGTGTTTTCAACACGATAAAGGAAAAACTACGTCTCTTTACTGACATTCAATAACTCTGATTGTATTCAATGTTTGCAGCGTCGTTTTATCAAGTGGTCATACTAACAGGAAGTGTTTGTCACTGTCAAGCGGCGTGTCACACTCGCTACACAGAAGACCCTCTTGTATGACCAACGTGACACCTTCATACGTGTCGCTGATGGCGTGACACGCGACGTCCTTGATGGGAGGGCGGGCTTTGTTCTGAAAATAATATATTATTATATAATTGCAGTTTGATAATTGTAGATAAATAAGTAGCAGTATATACAAGTAGCAGTAGAGTTATATGTATGACGTACATACCTTGGGCAGGTTAATCAAGTGCTCAGTAGAACACACACGTAGAACCTCCTCGAACGGGTTGTGGTCTCGAATCTGATGCTCTTTCAGTTGACCTGAAAAATATTATACGTATTAATGTGTGTATTGAACTCATTTTATTGTAAATGAAACTAATATTTTTCGGATATACTACGCTACTTGATTTTTGATAAAAACTACATACTCCCGACGTTTCGGCTACTTTTCAGCAACCGTGATCACGGACAGACGAGATGTGAGCGTTTATTTTTATTGTATAATGAGAGCAGTAAACCCGGCGAACTCCGTTTCGCCACCAGGCTTTGTTTTATGTAACATTTCGTTTGGTGATTAAAAGATGACGAATTTTTTTATTGTTTTATATTTGAAAAGGAAAATTTTAATATCGTTTTACAACAGTAATGAATTCATTTCGATTACAGAAATGTAGTGTTATTTAGTTGAACTTTTCTAAGTAAATAAAAGTGAATCCAAAGTAGATACCGAATCGAAGCGTTATACGTGTCCGCAAATTATCCGTTTCATTGAAGTGCTCCTTTGTAAACTACATTTTTTTGTTTTTTGGTCTAACGTTAACACAAATAAAGCGGATGGTTTCCGAACTCCTGAACACGCAAAGTATTACTGCCCATGTGAAAAACAATGATTTTCTAAATTTATCCCGCAAATACTAAATGGTTTTAAGAGTTTAAACTACAAACACAATACCGGTTTGTCACATGAAATTAACTGAGCAGAGAACAATGAGTAGCCTTCAAACAATGTATCATACACCGGCACCATCTACTTAAAATATTGATTTGTAGTACTATTACGTATCAGAGATGGCGCTGTATGTGTAAAAAGATTGTCCCGCTTGAATGCAAAACCCTGGAAATCGGTGCGGTCGCTCTGGAGTTGCGTCAGGAAGAAAGAACGGATTGATTTTTATATAGTAGATTTAAGACTTGCGAGTATTAATTTAAATGAAAGTAATATTTTCGAAATACTTTGCGTATTTTATTATTTTTAAAAACACCACACTCCCGACAACTCGTCTGCCTTAATCATGGTTGCTGACAAGTAACCGAAACGTCGGGTGTATACAGGGTGACTGGTGAATTACTATCAATATTTAAGGAGCATACTCGGTACATGATTCTCATTCGAATTATGTAAAAAAAATAGGTACTTAATTTTTGACCAAATTTCCGTATAAATAAATAAAGTTTGGACACGTACTCAGCCTTGCCGGCGCCAGTGTGTCGCTACTCCCCAACCCCCGCCCCGTGGCTAGCGCCTAGCGGGCCATTAGTCGGCTATTAGTCGCGCGAGCGCCGCCGTAAGGTCCGTACGCTCGTCTTCCCGCGCGCGCGCCTAGCGATCGATCTTATGCCTCCTCTACACGTAGACAGATTTGTCTGCAGACGTCCGCAGACGCATCCGCAGATGAATCTCTACGAGCCGTCCACACGTCGCCAGGTCGTTCAGTCTATGTTGGTTCTCGTCAGATGCAACACGTACGCACGCAGAATGGATATAGAGACCGTTGCTGCCGCAGCTATTTATTTATTTAGTACCTACAAGTATTATTTAAGCGTCTATCGCAATAGAGTTATTAAAAAAAAATGGAGAAGAAGAAGGTGGTGGATGCTGACTATACATAGAAACCGAACAAAGTAAGTGGGATTTTTTTATTCATAATATAACTTGTACGCTTTTTAATCGACTTCAAAAAAAGAAGGTTCTCAGTTTGACCTGTATGTTTGTATGTATGTTTGCGGTTTTCATAAAAGGATTTGTTACATTTAGGTAGAGGTTATAGTATATAATACTTCTTAGTTTAATGATGACCTAGTGGACATGAGTTTATTTTTGTGGTATTTATTTTTGGGATTCCACAGGCAGTTTTCTGCTTGATACAGCTCCAGAAATTTAAATGTTTCCTCTGTGCTCATGTTTGCCATTTCAACAAGCAAGAAAAAAAACGGCGGTAGGTAAAAAAGAACGGCGAAAATCACGCGTGCACTCTCACTCGCTTCCCGCTGAACACTGATGCGTCGTCAGACGTGTGGACACACCGCACGCTCGCGCCGGGCGCCCGCGCCAGATCCCTTTGATCCGTGCAACAAAAACCGACAACAAACGGATAAGTGCCGGACGCGTCTGCCGACGTCAAATACCTACCACAGACGAGCAAATCACTCCCTCTACACGTAGGCGGACGCGTCCGCCGACGTGTAGAGGAGGCATTACGCGTATACCTAATAATAATCTGTCGTGTGTGCGTGTGACCCGTTATTACTTATTAGTAATTAAATATGGCTTTTCAATACACAAATGCAGAATACTTGGACATGGTTCATGCGTATGCGCGTGCAAATGATAGCTTGCCGGGCGCAATCAATTTGTACCGGGAGATGTTCCCCAATCGTCGACTACCTACGGCCAGCGTCATCTTAAACGCTAATCAAAGATTACGAGACTTCGGACAGTTCCGTGTTCCAACACATGCCCAAGGAAACGTCTTGTGTATGCTACAATGTATGTCAACAGAGAGGAGTTGAAATTAAAAATCAATAGTGCTTTCGAAACTATTAAAAGTGACCCATTCGTATTAAATCGTGTGAAAGACAATATGTGTAAACGTGCCGAACTGTGTATCACACGAGAAGGAGCTCGCTTTGTTAAGGTTAGTGTAGTTATGTAGGTATATAGGTAGTTTAATATTTGACAATTGTTGTAAATAAGAATGATTCCATTTTTAAATACGCCGGAAATACCAAGATAGGTAAACAGTTCATATTATTTTTCGTGTCAAGGTCACACCATTTACCTAGTCAATAAATTGGTTGCTTAAACGAAAGAAATATCTTGGTATTTTTGCCTGTCCTAAGCCAGGATTAAAGTATGAAGGGAATTGGATCATTTTTGTTTATCTAAGGTCTAACACGCGGCGGCGCGCGGCGTTTGGATGTAGGTAAACTACCGCGCGATAACTACATATACCTACGTACATAACTGTTTTGTGTCGATAACGCAGCTAGGGTATCCACGCGATCCGTAATTAATTACATAACTTTTGGTTAACTTTACTTAGAAGTTTATTAACATTTATGTTATATTAATTTTTATTTTGTCATATATGATCGTCAACTACCACGTCCTTAAATATTGATAGTAATTCACCAGTCACCCTGTATATAATAGTTTTTTAAATAATAAAATACGCGAAACAATCCCAAAATATTAGTTTCATCTGTTTATATAGTACTTACAGTTGTATTATTCACCGAGACGTACGAATCTCAGCACACATCTCGTACATTTAATCTCCAGCTCCTTGTCCTGGTGTTGTTTGAGATGGTCCATGTAGAGGAGCACGTTGGCCGTCAGCTCACAGCCTTCAGCGTACACTGGAATCATCTGAAGACAGTTATACGATGATTTTAATTTCTTCTACGTAGTATATATACTATTTGATGTGACCTCTTAAAATTAATATTGAAACTGAAATAAATGAATTCCTCCTTACGAAACGCATGTTTATTTAAGCCGTTTTTAAATTACTTTAAGAGTTTTGAATAAAGAGCAAATATGTTCTATAAAATTGTTATTAAGACATGAAAATTTGGTTTATTTTGTTAAAACTAGGCACTATTTAAGCTTATTGAGCTATCGTGCCTCGCGCCTGAGCGGCAAATGTCATAATATATTATAATATTATCGCAAAACAGTATGAGTAATCACTAGTAGATACTCACAGGCTCTACTTCATCAGCAGGTTTTGGTTCTTTCCTGACGGTGTTGGCTCGTGCTAGTTCCTCAGTTAAGTACGCGCTTGTGTGTTGTGTCACGAAGAGATGAGATAGAATGTCCGTGCCTGGAGTAATATTATATTAGAACAACAAAGTTTTTCATACAGAATTGCAAATATTTACGAACTGTATACAATTTTTGCGTCGTGAAAATAAAATCTGTTAATACTACATACTTGTTTAATTTAACGATGCCGTCTGGGGATTAAAATATTAATATTTTATTAGTTACTATATGTAGTCATTGGGTATTTGTATATTTTATATTGATTTATGTATGCTGCTGGTCTAACAGTTACATAGTTAGTTATAAAATTTATAAAAGAAAATGAAAATATATTATATTGATTGATATCCTATAACCAGTGTAAACTGACTTATGTCTGTAGAGTATTCGCAGATGCAGTATAGCGTGGGAGCGGGTCTAGGAGCGGCCTCCAGTGAAAGTGAGCCGGCGCAATATCCACTGTGTCTCAACATCGCTCGGTAACATGATGTAGCATATGGACACTTGCTGCCCGACGTGCGACCGCTGTATATTGAGAATATTAAAATTATACTTTAGTATGTATTAAACATTTGGTATCTAAGCGCACGGTAGTGCGCCGGCCAAGTTCCACAGGCCGGCGCATGCCGTGCACTATATTTACACGAACCGTTTCGACCCACTTTTGACCCCCCTGTAGCTCAGTGCCTATTGCAAGTACAGAGATAAAATTTTACCTACGTAATCATATACATACTAGTACTAAAGCAGTATGCCAAATTTCATAGATAAAGCTTCAGTAGATCCTGAAATATGACCCTGTGAAAATAGCTAATTTTGGCACTGACTCACTGACAGGTAATCAAAACCTCTAGGCCACTTCCCATTGTTTGAGCATTATGAAATTTGGTACACAGGTTGTGTGTTATATGTAGATTAACAAAAAATTAAGAAATTTAAGAAATCGGTCAAGCGTGAGTTGCCTCAATTCTAAATATCGAATTTTTAATAAATTCGACCCACTTTTGACCCCCTGTAGCTCAGTGTCTATTGCAAGTACAAAGATAAAATTGTACCTACGTAATCATATACTAGTCCTAAAGCAGTATGCCAAATTTCATAGATAAAGCTTCAGTAGATCCTGAAATATGACCCTGTGAAAATAGCTAATTTTGGCACTGACTCACTGACAGGTAATCAAAACCTTTATATGTATAGGCGCTCAGCTCAGCACAATAAAATACATAATAATGGAATATTAATAATTAATAATATGAGTACATCTATCAATCGGTGATAAATGAAACTAAAAAATAAAAAATAAATATAGTTAAAAAAAATATAAAAAACACGCTCCAATGATGAAAAAAACCGCGGTGAAACTACATAATTTAACCTTTACAACCTTGGAAATTAATTTAATTTAAATTGTTTAAAATAAACAATAAATGGTATTATTGAAAAAAAAGCGTGGGGCGCTTCTCAAGAAGTGATATATGAAGCTTTTTTTCCACAAAAATACCATTTATTGTTTGTTAATTTATTTTTAAATTAATATTGTTGTGAAAAAAGTGTGGGGCGCTTCTTAAGAACTGATATATATATAAGGGATATAAAATATTGTCATGTATACATAATGCACACTGTATAACTTAATTAAATATTGCTTACCTAAAAAATCAGGTTTCTATTGTTATAAATTACTTTCGATAGATGGCGCCAGCGGTATAATTGAATCGCGATATTGTTTTGTCTGCAGTAGGTATATATGAATGAAAGTCGATAAGGAATCGATGGTCATTTCTTTCTACACTTATGTCTTGATATCTTATATATGGTTACGATTACGATTAAATTGATCACTGATTTGACTTGCTAAAGGATTAATTTTGATATTGCTTATTGATTAATTACTTGTGTGTGTTAAAAGCACAAATTCACTCTATTTCTTTTCTACTATTCATTTACCATCAGGTTAATTTAATTATTTAAATTATATAATATTTAAATTATATAAATAATTATATAACTAAATAATAAATTAATGATACAATTAATTAAGTGTTACGTACAGCACAAAAACCCGCCAAGTTCAAATTGAGAAGTATTATAATTTTAGATATCTTTAACCAAGCACCTACGTATTTTCACAACTATACCATATTTTAAGTTGGGTGTATGGTAAAGTGAATTTCGGCCAGATGGACCGTTGACGTGAATAAGGTGGCGGGTAGTGGCTGGATGTGGAAGGCAGAGGACTGGGTGTGGAGGCGAGTCTTGGGAATGGCAAATGTTTACCAGTGGATCATGCTGTTGATGAAGATGATTATGATCGATTTCAAAGTGCATCTAAACTTGGCATTAGATTGGATTTCACCCCTTTTTTAGGCAAACAATTAGCCGATTGGAACTTGGCCCCCTTTTTAACAGGCATGTTTTTGGTGAGATATTATTTATCTAATCTTTCTTCATTAGAAAATATAGAAATATTAAAAAGATGATATCACAATACAATAAGGGCTACTAAAATAACATTTTTTCTGTAAAAGTTAATGAGTGTTTTCAACACGATAAAGGAAAAACTACGTCTCTTTACTGACATTCAATAACTCTGATTGTATTCAATGTTTGCAGCGTCGTTTTATCAAGTGGTTATACTAACAGGAAGTGTTTGTCACTGTCAAGCGGCGTGTCACTCTCGCGACACAGAAGACCCTCTTGTATGACCAACGTGACACCTTCATACGTGTCGCTGATGGCGTGACACGCGACGTCCTTGATGGGAGGGCGGGCTTTGTTCTGAAAATAATATATTATTATATAATTGCAGTTTGTTAATTGTAGATAAATATGATATACATACAAGGAGTAGTATACAACATGTAACATAATTAACGCACACCCTGAATTGATTTGTTCAGAATCGGAATCTGGATCGATTTTGATAGTTTTTTATGTAGGTCATTTTTTTTCTCAACTTTAGATAGAACTAAGTAAATTACAGTCATCCTACACACAGTTATCTAAAAGAAATTGGATCGTAAGTTAAGGTATTAAGATTATTAAATTAAAATATTAAACTAGTAATCATCATTCAATTAAAAAAAACTGATACTTGTTTCAAGGCTAAAATAGTATTTTACAAATACCTACGCACGCACAGCGACAGCCGGCACAAATTAAATACCTACGCACGTGTCCATTGACCTCCTAGATCAGCTGATTTGACGCCACTCGACTTTTTTTTGTAGGGTTAAATTAAATCGCTAATTTATAACACAAAGACAACAAGTGCCGAGGAACTAAAAAATAAGATAGTAACCGTCTTTGTCAAAGTGAAGTGACACTGCAGTATTATCTAAAATAAAACCACAATTGCGAAAACCGTCATTAAAGTGCATTGAAGAAGGCGGTGGACATTTTGAAAATGTTTTAAAACGACAACGCCGTGCGAGTGCAAATTAAACTGTAAGTTTGTTTATAATCTTTAAATTATTGTAAATATTTAGATTCACACCATTTAAACACGCCCACTTTGTCGTAGGTATTGTGGTGTCTAATCCAATCACGCGTTATCAGCTATTTAATAATAATCTATTTACAAATTTAATTTAACAAATCAGTAATTATAAAATATTGCTTTCACATTTAAAAGTAAATTCAATGTCGACAATCCAAAGCCTGAAAAGTATGATGGAAAGAAAAATCATAAATCATGATGTAGTTATTTCGTATACTTATTATTACCTACTTCTTATTACTGTCGGACGGCACTCGGAGAGAGGGGCGCGGGCGCAGAGAGTACATTGTGTCTGTCTGTGTGTGCGTGTGCAGCAGAGTGTTGGTGAATAGCTGACCATATTATTTCCACGAAATTAGGATAACTAATTTCACAAATAAACTATGCTAACGCACATATAAATATTATTTGGTGTATGCATTGCGTTTATATTATTATATTCTAATTGGGGTGTTTGAGGGTTTGAGTTGTTGAGTTTGAGTAATATGACGTACATACCTTGGGCAGGTTAATCAAGTGCTCAGTAGAACATAGAGGTAGAACCTCCTCGAACGGGTTGTGGTCTCGAATCTGATGCTCTTTCAGTTGACCTGAAAAATATTATACGTATTAATGTGTGTGTTGAACTCATTTTATTGTAAATGAAACTAATATTTTTCGGATATACTACGCTACTTGATTTTTGATAAAAACTACATACTCCTGACGTTTCGGCTACTTTTCAGCAACCGTGATCACGGACAGACGAGATGTGAGTGTTTATTTTTATTGTATAATGAGAGCAGTAAACCCGGCGAACTCCGTTTCGCCACCAGGCTTTGTTTTATGTAACATTTCGTTTGGTGATTAAAAGATGACGAATTTTTTTATTGTTTTATATTTGAAAAGGAAAATTTTAATATCGTTTTACAACAGTAATGAATTCATTTCGATTACAGAAATGTAGTGTTATTTAGTTAAACTTTTCTAAGTAAATAAAAGTGAATCCAAAGTAGATACCGAATCGAAGCGTTATACGTGTCCGCAAATTATCCGTTTCATTGAAGTGCTACTTTGTAAACCACATTTTTTGTTTTTTGGTCTAACGTTAACACAAATAAAGCGGATGGTTTCCGAACTCAAACAACAATGATTTTCTAAATTTATCCCGCAAATACTAAATGGTTTTAAGAGTTTAAACTACAAACACAATACCGGTTTGTCACATGAAATTAACTGAGCAGAGAACAATGAGTAGCCTTCAAACAATGTATCATACACCGGCACCATCTACTTAAAATATTGATTTGTAGTGCTGTTACGTATCAGAGATGGCGCTGTATGTGAAAAAGATTGTCCCGCTTGAATTCAAAACCCTGGAAATCGGTTCGGTCGTTCTGGAGTTACGTCAGGAAGAAAGAACGGACTTATTTTTATATAGTAGATTTAAGACATGCTAGTATTAATTTAAATGAAAGTAATATTTTCGAAATATTTTGCGTATTTTATTATTTTTAAAAACACCACACTCCCGACAACTCGTCTGCCTTAATCATGGTTGCTGACAAGTAACCGAAACGTCGGGTGTATATATAATAGTTTTTTAAATAATAAAATACGCGAAACAATCCCAAAATATTAGTTTCATCTGTTTATATAGTACTTACAGTTGTATTATTCACCGAGACGTACGAATCTCAGCACACATCTCGTACATTTAATCTCCAGCTCCTTGTCCTGGTGTTGTTTGAGATGGTCCATGTAGAGGAGCACGTTGGCCGTCAGCTCACAGCCTTCAGCGTACACTGGAATCATCTGAAGACAGTTATACGATGATTTTAATTTCTTCTACGTAGTATACTATTTGATGTGACCTCTTAAAATTAATATTGAAACTGAAATAAATGAATTCCTCCTTACGAAACGCATGTTTATTTAAGCCGTTTTTAAATTACTTTAAGAGTTTTGAATAAAGAGCAAATATGTTCTATAAAATTGTTATTAAGACATGAAAATTTGGTTTATTTTGTTAAAACTAGGCACTATTTAAGCTTATTGAGCTATCGTGCCTCGCGCCTGAGCGGCAAATGTCATAATATATTATAATATAATCGCAAAACAGTATGAGTAATCACTAGTAGATACTCACAGGCTCTACTTCATCAGCAGGTTTTGGTTCTTTCCTGACGGTGTTGGCTCGTGCTAGTTCCTCAGTTAAGTACGCGCTTGTGTGTTGTGTCACGAAGAGATGAGATAGAATGTCCGTGCCTGGAGTAATATTATATTAGAACAACAAAGTTTTTCATACAGAATTGCAAATATTTACGAACTGTATACAATTTTTGCGTCGTGAAAATAAAATCTGTTAATACTACATACTTGTTTAATTTAACGATGCCGTCTGGGGATTAAAATATTAATATTTTATTAGTTACTATATGTAGTCATTGGGTATTTGTATATTTTATATTGATTTATGTATGCTGCTGGTCTAACAGTTACATAGTTAGTTATAAAATTTATAAAAGAAAATGAAAATATATTATATTGATTGATATCCTATAACCAGTGTAAACTGACTTATGTCTGTAGAGTATTCGCAGATGCAGTATAGCGTGGGAGCGGGTCTAGGAGCGGCCTCCAGTGAAAGTGAGCCGGCGCAATATCCACTGTGTCTCAACATCGCTCGGTAACATGATGTAGCATATGGACACTTGCTGCCCGACGTGCGACCGCTGTATATTGAGAATATTAAAATTATACTTTAGTATGTATTAAACATTTGGTATATTATTTATCTAATCTTTCTTCATTAGAAAATATAGAAATATTAAAAAGATGATATCACAATATAATAAGGGCTACTAAAATAACATTTTTTCTGTAAAAGTTAATGAGTGTTTTCAACACGATAAAGGAAAAACTACGTCTCTTTGTTGTCATCAGCCTATGAACGCCCACTGCTGAGCATAGCCTCTTCTCACATGGAGAAGGTTTGAGCATTAATCACCACGCTTGCTCAAGACGGGTTGGTGATTTCAAACTTATAATTGTGAAACTATAAGTCCAGGTTTCCTCACGATGTTTTCCTTCACCGTATGTCATTTCACGTCTCTTTACTGACATTCAATAACTCTGATTGTATTCAATGTTTGCAGCGTCGTTTTATCAAGTGGTCATACTAACAGGAAGTGTTTGTCACTGTCAAGCGGCGTGTCACACTCGCTACAAAGAAGACCCTCTTGTATGACCAACGTGACACCTTCATACGTGTCGCTGATGGCGTGACACGCGACGTCCTTGATGGGAGGGCGGGCTTTGTTCTGAAAATAATATATTATTATATAATTGCAGTTTGATAATTGTAGATAAATAAGTAGCAGTATATACAAGTAGCAGTAGAGTTATATGTATGACGTACATACCTTGGGCAGGTTAATCAAGTGCTCAGTAGAACACACACGTAGAACCTCCTCGAACGGGTTGTGGTCTCGAATCTGATGCTCTTTCAGTTGACCTGAAAAATATTATACGTATTAATGTGTGTGTTGAACTCATTTTATTGTAAATGAAACTAATATTTTTCGGATATACTACGCTACTTGATTTTTGATAAAAACTACATACTCCCGACGTTTCGGCTACTTTTCAGCAACCGTGATCACGGACAGACGAGATGTGAGCGTTTATTTTTATTGTATAATGAGAGCAGTAAACCCGGCGAACTCCGTTTCGCCACCAGGCTTTGTTTTATGTAACATTTCGTTTGGTGATTAAAAGATGACGAATTTTTTTATTGTTTTATATTTGAAAAGGAAAATTTTAATATCGTTTTACAACAGTAATTAATTCATTTCGATTACAGAAATGTAGTGTTATTTAGTTGAACTTTTCTAAGTAAATAAAAGTGAATCCAAAGTAGATACCGAATCGAAGCGTTATACGTGTCCGCAAATTATCCGTTTCATTGAAGTGCTCCTTTGTAAACTACATTTTTTGTTTTTTGGTCTAACGTTAACACAAATAAAGCGGATGGTTTCCGAACTCCTGAACACGCAAAGTATTACTGCCCATGTGAAAAACAATGATTTTCTAAATTTATCCCGCAAATACTAAATGGTTTTAAGAGTTTAAACTACAAACACAATACCGGTTTGTCACATGAAATTAACTGAGCAGAGAACAATGAGTAGCCTTCAAACAATGTATCATACACCGGCACCATCTACTTAAAATATTGATTTGTAGTACTATTACGTATCAGAGATGGCGCTGTATGTGTAAAAAGATTGTCCCGCTTGAATGCAAAACCCTGGAAATCGGTGCGGTCGCTCTGGAGTTGCGTCAGGAAGAAAGAACGGATTTATTTTTATATAGTAGATTTAAGACTTGCGAGTATTAATTTAAATGAAAGTAATATTTTCGAAATACTTTGCGTATTTTATTATTTTTAAAAACACCACACTCCCGACAACTCGTCTGCCTTAATCATGGTTGCTGACAAGTAACCGAAACGTCGGGTGTATACAGGGTGACTGGTGAATTACTATCAATATTTAAGGAGCATACTCGGTACATGATTCTCATTCGAATTATGTAAAAAAAATAGGTACTTAATTTTTGACCAAATTTCCGTATAAATAAATAAAGTTTGGACACGTACTCAGCCTTGCCGGCGCCAGTGTGTCGCTACTCCCCAAGCCCCGCCCCGTGGCTAGCGCCTAGCGGGCCATTAGTCGGCTATTAGTCGCGCGAGCGCCGCCGTAAGGTCCGTACGCTCGTCTTCCCGCGCGCGCGCCTAGCGATCGATCTTATGCCTCCTCTACACGTAGACAGATTTGTCTGCAGACGTCCGCAGACGCATCCGCAGATGAATCTCTACAAGCCGTCCACACGTCGCCAGGTCGTTCAGTCTATGTTGGTTCTCGTCAGATGCAACACGTACGCACGCAGAATGGATATAGAGACCGTTGCTGCCGCAGCTATTTATTTATTTAGTACCTACAAGTATTATTTAAGCGTCTATCGCAATAGAGTTATTAAAAAAAAATGGAGAAGAAGAAGGTGGTGGATGCTGACTATACATAGAAACCGAACAAAGTAAGTGGGATTTTTTTATTCATAATATAACTTGTACGCTTTTTAATCGACTTCAAAAAAAGAAGGTTCTCAGTTTGACCTGTATGTTTGTATGTATGTTTGCGGTTTTCATAAAAGGATTTGTTACATTTAGGTAGAGGTTATAGTATATAATACTTCTTAGTTTAATGATGACCTAGTGGACATGAGTTTATTTTTGTGGTATTTATTTTTGGGATTCCACAGGCAGTTTTCTGCTTGATACAGCTCCAGAAATTTAAATGTTTCCTCTGTGCTCATGTTTGCCATTTCAACAAGCAAGAAAAAAACGGCGGTAGGTAAAAAAGAACGGCGAAAATCACGCGTGCACTCTCACTCGCTTCCCGCTGAACACTGATGCGTCGTCAGACGTGTGGACACACCGCACGCTCGCGCCGGGCGCCCGCGCCAGATCCCTTTGATCCGTGCAACAAAAACCGACAACAAACGGATAAGTGCCGGACGCGTCTGCCGACGTCAAATACCTACCACAGACGAGCAAATCACTCCCTCTACACGTAGGCGGACGCGTCCGCCGACGTGTAGAGGAGGCATTACGCGTATACCTAATAATAATCTGTCGTGTGTGCGTGTGACCCGTTATTACTTATTAGTAATTAAATATGGCTTTTCAATACACAAATGCAGAATACTTGGACATGGTTCATGCGTATGCGCGTGCAAATGATAGCTTGCCGGGCGCAATCAATTTGTACCGGGAGATGTTCCCCAATCGTCGACTACCTACGGCCAGCGTCATCTTAAACGCTAATCAAAGATTACGAGACTTCGGACAGTTCCGTGTTCCAACACATGCCCAAGGAAACGTCTTGTGTATGCTACAATGTATGTCAACAGAGAGGAGTTGAAATTAAAAATCAATAGTGCTTTCGAAACTATTAAAAGTGACCCATTCGTATTAAATCGTGTGAAAGACAATATGTGTAAACGTGCCGAACTGTGTATCACACGAGAAGGAGCTCGCTTTGTTAAGGTTAGTGTAGTTATGTAGGTATATAGGTAGTTTAATATTTGACAATTGTTGTAAATAAGAATGATTCCATTTTTAAATACGCCGGAAATACCAAGATAGGTAAACAGTTCATATTATTTTTCGTGTCAAGGTCACACCATTTACCTAGTCAATAAATTGGTTGCTTAAACGAAAGAAATATCTTGGTATTTTTGCCTGTCCTAAGCCAGGATTAAAGTATGAAGGGAATTGGATCATTTTTGTTTATCTAAGGTCTAACACGCGGCGGCGCGCGGCGTTTGGATGTAGGTAAACTACCGCGCGATAACTACATATACCTACGTACATAACTGTTTTGTGTCGATAACGCAGCTAGGGTATCCACGCGATCCGTAATTAATTACATAACTTTTGGTTAACTTTACTTAGAAGTTTATTAACATTTATGTTATATTAATTTTTATTTTGTCATATATGATCGTCAACTACCACGTCCTTAAATATTGATAGTAATTCACCAGTCACCCTGTATATAATAGTTTTTTAAATAATAAAATACGCGAAACAATCCCAAAATATTAGTTTCATCTGTTTATATAGTACTTACAGTTGTATTATTCACCGAGACGTACGAATCTCAGCACACATCTCGTACATTTAATCTCCAGCTCCTTGTCCTGGTGTTGTTTGAGATGGTCCATGTAGAGGAGCACGTTGGCCGTCAGCTCACAGCCTTCAGCGTACACTGGAATCATCTGAAGACAGTTATACGATGATTTTAATTTCTTCTACGTAGTATATATACTATTTGATGTGACCTCTTAAAATTAATATTGAAACTGAAATAAATGAATTCCTCCTTACGAAACGCATGTTTATTTAAGCCGTTTTTAAATTACTTTAAGAGTTTTGAATAAAGAGCAAATATGTTCTATAAAATTGTTATTAAGACATGAAAATTTGGTTTATTTTGTTAAAACTAGGCACTATTTAAGCTTATTGAGCTATCGTGCCTCGCGCCTGAGCGGCAAATGTCATAATATATTATAATATTATCGCAAAACAGTATGAGTAATCACTAGTAGATACTCACAGGCTCTACTTCATCAGCAGGTTTTGGTTCTTTCCTGACGGTGTTGGCTCGTGCTAGTTCCTCAGTTAAGTACGCGCTTGTGTGTTGTGTCACGAAGAGATGAGATAGAATGTCCGTGCCTGGAGTAATATTATATTAGAACAACAAAGTTTTTCATACAGAATTGCAAATATTTACGAACTGTATACAATTTTTGCGTCGTGAAAATAAAATCTGTTAATACTACATACTTGTTTAATTTAACGATGCCGTCTGGGGATTAAAATATTAATATTTTATTAGTTACTATATGTAGTCATTGGGTATTTGTATATTTTATATTGATTTATGTATGCTGCTGGTCTAACAGTTACATAGTTAGTTATAAAATTTATAAAAGAAAATGAAAATATATTATATTGATTGATATCCTATAACCAGTGTAAACTGACTTATGTCTGTAGAGTATTCGCAGATGCAGTATAGCGTGGGAGCGGGTCTAGGAGCGGCCTCCAGTGAAAGTGAGCCGGCGCAATATCCACTGTGTCTCAACATCGCTCGGTAACATGATGTAGCATATGGACACTTGCTGCCCGACGTGCGACCGCTGTATATTGAGAATATTAAAATTATACTTTAGTATGTATTAAACATTTGGTATCTAAGCGCACGGTAGTGCGCCGGCCAAGTTCCACAGGCCGGCGCATGCCGTGCACTATATTTACACGAACCGTTTCGACCCACTTTTGACCCCCCTGTAGCTCAGTGCCTATTGCAAGTACAGAGATAAAATTTACCTACGTAATCATATACATACTAGTACTAAAGCAGTATGCCAAATTTCATAGATAAAGCTTCAGTAGATCCTGAAATATGACCCTGTGAAAATAGCTAATTTTGGCACTGACTCACTGACAGGTAATCAAAACCTCTAGGCCACTTCCCATTGTTTGAGCATTATGAAATTTGGTACACAGGTTGTGTGTTATATGTAGATTAACAAAAAATTAAGAAATTTAAGAAATCGGTCAAGCGTGAGTTGCCTCAATTCTAAATATCGAATTTTTAATAAATTCGACCCACTTTTGACCCCCTGTAGCTCAGTGTCTATTGCAAGTACAAAGATAAAATTGTACCTACGTAATCATATACTAGTCCTAAAGCAGTATGCCAAATTTCATAGATAAAGCTTCAGTAGATCCTGAAATATGACCCTGTGAAAATAGCTAATTTTGGCACTGACTCACTGACAGGTAATCAAAACCTTTATATGTATAGGCGCTCAGCTCAGCACAATAAAATACATAATAATGGAATATTAATAATTAATAATATGAGTACATCTATCAATCGGTGATAAATGAAACTAAAAAATAAAAAATAAATATAGTTTAAAAAAAATATAAAAAACACGCTCCAATGATGAAAAAAACCGCGGTGAAACTACATAATTTAACCTTTACAACCTTGGAAATTAATTTAATTTAAATTGTTTAAAATAAACAATAAATGGTATTATTGAAAAAAAAGCGTGGGGCGCTTCTCAAGAAGTGATATATGAAGCTTTTTTTCACAAAAATACCATTTATTGTTTGTTAATTTATTTTTAAATTAATATTGTTGTGAAAAAAGTGTGGGGCGCTTCTTAAGAACTGATATATATATAAGGGATATAAAATATTGTCATGTATACATAATGCACACTGTATAACTTAATTAAATATTGCTTACCTAAAAAATCAGGTTTCTATTGTTATAAATTACTTTCGATAGATGGCGCCAGCGGTATAATTGAATCGCGATATTGTTTTGTCTGCAGTAGGTATATATGAATGAAAGTCGATAAGGAATCGATGGTCATTTCTTTCTACACTTATGTCTTGATATCTTATATATGGTTACGATTACGATTAAATTGATCACTGATTTGACTTGCTAAAGGATTAATTTTGATATTGCTTATTGATTAATTACTTGTGTGTGTTAAAAGCACAAATTCACTCTATTTCTTTTCTACTATTCATTTACCATCAGGTTAATTTAATTATTTAAATTATATAATATTTAAATTATATAAATAATTATATAACTAAATAATAAATTAATGATACAATTAATTAAGTGTTACGTACAGCACAAAAACCCGCCAAGTTCAAATTGAGAAGTATTATAATTTTAGATATCTTTAACCAAGCACCTACGTATTTTCACAACTATACCATATTTTAAGTTGGGTGTATGGTAAAGTGAATTTCGGCCAGATGGACCGTTGACGTGAATAAGGTGGCGGGTAGTGGCTGGATGTGGAAGGCAGAGGACTGGGTGTGGAGGCGAGTCTTGGGAATGGCAAATGTTTACCAGTGGATCATGCTGTTGATGAAGATGATTATGATCGATTTCAAAGTGCATCTAAACTTGGCATTAGATTGGATTTCACCCCTTTTTTAGGCAAACAATTAGCCGATTGGAACTTGGCCCCCTTTTTAACAGGCATGTTTTTGGTGAGATATTATTTATCTAATCTTTCTTCATTAGAAAATATAGAAATATTAAAAAGATGATATCACAATACAATAAGGGCTACTAAAATAACATTTTTTCTGTAAAAGTTAATGAGTGTTTTCAACACGATAAAGGAAAAACTACGTCTCTTTACTGACATTCAATAACTCTGATTGTATTCAATGTTTGCAGCGTCGTTTTATCAAGTGGTTATACTAACAGGAAGTGTTTGTCACTGTCAAGCGGCGTGTCACTCTCGCGACACAGAAGACCCTCTTGTATGACCAACGTGACACCTTCATACGTGTCGCTGATGGCGTGACACGCGACGTCCTTGATGGGAGGGCGGGCTTTGTTCTGAAAATAATATATTATTATATAATTGCAGTTTGTTAATTGTAGATAAATATGATATACATACAAGGAGTAGTATACAACATGTAACATAATTAACGCACACCCTGAATTGATTTGTTCAGAATCGGAATCTGGATCGATTTTGATAGTTTTTTATGTAGGTCATTTTTTTTCTCAACTTTAGATAGAACTAAGTAAATTACAGTCATCCTACACACAGTTATCTAAAAGAAATTGGATCGTAAGTTAAGGTATTAAGATTATTAAATTAAAATATTAAACTAGTAATCATCATTCAATTAAAAAAAACTGATACTTGTTTCAAGGCTAAAATAGTATTTTACAAATACCTACGCACGCACAGCGACAGCCGGCACAAATTAAATACCTACGCACGTGTCCATTGACCTCCTAGATCAGCTGATTTGACGCCACTCGACTTTTTTTTGTAGGGTTAAATTAAATCGCTAGTTTATAACACAAAGACAACAAGTGCCGAGGAACTAAAAAATAAGATAGTAACCGTCTTTGTCAAAGTGAAGTGACACTGCAGTATTATCTAAAATAAAACCACAATTGCGAAAACCGTCATTAAAGTGCATTGAAGAAGGCGGTGGACATTTTGAAAATGTTTTTAAAACGACAACGCCGTGCGAGTGCAAATTAAACTGTAAGTTTGTTTATAATCTTTAAATTATTGTAAATATTTAGATTCACACCATTTAAACACGCCCACTTTGTCGTAGGTATTGTGGTGTCTAATCCAATCACGCGTTATCAGCTATTTAATAATAATCTATTTACAAATTTAATTTAACAAATCAGTAATTATAAAATATTGCTTTCACATTTAAAAGTAAATTCAATGTCGACAATCCAAAGCCTGAAAAGTATGATGGAAAGAAAAATCATAAATCATGATGTAGTTATTTCGTATACTTATTATTACCTACTTCTTATTACTGTCGGACGGCACTCGGAGAGAGGGGCGCGGGCGCAGAGAGTACATTGTGTCTGTCTGTGTGTGCGTGTGCAGCAGAGTGTTGGTGAATAGCTGACCATATTATTTCCACGAAATTAGGATAACTAATTTCACAAATAAACTATGCTAACGCACATATAAATATTATTTGGTGTATGCATTGCGTTTATATTATTATATTCTAATTGGGGTGTTTGAGGGTTTGAGTTGTTGAGTTTGAGTAATATGACGTACATACCTTGGGCAGGTTAATCAAGTGCTCAGTAGAACATAGAGGTAGAACCTCCTCGAACGGGTTGTGGTCTCGAATCTGATGCTCTTTCAGTTGACCTGAAAAATATTATACGTATTAATGTGTGTGTTGAACTCATTTTATTGTAAATGAAACTAATATTTTTCGGATATACTACGCTACTTGATTTTTGATAAAAACTACATACTCCTGACGTTTCGGCTACTTTTCAGCAACCGTGATCACGGACAGACGAGATGTGAGTGTTTTATTTTTATTGTATAATGAGAGCAGTAAACCCGGCGAACTCCGTTTCGCCACCAGGCTTTGTTTTATGTAACATTTCGTTTGGTGATTAAAAGATGACGAATTTTTTTATTGTTTTATATTTGAAAAGGAAAATTTTAATATCGTTTTACAACAGTAATGAATTCATTTCGATTACAGAAATGTAGTGTTATTTAGTTAAACTTTTCTAAGTAAATAAAAGTGAATCCAAAGTAGATACCGAATCGAAGCGTTATACGTGTCCGCAAATTATCCGTTTCATTGAAGTGCTACTTTGTAAACCACATTTTTTGTTTTTTGGTCTAACGTTAACACAAATAAAGCGGATGGTTTCCGAACTCAAACAACAATGATTTTCTAAATTTATCCCGCAAATACTAAATGGTTTTAAGAGTTTAAACTACAAACACAATACCGGTTTGTCACATGAAATTAACTGAGCAGAGAACAATGAGTAGCCTTCAAACAATGTATCATACACCGGCACCATCTACTTAAAATATTGATTTGTAGTGCTGTTACGTATCAGAGATGGCGCTGTATGTGAAAAAGATTGTCCCGCTTGAATTCAAAACCCTGGAAATCGGTTCGGTCGTTCTGGAGTTACGTCAGGAAGAAAGAACGGACTTATTTTTATATAGTAGATTTAAGACATGCTAGTATTAATTTAAATGAAAGTAATATTTTCGAAATATTTTGCGTATTTTATTATTTTTAAAAACACCACACTCCCGACAACTCGTCTGCCTTAATCATGGTTGCTGACAAGTAACCGAAACGTCGGGTGTATATATAATAGTTTTTTAAATAATAAAATACGCGAAACAATCCCAAAATATTAGTTTCATCTGTTTATATAGTACTTACAGTTGTATTATTCACCGAGACGTACGAATCTCAGCACACATCTCGTACATTTAATCTCCAGCTCCTTGTCCTGGTGTTGTTTGAGATGGTCCATGTAGAGGAGCACGTTGGCCGTCAGCTCACAGCCTTCAGCGTACACTGGAATCATCTGAAGACAGTTATACGATGATTTTAATTTCTTCTACGTAGTATACTATTTGATGTGACCTCTTAAAATTAATATTGAAACTGAAATAAATGAATTCCTCCTTACGAAACGCATGTTTATTTAAGCCGTTTTTAAATTACTTTAAGAGTTTTGAATAAAGAGCAAATATGTTCTATAAAATTGTTATTAAGACATGAAAATTTGGTTTATTTTGTTAAAACTAGGCACTATTTAAGCTTATTGAGCTATCGTGCCTCGCGCCTGAGCGGCAAATGTCATAATATATTATAATATAATCGCAAAACAGTATGAGTAATCACTAGTAGATACTCACAGGCTCTACTTCATCAGCAGGTTTTGGTTCTTTCCTGACGGTGTTGGCTCGTGCTAGTTCCTCAGTTAAGTACGCGCTTGTGTGTTGTGTCACGAAGAGATGAGATAGAATGTCCGTGCCTGGAGTAATATTATATTAGAACAACAAAGTTTTTCATACAGAATTGCAAATATTTACGAACTGTATACAATTTTTGCGTCGTGAAAATAAAATCTGTTAATACTACATACTTGTTTAATTTAACGATGCCGTCTGGGGATTAAAATATTAATATTTTATTAGTTACTATATGTAGTCATTGGGTATTTGTATATTTTATATTGATTTATGTATGCTGCTGGTCTAACAGTTACATAGTTAGTTATAAAATTTATAAAAGAAAATGAAAATATATTATATTGATTGATATCCTATAACCAGTGTAAACTGACTTATGTCTGTAGAGTATTCGCAGATGCAGTATAGCGTGGGAGCGGGTCTAGGAGCGGCCTCCAGTGAAAGTGAGCCGGCGCAATATCCACTGTGTCTCAACATCGCTCGGTAACATGATGTAGCATATGGACACTTGCTGCCCGACGTGCGACCGCTGTATATTGAGAATATTAAAATTATACTTTAGTATGTATTAAACATTTGGTATATTATTTATCTAATCTTTCTTCATTAGAAAATATAGAAATATTAAAAAGATGATATCACAATATAATAAGGGCTACTAAAATAACATTTTTTCTGTAAAAGTTAATGAGTGTTTTCAACACGATAAAGGAAAAACTACGTCTCTTTGTTGTCATCAGCCTATGAACGCCCACTGCTGAGCATAGCCTCTTCTCACATGGAGAAGGTTTGAGCATTAATCACCACGCTTGCTCAAGACGGGTTGGTGATTTCAAACTTATAATTGTGAAACTATAAGTCCAGGTTTCCTCACGATGTTTTCCTTCACCGTATGTCATTTCACGTCTCTTTACTGACATTCAATAACTCTGATTGTATTCAATGTTTGCAGCGTCGTTTTATCAAGTGGTCATACTAACAGGAAGTGTTTGTCACTGTCAAGCGGCGTGTCACACTCGCTACAAAGAAGACCCTCTTGTATGACCAACGTGACACCTTCATACGTGTCGCTGATGGCGTGACACGCGACGTCCTTGATGGGAGGGCGGGCTTTGTTCTGAAAATAATATATTATTATATAATTGCAGTTTGATAATTGTAGATAAATAAGTAGCAGTATATACAAGTAGCAGTAGAGTTATATGTATGACGTACATACCTTGGGCAGGTTAATCAAGTGCTCAGTAGAACACACACGTAGAACCTCCTCGAACGGGTTGTGGTCTCGAATCTGATGCTCTTTCAGTTGACCTGAAAAATATTATACGTATTAATGTGTGTGTTGAACTCATTTTATTGTAAATGAAACTAATATTTTTCGGATATACTACGCTACTTGATTTTTGATAAAAACTACATACTCCCGACGTTTCGGCTACTTTTCAGCAACCGTGATCACGGACAGACGAGATGTGAGCGTTTATTTTTATTGTATAATGAGAGCAGTAAACCCGGCGAACTCCGTTTCGCCACCAGGCTTTGTTTTATGTAACATTTCGTTTGGTGATTAAAAGATGACGAATTTTTTTATTGTTTTATATTTGAAAAGGAAAATTTTAATATCGTTTTACAACAGTAATTAATTCATTTCGATTACAGAAATGTAGTGTTATTTAGTTGAACTTTTCTAAGTAAATAAAAGTGAATCCAAAGTAGATACCGAATCGAAGCGTTATACGTGTCCGCAAATTATCCGTTTCATTGAAGTGCTCCTTTGTAAACTACATTTTTTGTTTTTTGGTCTAACGTTAACACAAATAAAGCGGATGGTTTCCGAACTCCTGAACACGCAAAGTATTACTGCCCATGTGAAAAACAATGATTTTCTAAATTTATCCCGCAAATACTAAATGGTTTTAAGAGTTTAAACTACAAACACAATACCGGTTTGTCACATGAAATTAACTGAGCAGAGAACAATGAGTAGCCTTCAAACAATGTATCATACACCGGCACCATCTACTTAAAATATTGATTTGTAGTACTATTACGTATCAGAGATGGCGCTGTATGTGTAAAAAGATTGTCCCGCTTGAATGCAAAACCCTGGAAATCGGTGCGGTCGCTCTGGAGTTGCGTCAGGAAGAAAGAACGGATTTATTTTTATATAGTAGATTTAAGACTTGCGAGTATTAATTTAAATGAAAGTAATATTTTCGAAATACTTTGCGTATTTTATTATTTTTAAAAACACCACACTCCCGACAACTCGTCTGCCTTAATCATGGTTGCTGACAAGTAACCGAAACGTCGGGTGTATACAGGGTGACTGGTGAATTACTATCAATATTTAAGGAGCATACTCGGTACATGATTCTCATTCGAATTATGTAAAAAAAATAGGTACTTAATTTTTGACCAAATTTCCGTATAAATAAATAAAGTTTGGACACGTACTCAGCCTTGCCGGCGCCAGTGTGTCGCTACTCCCCAAGCCCCGCCCCGTGGCTAGCGCCTAGCGGGCCATTAGTCGGCTATTAGTCGCGCGAGCGCCGCCGTAAGGTCCGTACGCTCGTCTTCCCGCGCGCGCGCCTAGCGATCGATCTTATGCCTCCTCTACACGTAGACAGATTTGTCTGCAGACGTCCGCAGACGCATCCGCAGATGAATCTCTACAAGCCGTCCACACGTCGCCAGGTCGTTCAGTCTATGTTGGTTCTCGTCAGATGCAACACGTACGCACGCAGAATGGATATAGAGACCGTTGCTGCCGCAGCTATTTATTTATTTAGTACCTACAAGTATTATTTAAGCGTCTATCGCAATAGAGTTATTAAAAAAAAAATGGAGAAGAAGAAGGTGGTGGATGCTGACTATACATAGAAACCGAACAAAGTAAGTGGGATTTTTTTATTCATAATATAACTTGTACGCTTTTTAATCGACTTCAAAAAAAGAAGGTTCTCAGTTTGACCTGTATGTTTGTATGTATGTTTGCGGTTTTCATAAAAGGATTTGTTACATTTAGGTAGAGGTTATAGTATATAATACTTCTTAGTTTAATGATGACCTAGTGGACATGAGTTTATTTTTGTGGTATTTATTTTTGGGATTCCACAGGCAGTTTTCTGCTTGATACAGCTCCAGAAATTTAAATGTTTCCTCTGTGCTCATGTTTGCCATTTCAACAAGCAAGAAAAAAACGGCGGTAGGTAAAAAAGAACGGCGAAAATCACGCGTGCACTCTCACTCGCTTCCCGCTGAACACTGATGCGTCGTCAGACGTGTGGACACACCGCACGCTCGCGCCGGGCGCCCGCGCCAGATCCCTTTGATCCGTGCAACAAAAACCGACAACAAACGGATAAGTGCCGGACGCGTCTGCCGACGTCAAATACCTACCACAGACGAGCAAATCACTCCCTCTACACGTAGGCGGACGCGTCCGCCGACGTGTAGAGGAGGCATTACGCGTATACCTAATAATAATCTGTCGTGTGTGCGTGTGACCCGTTATTACTTATTAGTAATTAAATATGGCTTTTCAATACACAAATGCAGAATACTTGGACATGGTTCATGCGTATGCGCGTGCAAATGATAGCTTGCCGGGCGCAATCAATTTGTACCGGGAGATGTTCCCCAATCGTCGACTACCTACGGCCAGCGTCATCTTAAACGCTAATCAAAGATTACGAGACTTCGGACAGTTCCGTGTTCCAACACATGCCCAAGGAAACGTCTTGTGTATGCTACAATGTATGTCAACAGAGAGGAGTTGAAATTAAAAATCAATAGTGCTTTCGAAACTATTAAAAGTGACCCATTCGTATTAAATCGTGTGAAAGACAATATGTGTAAACGTGCCGAACTGTGTATCACACGAGAAGGAGCTCGCTTTGTTAAGGTTAGTGTAGTTATGTAGGTATATAGGTAGTTTAATATTTGACAATTGTTGTAAATAAGAATGATTCCATTTTTAAATACGCCGGAAATACCAAGATAGGTAAACAGTTCATATTATTTTTCGTGTCAAGGTCACACCATTTACCTAGTCAATAAATTGGTTGCTTAAACGAAAGAAATATCTTGGTATTTTTGCCTGTCCTAAGCCAGGATTAAAGTATGAAGGGAATTGGATCATTTTTGTTTATCTAAGGTCTAACACGCGGCGGCGCGCGGCGTTTGGATGTAGGTAAACTACCGCGCGATAACTACATATACCTACGTACATAACTGTTTTGTGTCGATAACGCAGCTAGGGTATCCACGCGATCCGTAATTAATTACATAACTTTTGGTTAACTTTACTTAGAAGTTTATTAATATTTATGTTATATTAATTTTTATTTTGTCATATATGTCGGCGTGAGAGCTAAAGGAACAGGTTTCAACAAGCACGTACAAGCACGAGAGCGAACGTACGGGCGCGAGAGCAAAAGGAACAGGTTTCAACAAGCACGTACAGGCGCGTACAGGCGTTTACAATCTCTTATCGCTCAACAAGTCAGGCGAGGTGGCGAACGACCTATATAAAGCGACGTGCTAGGCGGCCGGACACACTTCAACGTTAGCACTAGCTTCGTTCACATCTCTTAATTGTGATATTTGTCACTCCCGAATTGTTTCTAATTTAAATTGTTTTCTTGATTGTAAATTAGTCAAAGTTATAATAATTTGTTGAAGTGTCTAAATTTCTCCAATATTAAATTTGTTAAAGTTAATTATTCTCAAATTAATTGTCAATGGTCAAAATAGTTAAATTTGTCAATTACTAAATTATTAATTTATGTTAAATTCGTGATTTTAATTTGAATTAATAAATGTTATATTGTGATTTATTATGATTATTATTTTTAACTATCACTTATGCCTGGGGACGAACGTCCATGTTTACGTATTTTACAGGGCCCTTTCTATCTCAGCCGATATCAGAAGTGGGATGGACCTTGGGAACTCTTCAGGTCCATCAGCCCGCACGGAAGGAAATGGAAATAACCAGGCTCTGTCTGCTAGAGAACGTAACGCGGCTCTACGACTATAATCAGGTGGAAAGAGGCCACGGTAACACTTCCGCCCAGCCCGCGGCCTCCAGGTGTGGCTATCCGGTCACAACCCAAAGCACGATGGGTTTGTAGGGGCAACCAGAGACGTGCCAAGATGGTACTGCACGTCGTCCGACTCGAGGACCTTATTGTAGCGGGGTGGCCGACTCCCCGTGTCTGCCATCCCATTTTGCGCCATGACGGTTTCGAAAAGGAGAGGACCGCCTGCCACGACCTAGAACTATCGACCATAGATTTAACTACGTTTGATAAAGATAGGTCGTCCCCTATTTTAGTGACGAGGTTCGCTCGTTCACAGGCCCATGACAGAGTCCTAAGGATATTGTTTTGTGCTCTCTGTAGGCTCATAGTGTTGGATTTGCTGGCTGTTACCTACAGTCCAGAGGTCCAGATTGGTTTTATTATGGAGCAATAAACCCTTAGCTTGTTGGACAGGGACAGTGCAGATTGTCTACCAAGAAGCCAGAGCAGGTTTTTGAATCTAAAGTTCATTTCATTGCGTTTCATTTTTATGTATTCTTTCCAGGTCATCCTTCGCTCAAGATGAAATCCAAGGTAATTAACGCAAGCTGATTGCAGCAATGAGTCGGATCCTAGTTCAACTGAAGGGCAGGTTGCGCGCCTCAGGGTGAATGTAATGTGGTGCGACTTCGGTTTGATACGCCACTTGGTCAGCCAGGCGTTAGTGGCGTCGAGCTATGTCCGCAGTCGTCTGGTAGCAACAGAAGTTAAGTATGGGTGCTAATCGAGAATTTCTAGCAGGACTTCTAAATCAGGCTGTGGCTCCAACAAAACGGCCGCGACTCAGCGATCCTTTGCCCTATCTACATGCTCGCACCGGTCCCGTGTTGGTGCGTCGCCGTCTGTTAGAAGAAGCTGTTATTGGAAATACAGGTGACAAAAGTTAAGTACTCTCACCGTATCTATAATAATTCCTATGGCTGCTATTACTAGTCCAAAAACGACCTCCCGTTTCAATTCAAACAAAGACCTTACGATTAGGTCTAGCTCATTTTGCAATAGATCCAAAACAATGTCACTCCTAAGGAGATTGCTATTTCTAAAATAATACCAATTGTAGATATGTACTCGTATCGTACGAGGTGATAATGAAGCCCATTTGTATATACTGTTCTAAAATTAGAACACACTTTATATAAAGGTGTCTAAACACTAAATATGGTGTTGGTGATAATCTTCTATATATAAAAATGAATTGCTGTTCCTTAGTCTAGCTAAAACTCGAGAACGGCTAAACGGATTTTTCTTATCTTAGTCTTGAAATGTTTGTGGAGGTTCAGGGAAGGTATAAAAGCTGAAAAAAAAAAAAAATCCGGGAAAACCCTAAAAACAGCGCTTTTCTATTTCCCATGCAAACGGGTTTTTTGACATTAGATTTGACAACTAACTAATATGTCAATCATTCTGTCGCACTTAGAATACGGAGACTTATGGCTTAAAGGTAAACTCATAAAAAATAATTAAGAAATAATTTATTTCTTGATTGAGGCAATACGAAGTCTGCCGGGTCAGCTAGTTATTTCTAATGATTTAAATATTTGTCTACTTCACAATTCTAAGCTTTACCTTATTTATATTCTAATATTTGTTGGAAATTCTTATAACGGAAAACAGGTGCCATTTACATGTTTGTTATAATTGTGTAAATTCATGTGAGAGGAACTGGCGCCCAATATTGTAACCTACCCTCAACTGGGTGTTACTTTTGAATATTATAAATACGACGTGGGTGTTAACTGGGGATTCGGTTACAAATTGTAGAGCAGTGGGCCTCGAAGTGCAAATGCTGCCCAAATAATTTCTAACAAAAGTTATATTCCTTTTAGAAATAAAAGATATTTTCTTGTAGAAATTCGGTTCTGTTTTTGTCAGATCATGAACTTCCTTTTGACGTGTTGATAGAAGGAAAAAAGAAAGTGATGATAATTCGAAAAACTGCGTCACTGTTATTGTTCCATATTGGTCCATAACAAGGGATGACCCATTCAAAAACTTCGATATAGTCGTACATAAATATTGACTGTGACCTTAGACGAAAATAAATCTTCCGATCAAACAAGATCACGGTAATTTTCGGTTAATATTATTAGTAAGTGCGATATCTCTGAATAGCTTTGTAACGTAATTGAAAATGGACAAATGTGTCCCCCAGCCCACAAAGCCTTAAGATTTTATAAAATCACCTCTTCCCAGAATCATTAACCAAGAAAAACAATTCAACGATTTTGCAGGGTGTATTACAAAAATTCATTTCCAATTTTTCTCGTGTTCACGACACCTCTTTATGATTCAACCAAAGGTGAATTTCAAACGTCTTTAAAGGACTCATTTCTTTCATGATAAGAAATTCAAAATACCAACAGACTTTAACTCTACGAAGCGATCTAAGTACGAAGTAGATTTTCTTTCAATCTATTCACCTATTAATGGGTTTTCCTTAAAAGAATTAGATTCATATGTTGAGTATAGGAAATGTGTTAGACTACAGAATTCTTACTTCTTTATTCGAAATCCTATTCATTTCAAAGAAACCGTGGTGAATTTTATGACCCAATACTTTGCGTATTTAACAATAGAATTGAGAAGAGATCACTGACTGCTCTCTAAGAGACGCGTTCTTCAAGAAAGCCATAGAGTATCCCATTGTAAGACCACAACAATTAACTGTTGTGTCAACTGCTTTCCAGTAATGTCTTAACATGTTGGATTGAGGAAAATATTCTTTAAAATAAAAGAATCCTATTGGTTAAAAAGAAAATAAGTCCTATACGCATTCTATAAATAGATTGTCTAATTCATGAAATATCTAATATTTTTTCAGAACGATTCCGGCTGCATCCCATACACAACACTCATCAGCGTTTGAAGTTATCTAAGTCAGGTATTAGCCGAGCAAATGAGGATCGGAACAGGCTGCGCTTTCAACCACTGGTCTCTACAGACTAGTTTCCATCAGCCACGACGGGAAGAGTGACGGGACGCGATAACCGTCTATTGTGGTATACGAAATTCAGAGAATGGTACCTCTGAGTTTAACTTGTGTTAATACTCTTAAGCTATCCTCGTAACCATGATGTATCCTTATGTGAATTATGAATCATAAGATTCTGTAGGGATATGCTTTGTGAAGCCGTGAGAAGACACGTATACACCAAAGAGTGATACCTCTGAGCTAATCACGTGCTATCCTTGAGCTAACTGTAAGAGAATCATAACATTCTGTAGGGATATGTTTTGTGAAGCCGTGAGAAGACACGTATACACCAAAGAGTGATACCTCTGAGCTAATCACGTGCTATCCTTGAGCTAACTGTAAGAGAATCATAACATTCTGTAGGGATATGTTTTGTGAAGCCTTGAGGAGACACGTATACACCAAAGAGTGATACCTCTGAGCTAATCACGTGCTATTCTTAGGTTAACTGTAACAGAATCATAAGATTCTGTAGGGATGTCTTGTAAAGCCGTGAGGAGACACGTATACACCAAAGAGTGATACCTCTGAGCTAATCACGTGCTATTCTTAGGTTAACTGTAACAGAATCATAAGATTCTGCAGGGATGTCTTGTAAAGCCGTGAGGAGACACGTATACACCAAAGAGTGATACCTCTGAGCTAATCACGTGCTATTCTTAGGTTAACTGTAACAGAATCATAAGATTCTGCAGGGATGTATTGTAAAGCCGTGAGGAGACACGTATACACCAAAGAGTGATACCTCTGAGCTAATCACGTGCTATTCTTGAGAGAACTATAAGATTCTGTAGTGATGTCTTGTGAAAGCCGTGAGAAGACACGTATTCACCCATGAGTGATACCTCTGAGCTAATCACGTGCTGAGTAACTAAGTTGAGGACAGGGGCCTCCTTAGTTGTGTAATGTAAGCTGAGGACAGGGGCCTCCTTACAATGAGTAACTAAGTGGAGGACAGGGGCCTCCGTAATTGTGTGATTGCAGGGCAAAGTCGAGGGTACAAGACCGCGTGGCAGGTCACCCATGCGCTGGACGGACCAAGTCAGGGCTGCAGTGGACGAGAGACGAGTGGCGACGTGTTGTGAAGCGTGCCACCACACATGATGACCACGACCGTTCTGCCAAGAACGTATCGACTTAGAAGAAGAACTAGGTCGAAGGCGACCATCATGCAGAATGGCCGTGTCGGCGTGAGAGCTAAAGGAACAGGTTTCAACAAGCACGTACAAGCACGAGAGCGAACGTACGGGCGCGAGAGCAAAAGGAACAGGTTTCAACAAGCACGTACAGGCGCGTACAGGCGTTTACAATCTCTTATCGCTCAACAAGTCAGGCGAGGTGGCGAACGACCTATATAAAGCGACGTGCTAGGCGGCCGGACACACTTCAACGTTAGCACTAGCTTCGTTCACATCTCTTAATTGTGATATTTGTCACTCCCGAATTGTTTCTAATTTAAATTGTTTTCTTGATTGTAAATTAGTCAAAGTTATAATAATTTGTTGAAGTGTCTAAATTTCTCCAATATTAAATTTGTTAAAGTTAATTATTCTCAAATTAATTGTCAATGGTCAAAATAGTTAAATTTGTCAATTACTAAATTATTAATTTATGTTAAATTCGTGATTTTAATTTGAATTAATAAATGTTATATTGTGATTTATTATGATTATTATTTTTAACTATCACTTATGCCTGGGGACGAACGTCCATGTTTACGTATTTTACAGGGCCCTTTCTATCTCAGCCGATATATATGATCGTCAACTACCACGTCCTTAAATATTGATAGTAATTCACCAGTCACCCTGTATATAATAGTTTTTTAAATAATAAAATACGCGAAACAATCCCAAAATATTAGTTTCATCTGTTTATATAGTACTTACAGTTGTATTATTCACCGAGACGTACGAATCTCAGCACACATCTCGTACATTTAATCTCCAGCTCCTTGTCCTGGTGTTGTTTGAGATGGTCCATGTAGAGGAGCACGTTGGCCGTCAGCTCACAGCCTTCAGCGTACACTGGAATCATCTGAAGACAGTTATACGATGATTTTAATTTCTTCTACGTAGTATACTATTTGATGTGACCTCTTAAAATTAATATTGAAACTGAAATAAATGAATTCCTCCTTACGAAACGCATGTTTATTTAAGCCGTTTTTAAATTACTTTAAGAGTTTTGAATAAAGAGCAAATATGTTCTATAAAATTGTTATTAAGACATGAAAATTTGGTTTATTTTGTTAAAACTAGGCACTATTTATGCTTATTGAGCTATCGTGCCTCGCGCCTGAGCGGCAAATGTCATAATATATTATAATATAATCGCAAAACAGTATGAGTAATCACTAGTAGATACTCACAGGCTCTACTTCATCAGCAGGTTTTGGTTCTTTCCTGACGGTGTTGGCTCGTGCTAGTTCCTCAGTTAAGTACGCGCTTGTGTGTTGTGTCACGAAGATATGAGATAGAATGTCCGTGCCTGGAGTAATATTATATTAGAACAACAAAGTTTTTCATACAGAATTGCAAATATTTACGAACTGTATACAATTTTTGCGTCGTGAAAATAAAATCTGTTAATACTACATACTTGTTTAATTTAACGATGCCGTCTGGGGATTAAAATATTAATATTTTATTAGTTACTATATGTAGTCATTGGGTATTTGTATATTTTATATTGATTTATGTATGCTGCTGGTCTAACAGTTACATAGTTAGTTATAAAATTTATAAAAGAAAATGAAAATATATTATATTGATTGATATCCTATAACCAGTGTAAACTGACTTATGTCTGTAGAGTATTCGCAGATGCAGTATAGCGTGGGAGCGGGTCTAGGAGCGGCCTCCAGTGAAAGTGAGCCGGCGCAATATCCACTGTGTCTCAACATCGCTCGGTAACATGATGTAGCATATGGACACTTGCTGCCCGACGTGCGACCGCTGTATATTGAGAATATTAAAATTATACTTTAGTATGTATTAAACATTTGGTATCTAAGCGCACGGTAGTGCGCCGGCCAAGTTCCACAGGCCGGCGCATGCCGTGCACTATATTTACACGAACCGTTTCGACCCACTTTTGACCCCCCTGTAGCTCAGTGCCTATTGCAAGTACAGAGATAAAATTTTACCTACGTAATCATATACATACTAGTACTAAAGCAGTATGCCAAATTTCATAGATAAAGCTTCAGTAGATCCTGAAATATGACCCTGTGAAAATAGCTAATTTTGGCACTGACTCACTGACAGGTAATCAAAACCTCTAGGCCACTTCCCATTGTTTGAGCATTATGAAATTTGGTACACAGGTTGTGTGTTATATGTAGATTAACAAAAAATTAAGAAATTTAAGAAATCGGTCAAGCGTGAGTTGCCTCAATTCTAAATATCGAATTTTTAATAAATTCGACCCACTTTTGACCCCCTGTAGCTCAGTGTCTATTGCAAGTACAAAGATAAAATTGTACCTACGTAATCATATACTAGTCCTAAAGCAGTATGCCAAATTTCATAGATAAAGCTTCAGTAGATCCTGAAATATGACCCTGTGAAAATAGCTAATTTTGGCACTGACTCACTGACAGGTAATCAAAACCTTTATATGTATAGGCGCTCAGCTCAGCACAATAAAATACATAATAATGGAATATTAATAATTAATAATATGAGTACATCTATCAATCGGTGATAAATGAAACTAAAAAATAAAAAATAAATATAGTTTAAAAAAAATATAAAAAACACGCTCCAATGATGAAAAAAAACCGCGGTGAAACTACATAATTTAACCTTTACAACCTTGGAAATTAATTTAATTTAAATTGTTTAAAATAAACAATAAATGGTATTATTGAAAAAAAAGCGTGGGGCGCTTCTCAAGAAGTGATATATGAAGCTTTTTTTCCACAAAAATACCATTTATTGTTTGTTAATTTATTTTTAAAATTAATATTGTTGTGAAAAAAGTGTGGGGCGCTTCTTAAGAACTGATATATATATAAGGGATATAAAATATTGTCATGTATACATAATGCACACTGTATAACTTAATTAAATATTGCTTACCTAAAAAATCAGGTTTCTATTGTTATAAATTACTTTCGATAGATGGCGCCAGCGGTATAATTGAATCGCGATATTGTTTTGTCTGCAGTAGGTATATATGAATGAAAGTCGATAAGGAATCGATGGTCATTTCTTTCTACACTTATGTCTTGATATCTTATATACGGTTACGATTACGATTAAATTGATCACTGATTTGACTTGCTAAAGGATTAATTTTGATATTGCTTATTGATTAATTACTTGTGTGTGTTAAAAGCACAAATTCACTCTATTTCTTTTCTACTATTCATTTACCATCAGGTTAATTTAATTATTTAAATTATATAATATTTAAATTATATAAATAATTATATAACTAAATAATAAATTAATGATACAATTAATTAAGTGTTACGTACAGCACAAAAACCTGCCAAGTTCAAATTGAGAAGTATTATAATTTTAGATATCTTTAACCAAGCACCTACGTATTTTCACAACTATACCATATTTTAAGTTGGGTGTATGGTAAAGTGAATTTCGGCCAGATGGACCGTTGACGTGAATAAGGTGGCGGGTAGTGGCTGGATGTGGAAGGCAGAGGACTGGGTGTGGAGGCGAGTCTTGGGAATGGCAAATGTTTACCAGTGGATCATGCTGTTGATGAAGATGATTATGATCGATTTCAAAGTGCATCTAAACTTGGCATTAGATTGGATTTCACCCCTTTTTTAGGCAAACAATTAGCCGATTGGAACTTGGCCCCCTTTTTAACAGGCATGTTTTTGGTGAGATATTATTTATCTAATCTTTCTTCATTAGAAAATATAGAAATATTAAAAAGATGATATCACAATACAATAAGGGCTACTAAAATAACATTTTTTCTGTAAAAGTTAATGAGTGTTTTCAACACGATAAAGGAAAAACTACGTCTCTTTACTGACATTCAATAACTCTGATTGTATTCAATGTTTGCAGCGTCGTTTTATCAAGTGGTTATACTAACAGGAAGTGTTTGTCACTGTCAAGCGGCGTGTCACTCTCGCGACACAGAAGACCCTCTTGTATGACCAACGTGACACCTTCATACGTGTCGCTGATGGCGTGACACGCGACGTCCTTGATGGGAGGGCGGGCTTTGTTCTGAAAATAATATATTATTATATAATTGCAGTTTGTTAATTGTAGATAAATATGATATACATACAAGGAGTAGTATACAACATGTAACATAATTAACGCACACCCTGAATTGATTTGTTCAGAATCGGAATCTGGATCGATTTTGATAGTTTTTTTTATGTAGGTCATTTTTTTTCTCAACTTTAGATAGAACTAAGTAAATTACAGTCATCCTACATACAGTTATCTAAAAGAAATTGGATCGTAAGTTAAGGTATTAAGATTATTAAATTAAAATATTAAATTAGTAATCATCATTCAATAAAAAAAACTGATACTTGTTTCAAGGCTAAAATAGTATTTTACAAATACCTACGCACGCACAGCGACAGCCGGCACAAATTAAATACCTACGCACGTGTCCATTGACCTCCTAGATCAGCTGATTTGACGCCACTCGACTTTTTTTTGTAGGGTTAAATTAAATCGCTAGTTTATAACACAAAGACAACAAGTGCCGAGGAACTAAAAAATAAGATAGTAACCGTCTTTGTCAAAGTGAAGTGACACTGCAGTATTATCTAAAATAAAACCACACTTGCGAAAACCGTCATTGAAGTGCATTGAAGAAGGCGGTGGACATTTTGAAAATGTTTTAAAACGACAACGCCGTGCGAGTGCAAATTAAACTGTAAGTTTGTTTATAATCTTTAAATTATTGTAAATATTTAGATTCACACCATTTAAACACGCCCACTTTGTCGTAGGTATTGTGGTGTCTAATCCAATCACGCGTTATCAGCTATTTAATAATAATCTATTTACAAATTTAATTTAACAAATCAGTAATTATAAAATATTGCTTTCACATTTAAAAGTAAATTCAATGTCGACAATCCAAAGCCTGAAAAGTATGATGGAAAGAAAAATCATAAATCATGATGTAGTTATTTCGTATACTTATTATTACCTACTTCTTATTACTGTCGGACGGCACTCGGAGAGAGGGGCGCGGGCGCAGAGAGTACATTGTGTCTGTCTGTGTATGCGTGTGCAGCAGAGTGTTGGTGAATAGCTGACCATATTATTTCCACGAAATTAGGATAACTAATTTCACAAATAAACTATGCTAACGCACATATAAATATTATTTGGTGTATGCATTGCGTTTATATTATTATATTCTAATTGGGGTGTTTGAGGGTTTGAGTTGTTGAGTTTGAGTAATATGACGTACATACCTTGGGCAGGTTAATCAAGTGCTCAGTAGAACATAGAGGTAGAACCTCCTCGAACGGGTTGAGGTCTCGAATCTGATGCTCTTTCAGTTGACCTGAAAAATATTATACGTATTAATGTGTGTGTTGAACTCATTTTATTGTAAATGAAACTAATATTTTTCGGATATACTACGCTACTTGATTTTTGATAAAAACTACATACTCCTGACGTTTCGGCTACTTTTCAGCAACCGTGATCACGGACAGACGAGATGTGAGTGTTTATTTTTATTGTATAATGAGAGCAGTAAACCCGGCGAACTCCGTTTCGCCACCAGGCTTTGTTTTATGTAACATTTCGTTTGGTGATTAAAAGATGACGAATTTTTTTATTGTTTTATATTTGAAAAGGAAAATTTTAATATCGTTTTACAACAGTAATGAATTCATTTCGATTACAGAAATGTAGTGTTATTTAGTTAAACTTTTCTAAGTAAATAAAAGTGAATCCAAAGTAGATACCGAATCGAAGCGTTATACGTGTCCGCAAATTATCCGTTTCATTGAAGTGCTCCTTTGTAAACCACATTTTTTGTTTTTTGGTCTAACGTTAACACAAATAAAGCGGATGGTTTCCGAACTCAAACAACAATGATTTTCTAAATTTATCCCGAAAATACTAAATGGTTTTAAGAGTTTAAACTACAAACACAATACCGGTTTGTCACATGAAATTAACTGAGCAGAGAACAATGAGTAGCCTTCAAACAATGTATCATACACCGGCACCATCTACTTAAAATATTGATTTGTAGTGCTGTTACGTATCAGAGATGGCGCTGTATGTGAAAAAGATTGTCCCGCTTGAATGCAAAACCCTGGAAATCGCTTCGGTCGTTCTGGAGTTACGTCAGGAAGAAAGAACGGACTTATTTTTATATAGTAGATTTAAGACATGCTAATATTAATTTAAATGAAAGTAATATTTTCGAAATATTTTGCGTATTTTATTATTTTTAAAAACACCACACTCCCGACAACTCGTCTGCCTTAATCATGGTTGCTGACAAGTAACCGAAACGTCGGGTGTATATATAATAGTTTTTTAAACAATAAAATACGCGAAACAATCCCAAAATATTAGTTTCATCTGTTTATATAGTACTTACAGTTGTATTATTCACCGAGACGTACGAATCTCAGCACACATCTCGTACATTTAATCTCCAGCTCCTTGTCCTGGTGTTGTTTGAGATGGTCCATGTAGAGGAGCACGTTGGCCGTCAGCTCACAGCCTTCAGCGTACACTGGAATCATCTGAAGACAGTTATACGATGATTTTAATTTCTTCTACGTAGTATACTATTTGATGTGACCTCTTAAAATTAATATTGAAACTGAAATAAATGAATTCCTCCTTACGAAACGCATGTTTATTTAAGCCGTTTTTAAATTACTTTAAGAGTTTTGAATAAAGAGCAAATATGTTCTATAAAATTGTTATTAAGACATGAAAATTTGGTTTATTTTGTTAAAACTAGGCACTATTTAAGCTTATTGAGCTATCGTGCCTCGCGCCTGAGCGGCAAATGTCATAATATATTATAATATAATCGCAAAACAGTATGAGTAATCACTAGTACATACTCACAGGCTCTACTTCATCAGCAGGTTTTGGTTCTTTCCTGACGGTGTTGGCTCGTGCTAGTTCCTCAGTTAAGTACGCGCTTGTGTGTTGTGTCACGAAGAGATGAGATAGAATGTCCGTGCCTGGAGTAATATTATATTAGAACAACAAAGTTTTTCATACAGAATTGCAAATATTTACGAACTGTATACAATTTTTGCGTCGTGAAAATAAAATCTGTTAATACTACATACTTGTTTAATTTAACGATGCCGTCTGGGGATTAAAATATTAATATTTTATTAGTTACTATATGTAGTCATTGGGTATTTGTATATTTTATATTGATTTATGTATGCTGCTGGTCTAACAGTTACATAGTTAGTTATAAAATTTATAAAAGAAAATGAAAATATATTATATTGATTGATATCCTATAACCAGTGTAAACTGACTTATGTCTGTAGAGTATTCGCAGATGCAGTATAGCGTGGGAGCGGGTCTAGGAGCGGCCTCCAGTGAAAGTGAGCCGGCGCAATATCCACTGTGTCTCAACATCGCTCGGTAACATGATGTAGCATATGGACACTTGCTGCCCGACGTGCGACCGCTGTATATTGAGAATATTAAAATTATACTTTAGTATGTATTAAACATTTGGTATATTATTTATCTAATCTTTCTTCATTAGAAAATATAGAAATATTAAAAAGATGATATCACAATATAATAAGGGCTACTAAAATAACATTTTTTCTGTAAAAGTTAATGAGTGTTTTCAACACGATAAAGGAAAAACTACGTCTCTTTACTGACATTCAATAACTCTGATTGTATTCAATGTTTGCAGCGTCGTTTTATCAAGTGGTCATACTAACAGGAAGTGTTTGTCACTGTCAAGCGGCGTGTCACACTCGCTACACAGAAGACCCTCTTGTATGACCAACGTGACACCTTCATACGTGTCGCTGATGGCGTGACACGCGACGTCCTTGATGGGAGGGCGGGCTTTGTTCTGAAAATAATATATTATTATATAATTGCAGTTTGATAATTGTAGATAAATAAGTAGCAGTATATACAAGTAGCAGTAGAGTTATATGTATGACGTACATACCTTGGGCAGGTTAATCAAGTGCTCAGTAGAACACACACGTAGAACCTCCTCGAACGGGTTGTGGTCTCGAATCTGATGCTCTTTCAGTTGACCTGAAAAATATTATACGTATTAATGTGTGTGTTGAACTCATTTTATTGTAAATGAAACTAATATTTTTCGGATATACTACGCTACTTGATTTTTGATAAAAACTACATACTCCCGACGTTTCGGCTACTTTTCAGCAACCGTGATCACGGACAGACGAGATGTGAGCGTTTATTTTTATTGTATAATGAGAGCAGTAAACCCGGCGAACTCCGTTTCGCCACCAGGCTTTGTTTTATGTAACATTTCGTTTGGTGATTAAAAGATGACGAATTTTTTTATTGTTTTATATTTGAAAAGGAAAATTTTAATATCGTTTTACAACAGTAATGAATTCATTTCGATTACAGAAATGTAGTGTTATTTAGTTGAACTTTTCTAAGTAAATAAAAGTGAATCCAAAGTAGATACCGAATCGAAGCGTTATACGTGTCCGCAAATTATCCGTTTCATTGAAGTGCTCCTTTGTAAACTACATTTTTTGTTTTTTGGTCTAACGTTAACACAAATAAAGCGGATGGTTTCCGAACTCCTGAACACGCAAAGTATTACTGCCCATGTGAAAAACAATGATTTTCTAAATTTATCCCGCAAATACTAAATGGTTTTAAGAGTTTAAACTACAAACACAATACCGGTTTGTCACATGAAATTAACTGAGCAGAGAACAATGAGTAGCCTTCAAACAATGTATCATACACCGGCACCATCTACTTAAAATATTGATTTGTAGTACTATTACGTATCAGAGATGGCGCTGTATGTGTAAAAAGATTGTCCCGCTTGAATGCAAAACCCTGGAAATCGGTGCGGTCGCTCTGGAGTTGCGTCAGGAAGAAAGAACGGATTGATTTTCATATAGTAGATTTAAGACTTGCGAGTATTAATTTAAATGAAAGTAATATTTTCGAAATACTTTGCGTATTTTATTATTTTTTTTAAAAACACCACACTCCCGACAACTCGTCTGCCTTAATCATGGTTGCTGACAAGTAACCGAAACGTCGGGTGTATACAGGGTGACTGGTGAATTACTATCAATATTTAAGGAGCATACTCGGTACATGATTCTCATTCGAATTATGTAAAAAAAATAGGTACTTAATTTTTGACCAAATTTCCGTATAAATAAATAAAGTTTGGACACGTACTCAGCCTTGCCGGCGCCAGTGTGTCGCTACTCCCCAACCCCCGCCCCGTGGCTAGCGCCTAGCGGGCCATTAGTCGGCTATTAGTCGCGCGAGCGCCGCCGTAAGGTCCGTACGCTCGTCTTCCCGCGCGCGCGCCTAGCGATCGATCTTATGCCTCCTCTACACGTAGACAGATTTGTCTGCAGACGTCCGCAGACGCATCCGCAGATGAATCTCTACGAGCCGTCCACACGTCGCCAGGTCGTTCAGTCTATGTTGGTTCTCGTCAGATGCAACACGTACGCACGCAGAATGGATATAGAGACCGTTGCTGCCGCAGCTATTTATTTATTTAGTACCTACAAGTATTATTTAAGCGTCTATCGCAATAGAGTTATTAAAAAAAAATGGAGAAGAAGAAGGTGGTGGATGCTGACTATACATAGAAACCGAACAAAGTAAGTGGGATTTTTTTATTCATAATATAACTTGTACGCTTTTTAATCGACTTCAAAAAAAGAAGGTTCTCAGTTTGACCTGTATGTTTGTATGTATGTTTGCGGTTTTCATAAAAGGATTTGTTACATTTAGGTAGAGGTTATAGTATATAATACTTCTTAGTTTAATGATGACCTAGTGGACATGAGTTTATTTTTGTGGTATTTATTTTTGGGATTCCACAGGCAGTTTTCTGCTTGATACAGCTCCAGAAATTTAAATGTTTCCTCTGTGCTCATGTTTGCCATTTCAACAAGCAAGAAAAAAACGGCGGTAGGTAAAAAAGAACGGCGAAAATCACGCGTGCACTCTCACTCGCTTCCCGCTGAACACTGATGCGTCGTCAGACGTGTGGACACACCGCACGCTCGCGCCGGGCGCCCGCGCCAGATCCCTTTGATCCGTGCAACAAAAACCGACAACAAACGGATAAGTGCCGGACGCGTCTGCCGACGTCAAATACCTACCACAGACGAGCAAATCACTCCCTCTACACGTAGGCGGACGCGTCCGCCGACGTGTAGAGGAGGCATTACGCGTATACCTAATAATAATCTGTCGTGTGTGCGTCTGACCCGTTATTACTTATTAGTAATTAAATATGGCTTTTCAATACACAAATGCAGAATACTTGGACATGGTTCATGCGTATGCGCGTGCAAATGATAGCTTGCCGGGCGCAATCAATTTGTACCGGGAGATGTTCCCCAATCGTCGACTACCTACGGCCAGCGTCATCTTAAACGCTAATCAAAGATTACGAGACTTCGGACAGTTCCGTGTTTCCAACACATGCCCAAGGAAACGTCTTGTGTATGCTACAATGTATGTCAACAGAGAGGAGTTGAAATTAAAAATCAATAGTGCTTTCGAAACTATTAAAAGTGACCCATTCGTATTAAATCGTGTGAAAGACAATATGTGTAAACGTGCCGAACTGTGTATCACACGAGAAGGAGCTCGCTTTGTTAAGGTTAGTGTAGTTATGTAGGTATATAGGTAGTTTAATATTTGACAATTGTTGTAAATAAGAATGATTCCATTTTTAAATACGCCGGAAATACCAAGATAGGTAAACAGTTCATATTATTTTTCGTGTCAAGGTCACACCATTTACCTAGTCAATAAATTGGTTGCTTAAACGAAAGAAATATCTTGGTATTTTTGCCTGTCCTAAGCCAGGATTAAAGTATGAAGGGAATTGGATCATTTTTGTTTATCTAAGGTCTAACACGCGGCGGCGCGCGGCGTTTGGATGTAGGTAAACTACCGCGCGATAACTACATATACCTACGTACATAACTGTTTTGTGTCGATAACGCAGCTAGGGTATCCACGCGATCCGTAATTAATTACATAACTTTTGGTTAACTTTACTTAGAAGTTTATTAACATTTATGTTATATTAATTTTTATTTTGTCATATATGATCGTCAACTACCACGTCCTTAAATATTGATAGTAATTCACCAGTCACCCTGTATATAATAGTTTTTTAAATAATAAAATACGCGAAACAATCCCAAAATATTAGTTTCATCTGTTTATATAGTACTTACAGTTGTATTATTCACCGAGACGTACGAATCTCAGCACACATCTCGTACATTTAATCTCCAGCTCCTTGTCCTGGTGTTGTTTGAGATGGTCCATGTAGAGGAGCACGTTGGCCGTCAGCTCACAGCCTTCAGCGTACACTGGAATCATCTGAAGACAGTTATACGATGATTTTAATTTCTTCTACGTAGTATAATATTTGATGTGACCTCTTAAAATTAATATTGAAACTGAAATAAATGAATTCCTCCTTACGAAACGCATGTTTATTTAAGCCGTTTTTAAATTACTTTAAGAGTTTTGAATAAAGAGCAAATATGTTCTATAAAATTGTTATTAAGACATGAAAATTTGGTTTATTTTGTTAAAACTAGGCACTATTTAAGCTTATTGAGCTATCGTGCCTCGCGCCTGAGCGGCAAATGTCATAATATATTATAATATAATCGCAAAACAGTATGAGTAATCACTAGTAGATACTCACAGGCTCTACTTACTTCATCAGCAGGTTTTGGTTCTTTCCTGACGGTGTTGGCTCGTGCTAGTTCCTCAGTTAAGTACGCGCTTGTGTGTTGTGTCACGAAGAGATGAGATAGAATGTCCGTGCCTGGAGTAATATTATATTAGAACAACAAAGTTTTTCATACAGAATTGCAAATATTTACGAACTGTATACAATTTTTGCGTCGTGAAAATAAAATCTGTTAATACTACATACTTGTTTAATTTAACGATGCCGTCTGGGGATTAAAATATTAATATTTTATTAGTTACTATATGTAGTCATTGGGTATTTGTATATTTTATATTGATTTATGTATGCTGCTGGTCTAACAGTTACATAGTTAGTTATAAAATTTATAAAAGAAAATGAAAATATATTATATTGATTGATATCCTATAACCAGTGTAAACTGACTTATGTCTGTAGAGTATTCGCAGATGCAGTATAGCGTGGGAGCGGGTCTAGGAGCGGCCTCCAGTGAAAGTGAGCCGGCGCAATATCCACTGTGTCTCAACATCGCTCGGTAACATGATGTAGCATATGGACACTTGCTGCCCGACGTGCGACCGCTGTATATTGAGAATATTAAAATTATACTTTAGTATGTATTAAACATTTGGTATATTATTTATCTAATCTTTCTTCATTAGAAAATATAGAAATATTAAAAAGATGATATCACAATATAATAAGGGCTACTAAAATAACATTTTTTCTGTAAAAGTTAATGAGTGTTTTCAACACGATAAAGGAAAAACTACGTCTCTTTACTGACATTCAATAACTCTGATTGTATTCAATGCTTGCAGCGTCGTTTTATCAAGTGGTCATACTAACAGGAAGTGTTTGTCACTGTCAAGCGGCGTGTCACACTCGCTACACAGAAGACCCTCTTGTATGACCAACGTGACACCTTCATACGTGTCGCTGATGGCGTGACACGCGACGTCCTTGATGGGAGGGCGGGCTTTGTTCTGAAAATAATATATTATTATATAATTGCAGTTTGATAATTGTAGATAAATAAGTAGCAGTATATACAAGTAGCAGTAGAGTTATATGTATGACGTACATACCTTGGGCAGGTTAATCAAGTGCTCAGTAGAACACACACGTAGAACCTCCTCGAACGGGTTGTGGTCTCGAATCTGATGCTCTTTCAGTTGACCTGAAAAATATTATACGTATTAATGTGTGTGTTGAACTCATTTTATTGTAAATGAAACTAATATTTTTCGGATATACTACGCTACTTGATTTTTGATAAAAACTACATACTCCCGACGTTTCGGCTACTTTTCAGCAACCGTGATCACGGACAGACGAGATGTGAGCGTTTATTTTTATTGTATAATGAGAGCAGTAAACGCGGCGAACTCCGTTTCGCCACCAGGCTTTGTTTTATGTAACATTTCGTTTGGTGATTAAAAGATGACGAATTTTTTTATTGTTTTATATTTGAAAAGGAAAATTTTAATATCGTTTTACAACAGTAATGAATTCATTTCGATTACAGAAATGTAGTGTTATTTAGTTGAACTTTTCTAAGTAAATAAAAGTGAATCCAAAGTAGATACCGAATCGAAGCGTTATACGTGTCCGCAAATTATCCGTTTCATTGAAGTGCTCCTTTGTAAACTACATTTTTTTTGTTTTTTGGTCTAACGTTAACACAAATAAAGCGGATGGTTTCCGAACTCCTGAACACGCAAAGTATTACTGCCCATGTGAAAAACAATGATTTTCTAAATTTATCCCGCAAATACTAAATGGTTTTAAGAGTTTAAACTACAAACACAATACCGGTTTGTCACATGAAATTAACTGAGCAGAGAACAATGAGTAGCCTTCAAACAATGTATCATACACCGGCACCATCTACTTAAAATATTGATTTGTAGTGCTGTTACGTATCAGAGATGGCGCTGTATGTGAAAAAGATTGTCCCGCTTGAATGCAAAACCCTGGAAATCGCTTCGGTCGTTCTGGAGTTACGTCAGGAAGAAAGAACGGACTTATTTTTATATAGTAGATTTAAGACATGCTAATATTAATTTAAATGAAAGTAATATTTTCGAAATATTTTGCGTATTTTATTATTTTTAAAAACACCACACTCCCGACAACTCGTCTGCCTTAATCATGGTTGCTGACAAGTAACCGAAACGTCGGGTGTATATATAATAGTTTTTTAAACAATAAAATACGCGAAACAATCCCAAAATATTAGTTTCATCTGTTTATATAGTACTTACAGTTGTATTATTCACCGAGACGTACGAATCTCAGCACACATCTCGTACATTTAATCTCCAGCTCCTTGTCCTGGTGTTGTTTGAGATGGTCCATGTAGAGGAGCACGTTGGCCGTCAGCTCACAGCCTTCAGCGTACACTGGAATCATCTGAAGACAGTTATACGATGATTTTAATTTCTTCTACGTAGTATACTATTTGATGTGACCTCTTAAAATTAATATTGAAACTGAAATAAATGAATTCCTCCTTACGAAACGCATGTTTATTTAAGCCGTTTTTAAATTACTTTAAGAGTTTTGAATAAAGAGCAAATATGTTCTATAAAATTGTTATTAAGACATGAAAATTTGGTTTATTTTGTTAAAACTAGGCACTATTTAAGCTTATTGAGCTATCGTGCCTCGCGCCTGAGCGGCAAATGTCATAATATATTATAATATAATCGCAAAACAGTATGAGTAATCACTAGTACATACTCACAGGCTCTACTTCATCAGCAGGTTTTGGTTCTTTCCTGACGGTGTTGGCTCGTGCTAGTTCCTCAGTTAAGTACGCGCTTGTGTGTTGTGTCACGAAGAGATGAGATAGAATGTCCGTGCCTGGAGTAATATTATATTAGAACAACAAAGTTTTTCATACAGAATTGCAAATATTTACGAACTGTATACAATTTTTGCGTCGTGAAAATAAAATCTGTTAATACTACATACTTGTTTAATTTAACGATGCCGTCTGGGGATTAAAATATTAATATTTTATTAGTTACTATATGTAGTCATTGGGTATTTGTATATTTTATATTGATTTATGTATGCTGCTGGTCTAACAGTTACATAGTTAGTTATAAAATTTATAAAAGAAAATGAAAATATATTATATTGATTGATATCCTATAACCAGTGTAAACTGACTTATGTCTGTAGAGTATTCGCAGATGCAGTATAGCGTGGGAGCGGGTCTAGGAGCGGCCTCCAGTGAAAGTGAGCCGGCGCAATATCCACTGTGTCTCAACATCGCTCGGTAACATGATGTAGCATATGGACACTTGCTGCCCGACGTGCGACCGCTGTATATTGAGAATATTAAAATTATACTTTAGTATGTATTAAACATTTGGTATATTATTTATCTAATCTTTCTTCATTAGAAAATATAGAAATATTAAAAAGATGATATCACAATATAATAAGGGCTACTAAAATAACATTTTTTCTGTAAAAGTTAATGAGTGTTTTCAACACGATAAAGGAAAAACTACGTCTCTTTACTGACATTCAATAACTCTGATTGTATTCAATGCTTGCAGCGTCGTTTTATCAAGTGGTCATACTAACAGGAAGTGTTTGTCACTGTCAAGCGGCGTGTCACACTCGCTACACAGAAGACCCTCTTGTATGACCAACGTGACACCTTCATACGTGTCGCTGATGGCGTGACACGCGACGTCCTTGATGGGAGGGCGGGCTTTGTTCTGAAAATAATATATTATTATATAATTGCAGTTTGATAATTGTAGATAAATAAGTAGCAGTATATACAAGTAGCAGTAGAGTTATATGTATGACGTACATACCTTGGGCAGGTTAATCAAGTGCTCAGTAGAACACACACGTAGAACCTCCTCGAACGGGTTGTGGTCTCGAATCTGATGCTCTTTCAGTTGACCTGAAAAATATTATACGTATTAATGTGTGTGTTGAACTCATTTTATTGTAAATGAAACTAATATTTTTCGGATATACTACGCTACTTGATTTTTGATAAAAACTACATACTCCCGACGTTTCGGCTACTTTTCAGCAACCGTGATCACGGACAGACGAGATGTGAGCGTTTATTTTTATTGTATAATGAGAGCAGTAAACGCGGCGAACTCCGTTTCGCCACCAGGCTTTGTTTTATGTAACATTTCGTTTGGTGATTAAAAGATGACGAATTTTTTTATTGTTTTATATTTGAAAAGGAAAATTTTAATATCGTTTTACAACAGTAATGAATTCATTTCGATTACAGAAATGTAGTGTTATTTAGTTGAACTTTTCTAAGTAAATAAAAGTGAATCCAAAGTAGATACCGAATCGAAGCGTTATACGTGTCCGCAAATTATCCGTTTCATTGAAGTGCTCCTTTGTAAACTACATTTTTTGTTTTTTGGTCTAACGTTAACACAAATAAAGCGGATGGTTTCCGAACTCCTGAACACGCAAAGTATTACTGCCCATGTGAAAAAACAATGATTTTCTAAATTTATCCCGCAAATACTAAATGGTTTTAAGAGTTTAAACTACAAACACAATACCGGTTTGTCACATGAAATTAACTGAGCAGAGAACAATGAGTAGCCTTCAAACAATGTATCATACACCGGCACCATCTACTTAAAATATTGATTTGTAGTACTATTACGTATCAGAGATGGCGCTGTATGTGTAAAAAGATTGTCCCGCTTGAATGCAAAACCCTGGAAATCGGTGCGGTCGCTCTGGAGTTGCGTCAAGAAGAAAGAACGGATTTATTTTTATATAGTAGATTTAAGACTTGCGAGTATTAATTTAAATGAAAGTAATATTTTCGAAATACTTTGCGTATTTTATTATTTTTAAAAACACCACACTATATAGAGACCGTTGCTGCCGCAGCTATTTATTTATTTAGTACCTACAAGTATTATTTAAGCGTCTATCGCAATAGAGTTATTAAAAAAAAATGGAGAAGAAGAAGGTGGTGGATGCTGACTATACATAGAAACCGAACAAAGTAAGTGGGATTTTTTTATTCATAATATAACTTGTACGCTTTTTAATCGACTTCAAAAAAAGAAGGTTCTCAGTTTGACCTGTATGTTTGTATGTATGTTTGCGGTTTTCATAAAAGGATTTGTTACATTTAGGTAGAGGTTATAGTATATAATACTTCTTAGTTTAATGATGACCTAGTGGACATGAGTTTATTTTTGTGGTATTTATTTTTGGGATTCCACAGGCAGTTTTCTGCTTGATACAGCTCCAGAAATTTAAATGTTTCCTCTGTGCTCATGTTTGCCATTTCAACAAGCAAGAAAAAAACGGCGGTAGGTAAAAAAGAACGGCGAAAATCACGCGTGCACTCTCACTCGCTTCCCGCTGAACACTGATGCGTCGTCAGACGTGTGGACACACCGCACGCTCGCGCCGGGCGCCCGCGCCAGATCCCTTTGATCCGTGCAACAAAAACCGACAACAAACGGATAAGTGCCGGACGCGTCTGCCGACGTCAAATACCTACCACAGACGAGCAAATCACTCCCTCTACACGTAGGCGGACGCGTCCGCCGACGTGTAGAGGAGGCATTACGCGTATACCTAATAATAATCTGTCGTGTGTGCGTCTGACCCGTTATTACTTATTAGTAATTAAATATGGCTTTTCAATACACAAATGCAGAATACTTGGACATGGTTCATGCGTATGCGCGTGCAAATGATAGCTTGCCGGGAGCAATCAATTTGTACCGGGAGATGTTCCCCAATCGTCGACTACCTACGGCCAGCGTCATCTTAAACGCTAATCAAAGATTACGAGACTTCGGACAGTTCCGTGTTCCAACACATGCCCAAGGAAACGTCTTGTGTATGCTACAATGTATGTCAACAGAGAGGAGTTGAAATTAAAAATCAATAGTGCTTTCGAAACTATTAAAAGTGACCCATTCGTATTAAATCGTGTGAAAGACAATATGTGTAAACGTGCCGAACTGTGTATCACACGAGAAGGAGCTCGCTTTGTTAAGGTTAGTGTAGTTATGTAGGTATATAGGTAGTTTAATATTTGACAATTGTTGTAAATAAGAATGATTCCATTTTTAAATACGCCGGAAATACCAAGATAGGTAAACAGTTCATATTATTTTTCGTGTCAAGGTCACACCATTTACCTAGTCAATAAATTGGTTGCTTAAACGAAAGAAATATCTTGGTATTTTTGCCTGTCCTAAGCCAGGATTAAAGTATGAAGGGAATTGGATCATTTTTGTTTATCTAAGGTCTAACACGCGGCGGCGCGCGGCGTTTGGATGTAGGTAAACTACCGCGCGATAACTACATATACCTACGTACATAACTGTTTTGTGTCGATAACGCAGCTAGGGTATCCACGCGATCCGTAATTAATTACATAACTTTTGGTTAACTTTACTTAGAAGTTTATTAACATTTATGTTATATTAATTTTTATTTTGTCATATATGATCGTCAACTACCACGTCCTTAAATATTGATAGTAATTCACCAGTCACCCTGTATATAATAGTTTTTTAAATAATAAAATACGCGAAACAATCCCAAAATATTAGTTTCATCTGTTTATATAGTACTTACAGTTGTATTATTCACCGAGACGTACGAATCTCAGCACACATCTCGTACATTTAATCTCCAGCTCCTTGTCCTGGTGTTGTTTGAGATGGTCCATGTAGAGGAGCACGTTGGCCGTCAGCTCACAGCCTTCAGCGTACACTGGAATCATCTGAAGACAGTTATACGATGATTTTAATTTCTTCTACGTAGTATACTATTTGATGTGACCTCTTAAAATTAATATTGAAACTGAAATAAATGAATTCCTCCTTACGAAACGCATGTTTATTTGAGCCGTTTTTAAATTACTTTAAGAGTTTTGAATAAAGAGCAAATATGTTCTATAAAATTGTTATTAAGACATGAAAATTTGGTTTATTTTGTTAAAACTAGGCACTATTTAAGCTTATTGAGCTATCGTGCCTCGCGCCTGAGCGGCAAATGTCATAATATATTATAATATAATCGCAAAACAGTATGAGTAATCACTAGTACATACTCACAGGCTCTACTTCATCAGCAGGTTTTGGTTCTTTCCTGACGGTGTTGGCTCGTGCTAGTTCCTCAGTTAAGTACGCGCTTGTGTGTTGTGTCTGGAGTAATATTATATTAGAACAACAAAGTTTTTCATACAGAATTGCAAATATTTACGAACTGTATACAATTTTTGCGTCGTGAAAATAAAATCTGTTAATACTACATACTTGTTTAATTTAACGATGCCGTCTGGGGATTAAAACATTAATATTTTATTAGTTACTATATGTAGTCATTGGGTATTTGTATATTTTATATTGATTTATGTATGCTGCTGGTCTAACAGTTACATAGTTAGTTATAAAATTTATAAAAGAAAATGAAAATATATTATATTGATTGATATCCTATAACCAGTGTAAACTGACTTATGTCTGTAGAGTATTCGCAGATGCAGTATAGCGTGGGAGCGGGTCTAGGAGCGGCCTCCAGTGAAAGTGAGCCGGCGCAATATCCACTGTGTCTCAACATCGCTCGGTAACATGATGTAGCATATGGACACTTGCTGCCCGACGTGCGACCGCTGTATATTGAGAATATTAAAATTATACTTTAGTATGTATTAAACATTTGGTATATTATTTATCTAATCTTTCTTCATTAGAAAATATAGAAATATTAAAAAGATGATATCACAATATAATAAGGGCTACTAAAATAACATTTTTTCTGTAAAAGTTAATGAGTGTTTTCAACACGATAAAGGAAAAACTACGTCCTTTACTGACATTCAATAACTCTGATTGTATTCAATGCTTGCAGCGTCGTTTTATCAAGTGGTCATACTAACAGGAAGTGTTTGTCACTGTCAAGCGGCGTGTCACACTCGCTACACAGAAGACCCTCTTGTATGACCAACGTGACACCTTCATACGTGTCGCTGATGGCGTGACACGCGACGTCCTTGATGGGAGGGCGGGCTTTGTTCTGAAAATAATATATTATTATATAATTGCAGTTTGATAATTGTAGATAAATAAGTAGCAGTATATACAAGTAGCAGTAGAGTTATATGTATGACGTACATACCTTGGGCAGGTTATTCAAGTGCTCAGTAGAACACACACGTAGAACCTCCTCGAACGGGTTGTGGTCTCGAATCTGATGCTCTTTCAGTTGACCTGAAAAATATTATACGTATTAATGTGTGTGTTGAACTCATTTTATTGTAAATGAAACTAATATTTTTCGGATATACTACGCTACTTGATTTTTGATAAAAACTACATACTCCCGACGTTTCGGCTACTTTTCAGCAACCGTGATCACGGACAGACGAGATGTGAGCGTTTATTTTTATTGTATAATGAGAGCAGTAAACGCGGCGAACTCCGTTTCGCCACCAGGCTTTGTTTTATGTAACATTTCGTTTGGTGATTAAAAGATGACGAATTTTTTTATTGTTTTATATTTGAAAAGGAAAATTTTAATATCGTTTTACAACAGTAATGAATTCATTTCGATTACAGAAATGTAGTGTTATTTAGTTGAACTTTTCTAAGTAAATAAAAGTGAATCCAAAGTAGATACCGAATCGAAGCGTTATACGTGTCCGCAAATTATCCGTTTCATTGAAGTGCTCCTTTGTAAACTACATTTTTTGTTTTTTGGTCTAACGTTAACACAAATAAAGCGGATGGTTTCCAAACTCCTGAACACGCAAAGTATTACTGCCCATGTGAAAAACAATGATTTTCTAAATTTATCCCGCAAATACTAAATGGTTTTAAGAGTTTAAACTACAAACACAATACCGGTTTGTCACATGAAATTAACTGAGCAGAGAACAATGAGTAGCCTTCAAACAATGTATCATACACCGGCACCATCTACTTAAAATATTGATTTGTAGTACTATTACGTATCAGAGATGGCGCTGTATGTGTAAAAAGATTGTCCCGCTTGAATGCAAAACCCTGGAAATCGGTGCGGTCGCTCTGGAGTTGCGTCAGGAAGAAAGAACGGATTTATTTTTATATAGTAGATTTAAGACTTGCGAGTATTAATTTAAATGAAAGTAATATTTTCGAAATACTTTGCGTATTTTATTATTTTTAAAAACACCACACTCCCGACAACTCGTCTGCCTTAATCATGGTTGCTGACAAGTAACCGAAACGTCGGGTGTATACAGGGTGACTGGTGAATTACTATCAATATTTAAGGAGCATACTCGGTACATGATTCTCATTCGAATTATGTAAAAAAAATAGGTACTTAATTTTTGACCAAATTTCCGTATAAATAAATAAAGTTTGGACACGTACTCAGCCTTGCCGGCGCCAGTGTGTCGCTACTCCCCAACCCCCGCCCCGTGGCTAGCGCCTAGCGGGCCATTAGTCGGCTATTAGTCGCGCGAGCGCCGCCGTAAGGTCCGTACGCTCGTCTTCCCGCGCGCGCGCCTAGCGATCGATCTTATGCCTCCTCTACACGTAGACAGATTTGTCTGCAGACGTCCGCAGACGCATCCGCAGATGAATCTCTACGAGCCGTCCACACGTCGCCAGGTCGTTCAGTCTATGTTGGTTCTCGTCAGATGCAACACGTACGCACGCAGAATGGATATAGAGACCGTTGCTGCCGCAGCTATTTATTTATTTAGTACCTACAAGTATTATTTAAGCGTCTATCGCAATAGAGTTATTAAAAAAAAATGGAGAAGAAGAAGGTGGTGGATGCTGACTATACATAGAAACCGAACAAAGTAAGTGGGATTTTTTTATTCATAATATAACTTGTACGCTTTTTAATCGACTTCAAAAAAAGAAGGTTCTCAGTTTGACCTGTATGTTTGTATGTATGTTTGCGGTTTTCATAAAAGGATTTGTTACATTTAGGTAGAGGTTATAGTATATAATACTTCTTAGTTTAATGATGACCTAGTGGACATGAGTTTATTTTTGTGGTATTTATTTTTGGGATTCCACAGGCAGTTTTCTGCTTGATACAGCTCCAGAAATTTAAATGTTTCCTCTGTGCTCATGTTTGCCATTTCAACAAGCAAGAAAAAAACGGCGGTAGGTAAAAAAGAACGGCGAAAATCACGCGTGCACTCTCACTCGCTTCCCGCTGAACACTGATGCGTCGTCAGGCGTGTGGACACACCGCACGCTCGCGCCGGGCGCCCGCGCCAGATCCCTTTGATCCGTGCAACAAAAACCGACAACAAACGGATAAGTGCCGGACGCGTCTGCCGACGTCAAATACCTACCACAGACGAGCAAATCACTCCCTCTACACGTAGGCGGACGCGTCCGCCGACGTGTAGAGGAGGCATTACGCGTATACCTAATAATAATCTGTCGTGTGTGCGTCTGACCCGTTATTACTTATTAGTAATTAAATATGGCTTTTCAATACACAAATGCAGAATACTTGGACATGGTTCATGCGTATGCGCGTGCAAATGATAGCTTGCCGGGAGCAATCAATTTGTACCGGGAGATGTTCCCCAATCGTCGACTACCTACGGCCAGCGTCATCTTAAACGCTAATCAAAGATTACGAGACTTCGGACAGTTCCGTGTTCCAACACATGCCCAAGGAAACGTCTTGTGTATGCTACAATGTATGTCAACAGAGAGGAGTTGAAATTAAAAATCAATAGTGCTTTCGAAACTATTAAAAGTGACCCATTCGTATTAAATCGTGTGAAAGACAATATGTGTAAACGTGCCGAACTGTGTATCACACGAGAAGGAGCTCGCTTTGAACATTTGTTAAGGTTAGTGTAGTTATGTAGGTATATAGGTAGTTTAATATTTGACAATTGTTGTAAATAAGAATGATTCCATTTTTAAATACGCCGGAAATAGCAAGATAGGTAAACAGTTCATATTATTTTTCGTGTCAAGGTCACACCATTTACCTAGTCAATAAATTGGTTGCTTAAACGAAAGAAATATCTTGGTATTTTTGCCTGTCCTAAGCCAGGATTAAAGTATGAAGGGAATTGGATCCTTTTTGTTTATCTAAGGTCTAACACGCGGCGGCGCGCGGCGTTTGGATGTAGGTAAACTACCGCGCGATAACTACATATACCTACGTACATAACTGTTTTGTGTCGATAACGCAGCTAGGGTATCCACGCGATCCGTAATTAATTACATAACTTTTGGTTAACTTTACTTAGAAGTTTATTAACATTTATGTTATATTAATTTTTATTTTGTCATATATGATCGTCAACTACCACGTCCTTAAATATTGATAGTAATTCACCAGTCACCCTGTATATAATAGTTTTTTAAATAATAAAATACGCGAAACAATCCCAAAATATTAGTTTCATCTGTTTATATAGTACTTACAGTTGTATTATTCACCGAGACGTACGAATCTCAGCACACATCTCGTACATTTAATCTCCAGCTCCTTGTCCTGGTGTTGTTTGAGATGGTCCATGTAGAGGAGCACGTTGGCCGTCAGCTCACAGCCTTCAGCGTACACTGGAATCATCTGAAGACAGTTATACGATGATTTTAATTTCTTCTACGTAGTATAATATTTGATGTGACCTCTTAAAATTAATATTGAAACTGAAATAAATGAATTCCTCCTTACGAAACGCATGTTTATTTAAGCCGTTTTTAAATTACTTTAAGAGTTTTGAATAAAGAGCAAATATGTTCTATAAAATTGTTATTAAGACATGAAAATTTGGTTTATTTTGTTAAAACTAGGCACTATTTAAGCTTATTGAGCTATCGTGCCTCGCGCCTGAGCGGCAAATGTCATAATATATTATAATATAATCGCAAAACAGTATGAGTAATCACTAGTAGATACTCACAGGCTCTACTTACTTCATCAGCAGGTTTTGGTTCTTTCCTGACGGTGTTGGCTCGTGCTAGTTCCTCAGTTAAGTACGCGCTTGTGTGTTGTGTCACGAAGAGATGAGATAGAATGTCCGTGCCTGGAGTAATATTATATTAGAACAACAAAGTTTTTCATACAGAATTGCAAATATTTACGAACTGTATACAATTTTTGCGTCGTGAAAATAAAATCTGTTAATACTACATACTTGTTTAATTTAACGATGCCGTCTGGGGATTAAAATATTAATATTTTATTAGTTACTATATGTAGTCATTGGGTATTTGTATATTTTATATTGATTTATGTATGCTGCTGGTCTAACAGTTACATAGTTAGTTATAAAATTTATAAAAGAAAATGAAAATATATTATATTGATTGATATCCTATAACCAGTGTAAACTGACTTATGTCTGTAGAGTATTCGCAGATGCAGTATAGCGTGGGAGCGGGTCTAGGAGCGGCCTCCAGTGAAAGTGAGCCGGCGCAATATCCACTGTGTCTCAACATCGCTCGGTAACATGATGTAGCATATGGACACTTGCTGCCCGACGTGCGACCGCTGTATATTGAGAATATTAAAATTATACTTTAGTATGTATTAAACATTTGGTATATTATTTATCTAATCTTTCTTCATTAGAAAATATAGAAATATTAAAAAGATGATATCACAATATAATAAGGGCTACTAAAATAACATTTTTTCTGTAAAAGTTAATGAGTGTTTTCAACACGATAAAGGAAAAACTACGTCTCTTTACTGACATTCAATAACTCTGATTGTATTCAATGCTTGCAGCGTCGTTTTATCAAGTGGTCATACTAACAGGAAGTGTTTGTCACTGTCAAGCGGCGTGTCACACTCGCTACACAGAAGACCCTCTTGTATGACCAACGTGACACCTTCATACGTGTCGCTGATGGCGTGACACGCGACGTCCTTGATGGGAGGGCGGGCTTTGTTCTGAAAATAATATATTATTATATAATTGCAGTTTGATAATTGTAGATAAATAAGTAGCAGTATATACAAGTAGCAGTAGAGTTATATGTATGACGTACATACCTTGGGCAGGTTAATCAAGTGCTCAGTAGAACACACACGTAGAACCTCCTCGAACGGGTTGTGGTCTCGAATCTGATGCTCTTTCAGTTGACCTGAAAAATATTATACGTATTAATGTGTGTGTTGAACTCATTTTATTGTAAATGAAACTAATATTTTTCGGATATACTACGCTACTTGATTTTTGATAAAAACTACATACTCCCGACGTTTCGGCTACTTTTCAGCAACCGTGATCACGGACAGACGAGATGTGAGCGTTTATTTTTATTGTATAATGAGAGCAGTAAACGCGGCGAACTCCGTTTCGCCACCAGGCTTTGTTTTATGTAACATTTCGTTTGGTGATTAAAAGATGACGAATTTTTTTATTGTTTTATATTTGAAAAGGAAAATTTTAATATCGTTTTACAACAGTAATGAATTCATTTCGATTACAGAAATGTAGTGTTATTTAGTTGAACTTTTCTAAGTAAATAAAAGTGAATCCAAAGTAGATACCGAATCGAAGCGTTATACGTGTCCGCAAATTATCCGTTTCATTGAAGTGCTCCTTTGTAAACTACATTTTTTGTTTTTTGGTCTAACGTTAACACAAATAAAGCGGATGGTTTCCGAACTCCTGAACACGCAAAGTATTACTGCCCATGTGAAAAACAATGATTTTCTAAATTTATCCCGCAAATACTAAATGGTTTTAAGAGTTTAAACTACAAACACAATACCGGTTTGTCACATGAAATTAACTGAGCAGAGAACAATGAGTAGCCTTCAAACAATGTATCATACACCGGCACCATCTACTTAAAATATTGATTTGTAGTGCTGTTACGTATCAGAGATGGCGCTGTATGTGAAAAAGATTGTCCCGCTTGAATGCAAAACCCTGGAAATCGCTTCGGTCGTTCTGGAGTTACGTCAGGAAGAAAGAACGGACTTATTTTTATATAGTAGATTTAAGACATGCTAATATTAATTTAAATGAAAGTAATATTTTCGAAATATTTTGCGTATTTTATTATTTTTAAAAAACACCACACTCCCGACAACTCGTCTGCCTTAATCATGGTTGCTGACAAGTAACCGAAACGTCGGGTGTATATATAATAGTTTTTTAAACAATAAAATACGCGAAACAATCCCAAAATATTAGTTTCATCTGTTTATATAGTACTTACAGTTGTATTATTCACCGAGACGTACGAATCTCAGCACACATCTCGTACATTTAATCTCCAGCTCCTTGTCCTGGTGTTGTTTGAGATGGTCCATGTAGAGGAGCACGTTGGCCGTCAGCTCACAGCCTTCAGCGTACACTGGAATCATCTGAAGACAGTTATACGATGATTTTAATTTCTTCTACGTAGTATACTATTTGATGTGACCTCTTAAAATTAATATTGAAACTGAAATAAATGAATTCCTCCTTACGAAACGCATGTTTATTTAAGCCGTTTTTAAATTACTTTAAGAGTTTTGAATAAAGAGCAAATATGTTCTATAAAATTGTTATTAAGACATGAAAATTTGGTTTATTTTGTTAAAACTAGGCACTATTTAAGCTTATTGAGCTATCGTGCCTCGCGCCTGAGCGGCAAATGTCATAATATATTATAATATAATCGCAAAACAGTATGAGTAATCACTAGTACATACTCACAGGCTCTACTTCATCAGCAGGTTTTGGTTCTTTCCTGACGGTGTTGGCTCGTGCTAGTTCCTCAGTTAAGTACGCGCTTGTGTGTTGTGTCACGAAGAGATGAGATAGAATGTCCGTGCCTGGAGTAATATTATATTAGAACAACAAAGTTTTTCATACAGAATTGCAAATATTTACGAACTGTATACAATTTTTGCGTCGTGAAAATAAAATCTGTTAATACTACATACTTGTTTAATTTAACGATGCCGTCTGGGGATTAAAATATTAATATTTTATTAGTTACTATATGTAGTCATTGGGTATTTGTATATTTTATATTGATTTATGTATGCTGCTGGTCTAACAGTTACATAGTTAGTTATAAAATTTATAAAAGAAAATGAAAATATATATATATTGATTGATATCCTATAACCAGTGTAAACTGACTTATGTCTGTAGAGTATTCGCAGATGCAGTATAGCGTGGGAGCGGGTCTAGGAGCGGCCTCCAGTGAAAGTGAGCCGGCGCAATATCCACTGTGTCTCAACATCGCTCGGTAACATGATGTAGCATATGGACACTTGCTGCCCGACGTGCGACCGCTGTATATTGAGAATATTAAAATTATACTTTAGTATGTATTAAACATTTGGTATATTATTTATCTAATCTTTCTTCATTAGAAAATATAGAAATATTAAAAAGATGATATCACAATATAATAAGGGCTACTAAAATAACATTTTTTCTGTAAAAGTTAATGAGTGTTTTCAACACGATAAAGGAAAAACTACGTCTCTTTACTGACATTCAATAACTCTGATTGTATTCAATGCTTGCAGCGTCGTTTTATCAAGTGGTCATACTAACAGGAAGTGTTTGTCACTGTCAAGCGGCGTGTCACACTCGCTACACAGAAGACCCTCTTGTATGACCAACGTGACACCTTCATACGTGTCGCTGATGGCGTGACACGCGACGTCCTTGATGGGAGGGCGGGCTTTGTTCTGAAAATAATATATTATTATATAATTGCAGTTTGATAATTGTAGATAAATAAGTAGCAGTATATACAAGTAGCAGTAGAGTTATATGTATGACGTACATACCTTGGGCAGGTTAATCAAGTGCTCAGTAGAACACACACGTAGAACCTCCTCGAACGGGTTGTGGTCTCGAATCTGATGCTCTTTCAGTTGACCTGAAAAATATTATACGTATTAATGTGTGTGTTGAACTCATTTTATTGTAAATGAAACTAATATTTTTCGGATATACTACGCTACTTGATTTTTGATAAAAACTACATACTCCCGACGTTTCGGCTACTTTTCAGCAACCGTGATCACGGACAGACGACGAGATGTGAGCGTTTATTTTTATTGTATAATGAGAGCAGTAAACGCGGCGAACTCCGTTTCGCCACCAGGCTTTGTTTTATGTAACATTTCGTTTGGTGATTAAAAGATGACGAATTTTTTTATTGTTTTATATTTGAAAAGGAAAATTTTAATATCGTTTTACAACAGTAATGAATTCATTTCGATTACAGAAATGTAGTGTTATTTAGTTGAACTTTTCTAAGTAAATAAAAGTGAATCCAAAGTAGATACCGAATCGAAGCGTTATACGTGTCCGCAAATTATCCGTTTCATTGAAGTGCTCCTTTGTAAACTACATTTTTTTGTTTTTTGGTCTAACGTTAACACAAATAAAGCGGATGGTTTCCGAACTCCTGAACACGCAAAGTATTACTGCCCATGTGAAAAACAATGATTTTCTAAATTTATCCCGCAAATACTAAATGGTTTTAAGAGTTTAAACTACAAACACAATACCGGTTTGTCACATGAAATTAACTGAGCAGAGAACAATGAGTAGCCTTCAAACAATGTATCATACACCGGCACCATCTACTTAAAATATTGATTTGTAGTACTATTACGTATCAGAGATGGCGCTGTATGTGTAAAAAGATTGTCCCGCTTGAATGCAAAACCCTGGAAATCGGTGCGGTCGCTCTGGAGTTGCGTCAGGAAGAAAGAACGGATTTATTTTTATATAGTAGATTTAAGACTTGCGAGTATTAATTTAAATGAAAGTAATATTTTCGAAATACTTTGCGTATTTTATTATTTTTAAAAACACCACACTATATAGAGACCGTTGCTGCCGCAGCTATTTATTTATTTAGTACCTACAAGTATTATTTAAGCGTCTATCGCAATAGAGTTATTAAAAAAAAATGGAGAAGAAGAAGGTGGTGGATGCTGACTATACATAGAAACCGAACAAAGTAAGTGGGATTTTTTTATTCATAATATAACTTGTACGCTTTTTAATCGACTTCAAAAAAAGAAGGTTCTCAGTTTGACCTGTATGTTTGTATGTATGTTTGCGGTTTTCATAAAAGGATTTGTTACATTTAGGTAGAGGTTATAGTATATAATACTTCTTAGTTTAATGATGACCTAGTGGACATGAGTTTATTTTTGTGGTATTTATTTTTGGGATTCCACAGGCAGTTTTCTGCTTGATACAGCTCCAGAAATTTAAATGTTTCCTCTGTGCTCATGTTTGCCATTTCAACAAGCAAGAAAAAAACGGCGGTAGGTAAAAAAGAACGGCGAAAATCACGCGTGCACTCTCACTCGCTTCCCGCTGAACACTGATGCGTCGTCAGACGTGTGGACACACCGCACGCTCGCGCCGGGCGCCCGCGCCAGATCCCTTTGATCCGTGCAACAAAAACCGACAACAAACGGATAAGTGCCGGACGCGTCTGCCGACGTCAAATACCTACCACAGACGAGCAAATCACTCCCTCTACACGTAGGCGGACGCGTCCGCCGACGTGTAGAGGAGGCATTACGCGTATACCTAATAATAATCTGTCGTGTGTGCGTCTGACCCGTTATTACTTATTAGTAATTAAATATGGCTTTTCAATACACAAATGCAGAATACTTGGACATGGTTCATGCGTATGCGCGTGCAAATGATAGCTTGCCGGGAGCAATCAATTTGTACCGGGAGATGTTCCCCAATCGTCGACTACCTACGGCCAGCGTCATCTTAAACGCTAATCAAAGATTACGAGACTTCGGACAGTTCCGTGTTCCAACACATGCCCAAGGAAACGTCTTGTGTATGCTACAATGTATGTCAACAGAGAGGAGTTGAAATTAAAAATCAATAGTGCTTTCGAAACTATTAAAAGTGACCCATTCGTATTAAATCGTGTGAAAGACAATATGTGTAAACGTGCCGAACTGTGTATCACACGAGAAGGAGCTCGCTTTGTTAAGGTTAGTGTAGTTATGTAGGTATATAGGTAGTTTAATATTTGACAATTGTTGTAAATAAGAATGATTCCATTTTTAAATACGCCGGAAATACCAAGATAGGTAAACAGTTCATATTATTTTTCGTGTCAAGGTCACACCATTTACCTAGTCAATAAATTGGTTGCTTAAACGAAAGAAATATCTTGGTATTTTTGCCTGTCCTAAGCCAGGATTAAAGTATGAAGGGAATTGGATCATTTTTGTTTATCTAAGGTCTAACACGCGGCGGCGCGCGGCGTTTGGATGTAGGTAAACTACCGCGCGATAACTACATATACCTACGTACATAACTGTTTTGTGTCGATAACGCAGCTAGGGTATCCACGCGATCCGTAATTAATTACATAACTTTTGGTTAACTTTACTTAGAAGTTTATTAACATTTATGTTATATTAATTTTTATTTTGTCATATATGATCGTCAACTACCACGTCCTTAAATATTGATAGTAATTCACCAGTCACCCTGTATATAATAGTTTTTTAAATAATAAAATACGCGAAACAATCCCAAAATATTAGTTTCATCTGTTTATATAGTACTTACAGTTGTATTATTCACCGAGACGTACGAATCTCAGCACACATCTCGTACATTTAATCTCCAGCTCCTTGTCCTGGTGTTGTTTGAGATGGTCCATGTAGAGGAGCACGTTGGCCGTCAGCTCACAGCCTTCAGCGTACACTGGAATCATCTGAAGACAGTTATACGATGATTTTAATTTCTTCTACGTAGTATACTATTTGATGTGACCTCTTAAAATTAATATTGAAACTGAAATAAATGAATTCCTCCTTACGAAACGCATGTTTATTTGAGCCGTTTTTAAATTACTTTAAGAGTTTTGAATAAAGAGCAAATATGTTCTATAAAATTGTTATTAAGACATGAAAATTTGGTTTATTTTGTTAAAACTAGGCACTATTTAAGCTTATTGAGCTATCGTGCCTCGCGCCTGAGCGGCAAATGTCATAATATATTATAATATAATCGCAAAACAGTATGAGTAATCACTAGTACATACTCACAGGCTCTACTTCATCAGCAGGTTTTGGTTCTTTCCTGACGGTGTTGGCTCGTGCTAGTTCCTCAGTTAAGTACGCGCTTGTGTGTTGTGTCTGGAGTAATATTATATTAGAACAACAAAGTTTTTCATACAGAATTGCAAATATTTACGAACTGTATACAATTTTTGCGTCGTGAAAATAAAATCTGTTAATACTACATACTTGTTTAATTTAACGATGCCGTCTGGGGATTAAAACATTAATATTTTATTAGTTACTATATGTAGTCATTGGGTATTTGTATATTTTATATTGATTTATGTATGCTGCTGGTCTAACAGTTACATAGTTAGTTATAAAATTTATAAAAGAAAATGAAAATATATTATATTGATTGATATCCTATAACCAGTGTAAACTGACTTATGTCTGTAGAGTATTCGCAGATGCAGTATAGCGTGGGAGCGGGTCTAGGAGCGGCCTCCAGTGAAAGTGAGCCGGCGCAATATCCACTGTGTCTCAACATCGCTCGGTAACATGATGTAGCATATGGACACTTGCTGCCCGACGTGCGACCGCTGTATATTGAGAATATTAAAATTATACTTTAGTATGTATTAAACATTTGGTATATTATTTATCTAATCTTTCTTCATTAGAAAATATAGAAATATTAAAAAGATGATATCACAATATAATAAGGGCTACTAAAATAACATTTTTTCTGTAAAAGTTAATGAGTGTTTTCAACACGATAAAGGAAAAACTACGTCCTTTACTGACATTCAATAACTCTGATTGTATTCAATGCTTGCAGCGTCGTTTTATCAAGTGGTCATACTAACAGGAAGTGTTTGTCACTGTCAAGCGGCGTGTCACACTCGCTACACAGAAGACCCTCTTGTATGACCAACGTGACACCTTCATACGTGTCGCTGATGGCGTGACACGCGACGTCCTTGATGGGAGGGCGGGCTTTGTTCTGAAAATAATATATTATTATATAATTGCAGTTTGATAATTGTAGATAAATAAGTAGCAGTATATACAAGTAGCAGTAGAGTTATATGTATGACGTACATACCTTGGGCAGGTTAATCAAGTGCTCAGTAGAACACACACGTAGAACCTCCTCGAACGGGTTGTGGTCTCGAATCTGATGCTCTTTCAGTTGACCTGAAAAATATTATACGTATTAATGTGTGTGTTGAACTCATTTTATTGTAAATGAAACTAATATTTTTCGGATATACTACGCTACTTGATTTTTGATAAAAACTACATACTCCCGACGTTTCGGCTACTTTTCAGCAACCGTGATCACGGACAGACGAGATGTGAGCGTTTATTTTTATTGTATAATGAGAGCAGTAAACGCGGCGAACTCCGTTTCGCCACCAGGCTTTGTTTTATGTAACATTTCGTTTGGTGATTAAAAGATGACGAATTTTTTTATTGTTTTATATTTGAAAAGGAAAATTTTAATATCGTTTTACAACAGTAATGAATTCATTTCGATTACAGAAATGTAGTGTTATTTAGTTGAACTTTTCTAAGTAAATAAAAGTGAATCCAAAGTAGATACCGAATCGAAGCGTTATACGTGTCCGCAAATTATCCGTTTCATTGAAGTGCTCCTTTGTAAACTACATTTTTTGTTTTTTGGTCTAACGTTAACACAAATAAAGCGGATGGTTTCCGAACTCCTGAACACGCAAAGTATTACTGCCCATGTGAAAAACAATGATTTTCTAAATTTATCCCGCAAATACTAAATGGTTTTAAGAGTTTAAACTACAAACACAATACCGGTTTGTCACATGAAATTAACTGAGCAGAGAACAATGAGTAGCCTTCAAACAATGTATCATACACCGGCACCATCTACTTAAAATATTGATTTGTAGTACTATTACGTATCAGAGATGGCGCTGTATGTGTAAAAAGATTGTCCCGCTTGAATGCAAAACCCTGGAAATCGGTGCGGTCGCTCTGGAGTTGCGTCAAGAAGAAAGAACGGATTTATTTTTATATAGTAGATTTAAGACTTGCGAGTATTAATTTAAATGAAAGTAATATTTTCGAAATACTTTGCGTATTTTTTATTATTTTTAAAAACACCACACTATATAGAGACCGTTGCTGCCGCAGCTATTTATTTATTTAGTACCTACAAGTATTATTTAAGCGTCTATCGCAATAGAGTTATTAAAAAAAAATGGAGAAGAAGAAGGTGGTGGATGCTGACTATACATAGAAACCGAACAAAGTAAGTGGGATTTTTTTATTCATAATATAACTTGTACGCTTTTTAATCGACTTCAAAAAAAGAAGGTTCTCAGTTTGACCTGTATGTTTGTATGTATGTTTGCGGTTTTCATAAAAGGATTTGTTACATTTAGGTAGAGGTTATAGTATATAATACTTCTTAGTTTAATGATGACCTAGTGGACATGAGTTTATTTTTGTGGTATTTATTTTTGGGATTCCACAGGCAGTTTTCTGCTTGATACAGCTCCAGAAATTTAAATGTTTCCTCTGTGCTCATGTTTGCCATTTCAACAAGCAAGAAAAAAACGGCGGTAGGTAAAAAAGAACGGCGAAAATCACGCGTGCACTCTCACTCGCTTCCCGCTGAACACTGATGCGTCGTCAGACGTGTGGACACACCGCACGCTCGCGCCGGGCGCCCGCGCCAGATCCCTTTGATCCGTGCAACAAAAACCGACAACAAACGGATAAGTGCCGGACGCGTCTGCCGACGTCAAATACCTACCACAGACGAGCAAATCACTCCCTCTACACGTAGGCGGACGCGTCCGCCGACGTGTAGAGGAGGCATTACGCGTATACCTAATAATAATCTGTCGTGTGTGCGTCTGACCCGTTATTACTTATTAGTAATTAAATATGGCTTTTCAATACACAAATGCAGAATACTTGGACATGGTTCATGCGTATGCGCGTGCAAATGATAGCTTGCCGGGAGCAATCAATTTGTACCGGGAGATGTTCCCCAATCGTCGACTACCTACGGCCAGCGTCATCTTAAACGCTAATCAAAGATTACGAGACTTCGGACAGTTCCGTGTTCCAACACATGCCCAAGGAAACGTCTTGTGTATGCTACAATGTATGTCAACAGAGAGGAGTTGAAATTAAAAATCAATAGTGCTTTCGAAACTATTAAAAGTGACCCATTCGTATTAAATCGTGTGAAAGACAATATGTGTAAACGTGCCGAACTGTGTATCACACGAGAAGGAGCTCGCTTTGAACATTTGTTAAGGTTAGTGTAGTTATGTAGGTATATAGGTAGTTTAATATTTGACAATTGTTGTAAATAAGAATGATTCCATTTTTAAATACGCCGGAAATAGCAAGATAGGTAAACAGTTCATATTATTTTTCGTGTCAAGGTCACACCATTTACCTAGTCAATAAATTGGTTGCTTAAACGAAAGAAATATCTTGGTATTTTTGCCTGTCCTAAGCCAGGATTAAAGTATGAAGGGAATTGGATCCTTTTTGTTTATCTAAGGTCTAACACGCGGCGGCGCGCGGCGTTTGGATGTAGGTAAACTACCGCGCGATAACTACATATACCTACGTACATAACTGTTTTGTGTCGATAACGCAGCTAGGGTATCCACGCGATCCGTAATTAATTACATAACTTTTGGTTAACTTTACTTAGAAGTTTATTAACATTTATGTTATATTAATTTTTATTTTGTCATATATGATCGTCAACTACCACGTCCTTAAATATTGATAGTAATTCACCAGTCACCCTGTATATAATAGTTTTTTAAATAATAAAATACGCGAAACAATCCCAAAATATTAGTTTCATCTGTTTATATAGTACTTACAGTTGTATTATTCACCGAGACGTACGAATCTCAGCACACATCTCGTACATTTAATCTCCAGCTCCTTGTCCTGGTGTTGTTTGAGATGGTCCATGTAGAGGAGCACGTTGGCCGTCAGCTCACAGCCTTCAGCGTACACTGGAATCATCTGAAGACAGTTATACGATGATTTTAATTTCTTCTACGTAGTATACTATTTGATGTGACCTCTTAAAATTAATATTGAAACTGAAATAAATGAATTCCTCCTTACGAAACGCATGTTTATTTGAGCCGTTTTTAAATTACTTTAAGAGTTTTGAATAAAGAGCAAATATGTTCTATAAAATTGTTATTAAGACATGAAAATTTGGTTTATTTTGTTAAAACTAGGCACTATTTAAGCTTATTGAGCTATCGTGCCTCGCGCCTGAGCGGCAAATGTCATAATATATTATAATATAATCGCAAAACAGTATGAGTAATCACTAGTACATACTCACAGGCTCTACTTCATCAGCAGGTTTTGGTTCTTTCCTGACGGTGTTGGCTCGTGCTAGTTCCTCAGTTAAGTACGCGCTTGTGTGTTGTGTCTGGAGTAATATTATATTAGAACAACAAAGTTTTTCATACAGAATTGCAAATATTTACGAACTGTATACAATTTTTGCGTCGTGAAAATAAAATCTGTTAATACTACATACTTGTTTAATTTAACGATGCCGTCTGGGGATTAAAATATTAATATTTTATTAGTTACTATATGTAGTCATTGGGTATTTGTATATTTTATATTGATTTATATATGCTGCTGGTCTAACAGTTACATAGTTAGTTATAAAATTTATAAAAGAAAATGAAAATATATTATATTGATTGATATCCTATAACCAGTGTAAACTGACTTATGTCTGTAGAGTATTCGCAGATGCAGTATAGCGTGGGAGCGGGTCTAGGAGCGGCCTCCAGTGAAAGTGAGCCGGCGCAATATCCACTGTGTCTCAACATCGCTCGGTAACATGATGTAGCATATGGACACTTGCTGCCCGACGTGCGACCGCTGTATATTGAGAATATTAAAATTATACTTTAGTATGTATTAAACATTTGGTATATTATTTATCTAATCTTTCTTCATTAGAAAATATAGAAATATTAAAAAGATGATATCACAATATAATAAGGGCTACTAAAATAACATTTTTTCTGTAAAAGTTAATGAGTGTTTTCAACACGATAAAGGAAAAACTACGTCCTTTACTGACATTCAATAACTCTGATTGTATTCAATGCTTGCAGCGTCGTTTTATCAAGTGGTCATACTAACAGGAAGTGTTTGTCACTGTCAAGCGGCGTGTCACACTCGCTACACAGAAGACCCTCTTGTATGACCAACGTGACACCTTCATACGTGTCGCTGATGGCGTGACACGCGACGTCCTTGATGGGAGGGCGGGCTTTGTTCTGAAAATAATATATTATTATATAATTGCAGTTTGATAATTGTAGATAAATAAGTAGCAGTATATACAAGTAGCAGTAGAGTTATATGTATGACGTACATACCTTGGGCAGGTTATTCAAGTGCTCAGTAGAACACACACGTAGAACCTCCTCGAACGGGTTGTGGTCTCGAATCTGATGCTCTTTCAGTTGACCTGAAAAATATTATACGTATTAATGTGTGTGTTGAACTCATTTTATTGTAAATGAAACTAATATTTTTCGGATATACTACGCTACTTGATTTTTGATAAAAACTACATACTCCCGACGTTTCGGCTACTTTTCAGCAACCGTGATCACGGACAGACGAGATGTGAGCGTTTATTTTTATTGTATAATGAGAGCAGTAAACGCGGCGAACTCCGTTTCGCCACCAGGCTTTGTTTTATGTAACATTTCGTTTGGTGATTAAAAGATGACGAATTTTTTTATTGTTTTATATTTGAAAAGGAAAATTTTAATATCGTTTTACAACAGTAATGAATTCATTTCGATTACAGAAATGTAGTGTTATTTAGTTGAACTTTTCTAAGTAAATAAAAGTGAATCCAAAGTAGATACCGAATCGAAGCGTTATACGTGTCCGCAAATTATCCGTTTCATTGAAGTGCTCCTTTGTAAACTACATTTTTTTTTTTTTGGTCTAACGTTAACACAAATAAAGCGGATGGTTTCCAAACTCCTGAACACGCAAAGTATTACTGCCCATGTGAAAAACAATGATTTTCTAAATTTATCCCGCAAATACTAAATGGTTTTAAGAGTTTAAACTACAAACACAATACCGGTTTGTCACATGAAATTAACTGAGCAGAGAACAATGAGTAGCCTTCAAACAATGTATCATACACCGGCACCATCTACTTAAAATATTGATTTGTAGTACTATTACGTATCAGAGATGGCGCTGTATGTGTAAAAAGATTGTCCCGCTTGAATGCAAAACCCTGGAAATCGGTGCGGTCGCTCTGGAGTTGCGTCAGGAAGAAAGAACGGATTTATTTTTATATAGTAGATTTAAGACTTGCGAGTATTAATTTAAATGAAAGTAATATTTTCGAAATACTTTGCGTATTTTATTATTTTTAAAAACACCACACTCCCGACAACTCGTCTGCCTTAATCATGGTTGCTGACAAGTAACCGAAACGTCGGGTGTATACAGGGTGACTGGTGAATTACTATCAATATTTAAGGAGCATACTCGGTACATGATTCTCATTCGAATTATGTAAAAAAAATAGGTACTTAATTTTTGACCAAATTTCCGTATAAATAAATAAAGTTTGGACACGTACTCAGCCTTGCCGGCGCCAGTGTGTCGCTACTCCCCAACCCCCGCCCCGTGGCTAGCGCCTAGCGGGCCATTAGTCGGCTATTAGTCGCGCGAGCGCCGCCGTAAGGTCCGTACGCTCGTCTTCCCGCGCGCGCGCCTAGCGATCGATCTTATGCCTCCTCTACACGTAGACAGATTTGTCTGCAGACGTCCGCAGACGCATCCGCAGATGAATCTCTACGAGCCGTCCACACGTCGCCAGGTCGTTCAGTCTATGTTGGTTCTCGTCAGATGCAACACGTACGCACGCAGAATGGATATAGTGTCTAAGATAAGACACAGCTGATTGGCTCGCCCTTTGTTAGAAATTAATATTACACATTTATATTCATAATTATGTGGGTATATGAAATACAGTCCACTCTGCTCTGTAAATTTTAAATATTAGCTAGTTACTAATAAACCATTACAACGCTCACACGTCTCTTAATTACAAATATTTCCGCACTTTGAAAATTGAGCCTTATCGCCTTGAACATTTGGTCCAAAACGAGTCGGATACAGATCGCCAGCCGGCCAGTGCGCTCGCGTCGAGAACAAAGACACACCTGTGCGATAAGGATTCTCGGAAGTATTAATAATTAATTTTAAACAGTAAACTTTGTGATTCGAGTTAAAGAACAGTTCTTAAGAGTGAAAATAAATATGGAAGACCTTATAATATATCAAAGCGAGTTAGCGGAAAGATTGAAAAACGCCGAAAGGAATTTCAAAAAATCACCGAAAGAAAGGATTAAGAAACCATATCTAGAAACTAAATTAGAAACATTAGAAGAACTCTGGAAAGAATTTAAAAAGGGCCACAAAAACATCATATTAACAGTCAACAAACACGAAGAAAAGCAATATTCATATTTTAAAGATAACGTATACGACACGTTTGAGGAGTCATATACACTATACAAATCATCTTTAAAGGAGGCTTTACAAACATTTGGAGATGTTTCGAATGTACACGCGATTCCGAGATCCGATCTAGAAGCTTCTTCTAGTAGTGAAGCAAAATTACCTAACATCCAAATACCCACTTTTTCCGGAAAGTACGACGAGTGGCAGACCTTTCACGATTTGTTTTGTGCTCTCATTCACAATAGAAAATCATTATCTCCTGCTGAAAAATTACAATATTTAAAAAGTAATGTGTCGGGAGATGCAGAAATATTATTACGCAATTTTTCTGCAACAAATGCAAATTACGACGAGGCGTGGAGAGAATTACAAGCGCGCTTTGATAATAAGCGATACAATTGTAACGAGATTTTAAGAACGTTATTCAACCAAAAACCTATACAAACAACTTCCGCTTCTTCTATAAAACAATTAGTGGATACTACATCGACATGTTTAAAATCTTTGAAGAATATGGATATGAATACGGAGACCTGTTTGGATATGTTTATAAACTATTTAATCATTTCTAAGCTGGATACTGAATCTGTGAAACTGTGGGAACAACAATTAAGTATGAGTAATGACGTCATCCCCACGTGGCAGCAATTATGTGACTTTTTGAAGGCGAGATTCCGGTCTTTAGAAATGATAGACAGCCATAAACCAAGATTGGTACAATCCAAACCTACAATCAAACCCAAAATGTTTCATTCAAATATTACCAAAGTTGAAAAGAAACAAGAAGTTAAATGTTCACTATGTAATGGAGAGCATTATATTTATCAGTGTAAGAGGTTCAGTGACATGTCATGTAAGGAGAGGCAGGAGTTTGTCCAGCGGAGCAAACTGTGTTTCAATTGTTTGGCGCCTACACATGCGGTGGTCAAATGTCGTCAGTCATCGTGCTGTCGACGGTGCGGGCGGCGTCATCATTCACTGTTGCACTTCGAGAAGGAACACAATGTGCACCGGCCTGAGCAGCCTATCGAGAGTGGGTCTACAGGTACGGTGAATACAGCGGACAGAGGTAAGTCTAATCATATGTACAATGACACACATATTGTGGCCAATTTTTCACAAGAAAGCATGAGACGAAACAGTGTTATTTTAGCAACTGCTCAGTTGGTAGTATATAGTACAAATGGTTGTAAATATGTTATAAGAGGTTTATTAGATCAGGGATCACAGGCATCCTTCGTGACCGAGGAGACAGTACAGTTACTCAATCTTAAACGTCAATCGGTGAGTGGCTGGGTGTCAGGTGTGGGAGAAGGGCAAACGAGAATCAAATACATGGTTTCATTAACAGTGAGATCACGCCACAATCCCAATATATCAATACACGTAGATGCGTATGTACTACGAACGTTAACAACTTTGTTACCAGCCGCTAGTGTACGTATTCCCCACTGGTCTGACTTATTAAACATGGAGTTAGCAGATTCAGGTTTTGATACACCAGGTAAAATAGATATTTTACTTGGAGCGGAAGTATACAGTCAAATTTTATTAGAAGGCGTTCGTAAATATCCGCGAGGCAATTTATTAGCACAAAATACGATTTTAGGTTGGGTTTTGTCTGGAAGAATAGAACAAGAGTCCTCTTCTGATAGAGGAAACATCATCAGTTACCACATTCAACACAGCGAAGATGAGATGCTTAAGCTATTTTGGGAAGTAGAAAATGAGCCAAATACCATTCAAAAAAGAATGTCATGTGACGAGATAAGATGTGAAAATTTATACAATGCTACTACAGTTCGAGATGAAGACGGACGATTTGTTGTAAGATTGCCATTAAAAAATGATAATCCAGAATGTTTACAGGGCAATTCAGTGAATATAGCAACGCAGCGGTTCATTCTCTTGGAGAAGAAGTTATCGAAAAATGAAATGCTACGAAAAGAATACCATAAAGTAATGGCAGAGTATCTAAACATGAATCACATGATTGAAGTAGATCCTACGGATATCAACAACCCTAGAGCAATGTATCTACCTCATCATGCAGTAATGAGAGAAGATAAAGATACTACAAAACTTCGGGTAGTCTTCGACGCCTCATGCAAAGGTGTTAACAATGTGTCGTTAAATGATGACCTTCTTATAGGCCCTAAATTGCAGCAGGACTTGCGGCACTTACTCATGAGGTGGAGAATTTATAAAATATGTATTACTGCTGACATAATTAAAATGTACAGAATGGTACGTGTGGCAGAAGAAGATACTAACTATCAGAGAATTTTATGGAGGTTCAATGAGCATGAGCCCATAAAACATTACAAACTTCTAAGATTGACTTTCGGAACAGCATGCGCACCATATTTAGCCGTTAAATCGTTGCAAAGACTAGCTGAAGATGAAGAAATGAAATATCCACTAGCAGCAAGCATAACGAAAACCGATTTTTACATTGACGATTTAATGACTAATTGTGAAACTGAGCATCAGGCTAAGACTATATACAATGAGATGAATAAACTTATGAATTTAGGAGGATTCAAATTGCAAAAATGGAGCAGTAACAACGAGAACGTCCTGAAATACATCGGAGAAAACAAACGCATCGATGACGAGCTTCCTCTTAAGGTTAACAGCATAGTAAAGGTGTTAGGTGTAGTTTGGAACCGCTTAACAGACAATTTCGAATATACAATCTCAATGCCTAAAATAAAGCAATTAGTAACCAAAAGAAACATCCTGTCTGACGTAGCTAAATTATATGACCCTCTGGGATGGATAGCTCCTGTTATTGTTATAGCAAAAATTATTATTCAAAAACTATGGAAAACTGGATTAGGTTGGGACGAAGCTATAAATGGTGAGTTACTCGAGGAATGGTTACATTACAGACAGAATTTGATTAACATTCAACACGTCAGTATTCCGAGATGGTTGGGATGCTCGTCCACTTCAAGATCCGAGTTACATGCATTTGCAGACGCTTCACAAGCAGCATACGGGGCCGTAGTATATCTCCGAGTTATTGACGAAGACAGAGTTTACGTTAATCTGATATCAGCGAAAACAAAAGTTGCGCCCATTGAGAAGCAACTTTCAATACCTCGGCTGGAACTATGTGCCGCAGTATTAGCATCAAAATTACTCTTCGAAATATCTGAGGTGATGCGTGTGCCGAAATCAAATCTACATGCTTGGACGGATTCAACAATAGTGCTTGCGTGGCTTAAAGGCGGAGCAAGCCGCTGGAACACCTTCGTAAGCAATAGGGTATCGGATATATTGAATATATTAGAGTTTGAGCAATGGGGACACGTTGCTACCGAAGAAAACCCTGCTGACTGTGCGTCGCGAGGATTACAGGCGTCGGAGTTGTTGAGCCATGCACTGTGGTGGAGTGGTCCAGCTTGGTTGTCAACGGACACAATTCACACACAAACGAATAGAGACGAGATCGCAGATACAATCGAAGAAGAAAAAAACTAGCTCGTTTACAGTTGTGTTAAACCCAGCTGAAGAGTTTGTCTGGACTAAATTTTCAAATTTATCAAAAATGTTAAGAATAATGTCATACTGTAGAAGATGGCTAAAATACAACCGAAGCTTTAGTAAAGTTATAACAGTAAAGGAACTTGATGATACTTTAAATATGTGTGTAAAGCAAGTACAGGAAAGAGAATTCACACAAGACATTGCCCAGTTAAAAGCGAATGGAAGTGTGCCCAAAAGGAGTAAACTCCGCATGCTTTGTCCCATTCTCGACGAGCACGGGATCTTAAGAGTCAGTGGTCGAATTCAACAATCGGAAATCCCTTATGAGACTCGTCATCCTATAATTTTGCCCGATAAAAATCATTTGAGCAGACTGATAATCGCAGACGCCCATCAAAAGACAATGCATGGCGGGCCACAAATAATGTTGAATTATTTGCGGTCAAAATACTGGATATTGCGGGCTAAAGATGAAACGAAAAAATACTTTCGTGAGTGTACCACTTGTATTCGTTATTCTAACAAAAATACCTCTCAGCTAATGGGTCAACTACCGCAGGTCAGAATCAAACCTAACAGACCCTTTAGATCTTCAGGCGTGGACTATGCAGGTCCAATTAACATTAGATTTTCACCCGGAAGGGGATCTAAGTCGTATAAGGGTTATATATGCCTTTTCGTATGTATGGTAAGTAAGGCCATACACTTGGAAGTGGTCACAGATTTGACAGCTAAGGGATTTATAGCAGCGTTCCGGAGATTCACTGCGAGACGTGGGCATTGTCAAGATATCTATAGTGATAATGGCACTAATTTCGTAGGTGCTGAAAAACTTTTAAGAGATATGTTAAAATCATCAATGTCAAATGAAATCGCCAACTTGTTAACGTTAGAGCGAACTACGTGGCACTTTATACCTCCACACGCTCCAAACTTTGGGGGATTATGGGAGGCTGGGGTTCGTAGTACTAAGTCACATTTAAAAAGAGTCATAGGGGACACTACACTCACTTATGAGGAACTATCGACAGTTTTAGCTCAGGTAGAAGCTTGTTTAAATTCACGTCCTATGTCACTTCTCAGTGACGACCCTAACGACCCTCTCCCGCTGACACCGGGTCACTTTTTGATTGGCGAACCTTTAGTAAACCTCGCTGACGAAGGATTTACCAAGTGTAATGTAGGCCACCTTGAGAGATGGCGATTAACTCAGAAAATGGTCAACGATTTCTGGAACAGATGGTATAAAGAATATCTTACAAATCTTAATAATCGTTATAAATGGAATACCAAAACAGCTGAGCCCGAAATCGATGACATAGTAATTTTAAGAGAGGACAATATGCCACCTTGTAAATGGTTATTAGGTAAAATTGTAGATAAACATGCTGGCCCTGATAAAATCACTAGAGTTGTATCTGTTAAATGTAAAAACGGTATATTAAAAAGGCCTGTTAGCAAAATAATAATCCTTACCAAATAATATGTATTGTATGTAATGTATTTTTAAATTTTCATTTCAACCGTGCTACAGTACGGTGGGCGGTTGATTACCATTTGTTTAACCTTATTTAAGGATATCTTATTTCTTTGTATTTACGAACATTTTTGTTATATTTATGTATGCGAGTTAATCAGATGTTAATAGTGTTAATAGCTATGTCATGACACTTCGTCATTATTACTATTGTTAAAATGTATACTGTGTGAAAGAACCGTGTTCTTTGGTGGGCGGAATGTCTAAGATAAGACACAGCTGATTGGCTCGCCCTTTGTTAGAAATTAATATTACACATTTATATTCATAATTATGTGGGTATATGAAATACAGTCCACTCTGCTCTGTAAATTTTAAATATTAGCTAGTTACTAATAAACCATTACAACGCTCACACGTCTCTTAATTACAAATATTTCCGCACTTTGAAAATTGAGCCTTATCGCCTTGAACATATAGAGACCGTTGCTGCCGCAGCTATTTATTTATTTAGTACCTACAAGTATTATTTAAGCGTCTATCGCAATAGAGTTATTAAAAAAAAATGGAGAAGAAGAAGGTGGTGGATGCTGACTATACATAGAAACCGAACAAAGTAAGTGGGATTTTTTTATTCATAATATAACTTGTACGCTTTTTAATCGACTTCAAAAAAAGAAGGTTCTCAGTTTGACCTGTATGTTTGTATGTATGTTTGCGGTTTTCATAAAAGGATTTGTTACATTTAGGTAGAGGTTATAGTATATAATACTTCTTAGTTTAATGATGACCTAGTGGACATGAGTTTATTTTTGTGGTATTTATTTTTGGGATTCCACAGGCAGTTTTCTGCTTGATACAGCTCCAGAAATTTAAATGTTTCCTCTGTGCTCATGTTTGCCATTTCAACAAGCAAGAAAAAAACGGCGGTAGGTAAAAAAGAACGGCGAAAATCACGCGTGCACTCTCACTCGCTTCCCGCTGAACACTGATGCGTCGTCAGACGTGTGGACACACCGCACGCTCGCGCCGGGCGCCCGCGCCAGATCCCTTTGATCCGTGCAACAAAAACCGACAACAAACGGATAAGTGCCGGACGCGTCTGCCGACGTCAAATACCTACCACAGACGAGCAAATCACTCCCTCTACACGTAGGCGGACGCGTCCGCCGACGTGTAGAGGAGGCATTACGCGTATACCTAATAATAATCTGTCGTGTGTGCGTCTGACCCGTTATTACTTATTAGTAATTAAATATGGCTTTTCAATACACAAATGCAGAATACTTGGACATGGTTCATGCGTATGCGCGTGCAAATGATAGCTTGCCGGGAGCAATCAATTTGTACCGGGAGATGTTCCCCAATCGTCGACTACCTACGGCCAGCGTCATCTTAAACGCTAATCAAAGATTACGAGACTTCGGACAGTTCCGTGTTCCAACACATGCCCAAGGAAACGTCTTGTGTATGCTACAATGTATGTCAACAGAGAGGAGTTGAAATTAAAAATCAATAGTGCTTTCGAAACTATTAAAAGTGACCCATTCGTATTAAATCGTGTGAAAGACAATATGTGTAAACGTGCCGAACTGTGTATCACACGAGAAGGAGCTCGCTTTGAACATTTGTTAAGGTTAGTGTAGTTATGTAGGTATATAGGTAGTTTAATATTTGACAATTGTTGTAAATAAGAATGATTCCATTTTTAAATACGCCGGAAATAGCAAGATAGGTAAACAGTTCATATTATTTTTCGTGTCAAGGTCACACCATTTACCTAGTCAATAAATTGGTTGCTTAAACGAAAGAAATATCTTGGTATTTTTGCCTGTCCTAAGCCAGGATTAAAGTATGAAGGGAATTGGATCCTTTTTGTTTATCTAAGGTCTAACACGCGGCGGCGCGCGGCGTTTGGATGTAGGTAAACTACCGCGCGATAACTACATATACCTACGTACATAACTGTTTTGTGTCGATAACGCAGCTAGGGTATCCACGCGATCCGTAATTAATTACATAACTTTTGGTTAACTTTACTTAGAAGTTTATTAACATTTATGTTATATTAATTTTTATTTTGTCATATATGATCGTCAACTACCACGTCCTTAAATATTGATAGTAATTCACCAGTCACCCTGTATATAATAGTTTTTTAAATAATAAAATACGCGAAACAATCCCAAAATATTAGTTTCATCTGTTTATATAGTACTTACAGTTGTATTATTCACCGAGACGTACGAATCTCAGCACACATCTCGTACATTTAATCTCCAGCTCCTTGTCCTGGTGTTGTTTGAGATGGTCCATGTAGAGGAGCACGTTGGCCGTCAGCTCACAGCCTTCAGCGTACACTGGAATCATCTGAAGACAGTTATACGATGATTTTAATTTCTTCTACGTAGTATACTATTTGATGTGACCTCTTAAAATTAATATTGAAACTGAAATAAATGAATTCCTCCTTACGAAACGCATGTTTATTTAAGCCGTTTTTAAATTACTTTAAGAGTTTTGAATAAAGAGCAAATATGTTCTATAAAATTGTTATTAAGACATGAAAATTTGGTTTATTTTGTTAAAACTAGGCACTATTTAAGCTTATTGAGCTATCGTGCCTCGCGCCTGAGCGGCAAATGTCATAATATATTATAATATAATCGCAAAACAGTATGAGTAATCACTAGTACATACTCACAGGCTCTACTTCATCAGCAGGTTTTGGTTCTTTCCCGACGGTGTTGGTTCGTGCGAGTTCCTCAGTTAAGTACGCGCTTGTGTGTTGTGTCACGAAGAGATGAGATAGAATGTCCGTGCCTGGAGTAATATTATATTAGAACAACAAAGTTTTTCATACAGAATTGCAAATATTTACGAACTGTATACAATTTTCGCGTCGTGAAAATAAAATCTGTTAATACTACATACTTGTTTAATTTAACGATGCCGTCTGGGGATTAAAACATTAATATTTTATTAGTTACTATATGTAGTCATTGGGTATTTGTATATTTTATATTGATTTATGTATGCTGCTGGTCTAACAGTTACATAGTTAGTTATAAAATTTATAAAAGAAAATGAAAATATATTATATTGATTGATATCCTATAACCAGTGTAAACTGACTTATGTCTGTAGAGTATTCGCAGATGCAGTATAGCGTGGGAGCGGGTCTAGGAGCGGCCTCCAGTGAAAGTGAGCCGGCGCAATATCCACTGTGTCTCAACATCGCTCGGTAACATGATGTAGCATATGGACACTTGCTGCCCGACGTGCGACCGCTGTATATTGAGAATATTAAAATTATACTTTAGTATGTATTAAACATTTGGTATCTAAGCGCACGGTAGTGCGCCGGCCAAGTTCCACAGGCCGGCGCATGCCGTGCACTATATTTACACGAACCGTTTCGACCCACTTTTGACCCCCCTGTAGCTCAGTGCCTATTGCAAGTACAGAGATAAAATTTTACCTACGTAATCATATACTAGTACTAAAGCAGTATGCCAAATTTCATAGATAAAGCTTCAGTAGATCCTGAAATATGACCCTGTGAAAATAGCTAATTTTGGCACTGACTCACTGACAGGTAATCAAAACCTCTAGGCCACTTCCCATTGTTTGAGCATTATGAAATTTGGTACACAGGCTGTGTGTTATATGTAGATTAACAAAAAATTAAGAAATTTAAGAAATCGGTCAAGCGTGAGTTGCCTCAATTCTAAATATCGAATTTTTAATAAATTCGACCCACTTTTGACCCCCTGTAGCTCAGTGTCTATTGCAAGTACAGAGATAAAATTGTACCTACGTAATCATATACTAGTCCTAAAGCAGTATGCCAAATTTCATAGATAAAGCTTCAGTAGATCCTGAAATATGACCCTGTGAAAATAGCTAATTTTGGCACTGACTCACTGACAGGTAATCAAAACCTTTATATGTATAGGCGCTCAGCTCAGCACAATAAAATACATAATAATGGAATATTAATAATTAATAATATGAGTACATCTATCAATCGGTGATAAATGAAACTAAAAAATAAAAAATAAATATAGTTTAAAAAAAAAAATAAAAAACACGCTCCAATGATGAAAAAAAACCGCGGTGAAACTACATAATTTAACCTTTACAACCTTGGAAATTAATTTAATTTAAATTGTTTAAAATAAACAATAAATGGTATTATTGAAAAAAAAGCGTGGGGCGCTTCTCAAGAAGTGATATATGAAGCTTTTTTTCACAAAAATACCATTTATTGTTTGTTAATTTATTTTTAAATTAATATTGTTGTGAAAAAAGTGTGGGGCGCTTCTTAAGAACTGATATATATATAAGGGATATAAAATATTGTCATGTATACATAATGCACACTGTATAACTTAATTAAATATTGCTTACCTAAAAAATCAGGTTTCTATTGTTATAAATTACTTTCGATAGATGGCGCTAGCGGTATAATTGAATCGCGATATTGTTTTGTCTGCAGTAGGTATATATGAATGAAAGTCGATAAGGAATCGATGGTCATTTCTTTCTACACTTATGTCTTGATATCTTATATATGGTTACGATTACGATTAAATTGATCACTGATTTGACTTGCTAAAGGATTAATTTTGATATTGCTTATTGATTAATTACTTGTGTGTGTTAAAAGCACAAATTCACTCTATTTCTTTTCTACTATTCATTTACCATCAGGTTAATTTAATTATTTAAATTATATAATATTTAAATTATATAAATAATTATATAACTAAATAATAAATTAATGATACAATTAATTAAGTGTTACGTACAGCACAAAAACCTGCCAAGTTCAAATTGAGAAGTATTATAATTTTAGATATCTTTAACCAAGCACCTACGTATTTTCACAACTATACCATATTTTAAGTTGGGTGTATGGTAAAGTGAATTTCGGCCAGATGGACCGTTGACGTGAATAAGGTGGCGGGTAGTGGCTGGATGTGGAAGGCAGAGGACTGGGTGTGGAGGCGAGTCTTGGGAATGGCAAATGTTTACCAGTGGATCATGCTGTTGATGAAGATGATTATGATCGATTTCAAAGTGCATCTAAACTTGGCATTAGATTGGATTTCACCCCTTTTTTAGGCAAACAATTAGCCGATTGGAACTTGGCCCCCTTTTTAACAGGCATGTTTTTTTGGTGAGATATTATTTATCTAATCTTTCTTCATTAGAAAATATAGAAATATTAAAAAGATGATGTCACAATACAATAAGGGCTACTAAAATAACATTTTTTCTGTAAAAGTTAATGAGTGTTTTCAACACGATAAAGGAAAAACTACGTCTCTTTACTGACATTCAATAACTCTGATTGTATTCAATGTTTGCAGCGTCGTTTTATCAAGTGGTTATACTAACAGGAAGTGTTTGTCACTGTCAAGCGGCGTGTCACTCTCGCGACACAGAAGACCCTCTTGTATGACCAACGTGACACCTTCATACGTATCGCTGATGGCGTGACACGCGACGTCCTTGATGGGAGGGCGGGCTTTGTTCTGAAAATAATATATTATTATATAATTGCAGTTTGTTAATTGTAGATAAATATGATATACATACAAGGAGTAGTATACAACATGTAACATAATTAACGCACACCCTGAATTGATTTGTTCAGAATCGGAATCTGGATCGATTTTGATAGTTTTTTATGTAGGTCATTTTTTTTCTCAACTTTAGATAGAACTAAGTAAATTACAGTCATCCTACACACAGTTATCTAAAAGAAATTGGAGCGTAAGTTAAGGTATTAAGATTATTAAATTAAAATATTAAATTAGTAATCATCATTCAATTAAAAAAAAACTGATACTTGTTTCAAGGCTAAAATAGTATTTTACAAATACCTACGCACGCACAGCGACAGCCGGCACAAATTAAATACCTACGCACGTGTCCATTGACCTCCTAGATCAGCTGATTTGACGCCACTCGACTTTTTTTTGTAGGGTTAAATTAAATCGCTAGTTTATAACACAAAGACAACAAGTGCCGAGGAACTAAAAAATAAGATAGTAACCGTCTTTGTCAAAGTGAAGTGACACTGCAGTATTATCTAAAATAAAACCACAATTGCGAAAACCGTCATTAAAGTGCATTGAAGAAGGCGGTGGACATTTTGAAAATGTTTTAAAACGACAACGCCGTGCGAGTGCAAATTAAACTGTAAGTTTGTTTATAATCTTTAAATTATTGTAAATATTTAGATTCACACCATTTAAACACGCCCACTTTGTCGTAGGTATTGTGGTGTCTAATCCAATCACGCGTTATCAGCTATTTAATAATAATCTATTTACAAATTTAATTTAACAAATCAGTAATTATAAAATATTGCTTTCACATTTAAAAGTAAATTCAATGTCGACAATCCAAAGCCTGAAAAGTATGATGGAAAGAAAAATCATAAATCATGATGTAGTTATTTCGTATACTTATTATTACCTACTTCTTATTACTGTCGGACGGCACTCGGAGAGAGGGGCGCGGGCGCAGAGAGTACATTGTGTCTGTCTGTGTGTGCGTGTGCAGCAGAGTGTTGGTGAATAGCTGACCATATTATTTCCACGAAATTAGGATAACTAATTTCACAAATAAACTATGCTAACGCACATATAAATATAATTTGGTGTATGCATTGCGTTTATATTATTATATTCTAATTGGGGTGTTTGAGGGTTTGAGTTGTTGAGTTTGAGTAATATGACTTACATACCTTGGGCAGGTTAATCAAGTGCTCAGTAGAACATAGAGGTAGAACCTCCTCGAACGGGTTGTGGTCTCGAATCTGATGCTCTTTCAGTTGACCTGAAAAATATTATACGTATTAATGTGTGTATTGAACTCATTTTATTGTAAATGAAACTAATATTTTTCGGATATACTACGCTACTTGATTTTTGATAAAAACTACATACTCCCGACGTTTCGGCTACTTTTCAGCAACCGTGATCACGGACAGACGAGATGTGAGCGTTTATTTTTATTGTATAATGAGAGCAGTAAACTCGGCGAACTCCGTTTCGCCACCAGGCTTTGTTTTATGTAACATTTCGTTTGGTGATTAAAAGATGACGAATTTTTTTATTGTTTTATATTTGAAAAGGAAAATTTTAATATCGTTTTACAACAGTAATGAATTCATTTCGATTACAGAAATGTAGTGTTATTAAGTTAAACTTTTCTAAGTAAATAAAAGTGAATCCAAAGTAGATACCGAATCGAAGCGTTATACGTGTCCGCAAATTATCCGTTTCATTGAAGTGCTACTTTGTAAACCACATTTTTTGTTTTTTGGTCTAACGTTAACACAAATAAAGCGGATGGTTTCCGAACTCAAACAACAATGACTTTCTAAATTTATCCCGCAAATACTAAATGGTTTTAAGAGTTTAAACTACAAACACAATACCGGTTTGTCACATGAAATTAACTGAGCAGAGAACAATGAGTAGCCTTCAAACAATGTATCATACACCGGCACCATCTACTTAAAATATTGATTTGTAGTGCTGTTACGTATCAGAGATGGCGCTGTATGTGAAAAAGATTGTCCCGCTTGAATGCAAAACCCTGGAAATCGCTTCGGTCGTTCTGGAGTTACGTCAGGAAGAAAGAACGGACTTATTTTTATATAGTAGATTTAAGACATGCTAATATTAATTTAAATGAAAGTAATATTTTCGAAATATTTTGCGTATTTTATTATTTTTAAAAACACCACACTCCCGACAACTCGTCTGCCTTAATCATGGTTGCTGACAAGTAACCGAAACGTCGGGTGTATATATAATAGTTTTTTAAACAATAAAATACGCGAAACAATCCCAAAATATTAGTTTCATCTGTTTATATAGTACTTACAGTTGTATTATTCACCGAGACGTACGAATCTCAGCACACATCTCGTACATTTAATCTCCAGCTCCTTGTCCTGGTGTTGTTTGAGATGGTCCATGTAGAGGAGCACGTTGGCCGTCAGCTCACAGCCTTCAGCGTACACTGGAATCATCTGAAGACAGTTATACGATGATTTTAATTTCTTCTACGTAGTATACTATTTGATGTGACCTCTTAAAATTAATATTGAAACTGAAATAAATGAATTCCTCCTTACGAAACGCATGTTTATTTAAGCCGTTTTTAAATTACTTTAAGAGTTTTGAATAAAGAGCAAATATGTTCTATAAAATTGTTATTAAGACATGAAAATTTGGTTTATTTTGTTAAAACTAGGCACTATTTAAGCTTATTGAGCTATCGTGCCTCGCGCCTGAGCGGCAAATGTCATAATATATTATAATATAATCGCAAAACAGTATGAGTAATCACTAGTACATACTCACAGGCTCTACTTCATCAGCAGGTTTTGGTTCTTTCCTGACGGTGTTGGCTCGTGCTAGTTCCTCAGTTAAGTACGCGCTTGTGTGTTGTGTGTGTCTGGAGTAATATTATATTAGAACAACAAAGTTTTTCATACAGAATTGCAAATATTTACGAACTGTATACAATTTTTGCGTCGTGAAAATAAAATCTGTTAATACTACATACTTGTTTAATTTAACGATGCCGTCTGGGGATTAAAATATTAATATTTTATTAGTTACTATATGTAGTCATTGGGTATTTGTATATTTTATATTGATTTATGTATGCTGCTGGTCTAACAGTTACATAGTTAGTTATAAAATTTATAAAAGAAAATGAAAATATATTATATTGATTGATATCCTATAACCAGTGTAAACTGACTTATGTCTGTAGAGTATTCGCAGATGCAGTATAGCGTGGGAGCGGGTCTAGGAGCGGCCTCCAGTGAAAGTGAGCCGGCGCAATATCCACTGTGTCTCAACATCGCTCGGTAACATGATGTAGCATATGGACACTTGCTGCCCGACGTGCGACCGCTGTATATTGAGAATATTAAAATTATACTTTAGTATGTATTAAACATTTGGTATATTATTTATCTAATCTTTCTTCATTAGAAAATATAGAAATATTAAAAAGATGATATCACAATATAATAAGGGCTACTAAAATAACATTTTTTCTGTAAAAGTTAATGAGTGTTTTCAACACGATAAAGGAAAAACTACGTCTCTTTACTGACATTCAATAACTCTGATTGTATTCAATGCTTGCAGCGTCGTTTTATCAAGTGGTCATACTAACAGGAAGTGTTTGTCACTGTCAAGCGGCGTGTCACACTCGCTACACAGAAGACCCTCTTGTATGACCAACGTGACACCTTCATACGTGTCGCTGATGGCGTGACACGCGACGTCCTTGATGGGAGGGCGGGCTTTGTTCTGAAAATAATATATTATTATATAATTGCAGTTTGATAATTGTAGATAAATAAGTAGCAGTATATACAAGTAGCAGTAGAGTTATATGTATGACGTACATACCTTGGGCAGGTTAATCAAGTGCTCAGTAGAACACACACGTAGAACCTCCTCGAACGGGTTGTGGTCTCGAATCTGATGCTCTTTCAGTTGACCTGAAAAATATTATACGTATTAATGTGTGTGTTGAACTCATTTTATTGTAAATGAAACTAATATTTTTCGGATATACTACGCTACTTGATTTTTGATAAAAACTACATACTCCCGACGTTTCGGCTACTTTTCAGCAACCGTGATCACGGACAGACGAGATGTGAGCGTTTATTTTTATTGTATAATGAGAGCAGTAAACGCGGCGAACTCCGTTTCGCCACCAGGCTTTGTTTTATGTAACATTTCGTTTGGTGATTAAAAGATGACGAATTTTTTTATTGTTTTATATTTGAAAAGGAAAATTTTAATATCGTTTTACAACAGTAATGAATTCATTTCGATTACAGAAATGTAGTGTTATTTAGTTGAACTTTTCTAAGTAAATAAAAGTGAATCCAAAGTAGATACCGAATCGAAGCGTTATACGTGTCCGCAAATTATCCGTTTCATTGAAGTGCTCCTTTGTAAACTACATTTTTTGTTTTTTGGTCTAACGTTAACACAAATAAAGCGGATGGTTTCCGAACTCCTGAACACGCAAAGTATTACTGCCCATGTGAAAAACAATGATTTTCTAAATTTATCCCGCAAATACTAAATGGTTTTAAGAGTTTAAACTACAAACACAATACCGGTTTGTCACATGAAATTAACTGAGCAGAGAACAATGAGTAGCCTTCAAACAATGTATCATACACCGGCACCATCTACTTAAAATATTGATTTGTAGTACTATTACGTATCAGAGATGGCGCTGTATGTGTAAAAAGATTGTCCCGCTTGAATGCAAAACCCTGGAAATCGGTGCGGTCGCTCTGGAGTTGCGTCAGGAAGAAAGAACGGATTTATTTTTATATAGTAGATTTAAGACTTGCGAGTATTAATTTAAATGAAAGTAATATTTTCGAAATACTTTGCGTATTTTATTATTTTTAAAAACACCACACTATATAGAGACCGTTGCTGCCGCAGCTATTTATTTATTTAGTACCTACAAGTATTATTTAAGCGTCTATCGCAATAGAGTTATTAAAAAAAAATGGAGAAGAAGAAGGTGGTGGATGCTGACTATACATAGAAACCGAACAAAGTAAGTGGGATTTTTTTATTCATAATATAACTTGTACGCTTTTTAATCGACTTCAAAAAAAGAAGGTTCTCAGTTTGACCTGTATGTTTGTATGTATGTTTGCGGTTTTCATAAAAGGATTTGTTACATTTAGGTAGAGGTTATAGTATATAATACTTCTTAGTTTAATGATGACCTAGTGGACATGAGTTTATTTTTGTGGTATTTATTTTTGGGATTCCACAGGCAGTTTTCTGCTTGATACAGCTCCAGAAATTTAAATGTTTCCTCTGTGCTCATGTTTGCCATTTCAACAAGCAAGAAAAAAAAACGGCGGTAGGTAAAAAAGAACGGCGAAAATCACGCGTGCACTCTCACTCGCTTCCCGCTGAACACTGATGCGTCGTCAGACGTGTGGACACACCGCACGCTCGCGCCGGGCGCCCGCGCCAGATCCCTTTGATCCGTGCAACAAAAACCGACAACAAACGGATAAGTGCCGGACGCGTCTGCCGACGTCAAATACCTACCACAGACGAGCAAATCACTCCCTCTACACGTAGGCGGACGCGTCCGCCGACGTGTAGAGGAGGCATTACGCGTATACCTAATAATAATCTGTCGTGTGTGCGTCTGACCCGTTATTACTTATTAGTAATTAAATATGGCTTTTCAATACACAAATGCAGAATACTTGGACATGGTTCATGCGTATGCGCGTGCAAATGATAGCTTGCCGGGAGCAATCAATTTGTACCGGGAGATGTTCCCCAATCGTCGACTACCTACGGCCAGCGTCATCTTAAACGCTAATCAAAGATTACGAGACTTCGGACAGTTCCGTGTTCCAACACATGCCCAAGGAAACGTCTTGTGTATGCTACAATGTATGTCAACAGAGAGGAGTTGAAATTAAAAATCAATAGTGCTTTCGAAACTATTAAAAGTGACCCATTCGTATTAAATCGTGTGAAAGACAATATGTGTAAACGTGCCGAACTGTGTATCACACGAGAAGGAGCTCGCTTTGTTAAGGTTAGTGTAGTTATGTAGGTATATAGGTAGTTTAATATTTGACAATTGTTGTAAATAAGAATGATTCCATTTTTAAATACGCCGGAAATACCAAGATAGGTAAACAGTTCATATTATTTTTCGTGTCAAGGTCACACCATTTACCTAGTCAATAAATTGGTTGCTTAAACGAAAGAAATATCTTGGTATTTTTGCCTGTCCTAAGCCAGGATTAAAGTATGAAGGGAATTGGATCATTTTTGTTTATCTAAGGTCTAACACGCGGCGGCGCGCGGCGTTTGGATGTAGGTAAACTACCGCGCGATAACTACATATACCTACGTACATAACTGTTTTGTGTCGATAACGCAGCTAGGGTATCCACGCGATCCGTAATTAATTACATAACTTTTGGTTAACTTTACTTAGAAGTTTATTAACATTTATGTTATATTAATTTTTATTTTGTCATATATGATCGTCAACTACCACGTCCTTAAATATTGATAGTAATTCACCAGTCACCCTGTATATAATAGTTTTTTAAATAATAAAATACGCGAAACAATCCCAAAATATTAGTTTCATCTGTTTATATAGTACTTACAGTTGTATTATTCACCGAGACGTACGAATCTCAGCACACATCTCGTACATTTAATCTCCAGCTCCTTGTCCTGGTGTTGTTTGAGATGGTCCATGTAGAGGAGCACGTTGGCCGTCAGCTCACAGCCTTCAGCGTACACTGGAATCATCTGAAGACAGTTATACGATGATTTTAATTTCTTCTACGTAGTATACTATTTGATGTGACCTCTTAAAATTAATATTGAAACTGAAATAAATGAATTCCTCCTTACGAAACGCATGTTTATTTGATCCGTTTTTAAATTACTTTAAGAGTTTTGAATAAAGAGCAAATATGTTCTATAAAATTGTTATTAAGACATGAAAATTTGGTTTATTTTGTTAAAACTAGGCACTATTTAAGCTTATTGAGCTATCGTGCCTCGCGCCTGAGCGGCAAATGTCATAATATATTATAATATAATCGCAAAACAGTATGAGTAATCACTAGTAGATACTCACAGGCTCTACTTCATCAGCAGGTTTTGGTTCTTTCCTGACGGTGTTGGCTCGTGCTAGTTCCTCAGTTAAGTACGCGCTTGTGTGTTGTGTCTGGAGTAATATTATATTAGAACAACAAAGTTTTTCATACAGAATTGCAAATATTTACGAACTGTATACAATTTTTGCGTCGTGAAAATAAAATCTGTTAATACTACATACTTGTTTAATTTAACGATGCCGTCTGGGGATTAAAATATTAATATTTTATTAGTTACTATATGTAGTCATTGGGTATTTGTATATTTTATATTGATTTATGTATGCTGCTGGTCTAACAGTTACATAGTTAGTTATAAAATTTATAAAAGAAAATGAAAATATATTATATTGATTGATATCCTATAACCAGTGTAAACTGACTTATGTCTGTAGAGTATTCGCAGATGCAGTATAGCGTGGGAGCGGGTCTAGGAGCGGCCTCCAGTGAAAGTGAGCCGGCGCAATATCCACTGTGTCTCAACATCGCTCGGTAACATGATGTAGCATATGGACACTTGCTGCCCGACGTGCGACCGCTGTATATTGAGAATATTAAAATTATACTTTAGTATGTATTAAACATTTGGTATATTATTTATCTAATCTTTCTTCATTAGAAAATATAGAAATATTAAAAAGATGATATCACAATATAATAAGGGCTACTAAAATAACATTTTTTCTGTAAAAGTTAATGAGTGTTTTCAACACGATAAAGGAAAAACTACGTCTCTTTACTGACATTCAATAACTCTGATTGTATTCAATGTTTGCAGCGTCGTTTTATCAAGTGGTCATACTAACAGGAAGTGTTTGTCACTGTCAAGCGGCGTGTCACACTCGCTACACAGAAGACCCTCTTGTATGACCAACGTGACACCTTCATACGTGTCGCTGATGGCGTGACACGCGACGTCCTTGATGGGAGGGCGGGTTTGTTCTGAAAATAATATATTATTATATAATTGCAGTTTGATAATTGTAGATAAATAAGTAGCAGTATATACAAGTAGCAGTAGAGTTATATGTATGACGTACATACCTTGGGCAGGTTAATCAAGTGCTCAGTAGAACACACACGTAGAACCTCCTCGAACGGGTTGTGGTCTCGAATCTGATACTCTTTCAGTTGACCTGAAAAATATTATACGTATTAATGTGTGTGTTGAACTCATTTTATTGTAAATGAAACTAATATTTTTCGGATATACTACGCTACTTGATTTTTGATAAAAACTACATACTCCCGACGTTTCGGCTACTTTTCAGCAACCGTGATCACGGACAGACGAGATGTGAGCGTTTATTTTTATTGTATAATGAGAGCAGTAAACGCGGCGAACTCGGTTTCGCCACCAGGCTTTGTTTTATGTAACATTTCGTTTGGTGATTAAAAGATGACGAATTTTTTTATTGTTTTATATTTGAAAAGGAAAATTTTAATATCGTTTTATAACAGTAATGAATTCATTTCGATTACAGAAATGTAGTGTTATTTAGTTGAACTTTTCTAAGTAAATAAAAGTGAATCCAAAGTAGATACCGAATCGAAGCGTTATACGTGTCCGCAAATTATCTGTTTCATTGAAGTGCTCCTTTGTAAACTACATTTTTTGTTTTTTGGTCTAACGTTAACACAAATAAAGCGGATGGTTTCCGAACTCCTGAACACGCAAAGTATTACTGCCCATGTGAAAAACAATGATTTTCTAAATTTATCCCGCAAATACTAAATGGTTTTAAGAGTTTAAACTACAAACACAATACCGGTTTGTCACATGAAATTAACTGAGCAGAGAACAATGAGTAGCCTTCAAACAATGTATCATACACCGGCACCATCTACTTAAAATATTGATTTGTAGTACTATTACGTATCAGAGATGGCGCTGTATGTGTAAAAAGATTGTCCCGCTTGAATGCAAAACCCTGGAAATCGGTGCGGTCGCTCTGGAGTTGCGTCAGGAAGAAAGAACGGATTTATTTTTATATAGTAGATTTAAGACTTGCGAGTATTAATTTAAATGAAAGTAATATTTTCGAAATACTTTGCGTATTTTATTATTTTTAAAAACACCACACTCCCGACAACTCGTCTGCTTTAATCATGGTTGCTGACAAGTAACCGAAACGTCGGGTGTATACAGGGTGACTGGTGAATTACTATCAATATTTAAGGAGCATACTCGGTACATGATTCTCATTCGAATTATGTAAAAAAAATAGGTACTTAATTTTTGACCAAATTTCCGTATAAATAAATAAAGTTTGGACACGTACTCAGCCTTGCCGGCGCCAGTGTGTCGCTACTCCCCAACCCCCGCCCCGTGGCTAGCGCCTAGCGGGCCATTAGTCGGCTATTAGTCGCGCGAGCGCCGCCATAAGGTCCGTACGCTCGTCTTCCCGCGCGCGCGCCTAGCGATCGATCTTACGCGTATACCTAATAATAATCTGTCGTGTGTGCGTGTGACCCGTTATTACTTATTAGTAATTAAATATGGCTTTTCAATACACAAATGCAGAATACTTGGACATGGTTCATGCGTATGCGCGTGCAAATGATAGCTTGCCGGGCGCAATCAATTTGTGCCGGGAGATGTTCCCCAATCGTCGACTACCTACGGCCAGCGTCATCTTAAACGCTAATCAAAGATTACGAGACTTCGGACAGTTCCGTGTTCCAACACATGCCCAAGGAAACGTCTTGTGTATGCTACAATGTATGTCAACAGAGAGGAGTTGAAATTAAAAATCAATAGTGCTTTCGAAACTATTAAAAGTGACCCATTCGTATTAAATCGTGTGAAAGACAATATGTGTAAACGTGCCGAACTGTGTATCACACGAGAAGGAGCTCGCTTTGAACATTTGTTAAGGTTAGTGTAGTTATGTAGGTATATAGGTAGTTTAATATTTGACAATTGTTGTAAATAAGAATGATTCCATTTTTAAATACGCCGGAAATACCAAGATAGGTAAACAGTTCATATTATTTTTCGTGTCAAGGTCACACCATTTACCTAGTCAATAAATTGGTTGCTTAAACGAAAGAAATATCTTGGTATTTTTGCCTGTCCTAAGCCAGGATTAAAGTATGAAGGGAATTGGATCATTTTTGTTTATCTAAGGTCTAACACGCGGCGGCGCGCGGCGTTTGGATGTAGGTAAACTACCGCGCGATAACTACATATACCTACGTACATAACTGTTTTGTGTCGATAACGCAGCTAGGGTATCCACGCGATCCGTAATTAATTACATAACTTTTGGTTAACTTTACTTAGAAGTTTATTAACATTTATGTTATATTAATTTTTATTTTGTCATATATGATCGTCAACTACCACGTCCTTAAATATTGATAGTAATTCACCAGTCACCCTGTATATAATAGTTTTTTAAATAATAAAATACGCGAAACAATCCCAAAATATTAGTTTCATCTGTTTATATAGTACTTACAGTTGTATTATTCACCGAGACGTACGAATCTCAGCACACATCTCGTACATTTAATCTCCAGCTCCTTGTCCTGGTGTTGTTTGAGATGGTCCATGTAGAGGAGCACGTTGGCCGTCAGCTCACAGCCTTCAGCGTACACTGGAATCATCTGAAGACAGTTATACGATGATTTTAATTTCTTCTACGTAGTATACTATTTGATGTGACCTCTTAAAATTAATATTGAAACTGAAATAAATGAATTCCTCCTTACGAAACGCATGTTTATTTGAGCCGTTTTTAAATTACTTTAAGAGTTTTGAATAAAGAGCAAATATGTTCTATAAAATTGTTATTAAGACATGAAAATTTGGTTTATTTTGTTAAAACTAGGCACTATTTAAGCTTATTGAGCTATCGTGCCTCGCGCCTGAGCGGCAAATGTCATAATATATTATAATATAATCGCAAAACAGTATGAGTAATCACTAGTAGATACTCACAGGCTCAACTTCATCAGCAGGTTTTGGTTCTTTCCTGACGGTGTTGGCTCGTGCTAGTTCCTCAGTTAAGTACGCGCTTGTGTGTTGTGTCTGGAGTAATATTATATTAGAACAACAAAGTTTTTCATACAGAATTGCAAATATTTACGAACTGTATACAATTTTTGCGTCGTGAAAATAAAATCTGTTAATACTACATACTTGTTTAATTTAACGATGCCGTCTGGGGATTAAAATATTAATATTTTATTAGTTACTATATGTAGTCATTGGGTATTTGTATATTTTATATTGATTTATGTATGCTGCTGGTCTAACAGTTACATAGTTAGTTATAAAATTTATAAAAGAAAATGAAAATATATTATATTGATTGATATCCTATAACCAGTGTAAACTGACTTATGTCTGTAGAGTATTCGCAGATGCAGTATAGCGTGGGAGCGGGTGTAGGAGCGGCCTCCAGTGAAAGTGAGCCGGCGCAATATCCACTGTGTCTCAACATCGCTCGGTAACATGATGTAGCATATGGACACTTGCTGCCCGACGTGCGACCGCTGTATATTGAGAATATTAAAATTATACTTTAGTATGTATTAAACATTTGGTATCTAAGCGCACGGTAGTGCGCCGGCCAAGTTCCACAGGCCGACGCATGCCGTGCACTATATTTACACGAACCGTTTCGACCCACTTTTGACCCCCCTGTAGCTCAGTGCCTATTGCAAGTACAGAGATAAAAATTTAGCTACGTAATCATATACTAGTAATAAAGCAGTATGCCAAATTTCATAGATAAAGCTTCAGTAGATCCTGAAATATGACCCTGTGAAAATAGCTAATTTTGGCACTGACTCACTGACAGGTAATCAAAACCTCTAGGCCACTTCCCATTGTTTGAGCATTATGAAATTTGGTACACAGGTTGTGTGTTATATGTAGATTAACAAAAAATTAAGAAATTTAAGAAATCGGTCAAGCGTGAGTTGCCTCAATTCTAAATATCGAATTTTTAATAAATTCGACCCACTTTTGACCCCCTGTAGCTCAGTGTCTATTGCAAGTACAGAGATAAAATTGTACCTACGTAATCATATACTAGTCCTAAAGCAGTATGCCAAATTTCATAGATAAAGCTTCAGTAGATCCTGAAATATGACCCTGTGAAAATAGCTAATTTTGGCACTGACTCACTGACAGGTAATCAAAACCTTTATATGTATAGGCGCTCAGCTCAGCACAATAAAATACATAATAATGGAATATTAATAATTAATAATATGAGTACATCTATCAATCGGTGATAAATGAAACTAAAAAAAATAAAAAATAAATATAGTTTAAAAAAAAAATAAAAAACACGCTCCAATGATGAAAAAAACCGCGGTGAAACTACATAATTTAACCTTTACAACCTTGGAAATTAATTTAATTTAAATTGTTTAAAATAAACAATAAATGGTATTATTGAAAAAAAAAAGCGTGGGGCGCTTCTCAAGAAGTGATATATGAAGCTCCCCACGCTTTTTTTCACAAAAATACCATTTATTGTTTGTTAATTTATTTTTAAATTAATATTGTTGTGAAAAAAGTGTGGGGCGCTTCTTAAGAACTGATATATATATAAGGGATATAAAATATTGTCATGTATACATAATGCACACTGTATAACTTAATTAAATATTGCTTACCTAAAAAATCAGGTTTCTATTGTTATAAATTACTTTCGATAGATGGCGCTAGCGGTATAATTGAATCGCGATATTGTTTTGTCTGCAGTAGGTATACATGAATGAAAGTCGATAAGGAATCGATGGTCATTTCTTTCTACACTTATGTCTTGATATCTTATATATGGTTACGATTACGATTAAATTGATCACTGATTTGACTTGCTAAAGGATTAATTTTGATATTGCTTATTGATTAATTACTTGTGTGTGTTAAAAGCACAAATTCACTCTATTTCTTTTCTACTATTCATTTACCATCAGGTTAATTTAATTATTTAAATTATATAATATTTAAATTATATAAATAATTATATAACTAAATAATAAATTAATGATACAATTAATTAAGTGTTACGTACAGCACAAAAACCTGCCAAGTTCAAATTGAGAAGTATTATAATTTTAGATATCTTTAACCAAGCACCTACGTATTTTCACAACTATACCATATTTTAAGTTGGGTGTATGGTAAAGTGAATTTCGGCCAGATGGACCGTTGACGTGAATAAGGTGGCGGGTAGTGGCTGGATGTGGAAGGCAGAGGACTGGGTGTGGAGGAGAGTCTTGGGAATGGCAAATGTTTACCAGTGGATCATGCTGTTGATGAAGATGATTATGATCGATTTCAAAGTGCATCTAAACTTGGCATTAGATTGGATTTCAACCCTTTTTTAGGCAAACAATTAGCCGATTGGAACTTGGCCCCCTTTTTAACAGGCATGTTTTTGGTGAGATATTATTTATCTAATCTTTCTTCATTAGAAAATATAGAAATATTAAAAAGATGATATCACAATACAATAAGGGCTACTAAAATAACATTTTTTCTGTAAAAGTTAATGAGTGTTTTCAACACGATAAAGGAAAAACTACGTCTCTTTACTGACATTCAATAACTCTGATTGTATTCAATGTTTGCAGCGTCGTTTTATCAAGTGGTTATACTAACAGGAAGTGTTTGTCACTGTCAAGCGGCGTGTCACTCTCGCGACACAGAAGACCCTCTTGTATGACCAACGTGACACCTTCATACGTGTCGCTGATGGCGTGACACGCGACGTCCTTGATGGGAGGGCGGGCTTTGTTCTGAAAATAATATATTATTATATAATTGCAGTTTGTTAATTGTAGATAAATATGATATACATACAAGGAGTAGTATACAACATGTAACATAATTAACGCACACCCTGAATTGATTTGTTCAGAATCGGAATCTGGATCGATTTTGATAGTTTTTTATGTAGGTCATTTTTTTTCTCAACTTTAGATAGAACTAAGTAAATTACAGTCATCCTACATACAGTTATCTAAAAGAAATTGGATCGTAAGTTAAGGTATTAAGATTATTAAATTAAAATATTAAATTAGTAATCATCATTCAATTAAAAAAAACTGATACTTGTTTCAAGGCTAAAATAGTATTTTACAAATACCTACGCACGCACAGCGACAGCCGGCACAAATTAAATACCTACGCACGTGTCCATTGACCTCCTAGATCAGCTGATTTGACGCCACTCGACTTTTTTTTGTAGGGTTAAATTAAATCGCTAGTTTATAACACAAAGACAACAAGTGCCGAGGAACTAAAAAATAAGATAGTAACCGTCTTTGTCAAAGTGAAGTGACACTGCAGTATTATCTAAAATAAAACCACAATTGCGAAAACCGTCATTAAAGTGCATTGAAGAAGGCGGTGGACATTTTGAAAATGTTTTAAAACGACAACGCCGTGCGAGTGCAAATTAAACTGTAAGTTTGTTTATAATCTTTAAATTATTGTAAATATTTAGATTCACACCATTTAAACACGCCCACTTTGTCGTAGGTATTGTGGTGTCTAATCCAATCACGCGTTATCAGCTATTTAATAATAATCTATTTACAAATTTAATTTAACAAATCAGTAATTATAAAATATTGCTTTCACATTTAAAAGTAAATTCAATGTCGACAATCCAAAGCCTGAAAAGTATGATGGAAAGAAAAATCATAAATCATGATGTAGTTATTTCGTATACTTATTATTACCTACTTCTTATTACTGTCGGACGGCACTCGGAGAGAGGGGCGCGGGCGCAGAGAGTACATTGTGTCTGTCTGTGTGTGCGTGTGCAGCAGAGTGTTGGTGAATAGCTGACCATATTATTTCCACGAAATTAGGATAACTAATTTCACAAATAAACTATGCTAACGCACATATAAATATAATTTGGTGTATGCATTGCGTTTATATTATTATATTCTAATTGGGGTGTTTGAGGGTTTGAGTTGTTGAGTTTGAGTAATATGACGTACATACCTTGGGCAGGTTAATCAAGTGCTCAGTAGAACATAGAGGTAGAACCTCCTCGAACGGGTTGTGGTCTCGAATCTGATGCTCTTTCAGTTGACCTGAAAAATATTATACGTATTAATGTGTGTATTGAACTCATTTTATTGTAAATGAAACTAATATTTTTCGGATATACTACGCTACTTGATTTTTGATAAAAACTACATACTCCCGACGTTTCGGCTACTTTTCAGCAACCGTGATCACGGACAGACGAGATGTGAGCGTTTTATTTTTATTGTATAATGAGAGCAGTAAACTCGGCGAACTCCGTTTCGCCACCAGGCTTTGTTTTATGTAACATTTCGTTTGGTGATTAAAAGATGACGAATTTTTTTATTGTTTTATATTTGAAAAGGAACATTTTAATATCGTTTTACAACAGTAATGAATTCATTTCGATTACAGAAATGTAGTGTTATTAAGTTAAACTTTTCTAAGTAAATAAAAGTGAATCCAAAGTAGATACCGAATCGAAGCGTTATACGTGTCCGCAAATTATCCGTTTCATTGAAGTGCTACTTTGTAAACCACATTTTTTTGTTTTTTGGTCTAACGTTAACACAAATAAAGCGGATGGTTTCCGAACTCAAACAACAATGACTTTCTAAATTTATCCCGCAAATACTAAATGGTTTTAAGAGTTTAAACTACAAACACAATACCGGTTTGTCACATGAAATTAACTGAGCAGAGAACAATGAGTAGCCTTCAAACAATGTATCATACACCGGCACCATCTACTTAAAATATTGATTTGTAGTACTATTACGTATCAGAGATGGCGCTGTATGTGTAAAAAGATTGTCCCGCTTGAATGCAAAACCCTGGAAATCGGTTCGGTCGTTCTGGAGTTACGTCAGGAAGAAAGAACGGACTTATTTTTATATAGTAGATTTAAGACATGCTACTATTAATTTAAATGAAAGTAATATTTTCGAAATATTTTGCGTATTTTATTATTTTTAAAAACACCACACTCCCGACAACTCGTCTGCCTTAATTATGGTTGCTGACAAGTAACCGAAACGTCGGGTGTATATATAATAGTTTTTTAAATAATAAAATACGCGAAACAATCACAAAATATTAGTTTCATCTGTTTATATAGTACTTACAGTTGTATTATTCACCGAGACGTACGAATCTCAGCACCCATCTCGTACATTTAATCTCCAGCTCCTTGTCCTGGTGTTGTTTGAGATGGTCCATGTAGAGGAGCACGTTGGCCGTCAGGTCACAGCCTTCTGCGTACACTGGAATCATCTGAAGACAGTTATACGATGATTTTAATTTCTTCTACGTAGTATACTATTTGATGTGACCTCTTAAAATTAATATTGAAACTGAAATAAATGAATTCCTCCTTACGAAACGCATGTTTATTTAAGCCGTTATTAAATTACTTTAAGAGTTTTGAATAAAGAGCAAATATGTTCTATAAAATTGTTATTAAGACATGAAAATTTGGTTTATTTTGTTAAAACTAGGCACTATTTAAGCTTATTGAGCTATCGTGTCTCGCGCCTGAGCGGCAAATGTCATAATATATTATAATATAATCGCAAAACAGTATGAGTAATCACTAGTAGATACTTACAGGCTCTACTTCATCAGCAGGTTTTGGTTCTTTCCTGACGGTGTTGGCTCGTGCTAGTTCCTCAGTTAAGTACGCGCTTGTGTGTTGTGTCACGAGGAGATGAGATAGAATGTCCGTGCCTGGAGTAATATTATATTAGAACAACAAAGTTTTTCATACAGAATTGTAAATATTTACGAACTGTATATATAACCACAATAAATTTCGGAATTGAAAATGTTTGATTGTTCATACCTAATTAAACTTAAAAAAAATCTTTAACTTTCTTAAATAATATATACACTTAAAAAGAAAACTTACTGTTGCATGACTGATTAACATATACAGTATAAAGAAATATTTACTAAAATTAATATGTACTAAAATATTTACTGATATATGACAGACGAGAGAAATTCACACATGAAGGTAATAAATTGCCGTAAGAATAATAAATGCACTGTGAAGAAAATATTCCATGAATAAATTATCCCGTGATAAACTGTTCACACAAAGTAACAGCTCAGTGAATATTATAATTACTGTTTGACTTAAAAAGAAATACTTAATATAAACAAATAATTATCACCTATTGGAAAGTTTTATTTTGTTATAAAAATATGATAAATATAAACAAACATAATAAACATACATAACTTAATTTCTGAAGTTTTAAAAATGAGTAGAAATAAAACTCGTTCGAGTATTTTGAGGTGATATTTTTTTAACAATTCCGAGACTCGCTTATTTCTTCATATCATGATCAAATTGTTACATTGATGAGATATACAATATTCTCAAAATAATAAATCAACTTGCGCTTAATCTGACGTGCACGAATTTAGCGCATCCAATGTCAAAATGTCTATTGCAAAAGGAAAGGAAACTAGGGTATGTTTTAATGGTGTGTAACATGCATGACAACAAAAAAAATTTAGAATGTTATTTGAGAGACTTTTTGAAGTCACCTTATTTTATATTAACGTAACCTTCACTGATAATTAATTTTTCATTTAGGCCTTGTGAAGTTATAGGAAATATTTATATAAAATGTGTCTGCATCAATAACAGCAAGGGAATATGAGCAAGAAAATAACCGTAATATGAAAATGATAGTAAAACTTAAATGTCGAGCCTCATACTTTGTGACATATTAAATATCTGTGCTATCTTGCATCTAAAAATAAACTTAGAAACCAAAACCTTACATGCAGCAACATATTTGAAGTTCAAGTATTTTTTAAAGAGGAAAAGAGGAATATTAATATTTCTTCCTCCCTATTATCTCTATGGCTTTATAATTTATGCATCCATATTATTTTCGTTTTGCGTAAATACGACCACATATCTGAATGCTTTTGTTCTATCAATATGTATTTTTTTCTGCACATTCTAGTTTAAGTTTAAAAAATGAACATCTCAATAATTGAAATATCGATAAATAACTGATACTAAAAATGTTACTAACAAAAAATACATTTCAATTCTGTAAATCCTTCATAACTTCTGATGTTAAAGTTAATGAACAAGAACGGAAATTTAAAATATTTCATGAAATAAATGAGTTAGTTTAAACAGTCGAAAACATTTTTTCAAATCCTTACTTCAAAATTGCATGTAGAAATACATTTAAAAATATCTTTCGCCTCGTCAAATACTATTGTTATTGATTTTCTTCTGACTTTCTTCAACGATTCCTATTTACTCCACACCAAATTAATATGGATAAAAATCTTTAAACATACAAGCAGTCAAATAAAAATTAAAACTTGTAAATTAAACACTTTTGTATATTTTGTTTTACTTATAAAAAAGTTTGTCACGTTGTTAACAATCTTTTTACAGTATAATATTTTCAACAATAATTTATATTAAAAAACAAAAATATCTATTTGTATTGCAATTTGAATTACAATTCGTTAGAAGCAATATTTAAATAAACAAATAAATACCAAAGAACATGTAAAAACAGTTCTATTTCATTTGAAGTTCGTAAGTGGTTTACCTTTTTAAAAGTGTATTATGAAATTTACATTGTCTTTGGAGGTTCTTTGTATTTTTATAAAGGCTACCTTCACGTAGCACTGAATAATTAAATGCAATATTGTTTAATTTTCAAGAATAAATATTATTTTACAGAAATATACATAAATAAATTGAATTTATTAAGAATAGTCAAGACATTTTAATTAGATAATAAGAAGTCTATTTAAATACCTAATATACGCGGGAATATTATTTCTGGTACGTTACGTAATTGTACTTGAATCTTAGAAAATCTAATCTACTGTTCTCAATAGAGATAACCTTCCAAGAAAGTTATATCTTTCTTAAGGATTGATTTTAAGTACTATACTCTTTATACCGATTTATATTTGGATATACTCGTAATAGACGATTTAGTTTATCCAACTGATACAATTTATTCTAGCGAATTTTTTTTTAAGAAATATCTTTACATTAAAAAATTAAGTTTAAACTGTAACAAAAAACACCCCATTATTTATTATTTACCGTTTTTTTTTCTCTTAATGAAACCTACAATTTTTTTTTAAACATTTGTTCTTAGCATCACATTACGTAAAAAAAAGTCAAATCAAGTAAAAATACCATAACAATTTGAAAAGACCATTTATCAAATTTTATCATAATGAAAAGAAATTAATCTTAATACTCGATGAGAGCAAGAATAATCCGACTTTATTTACTTCATAAAGATATTTATAGGTCAATGGCCCATTTAAACTCTTCATCTAAGAACATTTAAACTTAAAAGTTTCATATTTCCGTTCCGCCGAGAGTAAAGGAATCTTATTCGCGATCAATCAGTAGATAGTTTTTCTTCTGTAGAAAAAATAAGAAAGGTTTTGCTACAGCCTCTAAGGAAAATCAAATTTCAAAAATTCTCTTATAAAGGAACACTGTTTTGAGTATAGTTACATATATTAAACATTTTTGATAACTAAGGTATATTGTTTTTACGTTAAGAGTAAAAACTGGCTAAGTATTATAAAAGGTATTTATGTATAAATGTGTGCTTTTGCGTCTGTTGCATAATAATCTTAAAAACTGCTGTAAGTAGATATTTTTTTACCTTTTAACACAAAAAATGTAAGACAAGTTTGGTCCTTAACTGTTATCTCACAGAGTTTATCTCGTAAAGACTTTTTCAATTAGTCCAGGCGCTGGAGGGAGTTGAGTATGCATAATATGAGGACCGCATTCTGTGAATGGTTTCGAACTCAGAAAAGCATGCTGATTATGAGTCTGGATGTTGCCAGGAGACATATTGGTCCAATTTTTTTTACACCCCACCCCCTTAGACACGTAGTAAATGGCCTGAACACTCACTTCGATATGATTATAACGATTGTTTTAGTGAGAATATCCAAATTATTTTTATGATTAAAGATACTTACAGCTAGTCAAATGAAAATACAATAGGAAAATTAAAAAAATAATTATTATTATTCATACAAAACCAAAAATTATTAAAAAAAATCAAGTTTTAATATATTATAAATGGAAAAATGATATTAATCAATCTTTTTCATTCTGACGATCGTTATTTATGCATTTGCATAAAGAAATACAAAAAATATGTAATATTTTACAAGAGCAAGCTATTTTTTAACAATTAGATGCTCATTTACACGGTTAAATTAACAATTTCGGTAGTGGTTGCTTGGTCATTTGTCGTGGATATAAATTACCATCCTTCCTTTCATAGCCTCAGAAGGTGTAATCAATTGTCTGTAGTTAAGTTTGGTCAGCATTTATTCATACATATGTTTGTGCTGAAGCTCTTAATTGATGTAAATGTGGAGCATCTAATGTCCAAATAACTTTTAATTTTAGGTCGAAACCGAAGGTATAGATTTTCCAAATGCTTTATAGCTTTTTGTACAAAAACCAGCGATGCAGTCTTTAAAGCATGGAATTAACTTTATGGAGTAAAGGTAAAGGTCAAATGATGAAAATTTTATAATTTCAAATGAAAACACCAAAATCCCGACAAATTGTAATAATTTCTTTTCAAGCACTGAAAATAAGCTACAGCTAGTTCAATTTTTATGTAATGCTGCCTCTACACATGCACAAATTAATGAAGATTGCGACTTATATATGAGCAGGTTTCCTGACTCTTAAATAAAAAATTTATATCCATACGTCGATATACCTTTAGATATACCTATACAAAATATAATTTTGATTTTCATATTACCGAGAAATATAAAATAATTTTTGAAATTCTAAACCAAGTTTTTGATGTCATTTTAATTGTGGAGAACTAACACGTTGTCACATCGTTTCGCTCAAATGAACATTTTAATGAAACTGTAGTTATATATATTCCTATATATATATATAGGGTGACTGGTGAATTACTATCAATACTTGAGGACGTGATAATATTTGATGATCATATATGACAAAATAAAAATTAATATAACATAAATATTAATAAACTTCTAAGTAAAGCTAACCAAAAGTTATGTAATTAATTACACATCGTCGTGTGAACACCCTACAGATTAGGTATACACACACGCGTGCGGCGGCGTGCTGATACAACACCACGCGTCCACACTTGGAACACTTGGAACGAGTCCACACTTTATTTATTTATACGGAAATTTGGTCAAAAATTAAGTACCTATTTTTTTTACATAATTCGAATGAGAATCATGTACCGAGTATTCTCCTTAAATATTGATAGTAATTCACCAGTCACCCTGTATAAATATATATGTATATATTATTCATTCCTTTTTTATGTGAAAGGTCGCAAACCAGAAGGCTTCCTGCTTGATGGTCAGCATTCACCATCACTCATGGACATCCGCAACATCTTTGTTGCGGATGCGTTGATTAGTAACCTTAGTTTTTGAGGAATAGGGAGTGGTGGGAATAAGAAAATGGCAGGAAAGGGCAACCGACTCTCTCACATATCGCACGAAACGCAGTTACTAATGACTACTTTACGCCCATCTTCTGTAAGAGATTGGTATTTTCCCGGTCGAGCCAGCCCATGTTCGAGCTGTAGTTACTTGACCACAGCGAGGCTCTACCACTTATCAAAATGTAATAGGAGTTACTAATTTTAACAAGATTTTTCTCTTTAAAAAAACATGAAATATATTGGTCTTTTACAAAGATTTATTAGACAAAAGTAACTGTTATTAATAGAATACATAATATATTTTTTTTTCAATCAGTTTAAATAATTTAAGTTTTATATTTACAACAGGGCAATATAAAATCGAATATCACATGTTTGAATCTAAAAGATGAAAATATAACTTTATATATGAAACATATGCAGTTGAATGAGTAATCCCTGAACTTTGTTTTATAAAAAAAAACATATTACACAATAGGATTTTATTCTCAATCACCTATAAAGATCAAACAGACTTACATATATTTTGCTATAAGCTTTTAGAATTAAAATATATATTATTGTGGTTATTCTAAGAACAATCTCAGGTCAGATTAGAAATCTGCAAATCATTTATCTATGAAAATAAAATTAACTTTATTATGTTTTTTGTATGCCAAAGTAAAATCAAACCATATTTGATTACGGAATGAAACGGCTAGTAAAAGCAGGGTATAAATTTCCGGTCCTCTAATCGCCACGTTTATTTTGAATAAATTGAATACCTTAATTGCTATTCGATAAATCATGAAACATATAATAAAGTACAAGATTCAGTTTCATAAACAATTTCAATATAATTAGGGTTATGAAAGTCTATTTGAGATTTTATTATTTTTACAAGCTTGAGTTTTTCCTAATAGTAAATATTTTAAATATAGTTTACTGATTATCGATTTTACTTCTGGAATAATTACAAAAGAAAATAAGTCTAAATGACCGTTCACTATTGACTTATTCTTTAAATTCATATTTGACTTTCCAAGTTTTTTAAGGACTCAAAACTGCTTGTGAAATGCATACATTTGTGATCAAAGCAGATTTTGATTTTGAGATACGAAAACGCTTTTAAATTATCCAACATGCTGTTCCATTGCGAAATATTAGGTTAAATATTTTAGAATTCTTGCTGATACGTGCAAGATTCCTCAGAATATTTATTTTTTTAGTTACCAGGTAGTCCAACTTACTATTTTATAACATTTCATTACTTTTCTGTGTGGAAATAAAGTTATTTTTTAAACCATATATATAACAATATTAATATTGAATCTGTAGAAATACATATTAAGCGAACTACTTTTGGAGCACGGGATGTTTACATTCCATTAATTTATTAGCGAAGATTCGCACTTCATTTTGAATTAAATTTATAAGAGTATGAGTGTTATTCATATCGAAGACTGTATAACGTATGTATGAAATGAAGACAATATTATAAAAAATATTACTTTTACGATTTCCAAGAAATCAAAATTATGACACTTAAATTTTAAGTTTATCAAAAGTTCCTATGTTCCACTACTTAGTTCAGTATTCACGATGCATAATGTCCTAATTCAGTGGAAATTCGTCTTACAGTTTGAAGTTGAAGCTTTCACGGGAAATTAGTTTACGTTCACTCGCTTGAACCGGATTTTGATCCGTATATTGCGTTGAAAATGTTAAAGATGCTAAATTAATAGTACCCCTTTTAACATTTCAAAGATTTTTATACGTCCTTTAAAAGGAATCAGAAATTAGAATCTGATTAAAAATATGATGAGGTGATTTCACATAATATCAATTACAAGATTTTTTTGACAAATACAATGAACATTATATTTTATTCTGAGCCGTCATCCTCGACGTTTTAAGTTAAATCTGAGTGTTTAAATTATATAATATCATATACTCTTTTATAGTAATTTTTAAAAATTTTAGAAGATATATATAGACGTTTATTTGAATCATCAAGAGGTTTCTTTGCATGCAGACTTGCAAAGACAGATTTCCCTTTACAAAAATTAAATTCTTAAAACGAATCTATTTCGGTTCCTTTCTAAAAACTCGATTTAACGAATACGTTACACCTTGGCTTCATTTCGCACAAAATCAATGATCTACCGTCTACTTATGTGCCTAAAGGAGCAGGAATTTATTGAGACTAAAAGTTGTTAACAATTTTTTTTAAAAAATAAAGAGAAGTGAGGTACGATATTTAATTGTCCGCTAAATTATTACAATTTCGGGACCAAAAAGTACTGCATTCTGCAGATGCATATTATATCTAAAAGATTGAATATGAAATCTTCTGCTGTAAACCTCGTTAATAGTAAACTCTTTTTATGTACAGTAATACCTCGGACTTACGCGATAGGTGGGACTGAGTGCTATCCGCGTAAGTCGAATTCGCGTAAGTCGGGGTACAATTTTGCATATAAAGTCATACAAAGTATGTTTAATTGGGACTGGAGACTAAAAAAAAACAATAATTTAGGAAATAATTAGTATCTAATTCTAGATAATATGACAAACTATATTAATAGAGTGTATAAACACAATCCGAAGTTATTTTGATGTAGAAGGTTTCATAAATTGTAACAAAGTCGTCTGACGAGTCAATGATTTTTTCTTCTCCCGTAATAAATATCTCCTCGTAGCATCCTAGTAATTTTTTTATTCCATTTTTTGTAACAAAAATTCGCTCTTCATTGGAGTCTATGCTTTCCAAAATTGTTAACCCTTTCTCAATCGAACTGAGGGCTTCTGTCAAGTTTCCAACTGTCATTTGATCTTCTAATTGAACTGGATCCAAAGAATCATTATCAATTTCTTCCTCTTGTTCATGCATTGTTATGAGCTCATCAATTATCAAATCATATATGTGTCATCCATCAAACAAGCATGTTGTCTTTACTGTGCACCGTATAAAAAAATTCGAAAACAGTACTAAAAGTGTAAACTTAACCGCGCTTTTGTTAGCAATCTATAGAACTAAAAGTTAGTCATAGAACGAACAGTGTTTTGCAAGTAAATTACTGCAATAATTTAAGTTAAAGTGATTGAAGAACACATATTGTAATAAATAGTGCAAATTGTTTTGTCTTCCTACCTGACATTAATAAAATAAATTACGATCAGCACTACTCGATGAAGTATTAAAGAACATTCGACACACTCGTTATAAGTGTTGTGGTGTATTGGTGCGAGAACTTGTGTTTCATCGAGAAATCAGGGATCGATCCCGGTCGACAATTTATTATCTTTTATTTTATTATTGTTTTTTTTTCCTTTTCCTGAATTATATTGCTTATTTAATACAAATTCTACCGTGGAGAAATTACTGTGAAAAGTGGAACAATATGGTTTTTACTTGCAAAATTTGTACTGATAATATTGCAGTGACACAGAAGCGAATTAAGTGCAGTCACTGCCTTTTATACTACCATTCCGAGTGTGTTAAAATTGGTAAAGATTCAGTCGGTATAAGAGCACATTGGAAATGTCACAATTGCAAAATTAAAAACAGTAAAGTGGCCATTTCGGAGGTTGACAAGAGGAAGAAAGCCAATAAATCACAAGTTCAAACAGAAAGTGAATCTGATAAATATTCTACTTCTTC